>OX104028.1:84097114-86597114 GCA_944470205.2 Schistosoma margrebowiei
TGATTGAGTTAACTGAAATCTAAATCAAATACTATCTACATTTATAGACTATAATTGGAATATATCACATCCTACGTTGGGTCATATCACTGGAGAGTTCGTCAACCCGATCAGAATCGCCAGGCATTTATAATTGTGGATTTACAATACCGGACCCAATCAGAACACGCAACATTTGGTCAATTTAAATAACGTTCCAAATTTCTATTGTATTTGTAATAATTAATTTATATATATTAACATTTCTATTGATCTTTATTAACTTTGTTGATACTTTGTGCGTTTATATATCGTCTGGTCCACCACAAATATAATGTCAGTCTCCCGACTAGAAAATATCCACTTATATTGATGAGAATTTAAAACACGATCTCGTACAACGCATTAAAGGTAACAAGGACTATGCTGCAAAGAATTTTCCATGAAAAATACTAGCTCTATGAAAAACTATGACAATTTATATGGAGATTAAATGACTATAGTGATTCGATAGAATATAAACAGTCCAGAACATTTTTAATTTCACACAGACCACGTAGCAGTAAATAAATCGCTAAACTAAATAGTTCTGTAAGTCTTCGACATTGATTCTCACCTCGTTAGTATTGCTGGATACATCCATCTGAAGGCGCTCAGTCACGCATCCGTACAAAATCATGATTGGGTATGCCGTGCTACGCATCTCTCGCAACTGTCAGCCAGCTAAGACCAAACACTTCTCGACATATAGACAGCCTTCTAAATATATCTTCTTACACATTCATTTCTAACTTCTAATTTGGGTGGGTTGGTGTACTTCGATTATAAAGGTGTTATGTTTAGAGACATTATCTAACCCCGAATACCCGTGACATCTTTGCACCCACTTGAAGATAGGTCAGACACTTATGTCCGACATTCCATAAAGTAAACTTAGCTAGTGTTATCAAGCGGTATGAAGTACCTGAATTTCGGGAAATGTTATGTCGTATCAAGACATGAGAGGGACTGTTAAATACTGGTTAACAACAAGCTTAAATGATAGACATAAATAAGAACTTAACGTGCCTGTGGATACCTCGTGTTTCACCCATAGAAGAAACCGGACTAGTAGTGAACAGGTCTTTATTTTTAATTCTTGAATGGTTCTGTAAAGCTCGAGGTTACCTTTACAAACACACGAATCTCTCCAACATTCGATATAAATAATGGGGAGTGTAAATCTTGTAAAAAATGGGGAATTAAATGAATACTTCAGCTTTAATGTGTTCACAATTATTTAGAGGTTTTTGGTAAAGTCATGACAGTTGAGAAGAGACCGAATGCAGTGCCAGACATTGAAGACTTAGAACCAAACAATATCACCTTCAGGACTACTTCTTTACAGGACCCAAGGTCCGATAGCATATGTGTCGACACTGTCATACTGATACCATCTCCAGATTAGTGAGTATGTAATATCCTTTTGAAAGTTTTGTGTAACTGTGTATTAAGGTTCGTTCACGTTCATACGTTTACAATGCATTCACTTTCTTTAATTTCGAAAACAAAGTTATTCTTCATCGTTTTGTCAAAAGCATATTACGTTGGTCTTTCCATTCTGAGTGAGACGGCTACCATTCATTTTTCATTTCAGTTTTGTTTTTCTCAAGTTTCTACTGAATTACTTTGACTTTCACGAACTACATCTATGTTGTTTGATTGATATTTGGTTATAGAGGCCGTTGTATTCATTCCCTGCCTGAGTTACCTGGAGTTGTACGTTTCTGACGGCGAATTGGAACACTTTTTCAAAACTGAAGTCACTCAGCTTTGTTATGACATTGAATCTTACTTTTTAAACAAACATTACGTGATCTATCCATGGGGAACCGGATAATATTCCTGCATAGACGGAAACATTTACTCGCTGTAACTGATATGATTATTAAAGTTTGTTAGACAGATACTAATTGAACAGCTTAGTGATAATTTTTTAAGTAATAACATGCGTTTAAATTCATAACTTAATATAGAACAGTGCGCTACGCAACCGTTCTTTTACTACAAATGTGAAATTGCTTTTTTGGTTACTTCTGACGTGTTCTGGTTGTTTTGATTCTAGAGGACATTTCGTTGTTTGTTTCGCCACATTTTATGAGTACGTGACTATTATGTGGGTCTAACTTAACATTTATATAAGATAAACTACAATTGATTGATCACTGGGTGGTGATCAATGTCTTGCTTGTCTAGTCCTTATTAGTGCAGATCGAATGCTATCGATCATGTTGCAATGTGGCCACCAGTCTAGGTGACTCGACACTACGGGCACTATGTATTGAGATTTGACTACCTCCAACCACCATCTAAATCTCAATGTGATCAATCAATTGTAATTACATCTCAGTCCTACAGGAGGTTAGTCACGGCTCGGATAGCTCAGTGGTAACGTCTCTGACTGTGAAGCTGGGTGACACGAGATCGAATCCGCCAGGGAGCACCAGTTCCCTCAAGATTGCAGGTACACCTTTCTGACGAGTGCCAAGTAGCACGAAACCCGGGTCCAGGGTTTCCTGTTGACTACCTCCAACCACCATCTATAAGATAAACGTTATCTTGACGTTCTGTGTTCACCTGCTCATCTTTGGCTAAATTGGTTTGACTGATCCATCTTAGATAGAATTGCATTCTGTCTCTGACAAAAAGTGTTCTGTTTGCTTTAACAGTTTGACCAGACAACATTTTGAGACGCTGAGTAACGTTATCTGTTTAGTAGGAATAAAATAATTTTTTGCTTAACAAGCGTCTATGTCTGATAGTTGCGGAAAATGCTTTAATTCAAGGGGTTTGATCACTTGTCACTCGACAGATTTTGAAAAAATACGTTGTCTGCCGTCGACAAGTGTTGCGTATTTCCCAAAATCATATCATCTTTCCGTTATAGCTTCTTTCTAACGACCCAGGATAACACTGCTGTGGAATGTCAACGTGGTCTCTATACGAATAAAAATCTCAGCTTCCTGTCTTAGGTGGAATCGAATTCTGCTAATGTGTCAGCCCTAATTTCGCACTATCCTATGACTGAAGTCTGTAAAAGTGTACTGGGTGTAATGCGAGTAGCTAGGTGTAAAATCTCATTCGATCTCTTCTTTTGACTTCAGCTCTAATATCCCAATTTAGACTAATCAATCAAACCTCGTGACCCGAAAAAACCAAAACCGTCATCCTGGTTTATTACTTGACGATACCTTCCTCAATATGATTTAACTTGTATCCATTTTACTCAGAAACTATCCCTCTTCAATCTAATGCTTATACGACATTGTTGGATGGTTATGATAGAAAATTCCTGGAAACAGAGTGTAAGTACACAAGCGACCACCAGGTATAATGGTTTTCTGTGAAACTTGACTTAGTAGTGATATCAAAGCCACTGATCGGCTTCTTCTCAGCTTCCAGATTTTCTGTAATAACTAATCTGCTACCATAAATGATGAGGTTGTGCTTCATGTTTGAACATATGTTAGGGTTTGTGAAGTTTCAGTTCCTCAAATAAGCCACTTACATACCTTTTGGTCGAGCTTAAATGATGTATGTGGCTCTCGTCTGGTGAGCATAATTTATGAATAACCTAAAAAGTTTATTCTCTTAAGCAAGTGTAAAAGCTTATTTCCTGTAAAAACGAATTATTTTTAACTATGCTTTTGAGCGAGTTTAGTGTTATTAGTCTCTTCTCCACAAACAATAATCCTAAACTGATCACTTATATATAAAGCTCAGTGTACCCAATGAGGGTCTAACAGACATGTCTTTAACCTTGAATGAATTTTCTAACCACCCGAATGAACCACTTATTCGGAAGAGGTACACGTAAGATGGAACACTAAAGACCTCACGCGAAATTCTGTAACACATTCCACGGTTCGCACATTTAGCTTGCCTACGTAAACACAAATGATTTGACTCCCGCTTGCATTATCATGTCTTTCTTTTCCGGAACAACCGGAAAAGATGAAAAATCAAAAACAGATTCGACGAATGAAATCCTTTGTCGCACATTTTTAATTATTAGTATTTTGTACCACACGGCTCTATATAGTAGGAAACAGATGACCAAATGCTTCTGGACACAGCAATCTTTCAGAAGTTTTAACTGACATAAAGCTCGTGCAGTCTAAACATTTGGTTTATCACGTCATAGGCTCCTCTCGATCTCACTGTGTTAGGGGATGGAGATTTGGCGTCGAATAAGCCCTCAAAATAAATGGCTCTGCAAGCATTCAACATTGAAACTGACCTCATCAATATTATTGAACACGCTCTAGCTGAGGGCTCTCGGTCGGGCCTCAGTATCAAATCAGTGTGAACACCGTGCTAAGTATCCTTTCCGAAAACTAGACAGCTTAGACCAGGAACTCCTCGACATACCGAATACCTCTCAAACATACATTCGAACACCTTCAATCATGATTTCTAATTTGGCTGGCTTTGAGATCCTGCGACTATCAAAGTGTTGCCTACAAAAACTTTGTCAAATCCCGAATATCCGTAAAATATTTCGGTTCACGGATCTTCCTACCTGAATCTTCAATGACAGTACTCTATGCTGAATCTTCCAAACGTGTGTGATGATTACTTTAGCTATGTAGGTACTAAGTGTGATCACTTCTGATGTTATTTTTCAATCATTTCTGTTACTAACTAGATTGTTTCGACCTTCAGTTCATGGGGGGAAAACAATAAGAAACTCACCTTTACACAGACAGAAACATTCTTCGACGTGCTAATAGCAGGCCATAGCAAACAAACATTTCCGTATTTTTCCCAAGGAAAGTTAAGTTGAACCTGAACGCACCAGAAAACCTGGGACAACAATAACGGTTCGTGATGACTCTCTCATAATCACGAACCTCAAAGAAAACCCTGACCTTCCCCTGAGTTTGCATGCTAAAAATGACAGGATGCTCTGGAGAGAGTTAAACAATATGCTTGAACTTCCCAGAATAGAGATTTTGACGGTCACATGGCTCACTCAAGGAAAGAACTCTAAGCATCGAAATCACCTGAGTCCACTTCGTGTAACACTCGAGACTGCTACCGACGTAGAGGATATACTGCTAACTAGTCATTTAGTGAAATCCGATGAGAACGTAAGAATATTCCCTGAAATACCGTATTCTCAGCGCGATCTCATCCAGAACATCTCTAAAGAATCTCGCCAGAAATTTTTACGCGGAAGAAATATTATTGTGCAAGGTGTATCGGAAATCATGGATCCTGGTCAAACAAACTCTGATGTTAGGGAATGGAAATTCATCAAGCATTCCTTGTGGCTCAAAAGTATACTGACTCAACCTGTGACGAGACTGGCGAAGAAGGACGAATATTCTAGACCCCGACTAACGAGGATAACTTTCCCATCCTCCCATATGGCAGCTGCAACTCTGGAAGCATTTCTTGCCAACAGACGTCGATTGTCAACTGGAGTCCAAATGCATCCGGATAGACCACATGACAATAGGACCAAGCACAAGGGCAAGTTGGAGCTGATCATTCCACTTGTGAACCACCTTGATCATAAAGTAAACGCGTAAAGAACAGGGCCTATCAACTTGGAAAACCATGTATAGGTAGGCTACCTGTCCATTTACGTAAAACTCATACAGACAAAGATGAAGGAGAAGCTCACGCATTTCAAATTGAAAGCATAAACTGCTTATACATGAACAAAATGGATGAGTTACGTGAACTTGGCAATCCTGCTAATGCTCATCTGATAATAATATCTGAATCTTGGATATCTCCTCAGTTCTTGGACCAGGAGTTAGCAATACCTGGAATGTCTTTGTTTCGCAACGACAGACAAACAGAAATTGCGTGTGGAGTAGCCTTATACATACGGTCATGCCTGGAGGTACACCAAGTTCATAACCAAGAGTTTATTAATCTTGATAAATCCGTATGGTGCTCAGTAAGACTGTCTACCACCTCTAGTTAAGGTCATCTACAGGAAGCCCATGGTTGACATCGAGTACGACAATCGTATGCTGGAAGGATTATCCTGTTCTACCCGCATCCGATTCACCCATATCCTGATTCTAGGAGACTTCAATCTTCCTAAAGTCATTTTCGCGGAACATACGTATATTGGAGGTGAACACTTGTAATGGCACTTAACCATAACCACATAATCCTCAAAGATGGATACGAGACTACTTGAAAAATAGATATTCGATATTTAACGCGGATAAATACTTAATGATGGAGAAGGTGAGAACAAGGAATTGAATGAATTAGAGTTTGATCGAATGGCATGGCTCGGACATGCGTGGTCCCTACTGAATGTTACCTTATATCTTGTATTCATATTAAATATATTGTTCTACCTCTAGCCTATGTTTGTTCTCTATCATGTGTTGGTAGCTGTTACGATGTAGTGAGTTGGTGTAAACGATGATGTGACTTCCACGTACGATCTTATAGATTAGGCAGTTGTATCATGACAAATCTACAATTATAGGATTAGATCTATTATTAGAGCAGTACTAACATCACAGTAGACCATGATTCTTCACACTCAACTGAAGCTCGTTTCTAAAATCTCACTGAGGATCTGGGATTATTGGAAATGTGAAGTTGGCAACTCGTTGGAGAAACAGTCAGATACAGTCGCGTTCAGACTGGGTATTTATAAACGAAGAATTCCTAGTTGACAACCACTCAATTCTGGCTTCCCTGTGGAAAAGTGATAACACTGTCATAGCTATCAGTTTTATCAACAAAGCTGAGCTAAGACATCCCACCAACAACATGCGCTGGAATTTCAAGCGGTTGAATGTGTCAGCTGTACAGGGCTATCTACAATAGGTGAATTGGGATTTTCACTCTCAACTCAATGTGGATGATCGTTGGGATTTTTTACTGTACACGCTCTTATGTGCTACAAAGCACTCAGTTCATCAAACGGTCCCCAAAAGCTACAAGTAACCTACAATAATCAAGAACCGCACTCTTCGCCTGCTAAGCCTCAGAAGGCACTGTTGGGCAGAATACAAACGAAGTGACAACAACGGCGCGTACAGGCAATACAAGCATATAAGAAATATATGAACGAAGGCTATAAGAGAAGACAGACCTCAGTACCAGACAAAGCCTATCGATATATTAGTCTCCAATCTGTTATGCAGACTCTCCTCGTCAAGCCAAAACTGGAGTTTCCCAAATGCTAGATCCTAACGGTCCTAACCAGTAAAACCTCCTAAGTTAACTTGTACCCACCAAGAGAAATCAAAAGACAGAATCGAGGAGATTGAAAGATATATTTGATGACTACCAATATATCGAGAATCGTCTGATTCAATCTGGCTAGCGATTTCAGTAGATGTTGAGCACAGCGTTCCCACTCGTGATCTGGTGCGAATGCATCACCGAGCGCCTTCAGCTAGGTGAGTTTGTAGTGGCATTGGACCATAACCACACTATCCTCAAAGCTGAATACGAGATTACTCGGAAAATAGGTATTCAATATTTAACGCGAAGAAATACCTAACGATGGAGAAGGCGCGAATAATGAATTGAATAGACTAGAGTTGATCGAACGGCATGGCTCGGCCATGCAGGCGTGGTCTCTGCTGAATGTTACCTTATATCTTCTATTCATATTAAATATATTGTTCTTTCTCTAGCCTAACCTTGTTCTACGTCACGTAGTGGTAATTGATACGATACAGTGAGTTGGTGTAGTTGATGGTGTGACTTCCACGTAAGATCTTATAGATTAGGCAGTCATATCATGACAAATCCACAGATTTAGGATTAGGTCTATTATTAGAGCAGTACTAATATCATAGTAGATCATAAGTTCTACATTGGTGAGCCCAACTAAAGAAACGCAACCTATTATTGCTAATCCTTATTTCCACCTTAACTTTCTCAATCGGTTTTTATTTTTGTAAACCCAGTATTCTAATAGTCCTTTGATTAATGGTCACATATATTATCGTAATGTTATATCTATTAGTTCACATAGCTTACTAGCTCAATCGATAATAAAAGTTGATCATCTATATCAACTAATTAGCTTTGATGGTTCGTTAACAAGCTTTAATAGCATTTACCTGCTTCAGCGACATAAACTTGTTTAAACATCAAGCTCTAGCAAATATGACCTGTAAATAGCGTAAATATACATTGGCTAACAATGCAATCAAGGATTAAATAGTTATCTGGATCTAATTCTTAGTGTTTCTTCGCTTAACACCTCATCCTGTTTTAAACTATGCACTATCCTTTTCTTCCGACCACTGCCTGCCTAATTTCATATTCTCGAGTTCCATTGCCAAACAACAAGGATGACACTTCTCTAAAAACATACGGTGAGTTTCAGCCATAAGTTTCCTGCAATCATAAGGTCATTCTAGATGGCTCGTTCAATGGCTGACACAATTATCGGGATTCATTCGATTGTTTTGATCTGAGCGAGTGGCAACAGCATCAAGCACCCTGGAATTAATTGCCATACTGCATGTTTTATTGTGGATACTTTTGGATCATTACTCCTCACGAATGGCGTTATATATGTCGTCCACTGAATAATCTAATTTTCAAAAATAATCCAGGCGAGTTCAACTATTTTACTGGATGATTTTTCTGTACTTAACATGTATATGTTTTCCAGTTGTGTTTGCCACATATTTATAATTATCTTTAGGCTAAATGCAGTAACTTCTTATAGAATGTTTATAACGCATCATATTCCTGCCTGAAGTTTCACAAGCAGTCTAAACTTTAAAATTACTTGTCTGGTCATTTTCATTATTTTTAAATCGTCATATACGTCAACAATCTGCATGTTAACCTGGTTCATACATACGTTACACTATATCTCCATGTCTTCTAAATTTAGAAATCATCTGGATCGCCTCTAACATTTATTAATAAACCCATCATAGTCGTTGTTGCTAATCGTATTTGGATTTATGGATTGGTTTATCATATTAGCAGTCTAAAATGCAAACATAATTTAGATAATAAGATTAAAAATTTAGGTACTATCAACTGCACTAGTAAAATTACTAAATCCTCAGGTAGTTGTTGGTTGAACAAACTTTTAAAATCAAAACTCCGTAGCCTACTAGAATTAACATTAAACAAATATTTCTGAATTGAAATTTATAATTAAATTAGGCGTCTCGGATTCTTTAACGTTATAAATTTCTGATAATTTTGAATCACCTAAAACAACAATGCCTATTTTTCCACTGGCCAATCCTCAATCAACACTATAACTAATTAAACATAATAGTTTCAGGATATCTTCATAAAGCATTGTCATGACTTGACAATCACGTAATATGATTGATAAAATTAATGAAACTATTAACAAAATCGGTCAGCAAATTGACTTATAATTATCACTATTGTTGTTTTTCTTCATTCACTACAGATGATTACAGTATGTTTCTCTATCAGTTGCTCATTCAGTAAATATCTCAAAACTTTGTCAGTCTAATTGATGGTTTAGCGACACAATCATGCATGCAAATAATCAGTCGAGCAAATATCCTGCAAACTGAAAACATCAATGTCGAATTTACCCCAACACTGACTAAGGTTCAAACTATTATCATAGGCATGAGTTGGGAGTGCACTCCCCTTGGTTACAACTTATGTTCTCCCGGATAATCACATGAGCATCACTCACTATTAATCATCTTGTAAAAAAATTATTTAGCCAAATACACCTTGCAGCACCACATCACTTAGTAATATGACACATAGGTTTAACTAATTTCAATAACGTATAACCACTATATCTCAATTAAATCGTGTTCCGCCTTATGATAAACTGCATACTTTCAACTAACTTGTATACCCAATCAGCCGGCAAGTATAGATATAAATAAATAGTCTGCCGCAGATCAGAACATTGAGTCTAGAGCACGTCTCTTAAGAATACACTCATGTTTAACGATTTGTTCCTAGCTATCTGTCCAAAATTCACATAATTATCACTCACATATTTAAATTTTGTTTTGATAACCATTCATGTGTATTAGTAGTATTAATAAATTCTATCACGGTCAGGTAAACATGGGGTTGAGAAAATCTCCCCGTAACTAAACAAACCGTATCAAACTAACTGGAACACTAGTTGGAATTCTTCTCCACGGTAATACTTTTGTTCCTCCAGTTAGCCTACTAATACACATGCAATTGGAAATCGACTCATATGGACAACTTACCGGCATAATCGTTATTTGATTTCATAAGTTAGACTAAAAGTAGTACTAATATTAACATTTCTACAATATTTATAACTTTAATATTTCTAAACACAAAATACTTACTACCTATACGTTAAGTTATCAACCAACGGCTATTACACACGCATCGTTTTATTATTACTATTATTATTATTGTAATCCCATTTTTTTATAGCTCAAATAATCACTCAAATTTTCATTGTAAGCGTGTTAAGCATGAAGGCAGATATTTTAAAATTATTACATGTATTTCCCGACCAGATGCTGCCGTCTTCTTTTTGATTTATCTTTCAGCTTGTCATCACCCGGAGGAATCTTACTATTCTTGGTAACCTTCGGCACACTACAGTCCCATCCAATTAGGTATCGAACCAACACCACGTTGATTCTGGTCGGAGAGTAGTGTAGTGGCATTGGACCATAACCACACTATCCTCAAAGCTGAATACGAGATTACTCGGAAAATAGGTATTCAATATTTAACGCGAAGAAATACCTAACGATGGAGAAGGCGCGAATAATGAATTGAATAGACTAGAGTTGATCGAACGGCATGGCTCGGCCATGCAGGCGTGGTCTCTGCTGAATGTTACCTTATATCTTCTATTCATATTAAATATATTGTTCTTTCTCTAGCCTAACCTTGTTCTACGTCACGTAGTGGTAATTGATACGATACAGTGAGTTGGTGTAGTTGATGGTGTGACTTCCACGTAAGATCTTATAGATTAGGCAGTCATATCATGACAAATCCACAGATTTAGGATTAGGTCTATTATTAGAGCAGTACTAATATCATAGTAGATCATAAGTTCTACAAGTTCATTAAAACATGTGGTCAGCATCCAATGTCGAGAACTTACAGAGCTATTTATTTTGGGGATTTATTTACGGCTACAGGGGACTCAAATTCAAACCATGTGAAGAGAGACTCCAATTACTTAACCTTCACCCATTAGAGCATAGGTATATTAGAGGTGACCTTCTAATGGCTTACAATATCTTTAACACTTTAGGACATTCCCTTAAACACCTACTTAAGTTTAGCTCCAACCCAAACCTAAGGGGTAACACCCAGAAACTAGAGACACAACACAGCAGAACGGACTGCAGACACAACTTCTACTCTTTAACAGCTGTCATATGCTGGAATTCGCTGCCGGCTGAGCTAGTCCAAGCGACTTCCCAGGATTCGTTTAAGAGGAGATTTGACCTATTCTTAAGGACTAAAGATAATTAATTATTATTTATTTGAACACATATATATTGGTACAGGAGTGCGCGAAATATATATGCGCCACAAAACATAATGAAAATTTAAGAAGAAAAAAACAATGAGGAACGTAAAAAAACAATAATGGAGAGATTGGTGTAAGAGGTTGTAGTAATAATCATAGTTATAATGAGGGAACGAAAAGGTACAATCAGAAGAAATCTTTCAATAAGAAAGAAACAACCACTTTTATGAAGAAAGTAACAGGATATAGCAGGATCGCCACTGGCTTCTATTCTGAGCCATATCTGATAGCGTCTCTAGCCACTATGTTTATTTTATTTATTTGAGCACATAAATATTGGTACAAGAGAGCGCCAATATATATGCGCCACACAAAACAATGAAAATTCGAAGAGAGATCAAAAAAAAAACTAAGGAGCACAAAAGAAAAAGAGAACGATAACGAAGAGATTGGTGTAAGGTAGTGTGGTCGTAACGATGGAACGGAAAGGTACAATCAGAAGAAATCTTTCAAGTAAGGGAGACACAACCACTTTTTATGAAGAAAGTAAAAGAAGGTTACAGCAGGATCGCCACTGGCTTCTATTCTGAGCCAAATCTGATAACGTATCTAGCCACTGTGTAGCACCATCTCTCAGACCCCGGCCAGGGAGTCGTGAAGGACCGACAGAAGCCAGTCCTTTGCAGCTTTCTTTCATACCACGACACCATGTCATGCACTGACCACCTCTCCGCTTTTTCCAACCAGTCCCAGAGTCGGCAAATAATGCACGACGTGGAATTCTCTGGGACGACATTCGTAGAACATGTCCAAGCCACCGAAGTCGGTGTTTCAAGATGGTGACACCAATTGAATTATCATCTCTGTGCCCAAACACACGATGCCGAACCTCTGCATTACTTACATGGTGTTGCCACTGGATGTCTGCAATCCTTCGGAGACAGCGATGATCGAACACAGAGAGTTGTCTAACGTCCTCAACTCGGTGAGGCCAGGTTTCACAAGCATAGAGCAAAACTGCTCTCACCGACGCGTTGTAGATCCGACCTTTTACAGCCAGACTAACATCACGAAGGCGCCAAAGGTGGCCCAGATTGGCATAAGCCGCTCTGGCTTTCACTATACGTGCATTGATCTCATCACTCACACCCCCACCGGCACTTATGCAGCTACCCAGATACACGAACTTCTCGAATACGTCTATCTGCTCACCATGCAGAGTGAGTACAGGATTAGAATCCTGCCAGTCTTGTAGAAGTACTTTGCACTTCGGAGGTGCAAAGCACATACTATACCTACGGACACTGATTGCCAACTGATTAAGTGCGGATTGCATGCCTTGGGCATTATCGCACAGTAAGACAATATCATCCGCATACTCAAGGTCGAGAAGTCTTTCTCCAGGCAACAGATCCACACCACCATTACTTACATTCATCAGAGCTGTTTCCAGAATGTCATCGATGGCAAAGTTGAAGAGGAATGGTGAGATCGGGAAACCCTGTCTAAACCCACTGCTTGAATGGAACAATGGAGAGAGGTGGTTGTATGCCCTCACTCTACGCGAGATGTTTGTATATAGGGCTTTTAGGATGTTAATAAACTTCTCAGGCACATCCTTCTTCAATAGACAATCCCAGAGAACAGTCCTGTCGAACGAATCGAAGGCAGCCCTGATGTCAAGAAACACTACGATTGTTGGCCTTTGATAAGTATGGCGGTGTTCTAACATTTGGCGGAGGGTGAAGATATGATCAATACGTCCTCGACCAGAACGAAACCCAGCCTGCTCCTCGCGGGTCAATCTTTCTCGGGTTTTGAACAACCTACGAAGTATGACGGAAGCCAATAGCTTGGACGCAATCGGAAGTAGACTTATCCCACGATAGTTGTTGCAGGAACGAGGTGAACCCTTTTTAAAGATAGGGACAACTATCGACTCATTCCATGACGTTGGTACACTCTCTAATTCCCAAACCTTTGTAAACAACGTCGTCAATTCCTTAGTCAAAAAGTCACCACCATCTTTAAAAAGAGCCGGAGGTAAGTCATCTGGGCCTAAAGATTTGTAACGCTTCAAGATTTGGAGTTCCTTGCGGACTTCCTCCTCGTTTGGTGGATCAGTCGTCACCGGCCATGGAGGGCAGGACAGTCTGACCGATGTTGCCGGAGCAGCAGGCCAGTTGAACTGCCCTTCGAAAAATTCTGCCCATCGTCCAAGACGTCGATGGATGTTAGTGATTGGCATCCCATCATCCTCGCAGATTGTTTCACTCACACCAGACTTCTTGCTGCCAGTGGCTCGGATGAGCTGGAAGAGGTTCCGGTAGTTACCAGATGCAGCTGCTGCTTCCAGCTCATTAGCACGCTCCGACCACCAGGCTTCTCGGTCCTTACGCAAGCTTTGCCCAATTTCGCTACATAAAAACCTTCGTTTGTGGTCAAACTCACGGTCACCCGGAGTAGACCGATGGGCTTCAATGAGTTGTAAGGAGCCTGAAGAAACCCAGTGCTTATAAGCGGGACGTTTTGCGAACCCACAACTGACTGTTCCCGCCATTTTCATGGCGTCATGCAATTGCGACCAATGCTCATCTATACTTTTCGGTGGAATGGTAGCTAGGCTAGAAGCCAGCTCGATTTGATACTTATTTGCAACAGAAGCTGCAACCAGCTTGTTAACATCAATCTGTTGGTGGTGGTCACTTCGTTGGCCACTGAAAAGTAATGTAAGATTGGTGCAGACCAAGGCATGGTCAGAGTCCAGATAGGTACTCCAAAAGGAGCGGCAGTCTTTTACACAACCACGCCAACGGTAGCTGGTTGCGATGTGATCAATCTGAGTCCAGGCTTGGGATGCTGAGGGAGGACGCCAGGTGGCACATCGGCGATGACTGTGCCGAAAGTTAGTGCTAGCCAGAAACAGGTTGTGGTCTGTGCATAGTTGCAGTAGACGGTCCCCGTTATCTGACCTGCGACCAACGAGTCCCCATCGGCCACCTAAACGATTCTCTTCTGTGCCTAGACGCCCGACCTGAGCATTCAAGTCTCCGGCTAGTACTACAATATCTGTCGAACGCACTTTCTGGAGAAGAAGAGATAACTGGTGGTAAAACTCATCCTTGATTGCATCCGGGCTGCAATCTGTCGGAGCATAGGTGGAGATGACGAAAAGACATTGTTTCTCACACCGATTTCTTCTCACTTTGATAGATCATCCTAATCTAACAGCACATAACCGACTGTTAACGGGGATCCAGCCGATTAGTGCTGCCTCAGCTCTAGCGCTTAGTGCGACACCAACGCCAGCAAGACCAGACGAAGATGCTACAAGATCTCCGGATAAGCGCACGTAAAACAAGCTTTTTGAAGCGACAGATGGAGAGCGAATTTGTAGTACTTCGCCAGAGTCTTGAATACGAGTCTCGGATAGACAACAAACATCAATATTGAGACTTTCCAAAGACGTAGCCAGCCCTATCTATTGTCCGACCTGCATTAGTGTGCGAACGTTGAAGTCAGCCAGTTTGAATGGTGCACGTGGTTTCAGAAAAACTGCTTCAGTTCTCGTATTCGGTGGTAACATACAATTTTCAACCGAACAGTGATTCGAGAACGTTTAGATAGAGTCGAATTTTCACCATAGACGAGATGCTGTATAAGTCGAAAAAAGTAAGTATAGACAGAATGGGAATAAAAGAGGGTGAATAATGGTGTAGTAAATAATAATAATAATAATAATAATAATAATAATAATAATAAAAATAATAATAATAATAGTAGCAATAATAATAGCAATAATATTTGAATCATTTGAATGTTTGTCGAAGCAAGAGAATTAGTTTCCATGATCATAGACAGTTCAGTTCATTATTTGTGTGTGGGCTGTGATATTGCCCGAGAGCCCAAACCGAAGCAGGTGGTTATCTTAGGAGGCCACACCCCGAGCCTTTGACCTAACGGTCTAACCCACAAGGCAATGGAGCATCGTAAGGAGATGCAGTCCCATGGTAGCCGATGACCAACGGTTGGTTCATACGTCATTTGTTCCTTTAGGATACTGGAGCCCATGTGCACCATTGATTTGGAATCCTGTTAAAGCGCCGGACATTCGCTTTTCGTCCTCTCATTTTCGTAAACAACACCCCCGTCACGAGAAGGCAATGAGTAGAACTTCCCTGGCAGAGGCTGTATACGCGTGGCCGTGTGAGAGTATTTCGAGAGGGAGGGAGAATCCACCCCGCTCTCGGCCATACCAGGGCATTTGGGGGCATTAAAGATAATAGCTTACTATGATTTACTATTTTCATTTTTCCTCTATTATCGTCAATATATCCAGGTTCTAAGTACTAGACATGGAAACCCGTTAAGCGAAAGCTTCTCTTATTCCATCCACAACCATTTGAACCATTCGAAGTTGACGTTGAACCGGTGGATTACCAGCGTGCTTTGATTTTTTGACCTTTGAAGATGAAGGTCGTTCTCCATAACATTTTCTCCTAATGGAAAGTTCAGAAGATTCCAGATTGCCATTAGAGATCAAAACCAAACTAGCAGAGCTCGAAGTTGAACTTTCTGAAGGTAAGTTTATCACACAAAGTCTTTCATTGTATCGTTATCGGTTGAGTATGTACTGCAATGCCTCAACTGTATGAGGAAAAATAAAGTCATTATAGACGAAGTTATATGACAAATTTGCGAAAAATCAAGATGATCCTAGTTTTGCACGCGACAGACTACTGAGTTCTTGTAAATAGGTTTCGAGACAGATCTATATTGATTTAAGTGTCGATTCTGTAATTGAGCTGCCAGTTTTCGTTAATTGTATTTCGGAGAATGCACCTTACATCCTTTGTTTTCAAAATTAACCACTTGTATCTCACCACTTACAGTTTACTTCCAGTGGACCATTTTGAGTAGTGTACCACTAAGCCGATATTTTAGCTGTAATCGATAACGCTATTGTATAGAGCTTATCCTTCGGTTCATCGGATTGGGCTTAATAGGCATGTAAAACGTTGTGTCTTACCTACTCTGCTGATCGTTTGTGCGACTTGTTATCGCGATTCATGATTATTTTAAAGTTCACCCGATGATAATATTTTCTCATCACGAACTGACAGCTATAGTGCCAAAATGTTATTCAGCCATATGAATGGATGAATTTTGCGCCAAAATCCAAGATCTCCGTTGTATCAGCGAATGTCTGTATGTTAATCAAACATACTGCACATAAGTAAAACAGATATTAAAATCAAAGTTTCTAGAATGCTGAAAAGGTCTCTTCAGTAATCGACTTATTCATCAGTTATAATGTTAGTAACATGAAACGTAAAGATTATTCAGTTCAACAAGTGTGTTCTGGTTATGTACATAACAGTGAAAAATTCTCGAGTTAATACTTGGTAGCATCAAGTTGCTCGCATTTGTTCTGCGTGCTGAAGAAACTTTTCTCGGTGGAAACAAATTCATTAACTTTTTGATCATTGCTGTCTTTGATGGATTACTCACGCCTAATAGCAACACTTTATAGGTAATAATGAAGACCGTCAGTGTGCTTTTGGTTGTTGTATCGATAACTCTTTCATCATTTTGTTATTTAACCTGCCTCTAATGACGCGAATAGTCTAAAAATGTTATTCCAGTAGTTTCCTTAGTTTATTCGTTGACCGGGTGTAAAAAGTAGGTAGCTGTTCAATCTATTACGTTGCGTTGCGGCGTAAAAATAGCTGTACAGAACTTGGATCTGTTTTCCCATCCTTAGTGAGGGATTTAGAGATTAATAAACTAAGCGATTATCATACATGGCTTCGAATAAAACCCACTGACGATTTTGTTGAGATTTCCCGATTACAATAAACCTGCTTAACTGGAATAATATCAGTTGTGCTTCTCTTTTATTGAAAAATATCATTTACCACATCCTATTCGTGTCCATTTGCTTACGGATTTTATGGCTCATTCATCTTCTATTATGGTATGATGGTTTAGTGTTGAACATTTGTTCAGTGCCCCGTTTCATCAGCATTTACTTGTGTTGTAGATAATTAACTCCTGATTATTCCTTCTATTTTTGATGTTCATGGCGATTTACTCTTATTTAAACCTAGTAGACAACATCCTGTGTTACATTTTATACTAGTTTCAGTTGACAAAGGTGACGTAATGTTTTACTAAGCTATAAACTTGTCAGACTTTGTAAGCTTAACGCTATCCAATTCATTGTAATAAATTTCAGGTGATATAACAGAAAAAGGATACCAGAAAAAGAAGCAGAAGCTTCTAGCTCCATTTATCAACGCTCCGAGTGAGTTATATATTTTGAATTACATTCTTTCTTAGTTATTATCCAAGTAGATCACAACATATATGTCTCATGGTTGTTTTTCTACCTGTAATAAGGTGGTCATGGCATATCAATAATATCATTAATGCGGCAACAATAGTTGTGATGTGGGCTGACATGAAGTAGTCTTAAAGAAAAAATCCTTCCTAATATTTCATAGCAGTACTAACGTACATTATCTGTAAAAACTCGAACTCATCTAATATACTCACATTTGAACTAGCTATGTTATTTTAACACTACAAACCTGTTTCTGTAGGCTTAAACTATGACAGCTACTGCATCATGAATATGTATAAAAACATAGCATATCTTAATTGTTGGTTAGTTTCGGAAATGATTCTTAGCGTTCTAGAAGGGAGCTTTAATCAGTGAAGTTCATCTGAACTGTTGATTTTAGATTTCATCCGGAGGATTGGAGACTTGATAGGTCAATCATCGCTCATAAGATTATCATTTCCGGTTTTACACTGATATACTAAATTAAACTTCAAGTCGATGCCGTATTTCCCACAATAATCTCTTTATCATCTATCGGAAGAGTGACGAAATTGTAGCATAATGTGCGATGTAAATTTTTTGTGTTAAATGCTTAGTAATGATGATGTATGATATTCAAACTTGCATTTCAATTTACCCACATAGAGTTAAGTTTTGAGTAATAACTATTGAATAACGTCTTACACAATGGATTTATTTGTATGCTATCACGCTGTGGTGTCATTTACGAGAAGAAATTATGTTTTCTGTTCATTTCGATGCGTCAAGCGATCGCAAAATTGATCATTAGTTGTAATATTTTAAAAGATTTATTTATCTTTTTCTATGTTTACTCAGTCAACTCAACTAATTCATCTAATCACTCACATATTCCTTATGGTGGAGTTTTACTTCCTGGACTTAATGAAACGCATCATTTAGGCCCACGTGGCCAGGCTGTTGGTTGTGGTGATAATGTTACAGAGTCTTTCAGAAATGAGCCTCAAAATAATTCTCCTATTAATGCTCAGAATCGCAGATACATTCGTGAAAATCATCGATATCGATCGGGTAAGCTTTCCATTCTAAGTACACTGGCTCTTTATTTGCTGTACAGGAAGTCCGTCTTGTAAACAGTGCCGTAGTATCTTAGAAGCTTATACATTAGTGTTTTAAAATTACTTCCTGGTATCCAAAACACAAAAGATTGTTTCAGCTACTTCAAAATACCATGTTACTCAATTCTATGAATTTTAGAGACCTTTGTCTGATATGTTGTAAAATATATTGTAGAAAAAACCCAAAGTTGTCTTGAAGACCAAACTTTCTTGAGCATGTCTCTGACATATATGATATCGTACTTTTTACGGTAATGCAAAAATGGAAATCGTCAGAAATAGATTTTCAAGGAGGCTTATTAACATTATTTGGCTGAGTAAAGCAAAGTACAACGATCTACGTACGATCTATTGATTGAATGCTGAATCCGTTAACTGGTAAATAAACACTACAAACTAAGCTCAACAGAATAGTCACCAAACTGACACCTTGGAAATCATAAGTGAAATGCCAATCAACACTTAACTTTAAAAATGCAATCAGTCTATCTGATTGTTTCATTTAAATGGGCAGTTAGTTAAATGTATTACGAATACTAGATTGACTTATGTAATAGTAGTGTATTTTCACATATATATTCGAAATATTTGAACTTTATATCGCTAATTGCTTTTTTTATGAATGCGATTTTCACTTTTAATCTTCTTAGATATCCGAGAGGAGGCAGTGAAGGAGGCTCTAGTACAAGCTCGGCAGGAACGTCATGATGCCTTGGCACCTAGTAAACGTCGTGACCCGAGTCGTTTGTCCTGTATACATCAAACTCCTGAACGTGATGCAACATGTATGTCATCGCCTAAATTCTTGGTTTGTACTCTAACTACATAGATAATAAGATGTAAAGAATGAGAAAACTCGTTGGATTCCTAGCAAACATGTCCTTTTAAATCTTTGATCACTAGGTTTATTTTCTTATAATGTGCCTCACATAGCTGTAGTATATTTTCGGTATGTTCTCAGAACCAATAACAATCTTTAATTGCACGATTTTGCCGGTCAACAGAGTTGTGGTCTAAAAATTCCGAGATTAGCACATTTGGACTTTAGTTCAATCATGAATGAAGTCACTCGTACGTACTGCTAAAGCGTCGCAAAATTGTTAATTTATATATGTATTTTAATTAATTTACGTCTGGAGTAGATCACTCAATAAAATTAACTTTCCAATACCAACGAATTTACGGCTGCTAGTTTCGTGGTATTTGTAGAATGCATTTAGTAGTTGAAATATTTTGGCTTTCAACCACTGAGTCGCAATTTTGAAACATGTTCCACTTACTCCTGTTTGAGTAGCTGAGTAGCATCACTAACCCTCAAACCTTAAGTGTAACGCAAGCCGGACACGAACTTGTTCTCAGATGACGTATACCAAAAGATTATGAAATCGAATAAACCCGACTTATTACTTATAATGGTTTGGATATAAAACGATTATGGCAGCGTGAGTAGAATGGTGATAAACAAACTCAAAATTTATGTCTCAGACAAATCCATTTCATTGGAAATAATACGCCTTTCGCAATTCGCTTTTAATATGTTTTAATTGTGATTGTTTTTATGTAACCAAACTTATCGTTACTGCTTAATACTAACACTGAAGGATAATTTCTCTAAAACGTTTTAGATCTGTTTCTTTTTAAGTAGTTTTCAATGTCATTTCCTTTTATGTAACATTAACACAACGGTAAAGTTTGTTTAGATGTGAGTCATACGGTATTGTGCATATTTATGTGATTGTACGTGTTTGTGTACATAGATAACAAACAATTGAACGTATTATATTTCATTTATACACTTCAACTTACATATATTTTGCCGAATTCAAGTCACTTTCCCTGTCTTACTTTATATGCGTGTCTATGTTTTATGCATATTCACTTATCAGTTGTCTATAGTTTATGATATTGTTATGGATTTTTTGATTAAAAAATCCTATAAAGTACAAGCAATGTATTTTATTCCCAGACATCATTATTTGACTTTCAACTCGTACATGTGAATAAAAAACTAACTCCTATTGACGAAAGTGTTGGTAGCATGTAAAGATGTTAATGAATTGTAATATGAAAAGTCTTTCTACTGAGTAAATCGTCAAACAAATGGCAACAGAGTAGAAAGAAAATTGTATGTTCTTTAACTAAAAATATTAAACATGATTGATATCCCTTACCTTTATTAGCTAGTAATTATTAGGTGACCACTTAATTCTATTTCAGAAACACTAATTGATTTACATGCTTGATTTTTTCTTAGATTTAAATATAGGCATGATAACGATTTATTCGCTGTTGCTTTAATATGATGAAGTTCAGTAAATGGCATTAATCTACTTTCTGTATCGTGTTGACTGTAATCTAGTGCAGCCTGGCTTTAAATCTGATAAACATATCTTATTTTTTAATCAAGCCCAAATTTTCTGTTCTAGAGTGATGTTATTTCAACTACACGACCCATCTGCTAAACAGACTTCTTTATTTAAATTGTATGTTATTTATTACTTTGTGTCATTTGACAACCTCCTTTCGTTATCTTCCCAACCTATTTCGATATTCAAGGGAATATCGAGTTGGCCACACGATTTAGACGAATGCTAAACGGTTAACTATTTACCGTCTAAGTGATTTCATAGTGGTGTTCGGATGATAGTTTAATTTACTAAATTACTTAGTATCACTGTTGTAATTTCATTTTCATACTATACATATGATGATGGGCTGGTGGTGTTATGATCTCATTATTAATATCTGCTTAAAGGACTGTTTCTCCCATTTTTATTAGATTCTGATGATTCGGATGAAGATTTGTCGTCAACATCTGCACACATTACGCGTTTAGGGAACAATTTTAATCAGTCATCGGGATTAGGTGAAGTAAGTTTGATGATGTTTATGAGTCTTTCCAAAAAACTCACGGGATTCCTGCCTAGTGGTTATTTAATAGTTAACATATTTACTTGACAGATAATTCCCATATATATACAATTGTACAGCTTGGTAGTAAATCCGTTGAAAAGAGATCCCTCCGCTGAACTTCGTGTCTTTAATATTTACTTGGATTTATGGTAGTCTTTTGGTCAATTCTCAACGAAATTAAGTTTTCACCACTGCTAACAAGTTAAAAACGAAAAAATCTTTTTTACAAAATAAATGAATCATGGCTAGCAGTTGAATCCAAGACCCATTTTTCACTCTTTTTAGTAGTTATCATCTGAATGAAACTCCATCACACTGTTGGTGTTTACACTGGACTACTGCTTGAATTCTATCGAATAAGTTGCAATGTGATGACTAGTTTAACTGACTGGGCACTACATGTTAAGTTGTTAGGTGGTCATTAATCATTTTTCAGTCAGCTGCAAAAGTCTCATTCCTACAAAAGGCTAGTTGTAGTGTCTGACGAAATCTCAGCACGGATTCGAAAGGCTCGCTTGACTTTTGCCAACTTACGTCACCTATGGCGAAGGCGAGATATCCGTCTATCAATAAAAGGACGAGTATACTGCGCGGAAGTCCGTTCTGTCTTAATTTACGGCAGCGAAACATGGCCATTAGGAGTAGAAGGCACTCGTAAGCTACTAGTATTTGACCACAGATGCTTTAGAAATATTGCTGGCGTCTGCTGGGATCACTGGATAATTAATATTGAGGTTAGACGCAGGGTATTAGGGAATGATGGTAAATCAGTTGATGAGGTTGTGAATCTTCATCGACTAAGATGGTTGGGCCAAGTGTTACGTATGCCTGAACACCGATTACCACGACATACAATGCTAATCGGTGCTGGAGATGGTTGGAAGAAAGTTAGGGCGGCCACACCAAAACGTGGTACCAGTCCATAAAGTCACTAAGTTCTGATCTTAATCATGTTCGTAGATGCAGACTACTTGGTTGGGGTCCGCGTGACTATCGTAACCAATAGTTGGAGACTCTTGGTGACTTGGCTCAGAATCGATCACAATGGCGTCGGTGTATACACTCTCTGTCTTCCCTTAAACTAAGAGATTAAAATCGCTTCATATATTTCTTTCTACGAACTAATTCTTCTTTCCTGTACTATATCCTTGTTGCAATCTTTCTTTTATATATTACCACCTCTGAATTAACTACTTTTATAAATCCGTTGCCATCCCGTTGTGTTAATGGGGTATAGCAACTTGGATCGATGCATATATGTGCCTAGTCCTACGTTGTAGCTAACTGACTGTAGCTCAAATAGTTCACTGATAATATCCCAAACTGTGGAGCTGTGTGACCTGGATTTAAATCCCACTAGGAGCACCAATCCCTTCAGGATTGTAAAAACACCCAAATGATTGTTTAAGGTATATATGTGGCTGTACGATTTGCCTGTTTTGTATAGAACGTTTCGTTTTGATTGTTTCATATTCGTTTGTTTCAGTGGTCGTCTTTTTTAGGTTTGTTTACATTATATATTATTTTAGTAATTTGTCATATAGGCATAATTCACGTGTGTGTGTGTGTACATATCACCGTTTGTTGGTGTGTGTTATACTTTACTATATATTTATTTTTGTCATGTACGACCTTATCTGACCCAATTTTTTAAACCATGGACCAGAGAATATATAAAACGCTATTTAGCATTTCTTTGGATAAAGTTTTACCACAGTTCCAAGGACGTTTCATGTTTCCATCATGTTTAATTAATACAGTTTACATCAGTTGTATGCGTACTATCATGTGTTTGGGCTGACATCGTCCTTATTTGTTTTTAAAGGCCTATGTCTATTATCTGCATTTTGTATTAGAGTTGTGCATAGAATAGTACACATTAGTTCAGTTTGTTAATGACTTACCTTGAGCACTAAATGTTTCACTGATTGAAATTAAACATCTAGATCACTAGATGCCGGTTCAGTGGTGTAAAGAATGCGCGCTTGCTGCGAGACCTGAAGGTCCTGGTTCCGATCGTTGGTGGAGTTGTGAAATGACACTAGATATTTGTTCAAGATCCGTTCAGTGATATGATCTATTAAATTCATAAATTACAACTTTTGCTGGAAAAGGGAGCTGTGTTATCCCAGTTGCAAAAATCATAACACCATTAGCTCTGGAGAAATCTTGTCCATAGAAGACGAATACACTATTTTTAGATTATTAAACAGTGGGAATTTATTTTAGCAGAATCAGTGATCTGCTTTCCGAGAGAAATTGGATTAAGCTCTTGATGGACAGTGATTAATTTTATCCGAGATTTTTCAGTATTTATATTCAACGATACGTTGGTCTCCTCAAATGATTAGAACACTCAGTTTGCAACTATTGATTTGAACTCAAACATGTTATGCCTTGTAAAATTACACTACACCAATGGTGTGAATGGGCTCCGGAATCCTGAGGAAACAAATGGTGTATGAACCAATTGTTGGTCACCGGTTACCATCTTCTGACGTTGCTTTACTGCCTTGTGGATCACACCGTTAGGCCAATGGCTTGGGGCGTGGTCCCCCTAATAAAACCACCTGCATCGGTCTGGGCACCCGGGCAGTACCCCAGCCCTCAAATAAGGCGAATGATTCATATGGCGTATATCAGTTTAGTTCCACCTTGTACCAATGTTTATGTGTTTAAATAAATAATCAACAAATAACTATTGGACCATACATTCAAGCTTCACTCCACTCCAGATTTGGTCATCCAAGTAATGTCACTTGTTGTGGAACAAAAGTTTGGCCTCAAACCGCGTGCGCAAATGTTTACCTGGCCACATTGGAATTGGAAGTTGGTCACCGCTAGATATGATATTGCTCAACTTAATTCGGAATCGAATTACAACACTGAACCTTGGAAAGATTTCAAGTCTTAATTTTTAATGGCTTTTCAGCCCGTGTTAGTCCATGATAACTACTATCCTGAAAGTCGAAGCAACTGATTATTTCAGAAATAGTTATATCTTTCCTAGTCATTTTAATCAACAGTAGCTGTAGCAAATGTTTATAAAATAAATTCACTTCATCTTCCATTATCGTGGTTTTTTAACGACGAGTTTTTGTCGTGATTTCAAACATGTATTATATTAACAGATTCCAAGTTCAAGTGTACCGACCAATGGTGTTTCCGACAGGAATCAACTCAGAACATCAACTACTGCTATTACTGGTCAGATACGCAAACAACAATCTCCTGCTAATCGATATGATGAAGTGCCTTCTTTGGATGAAATTCGATCCTGTAATTATTTTTTCTTGATAATCCCTCTTTATGAGTCTTGTTCCGTAATAATATAAGGGTGTGAAACATAGCCATTAATAATAGAGGATACTCCTAGGTTTCTAGTATCCGATCATAGGTGTCTCCGAAGGATTCTCTGTGTGTTTTGGGACCACTGAGTAAACAATGCCTGGGTTAGGAACAGGGTACCTGGTTGGGGTTCGTATAGTTATTATAATCAAAGATTGGAGACTTTGAATGACTTGGACCAAAATCGTTTGCAATGACGCAAATGCATCTATTCTCTGTGTTCCCCCAAATTCTGTGATTCTGGATTCCCCAAATCTTTTGTTTTGATTTCACTAGTTTATATTTCGTTTTCTTGAATCGTATCTTCTATACCTAACCCTTCCTAGTACCACTAATACTGTTACTATCTCTACTATTCTGGGATTTGACCTGACAACATCTCTCTGTGCTACTGGGGTATGACAACTTGAATGGATGTGCATATGTACTAGGTTCTACTTTACCACTAATTGACTTTTTATGATTCGTAGTTAAAATTCGATTACTTTGTGTTCATTGCAGTGATAAAAATCTGGTCGGTCGAGTTAAGCTATTGTTTATGTGTTAGTGGTTGAAACAACTCGCGTTTCAACCAAGAGGTTTTAGATTTAGATCCATTTTCTCCTACTCCAATTTGGGCGGAGGGTAGTACCATACTTTTCAAACAGTGTGGCTTAAGGTCGAGTACATAAACTTGTATTCAGTGGATTAAAACTTTATTACTTAAAATTTCAACCCTTTACGGTTACCAAGCAGTCGCATAGTGCTGTTTGCCAACGTACAATAGTTTATCCTACTTTTTTACATATATATTATTAATTAACAACATTTATTTTCAGTATATAGGGATTTCTGAAGGTTGTAGGATTTTCATAATTTAAATCGCGTAATCATGTTAGTTAGATCACCATGGGAAACGGGAAAGCACCCGACAGGGTGAATGTATGTAGGTGTATGTTTTGAGACAGTTTTCATAAAACCTTAGCTTTTAGATTACAGTTTCAAAGTATTCATCAAGCAAGTTGATGGAGATATGCATTGGAAAATGTATAGTCTGCATGATTGACAGCTTTTTGACTTATCGTCAATTGAATTTACCACATTAATTTCTTTTCTTCGTGATCAGTCTCGTGTTTGTTCGTCGATTTAGTCTAATATCATTATTCTTGCTGCTGGTGTTATCATTATTTATGACAGTCTTCGATATACTTTTGTAATATTATTTCATGATTCACGTATTAATCAGTTGTAAATTTTTAAAAATGTTTTATTCAGGTCAACCACCGATTCGATCTTCAAATAGAATAAATCAATCAGATGTAAATAATCCATGGACTTACACAAACCAGCCTTCTAATCAACAAAATGGTAATTTAGATGGAGCATTGAGTACCGCTGATTCGTTTGAACAGTTAGCTGCTCTTGCTGAAGCTCAGTTAAATTCTAATAATTTAGGGATGTACGATTATTCTGATCCACCAGTTAATACTGTTTTTCATCAATCTCAAGTGATTTCTACAGGTAAATTTCATTCATTTAGTGGATTCATAGCCCACACGTATTTTATCGTTATCTCATCATCTATGTGTTTTTATAGAATAAAGTTTTTACATTTATTCATTACCCGGAGAAATACATATAAGGATGATACTGATTCAAAAGTACACTAGTTACCCGCGTAAATTTGCGCGGTTATTTAAAGCTATGTAGTCAGTTATTTATAATCAGAATAAGTACATGTATGGGTGTGCATCAGTTCAAGTTGTCACACCTCAAATCCATCAGAGTAACAGATGTAATTCTTAAATTGAATTTCATAAGAATGGGAAGAAATATCAACTCTTATGGAAATCTTGACACCAAATAATACAATTATAAAGGAATAAATAAAATAGAAGAATGAAAAGCCACGAATAACATCTTTTGCTAAACTACCCGTGTATACTCATATGTTGGTACTCCTATACAGCACCAAACTAGGAGGTCTGTATGCATCATTATGTCTCGGACTAGTGGTTTAAGATTTCATGTATTAATTCAACCGCGCTCCAAACTACATGTTGGAGCTTTTAATGTTAGAACCTTGTATCAGATAGCAGGTTTCGTTAGCTAGAACTGTAGACTCTCTCCATCGATGTGTGCTGCGCACGCATACATGGTCCAAGTGCGGGCATTCATTTGATCTCACTTTGTCAATATAAAGGATCGGCACAATTTACCCTTTGAGTGTCTAGAGACCGCACTGCTACTTCCCCTGGCCCCTCTGGTTTAGGTATAGCATTAAGTTTAAAAGCAGGAGAGGGCTGGTTAGACTGGATTCCAATAGACAGTTGCTTGTGCGCCGTCTGACTAAGTGGGAAAGTAAGATAGGGATACACGCCGTTGCGTTTCCGTTGTCTCTGCCTACGCTTCCACCGATTACAGCTTGGTTGAAGCTAAAGATGAATTTTATAGGATGCTAACTAATGGTTAGAGACTTTGAATGACATGGCTAAAAATCGCTTGCAATGGCACAGGTGCATCCATTCTCTGTCTCCCCCCTTATTCTGAATTCCTCAAAACCTTTTTTGTTTTGATTTCACTAGTTTATATTTGGTTTTCCTGAATCGTACTTTCTATACCTAATCTTATTATATATTTGAATACACAAATATTGGTACAAAGGGGTACCGAATACAGATGCGCTACACAAGTCACGTGGTTTGTGTGTGGGCTGTGACACTGCCCGGGTGCCCAAACCGATGCAGGTGGTTTTATTGGGGGGCCACACCTGGAGCCTTCGACCTGAAGGTCTGGTCCACAAGGCAGTGGAGCATCGTAAGGAGATGCAGACCCATGGTAGCCAGTGACCAACGATTGGTTCATACGCCATTTGTTCCTTCAGAAATCTGGAGCCCATGTGCACCATTGGTTTAGAATCAGGGTTTTACAACTCCCCTGGGTGGAATCTCCGTGCCAACCGATCCGGTTAAAGTGCCGGACATTCGCTTTTCGTCCTCTCGATTCCGTAAACAACACTCCGTCACGAGAAGGCAGTGAGTAGGACTTCTCTGGCAGACGCTATATACGCGTGGCCATGTGAGAGCATTTGGAGAGGGAGAGCAGACTCTCCCCACTTTCGGCCGTACCAGGACATTTGGGGGCAGTCAATTAAGTTGATGTAGAGTGATAAATTCCATTCAATTGGTTGTTCCACAATTATCCGTAGTGTTGCGATTTATTCAGTACACGATCGATTCTTACGGAAAACACCCAAACTTACCAAACTAAACAAATCATAGATCAACTCCAAGGTGGATATTTCAATGTTTTAGTTATAAATGTATATTTCCACCTATTTATATTCGATCTCATAGTTGATCTGTTCACTGAGGCTCGTATCTTAAGTATTGGTTAATTTAGTATATATTTCAGTGGTAAGTAACTGAATCAAAAAATTACTCGTGTGATTTAGTCTGCATCTCGATTTTCCAATTTTTGTTTATTGGTTTGTAAACATTTTTAACTTAATTATGCCGTAATATTGTCAATTTATATGTTTATTTTCTAATTCAGCTTATCAACCCCAGTCTGGAATCAATTCATGTCCAATATCCATGGCTCAGAATGGTCAGCGATCTCATATATTTGGCAGTGTTAGTGTGCTCCCTAGTTTTGCTAGTGGTGTCATATCAAATGGTAATTCAGGACATACAAATCATGAATTCGTTCCTTCGTCATCAGCGTATGACTTACAAGGTCAACAAGAACAGTATTCTCAGTCAAATCAGCCAGTTTCACTAGCATCTTCGTCATCTGCTGATCTTGATAATAGTAATGGTAGGAAGTTCTCATCACCAGTAACAGGAGAGTCAGTTGGACAAGATCCTTCTTCTGATACCGGTCAAACGACAGGCTTTGTATGTCATAATCGTGTATCAGAAAAAATTCAAAAATTAGTCAACACTTTGAAACGTCCCAAACGATATCCATTACCCGAATATTTTCTTGATGATGAAGATCAAGTACTTGTAAGACCTGTTGTTGATCCTACGGCACCACGTCCCAGAGGTCTTCCTTCTGAGCCACTTATAGGAGAAGAGCTAGTTGTAAGTTTTCTATTTTAACAGGTTTATCATCTTATAATCGCTATATTGTATGCCACCGATGTTTATATATGAACTGTCTAACGTTTTGATCGTAATTTGTTTTTATTGTAGATACCTTCTGGTTTGCCAAGAAATCTAGAATCTGCGCTTCAGCGTTACGCTAGCTTGAGTTGTAAAACACCTGCCTTAACTTGTTTAGACGTATCTGGCAGGCCAACTCAGGTGCTAACTTACGCGAAATTGCTGCAAGTATGTTCTAAGTTTTTCTTCGAAATTAAGTATTTGTATTAAGATTTCATGTTATCGAATAATATTATTATTAGTATTATATTGAACTTTTGTTCAGCGGTCGATAATTTACGCGTTTTAGGGATGTATCGTTTCTGTTCAGTAAATGAGTATCTTTAGCCATCACATTGTGTACATTGTTGAAAGGTTATAACATGAACGTGTGCTTAAATCCTGTATTTAATTCAACTGATTAAGAATATTTTTTTAAAATAAACTTTTCTTATGATATTTTTGAATTGCCATCAGATGGTTCCCTTCTATTGTGTATATTTACCAGCTTAATTGGAGTTAACATTGTTTAAGAGGACCCTTGAATGTCACATCAACTTACACGACCTATATTAGATGAACAGATTATATGCAGTGATTTATCAACCGTTTAACTTTTAAAAAAAACATTTGAGGGTTGGTTAGTAAAATAAATTGACCTTCTAACATATTTAATCAGTATGTCTTCACGTTATAGGACAGTATGTAGAACTCTTAACTTAATGCTTTCAGTCAAGAAATATACTAGAGTTATGAACAGCCATGTAGAGAGGTGCAAATGTCCTGATTAAGGTCTCCCTGAGTTGTCTGTATCTAATAGCTAAAGCTTAGTTGTTACAGATTATTATTAATGTTCTATGCTCAAGTATTCTAATTCTTCATGTCGCTCCATGTTCTTAACATTGTATCGTTTCATACATTAAGCCATCAGAGTTGTAAAGGGTATGTATTTGCCACTGTATGCATATTTAGCCCCCAAATGCCCTGGTACGGCCGAGAGTGGGGAGAGTCCGCTCTCCCTCTCGAAATGCTCTCACATGGCCACGCGTATATAGCGTCTGCCAGGGAAGTCCTACTCACTGCCTTCTCGTGGCGGGGGTGTTGTTTACGAAAATGAGAGGACGAAAAGCGAATGTCCGGCGCTTTAACCGGATTTCAAACCAATGGTGCACATGGGCTCCAGTATCCTGCGGGAACAAATGGCGTATGAACCAATTGTTGGTCACCGGCTTCCATGGGACGGCATCTCCTTACGATGCTCCACTGCCTTGTGGACCAGACCTTCGGGTCGAAGGCTTCAGGTGTGGCCCCCTAAGAAAACCATCTGCTTCGGTCTGGGCACCAGCGCAGTATCACAGCCCTCACACATATCGAATGAGATTTGTGTGGCGCATATGTATTTGGTGCCTCGTTGTACCAATATCTATGTGTTGAAATAAATAAAAATAAATATTTCTGATATTTAAGAGATTTTAATGCTAACTAATTATTGACCTAAATTATTTGTATTATTATTTTTAACGATTATATATATTGATGAAATAACCTTGATTGTATTTTATGTAGCGTGCCATCCGGATAGCCTACACACTTTTGAATAAATTGGGTCATCGTGGAGAGCAGAGCTTAAAACCTGGAGACCGTGTCGCATTGGTGTACGCTAATAATGAACCAATCAGTTTTCTGTGTGCATTTTATGGCTGTATTTTGGCCAGTGTGATTCCAATAGCAATCGAAGTTCCATCTCCTCGTCGAGTAAATACTCTCATATTATATGTGCTCTATGTTTATTTGTAATTAAGGCTTTCAAAAATTTCATTTTAGACTTTGTATCTGCATTTTTACTAATGTTTGAAAAAAGGTTAAATCTGATCTACTATCCAATTGTACTTTCATATACAATGTAGAACCTTTCGCTGTTTGATATCTCGTTTGTTAGAATTTATTTATCAGGTTAGGTGTTGTGGAGATTGCTAAGTTTTCGATTGATATCATGAACCCGCGAGCGGGATCGTGAATGCGCACTGCTGAGGAGCCCCACAGTAGGACGAAACGGCCGTCCAGTGCTTCCAGGTTTTTAGTGGTGGTCTAACATCAATCGGTTCATGTTCTCAATAGAATTTATTTGTTTACCTTTAAGTTTTATAAAAGTTTAGTAAGTTAATTTCTTAAAAATCAAAAGTTTTTGTCATTTGAACAAATAAAGTGAATCATCTAAAGGAATTTACTCATTTCTAGTCGACCAATTACCCTAAATTTACTCACTGATATACTGAATAAAAGGATATCAAGACTGAATCACTGAACTTTCCCTATTTTTTATTTTAAAGGATGCTTCGTGTCAAAGTATGGGATTTTTATTAGGTAGTCAGGATGCACGTATAGTTTTGGCTAGTGAGCAGTGTTATAAAGCTTTACAACGTGGTCCTAACGGTGAGATATTATCATTTTCTGGTTGGCCACGTGTTACATGGATTAATACAGACCATCATGCTAGTGGAACTAAACCACCGAAAGATTGGACTCCTCCTGATCGACTAACAAATGATGCAACTATGTACTTAGAAGTAAGTATTGTTTTGCTTGACTTTTTACTCTACATTTTAATTTATATAAAACTAAATAAAAAGTAAGTAGTGTATAAGTTGTTCTTGGAAACTGTATCACACTGATGAGGAATGTGTAAAAGGTTTTGTAAGCCTTGTCACTTGTAAAGAAAAATCACATAACATCATGGATTCAGTCAGTCAGTCAGCTACAACGTAGGACCAGACACATATATGCATCATGGATTATATTCATTCATATTCATATTTCCTCCCATTATTCAAGATAATATTTGTAGTTTAGTTTTTTCTTAAAAAAAGCATTTTCTACCTTCACATCCGATTTGTGTCGTTTGCCCGTTTCATAAATTTTTGCTATGTTTTTAACATTTACTTTTAAATCATTAGTTCTTATTATCTTCAATCTTGACATTTTTGATTGTCTAAAATTATGTTAATATATGTTTCTATCATTTCTTCCATTTCTTTACCTTCAATAATATCTTTCTTTCTTTCTTTCTTAGAACATTTGTTTTGTCCATGTTAAATTAATTAAAAATGGTATTTCAATTTTGATTTGTCTTGGATACAAATTCTTTTTTGTTTTTACATCCTACTGATTGTAGGAATTCATTTTGTGTCATATTATCGTCTAAATATGCTGATCCTTTTTAAAATCCTTATTCGAGTGGTTAATTTGCTTTTCTATACAATTCTTATTACATTTAATCATTACTTCTAGTTGTGTACAAGGTAGGGAATTCGATTTCAACTAATATAAGTATTCTTTTCATTAACAGAATCATTTCTTGTAAATATTCAGTTATTATTTACGAAATTAATAGAAAAAATTCTCGTTCTCATTATCGGTATTTTTAGTGTTAAATTGTCTCTGAGTTTAAGAAACATAGTGTTAATATGTAAGGAAAAAAACGAGTGGTGTCCCAGTATCAAAGAAAATTAAAATAGCAATGATTCTTTCAAAACGTACGTGTTTTTTTCCATCTAATTTTTGGATTTCATTTTCTTATTTCCGTTTCTGCTTTGTTTATGCAAACTATCTGTTAATCTTTATCATGCATTAAAGTACATCAGATTTGATTGTTTTCCATGGTCTTACGTTGCCCAATATTTGTCCATTCCACTATGTTACAATTACGTTGATTACTGAGAATCTTTCTAACTCAGTGGTCTAATAGTAAATCATTCTTCGCAAGAGTTGAATATCCTGAGTTGGATTCATAGAGGGCAGACGTCAAAAGGATGAATAACAACTGGAAAGGAGAATCCAGGACAGAGATGGTTGGAGAACCCTGGTCGGCGGCCTTTGCTCTATGATATATGATTTAGTTACACCGTCCCGGGAACTCACGCCCTTGTTTCTGAAAGTACAGACTAGTGATTTGAAAAGAAATTTATTATTTTTACAGATTTTAATGAAATAATTTGAAGTATTAAAAAGCATTTATCTGGCTTTGTAATTCTGAAATTCAGCCTTTTTCCAACCTGATTGTATTTGTAGTTTCAGTGTAGCAAGGGCTAATTAACTATACTTGTAAAATGTTTTAGTTCACTTGATGTATTATCGTTCATTATCATTTTTTTGACCCCACATTATAAAATTGGTTGAATGTTATGACAGAATAACAATTTTGTGTGTTTTTAGTTAATTTATTCAAACCCCACTATGCTTCATTTATACTCTGTCTAATAAATACGTTGTACTAGATACCTAGATTTTTTAATCATTTATTTGCTTTTATTATGTGATCGCTTTCACCGAGAGTTCTAACTACTCTCACATAATACCATTGTCCTAGTATTTAATGACTAAAATAATCTGATTATAACAATTTTGTCATTTTCAACTAATTAGTTAAATTCACGATTTTTCAACTATGAATCATTGATTTATATAGTACAACTTTCAATTAATTAGCTATAGAGCGTGCCTCAAGAACCAGATACTCTGGTTATCGTACATACAGTAGGTTCACTTCGTAATCATGAAGTTGTGTGTGGTTAAATGAGTGTTACATTTTTAAATGGTTGGTTGGAATCTGACCGCAGTGTAGGTTGCCCTTATAATCAAAGATTAATGGTGGCTAGCAGTAAAAGGACGCGCGTTTCGTCCGATTCGGGACTCGTCAGCACGAAAATTCAAACAAATAATACAAAATGAATAGGTTTTCTTTGCTGAATACATTTATTGATTTTAAATTGTGTAACACAGTAGACTTTTTCATCCATAACTATTCTCATTAGTAGTATGACTTTCACTCGAAGTCTGGTTATTATTATTACTACTATTATTGTATGGTCTTACTGTCACTTTTCGTGATTCATCTCTACTGTGAAGAAAAATAGTGGGAACTATAAGATTATTGTTTTTATGACCTATTGGTTATTCATTGCGAATGATAAACATTTTTTTCTTTTTTCGTAGTGTGTTGGTGTAGCCGTTTTTTCATTCTCCCTCCCTCTTTCTATGTTTATGTGGCCCAATAGTGTATAATCGTATTGACCTTGGCAAGTACTTACCTTCATCGATTCACAGTCGTATTGTTTATTAATACCTCCAATGTTTAGTTTCATTTTTGCTAGTCGTATAAAATGCAAGTCCACCACCACCATGTCTGGGAATAAGTAAACTCGGTAGCAGAAGTTTAACCGTTTTTTGCCTCCTTAATTTTTATCAACTATATATTTGATAATATAATATGTAGATAGAGTAGTAATAAGAGATTGGATTCTGCAGAGGAAATCTTGTTTATTATAACAATTATATCAAATTATTAAGATCATTTCCAGTGTTCATTTTTGAAACCTGTCTCATATTTCACATAATTTGTTCGTGATATCCATGTACGACAAACATATTTTGCAATTGTCTAACTTTTTATGATTTTCTTGTCATATGTAGTCTGCGTTTTAAAATTTTTCTTACATTTCTGTTACATAAATTATCAACCACACAGTGCTGTTAGCCAATCGCCCGAGATACTGTCGCTTTTTTGTAATTTTAAAATGTAAGTAGATAGTAGAGTAAACTGGATTAGTTTTGCTATGCATCACTGGAAATTGTCATGACAACAGATAACTAGTGTTGTGCTGATTGATCGTCATTAGAATCCGTGTTCATACAATCATTCTATTTAAATTTGGTTATTTTGTATTGCATATTGTGGAGATGTACATGGTTATGTACGATAAATGTGAAATTGCCGGTCTTATTCTTAATGATTTTAGTGACTTTTCCACTGTATATATTCTTTATGCCAATTACTTTTAAACTATTTAGTTGATGGTCTTATTAAATAAATAGGTCATATTCTATACCCTTTGTTGGAAGAACTAATTTGGGTACTAAAAAACCCTGGTTGACTTTAAGAATAATACCTAATTTGTGTTAGATTTGAAATAGTCAGTACCGAGATTATTGACAAGATTGTACACATGAGTTACAGGACATTTCACCTAGTTGATTGATAAATTAAATTTATACAATTAGTTACACAATGTCCAGCTATGTCTTTTCATCCCACTTGTATTATAAATGGTAAACAACCATGTTATTAGTTAGTATTGTTCTACTTCAGAGTAACCGCATTTGGTCGTCTCAGTTGTAGTTGATATAGAAACCGATATGAATGTATACCAACGAGAAATAAAGGAGAGTTAAACATTAGAATACAGTTCAAAAGGATTCAATGTTATCTTCACGTAGTACTCGACGTCTAACTTCTCCATTACTGATTTAATCAAATAAGAGCGATTCTTTGGAGTTACCTGTGACCAAATAATTGAAACCTATTTATATCTTTTGATCCTATAGACGACATTTCATAGCTGTTCAACAATAAAGAGCAAACTGCTTCTTAGTGTAATAGTTTATTTGACAGACAAACATTTCACTTGAACTGTAGGTGGCACAACAAGATGAACACCAAATTCATAGAAGCAGTTACTTTAATGGTAGTAATTTGTAAAAAGGATTGCATATAAAGATATAGTACAGGAATAAAGAATTAGTTAGTAAAAAGAGAGGTAATTTTAATCTCATGGTTTACGGGAAGACAGAGTGTGTATACACCGACGCCATTGTGATCGATTCTGAGCCAAGTCACCAAGAGTCTCCAACCATTGGTTACGATAGTCATGTGGACCCCAACCAAGTAGTCTGCATCTATGAACATGATTAAGATCAGAACTTAGTGACTTTATGGACTGGTACCACGTTTTGGTTTGGCCGCCCTAACTTTCTTCCAACCATCTTCAACACTAATTAGCATTGCGCGTCATGGTAATCGGTGTTCAGGTATAAGTAACACGTGACCCAACCATCTTAGTCGACAAAAATTTACAACTTCATCAATTGACTCATCAGCAGTACGGATGCGCAACCCTAGATGCGGAGGTCAAGTTGTAGTGAGAAGCCGTGATCAGTGGTGTTCAACATGTTTCTGTTGTGACAGTTATCTACCGCAAGCAGTACATGGAGGGTTGCTCATGATCATGGATTAATTAAAGTTAAGTACTAACACTGTTAAGTACCGGCTGATTGATCTAGAGGTTAAGCGTTCTCACACGAGACAGAAGTTTCTGGGCTCGTGTCCCGCTAGAGAGATCGTGAATGTGTACTGCTGATTAGTCTCATAGTAGGACGAAATGGTTGCCCAGTGCTTCCATGTCTTCAATGGTGATCTATTTAAGATCATTTCGCGATTCCAATGAGGAAAATAGATAGTCCTTGGCTTACATTTATCCATTTAAACTAAAAGAGTTACTGGTATTTGATTCTGGTCTAGGCTTTATTAGTCATTTTTATGTGATTATGCAATAGTTTTATTTTTGGCCACAAAAATTCATGCATATTCCAATTCTTCCTTTCTTATCCCCTTCATTTTCTTAATATCTTTATGGGATAGAAAAGCCGAATAGATAATTACTTACTCTCACAGTCATTTGTACACAAATATTCATTTAACCCTTCCACTCCCGCCCACATTATTTATCTTATTTGTTTGTAAGTTTTAGTAACAGGAAATAACATGTAAAATTATTCATAGTCATGACAATTCAGGGATGATTCATTCGATTATATATATAGTTGTGTAACTTGTTTATAAATGTCCATCGTTATTTAACCCCAATCCTTTTTAATATATCTTTTGCTTTCTTAAAACAATGTTAACTTATCAAATTATTTATATCTGTCACTATGTTGTATTATTCATAAAAACATAGATCGAAATCTCTTTTCAAGTTATTATCATTATCGAAACTTATGACTGAATTTTATCATGAGTTAATCTCAGTTTAATGGTGGCGACCAATAATTATTCATTTATAAGAATTTGTAAATCTTGTGGAGATACAAATTAATTTCGGAATAATCGTTATTTATAGAATTAATCCTTTAGTACTCATTACAAATGTGCCTGACTGATTACATGAAGCTGAGTCCTAATTAATATTTTAGTAAGGTTGGGTGATAGGTAGCAATAGAATATAGGGCACGCACTCCATCCCACTTGGAACTCGTCAGCTTTATGCATTCCAGTGTTGGTGCCCACTTTGGGACTCAAACCCAATGCCTTTCACTTCAGATATTCAATGTGCTATCCACTGAGTTACTGAGTTCAAGTAACCACTGGCTTGTGAAACGTGAATGAGTGTAATCTTTAGTCTTTAATATTAACGTAAAGATACAAACACTTATAAATTTTCTTAAGTAATTTTCTACATAATATCTTGACAATTTCAGGCTAATACGTTATTTCAAATATTATATAATACCCTTTTTTACTCATAAAATGAACTAAAACTATCAGGTTCATTGCAAATTCATTGTCGTGCAACCTCTTTCCAAACAAAGAAATTAGAATAGTTTTTTGACCTGGTTGAATGCTATGCGTAAATTCTTTAATTATGGTGATGAAACTTAAAATACTTCCTTTTATCCCTCATGGTAGTTACAGCTTTTGGCTTAAATATGATATCTAACTTTGATTTACAATATATTTCGCTGAAGTATTTAGATAGTTTCAGCTAAATGCATAACATATTTTGCAATTTCTTTGTCTACTGTCATGTGTAAACCTATAAACTGAATTTGTCTAGATAATCTGAAGTTATTGTACTTAACTCCTATTTTTTTCTTTGTTCTTTGAGTTTTATATGTAGTTCCTTGTTGATTATTCTATTTTCTTGTCCTGGATTAAATGATAAGGTTTATATCCTTTATAGTCATGAATGTCAACATCTGATAATTTGGTCAGGAAATTAAAATAAGTAATAATATTAATCAATAATAAACAACGATTTTCAGATTTTTGTTTATCACTACAATTTCCCTTCCTGTCAATCATAAACAAAGTATGCGAACTAATTTTTTCTGTTTTTCTTTTCAGTATACATTTAGTAAAGATGGCAGTGTACATGGTGTAATGATAAGTCGACGTGCGGCTCTTTCTCATTGTCGAGCATTAACTGTAGCTTGTAATTATTCTGAAGAGGATGTTGTTGTCTGTGTTGTAGATTGCCGCCGACAAATTGGATTATGGCATGCTGTTTTGACGGTACGTATCTATTATATCTTATTTAGTATGTTATATCATACTGTTTTTTGATACATATAATGCATAAGCTAGAAAACTTTTAGATGTTGTTAACCTGTCTACTTTTCAAGTAAACAATTCCATGGATAGTAAGTTCATTCTGTTAAACAAACCACCTCTAAAGATTAATGAACGATTACTATGTCTGAATATTGTTTCTGTTTTATAAAAATTGACCTACATTACCCCCATAATATTCATGTTTTTCATTCAGAGATTGTTAGATAAGTCAGCTTATTAGCTTCATATCAATTCTTGAGTTGAGTTTCCCTAAACTGCGAAATGTATATAATATGATACTATTGTGTGTACATGCTACCTATGTTGACAGATATAAGTAGTATGTAACATCAATCAGAAGTAGAATAAGAGGATTGAGGAGATTGAGCTGAAAAGAACCAAAAGGGAAACAGAAAGAAATTGGAATAAAAGTAGGATTGGAAGAATCATGAAGAATGTAAATGACAACTGATGTAAAATGTGCAAATCAAGTATTTAGTGTATAGTTTTCATAATTTTAAAGACTGTAATAAATTGGTCTTGTCCACCTAAGTCTTCGTTCACTACACTATCACGTCTGTCTTGTTGTATGTGATTGTTTTATCATGTTTAGATTAGTTCCATATTTTCTACGTTAACAAAAGTTCTTTACCTTTTGATGTAATGTTTACTTCGATTCTTTTAATTATTCTCTGTCTTTAGAGCGTCTTCAATGGGTTACATGTAATATTTGTGCCTTATTCAGTAATGCAGATTGATCCTGGCTCTTGGTTACGCATGGTTACCAAGTACCGAGGTAATTATTGGTTTTATACAATATATGCATTAACTCTATGCTAATGTACCGTTTTATACATATATTTGTGAATATTTTACTAATAATACTATTACAATAATTACAATTATATGACCATGTTTACACTCTAATTGAAATATAATAGAGATTTTATTGTCACTGAAATTCATTATATTCACTTCTTTTATTGCAGCATTTTCAATAGTTTTAATTTCACAAAAATATTTTATAAAAAGATTTATATGGTTCAATGATTGTTATCCTTATGAACTGAGCATGAACTTAAGTATCATTTCTATATTTTGTAACATATTTCTAAGATAACATTTTCATGATAGTTGACTTTGAATAGTGTATAAAATTGTTTAATGAAAACAAGAGTTATCAATCAAAGTATATTAAAGTTTTTCTATAAATCACATCATTATTGTGGAATAGTTAAGCACCGTTATAACTGGTTTAACGTTAGTGTATAAAAAAGAAGCAACTCGAATGCTTTAATAGGTTGATTGATATTGGTTTCGTACGTGAACAATTAAAGCGCTTATAAAATTATTGCATTGATTGAGCAAAATTAGATTATTTTAGTGTTTTGTAAGAGGTTGTAGAAATGCTTGAGTTATTTAAAATGCATAGCATTGACTACGAGTCTAGCTTGTGTGGTTAGAAGGAATTCGAACGTTAATCGTAATCTATCTTTAAAGACCTTAGTTGATATTATCGGAAGTTGTTCGCGGTATCTCAGATTTATTGATTCATTCTATTGAATTACTGAATTTTATTATTCTTCTATATTATTTATTTTTTCTTCAATTTCGTTTCTTATGAAACATTGATGTTATTCACTCTAATCATTTAATTCATTTTTTTACGGTTCCGGCGAAATGTCGGGACATAAAGTGATGACGGATTACTAGTATTTCGGTATCGCTTGTAAAGTATTATATGCTTAGTTCGAAATATACTGAAAACATAAAAGCTCACTACAATACAAGTTTGTTTGTAGAAAAGTCAAAAAGACATGAAAATACGTATTCCCATTTTCCTTGTTTAATAATTGACCTCGATAAGTAATTTTGAATAGTGATTGTTACGTTTTGTCTGCATTGGTTATGCGAAAAATGCATAATATTGATTCAGATCAAATTTATGAGTTTAATTTACTAGAATTTTCAGAATTTTATAAAAACCATATCATATGCTTATCTCATCCAATTTTGTTTCTGTCTAAAGAGTCGTTTGGCAGTTTGATTGTTTCTGTTTACATATCTATGTATGTTGTCGTGTCCAATGCATAGACTGTCAACAACATTTATCTTTGTCACATAGAAATATGCATTCGATCGTTTTCTACGTTTATAATCCATCCCATGAATTATTCAATGTGAGATACAATTTGAAGGCATTTCTTTGTGTCTACTTGCCTAACGTACTTTCCATGGTCTGTTTTTTGTTTACATATTCACATATCATTCATTCCATATCTTCTAATAAATTTTTACTACTGTATTATATTGTCAGTTATTTTTTTCGTCTTCATTTAATTCTACCCATACTCTCTTTTTATTTCTTCCATTTACTAATTTCTTTCAGCAACCGTTGCTATTGTAAAAAGTCGTGATATGCATTGGGCATTATTAGCTGAACGGGATCATCCCAATGTAAATTTATCTTCATTACGTATGCTTCTAGTTGCAGATGGATCAAATCCTTGTGAGTTTGAGTTGAAAATAATATTGTTCTTGGAAAATCCTACTTGGTTTATCCATGACGGACAAATAATTGATTGCTATTACTTTTTTATAGTATACAAGAATGAGATAATGGCCCCGGAATGCCCTGGTACGGCCCAGGGTGGGGAAAGTCCGTTGTCTTTCTGAAAATGCTCTCAAATGGCCACACGTACACAACCAAAGCGAATGCCGGAGGTTTAACTAGTTGGTAGATATGAAGGATCCACCTAGGGGAGTTGGAAAACCCTGATTCCGAATTGGTGGTGCAGATGGGCTTTACAATCCTCAAGGAACAAATGGCGTTTGAACCTATTGTTGGTCACCGTCTACCTTGGGACCGCAACTCCCAACGTTGCTCCACTACCTGTGAATTAGACCTCCTTATCAAAGTCTCGGGAAGTGGTTCTGTGAAAAAACCACCTGCTTCGGTTCGGTCACCCGGGTAGTATCGCAGCCCTCACATAAGTCGAATGATGAAGTGTGGCGCATACGTATTTGGTACATCCTTGTACCAATATTTATGTGTTTAAATATATATATATATATATATATATATATATATATATATATATATATATATATATATATATATATATATATATATATATAATTGAAATACAAATAAATTAGTCTTGTAATTAAAAGAAATTATGTGATTTTATATCAGTTTAATTGAACTGATCAATTAATAAGATTGGAATTAAATGTAGTCAATGTGTTTTACTCAGTGGTGCTTCTCAACAATAACTGTATTTCTTGTATATTGAAAGAAGTATATCAGATTACATAGATTTCACGTTATATTATCACTAACATACGTGATTCAGTCAATATTACATTCTGATTAATTCTCTTATCATTCCACTTCATTTAAATGTAGTTTCAACTTTTGTTCGTCATAATTTCTTGTAAAATTTCCAATAAATCGTAACTTTAACGCGAAATAAGTTTTCTACTTTCTCATTGATTCAACTGTTTAACAGGGTTGGTTAGTAAATATAGTTTTGCATTTACGATTGATGACATGATTTAAAACAGAAAGCCTGAGTCACGATAAAGTTTTAACCAACAATGCCTGAGTAACCGATCTTGTTCTTTAGTGATTGAACAGCCTAGCTTAACTACTAACTAATTGTAAAATTTTCAATTATTCAAATTATAAGTACAAAGCTAACTGTGCTTCATCACTGTAACTCCCCAGATCTTATCGATTACGAATTAATTGAGGGCTCATTTTTAAACACAAAAAAACCCTCCACCTTCCAGGTAATGGAGTTGTTTACATCTCACTTATATGAAAGTCTGATATAATGCTCTATTAATAATGTGATCTTATTTATTCATTTAATTTCTTTTTATTATCAAATCTCATGATTCACTGTATCAAAATGTTCAATCTTTATACATGAAAATAATAATAATTTGACTCAACTATGGAATAGATATTGTGTTAATAGGAGCTATTCACATCATATGATATTGTTTATTTACAAACCAGTTTGATAAATGGTATTTATGTATTCATGTATTTAAATAAAGTTAGGATTGATTTGATTGACACATAAAGTTCATTTAACAGAAACCTTTTTTTTATGTTTGAAAAAAAAAACACAACAAACTATTTATTGAAACTTTACATTACATCAAGTTCGTAATGTAAAACTTAAAATTTATTATCAGTAGTTTGTACAATACCCAATAATAAAATGGTTATAAAATAATCCATTTCATTGTTTTAATCTTTTTGTCTTCTATGGATAATACTTTTTAAAAAAATAATTTCTAGTAGTTAATTAAGATAACTGAAAATCTATTAAAACAAAATTCGCTTGAAGAAATGTAGTGGCGGTCATCATATAGATATATATTTCAATATACGGTAATATTTAACAACATGGAGGTAGTCAAGTATATCAACTTGCCATTGTTTATTTGGTTCTTTGAATTTTTTTATTGGATATGGTGAAGAATGCAAAATTACGATTTATAGTTGTGTTTTTTTTCTTGAATTATTCAACTGATTTGCGTAACAATTATTGAGTGAATCTGATGTGTCAATGACTTGATAATTAGCTTGTTTCTTTTCTTGAATTTTTTTTTTCAAGGGTCTTTAAACTCTTGTGATTCTTTTACACAAAAATTTCGATCTCGAGGATTTTGTCCTGAAGCTATCTGTCCATGCGCTGGAAGTTCAGAAACACTAACACTTTGTTTACGTCGTCCACCTCATCAAATGAATTCAGTAAATGGAAAAATATGCACAAATCCTCGTTCTGATTCAATTATAGCCTCTTCACCTACTTCAGTAAGAGGAGTTATTTCGATCCATAGTCTTACTTATGGTGTTGTGCGTGTTGATACTGAAGATTCACTAACTTCACTTACTTTACAAGATTGTGGACAGGTTCTGCCAGGAGGTAAGAATTAATAGTTATGTAAACACGGTTTTCGTTAGTTGTTTTTACTGCATGCTGTACTGTATATTGATGCTAACGAATTTCCCCTAACTAAATCTCTTCGTATTACTGTAGCTTCAGCAGTTGTCATACGTTTGGGTCCCAAACCAATACTTTGTCAAACTGATGAAGTTGGTGAAATATGCTTATCTTCTGATTGTACTGGTTCTGGATATTGGGGTCTTCGTGGTCAAACTGACGCACATTTTCATGTGGAACCGATACATGAAGATGGTTCTCCTGTATGTTCTTCTGCTGGTGTTAAAAAGTATACACGATCTGGATTAATGGGGTTTCCTGGTCCAGCATCATCTGTGAGTGAATCGCGGTTATGTTTTCCTGTTGATTGCTTTCATTTATCTGGTAGTGCTTAAGTGATTGAAATGAATAAATAAGTCTATTAATATATCGTCAAAAACTGATTAAAGTTAGTTCATTAACGTTATCCCAATCTCAGAGCTTCAATTATCTTTGATTTTTAATTGTACAATGTTTATTTTGCTTCGAAAATACACTTTATATCATTTGATTGCCAAGTTGATCTTTCTCAGTTACCACACACCTGAGTGGGGCATAGAATGATGTGCGTTTAAATTGTATCATATCCTGTTAACAAGTGGCAACTATCACATAGCTGAATTCATAGCTTCCTGTCTATCGTTTTCAAACATCTTACATTTATTTTAATTTTTTTATTCACTCCTATGTTTCTTTTTTAAATATAATGCCATAAAAGAATAACCGTAATAATATTTGACTTGGTAACTTTCATTTTAGGGTGGTTTAATCTTTATATCCGGTTGCATTGATGGTTTAATGACTATTGCAAGTAGACGTCACAATGCTGATGATATTATAGCAACAGTTCTCGCTGTTCAACCGACAAAAATTATCTATAGAGGGAGGTATGTGACATAATTCTCTGGGATATTTTCATTCCATACGATTTTTCCTATTTATAAACTTTAATAAAGGCAGAAAAAATATCGGGGCAGAATAACTTGGATTCATTTATTTTGTGCATTCTCATCAGCTGTTTACAACCAAAAACAAGTGTACACGCTTTATATTAGAAACATCTAGAATAACTTGAGTTAATATGTGAAGATAGAATAATGATACGGAAGGATTACTATTGTTCTATTGTTCGCTTATTAACATGTTGCACATATATATGAACATTCTAGAAAAAACGTGGAAATAGAATTGTTTCCCGAAGTGGAAGATAGATTAGGTGATACTTACTTTCCGAGCTTTACTCATCTGGCTTTTGAATAAAGCCATTAATAATAATAATAATAATAATAATAATCTGGTTTATATTTTTTAAAGTACTTATCAATTAGCGAACGCTTGAACAATCCTTCCCCACTATTTCTTCTTGTTATTATTCTATCTTCACTTGTTAACTCAACTGACTCATGGTGTTTCCGGTATAACATATATAAACTTGTTTCATTTTAATGGCGAATATTATAGCTTTAAGATGTCAGTAGCTGAGGAGAATCTAAAAAAATAAATGAATTCATGTCATTCTGCCCTGGCATTTGTTATTCATATATTTTTATGGATTTCGCATTTCTAGTTTTACATTGTCTTCTGGTTAGATTATTTACCGTTGTAAATTAATTCACAATTAAACAAGCTTCTCAACCGTCACTTCATTCAAAGCAATAGTATTCATGACTGTTACACTTCACATTAAATTTCTAGCCAAATAAAACTAACACGATAAGTAGCCATAGTTTCAAACTAACAGCGATATTATTGACTAAAAATTGAGAATATGGTTTAGAAAAGTTAGTATAAATGAACATTGACTCTTGAAATATAGGAATAGTTATAAAATAGATGTATCCTGCACCGCCCCCAAATGTCCCAGTATGGCCGAGAGTGGGGAGAGTCCGCTCTCCATCTCCAAATGCTCACATGGTCATGTGTATATAGCGTCTGCCAGGGAAGTTCTACTCGTGGAGGGGATGTTGTTTATGAAATTGAGAGAACGGAAAGCGAATGTCCGTCACTCTAACCGGATTGGCGGACACGGGGAGTCCGCCTAGGGGAGTTGGAAAACCCTGATTCCAAACCATTGGTGCACATTGGCTCCAGATTCCTAAAGGAACAAATGGCGTATGTACAAATCGTTGGTCACTGGGTACCATGGGACTGTATCTCCTTACGATGCTCCACTGCCTTATGGACCAGACCTTCAGGTCGAAGGCTCCAGGTGTGACCCCTAATAAAACCACCCGCATCGGTTTGGGCACCAGCGCAGTATCACAGCCCTCACACAAATCAAATGAGTTTTGTGTTGCACGTATCTGGTGCACCCTTGTACGAGTATTTATGTGTTCAAATAAATAAGAAAATAAATATCCTTCATAAACGTGGTGCGTTCTGATTCATGTCATCAATTACGACTTTATGTATATCTAAACCATAGTTGTGTAACAATAACTGAAATTAATGCATTATTTTATTGATTTCACCAAGTAAGACCAGCCTGATGGAATAGCTTCGTTAGGTCGAGCCACATTTGATTCTTCAGTTTTAGCTTTATATATCAACTTTCATATATCGATTCATATTGAAAACCAGTTTCTCTTATTTTGTATGTCTTCAATTTATTGAAAATAACCGTTAGTTGGATAATTTTAACCATTGTACCATTCTCTTGAATTTTTTTTAACACATACCTGTCTATGAACAGGATTGCTGTTTTCTCAGTGGATTTATTGAAAGATGAACGTCTTGTTATTGTAGCTGAACTAAGACAAGGTTATTCAGACGAAGCTGCTTTCACATGGATGTCTCTTGTACTGCAAGCTGTTGATAGTATTCATCAAGTTAGTGTTTATTGTTTAGCTTTGGTCCATCAAAATACATTGCCGAAAGTGAGTTTCATATGTATTTTGCTAGTCTTATATTGTTAGTTGTTATAGTTATATTGCCACTGTTTAATTAATGCCTTCTAAGTGGTCCTTTCAAAGAAAAACGAAATCAAAATATTGTAATTTCTTTCCAGGTTTTTGTGAAACAAGCAATCAATTCACTTTCAGTTAATAATTTATTGAATTCAATCAAAATATTCACGTTCAATAATTAAATCCAGTAATCATGAACATTGTTTTGTTGTGGGAAGCATAAGGATACTCACTCTACAAATTACATGTGTGGCTGTGTAATGATCATACTACCTCACTGATATTTCAAACGAAAAGCCTTAATCTAACATACGTAGAATTTAATAGTTGTATTTTGGAGAGTTTAAGCTACATGTTTATTGTTTTTGCTATTTAAAAAAAAAACTGAATGTTTGATTATCAGAAAGCATTTGGATTATCCTATTATTGATGTTTCATGAATTTTGGTATTGGTTGGTACTCTGTATTAGAGTTTTGATTAAACTCAGTTCCATTAGTATATGCTTTGAGAGGTATGACGCTAAAGGCACTGGATGCGAGTCCCAAGGTGAACATCGACACTGAGACACAAGTACATCCAGTCTGAAATAGAATAGGATAGTGCTCAGAATCTCAAGCATCTTAATACTTATCGTATGTGGCAATCCTTCTCCTTCTTAGTTGTTATTTTATTATCTCTCTCAGTTATATTTTTAATCATGATTACCGACGTAATCCAGGACTTATATTTCGACCTTTGACTCATTGTCGGCAACCCATCTAGTATTATTTTTCCAACTTTAACTCGAATCCATCTGTTGTTGTTTCAAACTAACTCCTAAGACTCAATGGTTACAAAACGTGCTTTTTTTACGATAGGTGTTTTATTGTCGTAATACAGCAACTCAAAATCACAGCACATTGTCTCACTTTGTCATAACCACCATCAATATATTTTGCAAGAAACTATAGCTTCCTCTAGGTGGTTATCTTGTGACATGTTAAAAATCAATTTTTTGGAGCAAATAACATTTTCGTCAACTGAAATACAATCGAGAACTTTGTATCAAATAACGTACGTTTCTACTAAATTACGCATTAGTGCAAATGTTTGAGATCTAAGTCACTTCACTGAATTGTCATACTGCATTTATTGATCCCTTTTAAAAAATCTTATTCATTCGTGATGTCAGTTGTTTCGCTATTGTCCCTTACCTGTATTTCACATGAAATATCAGAAATTGTGCCGTTACTGTCTCGGTCTCTTCTCTCTCTGTGTGTGTATCAATCCACCCCTCTATATATTGAATTTTATTGATTAATTCCACTTTCTTTTTGAATGACCAGTGTTTATACTTCCACTTAAACAAAAAGCATGTATATATGTGTTTATAAGTGCACTAGTGCATTCATCTATCCATCCGTCATTCAAGTTTCTCTAGGCCAATTTGTTTTTGCTAGAAAAAAAATTATTGATACAAATGGTTCCATGAATAGATTTTCGTATCGTCTTTCACACTCCCTTCATATCCCATGTTAAATGATAACTGAAAAGAATGTTTTTTTTACAATAACAACAACAAAACAGATCAATAATAATCTGCTCGTACTCTATCTAATTGATGACACCTTTTTCCTTGTAAGGTTTGATTATTTTTTTGAGACATTTAGTTGTTTCTTCATGGTTTTCATTCACAACGCAGAATTCATTGTTAACAGTTAAGTGTAACTATGCGCATAACTGATGACATATACACTGTTATTGCCTAGTTGTTGTTTTTTCTATATTGTAACTGTACATACCTATTATGATAATGAGTCTATAGTCAGTAGTTGGAGAATTTATAATGCCCAAATCGACTAATCGATCACAGTTCTAAACATCAATAAGAGGATCCGAACAACCAATATATTTATTAATTGTTTGTTTTTATCTGTAAAAATTAGGTAAGAATAGTTTGACTAGTGAACAAAATAAATAATAAAATCATTATTGTGTGTCATAGAATTGACCACTAAATATTTCGACAATGTTTATACATTTGGTCATACTAATTACGTTACATTGATGACACCTTCATTATTGACGATCAGAACATTAGAAAAGAACAGCTACTGGAACTATTCAATAACAAACATCCTTCTATTAAACTTACATATGAAGAGGAAATAAATAACAAACTAAATTTCCTGGACGTTTTGTTAAGTAGAAAAGAAAATGGTTCTATCAGCAGAGGTGTGTATAGAAAAAGTTCTTCTCCAAGCCAATACACACATTTTTTAAGCTTTGTGCCTCGTCATTATAAGAGAAACTTAGTCAAATGTTTTGCAAATAGAGCTCTTAAGATATGCTCAGTCGATACAATTGATAGGGAATTACAACACATTCATAATATTTTGACTGAATTGGGATATCCACTGGGTTTCCTGAAGAAACACTTGCGGGTACAAAACAAGAAAATAGTGACTCTGACGGCTAATAAGAAACTGCTTTCCTTGAAGCTGCAATTCAATGGTGATTTAGCTAGCGATGTATTACGGGATAGATTGACAAGATCAGTAAAGAGAACGTTTAATGCTGCCAACCTCTGCCTATCGTATTCGACCCGATCGATGGTGATTCCGCAATTGAAGGATAAGTCACCTGGTTATGCCACTTCTATGTGTATCTACGAATTCAGCTGCTCCTGTGGAGAAAGCTGTATTGGGCGCACTGCCAGGCAACTGAACCAACGAGTTAGTGAACACCTCCCTTCGTGGTTAGGAAAAGGTTACGTCAAAACAATACGCAGCTCGGTTCTATCACACTCGATCGATAGCGGTCATATAGTGGACAGAAACAAGTCGTTCAAAGTTATTTATCATATTCCCATTAGTTTTCCTTATGGTGTTCGATCTCGTCTCTTACACATAGCAGAAGCTATAGGAATCCGAACCAACAAGCCAAGTCTTTGTGTTCAGAAGAAATTTGTGACACCCTTATCTCTCCCCTGGCCTTAAGTAATAAATGAATTTATTTATTCTTTTTCTAACTTTCTCTTCGTTTATTATTTCTCTTCACCCCCTCCTACCACTTTATTTTCTCTCAACTATACGTCTCATGGTCCAATTATCTGAACATTTCTTATTACGTTATCTTATAATTTTATAATTGTTATCTCAGTTTCTATATTTTTTCTAATCATTGACCTATTTCCGATTATGTAACATTGATTTGAACCTTTATTGTTCTTATCAAAACTAATGCACCTGTTGCCACACCATCAATTTGTACTTTTCACGTTTCACTTATTATGTAGTCGTTTTCATTGTTATCATTGACTCATAAACTACCTTGATTGGTTTAATAATTTACTCTATAAGTAAACATATTATTAAAACAATCCAGAAAAACCTTAAAATAACTTTTCAATCTCTAGTTACCTATTAGTTTGAGCTTTTGTGAAATTCCATGAAAAGTAAATGTTCAGAATGTGTTGTACAATTACAACACATTTTTCCTATTCATTTCCGATTACATTGGGTGTATGATTTCATCGAAGGGTTTTGTTTCGGGATCGACTTTAGCAGTTTCATTCTGTTATGCGACCCTTTAACAGTATTTCTGTAGTCTGGTTTCCTCAATTCCTAGTTGTTTCCCTGAAATATAATATTTAAATTTTCAGCTTATTTTTAAGATATGGATTTTTTGTATGGATAATTTTCTGGTTTTACTTATATTGAATAAAGGAAGCTTTTTTTTCATTGTTTTCAACAACATTGATATTGTGTTTATTTGTTATTTACAGACACCTTTTGGTGGAATAAATTGTCATTCTGTGAAAAGACTTTTTTCTGAAGGTCATTTGCATCCTACAGCATTGTTGCTTTGTCCGCATTCTGCTATACAAAATCTACCCCAACCTCGACAACTCAGACCTAGTTTGGTTGGACCATCTGCTATGATGGTCGGTCAAGTTGTTCAAGGAGTTAGGCTTGCAGAGGCACGTGGAAGACCTTTAGGATCATCTCCATCTTCTAATATAACTTCTGGTTCACCTGATAATGAAGTAAGCTATTCTAATTGTTAGTGTCAAGTGTTCTCGTTTTTATCTTTCCACACCTTCAGATTTATCTTCCGTTATTTTATTATATTACAGCTGTTGAGATTTTGGACAAAATGTTTAGTGTTAAAATACGTTTATTCGCTACATTGAAATTCAGCCAAATTAAACGGTTGTTTCGTAGTTGTACACGTGACAAAAATGTAGGTACAGTTTCATCGAAAGAGGGTATACAGTGTTTGAAAGGATTCCTGCACACAAATTGCTAGTCCTATAAATTATTCATGTCCATAATTGCCTGAAATTTACGTCTGCAGAACAATACTATTTGCTTGTTAACACTAGTAAACTGAGATCACCTTTGTTTTCTGTGAAACATGTGGGAAAAATATCTATGTTGATGCAATTTTCACAAGATCCACCAAGTAAGATCAGTCAAAATCTATTTTCGACTGTCAACACGGAGATTAGTCAAAAACCCACTCAAACTAAGTTGTTTAAAATAAAGTTTGAAAGAGCTAGTTAGGTGTATGTAAAGAACTTTGAATCCATTGAAACTGGAATGGTTATTATGTATGCATTTATTTTCACTTTTTTGTAGTTTCAACTGTTAACTGAGATACTTATTCACAGAGCAAACCACACTCCAGACGACAGATTATTTACTGTTTATAATACTAAAGGACAAGAAGTTTCGACACTTACTTGTAGTCAACTTTTACGTCGTTCAGAAAGATTAGCAGTTCAGTTAAAAGAAAAAGGTAAAGCTCAAGTGGGAACAATTGTTGCGTTACTATATCCTCCAGGTGGGTTTAATTTCATTTTTCTTCGTTTCTGTGAAGTCGAACTATTTCTTACTCGTAAATTTTTTTCATCCTCCTGTTTTTCTCAAACTCTTCACAACCTCCATTTGATATTTGAAATCTCGAATCGCTTTATGATGTGATCTCTTCTATCTTTCTATGAACTTAGATATTTGCCATCTAACTATGACAACAAATGTACAGCTTAAGTAAACGATTTCTTTGAGAAGGAAATTTTATTCGTTGAGTTCTCTTCTTTGTAGTCCAATTGGTGAATTGGATGTTATGAGTTTCCACGAAGAGTATCTAAAAACGTGTTGCAATAATATATTCTCAGAGTTCCATATTGTAGTTAGCATTTTATGTAAAGTAAGATTATTATTATTATTAAATGAAATAAGTTAATGCATAATCGATTTGACTTCTTACTCGTTAGCAACCATATACTGTTCATCAAGATCATTTAAGTTTGTAATTTTACCGTAATGAATTTGTCTGTCATATCTGTAAAAACCTTCTATGCGATCGAACACCCATGTGATATTCAAATGTGTCAGTTTAATTTTATTCATTATTTTTTTGTTGTTGCTTATTCAAATGAGTAATTATGCGTTTTTTTTAATCCATATATTATATATGTGGCTGTTTGTGTGCATCTATCTTGTATTAACTGCTTGGGACCATATAAACCCACTGAAAGATTTATACTATATTCTTAAATCAATCCACTCGCCACTCTCTTAATCGCCAAATTACTCCACAAAGCACAAACATTGATCACTACGTCATACCATTCATATTATTTCTTTCATACCACGACACCATGTCATACACTGACCATCTCTCCGCTTTTTCCAACCAGTCCCAGCGTTGGCAATTAACGCACGACGTGGAATTATCTGGGACCACATTCGTAGAACATATCCAAGCCACCGAAGTCGGTGTTTCAAGATGGTGACACCAATTGAATCATCATCTCTGCACCCGAACACACGATGCCGAACTTCTGCATTACTAACATGGTGTTGCCTCTGGATATCAGCAATCCTTCGCAGACAACGATGATCGAACACAGAGAGTTGTCTAACATCCTCAACGCGGAGAGGCCAGATAACCGAACTTCTCGATTACTTCTATCTGCTCACCATCCAGAGTGAGTACAGGATTAGAATCCTGCCAGTATTGTAGAAGTGCTTTGCACTTCGGAGGTGCAAAGCACATACCATACCTACGGACACTGATTGCCAACTGATTAAGTGCGGATTGCATGCCTTGGGCATTATCGCACAGTAAGACAATATCATCCGCATACTGAAGGTTGAGAAGTGTTTCTCCAGGCAATAGATCCACACTGCTATTACTTACATCCATCAGAGCTGTTTCCAGAATGTCATCGATGGTAAAGTTGAAGAGGAATGGTGAAATAGGGCAACCCTGCCTAACCCCACTTCTCGAATCGAACAATGGAGAGAGGTGGTTGTATGCCCTCACTCTGCCTGAAGTGTTTGTATATAGGGCTTTTAAGATGTTAATGAACTTTTCAGGCACACCCTTCTTCAATAGACAATCCCAGAGAACAATCCTATCCAACGAATCGAAGGCAGCCTCGATGACGAGAAACACTACGATTGTTGGCCTTTGATAAGTATGGCGGTGTTCTAACATTTGGCGGAGGGTGAAGATATGATCAATACATCCTTGCCCAGAACAAAACCCAGCCTGCTCCTCGCAAGTCAATCTTTGTCGGGTTTTGAACAACCTACGAAGTGTAACGGAAGCCAATAGCTTGGACGCAATCGGAAGTAGACTTATCCCCCGATAGTTGTTGCAGGAACGACGTGAACCCTTTTAAAGATAGGGACAACTATCGACTCATTCCATGACGTTGATACACTCTCTAACACCCAAACCTTCGTAAACAACGTCGTCAATTTCCCTTGTCATAAAGTCACCACCATCTTTAAAAAGAGCCGGAGGTAAGTCATCTGGGCCAGGTGATTTGTAACGCTTCAAGAGTTGGAGTTCCTTGTGGACTTCTACTTCATTTAGTGGATCGGTCGTCACCGGCCATGGAGGGCAGGACAGTCTGACCGATGTTGCCGGAGCAGCAGGCCAGTTGAACTGCCCTTCGAAGAATTCTGCCCACCGTCCAAGACGTCGATGGATGTTAGTGATTGGCATCCCGTCATCCTCACAGATTGTTTCACTTACACCAAACTTCTTGCTGCCAGTGGCTCGGATGAGTTGGAAAAGCTTCCGGTAGTTACCAGATGCAGCTGCTGCTTACAGCTCATTAGCACGCTTCGACCACCAGGCTTCTCGGTCCTTACGCAAGCTTTGCCCAATTTCCTTACGTAACATCCTTCGTTTGTGGTCAAACTCACGTTCACCCGGAGTAGACCGACGGGCTTCAATAAGTTGTAAGGAACCAGAAGAAACCCAGTGCTTATAAGTGTGACGTTTCGCAAACCCACAACTGACTGTACCCGCCATTTTCATGGCGTCATGCAATTGCGACTAATGCTCATCTATACTTTTCGGTGGAGTGGTAGCTAGCCTAGAGGCTAGCTCGATTTGATACTTACTTGCAACAGAATTTGCAACCAGCTTGTTAACATCAATCTGTTGGTGGCGGTCACTTCGTTGGACACTGAAAAGTAATGTAAGATTGGTGCAGACCAGGGCATGATCAAAGTTCAGAAAGGTACTCCAAAAGGAGCAGCAATCTTGCACACAACCACGCCAGCGGTAGCTGATCGCGATATGATCAATCTGAGTCCAGGCTTGAGATGCAGAAGGAGGACACCAGGTGGCACATCGGCGATGACTGTGCCGAAAGTTAGTGCTAGCCAGAAACAGATTGTGGTCTGTGCATAGTTGCAGTAGACGGTCCACGTTATCTGTCCTGCGACCAACAAGTCCCCATCGGCTACCTAGACGACTCTCTTCTGTGCCTAGACACCCGAACTGAGCATTCAAGTCTCCGGCTAGTACTATAATATCTGTCGAACGCACTTTCTAGAGAAGAACAGATAACTGGTGGTAAAACTCATCCTTGATTGCATCCGGGCTGCAATCTGTCGGAGCATAGGTGGAGATGACGAAAAGACATTGTTTCTCACACCGATTTCTTCTCACTTTGATAGATCATCCTAATCTAACAGCACATAACCGACTGTTAACGGGGATCCAGCCGATTAGTGCTGCCTCAGCTCTAGAGCTTAGTGCGACGCCAACGCCAGCAAGACCAGACGAAGATGCTACAAGATCTCCGGATAAGCGCACGTAAAACAAGCTTTTCGAAGCGACAGATGGAGAGCGAATTTGTAGTACTTCACCAGAGTCTTGAATACGGGTCTCAGATAGACAGCAGACATCGATATTAAGACTTTCCAAAGACATAGCCACCCCTGTCTGTTGTCCAACCTGCATAAGTGTGCAAATGTTGAAGGCAGTAAGTTTGAATGGTGCACGTGGTTTTAGAAAAACTGCTTCATTACTCATATTCAGTGGTAACATACAATTTTCAACCGAACAGTGACTCGAGAACGTTTAGATAGAGTCGAATTTCCACCATAGACGAGATGCTGTATAAGTCGAAAAAAATAAGTATAGACAGAGTGGGAATAAAAGAGGGTGAATAATGATGTAGTAAATAATAATAATAGCAATAATATTTGAATCATTTGATTGTTAATCGCAGCAAGAATAATATTTTCCATAAATATAGATAGTTCATAATTGTGCGTGGGCTGTGATACTGCCTGAGTGCCCAGTCCGAAACAGTGGTTTTCTTAGGGGGCCACACCCCGAGCCTTTGACTTGAAGGTCTGATCCACACAGCAGTGGAGCATCGTAAGGAGATGCAGTCCCATGGAAGCCGGTGACCAACAATTGGTTCATACGCCATTTGTTCCCGCAGGATACTGGAGCCCATGTGCACCATTGGTTTGGGATCCGGTTAAAGCGCCGGACGTTCGCTTTTCGTCCTCTCATTTTCTTAAACAACACCCCCGTCACGAGAAGGCTGTGAGTAGGACTTCCCTGGCAGAGACTATATACGCGAGGCCGTGTGAGAGCATTTCGAGAGGAAGAGCGGACTCTCCCCACTCTCGGCCGTACCAGGGCATTTGGGGTCATTCGAGGGGCGCACAACAATAGCATCATTCACTGTCCCATCGCCCTTGACAGGTCGCGCAATCCGAAAGTTAGGGCATACGACAGGCTAGGTATCCACCTTATACCTCATTACATAATATGATTAGTCTAGGAAAATATACATAATTAATTAGAATTTGAAGTAATTGTAGTCAGATGAAAAAAACTGTTATAATGTTTTATGCTTATAAACAAGGTTGAAATTTCAAGAATTAAAGTATCATTTATATGATACATTCAAATTTTATGATGATAAGATTAGATGTATTATTTGTAAATATTGTATTTGGAAATAATCTCGACTATTGAAATTTAAATAATTCCAACATTCCGTTCATCATACTTATCTGAACCTCTTCAAGATAATAATCTAAATGAAAATTATCAAAGAACATATATAATGTTGTACAATTCAATTTTGAATTAGGATAATATGATCTTAATTTCTGTTAAACGATTCTTTCAAATATTGACGAATATTCGTATATTATTAAATGTAGTTAAGAAATAACTTTTTTTCTTTCTTGGAAAAGTAGTTTTCCTTTTTGAATAAACCTGTAATATACGATGATATAAAGATGAATTTTATCAACAAACCATCAATTCACTATTCTTCTCATAGTCTGATCACGTTGTTTAATTTATTAGTATCATAAAAAAAGGTCAAAATAAATCAATAGAACTAGTAACATTATCAGTATCATGCTAAATATCAAATGTCGGCACAAACAAACTTATATGACATATATCATTTTTCATTCATTGTAAACTATATTTTTCATCTATCAATTATTCAATTGACCTACCGAAAAAAAACACAATTTTTATAACGTGGCGTATAATAAATATATCACGAATAAAGACTTAAAATCGGTAAATCTAAAACTAAGCAGACATTCATTGTTTGCAAAAATATTTCTACTTAGACGTAGCCTTTTTTGATAATATTGATTTTCACTAGAGTTAGACTATACTGACGGACTTAGGCAATTCTAAGAGCAATCTTGAGGTTACTCACCAATCTTCACCTAATCGGAATGAAATGGATTTCACGGAAAACCGGCAGAATTACATAGAACGTAGAGTTTTAAAATACTATTGTCTTCAATCTGTTATGCAATTCATAACAGTCCCAACCTCTAACACAGTACACCTCACATTCCTAACTTTAGAAATCCTAAAATAGCCTCATTCGTGGACTCTGCACCTATTTCTGTATTCCATTTCCAGACTACAATTTTATAACATACTTTTTCTCAGTAATCCATGATTCTGTTGATAATCTATAATAATGGCATCATGGAAATCAGTCAAAATACGAAATCTTGTCATGAAATTTATCCGGCAATTGCGTATTCGCAATCCCTTCTTGGAAATCAATCCTAAATTCACTGTGATTGCCTGATTGTATGTCTTCCAAGGCTATCAGTATAGTTTAATTCTATTAATTTTTCTTTTGTTATACATGTGAACATATTAAATGTTTTTCTTTCTTTCTCATTTTCATTCTTCATAACTATCGTAATAATTACTATGTGATCAGACTTCCGGAAATGTATTAGACTCATTTTTACAGACAAGGATACTGATAAACTCCGTTTTCTAATTGTACCATATAAGTATGTATTTTAAAACTGTGATTTTGATCAATCATTAATAAGCAGACAGTAACATTGATCAACATTTCATCACATTGATTTATATTTTCTTCGTAGTTTAAAATGTTTCTGAATCAACATACGTGTTGTTAGTTGTGATTAAGAACTCATTTATTTGAGGAGAAGTACTATAATAAATCTTTCGCTACAAATCCATTTCATTCTGATAATTTCTCTTTCATAGTTATTACCACATCTCGAATGTTCCCATTTGTTTGTTTTCCTTAAAGTTAATATTATGTATAAAAAACGCGCTGCAGACAATCATTCATTGTATTTGCGAACAATTCAATTCAGTAATGAATTAGTGTTTATTATCGTTTATGTTGAATATATGTATTAGCAGTGTATCATGTTCCTATGCATCTTTTCTTTTTTCTTCTTTTATACTTTCACAGGCACTGAGCTTGTTTGTGCATTTTACGCTTGTCTTCTAATTGGTGCCATTCCTGTACCGGTACGCCCGCCTCGAATAGACTCTTCTGCTCCTGGCGGTGGTAGCTCTGTTAGTGCTACAATTAGTTCTGGTCCCATTGGGCTGTTATCTGGACCACCTGGTTCAGGATCATCATCCGGTATAAGTTTATTAGGTTTAGGAGGTGGTGGTGGGCATAATGGGAATTCACCGGTTAGTGGTAGTGCTGGTCAATTGTCTTCTGGTACTGGAAGCTTTCCCAATGTATACTTTCGGCCGAACACTCCTAGTTTAGACGCTTCGTTGGATTTAATTTGGAATGTTGTAAAGCACTCAGGAGCAACAGTTATTTTCACGCAAAATAATTTGATTAAACTATTAAAATCTAAGGTCAGTGCATATAGCATTGTCTAATATTCATTTGTTAATGGTATCATTTTGAAATGTTATGCTTCTATTATTGTTCCTTATGAATGATTAAAGATTATTCTTTGGAAGCTTCGTCGTTTATAATTTTATTCTGACTAACAGTTCACATACGCGACTCAGTCACGTAATTTATTTTTCTGCATCAAAAAACAGAAATCATCGTTTTACAGTTTTGTTTATTAATTTCGTACGTCAGTTAAATAAAAGCTAAATGCCACAGTATTATGTATTACAAATGTATTCAAAATGTATCCATTAAAAGTATTTATATGAATGTGGGACAGTTAATTTACTAGTTGCCAGATTTTCAATCACTGGCCTTTTGGTTTACGGTTCTACTTGGATAATAAATCTACTTTAAATTTTCAGACCAAACTGAAAATGAAGACAAACTAAGGATGAAGTTTACCTTTGTTGTCGTATTAGGTGCAATTAAAGCTGGTTTCTTTTTTATGTGGTTATGATCTATGGTTTTAGTTTTCCACTTCTACATTAATTTAACGCATGATTTACAATATTTTTCTCTCTCTTCAATATACTATGTTAATATAAAAGTATAATAATAATAATGAGCTTTACGTTACAAACATACGGTATCTAATACAAAGTATTTAGATATTAATGAATCCTATTATACAACGCATATATAGCATTAGGATTACCACTTATATCAAAGTGGATCGACTATCAAAACACGAGCCCGGAAAAGTCCTAATCCTTCGGATATTAACAACTCTGTTGTTACGTATACCCCATACCCAGTAACTCCTTTCGAATCAGATAATGTTAGGAGTGGGTCTACACCACACTTGCTGCAGATATGTGGTAAGTGGGTCCTGCTACTGAGGCAACGGGATTTGCTGTAGTCTCAACATTGCTATTTTCGTTTATGGTACACTTTTGAGTAAGCTTTTGATTGTTGGTATTATGTGAGACTACGAGAGTTCCTAAACTTCGTAAGCGCGCAGATTAACTGTTCAGATTCCTTCAGCTGTTCAGCCAATAAATGTGAATAGAATCTAAACGAGATAGGGCACGTGAACTCCTTGTACTTTTAATTAAGGTGAATACATTGACATGGACTATCTGCTGCTGATTTAAATATTTAATTCTTCACGGATTTAAGTTCGATTTTGTCAGGTATGTAATAGATAAGCACGTTATTTCGAGAGATCATTGGCGTAGTAACTTTGCTAGCGATAAAATCGATAACAGATTCTACTTTTGTAATGTCTTCAAGTTTCGCAGGAACAACATACTTCGACGCTAGAAGTTTAAGGAGTGATAATGCCTTTCGTTCTTGCTTAAGATAATCATGCTTTGATAAAGAGCCTGCAAGTGGCTTCCCTTTTGAACGCATATCGCCTAATTGCTTATGCACATATTGTCTAATTCACTCTTATTATTATCTATGATTATTGATCATGATGTAGAACTGGTTATTATGACTGAGGCATCTACCAGCATGTATGGTGTAGGTCCACTCCTAACATTATCTGATTCGAAAGGAGTTACTGGGTATGGGGTATACGTAACAACAGAGTTGTTAATATCCGAAGGATTAGGGCTTTTCCGGGCTCGTGTTTTGATAGTCGATCCACTTTGATATAAGTAGTAATCCTAATGCCATATATGCGTTGTATAATAGGATTCATTAATATCTAAATACTTTGTATTAGATACCGTATGTTTGTAACGTAAATTTCAGACTTACCGCAAGACTAGTTTACGTTGGCGCGTCTTTAACACCATTTGCTTAGCACCCTAAACGGTACATAATACGGAGACTGAGTCATGTTATTCCAAATACATGATTAATGATGAAGAATTAAAAACCGAACCAAATGCTAGACAATACTTTTGTCACCTAATTACAAGCAGTTTACTGTACGTGAATCCTAAGTAAAAATCAATAACAGGGGAGGAAATCATGTTGAATTGTCGATTAGCTGTATGTACTCAGTGACCATTTACATTTACTTTTATCATCATACATCATAGATTCATCTATTCGCATCGGGATATGAATTTACTATAAATCCAGATAGTGTTTCTCATATGAAAAGTGGTTTCTAAGTCGATCTGAAAAAATTTCTGTTCATTTAAACAACACGATCATAATACTTTTTAATTAGAAATTTCAGATAATCTTAAATATCGACTTGGTTTTCGCAAATTGTTTTTCATGGATTTTTAGGAGGCTACTAATCGTATTCCGTTTAATCATTGGCCAATAATACTTGACTCTGAAGAATACAATAGACGGAAATCGAATTTCACTATACAAGCACCTTGTTTAGATCAACCAATTGCTTATTTGGATTTTGCTGCATCAACAACAGGTATGTCTTATTAATTGTTAATTAGTTAAATTTACGAGTAAATTTGTCTAGTGAACTATAAATTGTATGTTTTATACATCAGATATAAATTATTTTAAAAAATATATATGCACCTATTGTAGTGAACGAGAATACAGGTGGGACAACCAATGTGTTTGAATGCAAAATTACAGAATCTCTTGGTAAAATATGAGAACCATACATTGGACACTTCATTTACAAAATTCCATCATTTGTCCTTCACATTGTGTATGATTCTTCCAAGTCACAATTCCTTTTTATTTCAGTTTCTGTTTTCTTGAAGTCAACCTTCATAGCCTGCTGCCATGCATTACTCTTGTGATTTGTGTTACATGCTACTTATTTCGACAGACATAAGTAGCATGCACCACACTGTGAGTATTTCATTTTCCATATGGTCAGTTCTCATATTATTGACCGCCTATTTCATTGTATTAACTCTCCATCTGTACTGGGGATCTCAATCAAATATATTCTTTGTTGGTTATATCTTTAGCTCATGTTTATTTATCATTTACCTTATCTGCTTTCATTATAACTGCTGATTGTGATGTGAATTTAATATCACTAGGTGGCATCGGTATATGTCAATCATTTCATATGAGATCGCAGTTCAGGGTTTACTTCTTAATACATCTAAACATTGAACATCTACACATAGTGCTGAATCACCTAGACTATTATGGCTATTTTACAATTTGATAAGATGTTTATTAGTATAAATGATTCGACATATGTATTGTTGGTTACTGCTCAGTGATTAATCTTTGTAAACACTAAGATAGACCATCTTACACTTACTTGTTAAATTAATATAGTGTACGAAATCCGAAATTCCCGTGACATGTGCTGGTGTAGAACGTATTCTACTTTTGTTTTATTTTTTCCGACATAATCTAAAATAGCAAAAATTTTTAGTCTCGAATAAAGCGATTGTTTTCATCCATATAATTGTATTATTTGCTTGAATGAAATAGTGAGTCATTTAACCCATAATAATATGTATGTTCTATAATTTGAATACTTAAATATGATAAAAGTTGTGCAGTTACGAAGTCTTCTCCTAGGTTATGTTTTCTCTTTTATCTAACGATTAACTAATATTGAAAGTAATTCAGTCTCAATGAGTTTTTTTTATAGCCATTTACATGATATTTGCATTATTCTTTAATAAAAAAACGTAATTACATGTATAAAATTTCAATCAATGTTGGAACATTGATACAATTTCACATACCTTTTTTATTGTATTTTTGACATTCTTTCAAAGTTTGATACATTAGTTATCAGAAGGGGTTTGTGGAGATTTTAATAGTTGAAATCATGAGTCATTTTAATCTAGATCAACATGGAGGACCTGGAAGCGCTGGACGGGCGTTTCGCTCTAGTATGGGATTCCTCAGCGGTGCAAGTCCGCGACCCCGCTTAGTGGGATTCGAACCCAGGACCTATCATTTTCGCGAGCGCTTGACCACTAAACCACTAAGCCGGCATCCAACGGTGTTAATGTCTAACTCCAACTAATCCACGAAATTGCGCCACCGTAAACCATTGTCTTCAGTCAGCTGATATCTCACAACAGACCTGGGTAAACTCCACTGGTCATGGCGCTCGCGTACGAGACTCATAGGTCCTGGCTTCGAATCTCGCGGGGAGCGGGATCGTGGATACGTACTGCCAAGGAGTCCCATACTACGACAAAACGGCCGTCCAGTGATTCCAGGTCTTCCATGGTGGTCTAGCTTCAATTGGCTTACGATTTCAACTATTGACATTAGTTTTTATTTGGGTTTTTTTTCACAAGTAACTTCATGACCTTAAAAATGAAAAAAAACCTTACTAGTTACTATGAAATAATTACATTTCTATTCGGATATAACACAAAGTTTACTACCTTTATATTGGATACATTATTTAAATTAATGTTAATTATTAAAATGAAAAACATAATATATGAATGAAGATATATATATATATATATATATATATATATATATATATATATATATATATATATATATATATATATATATATTACAATCAGTTCATTTCCTTATCAATGAATACTCTACACTAAATCAATATTAAATAAATGATGGTTGATTAGCTTCACAATGTGTTTTTTTCACTCAAATTGTAATTAGTTAAAAGATAAACATATGTGAATAGATGAGATAAATTGAAAGGTAGGGTAATGTATTCAATTAATTATTATTTTTTAAAAACAAATAAATAAAGAAGAAGAAAATAGAAACTCATTATGTAATGAATCAGAATTAAGAAATTTTGGAATAAATTAATTGAATAGTAATTAAAGAATTGGTTCAGTGATCAGATTATTAACATAGTTGGATAGTATGAAACAAAGTTATTAATTAAAGCTAAAATAGCATTGAAAATTTTTGAGAAATTTCGTAACCGTATGGAAGAAGATCATAGTAAGTTAAGAGGATGAACAAACTTTGTTTTGTATACAAAGATTAGCTTGTTTGATATGTATACTTATTGTTTCTGCTATGTGCAAAAGATAAAGTCTACGCGATGATTTCATTGAAATCCTATAAATAAATTTGAAAGCTAAATTTGTATGGATATTAGAACAGTTCCTTAGTGTGATGTATCATCACTCCATTGTATTGAAAAAAAACTTCAACCAATAATGTAATAACAGACGAAAGACTTTGATCACACTATGGAATGTTAAATTAGCTAATTATTGCTTCCATACGCCTGTTACTCCTCGTGGAGGAGTACAGGCCACCCATCAGCACTCTATCTGATCCTGTCCTGGACAATCCTTTCCAGCTCTTTTTTTCCAGTTGTTATTCATTCGTCTCCTGTTTGCTTCTATTTCTCGACGTATTGTGTTCTTTGGCCTCACTCTTTTTCGCTTCCCTTTAGAATTCCAAGTTCGAGCTTGCCTAGTGATTCAGTTTAGTAATTTCTGCAATGCATATCCTATCCACTTCCAAAGTCTTTTCCTAATGTCTTCTTCAGCTGGAAGTTGGTTTGTGCTCTCCTACAGTAGGCTGTTGCTGATTGTGTCCGACCAACGGATATTGAATATCTTGCGTAGACAATCGATTATAAAGACTTGTACTTTTTTGATTATGGTTTTCGCAGTTCTCCAAGTTTCGGTTCCTTTCAGTAGAACTGTTCGTATTGAAGATTCTGATTTTGATATCGGTTGACAGTTGTTTTGAGTTCCATATGTTCGTTAACTGTAGAAATGTCGCCCTTGCTATACCAATCCCTGACTTTACGTCTGTTTTGGATCCTTCTTGTTCATTGATGATGCTGATCAGTTACGTGAAGGTTTCCACCGCTTCCAGAGTTCCTCCATCAAGTGTGATTTGGTCGGTGCTCCCCGTGTTTTATTTAAATATCTTGGTTTTTCTCCTGGGTATGTTGAGGCTTACTGATGCAGAGGCTTCTGCTACACTGGTTTCTTGACATGCATATGTTCGTGTGTAAAGGACACAACGGCCAGGTCATCTGTGAAGTTGAACTAGTCTGGCTGTATGCAAGCTGTCCATTGTGTTCCGTGCTTCCCCTCAGATGTTAAGGTCTTCATAATCCAGTCAACTACCAGAAGAAACGAAAAGGGAGAGGGTATGCAGACTTGTCTGACACCGGTCCTCACTTGGAATGCATCTGTCAATTGTCTCCCATGCACGACTTGGCAATGCAGTCCGTCGTATAAATTCCGTGTAGTTTTGGTGATCTCAGGTAGTGCATAGTATCGAAGAAGTTTTCATAATGTTCTCGTATCCACACTGTCAAATGCTTCTTCATAGCCAATGAAGTTGATGTAGTGATGAGTTCCATTCAATTGTTTGTCCAGTAATCAGTTAGTCATCTTCAACGTAGGACCAAGTACATATATGCATCGGTCCAAGTTTTCATACCTCATTAGCACAACAACACGAACACTAAACTCATAGAAACAGGTACTTCAATGGTAGTAATTTGTAAAAAAAACTATTGCATGTGAGGAAATGATACAGTGAGAAAGAATTAGTTCGTGGAAAGAAATGTATAAAGTAATTTCAATCCCACGGTTTAAGGGATGAGAAAGTGTGTATACACCTACGTCATTGTGATCGATTCTGAGTCATGTCACCCAGAGTCTCAAACCATTCGTTACGATAGCCGCGCGGACCCCAACCAAGTAGTCTGCATCTATTAACATGGCTCACATCAGAAGTTAGTGACTTTATGGTTTGGTCGCCTCTAACGTTCTTCCATCCATGTCCGACGTTAATTGGCATAACGTGTCATGGTAATCGGTGTTAAGACATACGTAGCAAGTGACCCAATCATCTCAGTCTACGGCCAAACAATGATACGTAGTGTCGCGATTTGGTCCGTATATGACTGATCCTTATAGAAATCGACCTGTTGATCTCGAAGCTGGATATCTACTTAATCCTTCATCATGTTTAGGAACACTTGTTTAAATCGTGATACCGATAGTAGTAAGATTCCGCTGTAATTCTCACACTTGCTCAGATCTTTCTTTGATATTTTGGTGAGGCATCCTTCTTTCAGCAATTGTTTTTCCCCTCAAATCTTCCTGAACAAAACATGGCCCATCCCTGAAGTTATTTCTGTACCTGACTTCAGTGATTCAGCTGGTATGTCGTCAGGTACTGCTTCTCACCCTCTCCTGATTTGTTTGATGGTCGTCCTATTTCCTTCGATCGTTGGTGGACGGATAGCTATAGGAAGGTCTGTGTGTGTGTTGATGTTAGTTTGATTATTCTTTGGTTTCCGGTACTCAGGAATAATTAATATAATATACCTATTGTTCTGAAATGTTCCACTAATTCATTGTTTACTGTGCTGAACAGATTGTTCAATAAGATCGGATTACATTACCAATGAATTTTCCATAAGTATAAACTTTCTTGTTACGGTAATTTGAAGTATGGTATAGTTTCATTTGTGAATTCAATATTCTGAAGAAGGTAAAGGCATTTGTTTTATCATAAACAAAAAGTTTCACTGGTTTAATTGAACAAGATAGGATTATGGGAATAAACACTACTTTTAACCATTGTTTGTGACACCCTCAAAGAGCGTTTGAATGTATGATGGGTTAAAATATATCACTCATATAAGGAATAATCTTTCGTTTTGGAAAGTAGAGTTGGATTTCATGAACCGAAGTTAATTCCAATAATTTTGATTGATTTATTTATTTTTTATAACTATTTATTCATCATTTCACAATATCTTCTATTTTCGTCTACATTTTCATGTGCTTTTAGTTTATGAACCATTTAGAACTATAAATCATTATCAGTAATTCTATCTTTATCAATATCTATCAACCCATTTACATCTTTTTTTGTGTGTGAATGAAACGGTATATTCATACTATTCTGCATCAATGTTTGTTCTTGCTCTATTTAAAAAATTAATTTTTTATTCAACGTGTTAACTAACCATGTTTGGAGTGCCTCTTTTCATTATTCATAACTATTGGTACAAGAAGGCATCAAATATATACTTTAATATATACATTAGACAAAATGATTATTTTCCAATGTTATTGTTCAATGATTTTACATTCTTATAAAATATATCTCGTCTTACTATAATTTTTATCCTGTTCTCAGGTACACTAACTGGAATTCGTGTAACGCATCAAGTCGTTTATGCGTTATGTCGAGCTCAAAAAATTCAATGTGAATTTTATCCAACTCGTGAAGTTGTATTGAGTCTTGATCCATATTCTGGTCTTGGATTCACTTTATGGACATTAACATCTGTTTACTGTGGACATCATTCAGTACTGATACCTCCAAGTGTTACAGAAATAGTACCTGATTTATGGCTTACTATATGTAGTCAAAGAAAAGGTGATTTTTTTCTATCTCATTTTCTGTATTTCCTTTACTTTACAAATATTATGATAACAAATACTTTTATCTCACTGTACTAATTGTGATGTATCAATTTGAAGTGATGCGCATATGTCCCAAGTTTTTCGTTGTTTATATTCCTAAGTTTTTTTTATTTTTTTGTTCAGAAATGTTTTCTGTATTATTGACAGCTCACTAATTTGTTGGATGAATCTATTAAATATCTAATTATAATTATCGGCTAGATTACACCTTTCTTATTTACAACTGTGGTAGATGATCCACAATATTCATGTGCTATAACTGTGACGGCAGATTAGAGGACAGCGAATTATCGACCGGACCAAAGACGCGCAAACACGTAAGAACGGCCTAGGGTTCTGATTGGTCCCGCTTCCCTGTCTAGCCCAGCCAGTTGAGCCCAGAACACAAGTCTCAGCCTCGGATATATGAATCACTATATTTCAAACACACTCTGTTTATATACTAATCAAGCAGACCACATCTTACCATGAAATAGAAAATAACATTGTACAATATTGACCAGTAGGAAAATGACACGTGAAATAAACATTGACCAATAAGGAAATGACACCATCTTAAGTCCAAGGATAGCATTAGGCTTAACAAAATAATTTTTGAGATATTTTTCTGAATATCCCAACACCATGTTAGTTAGTGAATTCTATTTTGGAATGTTTGTTTATTATCAGAATGTAGTATTGATTAATAGCACACTCATTTGTCACATATATATCTTTTTTATTTGATATTACTTGGACATGTGTTTTTTCCTTGAATTATTAATCACTTTAACTGAATTTACTTGTTGGAATAAAAAAATGCTCCAAATATAAATCCCACGTAGACTACTTCGTCAATGTCAAACTCAATTCATGTACCTACGAGTAATCCAGCTCTCACCACTTAGTGCCGTGTACTTAATTTTCAATCTAGAAGATTTACTAGATCTATGTCCTTTGTATATTTTCTTTGGTTGTCAGCAAGGCAAATTTGTATTAACCTTGTTATTACCTGTGCCTTGATGTTCCAAGTGAATTTTTAGACGTTAAGGAAGGACAAATAAGCTTGTTGATAAAACCAAATCACTTTGTATTATGGAATTTATCATAAAAGGTTCATTCGGCAGTAATCGTAAGAAAAGGTTATTACATATTTTTACGTCTTTTTCAATATTCAGTTAAGTCTACTGGTAACTGTTACTATTTTGAAGAAAAATCAATTTCCAACCAATTAACTACACATTTGAGCTCCACAACTATATTTATTTCGATTTCCACAATCGAATAATGTTACCGGTTCAAAGCTTAGTCCTCAGTCATTCAGTTTGTAAAGAACATTGTATGTTTTTTTATTGAATTTGTTAGGCTGTTTATTTTTTCCTGTATTTGCTCTCATTTAGTTAACTATCTCTCCGTCTATCTATTTCTCTAGTTCGTGATGCATTTTGTTCACATTACACTATGGAATTAGCTACACGTTACTTGACTAAACAAATGTCTATTTTAAAGGTTAGTTAAATAAACCTGGTTTTATTTATTTACCACTTTTGTTCAACATTTACAAAAAATAGACTTTTAAGCTAATTAGTTGGTTTTATTACCTAAATTGATTAGATTATTGAAGTTTATGTGCATATTTTGTCTAATTTAATGAATAATGATTTGACATGAAGCATTTTTATCTTTCTCGATGGAGACTTACTCATTTGTTTTCTATTTGACGAATAAGTTTGTTAACTGATTTGTATATATATATATGCATTCAGATGATTTGTACCGTTTTACAATATGTTTTGATGACTGATATGACTGACGAAATTATTAAGCCTAACGCTCAGATCCTAATTGATTATTGGACCAACAAATTAATGACCTGCTTTGAAATATAAAATTTTTTCATGTTTGTTTTGTGCTAATATTTTGTATATAAGCGTTTTATTTCATTACGGCTAGCGATTTCGCTTTTGATTTGAAATCGGTCATGTGTTTATGTTATTAATTCGTTTTTAGGAGTAACCATCACCCGATCATATCATATCAGTGTATTTGGTCTATCAATAAGCATTCTACTCGTTCATTGTTGACAATAGAGGTTTTATTCATAAAATTGTTAAATTCTTCTATTTTGAAACAATCACATTTCTTTAATTACAATGGGCTACATCTATTACTATTATTATTGGCTTTATTCAGTATTATATTTTTGATACAATATAGAATTCTCAGCACAAAGTATTTCATTAAGTTTCCTTTTCTTATTTCTTGATCGACCCTTGCGATAAATATTGAGTGGTCTCCAGTTAAATGCTAGTAGTCCAGGAATCGACATCTGAATAATGTGTATACTTTTTGTTGCATATTGCCAACAACTGCGATGTCTCTAATTGGGCTCTTTTGTAACTTGTACACCGAAATGTCGTAAACTTTTCATAAACACACCTGAATAGGTTATAAAACTAATAGACATAATGGTGGGTTGAAACAAATAAGAAAATAGATAACTTGTTGAAATATCCAGATGGCAGGAACAAGTAACCCAGATATTCAAGCAGGCTATCTTGGTCCTATGTCGTTTTTTCGTTGATTCATTGATTTTTTTTTTTAAAATAGTCTTGTTAATGCACAGCAGTATACATTTTTGTTGTATTGCTTTCTTCTAACGTGTTTTATTTATGAGGTGAAATAACGGTTTATATAATTTGGAACCAAGGAGTTAGCAATTCTGAAGTTAGACGCAGAGCATTAGGTATAAGTATGACAAATCGATTGACGAGGCAACAGGTCTTTATCGACTTATGTGGTTAAAACCCTCCATCAGTTACCTATACACTCAATGATGGTTGGTGTTAGGATAGGTTGGAAGAAGGCTATAGACGACCAAACCATGGCAGTTCATGAAGACACTAACCGTACCATTTAAGTAGTTGTAGACTAGGTGGTTGGGATCTGCATCATTATAGTAACCAATGGTTAGTGGCTTTGGATTACATGGCTCTGAGTCGTTCGCAGTGGTATATCCATTCTTTGTCTTCCATTCAATCAAACGTTTCCAAATTACTTTACAAAATATTTTTATTCCACTAATCGATATTTTCATATCAAATTGTATCTTGAATGTCCAGGCTTTTCTATCACTATTAATACCATTTCTACTTGTATTAGCGTAAGATTTGTTTCGACAATTTATCCCACTCTGCTAATGCGTTGTGGTAAGTTAAACTGATGTATATACACATGCCAGATTCTACGTCAGGTACGACCGATTGAGTTAGTGGTGTATACGTTTCTTGACATTTTTCTATTTTCCGGTAGTTAGTAATTTTCGTCCTTTGGATTATCTTCCAAATATTATTGGTTTTTCTCAACATAAATTGATTCCAACAAGATAATCATCAAATTGATCTTGACTTTTGGTAATCTGCATAGTTCAAGAAGCTATAAAAATTAACAAGTTATTGATTCAATCAATCATGTCTAGATATCTAAAATTATAGACATGATTCTATTCACATGACCATACTAGTTATTACAACTATATTGAAGTGAACACTTGTCATATATTAAATAGTTTAATTATTTCTCTTTCCCATTTATTTGATTTTTAGAGATTTCTAGTTATGTTGTATTCCTATTGACAGTTATTATCGATTTTGCCGGATATCATGTAATAACCACTCATTATAGGTTAGCATCATTTTACCATCGATCCACATACATTTTTGAATCGTTAATCAGAATTTTAGGATTGAAGTAGTTAAGATAGTTGACTTTCAGTCAGTCAATTGTAGGTCAAGTACACACAATCCCTACTTTGGTTCCAGGCACATGGATAGCCTTTACATTTACAACTGCTTAGCTGAAGTTGTAATTGATGACTGTGTGCGCTTGTTTACTGAGTTGGTTGCTTTGACTTATGTTAGCTACGGTGTCATACTAATTGTTGGTATTTGCAAGGTTATTAACTGTAAGAATCTAAATTGTCTTGTTGTTAATATTCAGAGCTGGGTTTTTTCTAAAGATGAATTAAGTGAATCCAGAGAAGAAACGTTTCTCAATGATTTCACCTACTTAATCTGTACAATCGTATTTATAGTTACTTTTATTTGCTAAAATAATGGAAATAGTAAAATAGAATAGTATTGAATCAGATCATTAGCGGAAATTGTTCGTTGGATCACCGTCATTATGCTTCAACGAAACAATGAGTCTCTTTCGTTATTTGAATTTTTTCTGTCTTTGTTAACGTGTGTGCGTCCTGTGCGAATCGCTTCAGTATAGGTACTTTTTCGTACATTTTTAAGGATATATGTATTGTAGCTAATTCCGAACCCTAACTCAAACATGCTACCTGTCAACAATGTTAGTGCCTATCTTGACTTAACAATTCGGTAGATAACGCGTTATTGTATGGAGTGAAAGGTGCTAGGCTTGCATCCAAATGTAAACATTAACACTCTAATGCAGATAAATCCATCATACGTATCCTAATTCGTACAAAACGAGCATCCTCACTTTCACTTCTAGTCAACAATTCGTGTATTTTAAGAATGTTTTGATAAATATCTCAAATTTAATTCGTCTTTGTTTTAATTTTTTAACTTGTTTTTTATAGCAACGTGAAATAAGTTTATCAAGCATCCGAAGTTTAGTTGTTGTAGCTGAAGAACGTCCCCGGATTCATTTGACTTCCATGTTCACTAAGTTGTTTTCTAGTTTGGGTTTAACAGGACGTGCTGTAAGCACTTCATTCGGTTGTCGAGTTAATTTAGCGATTTCTTTACAGGTATGTTTATATATACATCTTTTAAATGTAGATTATAATTTTCCGTAAATGAGGATAGTAGTACCCTGTAATCGTGATTCCTTTTATGTAATTTCTTAATTGGTTGACTTCGGTTATTACTAGCAACTATATTCAATGACTGATTTATGTTGAGTTCTCGAACCATACACCCAATGTTTATCCGTTTATATTATTTTCGATACTACTATTGTTTCTAGTCACTCACTATTTATGTGTCTCGCTATGATAATGTGATATGACGATTCGATCTGATGTACAGTTTTACGAGGTTCTACTTTAGTATTAAGTGTTTCGTTTTGCGATATGAATGTGAATGCCGTTGTAATAATGTAGTGGGTGCTACTCATAGAATTGTTTGTAAGTAACGTGTAGCGGAACGTGATGTCAAAGTTGCTACAATTATCAGACAAAGTGTAGAGTTTCAGTGTATCGAAAGCACGACGTTAGCATAACACTTCGAGGACCAGACAAGAGTGAAATTCAAATGACAGAACACACCGAAAGTTAAAAATGAAAGATTAAAGTCTATGTATAATGTACTATATAAATACTTAGTAACTTCTAACAATAAATACATTCCTCCTGCTTATTATTGTGTTTTACAATAATAACTGCTTTACTTACCTCAGTTTGTGAATTCCTTTTTCATTATACCTCAGATAACTAATTGGTTATACTTTCAAGTGTACTGAATTTACTAAACATTAATCTACAACATTGATTTATATCCATTATATTAGACTATAAATTAAGAAATAATGAAACACTCGTTTAATATTACAATTAAAAGAAAGAAAACTTTTTTCCCCCCAATAATTTCGTCTAAATTATCTGGTTTTTAAATGTCTAATCTATTTAATTATTTATAAACAAAATAATCACGTAAAATACATTCTCGTAATAGTAGTTACATTGAATAATATTGTAATAAATTCTTTTTAGTTTACATTTTAATTGTATAATATCGTATGATATATATGTATATGGTTCGTTTTACTTGTTCAACATTGAATAGTATAAAGTGATAGTATATTGTAAAGATTTTCTACTTTCATTTTTACTTCATAGAATTTCATTTACTTCTAACCTTATTATTTCAGTGGATAGAAAAAAAAGTTGATACATTGTGTTTGTGATTATATAATGAGTAGTAGTGACTACTCACTTATTGGATTTCAGATATATATCTTTTATTGTACTTATCATAAATTCAAGAAGTTTACAAATAGTCATAGTAACTACTTTCATAATTCTATCAAACACACGATAATCTTTTCATAGATGTATATAGAAAATAATGTATAATCTAACACAATTTATTATCGAACCATGTTTTCACATGGGAATACACCTACTTCGGTTTGGGCACCCAAACAGTATCACAGCCCACACACATATCGAATGAGATTTGTATCTGATGCCCCCTTGTACCATTATCTATTTGTTCAAATAAATAAAATAAACAAAGAAATACTGTTTTCAAACAGAGTGGGTTTTATATATATATCACCTGAAATCTCAAACTATGGATTAAATTTGCTCTCGATTATCAATGTTTTTTTCTCTCATTTACTATTGAAACTAGGGTGCTAGTTCACCGGAAAGCACAACTGTTTATGTAGATCGTGTCAGCTTACGAAATGATCGTGTTAAATTACTAGAAAAAGGATCACCACATAGTCTGTGTCTTATGGAATCTGGGAAAGTAAGTGTATAATATTTTTAATTTTATCAACTTGGAAATGAGGAAATGTCTATCAGTGTTATTTTATGGTCCTTGTACTACATTGTTTGTAGTTTAAAGCTGGTGAATATAGATGATTAGATATTCTCGGGTAGTACTCATGGTTGAACCTAAAAATTTTGGGTTAAGTGTTTACTTTTGAGTAGCATTGCTCAAAATTATGTAACTATGACGTAAAATATGTAAAAATCTCTTCCCCTTATTCATATTTTCTGCCTGATGCTGAAAAAATTATCGTCAAGGTAAATGAATCTCTACGAGCATCTATTCAAATCTCCTGACTCCTTTTCTTAATTACAAAGATCTGAAAGGTTGTGTGGAAGGGTTTTGTGGAGTTATGGCTCAGTAGTTAAGGGATTTACTTTTCATCTACTAAGTTTGAGGTCCGAATTCTGCTCCAGCTAGTAGCCTTCAGACGTTTATTTTGACTGAAAGTTAAGTATACATTTTCATATCTGAGAGATGTATTAAATTAGTCGATTAAATGATTTTTCATCGTATACTGTATGCCAAAAGTTCAAATACCTGGATCATGCCTACGTTTTTGACCAGATATTTTGTTTATAGCGTTTTTCTAATATCAGATAATAACAAAATCCGATATAAACTGTTTCTATTTCTTTTTTCAATGATTTGATTTCAGTTATTACCTGGTGTACATGTAGTAATAGCTAATCCTGATACACTAGGTCAGTGTGCTGATTCACAATTAGGCGAAATATGGGTATCATCTCCCCACAATTCTACTGAACTATTAGGTCCATTCGATAGTGCTAGTTTAAATCGTCCTACTGGTGTTGCTTCACAACCTGTACCAGGAATAAATGCTGGTGATTCTTTACATGCTCGTTTAGTTACTGGTGATACTGAAAGAGTTTATGCACGTACTGGATTTTTAGGTTTTGTTCGACGGACCGAATTAACTCAATCTGATGGAGGTAATGTTTCAGTTTAATTTCTGTTAAATATTTTTACTTGTTAGTACCTTTTACTTTCTGATAATAAATTTTCCAGGAAACCCGCTGTTGAACTAAACTATTTATCAACTTTTTTGACTGTTTTTCGACCTAATGATGTCTGAACGCCTGCCAACAAATACTTATCTTAGGTATTTCATTCTGTCTTGTCTCATATCGTTTGTTCAACTTTATGTTTCTGATATTTTGAGTTGAGTGTAGTTTAATTTGACAATATCCGTAAAACATCCAATTGCTTAAAAGTGAGTGAATAAACCTTGGGCTATATAGATAGAAATTTAAAACAAACATAGGTTATAGTTTCATGTTTTGGAATATAAACAACTGTTTTACATTCATAGTCCGATTTCAAGGTTATTGGAAGAAAGTATGAATGATATTTCTGACATAACTTAATAAATGCCAAATCATTTGTTTTAACCATGATCTATGAAGTGTTGGTTTGCTGCGCTAACATTCAACAATTAGTCTCAGTCAATCTTCTAACAACCATCATAACTAGATGATGAAATGAAAAAATTTTTTGTTAAACTAATGGAATTCACCGTTAATAATAATTACAATGCCCAGTACATTCTGCATTATATAACTGTCTACTAATAAATACTTTTTTTCTAATTTGTATAATAGTGTATCTTAATTTATAGTAAAAGCTGATTGTCGTAAATGGCAGTCAATACAAGTATGAACATGAACGTCTGACATTTGCTATTTTTTAGAGAGAAAATTTGTTTCATTGTCATCATAGCTGTACATAAAACATGAATAAAGTTAAAATGTTTATGGTAAAGTTCTACATTTTAATTAGAATGCATTAGTGGGACTGGATTAACCTTATATATATATCCGACCTTTTTTTTCAACTGTATGGTCATTCTGCATAAACTACATACCTATTTACTTACATTTTATTTCATACCAGAACTACATGATGCCATATTTGTCGTAGGCAGTTTAGAGGAAACCATTTTACTACGTGGAATGCGCTTTCATCCAATCGATATTGAGAATACTGTGATGCGTTCACACAAGAAAATATGTGAATGGTAAGTTGTTCTCCTTTTTCTACATTAATAAGTATTCTGTAATACCAGCATTTTTTCATTGGAAAGATTTATACTTCTTATAGTTAATTACTACTGATGATACTAATTTTGCTTTATCAAACTATGTAAATTGAGTTGACAATGACTAACCCATACGTTTTGTCTTAACTCATATTACTTTCTCTGATGCTTAAATATTACTCATCCGTTCAATTTCACTATATCCCAAGTATGTTTGTTATGGGATTCTCTCTCTCCAAACGTAAAATGTTGCCTCAGGATTGGCTTGCGTCAGCTCCTGGATTAATGACGGAGTGAAGTAGTCGAACGTATCGATTGCTTCATTTGTCTCGCAATTCTCATCAGTATCGATGGTCTAGTGTCTGACGAAATCTCAGCACGGATTTTGAGACCACTGAGTAAGCAATGCCTGGGTTAGAAATAGGGTACTAAGTGTGGGTGGTAAATCGATTGATGAGGTAGTAAATATCTATCGACTGAGGTGCTTAGGACATGTACTACGTATGCCTAATCTACAACTACCTCGTCGTTAGTCCATGAATTCACTGACAAGTGACTAAGCCATGGTAATAGGTGTATATTACCTGGTAGTGGTCCGCGGGGTTATCGTAACCTGCGATTAGACTTTGATTGACGGCTCAAAATCGTTTGCAATGATTGAAGTGCATCTATTCTTTGTCTTCTCTCAAGTTCTGAATTTCTCGTGACTTTTTTGTCTTTGTTTCACTAATTTATATTTTCTTTTCTCAAATCATATCTTCGATGCCTAATCTTCCCTATTACCACTAATACTGTTACTATCTCTAATATTTTGGGATTATTGGGCTTGACAACTTTATCTCTGCTTTTAGGGCACGGCAACTTGAATCGGTATACATACGTACGGGTTCTACGTTGTAACTGACTGATCAAGTTGCTTTGCTTGACAAACCAATGTTCCGATCATGTTTGAAAACTACATGTTATTGGCAAATGATTTAGCCTTTTTGCCGAAATTACCGTCAAGTAATTGGCTAAATATCTATACTTTGAAAACAATAAAATGATTTGAAATGAAAAAATTTCTAACTTAAGTTAGATTGGAAGAACAGTTATTTAGTATGATAAAATATTGATCATTTGGGTTACCTGGACTGGATATTAGCGTATGCATTTACAAACTAATTCTGCTATGTCACGAAAGGCAACTCTTCACATTAAATATAGTTTTCAGACTAACATTTTTTAGTTGAATTCACGAATCGATCCACCATTGAAAACCTGGAAGTATTAGTGGATCGTGAATGCTCACCGCTGAGGAGTCAAACACTATGACGAAATGGCCGTCCAGCGCTTCCAGGTTTGCAATCGTGATCTAGCTTAGATTGACTCGTAAGTTCAACTTTTAAAATACTACAATCTCCACAAATCCCCATACTGATAACAATTAATAATTAGCTTTACTTATAGTTCCTTGTTTAGATGCCCTCTCCGCTTCCGACGCGCTACTGATTTAATTGGATTTGGATTTGTGCATAGATACAGTGATACTGTGTTTAAACTTATCTTTCTACGCGAGATAATCTTGTATTGAATACTTCATTATTGTATCCTCCATACAAAATTAAATAGTTAACATATTCTTTATATTCATCAATTAGTATCATTTTCTTCTGAATTTTTCATTAAATTCTTACTTATTTTTGTTTGATCGTTTTTATTTAAAAACAACAACAAAGTTTTTCAATTCCTTTTTATATCTCATTTTTTAGTGCTGTATTTAGTTGGTCGAATTTATTGGTTGTAGTCGCTGAACTAGCTGGTGAAGAGAACGAAGCAATGGATCTTGTTCATCCAATCACAGCACATGTATTAACTGAACATCAAATGATTGTTGGTGTTGTTGTAATAGTAGATCCTAGAACAGTACCAATTAATCCATCTGGTGAAAAACAACGAATTCTATTAAGAGATAGTTTTGTTAATGACAAATTGGATCCAATCTATGTTTCATATAATATGTAAATTGTAAAATCAAACATTGTTTATTCATAAATAACTTATGTGTATGTTAGTGTGTTTATTTGCTTTCTATATGGCAATATTCGTTGCTTCTGATCTGTTTTTTTTTTAAGGTTAGGGTCAACTTTTTGTTGTTTATCTTCTTTTGTTTTTGAAAAAAAAAGTACTTCAGTTCCAATGTTATTCTTCCATGTAATAATTCTTTTGATAATTTCTATATATCAGTAACAACATACCATGCCATTCATTATTCGTTTTTGTTTGCCATTTCTTTGAAAATTAATTAGGATATAATAGCAGTAATTAATATTGTTTATTATTATTATTATTAATAAATGAAGTGATCCTGTTTCAGAACAACATTTGTTAATGATGGGATTTGCTTTCGTTTTTTAAAGAAGAAAAAACACACAACAGAACTCTCTCTATTTTCCCCTGATTGTACCGTTGATACAATTTTAGTATTATTTGTTAATTTACTTCGATTTTGTTACGTATTTCAGTTTTCTAATTGGTTACTGCTGCTTTAAGTAATAAATCAATCTATTAACCATCATCGTCTACACCTATTTAAGTCATATATAAACCGATATGCATATTTGTAAAACAAGGGTATTTCACCATTCTTTATTCGATTAATTTTGTTTTCATTGTTAATTTCGTGTAGCTGTTCTTTTTTTTGGAATGTATACTATTTAAGAAATTTACCATTTAACTAAAGCATTTTCCCTGTGTATAATATTTAAAAAAAATTCGAGTATTGACCTGCTCCCCGCTTTTTCCTGTTTCTTGATTACTGTTCTGTCAATTATTATTATTTCTTGAATTGATTTTATTTATTTCTGTAACCGGTGCTTCTGGTTTTCCTTCCCCCTTTTTGTCTCTCGTATTATCTTTTAATTGAATACATTTTCAGCTTGACTATTTAAAAGCATCATATTCCACTGTGTGACTTCATATTGTGCATACGTCTAATTATGGACATCCAATCACCCCTGATCTGATTTATATGCCCAGTAGTGATATAACTGGTATATATATATATATATATATATATATATATATATATATATATTGGTTAGTTAATACTTTTTCACTTTCTTTCCCATTCTAGATATTTCCTTGACATCACTTTGTGTGAATAGGGAAGTGGTTCTCTCCTCTTCTTAGTCCATTCTGTTTCTATTTTCTTAATTTTTTGTACTGCTGCTTTTTACCCCATCATCTTTCATTACCAATTCAAACAATCCAAACTATTTCATCATAATCGAACAATAAATAATATTTGCAATACTTAATTTCTTTCATTCTTCTTTTTTTTAAGTCCTTTTGTTTGTTTCTATTGTCATCGTGTTTTTCCAAACTTTTGGTTATTCTTCTTCCTTTTTCACCACATGGTATACTTAACAATGATTTAGTTAAGATATTTTTTTGTATAATCTATGTAAAACATATGGATTAGATGAAAGTCATTTACGCAATATACACAGTGTAGTAGCCGAATTGGTTACTTAATTGACCGAATAACTGATTCATTTTCACTTAAAGATAGACAAATATATATAAAATCAATATATGAATGGTTTTCATCTAGTTTCTTTTAACTTTTCTACATTTACGTGTACAAGATATTGTTTTGCAAATTCATTATTCCTGTTGGTCTTTAAGGAAATAACAATGATTTTGCTGTTTGTGGTATTTATTCTCGTTATACTTTAGAAATGATTTGATTTCGTAAGAGTGTATGCCCATTATCGAATGAATTATTATCATTGCATAATCGTAGTTTTCTATTTGACCACGTCATTAAATTATTTATGTATCTGATTGATTTTAGCTCTCACTATACTGCTTTACATTGCATAATCGAGTCTTTGTTAAACGGTCATGTTGGGTGTACATACGTATGTCGCTTTTGTGTTATTGATGAACCTGAAGTAAAAGTTCACTTTCCATTCGTACTCTCAAATTGTTCATTTTTAAGTCAACTGTTTGACATTCAAGATAAACTACTTCGGTGAGAAAATGATAAATTTATCTGCATTAATCGTACTAGACTTAGAATCAAAAAGAAGTGACACTAATTTTAAATCAGTATTACCATTAAAATTTGGTGTAAATGTGTTTGGAAAATGCGAATTTTGTCATTTTTAATGTCTGAGGCATTCAGTGAGTTCCTCAAGTATAATAATCGATTCAAAAGCAGTCAACAGTAAGCTTTAAGTTTACTCCCCATCAATAGTACGATACTGTTTTTACCCAATATTTAACAACACTAAAACGATTTTCTGCTCTGAATTTGATATCCTTTATCACTAAAGGTATCTAGATTGTCACCTGAAAAATCTTCCTAATGAAAGCAATTTATTACTGTGTTTTGGAAAGTGGAATTCACTGAAATTTTTCATAACGTTCACTAATTAGAACGAAATTATGTTATTCGGTGCAAAAGCTCGCATGTAGCACAAAGTGACTGTCATTTGAGGACTTCAAGATTTTTACCTATTTTAATCACCAATAGATAGTTCTATTAACATTAAGTATCAACTAGTTAACTATCATGTTGCAGATTAACCAATTGCATTTGACAGTTAGATAAATATAGTGTTTTGTCATCCTATTTCATGTTCTTATTTATTACCACAACTCGAATATCGTAACTCTATGTAATCGATTGATTGTCAGTGCTCTTTACATGCATGTCTATGGTCTTAAGTAAATTGAAAATTCACTAAACTTGAAACTTGTCGTCTAATAATTGAAAATGAAATATATTGCTTTAGAAAAATCAAATATATTAATTTACCGTATGTGAACGTAACGGATGATAACTTGATTGATTATTAGTCAAGTTGGGTATAAAATATTTAGTCATCATTTTCATTCAGTACTGATGATCATGAAACGTTTTACTAATTTCGTTCTGTTTACATCAAGTATTCGTTGATAAAATACTTTTACATGCATAGTAGTATGTAGAATTCAGTGTTTTCAGTCACTTAATTTAAAAACATTGATGACCACAAACACTCTATTCAATCTGTGTTAAAAATAATTTATTATTTAAGATTCACTGTTTAGAATGTATTATTTCCCAAAAGAATTCTATTCAAATCAGACAATGATGGATTTTTCTAATAATTACCATCCTTTTTTATTTTCAAATCGACGTACTATCGAATTACGAACCAAAAAACACATTGACAATCACTGATTCATAAATATACCCTGAATGATTCATATGTTACTACCGTTGAAGTAACTGGTTCTATGAATTTGGTATTCATCATGTTGTGCTAATAAGTTATAGCAATTTGGACCGATGCATGTATGTGCCTTGTCTTACGTTGTAAGTGACTGAATCTCTTCAGTGAATCAGAAATACTTATATTTTGATATTACCGGTGTATGCAACTTGTATTCAGATGATTTCCCTAACAAATATGCACTGATTTATTCTCAACCAACGGTAACTGCAGATAATCTGGTTTAACTTGCTTATTCGGCAATAATCTTACAGTCAAAACTTTTTTATTAGAAACTCAAACATAACTGTTTAGTTTCATTGACTACTAAATATAGAAAGAAAAATATATAAACCGTTAGATGCTGACTCGTTTCGAAACTGAAAGTTCCAAGTTCTATCTCGAGTAGAGTCATGGATTCAGACTGCTAAAGAATCCCACTTAAGATGAAACAGCATCCTAGATTTCAATAGTTATCTAATTAACTGGAGTCCGTGATATAAACTATAAAACTTACTAATCACCACCAGCCCTTTGTACTCATAAAAAAAGTTCATTAATGAGTTTAATTAACAATAACCAAACAGCATCAATGTCTTTTAGAAATGTTACACTGACAATTATTCTAGAGACCAGGACTCTGTAACTCATATCCTCTGATACTGTTTAAAATAATTTCTTATTTGAACAAAGTAAGGGCAGAATAATATAAATAAATAAATATGTTTCGTCAAGTCTCTTTAGACGCTCACAGCCATATCTGTACTAAAGTGTAATATCGAGTATAATATAATACGAAGTAATAGATATCGGTGACAGGAAGAAGAAGAACAACAATGTAAATTCATTTTGTATTGTTTGCTTGAATTTTCCCATTAATGTTTAGGACTGAAATTGACCAGTCTCTTATTGGCATATATACGTCCTGTGCAGATTACCTCGACTTTGCCTTAAGTCACAAGCATTATAAGCAAAGACGGATGGTGGCTAACAGTGAAATCATGGACGCACATTCCGTCCTAACACAGAAGGAGTGAGGCAATAATTAAGTGGAATTTGACAGGACGAATTGTGTAATAATTATAATGAAGTTGAAGAATTAATATAAGCCTTAAGGACTAGGCGAGTGAAAACACTGATAAATGGAAAGTTAGTTTTAATATTAATGAAATAACATTAGTTTTAGGAAAGATTGAATAACTTTGATCAAAAATATGAATTTACCTAGGCAATGATAAATTAACAACATTTTTCTTTCTGGACACATACGTTTTGTATAAGTTTCTGCTTTAACAAAATGAAGGTAAGCTGGGTTGGTTTGTTGATTATTTTGAAGAATTGGTAAACATCTAAACATATTTGTTATATCTATGTCCTAGAATGAATCAAGGTTTTTCTCTTTACTATTTTTAGATAGTATTTATATAAAATCAAATTACATGTGTTTAAATCATGCAACGAAGTTAAACTGTGATATGAATTTTATGTGTTTAAATGTACTGATGACATGTTATGTAACTTCTAAATACTATTTATAATTTAAGTTGCGTAGCTTTGTTGTACTTATTGACTAGATTGTTTGTATAGAGAAGTGAAATAGATGATATTTGACACAGTTGAACTTCACTGGTCATGGCTTCTTACTAGAACTCTGAAAATTACATTCGAGAGATATTTCTCAAAGTTCTAGTGAGAAGCCATGACTACTGAAGTTCAACCGTGCTATAGGTCTGTGGCAGTTACTCACCATAGATGATATTTTCTCAGAGAAAAGTTTATATTGACGAAGATAATTTGATTCACCTTTTCATCGCCTGTTGTATTTCTTAATACTGAGTTATATTAGATAGAAATGAGTGAATATATTAACAGGTTGGTTGAGATAGTTCATTTAAGAATTTGTCTTTGATTCAATATACCTTGAATACAGTGGTCTTGAGTGCCGTTAGAGGTATGAGGGCGGTTATCACTTCCCGGTTGCCCACACCATGGAAGGGTTCTTCTGGAGGTATCTGAAAAGGAAATTGGATTAAAGGTGGTCTTAGTAACCTGAGAGCGTGACCGCAGTGCCCAAGGGACAACTGCTTGAGGTCGGTCACACACGATCTTTTTATGGGTAATTTTTGTGTTAGCTCCGTACTTATTGAGACCTTACCGCCGGAGACGGATATCCGTGGGATAAGGCGAGGTGTGCATTTTTAGGGTCGACCTTTTCTAACCCCACCCCTGCTTGTGGGAAGGCAGCATCGCTGTCATGCTGGTTGTCTGAAGGAAACACCTTACTGCTGTCACACCTCTGTACAGTCAGCAGTACGACTTCGGCTTCGGACCTTGGGTTTGTTGCTTTTAGTCTTACCGCTCTTCAACCGACCTGTCTGACATGGTAGGACCTTAAGGAACGGTTGTTCCAGCCAGTATAGCTCGGTTGCTTCATCACGATAGGCAAGCCTGACCACCACGTCAAGGTAGCAACAACGGTCGGGTATATACCTTCCAATAGATTATCCACTAATAGGTAAGTAACACAAGCTACTATGATTTTCATCTATTTAGGTCATTCAATAAACAACATTGTCCAATTAGCAAGTCACTCATAAGTATCATGGACAACTTATTATTTACGTAAATATAAACAAATATTTCATGTCCAATTATTAATCGAATATTTTATTAGCTTTTTATTTAATTTCAAAAAAGAATTTTTACTCCCATCACATACAGAGAGAAAGAGATATCCATATAATAACAATAATATGTAACCATAGTTTCAGTCGATTGACCTTCGAGTAACATCGGCAAATTTTCTGTAAATAATAGAGAGAAAGTATAAATTGAATTGTTGATTCGAATTTCAATTATATACGTTGATACGAATGTATACTGTATTATATTTGATAAATATACATATATAAAATACATTAAATATAATAATATATAACTTTTCACAGTCATCTTATTCACTTCATCTTTCATAAGGCATAGTTTACATTTTCATTTAAAATTCTTACATACTACTAATGATGTTACAAATTAAAACAAACAAAAAAAGTTGTCTCATTAACTATTAGCCTAATTGTTGTTATATGAACAAGTAAACGTATTTAATTTGCAAAACATGATTAAATTGTTATTTTACTTACATTTAATAGTAAATGTCTATCCAAATCATACTTACATTCATAATAATAGTAGCTATGGTATAATCGACCAGCATATAAATCACACTATTAATGACAATGATCATGATAATGGTCATGATGATGATGATGATTTATTATGGTTACAATGGAAAAGTTTACATCATAAAAATTATTCTACTCATAAAGAATATAATGAACATCGTGAAAATTGGTTGTATAATTTACATTTGATGAAACAACATAATCTAATGTATAATAAAGGTTTAGTATTATATACAATTGGATTAAATCAATTCTCTGATTTAAATTGGAGTCATATAAGTACAATATATTTAACAAATTTAAGTCAATATTTAAATAGACATAAACAAAAAAGTCAAATATTATTGAAACAATCTTTAAATGAAACAATATTAAAGAGAATACCAGATACATGGGATTGGAGAAAAGTAGGTGCTGTAAGTAAAGTTAAAGTACAGGTAAGATTTCTTTGACATGGATTGTTACTGAATTTAATATTGAATGTATGTTAAATTTTTATGGATTGTTAAATTTATAATTCTTAAATTACTAATAATACTATGAAAGCTATGACCAATGGAGTTCAATCTATGTCGGGTGTGAGACATATATCCACTTTAGAAAATGGACAAACAGTTGTGCGAAATCATGGATCGATTAAAACCAGATATTCACACTGTTGGATGCCGTCTCAATGGTCTAGAGGTTAAGATTTTGAGTGCAAGACCAAAAGTCCTGCACTCAGAATCACGAGTGCTCACTGCTGAGGAGTCTCATGCTAAGACGAAACGATCGTCTAGTGTTTCCAGATTTTCAATGGTGATCTAGCTTGGATCGACTCGTAAATTTAACTGTTAAAATATTGTAATCTCTACAAGTCCTCATACTGATAATAAATAATTACACTGATGTTTCGTCCTCTTACGTAACAAGAATGTTTATCAAACAGATAATAATACATAAATTCGGTTTAAGTTTTTTTATCGCGATTCCTTCAGCGAAACGGAAAGCAGTCGTACTTCTTTGTCTGTTGATAATTTTATGAGCTTGCGGAATGTCTATGGTATGCCCGGTGTCAAGTGAATGCCGGGCTATTGCACTGTTTAGAGTCCTAGTCCCTCTCAGCCTCAAGTTCTTTGGAACATGCTCAGAAATGCGAACATGCACCCTTCTCTCAGTTCTTTCAATGTATGTGCTTTGGCAAGTACATGTGAATTGGTAAATGCAGTTGGAAAATTCAATTAATAAAGATTTTTTTTTTTAAAACTGGGCATAATTTTAAAATTAGAATGAAATTTTACATTGAAGAAAAGAAGAGTTGACGGAAGACAACTGTAATGATTTTAGAAATGTTTCACCATGAAGAATATTCATTTAAGAAGGAATATTCAAATGATAATATCATGGTGATAACTTGTTAAAACTGACATTTACAATTAGAATTTACTAATGAAATAAGCAATTCCCAATAAAATATTTATTTATTTTTGTAATTTATACCTCATAAATTGTGACTAAATTATTTCAGAAGGGGATTTTAATAATTTTATAGTCGAATTCATGAGTCAATTGAGGCTAGATCACCATGGAAAACTTGGAAGCACTGCACGGCCGTTTTGTCATGAAACGTCAGAAGAACAATTCTCCTACACATTAGAATATAACAAAAAATATGTTTATTATTAATTCTCTACCCAATACTCAATTTATATGAAACTATCAAGTCCAACCTTTGTATCGATACCTACAGTTGTTTTATTAGTTAAAATACAATATAACATTTTCTCATTTAAGCCATTGTTTCTTATTACTAATTGTATACTCTTAAACTTGAGTGGAAATCGTCTTTGGAGAGGTTAATATATAAAGAAATAAAAGATACTGGAAATACCTAGAACTGTTAAATAGCTTTGAGATTTATATGCATAAAGGTAGTATATTATTAATACTTATTTTCTCTTCATATTTATGTTTTTGATGAATGAGATTTTCTGTTATTATGCTCAGGGTAAATGTGGTGCTTGTTGGGCGTTTTCAGCTGCTGGAGCATTAGAAGGACAGTTAAAAAATAGGACTGGTACTTTTGTTGAATTATCACCACAACAATTGATTGACTGTAGTCATTCATTTGGTAACCATGGCTGTTTAGGCGGTGATATGAATAATGCATTTCGATATGTTGAAAAAGATGGAATACAATCAGAAGAAAGTTATCCTTATTTGACAAAAGTGAGTATTTTGTTTTTTCGCTCAGTTTATTGTTGTTTTAATATATATCAAAAAAGTAAGTTCACATAACTGTTTGAAAAGAAAAAAAACTATATCTATCGCCAACAAATGGTTTATTTATCGTTTGAATAGTCAATAGATAAGGTTAGTCAATATCACTAACTATAGTTCTGAAAAGAGAATTTAATCCTTAATCATACTACTTTGAATGACTTTTAGTAGTCATAACCGAGTGTCAAGAAGTTAATTCAGAACAAAGCTATATTAGTTAGTGAATTATGATGTATCAGAAATCGTTAATCATTACAAGTAATTGAAATTGCTTCACTAGTTGGATTTTATCAATTTTATTAAAGAATACAGTTTAAGATCATAGAAAAAATAGTTCATTTAACCGGTTAGAAAGAATTAAATACAGCTTATCTTCCTCTGAAATTTTGTATCATCACTACAAAGACTTTATGTCATATGATAATATTCTGTAAAAGACAACATAAATAGCTGAATTCAATTCGCGGCGAGACTCTAATTTATGGACGATCTTTGAACGAATCTTAAGTGACCCTGAAAAATATTAGCCAATCAGAAGACAGGTAGTTTAAAGTAAAAATATATTATAAAAACCAAAGAAATAAAGTGGATATACTTCTTTTACATGGTTCAAAAACTTATCAAGGTTTGAAAGAGGTTCAGAGGTTCTGAAATCGTTGTGCATATGGTAGAGAAACTCATCCATATAGCTCCATAATAATCGACTTCTTGAGCCATTATAAGGTCGTAAGAACTCCTTTAGCCTCGATCACATAGCTTCAATATTGTTTGTGTGCACTCCTGTTGTAGGGTCCACAAAATGGCACTTGTAGATAACGACATGATGCACATATTCAAGTCTATGCAGGCATAGGTAGGCTCTCCAATCGTCCGTATATATTGTGGTTCCCGGCTACGCGTATTCCCGTATAATTGGTATTATTGTCGTTGCTTGTTGGTTTCTGACCTTTTGGAAGTGTCCGTTTTGGGTTGATCTGTCATAAATTCCAAGTACCTGTGAGGTATATTTATGGAAGTGCTACTTACACAGTCTTCCTTCATACTACGTCCTCTGTTATATTTTCGCTCCCGGACTACTGTTTCGTCTAGTTCAACGATTCTCCCAACTCCTCCAAACGGCTCGTGTAAACTTGTCACTTTCATTGGATATATATCCCTGCAATACTCATACCACTGAACAGCTGAAGTTTCAGTAACGTCTGAAAATGTTGCAGCCAGTGTTACTGGTGCTTTTGTTATCCAACTTGCAACAGTTATCATGATTTGTCTTAGTCTCAATCGGGATCGAGCGAAGAAAGTTCCTGTTCGAGCAGACTTCTTCCTCCAACATAAATAACATCAAAAGACAACCTCATCTCGATAGTCTGAACACGTTACAGCAGTCATTTGATAACTGCAGTCACAAATAAACAAACCTCTTAGTAGTCCCATCTGCTGTAACTGAGCGACAGGTACTGAAATTGATGCCATGACCTTGAAATCTTTCAAGCGCTTCTGATTGGCTCGTCCATAAATTAGAGTCTCGCTGAATTTACATTTCAATAATGAATAATACTTCAACATTTTATAAGTTTATCAGTTGTTCTATAATTTATACCTATATGTACTTATTGAAGACTAATACAACAATGAATATACATTGTTTCCCTCGAGATGATCATCGATGTTCTCTGATATCCAATTTTAGTTTAAATCTGTTAGTTTAGGTAAACAGTGGAATAAATAACTAGGTAAGTAAATGAATTGAATATCAAAAATACACTTTTCAAGATTTTAGACAATCATTAATAAACATTTCTTTTCAATGGTTGAGATCATGGGTCAGTTGAAGATAGACCACCATGGAAAACCTGGAAGCACTGAACGGCGGTTTCGTCCTATTGTGGGACTCCTCAGCAGTGCGCATTAATAGATTATTACTATACTACTCAATATGTTCTGATACGACTTGCTTCTAAGTACATGAAATAAATAATAAATATGATTTGATCTCATCCAACTATATCCCTAAGTGTTAAAGTTTTTCATTTTATATCATGACTTTCCTATTGGCAATTAATTTCACGGTGTTCCTTCATAAAAATATGCTATACAGTTTACCACTAGCTTTTGAAAGCTGATAGAAATACTTTCTCAATACATATACTCTGCCATTTAGTCCATACAGTTGAAATTCATCACCAGACAACAAATTAATTCATCATTCTCGAACTTCAGTGTTGATGTTCACTAGACAAGTGAACTCGTCAGAAATATAATCTTATGGTTATTCGATTAACAATAGAAAATGCATATAAAAATAGTTATACTATTTTTAAATTGTAATAGTATGTTCCTGTTTAGTAACTAACAGAACAAAACTGAGAGACAAAAGAAAAGAATAACTGTTTAAGGTCATTAAGCAATAATACCTGGGATTTCGGTTTATATACTACTAGTTATATGTGTATTCTAAGATTGGATTTCCCTATTACTGCAAATTAATAGTCATAAATATGAAAAAATTGTGATAAGACTATCTGTATATCAGGGTATTTGTAACCGAATAACCCCAGATTGTCCGGCATATCAGACATATCATAGATACTAAACAAACAACAGCTGACGTTAAAGTAACTGAACAATTTCACATGTTACAAAAGTTCCAGTTTTTTTTGTTTTATTACTTAAAATTTATACACATACAAATTGATCTTGGTTCATTTTTCAATATCTTGGCTACCAATTTACCGTTTATACTTGTTTTCATTCTGCAATAATATTCATGATAAATGGATAATGAGATGGTATTTGAAGCAAATGATAATGGGTTTGATTATCGGAGTGAACATCTGCTTGAATGCAATTAAATCTAGCTGATTAGTCTTAAATAGGACAGAATATTTGTCCTGAATTCCATTACTAGCCACATCCTTCTAGTGTGAATTGGCTATTTCCAGATAATCCACACAGGATCCACATAAACCAAAAACGAGAATGATCAGAGTATCAACAATAGGATAATCTAAACATTCTTGATACTCTTTGGCATCCTTTATTTAGTTACAGTATTAACTTGATAGTTCAAGTAACTCAAGTTTTCATTTCTAATTTTCAATAGTTACTTTAGTTAGTCTTACTAATCTCATATTTATTTTATTAAAACTTCTAATCATTATCAATTAATTTATTCAAATGATCATCATCGTTAGATGTAAAATTAAGCAGTAATCTAAGTAACTAAAATTTAAATAGTTCTTATATCTACTCTGTTAATCTAGTGCAAGTTTCTTCTGGAAAAATAATCGAAATCAAACTTACTAAAGATAAATATGATCAGAAGTAATTATATAATAACCGTTTATCTAATCATATTTAAATAGTGCCTGCTTGAATATCTGGGTTACTTGTTTCTGCCATCTGGATATTTCAACAAGTTATCTAGTTTCTTATTTGTTTCAACCCACCATTATATCTATTAGTTTCATAACCTATTCAGGTGCGCATATGAAAAGTTTACGACATTTCGGTGTACAAGTTACAAAAGAGCCCAAATAGAGATATTGCAGTTGTTGGCAATATGCAACAAAAAGTATACACATTATTCATATGTCGATTCCTGGACTACTAGCATTTAACTAGCAATCACTCAATATTTATCGCAAGGGTCGATCAAGAAATAAGAAAAGGAAACTTAATGAAATACTTTATTCTGAGAATTCTATATTGTATCAAAAATACAATATTGTATAAAGTCATTAATAATAATAAATATATCGTGAGAATGAATCATTTAATGTTAAATATATTCATAATAAATGTGTTTAAATGTTATCAAAACCCAACGAAAAAGATGAAACATTTGTCTACATCTAGTATTATATAAATAATTCCGTTTATGATAAAATTGAAATTATATCTACTTCAAAGTAAGTTAGTCAATGTATGTCTTATTAGATAAATGGTTAAGATTTATTTTTGTTTTAATGTTAAACTAAAGAAACTAGAAATAAATTCAGACATAGCAATCAATGAAATAGATTACAATTAGATTGTTGCTAACATCAATATTATAGTAGTACAAACAGGAATGAATGTTCAAGGTAATGCTTTTTTTTAAAAAAAAAATTCAGAAATCAATTGTTAGAAGGATTTATTTAACTAAACTCCATTTCATTTGTTGATATTTTTAGGTTTATGATTATATATAGAGCTTTAATTAAGACAATATCGAGGTATATGCACAGTATGCATATATGCCAATAACAAACTGATCAATTGCAGTGTTAAAACTCAATGGGAAGATACAAGCCAAACAATACTAAGTCATTTTAAATTCACCCCATTGCACAAGCAAGTGTCTATCAGGACTCAGTAGCTGAATGGATAAAGCGATGGAGTTTGAAGCGAATGGTACTGGGTTGGAGTCCCAGAGTGAACATCAACTCTGAGATGCAGATACACTCAGCTAACGAGTCCCTAATAGGACGAAACGCGCGTCAAACTGGATTCCACTGCTAGCCACTATCCATCATTGCTTACAAAAAGCTTATGAGTTAAGGAAATATCGAGGCATACGCAAATTATGTACATATGCCAATAACAGACTGATCAATTGCAGTCTTAAACCTCAATGGGAAGACACAAACCAAACAATACCAAGTGAATGTAGGGTTTTGGTTGTTAATTTTTCTTCATGTGAGACAAACTTTTCAGAAGAATTTTATTTCTATAACAAACTATTTGATGTCCTGTTTCTGTTGACTGTAATACTACCGTGAATCTGTGGTTAAGTAATCCAAGGTATTTCGAGGATCTAGGAACATGTCCTAAACAGTGATTGTGTCCGTTTACCCTGATATTTATTTGATTATATGCTTTGGCATTAAATAAGGGAATTTCTTATTTTGGAATCACATTTCCGGTATTCACCACTCTAAATCTAATATTGTTATTGGTGTGAAAATCAACCTCTATATCACATCTTTTTTGAATCATTCTAATTTTCTCTGTTATTTGTTAACGTTAAGAGATGACTACAGTGCGAAATCGAACTCTCGGGTATACATCTCCATTTCATTTTGCCTTCAATTATAGTTAAGTTTTTTTACAAACACTTTGGGTTGCTTACTTTAAATACAGTTATGACCAAGTTTAATTTAATCTGTCTTTTGTCTCCGTGAAAAGCTGGTGATATCTGTTTATCAGATTTTAAGCAACTATGATCTACTTAGATAGATCATGTATTAACTTGAAATCTATGTATTTCTCTAATCCTATCAATTTTTGATAGACACTGGTTTGTATATTAACAATCAAGAAACACCAGTTAGTAGTTAACAGCTTCCATCACTTTAACAAACTTGATACTATCGTAAATGGTGTTTATCAGATCAAATGTCATTAGTATATCTTAACTGAATTATTGTCGCTATTAATATGATAACCCCGTTATTCGTGTTACGTAATGACTACTATCACTTTCATTTTAACAACACAAGAAGTTACACGGTGTTCCAGTTGCTCGAGCTCCCCCTCACTGTAAGGAAGATATATGTTGAGTGGTTTTGTCCTTATGACTACCGTATATCATATCGGAGATCAGGCAAAGAAGCATCCGTATCCGGGTGCCTTGAGAGCCAACCAGATCTCTCCGAACCAAACCACTGTCCACATTCCAATCGTTAACGGCAGCAAAGAACGAGAGTCTAGCCACTTCTAAAATCCGGCATAGGTAGCCGAGCCACGCACTAGCCGTTTGTCATAGCAGCCGACAGCCTATAGTCCCCACCATCTTTGTGAAACCAGCTGAATCGCTCAAGCATCCAAATAAAACCAGAGGATCTATCTAGCCACAAGAGGAGACTCTAGAATTCACATGTCACCATGACGCCAACTTCACTTTCCCAGCCTGACGGGGTGGCCACCATACTCCGGTTTAGAATCCAAACCACAACAGCCCAATAAACCAATGCAGGTGAGTAGAAGTCAAATATAGCCGAAAGCACTCATATACATTTCTACGGCAAGCACAACCCGTATACATAACAGCTTAATTTAAGACCCTTTTTGTTACAGGGCATCGACAACATTACAAGGAAACCACGTGCCTGGCAAGAAGGACGATGAGTTAGCCGCCACAGCCACTGTCATCCTCTAAAGAACTACGTACTGTAAATCAATTGTCCAGAGTTGTAATAAATGCACACATCACTCATGAGGATCTAGGGTTCAAGGTATGTATAAACTCTAAAATTCGTCGTTCATAAGTTCCCTCCCGAAAAACCTTAGATGACGAGGTATTTAGCTACCTTAAGAAAGTCATAGTTACTCATCTAGTTATTAATTTATGAATTAATCTTTTTTCTTCATTCTATTGATTATGGAACTCTTACCTGATTGGTGAGGACATACTACATAAAACTGAGTTCGAAAATTTATTTTACACATCCGATTTCCTTTTTACTATTCTATATAGATGTGGTCCAGCAACAGTAGTCAATTTAAATTTATTTCTTAATTCTACATTTTAGTATAATAATACAAATTAAGAATTTTTATTATGTTTGTGTAACTCAGCATTTAACTAGTGTTTACATTTTATTCTAAGTAAATCAATGATAAAATAAAATACTATGGTGTTTCGCTCACCTGAGTTATAAATCTTCTCCACCATCTCGATATACTATATAGTTCCTTTCATTACTTTAATCATTATTATTATTGTTAAACATACTACTTATAACATCAAATTCTAAAATCAGAGTTCTACTAGTATTTATTAAAACTCATATATCTATCAAAGGCGGCCTGCTTGAATATCTGGGCTACCTGTTCCTCCGATCTAGATATTCCATCAAGTTATTTGTTTTGTTGTTTGTTTTGGCACATCATTATGTCTATTGTGCGCACAATCTATTCAGGCGCGTTTATGAAAAGTTTACAACCTTTCGCTATACGGGATACAAAAACGTATAATCAGCGACATCCTGGTGGCTGGCAATATGCATTGAAACGAATGAACATTAATCTAATGTGGATTACTGAACTCCTAACATCTAACTGGTCATCATTCAAAATTTATCGTCACATTAGATCAAGGTATAAGAAAAGGAAACTTGCTGAAATACTTTATGCTGAGAATTCTATGTTGTACCAAAAACGTATAATGTTGAATAAAGCTTTTAATAATAATAAAATAAATAAAATATATCCAGATTAAACAACTACCATCTAGTATAACCATGATTTCATTTTGTAATGTTTTTTCTTCTTGGTAGTAAATAGGTAATAAATAGGTCACGCCTATATTCATATAAAACATGTACTGAATAGGATATAATCTTAATAAATCTATTTTCATGTTAATAATTCCAAAAATAACTTATTTCAAAGTACTTTGTTTAATAGTCAATGTAAACTTTGAAAAACTCTTAATGAGGGCAATGTTTTAACTTTATTTTTTTGTTGTTGTTGAAATAAATGTACAGTTTTAATTCAATTTTTGTATTGGTTGTTTTATGTTAAGGACTGAAATTGATCAGACTATTATTGTCATATGTGCAGCTTGTACGGATTACCTTGATATTGGTGAAAGTCACAAGCATTAAAAGCAAAGATAGATGTTGGCTAACAGTGGAATCTAGGTCGCACGTTTCGTCTTGTTTGGAACTCGTCAGCTGGAAGTACTTGTATACGGGCAGATGTTCACTTCGATACTCGTACCAAGTATCATTCGCTTCAAATGTCATCGCGTTATCCACTTAACTACTGAGTCCATAGTGCCAGTTGCTTTTGCGGTGGAGTGAAGCGAACGTACTGGGTTTGATTGTCAGAGTGAACATTGGCCTAAGGATAGAGATACATCCGTCTGAAAAGTCCCAAATAGAATAAGGCATGTGTCTTGGACCCCATTGCTAAATACCATCCATCCCTGCTTAAAAGCGATGGCCATCTCTCCGATATAAAATTTGGTTAGTCGACAGTATACTAATACACATTCAACTCACTTGCCCAAGTTGTAACTAATATTCGTCCAGATGACCTCAGCATATCAGTATAACATCAAGTAAGTAACAACTTGAAGACCATTATCTACCTTAAAAGTCACACCGACCAAAATACTTTCAAGTGCCTTGACAAACCCATCATATATATAGCCCTTCAAAGGCTATTCTCAACAATGATCCAAAAAGTATAATCATAAAATAAATGAAACTACAAGTAATACTGAAGAATCCCCATAAGCATTGCATGCTCTAACAATATGCCGAGGTTAAGATGAAAAGTTAGTTTGCTATCTGTTACATATCTTATTTTCAATTTCATACAACAACTACGATTGTATCATTTCGGCAACGCTTTTCATTATAAGCCTTTGACTCCGCATTAACTACTGTAAAATTACTGTAATTCTATGTTTGGAACTATTTCCTACCATTTCACTTTATCTAAATTAGCTTTTTACTCACACAATATAAGCATAACAATATTATTCCACTGAGCGATACATTTAAATAATGAATTTATATTTTTCAAGTAGATTTATAGAAAAATAATGAGTTAAATTAGATTCCATTATAAAATAAATATTGGGAAACGTCGTGAATTGAAATGAACCATATCAGGGATATGAAATTATGGTTAAGTGCTCAGGCGCGAAGCCAGTAGGTCCTGGGTTCGAATCCCGCGTGGTGCGAGATCGTGGATGCGCACTGCTGAGGAGTCCCATACTAGGACGAAACGGCCGTCCAGTGCTTCCAGGTTTCCAACGGTGGTCTAACATCAATTGATTCATGATCTCAACCAAAAACTTAACAATCTCCACAACCCCCATACTGAAAATTATTTTCTATCAGCTATTATTAAAACGAAATGGAACTGGGTTTATTATTCTCAGCAAATAATCTTTCTATTACTGATACATTTTTGACATTTAATTTAAACTTTAAAGCTTCAGTGATAAATTTCAATTCCAGAAGAAGAAGTCGCATTCACGTTCTAAAAGCGTCTTAAACTATACTACCATCGACTACGAAATGTAGATCAGTGTTTTTGCCTCATTGAATTTAGTCATTCAAGACATTCGATTTGAGTGAATTTCTGGTAGAGATCAGACATATTTTGAAGTAATTTCGAAAGTGAATCGTTTACACTTCAACCAACCAGATATATATATTAGTCTTCATTTCGTGTGGTACCACAGTCTTTGTATATTTCACCTCTTAAATATAAATCGGTTACAAAGTTATGCAAAACTGACCAAATTTTATGTCTTTACCTGATAAGTATTAAAATTATTCCTGTTACTCAGAGCCTACACATATCAGTGAAGTGCTTGGTTTTCGTGTTAGTCTAATTGCTTTGTATCAATTTACCGTGAAAAATAATTAAATACTTGTTCGAAATTCAACCTTAATCTTTTATATAGAAACTCATTTTCCCAGCCAAGTAAGTAGTTTATTAAATGGACAGCTGTTGGTTAGCGAAGCACAACATAACAAGATGATCACACAATCTAACTAGATAAACACGTTTCCACCACTTAAATACAATTACATTCCCTTGCATCAGTATATTCGTCTTCACTTCTCATCTAGCCAAGTCTTATACTTTACCAAAGCATAAACATCTTATGATTTATCAAGCAACTACCTTTTTTATGCAAGTGTATTATTATTATTTGAACATATATATATGGGAATTTGAAGAGGAGAAGGAAAAAAGGTGAGAAGCGTAAAAAAAGAACAATAACGAACAGAATAAGTAAGGTAGCGTAATAATAATAACAATAATGGGGGAAACGAAAAGCTACAATCAGAAGAAATCTTTCATTTAAGGAAGAAGCAACCACTTTTTATGAAGAAAGTAAAAGGTTACAGCAGGATCGCCACTGGCTTCTATTCTGAGCCATATCTGAAAACGTCTCTAGCCACTGCGTAGCACCATCTCTCAGACCCCGGCCAGAAAGTCGTGAAGGACAAACACAAGCCAGCCCGTTTGCAGATTTCTTTCATACCACAACACCATGTCATACATTGACCACTTCTCCGCTTTTTCCAACCAGTCGCAGAGTCGGCAAATAATGCACGACGTGGAATTCTCTGGGACGACATTTGTAAGTGACAGTTTGGCATACTGCTATACAGATTTCTAAAACTAACAAATGGTTATTAAGAATATTGATCAATATTTGAATGAATAGTTTGGCAAAAAATTATATAATTTTGACTAATGCACAGTTATTGTGGTAATTTTGAATTATGAAAAATCATTTCACTGCTCATTTGGTTGGTTTGTATTTGAAGATCTCGTAAATGCATATCATAAACATCTTATACGAAATGAATTTAGAATAAATATATAATGTTATTTTGTTATTCATATTTTAGGAAGGTAAATGTCAACATATTAAATCATCATCATTAACCTACTCTAAATCAATTATAGAGATTAAACTCAATGATGAAGAACAGTTGAAATATGTTTTATATGAACATGGACCAGTTTCAGCTGGCATAAACGTAGAGCAACAATTTATGGGATACAAGTAAGTCTTTGCAGTCTATTAATTATTTTTATATAGCTAAATAGAATGAGAAAAGATGTCAGTAAATATTGGATGAACCTAAGCAATTCATACAAACAGTTAATGGATAATCATTAAATTAATTTTATCCATGTTTTTTTATCTCTAGTGAAAAAATAAATTCACTGGTTGAAATCATGAGTCAGTTGAGGCTAGACCACCATGGAAAACCTGGAAGAACTAGACGGCCATCTCGTCCTAGTATGGGACTCCTCAGCAGTGCGCATCGACAATCCCGCCTCCCCGCGAGATTTCGCACATGAACATAGAGTTTATGCTTGATTTTATGAAATACAAAGTAAACTGATGCAGCTGTGCCTACGTTGAATTATTTTAAGCTTTTGTGATGCATGCTACTTATATCTATCGATATAAGTAGTATGTAACACTTATTATTTTTATTATTATTTTATTTGAACACATAAATATTGGTACAAGGGAACGCCAATATATATGCGCCACACAAAACAATGGAAATTCGAAGAGAGATAGGAAAAAAAAACTAAGGAGCACAAAAGAAAAAGAGAACGATAACGAAGAGATTGGTGTAAGGTAGTGTGGTAGTAACGAGGGAACGGAAAGGTACAATCAGAAGAAATCTTTCAAGTAAGGGAGACACAACCACTTTTTATGAAGAAAGTAAAAGAAGGTTACAGCAGGATCGCCACTGGCTTCTATTCTAAGCCATATCTGATAACGTCTCTAGCCACTGTGTAGCACCATCTCTCAGACCCCAACCAGGGAGTCGTGAAGGCCCGACACAAGCCAGTCCTTTGCAGCTTTCTGCCATACCACGACACCATGTCGTACTATGACCACCTCTCCGCTTTTTCCAACCAGTCCCAGAGTCGGCAAATAATGCACGACGTGGAATTCTCTGGGACGACATTCGTAGAACATGTCCAAGCCACCGAAGTCGGTGTTTCAAGATGGTGACACCAATTGAATTATCATCTCTGTGCCCAAACACACGATGCCGAACCTCTGCATTACTGACATGGTGTTGCCACTGAATGTCAGCAATCCTTCGGAGACAGCGATGATCGAACACAGAGAGTCATCTAACGTCCTCAACTCGGAGAGGCCAGGTTTCACAACCATAGAGCAAAACTGCTCTCACCGACGCGTTGTAGATCCGACCTTTTACAGCCAGACTAACATCACGAAGGCGCCAAAGGTGGCCCAGATTGGCATAATCCGCTCTGGCTTTCACTATACGTGCATTGATCTCATCACTCACACCCCCACCAGCACTTATGCAGCTACCCAGATACACGAACTTCTCGACTACTTTTATCTGCTCACCATCCAGGGTGAGTACAGGATTGGAATCCTGCCAGTCTTGTAGAAGTACTTTGCACTTCGAAGGTGCAAAGCACATACCATACCTACGGACACTGATTGCCAGCTGATTAAGTGCGGATTGCATGCCTTGGGCATTATCGCACAGTAAGACAATATCGTCCGCATACTCAAGGTTGAGAAGTCTTTCTCCAGGCAACAGATCCACACCACCATTACTTACGTTCGTCAGAGCTGTTTCTAGAATGTCATCAATGGTAAAGTTGAAGAGGAATGGCGAGACTGGGCAACCTTGCCTAACCCCACTACTCGAATGGAACAACGGAGAGAGGTGGTTGTATGCCCTCACTCTGCCTGAGGTGTTTTTATATAGGGCTTTTAGGATGTTAATAAACTTCTCAGGCACACCGTTTTTCAATAGACAATCCCAGAAAACAGTCCTGTCCAACGAATCGAAGGCAGCCCTGATGTCAAGAAACACTACTATTGTTGGCCTCTGATAAGTATGGCAGTGTTCTAACATTTGGCGGAGGATGAAGATATGATCGATACATCCTCGAACAGAACGAAACCCTGCCTGCTCCTCGCGAGTCAATCTTTGTCGGGTTTTGAACAACCTACGAAGTATGACGGAAGCCAATAGCTTGGACGCAATCGGAGGTATTCTTATCCCCCGATAGTTGTTGCAGGAACGACGTGAACCCTTTTTAAAGATAAGGATAACTATCGACTCATTCCATGACGTTGGTACACTCTCTAACACCCAGACCTTTGTAAACAACGTCGTCAATTCCTCAGTCAAAAAGTCACCACCATCTTTAAAAAGAGCCGGAAGTAAGTCATCTGGGCCAGGTGATTTGTAACGCTTCAAGATTTGGAGTTCCTTGCGGACTTCCTCCTCATTTGGTGGATCAGTCGTCACCGGCCATGAAGGGTAGGACAGTCTGACCGATGTTGCCGTAGCAGCAGGCCAGTTGACTTGCCCTTCGAAAAATTCTGCCCATCGTCCAAGACGTCGATGGATGTTGGTAATTAGCATCTCGTCATCCTCGCAGATTGTTTCACTCATACTAGACATCTTGGGTCGGTTGAGCTGGAAGAGCTTCCGGTAGTTACCAGATGCAGCTGCTACTTCCAGCTCATTAGAACGCTCCGACCACCAGGCTTCTCGGTCCTTTCGCAAGCTTTGCCCAATTTCCTTACGTAACATCCTTCGTTTATGGTCAAACTCACGGTCACCCGGAGTAGACCGACGGGCTACAACAAGTTGTAAGGAACCAGAAGAAACCCAGTGCTTATAAGCGGGACGTTTCGAAAATCCACAACTGACTGTACCCGCCATTTTCATGGCGTCATGCCAATGCAACCAATGCTCATCTATACTTTTCGGTGGAGTGGTAGCTAGCCTAGAGGCTAGCTCGGTTCGATACTTATTTGCAACAGAAGTTGCAACCAGCTTGCTAATATCAATCCTTTGCTGGCGGTTACTTCGTCGTCCACTGAAAAGTAAGGCAAGATTGGCGCAGACCAAGGCATGGTCAGAGTCCAGATAGGTACTCCAAAAGGAGCGGCAGTCTTTTACACAACCATGCCAGCGGTAGCTGGTTACGCTGTGATCAATCTGAGTCCAGGCTTGGGATGCTGAGGGAGGACACCAGGTGGCACATCGGCACATCGACCAGGACGAAACCCAGCCTGCTCCTCGCGAGTCAATCTTTGTCGGGTTTTGCACAACCTACGAAGTATGACGGAAGCCAATAGCTTGGACGCAATCGGAGGTATTCTTATCCCCCGATAGTTGTTGCAGGAACGACGTGAACCCTTTTTAAAGATAGGGACAACTATCGACTCATTCCATGACGTTGGTACACTCTCTAGTTCCCAGACTTTTGTAAACAACGTCGTCAGTTCCTTAGTCAGAAAGTCACCATCATCTTTGAAAAGAGCCGGAGGTAAGTCATCTGGGCCAGGTGATTTGTAGCGCTTCAAGAGTTGGAGTTCCTTTCGGACTTCCTCCTCATTTGGTGGATCAGTCGTCACCGGCCATGAAGGGTAGGACAGTCTGACCGATGTTGCCGTAGCAGCAGGCCAGTTGACTTGCCCTTCGAAAAATTCTGCCCATCGTCCAAGACGTCGATGGATGTTGGTAATTAGCATCTCGTCATCCTCGCAGATTGTTTCACTCATACTAGACATCTTGGGTCGGTTGAGCTGGAAGAGCTTCCGGTAGTTACCAGATGCAGCTGCTACTTCCAGCTCATTAGAACGCTCCGACCACCAGGCTTCTCGGTCCTTTCGCAAGCTTTGCCCAATTTCCTTACGTAACATCCTTCGTTTATGGTCAAACTCACGGTCACCCGGAGTAGACCGACGGGCTACAACAAGTTGTAAGGAACCAGAAGAAACCCAGTGCTTATAAGCGGGACGTTTCGAAAATCCACAACTGACTGTACCCGCCATTTTCATGGCGTCATGCCAATGCAACCAATGCTCATCTATACTTTTCGGTGGAGTGGTAGCTAGCCTAGAGGCTAGCTCGGTTCGATACTTATTTGCAACAGAAGTTGCAACCAGCTTGCTAATATCAATCCTTTGCTGGCGGTTACTTCGTCGTCCACTGAAAAGTAAGGCAAGATTGGCGCAGACCAAGGCATGGTCAGAGTCCAGATAGGTACTCCAAAAGGAGCGGCAGTCTTTTACACAACCATGCCAGCGGTAGCTGGTTACGCTGTGATCAATCTGAGTCCAGGCTTGGGATGCTGAGGGAGGACACCAGGTGGCACATCGGCACATCGACCAGGACGAAACCCAGCCTGCTCCTCGCGAGTCAATCTTTGTCGGGTTTTGCACAACCTACGAAGTATGACGGAAGCCAATAGCTTGGACGCAATCGGAGGTATTCTTATCCCCCGATAGTTGTTGCAGGAACGACGTGAACCCTTTTTAAAGATAGGGACAACTATCGACTCATTCCATGACGTTGGTACACTCTCTAGTTCCCAGACTTTTGTAAACAACGTCGTCAGTTCCTTAGTCAGAAAGTCACCATCATCTTTGAAAAGAGCCGGAGGTAAGTCATCTGGGCCAGGTGATTTGTAGCGCTTCAAGAGTTGGAGTTCCTTTCGGACTTCCTCCTCATTTGGTGGATCAGTCGTCACCGGCCATGAAGGGTAGGACAGTCTGACCGATGTTGCCGTAGCAGCAGGCCAGTTGACTTGCCCTTCGAAAAATTCTGCCCATCGTCCAAGACGTCGATGGATGTTGGTAATTAGCATCTCGTCATCCTCGCAGATTGTTTCACTCATACTAGACATCTTGGGTCGGTTGAGCTGGAAGAGCTTCCGGTAGTTACCAGATGCAGCTGCTACTTCCAGCTCATTAGAACGCTCCGACCACCAGGCTTCTCGGTCCTTTCGCAAGCTTTGCCCAATTTCCTTACGTAACATCCTTCGTTTATGGTCAAACTCACGGTCACCCGGAGTAGACCGACGGGCTACAACAAGTTGTAAGGAACCAGAAGAAACCCAGTGCTTATAAGCGGGACGTTTCGAAAATCCACAACTGACTGTACCCGCCATTTTCATGGCGTCATGCCAATGCAACCAATGCTCATCTATACTTTTCGGTGGAGTGGTAGCTAGCCTAGAGGCTAGCTCGGTTCGATACTTATTTGCAACAGAAGTTGCAACCAGCTTGCTAATATCAATCCTTTGCTGGCGGTTACTTCGTCGTCCACTGAAAAGTAAGGCAAGATTGGCGCAGACCAAGGCATGGTCAGAGTCCAGATAGGTACTCCAAAAGGAGCGGCAGTCTTTTACACAACCATGCCAGCGGTAGCTGGTTACGCTGTGATCAATCTGAGTCCAGGCTTGGGATGCTGAGGGAGGACACCAGGTGGCACATCGGCACATCGACCAGGACGAAACCCAGCCTGCTCCTCGCGAGTCAATCTTTGTCGGGTTTTGCACAACCTACGAAGTATGACGGAAGCCAATAGCTTGGACGCAATCGGAGGTATTCTTATCCCCCGATAGTTGTTGCAGGAACGACGTGAACCCTTTTTAAAGATAGGGACAACTATCGACTCATTCCATGACGTTGGTACACTCTCTAGTTCCCAGACTTTTGTAAACAACGTCGTCAGTTCCTTAGTCAGAAAGTCACCATCATCTTTGAAAAGAGCCGGAGGTAAGTCATCTGGGCCAGGTGATTTGTAGCGCTTCAAGAGTTGGAGTTCCTTTCGGACTTCCTCCTCATTTGGTGGATCAGTCGTCACCGGCCATGGAGGGCAGGGCAGTCCGACCGATGCTGCCGGAGCAGCAGGCCAGTTGACTTGCCCTTCGAAAAATTCTGCCCATCGTCCAAGACGTCGATGGATGTTGGTAATTAGCATCTCGTCATCCTCGCAGATTGTTTCACTCATACTAGACATCTTGGGTCGGTTGAGCTGGAAGAGCTTCCGGTAGTTACCAGATGCAGCTGCTACTTCCAGCTCATTAGCACGCTCCGACCACCAGGCTTCTCGGTCCTTACGCAAGCTTTGCCCAATTTCCTTATGAGTTATAAGGAGCCTGAAGTAACCCAGTTCTTATAAGCGGAACGTTTTGCGAACCCACATCTGACTGTTCCCGCCATTTTCATGGCGTCATGCAATTGCAACCAACGCTCATCTATACTTTTCGGTGGAATGGTAGCTAGCCGAATGTTAGTGCTAGCCAGAAACAGGTTGTGGTCTGTGCAAAGTTGCAGTAGACGGTCCCCGTTATCTGACCTGCGACCAACGAGTCCCCATCGACCACCTAAACGATTCTCTTCTGCGCCTAGACGCCCGACCTGAGTATTCAAGTATCCGGCTAGTACTACAATATCTGTCGAACGCACTTTCTGGAGAAGAACAGACAAATGGTGGTAAAACTCATCCTTGATTGCATCCGGGCTGCGATCTGTCGGGGCATAGGAGGAGATGACGAAAGACATCGTTTCTCACGCCGATTTCTTCTCAATTTGATGGAACTCTCTAATCTAACAACACATAACCGACTGTTAATGGGGATCCAATCGACTAGTGCTGCCTCAGCTCTAGCGCTTAGTGCGACACCAACGCCAGCAAGACCAGACGAAGATGCCACAGGGTCCCCGGATAAGCGCACGTAAAACAAGCTTTTCGAGGCGACAGATGGAGATCGAATTTGTAGTACTTCACCAGAGTCTTGAATACGGGTCTCGGATAGACAACAAACATCAATATTAAGACTTTCCAAAGACATAGCCAGCCCTATCTGTTGTCCGACCTGCATTAGTGTGCGAACGTTGAAGGCAGTCAGTTTGAATGGTGCACGTGGTTTCAGAAAAACTGCTTCAGTTCTCGTATTCCGTGGTAACATACAATTTTCAACCGGACAGTGACTCGAGAACGTTTAGATACAGTCGAATTTCCACCAAAGACGAGCCGCTAAATAAGTATAAAAGAGGGTGAATAATGTGGAAAATAATAATAATAATAATAATAATAATAATAATAATAATATTAATAATGACAATAATAGTAATGATAATTATTTGAATCAATTTATTGTTTTTCGAAGCGAGAAAGGTAATTTCCATAGACATAAAGAGTTCATCATTTGTGTGTGGGCTGTGATACTGCCCGAGTGCCCAAACCGAAGCAGGTGGTTTTCTTAGGGGGCCACACCCCGATCTTTTGACCTAATGGTCTAACCCACAAGGCAGTGGAGCATCGTAAGGAGATGCAATCCCATGGTAGCCGGTGACCAACTATTGGTTCATACGCCATTTGTTCCCGCAGGATACTGGAGCCCATGTGCACCATTGGTTTGTGATCCGGTTAAAGCGCCGGATATTCGCTTTTCGTCCTCTCATTTTCGTAAACAACACCCCCGCCACGAGAAGGCAATGAGTAGGACTTCCCTGTCAGAGGCTGTATACGCGCGGCCGTGAGAGAGTATTTCGAGAGGGAGAGCGGACTCTCCCCACTCTCGGCCGTACCAGGGCGTCCGGGGGCAGTATGTAACACTAATCCGAAGTGGAAAACCTAGAATCAGAAGGCTAAGATGATCGAGTTTAAGAGAACATAAAGGGAAATATAAACGAATTATGGACTGGAAGAACCATACGGAATATGAAGGACATGTGATGGAAGTTTGCAGATGAAATATTCAGTGTGTGGATATCATATTTTACCAAGAGACTCAGTTATTTCCCTAATTCGGACAATATAAGCATAACTATCTTCATTAAATTCAATGAGAACGCATGATCAATAAGAGTGAGAACGATATGATTGTTTGTTTAAAAATGACGTTATCATCGTCATGTACGACCCATAATGCGTTACTGCTCTACTTTCTTGAAAAATAAACTGAAAATTACAATCAATATATTACTTTGGGAATCTTAGGTAATTGAAAAAGGAAACACAGTCGATTTTTTAATTTAAAGTTCAGCAGGACTTTGATAAATTATTTTTAATTAACGTCTATTAAAGAGGTAATTTTTATCTCTTTTTAGGAACGGCATATATCAATCCCAGTCTTGTTCGTCTACAGAAGTTAATCATGCAGTTCTGATTGTTGGATATGGAGAAGAAAATGGTATACAATACTGGATTATTAAAAATAGTTGGGGGACATCATGGGGAGAGGATGGTTATGTAAGAATCCGTCGTAATCATAATAACATGTGTGGCGTAGCAACTATGGCAAGTGTACCGAAGCTATAGATACACCTGTTAAATTATTTAAATAAATAGTAAGGTGTTGAGGTGATTCTTTATTTAATACCGGAAAATTTGTTGCTTTCGTTTATCCGAATACAATAATCTACAATCACAAAAACTACTAATACTACAAGGTTTAAAATATTCGCTATTATAAGAACATTGTTTTATGATAATTACGGTACATCATCTAATAATATGCCATATTTGTGACAGTAACCATGCACTTATTCTCAAATTTCAAAATATCCTTCGAATACCTGAAAACCGGGCTCTTTTATTACTATTTTTAAAGTTTCCATGACTGCATATTTTTCATTCAGTTTTCATCATCTTTGATGAAGTTCTTGATTTACTTGAAAGGCCTATTTCCTTCAGCTCACTGTTATCAAAAACAGCACTCAACATTTCATAAAATTCCTGAGCATTTCTTTTCAAGTTTCACCAGAATTTTATTGTTGATTGGTTAGTTAGAAATCATGACTTCTGGAAAATTCCAAGTACTTTAATCACAATAAAGACATAAATGTAGTGCTACAAATTAGTATTTTAAATAAGATAATAGTTATATAAAAGAACTATATAAATAGTTATTTTATGACCGGAGTTCTCGTATGTATTGGGCAGAATAGTTTATACAATTTTTAAGATTCTACGCATAATAATAATCATTAACTTTTTTTCAATTTATCATATCTTAAACGAAAAACAAGTGAATTATTGGCGTTACTTTTCATTGATATTGTGTTATCTGACTACTGATAATCCTTTCACCTTTCATAAACTAATTTTATAGATAATTATGTCATGTAATTATGTTCGTATCATTTTATTCGTATTAAATGGTACATTTTCATAGTACACTCATAATTAATGTTCACAAAAAAAGGAAATATAATTATTCGTAGAGTAAATTTTTTTAATTAGGAATTTGAATCAAGTAGAAAAGTATATTAATCAAACTTCGCCAATTTATGTTATTCAAAAAGTTGAATTCACAAGTCCATCTAAGATAGACCACCAGTGATAACTTGGAAGCACTAGACGGTTGTTCTGTCGGAGTACAGGACTCCTCAAAAGTGCTTACCCACGACTCTGCACACGGGGTTCAAACTCAGGACCCTAGGTATCACATGCGAACGCTTAACCTCTAGACCACTGAGTCGGCATCGAACAGTGTTGATGTCTAACTTCAGTCAATCCATGATCTTATGCAGTCTTAACACAATCTCCACAAATCCCTACACTTATAGCAATCATGCGCTTACTAGTGACCAGCTTCAAGATGGATTTCCCGGAGTTCTAGTGAGAAGCCGTAACCAGTGTAACCAAATCCGTGTCGGGTTTGAGACAGTTATCCACCTCAGACAGTGGATGAAAGGTTACACAATATCATGGATCGATTGAAGTTAGATATTAATACCGCTGGATACCGGCTCAGTGGTCTTAATTTTAAGCGTTCTCATGTGAGACCGAAAATCCTGGGTTCGAGCCCAGTGTATGGAGTCGTGGGTGAGCACCTCTGAGGAGTCCCAATGGTTAAAATACTACAATTTTCACAAATCCTCATACTGATTATTTAAAAACACTTCTTCACGTAATTGAACTGAATAAACTCAAGTTTAGAACCTGTTTACTTCCCACAAGTCGATGTTAAAAGTTTACAAAAACTTTGTATGCTGGAACAAAATAAACTGTTATGTGAACCAATAAGAAATAATTTAAACGGAAATCGAATAAATTGCTTTGTCACTGATATTTTATTGGTGTAGGAATTAGTTGCAAATTTTTGACATTTGTATTCATTTGTTCAAAATTTTTGGTTTAGTAGGAAACTAGAAGGATGGGTTGCCTCATCTAATAAATATAATAATTTCAAAGACTATCAAAAAGATTACTATGCTTCATGATTGTGTTTCCCGTTGACAGTCAGATTGTGTGCAACCAGTGTGCAAACTTTTACATTTACTCCTACGTTGACAGGAAGCTGTTGATGATTAACTGAGACTTAGAACCATAAGTAGTAATCTTACACTGTGTTCACTTTAGAACGGACGTTAGCGATAGCAGTTCATGTGGATGGGATTAAAATTACCTTAAATGATCAGAAAACGACGAACTTTCCATCAATTTTTTCTCTTTGAGATAGGCTTAGTGTCATAGTCTAGAGACTGATAATATAATGCTTCTGGCCTGGAAATGATTACATTTTATGAATTCCCAGATGAAAAGTATCAAAGTGGCAGACTCGAATACTGAGTAAACGCGACCTGAAAAACTCTAAACTAAGGTTATCGCCTAACAGGCTCTACTAAGTCTCCAGAAACAGTAAACTTGTATTGGTATTGATTCTCAAATGCAAAACCTTTGGAACCGAATATACATGTGAAGTTTAGAAGTATTCGAATCAATTTACTAACCAGAAGTTCCTGAAACAGTGCAATTTAAGCCAGACATAACTTACTTGATTGCTCCTGTTAACCCTCGTTGACGAGCATAGATCGCCCACCAGCATTCTCCATCCAAATCTGTACTCCAATCTCCTTTCCATTTGTTTCTAGTTGTTATTCATCCTTTTGATGTCAGCTTCGGATTCCCGGTGCAGTGTGTTCTTTCGTCTCCCTTATTTCTCTTTGCCTTCAGGATTCCAAGTGAATGCTTGCCTCGTGATGTAGTTTGATGACTTCCAAAATGTATATTTTACCCATCTCCATCACTTTTTCATAATTTCCTCCTCAGCTGGAAGCTGGTTTGTTCTCTTCCATAGTAAGTTATTGCTGATGGTATCCAGTCAATGGAAATTGATTATCTTGCGTAGACAATTGTTTACAAATAAGTATACTTTTTTATGATGATTGTGGTAGTTCTCCAAGTAGGACTCTCTTGACGTCCGTGTTGAAGATTGTGCCATTGATGTTGGCTGACAGTCATTTTAGGCTCCACATGTTCTTCAACTGTAAGAATTCTGCCATTACTTTGACAATCATTACCTTGACATCTGCAGTGAATCCACCTTGTTCATCGATGATTGTCATCAGTTATGTGAAAGATTCCACCTCTTTCAGAGTTTCCCCGTCAAGTATGATTTGATCAATGTTCTCTGTGTTTTGTTTCTAGATCTTGCTTTTCCCCTTTTTTTATGTCCAGCTTAGTGATGCAGGGGCTTTTACCAAACTGGTTGTCATGACCTGTATATGTTTGTGTGTATAGGATAGAAGGCTAGGTGATTTGCGAAGTTCAAATCGTCTAGTTCCATCCAAGCTACCCATTGTAATCCATGCTTTTACTGAAATGTGAAAGTTTTCATTAACCAATAAATCACCAGAAGAGAAAGAGAGAGAGTAAACAGCCTTATCTGATACTGTAGTGAACATAACACGGGTGGGGACAACCGAATTGTATTTAGCACAAAATTACAGAGTTACTTGGTAAAATAGAAAAACCATATAGCAAATCGTTCATATGCAAATTGCATTGTGTTCCCGCTCTTCCTTTATTGATCGTTCCCCAAATTCTGCTGCCAGACAGTACGTTTTTAACTCGCGTCACATACTATTTATATCAATATAAGTAACACACACCACAATACCAGTCTTTACTTAGGATGAATTAGTCAGCTGTCCTCCGTGAACGACTTTGCAGTATGAATTCCAAAGGATGTTAACTATTTTCTCTACTACTCACACTAAAGTTGAAGGTCCCATAATATACTCCTATTCACTGTTTCAAACGCTTCCTTCTTGTCAAGGAAGTTGATGTACAATGACGAATTTCACTAAGTGATTATTCAACAATGATCCGTAGTGTCACCATTTTGGCTGTGCACAACCGATCCATAGGAAATCCGATCTTCTGATCTGTAAGCTGGACATCTACTTAATCTTTCATCCAGTTCAGTAACACTGCTGAAGATGTCTCTTGGCACTGAGAGCAGTGTGATGCCTCTGTAGTCTTCACGTTTGCTCAGATATCCTTTCTTTGGTATTTTGATTAGGCATCCTTCTTTCCAATCTGTTGATGGTACTTGTGGAACATCTTTGCAGTTGCTCGTATGCTTGACTTTAGTGCTCCAGATAGTATATTGTAATTTGCTGCTACTTTTACATTCCTCATTTGTCTGATGACCTTGGTAATTTCTTCAATCACTGGTGGAGTGACACCTATAGGTATTTCCGCGTGTACTTCATCGATGTTCCGTGGTTTCAGTAGGAGTGATATACTCAACTTCTCCTATGTTCCTGAATTTCAGTGACTGACTTGCCCTTATTGTCTTTGAACGGCCCTGATAGGATGTTGTCAATTGCTGTCTTCTTTTTTTATTGAATCTTGTCCAGGGTTTTGATATGGATCCATTCCTTATGATGATGGTTCCTGAGGCCCAGAACCTCCTGACACGTTGAAACTAGTGCATCCTTGATCCTTTGCCAATTGACCTTCATAGAAGTTTCTTTTTCCTTGAGTAGATTTTGTAAGGCTTAGAACCTGTTGTTCAGATGTACCTTAAATTCGTTGAGCCTGTCAGTATCTCGAAGGAAGAATGTATTGAGACTTTGTAGTGCTGTTTGTCCAGTGTTTCTTTAGCTTTAGTTTCATCTTGACAACAAACAGGTGGTGATCTGCAGCTATGTCAGTCCCTCTCTTTGATCTCACAACTTCCATTGACTTCCCGAATTAGTTAGTGATTCAAATATGATCGATGTGGTTATGTGATGTTATCCGGTGGGACCCATATGGCTTTATGCCTGTATTTGTGTAGAAGATAGAAACAAAACTAGATCAGCACAAATGAACGTTTTGTATTTGGAATTCATAATCAACTAGCAATCAAGTACAAAGGAGTCATGGAAAGACTATAATCTATGGACGAACCAATCATGTATACGATAACGGGTCTCAAAGTTTGGCGCGAAATTCAATCATCGATTTGGCTAATTAGAGTTTTGGCATTATAGCTGATGTCATTTCGTGATGAAAACTCTAAATCGAATCCCTAACTTTAATCGCCAACTGCAAAACCTAATTATAACTCCCTTCACAGGCTTATAACCCTTATTTAGCCCTAGATGTTAGGTGGGCACTCCCAAGGTCAGTTTAGCGTCTCTCAAAGGTCATCCATAAGTTGTGGTCTCATCGGAATTATTAGTTAGTACAAATACCACATCCGCCATAGCTTAAATGGGAATCCGAATTTTTGCTTGTCGTGTGTCTGTTCCACTGTGTGGTGATTTTAGACTCCGTAAGATCTAGAATATACTCATTAGTATTATAATTAAGAATCGAAATTGTAACAGACTCACCTAGTTTTCGTACCGTATTCGTTCACTGTGAGTGGCTTGCATATGAATCATAGACTTATTGACCTGTTTTAATTGACCTTTCATTGATTGTAGAAATGGAGTTCTTTTACGAAGATTTTTGTTCGAGCTAATTAATCATTGTTTCTTTTGTGCATGGTCAAGCAAGTCTACACTGTAGGAATTTGTCTGCTTTTCTCTCTAGGCCTTTCAAGTTTGCAGCAGTAGTAGAAATGTCTTTTGTTTTCAAGGTTTTGAAATCTCTTGCTCACACATAAGAATGAGGGAAATTTAAAGTCGTGTGAAATATTTCTCACTTCCATTCCGTAGTTAGCAAGTTACCAAACACTTAATTAGAAACAATTCCAGTGATCAGTGAGGGAAGCTGACCCTAAAACATTCTAAAATTTTCCAGACCTAGTGTAGATGATCCACACTCAGTGATGAGAAATACATAATTAAAGATTTACCATCTCTAATTAATAAATTACAACACCCAGGAATAGAAAGCTTATTACCAGTAAAACTAGATATGGAAACTTTGGAAAGCATAATTATAACATTAGGATTTGATGACTCCAACTTCTCAACTGAAATGATAAACTTGATACTGCCGGTGTCAACAATAAAATCGCAGAAGGCATTACTGGACAGATATAATCAATTTCGAGTATGAAATGATTTACCGAAATTTGTAAATAAGGATAGCAGTTGACTATTAAAATCATTCAAATCAATAGAATCACAATTATAAATTTTAGTTGACTTCAAGTAAAATGAACATTAGCTTTACAAACTGATAGTGTTTGTCTAATTTTACAACATTCATCATTACGAAATACACATGAATTACGTGAGTGAAACTTACCACATGACAAACGTTTACCAAATGTGTGGTCACCCTTATGATCTGCTTCTCAATTCCTAAGTAAATTATTTTCTTCACAAGCTTGAGTACGAATCGGATTGAGATAACTAATTAAGGTAGTAGAATTCATGATTTTCTGGGAGTCAGTTTCGTTCACTCCTTCAAACGCAGTTCTAGCATCTTGAAAAGAACACATCGGCATCTCCATGAGCTCTCCAGATTCGGTATGGTAATCCCTGCGAATAATCGATCACGCAGTTTCACATGAAGTTGGTCACTGAAATTACACTTGTTAGCTTGATTCTGAAATTCAGAGATAAACTCTCTCATCTTTTCATGATTCAAACGAACCACTTTATAAACTTTGCTCTTTCACGGAATTCAAAACTAAGAGACTTTGCAAGACGTAATAGTAGTTCTTTGAGAGTTTCATAAGGAAGTGGAATAGGTTTGTCTGGGAATGCCAAACGTTTTTGTAAGCTCTAGATTCCTTACTGATGAATGTAAAAAATTATCCACAATTTTATTATCCACAACATCTTTCCTAGTTATATACCAGATTTAAAACCTTTCCATATAATCTTCGAAAGCCTTGGAATTTGAACGTATATCCAAATGTCCAATCACGGGCTCCCTTGATAATTAGAAATAATCCAGTTGATGTACTAAATAGGGACTTCCAACACATCGCAGTCTACACCAGGTAGAACTAGATGAGCACAAACGAGCGTATTATGTTTAGGATTCGTAATCAGAGGGGAATCGACCACAAAGATATAATTAGTTCGTATAAATACCACAATACTATAACTGAGAAGATTTGAGCGCAAAATTTACCACTTAGGAAAGGTCGAAAGTGGTGAACACGTGAAGACATTTTGTGGGGTGTGGCTCGGCCACACTGAGACGGTCATTTTATATAACTTCTTCCCTTTGATTGTGAATATGTCAATATAGACAACGATGTGACTTCCATTCAGAATCGTATTCATTAAGTAGTCACATCATAGAAAATCTACAGTTTTACGATTACGTTTGAAGACACTACAGGTATTTGGAGTTTCATAACGCTTTAACCAGTACAACTTTTCACTATGAATCATACCCAACAAGTGAAATCAAAACTCAAAAGCAAGGAAGTTTGAAGATATATTTGATAGAACATCAGTATATCGAGGATTGACTGATTTAGACTGGCTAGCCATTGCAGGGATGTTGAGCACGGTGATCTGGTGCAAATGCATGACCGAGCGCCTTCAGCTAGGTGTTTCCATTAAAAATAATGTAGTCAGCATCTGTAGTAGTATTGGACAATAGCCACACAATTCACAAAGCTGTGAACACGAGACTACTCAGAAAATAGATATTCAATATTTAATGCGGAGAAATACCTAACAATGGAGAAGGCGCGGACAATGAATTGAATGGACTAGAGTCGATCGAGTGGCATGGCTCGGCCATGCAGGCGTGGTCTCTGCTGAATCTTACCTTATATCTTCTATTCATATTAAATATATTGTTCTTTCTCTAGCCTAACCTTGTTCTACATCATGTATTGGTAATTGATACGATACAGTGAGTTGGTGTAGGCGATGGTGTGACTTCCAAGTAAGATCTTATAGATTAGGCAGTTATATCATGACAAATCCACTGATTTAGGATTAGGTCTATTATTAGAGCAGTACTAATATCATAGTAGACCACAATTCTACACTTCCATTGTCGAAGACTTACAGAGCTATTGATTTTGGGGATTTACTTACCTCTACAGATCACTCCCCCCCTCTAGTGGAGTAGTGATGACCCTACGACGTGGCCAGCAAGAAGCTTAGACCCAACGAGTTTGTCGTTGGCATACAACCTTCTGATAGCTTGCTATGTTTATCAGCGTCTGGTCGTCTTTCCTTATTATAAGTGACCATGTAGTACAATATAGTAATAAAGAACACGGTACAGTGAAGATTTCGGTTCATCGTAAAATTCGTCGTTCTTTATCGTCCTTCTAATCGTCCTGGAAAAGAAGAAAGGGAAATGTAAGTGCATGTCGGATTACACTCTTACGTGCGTAAAGACACAAAGCGGGTGAAAAAAGGAAAATAAACTCATGCACATGCGATAGCGTATAAAGGATTTCTACATCAGTTGACTGCAGTCAAGTGGAAATGTAGAATTATGGTCTACTATGATATTAGTACTGCTCTAATAATAGACCTAATCCTAAATCAGTGGATTTGTCATGATATAACTGCCTAATCTATAAGATCTTACTTGGAAGTCACACCATCGCCTACACCAACTCACTGTATCGTATCAATTACCAATACATGATGTAGAACAAGGTTAGGCTAGAGAAAGAACAATATATTTAATATGAATAGAAGATATAAGGTAAGATTCAGCAGAGACCACGCCTGCATGGCCGAGCCATGCCACTCGATCGACTCTAGTCCATTCAATTCATTGTCCGCGCCTTCTCCATTGTTAGGTATTTCTCCGCATTAAATATTGAATATCTATTTTCTGAGTAGTCTCGTGTTCACAGCTTTGTGAATTGTGTGGCTATTGTCCAATACCACTACAGAAACAGGTTTAACTGAACGCATTGCGTTTTTAAGCCTCTTCATGTAGGAGGTTAGATCCATATTCAGTGAGGAAGATGAAGGATCCAGGACTTCTTCCAGAAGTCTAAATGTAATTCCATAAACCAGTCGATCCGCAGTGTATCCAATGTCAGCTTTCACTGCATTGTGAATACCTAGTAAGACGAGTGGAAGAGCATCGGTCCACTGTGAAACGTTTGCAGCTGATAGTGGAGCTTGGAACAGCTTAAGTTGATTGGGTTGTCGATGAAAGAGTTCTACTAACCCGTTTGCTTGTGGGTGGTAGACGGTCATTCAGAATCGTGTGATTCCCAAAAGTTTAGTCAGACAACGGAAAACTCCATATTCGAACTGGCGAGAACAAATGCGCTCAATACCGATGCAATCAATTATCCTATAATCATAATGTATGTTCCTTAAGTAATGTACAAAAAACCACGTTCAGGAATCTAGTTATTTCCACTGCATATCAAATATGGACTAATAGTTTTGATTTATGTAGCTCGTGGACTGTTTTATTACAAATATCATTATTTTCATTTGTGTTAGCGTCTAGATTCTATTTAAGGTCCTACAATTATTATAAATATTCGAGTTGACATTATATTGTGAAATTCACGCATTTAATTTTCTTGTTTATTGAACTATAATGTTATAAACAACGCATTGAACTGTTTTTCAGTAACGTGAAGTTTTCCTCCTGTGAATTCGTTCAGGCTTTTTTGTTCGATTGATCTATTATTACATTCTAATACATGTATCTGAAGTTACTACTGGGTTGTCATATCATAAAGATGTTTCTTCTCCCCTTATCGTATTTTATTAATTATTGGTGAATTTTGCTGATTAAATTGAACCTTTCGTTAAGACTGACCATCTTAACTGTGTTTGGCCGTCTGTTACAATATCTGATCTTTTAGCGCTTTGATTACACGTCATTTATTCTTGTAGCTATGGTGATCTCATATGAATAACTTTGATGTTCTTGTTAGATGCTAATTTCGTACATCTTAAATAACATTCATCGGATTTCAGACGTTACATCCGTAGCCCATTGATAACAAGCAGCTCATCTCACCTATTTGTTAACACATATGTAAATGCACGGTGCACCATTCACTGCTCTTTGGAATCCCCCAATCATTTCAATGACAAAGCTCCCGTAATGCATAGTAAGTTACAATACAGAGTTAATGGTTGTTCCCACACGTCCGTTATATATATATATATATATATATCTTCAACATAAAAACTCCATCCTATGTATGTGCAAAATCATTAATTGGTCATCAGCCCATTTACTACACTGTGGTCTATAAAATAAAGCTCGCATACAACTATATTTGATCCTTGCATTACACTAGCACTACAGACATGTTCTCTTAGTGAGAAAATACTGCCTCAATCATTTTATGATATTTATTATTCTGTCACACTCATAAATAATAGACGATGAATCACATTTTGTTCTCACACTTTTGAGTTATTGGTGCTAACATTTTACTGTATTATACTTTCACATTCACTAAGAGTACGTGTTCTTTTTTATGCGCATGTTGGCTCACCTATGGTCACATGGATGTTTAACACATATACATAAACCGTACATTTCGTTGGTCTCTTTAAAGGACGATATTACGGCTCTCTGCTACCATTATGCCGCTCATAAACGTATTTTTCGAATAACTATTTTTACTCGTTTTATTTTCATTATGAACATATGACTCATACATATTGATATTTGGTTACCCTTTTCACCTCATTGTGACTTTCATAGCATCACTCCAAACTGTGACAGCGCAAACACTTATTCTAGCGTCACATCTTACTTCACAACACCTATGAACCCATAAGAGGTTTGTGAACAATAATAAAACGTCAAAAATACCTAGTACATCTTTCTCGTGTAATTTACCGTTAACTACACACACACGTGCATCATTTCTCCCAGCTTTCAAACAGACTCCAAAACCTCAGACAGTATGTACTGTTGAGTTAATTTTATCTTCATAATAACTTTACTCTTTCTTTCCACAAGAAACTGTGACTTTTAACATACATGGGGAAAAATATTCATCTTCCTGTAATTTTAAGACTGTAGACGTTGTGTGTCCTTTTGTGTCTGTACACCTATTGTTATATCTATTACCTGTTTCCTCGTCACATTACGTGCCATTCCTTTTTATCCCATAATAATGCTTGTAGTGAGCTGCATTTCGAATAGGTACCTTTGCTTTATCTGCTTCACTTATCATCTTAATGTCCATATGAGTGAATCAATGCCTGGCTTTTCTTTCCGCCGTCGCCCAAATGGTTGTTTTACCAGTACACATGAAATTAATCGGAGACTTCATCTTCATGGTGTATTCGTTGTCTGTTCACTTGATCTCAAACGGATCAGACATCAGGCCCATGGATATCTCACCACTTTAAGTTCCAAGTTAAACGGAATAGATAGGCTAAAATACTTCACCGGATCATTCTTCGTTAGTAGACCTCTTTACTTAATTCCGCCATTGTTTTGGGTAGTTTTACTTATCCACATGTTTGCTTTCAGGAAAATGTGTTATGTACACTGGAAATAGAACTTAGAAAGATTCATCAAATTGCCGTGAACAGAAAGAATATGTTCGCAGGTCTAAAGAACCAATACTGCGTATTCTTCAAAACATTGGGGTAGAATTTTATATTATTGCATGAATAAGAGATTTCTTTAATAAAAACACTCAATAAATCTTGTCACTAAGCATCTCAACATTCTAAAGATCTAAGAGCTGAGGTTGTTGTCCTTAAATTTTAAGTGGCAGAAAATTCAGTTATTGTTTCAGGGTACAGTTGTTTTTTCCGGTCGGTAGCTCGCTTGAACTCTATAAGCGGGTGCTTTAAAACTGCCAAGTTTGGCGGGTTTTCCTGTTTTTATCAGATTGTCTAGTAGCAATATATGGTTAGGTACTTGGTCTGATTTTTTTGAGCACATAACACTTTCATGTGCATGGAGTGGACTTATTCTGAAGCTAATTTAAGTCGTTTTGTTTGTCTCATATACAGGCTAAAACTCACTTTGCTGACCTAATTTGTTATGTTCTTACTAACAAATCTGTTTCCTCTTTGAATTCGTCTGACAAATTTGTATTCCAGACATTTTAACTGTCCGGTATCGTTTTCTAGTCCATTATGTTCTTCAACTTCCTCGGCTGTTTGATTTTCTCTAATTGCATCGTTCTGGGTCACTCTTTGTATTCAGTAGCATTTGAGTGTGGTAAACCGGCCATTTATTTAAACAATGAGTTTTGGGTGACGGATTTTACTCAGGATTGCCTTGAGGATGAATTGTCGATCTTGAATTATTGTAAGAAAGTATACAGAGAAAGAAACATAACCGCAGTCGTCTCCTCTCCTCCTATTGACGTGGTACTGTCAGATTGGTGTGAGTTCGAACATAGAAAACTTGCAAAGTGTCAAAAAGTCAATGATGAACGACATGAGATTAGGCCATTTATATGCCTTGGTATGTTTCAAATGTTACTATTAAAAAATTGGTTCTGTAGATAATATCCCGATGTCTAAATTGTTTACTCCTGTTGGTTGTCAGTTAAGCAGCCTTGATAATGATCGGAGTTACGTCTGTGAAAATTACAAATTCTGGGAGAATTCCACCCGAGAAACTTGCCTGAGACGCAACATGCGATTTCAGAGCTATCTACCATTTAAACCTTGTATCAGAGAAAAGGATTTTGGTTCTATGTATTTTGCGGCTGCTAAAGTAGTGTGTTGTGAAAATCTTGACTCTGAATTTACAAGTAAGTGTGTTTTGCATGTGGTCTGTTGGAATGTGTACAGATTGGATTAAATTATCTTCACTTGATCACTAGACTGATATTACATGAGTCGTCGTTCGATATACATTATTCTGCTTTACATAAAGGAACTGTTTCGTGCTTATCTCAGCTTCAAGCCTTGTTGATCCTATTTTCACGCAACAACATATTATCGATATAAAGTACCACCAAAATAGTTTTCTTAAAATGTAAAAATAATCCCGTTTTTAAACACCATACAGACGCTTCTGAACCACAGCATTTCATTAATCGGGGATAGTTTATGCTACTTGTAGGTTTGTTAGACTAAGGGCTTTGTTTTCCTTCAGTTCAATCATTTTTCCGCTGGAATATCGTTTATATTATTTTTTCATGCAGTTCATTTAGCTTAATTTTAACAGAACTACGATTATTTCATTTCCATTGATTCGTTGGCTGTACGCTCTTACTTAGATGTCAAGTTGATGTAAATCATTGATGTTTCTTTGCAAACTAAACCAATTAATTGCCATGTTATCATTTTATATCGCAGGCAAGTTGGAATTCATTTTACTATCTTAACGAATTAGCAGTTCATCCTCTTCTTCATAGAATCGCTCCATGCTCTGGCCGCCTAATTATTAGTAGCTTAGTGTTTATGACTTTTGACTTTTAATCGCAAGGTTGCAAACCCGAGTCCACCTCACTTCGGTTTGGCCAGCTTAGTAGTATCATTAACCTTCACAGAGCGTGTCTCAACATCAAGCATATGATTTTGTTTTCAATTTAGCACAGATTCGTATTCTTAGCTTCAAATCGTACTCTAAGTGTAAGGAGTGGTGACACTACCTAGTTCCCTAACCTAGATTGCATGGAGCAAGGCTCAAACTTGTCATTCATCAAACTGCTCTTAGTCCTATCTCGAGTATCCAAAAATTAGCTCCCTATTTTAGGGGTCTGTTCTCTGTCAATCTTCTTACTAACGCAGCGTCGGTTCTTATTTAATAGATTTTTTACTTTTTGAAATCCTCACTTAATTAGTGGCTCTTTTACCAAAGTGTAGACATAGTATCGATGTACAAGTAAAATCGTTTCCGCCTACAACCAGTGTTTTGATGATAATACATATCTCACTTAATTTTGCTGTTAAGATTAAATTTTGTTCAAAATATTGGATACCAAAGCTAGCTCGTGAAGAATCTACGTTGTCGCACTTATATATATGATTAGTTTTATCTATTGGATGTTGATTTTAGATTCTTCTGTCGTTATGAAACCATTTACCAACCTTGGAAACAAGACCAGTTCAATGTCCCATAAACTCAATCGCTTGGGTAATAAATTAACTTCCACCGAGAATGATGCCTGGGATAATGACAAAACTGTCACTAATTATTTGTCATCCACGAAACAAAATTCTTCTTCTGGTTTATTAATACCTGAGCGTGAACGTTATAGTCAAGCTAAATTAGCATTGAGTAATGACTTACACAAACGGGAAAAAGTGCTAGAGCAAGAATTTTCAAGTGAAGAATCACTGATTTCACCTGAAGACTGGCTAAACGAACCAGTTAAAAGTCAGCTCGAGGAGGACAGTTTAGTTCAAGTGAGCAACAAAGTTGTTTCTTTAGTTCAACCCTAATTTTTCACTGTCTTATGTCGTTAAGTTAAAAGGTGTTTCTTAACTCATGGGACTATCATTGATGTTCGTTTTAACTTCATACTTCTTTGTTTCGTATCGATTTTTACCATAATTTTCTTCTGTTATTGTTGCTCTTGTTTTTTCATTCTAAAATGTATTGCGTTTATTCATATGACTTACTTATTTAATTACTCCTGTTACTTCTCGTGAAGGAGCATAGACCGTTCACCAGCATTCTCCATCCAACCCTATCCTGGGCAATCCTTTCTAGCTCCTTCCAGTTCCTATTCATCCTTTTCATATCTCCTTCTATTATCCGACGTAATGTGTTCTTAGGCCGATTAATGATTGAAGATTCTTGCTTTGATATTGGTTGAAAGTTGTTTTGAGTTCCATATGTTCTTCAATTGTAGGAATGCGACCCTTGCTTTGCCAATCCTTGCCTTTACGTCTGCATCTGAGCCTCCTTGTTCATCGATGATGCTTCCCATATTCATATTCATATGACTAGTCTCGGAAAACTGTGACTTATTGATTACTATAGGTAACCCTCATTAAATGGATCATCAGTCTAAACTGGTTTAATTTTAGTTGGATAAAGGAGTCTAATTAACAGCCTTCACACGGCTTTTGTGATTCAGCACACTATTTGTAAGCAGTGGTTCTTTGTCAAATGTAAACACGGAACTTTTATGTTTAGCAATTTTTCCTGTGGACTGTATAATAATAAATAATAATTATATTGGCGTGGTGTATCTATGATGCTTTTAATGGGTGTTTCCCAATAATTACGACATCATTATCTACCGTTATATCTTGTTTATTTTCTTTCCGAGCCTAGTCTTGTAGCTGTTTATCATTTTTACTAGTGACCAATTGATTGAGTCTCTGTCGTAACACATAACCTGGCTTGAATGCTTATCAGTTGGAGTCGCTACATTTTACATTGGGATAGTGCAAGAGAAAATTAACAAGTTCGGAAGAACGGGAAGGAAAATAATATCAATGTTAATAGAAAATTACGAAGATAAACATAATTCAATCGAAACTAAGAAAACTGGAGAATGAGAAATTTGAGATTACACCAAACTTGTAATTCAGAGGATGATAGCAAATAAATCCAGCCACTCCACCGCGATCACTCTTAAGCCGTATCGTGGGTTATATCCTAATTTGCTTGCTGATTGCTTAGTGACTTAAGTTCCAAACCTCCTGAAATTCCATGATCCAGTTTTTTAACCTGCCCAATATTTCAACGCCTCAGTCGACCTCGTGTTAACAGTTATTTATGCACTGATCTAAGCAACTCCGTCTCGCTGTGCTGTTGTGGTGTGGCAACTTAAGCCGGGTTTTTCACAGCTTATGACTTACTCAGGTGATATATGTTAATACACAAAGATGGTGTCCATGTTGTCTGGTGTAACGTTTTTTTCAGTTGCTGCAGCTTGTTTTATAAATCATATTTGTTCTGTCCTTGATGTGGATTATATGGTATGGGTTGAATTATGAGCTTGTGGCTGCACTTGTTTTTGAATTTCTCAACATGCTTATGATCGTTGAAATGTTTTAATGTATGGTAAGAGTACCTGTTTTCTGGTTCCTAGTGTTCATTTCTTACTCCATTGTGGGTCGGATGAGTATTCTTTGATTAGTTTGAGGGAACCAGGAAATAGGTAATGTAATACTACGTTCAAAATATTTCGAGGATAACAGCTATATTGTTGAGTTCTTTTAAAACAGCTGAACTATTTCTGGTACTTTTATTTCAAGGGCTTTTCGAAAAATTCTTCATATTCATATTTATTGAGTCTAATTTTTCTTCCACACATAAATACAACAAATATTCACGTTACTTCGATTAGTCTCATAATGAAACAGTATTAGGAAAATTAACGAAGGAACAGTTTTATTACATCAATTGTTTTTCTTTACAATTACTTAATTACCATATAAAGCTATCAAAGGATATGAAAAAAATTACTTTACAAATTCACTACCGAAAGATTAAACTGGATTAAGCAACTTTTATATGTTAAAATTTATTGACTGAAAATTGTACGTTTTTTTTAGAAAGTCTTTTGAGAATATGATATAAATACCTTCATTCATTAACTCTTTGTGAGTTATTAAACTGTGCTAAGCATTTTGAATGGTTATTTTGATACCTTTTGTTAATTTTCGTAAGGAGTTTCGGAGTAAATTTATTAAATTGGAAAATCAGTCGGAACGAGATCGGGAGACTTTGGAAACAATTCATTATCAGCGAATTGAAGCTCAAATGCTTGAACGCAGAAATGCAATGCAGAATGCATGGGAAAAGGCTGTGAATATTAAAAATCCAAATGTGAGTTTCTACACAGAAGTAATTTTGTTTTTATTGTTTTACATTGTACTACATAGAATGTTTACTCATATCATATAACTAATTTTTATTAGTCATGGATGAATTTGGTTGAAATCTGAGCTATATTATCAATGTATTATCATTACTATCAAAGTATTATTAATATTACTATTATTAAAGTAACCCGTTGTCTAATTCAATTCAGCGAAGAAAATTTTATTTTCGACGAAATCACTTACTTAAGCTGTACATTGGTATTTATGGTTGTTTGATAAAATATCAGTCTATAAATAGATAGGAGAGATCATATAGTGATTTGATATTTCGAATATCGAAATTCGGTTTCATAGACAAAGGGTTATGGGGATTATTTACGGGCTAAAAATATGAGATAATTGTCGACTTGATAGATATGAAGAAAAACGAGCAACAGAAATGTCATAAAAACAGTTGAATAATAATCATGAAAAATTGTTAGAGGATAATAGGGCCTGATTACCGTCTGATAAATACGAAACGACAATAAAATGTTTTATTGTGACGAACTAACTCATCAAGTGCAAATCTGTGTTTGGTTTCTAAACACTATATATTAGGGCTAGTGATACTATCGCGAGCGGGTGGAACAGGGCTCGAACCTGTGACTGCGTGGATACAAGCTTAATGCTTAATCAGTGAATCGCAGTCGACTTGATCACTTCGATCACATAGATATTGGTCTTGCTGTCAAGAACGTTTTGGTAAAAGAAATAGTTTATTTGCTCCCTCTTAGGTAAATCTAACGTTTTCAAAGCTGTGCTCACTAAATCGTATACTAATCAAGTTCCCAAAAAATAGTGAAAAATTCATGAATTAATTTTTCCTACTCTTCCCTCAGTATATCCTCTAAAATACAGTTTAATCACAGATAGCGTTACAATTTGTTAAGCAAATAAATCAGTGGTCTTGTTTTTATCAGGCATATTTTAATTTTCACATGTCTTATTTGATTTGTTGACCGAGTAGTTATAAAGAATGTAATCAGGGATTTTTATGTACGTATATTTTCAAATCTAAATGATTTTGTCCAGTAGTGTTTTTATGCTTACTACTTTCGTAATTGTTATCTGAAAATAAAGAATCAATTTACTGAGTGTAAAGTATGCCTTATTTTGCCTATTTTCAATACCACTGACTCGCAGAATTTCACACTGTTTGAAACGCTAAAGCGTTTATTCCGAGTTGTCGAACATGACCGTAGTCACTATGTTAAACGATTCGAACATTTACGCAATATGGAGCTACCTGAAGCCGCTCAACAATTAGCATCTATTAAGGACAAATTGGTTGAACTTGATATTTTGCTTAATAAAAGTTTGGAAAAAATAAATCTGGTAAGTATTTTCACTAATACAACTTTATTGTTCTAGTCGTCAAACGAATGTTTGACTCCTCTTATAAATTTTAATGTTAGAAGTGATATAAATGTATGCATCTTAAGTCTTTTTATTAGTTGCAGTTATTTGATAGTTCGAGGTATTTAAACTCCATTGGCATTGTAATTAATCTTGAAATCGGTTACTGCCGTGTAATATATTCGCAAACTCAATCCCTGTCAATCTAAAACAATACAACTGTGGCCATAAAAGTCAAATGAAAGAGATAAGATGCAGAGTTGTACTAAATACATATTATTATCAGTGCCTAGTTTGTAATGATAGGGAATGAAATGATCATCGGTGTTGATCGGTTCATTGATATAGTAGCATTTCGTATCATTTGATGAAATTTTGCGATGTATACTATCAGCTTGTTTGGTTCTTACTGATTTACACTACCTGAGTCACAGACAATATATCCATCTAATTATCGGAAATCAATTATACTGTGCGAAATTTCAAATTATATTTTTTTCATTTCTCCGAACCTGTCTTATTTATTCTAGATCTTTTTTCTACTATCATGGATAATACCTTGGGTTTCATCTTGTTAAACTTATCTTACTGTGCTGAAGTAGTGTGGCAACCATAGCCTTTACACATTAGTGCCATGTCCTACGTCGTGAATGACTGAGTGTGTAACGTTATCTATGGAACCAGAAGGCACGTGGTCATTAATGTATTTATAGGGTTGCTCATTCGTTATGGAGTCAACAATTGGGTAGTGATGGCGTAATTGTAGAATTATAGGTAGAAATGCTAGGTTTATTGGTCAGCCCGAGTTGGTTGGGGAGGTGTAGCGAATCTCCCAACCAGCTTTCACTTCGATTTTCTGTCCTAGAGTAGATGAAAAAAACTAATGATGATCAAGTAGACCCAATGGCATGAATTAATTGAGTAGTGATCTTAATCTTATGAGAATATGTAGATTTCCCAATAAGAGCCCTTGCGAATTCCAATTAGTCTTCGGGTCTATATTTGTGTTCCAGAATAACCGTGGGGAGTAGGAGTATAAAGGATCACCATATTAAATATATCGTAAATTGGAGCTAGGATTCTACTGCTAGCTACATTCCATTTATTATATTTATATATATTTGTACATTTTTCTCTATATTTATTTCTTGTATCGATAGTTTTAACCTTTTTTTGTATACCGACATTGTAGCATCCAGAACTAAGCTCATATTTGTTAACTTATGCAAATTATCTTCGAAATAACAAATTTCGCAAATTGGAAGCTCAGTCAAAAGCTGTTTTATTTGCCGATATTACCTTACCAGATATGATTAAATTGCCTACATTTCAAGAACAGGCATCATTAAAAGCTGAAAAGATTATAGCCAAACATCGTCATCATCTAGAACCGTTATATTTAGACAAGCTGACGACCAACAAATCGAACAAAAGTTGGAATAAGCCTCCTAAGAGACATAAAATGTTGACAGATCATCTTTTTGGAGGCAATCAAAATAAAAGTAAACTACTAAAATTATCAAGAACATATTTATACTATCATTTTAAAATTTATCGTTTCTTCTAAAATATTAATAATATGCGAAATATCTATTCGTCCATAATTTTGTATTAATTTTTAGATATTTCGTTTCCTATTTATTTGTTATCTTATTAAGTATTTCGATTTCTATGAAACAAATCACTGATATGTGATCTTTGGTATTAGATAATTTCATCTCTTTTGGGAGATGAGGTACACAGTACTTGTGTTGACTGAACAATTGTGATTGACATTCTGAACAGTCTCCTATCTAGATGTTATTCTAAGCCTGTTTAATATGATTTGATTGTATAACAATGTGTGACTGTAAAAGAACTGGATGACCATTTATCTATATTACAAAGTATTCTACCCATGTAGTTTGTTATAATACTTAACTAACAAATTCAGAGATTGATTCAGTTATCTTTCGTCTTCAGTCAGTCAGTCAGTAACAACGTAGAACTTCGTACGTACGTACATCAGTTCAAGTTGCCACACCACATTAGCACATAGATTCAGTGGTCGATTCAAATCCCGTAGTGGTAGAGGTAATAAGAGTATAAGCAGTAGTCGGGAAAATTAGTGTTTGGAGATGTTATTTAAAGAGTATAATACGGTGAAATAAATTTGGGAAGAGAAAAAAAAGAGACAAGGCGGAATAAGGAGATCAAAATTTGGGAGAACACTAAGAGTGTATGCACCTGCGCCATTGCAAACGATTTTGAGTTATGTCATTCAGGGTCTCTAACCATCGTTTGCTATCATCTCGCGGTCCCCAACCAGGTAGTCTACACCTACCAACATGACTCAGTTCACTTGTCAGTGACTTCATGAACTTGTGCCATGTTTTGGTCTGGCCGCCCCTAGCTTTCTTCCAACCTACTCCTATACCACTGAACATCGCACGTCGAGGCAGTCGGTCGTTGGGCATACGTAACACGTGTCCCAGCCATTTCAACTGATGTAGTTTCACTGCGTCATCAATTGATTTGCCATCCTTACCTAGTACCTGTTTTCTAATAACTGCGTTACTTACTCGATGGTCCCAGGACATACGAGCAATATTTTGAAGACACCTATGATCAAGTGCTAGTAACCTACGGATATCCTCTACTCTTACCGACCATGTTAGTCGTGATTCAATTGTAAAGTTTCTTGGATTGACTGTCGTTGGAGCCAACAGGTTCCCATTTTCTTCACCAATCATCATTCTTCCTAAAAGCATGTTCACATTTAGTGACATTGTGTAAGTAATGTAGTGGCGTTACTTTTGTTTGTATATGATTAAGTAAATCTTAGTACCCGTGCAACTGTGCAAATTGCTGCTGGTCAGGTCTTGTACACGTCTGCTCATTTTATTTGTTACATCCCTCATTATACCTCATTGAATGGATTGGTAGATAGTTTACCTATTTACTGAATAATTACTTCAGACGATTAAGATCCAGATATCCATTTTGAGATGAATTATAAACGTTTTCAGTGTTTATTATTAATATGAAGTCAAAATTTTAAAAAACTCTACTGACGTACTTTTTTATCCTTATTTTCTCATGATTTATTTATTTAAGACTTTTCTCATTCTCATCAAATGAAAACAACTACAATTATTCCAACACTTTACAACTTAGTCGATATTGATGCGAAGTCATTGCTAAGCACTGTGGATTATTCTTCATCTCTATCAATAAATCAAAATCAACGTACACCTCATATGAATAGTAGTGAAATAACAGAAAATAAAACAACTGTTCAATTTGGTTCATATCAGAATATAAGTGTTGCTATGGTATGTGTTGTATGCCTTGGGCTTACTTTGTATGATTAGTAATAATGTGGGTATACGTGTTTTTTTTTTAGATTGTTGCATTCTTTCAGCTAGATGGTTTAATTGTTGAACGTTAACAGCTGATAATGTCCAGAGCGACAACATAAGATTCCTTATCAAACCGTCTAGCATAGAGAACACAGCACTAACGAAGCCATCTACCTCTGGTATAAATAGTCTCTAGCGTTTCAACTACGTCTGTCAATTATATATTTCAGTTAAAACAAAATTATATAGAAGCTTTATATATTTAATTTTTCTTAATAAGTTTTCTTCAAAGCATGTAATGAAAGATTGGCCTAATCTGTCAACATCTAATAACTGAGTTTACACAGGATGTCTTAGAAGAAATCCTAGAAATTATTACCATCAACCTTATTGTAATACATTTGTGTGACACTATCATGAAACATTCTAGTTATGTTTTCGAGAAAACTAGCACTATGTGAAATTCGAAGTGGAAAATTGTCAGCTTATTCTACAACTGCTGAATTTTCAATTCATTTACTACTGAAATTGAGTTCATCTTACTTTTAAATTACAGAAATAAATGATTCATTCACTTGTAATAAGTGTTATAACCGATAAACTAACAGTAACCACTATAACAATAAAAGGTCATTGAAAATTCAACCCAAAATGATTAATATGCACTATTATACTAACGTGTAGACTGGGATACTGACATCCAAACCAAAAGAAATGATTTTTCTACTCATCCACTCTCTAGGCCTATTACCAAAAGGTTTAATCTAGAAGAAAATCAAACACTTTCAAAATAGTTTATCCTTCTTTGCCTTGGTCATGTGTAAGCATTTTGAGAAGAAAAAGAAGTAGTAAACTCTTATCTTCAGTTGGGGGGATAATTACTAGTTAGCATATAGTTATATATATCCTGTGGTTGTTTTAAGATTTTGTTCAATATGAATGTAAATTTTATCATGATTTATTATTTCTAAACATTTTATTACTTCTTTTTATTCTATTTTACTTTTAGTTACATTCTAATCCAGCAGCACTTAATACATCCAATTCATCTACTGTTATTAATTTATCAACTCAAATACATGTTCATAAAACAATTTATATTTTATTAATTCTTCTAGGAATAATTTTATGCTTTATTTGTTTATTTATTATTTTACGTCGTTATTTTACTTCAATTCGATATAATCGTAAAGGTTATACATTAACTGTTGTAGAAGTTGATGAAGTAATAGCACCAAAAATCAATTCACCACAATTTTTACCAATTAAACATAATCGTCTTAGAAATACTTCAAAATCAATAACAAATCATCATCATCATTATCATCATAATGATTTAATAAATAATTGGCAATTGAATGGTTATGAAAATCCTGCATACAAATTTAATTCAAATAAAACTGATAAATTTAATAATATAAATCGTTTTGGTTTATTTCATCAAGATAATAGTTTTGATGATTTCGAAATTTAATAAGAATAATTTCAGTTCTATATATCTTTAGTCAATTTATTAAGAACAAAAAAGTATTGGACATTTTTGTTGTTGTTATTTGTTATTAACCTACTTACTTATTACATCTAATCTGGTTTTAAACTATCTAATCTGGAAAAAAACAATTATTGTATATGTATCATTAGTACTGTTTATCCATAAACATACTTAATCATAATGGCCTTCTTATTATATTAGTGAATAATAGTTTGTTTGTCCTCATGGTATCCATTAGTATCATATCTCTCATATTCATTCGTGTTTATTGTACACGTATGGCATCTATTCAAGCCATCTTTTTTTATTTATTTATAAATATAGGCATACCTACTTATACATACGAATAATCTATTTTGTTGTTATTATGTGCAATATTTAATAGCTTTATCATTATGATTTTGTTTGTCAATGCTTTTCTTTTGTTTAAATTTGCTTATTTCTTTCATGTACATGAACAAGACGGTTATTTTTTTTCTTTTAGAGCTTTTAATCATTAATTTATTATATTTATGCATTTATTTCATTTGTAATATAGTTCCGTTTCTTTTTAAAGAAAATAAAAGTTGCATATGTGTTTATATTCACTTCTGTGCTTATGCCTCATCTTTGCACATTTTTTTAAAAAAGAATGGAATTTTTAACTATGGTTTAATGTTTTTAAGCCTTCAACTCGTTGAGTTGTTGTATGTTCAAATCTAATGTATCTAGTAGAACTTTGACATGTCATACAACATTATGATCGACGTGCTATATTCAACGTATGACTTGAATCTTAATACATAGAAACTGGTATTTAGTTGTTGAAGTGAGTTAGTGATAATCAGTTGTTTTCGCTTTAAAGCTAAACATATATATATTATATATATGATAAGCTTATTTGGGCCAGGACCCTTGATAACTGGTACTTCAGCGAATGTTTTATTGTTCCATATAGAGGTACGTTCGTCGCTCTTTGCAATTGTTATTGAAACAATTTACGCTTATATTCTGCTATCAGTATTACTTTCGCTTTTCTGCTTCAATTGGATTAAGTGAAAAATACAAATTTTTTAAATAATTTAATCCATATGTATTAATTAATGAACATAGAGACAAGTTTAATTACTTTGCCATTGGATAGTCGACATTTTCTCTATTTACTTACTTCCCATGGGTTTCATCCAAAATTTCGCACAAACAAGTACCATATTATTTAGTCAGGTGTCTTCATAGTGTGAGGATTTCGTTCGTAGTTATTATCTGAAAACGTCTAGTTAGTTTACTTAAATGCTTATTGACTTGAAAATGTCAGTTACCATCACAACACCGGTGACTTGTTATTTTTGAGTGAATCCTACCAAGTTTATAAACTCTGGACATCATTGATTGCCCATCAAGTTTGATTTGAAAAAAGAAATTTCAGCTTATGACCTTCCCGAACAGTTAAAAAAGGCAACAATAAGTAAAATTGAAGGTTTCTAATCGACTAGTCTCGAGGCATTCTGGTACATATACTAGCTATTATCAATGAAACATTATCACATCCCATAAATGTTATGAAAATCGTTGAGTAACCAAACTTTATAACATTGTTCGAATGGTTGAACACCTATCTCTGGTAAGTAACGTTTATTTGTTAATACCCATATTTATTGATCCACAATATTTACAAAATAGTCAACCATTCAAAATACTCTTTTCTAAGATTGATTGATTAAATTACTTATTAAAAAAGAATTAATGACTTATTTCCTTGATTAGCTAAAGTGAATTATTGAGAATTCCTCATATATTTTATAGTTTTTATAAAGTGAAGTTTTCGCTATTTTTTGATGAGTCCATATACTCATGAATGGATTGTCTGATTTAAATATAATAACTTTATATAGACGTATGTTAAAATAATCATGAAATGAATAAAAGAAATTGTGGTGAATTAGAAACAAGATTAGAAATTACCAAAATGTATTTAACTAATCACTAAGATTCAGAGTGTAAAATATCATGTAATTTTAAAGCATATTGTACAAGCTAATAAAATAAAAGTTTTTCTACCATTTAAAATCTTAACATATAAATTAGAAATGAAAATTAAATAAAGCCGTAGGTTTGTGATTTTAGTTCTGATTTTTTTTCTTCTTCTGATTAGCATTTAGGTTGCGATTCACTTTTAAACCAAAATGATGTTCATTGTTATCATAGATTTCAGTGTAGAAGTTTTCAACTACTATCAGAAGTACTGTGGTGTGGGTAACTTATATCTATATAAGTAGTAAATAACGATAGTCAGGAGTAGAATGTATTTCAGTAGAAGTTCGTGAAGGAAAGAACGAGAATGGAAAGTCAATGGCATAAAAATACAGAAACAATGAAATCTGAGACGATGGATTAGTGTTTGTTAAAAGGAACAGTGAAGTTTGAGACAATGGATTGATATTTTGCAAATTAAGGATTTAGTATATGGTTCTCAGATTTTATTGAGACGCTTTGTAATTTCGTATCAAATACATCCAATTTTCTCACTCGTATTCTTGTTTACTACAGTACTACAATTCAATTATACTTGAAGAACTTTCAAGTTATTCACGTTTTGTTAGGTAAACAATGTAGGATTGTTTTAACCTAATATATCATTTGAATTCGTACAGTTTCTTCAGGTTACAAAACTTACGATATAAAGCAATAGTTTTGAGTGATAAGTTACTTGAAGTAGGCAGAACTTTATCAGACAGTAATAGAAATGTTCATTTCTAACAAAGTTATTTTGTTTCACTAGATAAATTAGTGTTATGTAAAATAAAATGTTGACTTATAAAATGATTAAATGTTATGAATCTTCAATGTTTATAGGAACTGTAACGGTAGTTTATCACTGAATAATACATCATTAATTAACTGCTAGTCAAAGGAATACAATGTTAACAAGTGTTTGTGTTTTCTTATTCCGTTCATTGGACGTGTTTTCCGTCCTTAAAAACAATGGAGTAGTATTCAGTCTATATATATATATCGCTCAGGCAATGATTTTGAGTTTTGGTTTGTTATAATTGAACAAGTTTATTCGGTACATAGATTTCTATAGTATTTTCTAATATTAAAAAACTGAAGATATATAGTTACATTACTTTCTACGATAAAAAAATTCATAGACAGATTTAACTATTTCTGTGCACAAAACTATGGAAACACATAGGCAATCAGATGTTATTATTAAATTATAAGGAAATGAAGTAACATCTTATAAAATTGTAATCATTACAGTTGGTCTATAGACATTTGTATTTTTTTCCACCAAATTCATTGATTTCTATCTGTAGTTTTGTTATATCCCAGTGAAGATTTAATTACAGGTAACATCCGAGGACTATTAATGGACTAATATTCTATAAATATTCTTATTGTGTAATTATTCAATAGTTAGATTATGTATATTTATATCCCTCTTATTATAAGCTTCATTTTGACTTAGAATTTATTATTGTACGATTTACTGTCTCTAAATTATGCTCAATTTATTAACTACTGCCTCCCACATCCACAACCACTTTTTGGCTCTATTGTGTACAAATATTATTTCCTATTTTATGGTGCGTTGCGGTCTATTTGGTTGATATATAAACACAGTATGTTTGAAATATATGGTTCGCATATTGGTATTTGGTGTTCTGGACTCAAGTGGACGGGCTAGGCGGACATAGGACCAATAAGGACGCTAGGCTGCTCATACCGGTCGAACGTCATTGGTTTTGGCACAGTGCGAAGATTGTACAAGTCGTATTTTGATTGATGGATAAATCAGAATAAGAAACCGAACATAAAGTCATAACATAGTTGAGATCATGAATCAATTGAAGCTGGACCACCATGGAATCACTGGACGGTTCCAGGTTTTCCATGGTGGTCTAGCTTCAATTGATTCATGATCTCAACTATTAAAATGACTGTAATATTCAAAAAAATCCTTCAGATAGACATATACAGACATTTTCCTGAAACAAATTATCCAGCATGTTATAATTTGAAGTTCTTAGAATGAACATAGTTTTCTTGGTTTGATACAATTAGTGAAATGATTAACTTCTATTACACGGACATTTTGGATACCAATCAATTGCAGAATTGTAGATTTTATGTATGTTATAACTTCTTATATTTAAAAATTAGTTTTCAAATCAATAAATCAAAAGATTCAATGCATGACTTAGATGTTTTAATTTCTTATCTTCCCACTGAACGTAGTACATGGATCCATCATTACAGGTCGAGTACATGATTCTCTGCTAAATAACTTTTGTTAGATAGAAATATAATTTAATTTCATATAGATTTGTGAGAAACCTTTTCTTTTAGTAAGCAATGATGGATAGTGGCTAGCAGTGCAATCCAGGACGCGCGTTTCGTCCTATTTGGGACTCGTCAGCTGGATGTTGATGTTCACTCTGGGACTCGAACACATTACCATTCGCTTCGAACGCCATCATGTTATCCACTCAACTACTGAGTCCTGATAGACACTTGCTTGTGCAATGGGGTGAAGTTTAAATTCACTTGATGTTGTTTTGCTTGTATCTTCCGTTTGTTATTTAGGACTTCAATTGATCAGTCTGTTATTAGCAGTCTTAAACCTCAATGGGAAGATACAAGCCAAAAATACCAAGTGTTTTTCTTGTAGTTTATGTTCCTATTGATTGAAATGTGAAATATTGCTACCATTTTCTTTTTTAAAGAGAATGTGTATTATTACATTTGATCAATCAATATGCAACACTTCTTAAAATACTTTCCATGAATATATATTGGATAGATGTTAAACTGCTCTGTTATTTAGATATTTACGCCTTTTGTACTCTTACCAATTTCTGTTTTATCCATCTTCTTCACTTCATTTGTCACTAAACTACTTTAATTAACCAATTTCTTTTTATCTATCTAACACTTAAAGTATTCTTTTTCAATTAACACTTTCTCTAATAACATCTTGTCCTAACAGTCAGTACTGTGGACTAATTTTGTTGTAAATTAAAAGTTTCAAAATCTCTCTTTAAGTGTTATTATAAGTATCAGTTTAGGGGTTGTGGAGATTGTTAAGTTTTTGATTGAGATCATGAACCGATTGATGTTAGACCGCCAGTGAAAATCTGGAAGCACTGGACGGCCGTTCCGTCCCATTGTTGGACTCCTCAGCAGTGCGCATCCACGATCCCGCTCGCGGGATTCGAACATAGGGCCTTCAGTCTCGCGCGCGAACGCTTAACCTACTGGACCACTGAGCCGGCATCCAATGGTGGTAATGCCTAACCTCAACTAATCCACGAAATTGCGCTACCATGTTCCATTGCACTGAGGTAAACACCTGTTTCTACCCGACACGGATTAGCTGTTTGATCACTAAACTTTATTTTCTCTCGTACTGAATAACTTAAATGAGTCATAAATATCTGAAGATATTGCCAAAATTCTTTCAAAACTTAATTCAATTTCATAAAAGTGTCATTCACTTAAGAATAAAACCAACACAACAAATTACTCTTTCTCATTTTCTTGTAAATTTTTCTTATCCGACTTATTATGGTATGAGCTACTTATAAGTAGTAAATAACGATAGTCAGGAGTAGAATGTATTTCAGTAGAAGATCGAGAAGGAAAGAACGGGAATGGAAAGCCAATGGCATAAAAATGCAGAAACACTGAAATCTGAGACGATGGACTGATGTTAGCAAAAGGAGCAGTCAAGTTTGAGACAATGGATTGATATTTTGCAAATTAATTATTTACTGTATTGTTCTCAGATTTTAGTAAGACGTTCTGTAATTTTGTGTTCAGATACATTCGATTGTCCTACTCGTGTTCTTGTTCACTACAGTACCATATGACTTAAGTGATACAATAGAGAGTTAGATTGTGTATGTTTGATAAGGTTGCTTGTTTATTATTATTATTATTATTATTATTATTATTATTATTATTATTATTATTATTATTATCCAGTACTGCTTGTAGGTGAAGTATGAGACAAAACTAAACATATTTTAATTATTTTCAAATTACCTACAAAATGATAACAATTACATTATGTATTATTAATCTATTTGATCTTGCGAATAGATTAAATACAAATGAGTTGATTAAACAGAATGAAATGAGATGTCATAAGTTTTATGATTAACTAAATGAGACTTCTTATCAATTGAGTCCTAAGTGTCAACAATGGAAAATTGCAAATCTTTAATAAATAACTTCATAATCATTGAACAAGCTAGTAACTGTGGTGTATGCTACTTATATTGACATAAGTAGTAGATGATGTTAGTCGTGAACAGAAGGTCTGGTAGCAGAAAGACAAAAGGATCGAACAGTAAAGAATGGAAAAACACGATGTGGATAAGAACAGCAAGTATAAGCGAACAGTATAGTTTTCACTTAGATCCTCATCAGGCTTTTCTCCAATATACAGTAACATTTATATACATGTACTAAATTGTTAAACTGATCAAGGCAATTTATGGGTCAGTAATAACAGTGGAATAGATTATTTAAATAAACATAAGTAAAGAGTGTAAATAGATAGTGTGGTGACACGTGTGCTAGTTGACTGCCTTAACAATGAATTTCCTGATGTTCTACAGAGAAGCCGTGATTGTTGGAGTTTAATTTGTGTCGGATACAGTATAATCTACCTCGGACAATGGATGAATGGTTGTGCGAAATCATCGATCGATTGGAGTAAGACATTAATGCCGTTAGATGGTGATTCGGTGGTCTAGAGGTTACATGTTCTCACTCGAGACTGAAGGTCCTGGGTTGGAGTCCTGTGTGCGGGATTGTGGATGCCCACTGCTGAGGAGTCCTGTACTCGGACAGAACGGCCGTCCAGTGATTCAAGGTTTTTACTGGTGGTCTATCTTAGATCGACTTGTGAGTTCAACTATTAAAATCTCCACAAACCCCCATTCTGAGAACAAAAAAGGCTTGAATCCATGTTTCATAATGGGAAATGGATCAATGACTTGAAAAATATAAATGCTAAAATAACATTCATAAAAATGATATGATTACGTAAAAAGAAGTGTTCAGAAAATTGAACAATGAGTATGGAAGATAACAATAAATATAATCTCTTATTAAGGCTAATTTGGACAAGGAAGAAATAAAGGTGTTATAAATTTCTTATGGATACAAAGACCGATGGTTAACTCGGATTCCTATATCTTCTACTGTATGTAAGAAACGAGATCGAAATATTTGAAACGAATAAGTAACATACTTAATCTAACAAATGATAAACGAAAATAGTGTAAAACACGACAATAGGCAGGAGGAATGTGTAGTACCTGTAAGTTACAAAGTATTTAGGTAGTACAAATACATAGCCTTCTATCATCAATTTGCATTTTTTGATGTGTTCTGACACTTGAACTACCTCCTCGTCTGGTCTCCAAGTGTCCTACCAACGCCATGTTTTCGATACAGTGAAACTCTTCACACTCTATGACAATCGTAGCAACTTTGACTCATACTACTTACAATCTTGTGAGTAGTGTCCACTACAATAGTTCTTCGACAGAAAATATGAACGAGTTTACTCAGAATATTTATAAAATGATAGAATTTCATTGAATTACAGTTAAACGTAATTTTGTAAACAGAAAATGAGTGAAGAGAACACAGAAAATTGAGATTGAGATCACAATATTATTTTTAGGAATTAAGTTCAATCATACATTACTATAGAGAGTAGGAACATGAACTAATGATTTCTTTCAGTTAAGAATAACTAAAACAACGTTGCTTAGGTTATTTAATAGAATGAATAGTGTTGAAGTCTTTGGGCGAAATCAATTAATGCTTCTTTAGTGGTTTGATTGGATAAAGATACATGATTCAATATATTTAACGCCAGCAAATTAAATTTCATTGTACATAAATAAATCGATATATTTCTTGATTTATGGTTTCAAAAAATATTCTTTGTAGTTATAGAGTAACCTCAAGCTTTATAAGTCGAGTATTTAAAAGTTGATCTTAAGTTGAAACACTTACTGGTATCATTTCAGTAAAATTAACAGTAAACAGTTATTCTCATTTATAACCAGTTTTTCTTTAACTACAGTGTATCTATCTATCTGAAGTTTGTGCTGATGGTGTCATTCAGAAGAACGATGAAAACTCCACGTCCGAACCATCCAGCTCAGAGAACCAAACTTCATCATAATGTGTCCACTAAAGAAAACAAAAAAGCACTTAATTATTATTTGTTCCTAATGATTACGTCAGATATATTTGTTTGGTAATAATAAATTATCAGGGAAAATTATTTCCAATAACAGTACTTTCAATAGTCTGTATAAATGTTTATAATCTATGTACCATCTTTCGTTTAATAATTTCCAATGTCTTTTGTATCTAAGTTGTTTATAATATAACCTTCGTTGCATATCTCGATTGATATTATTGATTATTAATAGTTGATTACAAATCCAAAGTAGATAAGACATAATCATGCATGCCACTTATACATTGATGTACACACAAATAATACACACACGTATACGGAAATTTGCAGAGCTACATGTGTGATTATATACAACTACAGTCTATTTATTTATCCATCCGTTGGGTACAAATGTTGCCAGATTGATGCCATATATACAAATTTGATTGGGCAATAAAAACTCTTCATTGAATGCTGTTTTATCTCTCTCTCTCTCACAAACACACTCTCTAATGTTCTACATCTTGGATTAATATGTTTTTACCTTTTTTTCTTTAACTAAACAGTAAAGCTTTTTCCTAATAGCGATGCACCTGGTTCTGTTAAGTAAAAATTCCCTATCAAATATTAAGTATTACACAATTATAACATATCAATAATGGCTAATTTTGTTATTTCCCTTACATTTTGATATGACATAATGAAACCTACAACATGAGTTTAAAAGAATCCTAATTCACAGTGTTATATATGAAATACTTAGTAATAAGATAGTATTATAATCTGTGAACAGTATGATCTAGTTGAAATTTAGTTTAGTAGTTCTCATTCATTAATCTGACAATTTAAATAGTACAAATAGTATCTTCATGTATTGAAAGTGTTAAGACTATTGAAATATGTTTAATATCTTGTAATAAAAATTTTATCAGTTTAGGGGTTGTGGAGATTGTTAAGTTTTTAATTGAAATCATGAGTCAATTGAAGCTAGACCACCATGGAAAACCCGTCCCAGAATTTTACTCCTGGTTTCTGCTAACACGTGCGAGATTGTGGATGCGCACTGCTCAATACTAAGATGAAATGACTGAAACGTGGAAACCTTTTACTTTAGGAAGAAAAACTTAGAAATCTACCGACTAGTATAATTCGTAATAAAATAATTAACATTTAAAACCAGTTCCACGAATGGTTTCAGTGACCAGATAAGTAATTCAAAGATTACATTTTAGCATTGATATTATTTACATCACAGCCATTCTTTAATGAAGAACTAAGGATAGTTTCTTCAATAGTAACAATCTAATAAGAGCAAATCTACTGACTTGATAAATGCTTGATTAGAAATTAATTACTCACGCCTGTTACTCCTAATGGAGCATAAGCCGCCGACCACCATTCTCCAACACACTCTATCCTAGGCCTTCCTTTCCACTTCTGTCCAATCCTTGTTCATTTTTCTCATGTCTGTCTCCATTTCTCAGCGTAGTTTGTTCTTTGGTATTCCTCTTCTCCTGTTTGGCCTTGAAGATTTCATGTGAGGGCTTACCTTGCGATGCAGTTGGGTACTTTCCTCAATGTGTGTCTTATCCACTTTCAGCGCTTCTTCCTGATTTCTTCCTCTACTTGGATCTATTTTGTTCTCTCCCACAGTAGGTTGTTGCTGATGGTGTCTGGCCAACGGATCCGAAGTATATTAAGAAATTACTTTGAAATTGTTAAAGTTTAAGGTATATTTTTATAAATATTTTTTTCGTTTAAAACGTAATTAGAACCGAATCTTAGCGTAATTAGATTTATGTATTAATGAACTGCTTTATATTATAAATAATTTCATTCCTTTTCGTTTTGTGATGAACAAAATCTCTTATGTATAATCTGTAAAGTTTGTACCAAACCATATATTTTATCTAGACTGTTTATTGTATTTACAACATATAAGTTCTTTACCATCACTTTACTATGTATTTATAATAGTTGTAATCTTAGTGAATACTTTTATCATATATGATCAATCTATGCTTTGTTCAATTAAGTTATAATTAAATACTACCTACTAGAAACTATTACTTTATGGAAATGTGTTTGATGTGTGCACATACTGTTTTTAGGAAACTATTTGGTTTTAGATGCATAATTCATTGGTTTTATCACGTAAAACTTCAGGTTTCCGTTAATCGCTACCCACTTTTATCGAAATCAATAAGTAAACTTTTTCTGTATTATATATTTGATAATAAGTATTCTATTAGGTATTATTCTTGAGTGTTGCTTATGTATGATAGACATGGATTTCAGTTCTTGTTATTTATTTCTAGTCGTTCATAAATTAAGCATTCGAAGACAGTTTGATTTCTTTGAACTTTATGAAATATCGTAGGGTAATATTTAACCCCAGTCTATATACATTCAACACAAAATAGAGTACTAGTGTAGTGAACGAACATTCAGATGGGGGAAGACCAATTTGTTGTTTGATGAACAGTCAAAGAGTGATTTAGTAAAATGTCAAAATCATATATCAAATACATCATTTGCACATCTTCTTTTAATCGTCTCTGACAAGCTCCATTGTTCCTTCATTCTTGCTGTTATCGTGATTGCATTAAGTTTCCTCCTCTCTTCTCTTCAATTCAATCCTTTCAACCTTCTGCTTGCACATTTCTCTTCCAATCGGTGTTACATACTATTTATATCTGCAAATACAAGTAGTATAGACGACACGAGTGTTAAAGTCTCTTAGTTTATATAATCTTCTTGAAACCATAGTAGAAAAACACAAATTACAAACAGATTATTTGATTGGTACTTATCTTTTGATTTCCCAAATGAAAAACTGATATATTTTGCAAATTGATTACAAGAAGAATTAACATTTGCACTTTTTGTACATATATAGTCAGTTATTAAATGAATTTAATGTGTTTGTATGTTAGGTAATAAAAAGCAATTCATTAATAACTACCATGTTATTTATTGTCGAATTCAAACTTAATTATAACTTGAATTATGTGAAAGTTTATACCTGAAATAGAATGATACAAAAAAAATATTTATGTTCCTTTCATCTGTTACAATCTAGTTTCGTTAATGTTAAGACAAAAAATCATGGTATTTAATAATGTTATACGCATAATGTGGCATTCAAGCTAACTAATCAATCAAGTTGTGAAATATATATAATATTAATAGTTTATAACACCTAATTATATAAATGAGATCATACCTAGTTATTTAAAACAAATGAAGATCCTCTGAACTTTTAGGTCTATATCATTTTCAAATGAGAGTTAATCTTACTGGAAACCCCTAAGTTTGCATAGACCATTGAAACTAGTGATCGAATAGATTACTTAAATAATTAAAATAGTGCAATGAAATAATATTTTTTAATGGATGTGTGTGTGTGGTGTATTGGCTCTATACATCGTCAAAAATATCCGTTTACAGCCAAATTCAGAAAGTTAAACTTTGATAACCAGGAATCTAAAATTGATAATGAGGATATATATATATATATATATATATATATATATATATATATATATATAACGAGGAATGTAAACATTATTAACTTACCATTTAACTCCTATTGTTCTTAACAAATAAATATCATAATCTGGTTAGCGTTTATTGAGCGAGTTCGTTTTCTACGGGATGCGGTTGCTAACCCCATGCACAACACTTCTCCTTTATCCGAGTTTGGGACTGTCAGTAGCCCCAGAGGGGCTCCAGGCGGAGTAATCATAATCATTTGATTATATTAAAAAAAGCTTATTGTACAAATATTTAGTTGTTTAGTATATATTTGGTCAGTTAGTCATAGAATCTATCACAGAATAGTTGAGGTTTACTTTATTGAATGTACTTGTACATTGCTTCTGAATGTAGTTAAGTGTGGATTTAAATACTGTCATGCTTGAAGGGATTTCATAAATATTATCATTTCATATTTACCTTCAATCTCACTATAGTTTACCATACCACAGTAATGTATTCATCAAGTTCATTTCAATTATATCATATAAATTTGGATGAAATATTAAATATTAATTCTTAAAGATTTCCATCACTATCCGATATCATTTGAACTACTGTTTGGAATTTGAAACACTTACATGGTTGGTTTGTGCAATTATCTAATTTTATACTAGCAAAAAGGAGAAATTCTACAACTAATCATGAATGTATTCGAGAATCCATCACCTTTTTTAGATAGATAGCAATAATAAATGGAGAATTCTTATTCAAAAACTTTCAGTATGATCATTTTTAGAAGTAACCTATATTCACAATATCTTACTAATTAAAAGTTATTGAGTTATTGTTGGAGTAGATCATCGATCTCCATTCAAAGTATCGAATGGATAGCTATATCACCCAAGTTCGAGTTAACTGATGATAACAAATGATGGTTGAGCAATATCAAGGAGAAGGGAGTTGGAAATATAAAACACCAGAATTCAAAATCGCGGTGCAAAGAATCAATAATGATACATCGGGAGATCTAAAGATTACTAGTTCAATTCCCTGATGGGTTTCGGATACGGATTATTCACTGAAAAGTAATTACTGAACAAAGGATTTAGTTTATGTCAAGCAAATTATGTGGTAACAAATAATACTTCTCAGTAATGTGAACAAACTGTAAATATTCTAATAACCAAAATAATCTATAATCTTGAATTTATTGATTCCAATTGTCTATAAATATCATCCACCAAATGGTTTTAAGTATTGACAGAAAGCTGATATTCAATGTCAGATTTCTTCAAAACCCTCAGTTATCTTATAAAAACTGTTTATTAATCAAAACTGGTTCCATTGGGTATTATAATATTAAATTATTTATATTGAATGATGAAATTATTTATTTATTCGGGAGGAAAAGGTCATCTATATCAATAAAAAATAACCTTACATGATTTATGTTTTATTACAAAAACCTTAACACTTCCAGAGGATTAATTACATGTTGAACCCTGGTTCTATATTCTAAAGGTTCTGGGTTCGAGTCTGCAACACAGGATTGTGGAAAAGCACTGCTGAGGAGTCCCATACCAGGATAAGAACACTGTGCCTCCGTGTTTTCAATGGCGGTTTAACATTGATCGGTTAATGATTTCAATCGTCACAATCCTACACTGATAATCCATCACATTTATTTTCATAATTTGTATATAATCTTAAAAATCGTTGTTATTATTTTCGCTCTAACTTTATCAGTAATATCAAAATCCTTTCTCGTCCTGATCATAAATCATCCTTTATGATCCCGGCATCAAGACTTTAGGTGCTCAGTGAATGAGTCAAAGTTTACAATTTTTACTGCGCAGTTAAATGACTAATTTGACCAGAAAAATATGATGTATTTGCCTTAAACATTTCGACGAGTAAACGTTTTTCAAGATATTTACACATGATAGCTAATGAATAGCAATTAAATAAAAGGTCAAATAAGTAAAACTCGGTAAATGACAATACAAGGAAGAAGGGGTTTTGTGGAGATTTTAGAAATTTTCACAGATTTAAATCATGAGTCAGTTGAAGCTAGACCACCATTGAAAACCTGGAAGCACTGGACGGCCGTTTCGCACTGCTGAGGAGTCCCATACTAGGACGAAACGGCCGTCCAGTGCTTCCAGGTTTTCAATGGTGGTCTAGCTTCAACTGACTCATGATTTAAATACAAGGAAGAGAAAAAATGTAGGAAATTATGAGAAGGATACGAAGTTATAGGGTCAGTGAAATGTTACTGGGCCATAACCAAGTCATCTTGCTGTCAGGTCACTGAATATCGAACGCTTTACCAATCCTTATTACGATCAAGGACAACCAACGCTTACCAATCAAATACACGCCATAGCTAAGCGCATATGGCAGTGGCAGCACACTCTTCCTTGTATTTTTTCTTATTACATACACTTGTGTAATAACGTTGTTTGTTCTGTATGGTTATCAAAGTAGCCATAGTATCTGAATTTGACGAAAGGGTAATCCACATCAGGTGTTAACCGAGACCTATGACTCTGGTGTAGGTTGAAATGACGCCATTCCCGTAGCCCCCCTATCATCTACTTAGATTGATGATCTGCAAAGTCAACCCGTCACCGCATATATTGGAATACATTACTGATTAGTAGGATAGACTCAAAGTTAAAGTAATATGTTTTTGTACACATAATGGGTAATGTAAGGAAACAGCAATGCTTGTATTAGGTAAAAATCGGTTACTCGTCTTGGTTCACGATAAGGGTCTATTTTATTTATTGACTTCAGTATGATAAATAATGTAAAATCATTAGACGCAGTATAACTTTCGTTTGTCTAGTTCCAATGTTTGGAGTACATAGGCCTAAGTTGTATGAATACTATATAAAAGTAGAGTATGTGGGTTACTTCCGGGGGTATCGTTTTTCTGAGGATAAATCGATACTCAAACAGTTTAAAGTGTCATACTACAAAAATTATATTCGAAATAATTTCAGCAGTTAAAATTCATATAACTCCAATGTTTCGTTCAGCAAACTTGTCCGGACTTCTTTAGGCTATATTGCTGGGAGCCCTGTTCCCCATTAGACTATTCGATCAAATATTGATGAATATTCATAGAAAATAATTTATAGTACTTCATTATTATACTCCGGCCATGAAGAAGAAAATGCCCCACATACACAAAGAGTTGCACTGATGCTGTCCAAACAAGCACAAAATGCACTTACAGGATGGGAATCTCATGGACAAAGGATCATCAAAGCCTCCTTCAATAAAAAGAAAGAGGGCATTACAATGAATATCATCCAATGCTATGCGCCTATCAACGATTACAATGATGACGCTAAAGATCAATTCTACAATAGGCTGCAGTCAATCATCGAGAAGTGCCCAACAAAGGACCTGACCATTCTGATGGGAGACTTCAATGCCAAGGTTGGAACGGACAACACTGGATATGAAGACATCATGAGACGACACGGACTGGGAGAAAGGAACGAAAATGGTGAGAAATTTGCAAACCTATGTGCTTTCAATAAACTGGTCATTGGCGGCACCATATTCCCACATAAACGCATTCACAAAACCACATGGACTTTACCGGATCACACCACGCAAAACCAAATCAACCATATTTGCATCAACAAAACGTTCAGGAGGACTATAGAGGACGTGAGAATCAAGAGAGGAGCTGATATAGCCTCAGATCATCACTTGCTGGTCGCCAAGATGAAATTGAAACTCAAGAAGCACTGGACAAGGGGGCGGACAATATCACAAAAGTTCAATACGCCTTTCTTCAGGGTACTAACAAACTCAACAAATTCAAGATAGACCTCAGTAATAAGTCCCAGGCCTTTCATGATCTACTCAATGGAGAAGGAACTACTGTGGAAAGCAACTGCAAGGGGATCAAAGAAGCAATCACTTCAACATGTCATGAGGTCCTGGGCCACACGAAGCATCATCACAAGGAATGGATCACTGTTGATACACTGGATAAGATTCAAGAAAGAGGAACAAGAAAGCAGCAATCAATATGAGCCGAACAAGAGCAGAGAAAGCCAAAGCACAAGCTGAATACACAGAGGTAAACAAACAAGTGGAGAAGAGCATCAGAACCGACAAACTTAAATATTTGGAAGATCTAGCAAAGACGGCAAAAAAGGCTGCAAGAGAAGGGAACATGAGACAACTGTATGACACGGCAAAGAAACTCTCTCTCGCATAATCACCAACATTGAAGAGCAACAAAACAGGTGGGTAGAACACTTCAAATAACTCTTGAATCGACCAGCTCCACTGAACCCACCCAACATCGAAGCAGCACACACGGACCTCCCAATCAATGTTGGCCCACCAACAATTGAAGAGATCAGCATGGCTTTCAGGCAAATCAAGAGTGGCAAAGCAGCAGGACCAGACAACATTCCAGCAGAGGCACTGGAAGCAGATGTAGCAGTAACTGCAGGGATTCATCGGATTCCCTCCAACAAGATTTGGGATGAAGAACAAGTATCAAAAGACTGGAAAGAAGGACTTCTGGTCAAAATACCGAAGAAAGGCGATCTCAATAACTGTGATAACTACAGGAAAATAATTCAACAGAGTATTGTTAAACAGGATGAAAGACTGCGTAGATGCCCAACTTCGAAACCAACAGGCAGGATTCCGTAGGGATAGATAATATACAGACCGAATCGCAACTCTACGGATCATGGTGGAACAATCAATAGAATGGAATTCATCACTCTACATCAACTTCATTGACTACGAAAAAGCATTTGATAGCGTGAACAGAACAACACTATGGAAGCTTCTTCGACACTACGGAGTGCCTCAGAAGATAGTCAATATCATACAGAATTCATATGATGAATTACACTGCAAAATCGTGCATGGAGGACAGTTGACAAAGTCGTTCGAAATAAAGATCGGTGTCAGGCAAGGTTGCTTACTCTCACTCTTTCACTTTCTCCTGGCGATCGACCGGATCATGAAGACGTCAACATCTGAAGGGAAACACGGGATACAATGGACATCTAGGATGCAACTGGACGATCTAGACTTCGCAGATGATCTGGCCCTTCTATCCCAAACGCAACAACAAATGCAGGAGAAGACGACCAGTGTAGCAGCAGCCTCAGTAGCAGTAGGTCTCAATATACACAAAGGGAAGAGCAAGGTTCTCCGATACAACACAGCATGCACCAATCCAATCACAATTGACGGAGAAGATTTGGAAGATGTAAAAACCTTTACATATCTGGGCAGCATCATTGATGAACAGGGTTGATCTGATGCAGATGTGAAGGCGCGGATCGGTAAAGCAAGAGCAGCATATTTACAACTGAAGAACATCTGGAATTCAAAACAATTGTCAGCCAACACCAAGGTCAGGATTTTCAATACAAATGTCAAGACAGTTCTACTGTATGGGGCGGAAACCTGGAGAACTACGAAAGCCATCATCCAGAAAATACAGGTGTTTATTAACAGTTGTCTACGCAAAATACTTCGGATCCGTTGGCCGGACACTATTAGCAACAACGTACTGTGGGAGAGAACAAACCAGATGCCAGTGGAAGAAGAAATCAGGAAGAAGCGCTGGAAGTGGATAAGACACACATTAAGGAAAGCACTCAACTGTGTCACAAGGCATTCCCCCACATGGAATCCTCAAGGCCAAAGGAAAAGAGGAAGACCAAAGAACACATTACGCCGAGAAATGGAAATAGTCACGAAAAAGATGAACAAGAATTGGATGGAATTAGAAAAGGAGGCCCAGGACAGAGTGGGTTGGAGAATTCTGGTCGGCGGCCTATGCTCCATTAGGAGTAACAGGCGTAAGTAAGTAAGTAATTATTAATAAAAATGTAAGAGGCAAAGTTATGTGACAAGAATTAGTTCGACTGAGGGAGGTTACATGTTATCATAGTTGCTATTCGAGAGATACGCACTTACTTTAAGCATTTGGTCAGTATTAAAAGGCCAATCTCTGTCGTCACATTTTCTTACCTTTGAAATGGTAGCATACTGATTTCTATGCATCATGAAAATAAATTCCTTTAAAAATGAAATTGATTCAGGCAAAAACTATAATTGAGGCATTCCATTATCTTATAATGAGATATCCAACAAACTAATGTCATAACAGCTCGTAAAATAATGTGTCACCATTTAAACTAATAGTAACTTAACTTTTAGATAAGTAGTTACTAAACAAACTACTGATTATTGATTTGGTATCGTTTGACATGGTATGATTACTTTTTTATGACCTTATCCTATTTCTATATATAGGGACCAGTTTAGCTGGATAGACTAAATTCAAATAAACTATGTTTATAATACTTGTAATTTATTTTATCCATTCGAACACATAATAAAGGGGTACTGAATACATATGGGCCACACAATTCACTTGATTTGTATGTGAGCTATGATACTGCCCGAGCGCCCAAACCGGAGCAGGTGGTTTTCTCTGAGTAGATCCCCCATATCGAACAACCTAGTTAGAGCGCCGTAAATTCGCTTTTGGTCGTCTCAATTTCGTAAACAACAACCCCGCCGTGAGAAGGCAATGAGTAGAACTTCCCTGACAGTAGCTGTATAAGCGTGGACATGTGGAAGCATTTATAGAGGGAGAGCTAACTCTCCCCACCATCAGCCGTACCAGGGCATTTGAGAACCAATATCGAGGCGGTTTGTACAGTGTGCATACGCTAACAAGAGACTAACCAGTTGCAGTCAATGGGAAGATCCAAACAAACCCTACACAAATGAATTATAACTTCACCCCGTCGCAAAAACTGAAGAGAACGGTACTGGATTTGAGTCCAGGAGTGAACATCAACTCTAAGATTCAGGTACATCCAACTGACAAGTCTCAAATAGGAAGAAACATGCGTCCTGGATTCAACTGTTAGCCACTATCGATCTCTGCTTATATACAGAGAGATTCTGTCAACAATTCAAATTCAACTATTCACACCCTAAAAAATCTTTTCTCACCAATGTTTATACCTATTTATGACATTTTATTACCGAAATTACTATGCATAAAGCAACTGGAAATAAGACTTAGATTCATGATAAATTAAGTTGATACCCTTCTTTTATTTTTATTCACAGTATTTCTAATCAATGCAATAAAAAAAATTGACTATTGTATACAGATGGTTTGTAAAATTTGCATTTTAATTTAGATTGTTTCATTAAAATTGTAAATGTTACCCATTACATTATTGATTTGGTCTATTTTTCAAATTAGTACATTAAAACAATTAAGTTATATAGTAAATTTTCTATTCTAATTCTTTATTCTTATTGTAAAATATAATTAAAATACAATGAGACATATGAAATATTAATGAAATCAAAATCTATGAAAGTTTTCTAGGGAAATTAATACAATTTTCATAGCATAAATGATTCATTTCCGTAAAAGTATACACCTTCATGGATAATGACTTCAATTTATATTTAATCTAAATGTATTAGGAATGGATATTCTATTTTCAGTCTCAAAAGATAAATTAGCGTTGAATTTACTTACTTACTTACTTACTTACTTACTTACTTACTTACTTACTTACTTACTTACTTACTTACTTACTTACTTACTTACTTACTTACTTACTTACTTACTTACTTACTTACTTACTTACTTACTTACTTACTTACTTACTTACTTACTTACTTACTTACTTACTTACTTACTTACTTACTTACTTACTTACTTACTTACTTACTTACTTACTTACTTACTTACTTACTTACTTACTTACTTACTTACTTACTTACTTACTTACTTACTTACTTACTTACTTACTTACTTACTTACTTACTTACTTACTTACTTACTTACTTACTTACTTACTTACTTACTTACTTACTTACTTACTTACTTACTTACTTACGCCGGTTACCGCTCGTGGAGGTGCATTGACTGCCCACTAGCATTCTTCATTGAATTCTGTCCTGCGAAAGAAAATATAATGCCAACCGTTTGCAGTACCAAATAAAATATCTATAAATTAATACCGTTATTGTAGAATGTAACTTAACGTTGAAATGCTAATGATATCAGTATACGTCAATTTTGAGTTGTTTTCTAAAATAGTCAATATCAATCTGTAAAATATGATTGTCTTGAAGACTATACACTTCTTAAGATATTGCTTCATGTCAAGTAGATTGAGATTTCATAAGCGTTCTTTATAAAAGAGTTGAGTGATGAAATTTTGAGTAAAATTTCGACAACTGAATCACCTAGTTTATATATGTACAGTGTATCTAATGTAAAATATGTACAGTTTTACAACAGCTGTCACAATTTAGATACTTTATAAAGTATTAAGTGTTTATATTGTTCGGCCGAATCACATACTAAATATTGTTCCTTCACAACTGATTAGCTACTGAAAAGTGACCAATATCATGTGTATCGAGCCCTTCTTAGTGCTGATCAAGTTCTATTGATCTGACTCCAATGCGATCACTAGTCTTCGTAACTCAGAATCATATACACTATGCTGGGATATAGGGTAATAGTTGGAGGAAGTCGATAGGAAACCTTGATTCATCTAGGTACCATGGTAATCGGTGAGCATCAGCAGGGTATACCTATAGACCTGAAGGGATCTGATACTCCTTGGTGGTTTCGACATCACATCACTTAGCTTCACAGTTACAGACATTAGAGACAATCTGTTGGAATTCCCTGAAGACTGAAATACATTTAAAATTAATTGATCACCGCGATTTTAGGAACACATTTATGACGAGTGCCAAATAGAACGAAAATAATGTCAGAAGTATCTGTCGCCTACCTCTTACCACCACCTTAAATTCAGTATTATATAAACAATCATTCATTTGATATCACTTTTTTCATACCTTTTTGTGAGGTGGATTGCTGCATAACTGTATTTTCACAACACTTTGCTCTGTATCTAAGAGGAAAGCTTTAAAATCAATGCCAAAGGAATGCTGTAGAAATATATACTACTGTGTGGTGTTTGTATGAACTAATGATTCTTTTATACCTTATGAGTGCCTGATTTTGAATTCCAAATAAAATACGTTCGTTCGTGTCCATCTATTTCTTCGTGCTTAAATTGGGATTTCTAGTTTGTACAATAATTCAAATACTTCTAATTATCACATACTGAAAATGCTATCAGATTACTATTCTATAAGAAAGAAGCTTTCATTTCAAAGTAAGATAATCTAACATTGAATGGGTTCTTACATGACTTTGTTAAGGACCTACATATTGTAATTCAACTTTGGTACTAACGAAATGTAATCTGACCTAAAACTGTTAAATACGAGAGGTTTGTAATATCGGTTGCAAATACAAATACCGATTATTTCCAAAACTAGCTCAATGTTAATTACAGCTCTAATTAGCAATCTTTTGAATCTGAAAATTAGATAGTCTAAGGTGAATTAGTGGATTTTATTATGAAGTATCATTCAGGTGGGGCTAATATGATCCGTTTGTATTGGTTAAATCCGAGTTTCATTCATTCGGTTCCTTTCATAAATGTTAACAAAGAAGGAATAAAATTAAGTGCAGAATACTATGGATTCGCTGTATTTTTTTATCTTCCAATAACATTCAAGCTATGAAGTTTAGACAACATTACTTGGAATAATCAGTATAAAATTGTAGAGAATGATGAGTTTTATTAAAATTACGAACCAATCAATGTTAGACCAGCATTTGAAATTTTTATGCACTAGATGACCATTTCATACTAGTGTAGGACTCCTTAGCAATTGTTATTATAGCTTCCGGACAAACCGATTTATTCATTTTATTCAATTCACAGTTTGACCCTGTCAATTATTGGTTTATTAACTTTGACTATTTTTACATGAGTGTATATGTGTGCATTGTTCATCCTACCCATCATGTCTGCAGCTTATTTTTATCTGACATCGAGTCACTCTTTATTAAAACGAGTTGGCTTACTCTCCTTCTCCGCTCCGTTTCCTATTCTGGAAGTCTGTTTGCACAAACGAACACTTGAAATTAATCCCTCCGAATTATCTCTTACTTGGCTTCTTATTACCGCCGTCACATAAACGCGGTTAGTCTAGGTAATATACGGAGTTAACTGGAAGACTTAGGTCCATAGCATATTCATATGATCTTATTGGAGACAAATCACGGCACCGCAAAAGTGGTGAGCCCGACATAGTACCAGCCTCTATAGTATACGGTGAAAACAATTTTGCAAAATGTAATTTGTCATTTTATCCCGTCATATCAGAAACGTACCATTCAAAACCTTCAATTGATTTTATTCATGATTTGACTGCCTTTGAATGTCAACTGGAAAAATCAGTTTTCTTTTAGGTTTGGGGACTATCATACTACCGAGTTCAGCTGCATATTTCTTTATAAGTGTCCAAGGGTACCCATTTTCTTGATATTTGTATTGAAAATCCTGACCTTGGTGTTGGTTGACAGTTACTTTGAGTTCCAGATGTTCCTCAGTTGTAAATATGCTGCTCTTGCTTTGCCGATCCGCGCCTTCACATCTGCATCAGATCCACCCTGTGCATCAATGATACTGACCAAATATGTAAAGGTTTTTACATCTTCCAAATCTTCTCCGTCAATTGTGATTGGATTGGTGCATGCTGTGTCGTATCGGAGAACCTTCCTCTTCCCTTTTTGTATATTGAAACCTATTGCTGCTGAGGCTGCTAATACACTGGTCGTCTTCTCCTGCATTTGTTGTTGCGTCTGGGATAGAAGGGCCAGATCATCTGCGAAGTCTAGATTGTCCAATTGTATCCTAGATGTCCATTGTATCCCGTGTTTCCCTTCAGATGTTGACGTCTTCATGATCCGGTCGATCGCCATGAGAAAGAGAAAGAGTGAGAGTAAGCAACCTTGCCTAACACCGGTCTTCACTTAGAACGACTTTGTCAATTGTTCTCCATGCACGATTTTGCAGTGTAATTCATCATATGAACTCTGTATGATATTGACTATCTTCTGAGGCACGCCGTAGTGTCGAAGAAGCTTCCATAGTGTTGTCCTGTCCATGCTGTCAAATGCTTTTTCGTAGTTAATGAAGTTGATGTAGAGTGATGAATTCCATTCAATTGATTGTTCCACAATGATCCGTAGAGTTGCGATTTGGTCTGTATATTATCTATCCTTACGGAATCCTGCCTGTTGGTCTCGAAGTTGAGCATCTACGGAGTCTTTCATCCTGTTTAACAATACTCTGTTGAAGTATTTTACTGGTATTAAGAGAAGAGTGATGCACTTGTAGTTATCACAGTTGCTGAGATCGCCTTTCTTCGGTATTTTGATCAGGAGTCCTTCTTTCCAGTCTGTTGGTACTTGTTCTTCATCCCAAATCTTGTTGGAGGGAATCCGATGAATCCCTGCAGTTACTGCTACATCTGCTTCCAGTGCGTCTTCTGGAATGTTGTCTGGTCCTGCTGCTTTGCCACTCTTGATTTGCCTGATAGCCATGCTGATCTCTTCAATTGTTGGTGGGCCAACATTGATTGGGAGGTCCGTGTGTGCCGCTTCGATGTTGGGTGGGTTCAGTGGAGCTGGTCGATTCAAGAGTTATTTGAAGTGTTCTACCCACCTGTTTTGTTGCTCTTCAATGTAAGTGATTACCTCGCCTTCCTTGCTTTTCACTGGTCGTTCTGGTTTGCGGCGATTTCCAGAGTTTCTTTGCCGTGTCATACAGTTGTCTCATGTTCCCTTCTCTTGCAGCCTTTTCCGCCGTCTTCGCTAGATCTTCCAAATATTTACGTTTGTCGATTCTGATGCTCTTCCCCACTTGTTTGTTTACTTCTGTGTATTCAGCTTGTGCTTTGGCTTTCTCTGCTCTTGTTCGGCTGATATTGATTGCTGCCTTCTTGTTCCTCCTTTCTTGAATCTTATCCAGTGTATCAACAGTGATCCATTCCTTGTGATGATGCTTCGTGTGGCCCAGGACCTCATGACATGTTGAAGTGATTGCTTCTTTGATCCCCTTGCAGTTGCTCTCCACAGTAGTTCCTTCTTCATTGAGTAAATCATGAATGGCCTGGAACTTATTGCGCAGGACTATCTTGAATTTGTTGAGTTTGTCAGTATCCTGAAGAAAGGCCGTATTGAACTTTTGTGATATTTCCCCCCCCTTGTCCAGTGCTTCTTGAGTTTCAATTTCATCTTGGCGACCAGCAAGTGATGATCTGATGGTATATCAGCTCCTCTCTTGATTCTCACGTCCTCTATAGTCCTCCTGAACCTTCTGTTGATGCAAATATGGTTGATTTGGTTTTGCGTGCTGTGATCCGGTGAAGTCCATGTGGTTTTGTGAATGCGTTTATATGGGAATATGGTGGCGCCAATGACTTGTTTATTGAAAGCACATAGGTTTGCAAATTTCTCACCATTTTCGTTCCTTTCTCCCGGTCCGTGTCGTCCCATGATGTCTTCATATCCAGTGTTGTCCGTTCCAATCTTGGCATTGAAGTCTCCCATCAGAATGGTCAGGTCCTTTGTTGGGCACTTCTCGACGATTGACTGCAGCCTATTGTAGAATTGATCTTTAGTGTCTTCATTGTAATCGTTGGTAGGCGCATAGCATTGGATGATGTTCATTGAAATGCCCTCTTTCTTTGTTTTGAAGGAGGCTTTGGTGATCCTTGGTCCATGAGATTCCCAGCCTGTAAATGCATTTTGTGCTTGTTTGGACAGCCTCAGTGCAACTCCTTGTGTATGTGGGGCATTTTCTTCTTCATGGCCGGAGTATAACAGAAGCTCTCCTGAAGCTAGTCGTTGTTGTCCAACTTGCGTCCAATGTGTTTCACTGATCCCAAGCACCTACAGGTTGTATCTCCTCATTTCTGCAACAATTTGGAAGGCTCTCTCGGTGTCGTACGTTGTACGAACATTCCATGTACCTAAATAAATGGTTGCTGTGGTTGTCAGAAGGGGCATCGGCCTCGTAACTTCTGAAGGGACTCGGCTTTCATCATGAGGCGTCATAGTTCTTCTAAATGAAAACCTTCTGACTCCCAAGGCAGAGTTTAAAAGTTTTGAATAAATTTTTCCGGTTAACGTTTTTTTTAGCAAGTTAGTTTTTTACGGGATGGGGACGCTAACCCCATGCCCAACCCTCGTCCTTCATCCTGGCTTGGGCCTGGCAGTAGCCCCTGGAGGGGCTGCAGGCGGTGTTATATTGAGATTATTCATATCATTAAACAAAACGAAAGAACAGTAGTATTGCAATATTCTTTGTATATATCAAACTCTAGGAAATGAACTAGCTAGACTTGTAAATACTGTTTCATGTTAAATACGACACGTTGATATTTACAACATTGTCATTTCATTGCTTCATATCACTCGATTTTTGATCATTAGGTAACCATTCATTTATATTTTGTCACTTTAGTATGTTTTTTATTAATCTTAATGTAAATGTGTCTGAATGTTTTGTTCACGCAAAATCGTAAAAAATGTTAATCTTTCGTTAGAGATTTGTACACTCAGTTAGACAGTTTAATTACGTGAGTACAAAAATAATACAATTCATCTAAAATTCTCTCCTTTACCTTGATATATTCTGAACCATCTTAAAAGTGGTATTCTCACTGAAAGTTTTTTTGATTTTTACTAATTTTGTAATACAATAAAAAGTAAGGTAATTTCAACAAAATTATATATTTTCAGAATATTAATCTATCAAACGACATATTAAACTTAAATTTGCTATTGCTTTTAAGGTCAATGGAAACAAATGTTTATTCAGATACATATAGTGTTTACCCCATATAACATGTACCCATTTCAGAAGGAGATAATTCATGACATGTTATACGTATTTTACATCCAGAGATATTTACTTCAAATACAGATGTAGGATGTAGTGTAAAAGCAACTGTATAAACAGCAATATCGAATTCTGGAGATGATCCAACAAAAACACTTCCAATTGGCTTTTTATATTTATTTTCATTGACATATGTTACAGTGATAAGTTGATCTTTACAAAACTGTAGTAAAAATTTAATACAAAACATTAGTTATATCGTTAAAAATTACGCAATTAAAAACATCTAAATTACATGAATGTTTTGCATTTTGAGCAATTTTTTTGCAGTAACCAAATATAACTTGAGTTCGTGAGTTTTATACATTAACCCAATCACTCTGGAAGAGATGGAAACTTTCATGTATTTGGATAGCATCATTGATGAACAAGGAGGATGCAGATGTGAAGGCGAGGATTGGCAAAGCAAGAACAACAGTTCTACAGTTGAACAATATATGGAACTCAAAATAACTGTCAACCAATATCAAAGTCACAATCTTCAATAAGAATGTCAGCATAAACTTCGAGAACTATAATAATCATTATCACAAAGGTACAAGTATTTCCAAACACTTGTTTACCTACGATGCTTAATGTCTGGTGGTCGGATACAATCGCCAACAGCCTACTGTAGGAGAGAACAAACCAGGTTCCAACTAAAGAGGAACTTAGGAAAAAACGTTAGAAGTGGATAAGGCATACATTACGGAAATCAACAAACTGCATCACGAAGCAAGCACAAACTTGGAATGGTGAAGGGAAATAAAAAGAGGAGGACTAAATAACATACTGCGTCGAGAATTGGAAGCGTGAATAAAAAGAATAAATAGCAACTGGAAACATGCATAAAGCATTGTACAGGCGACATAATGTAGTGGATAAATATTGAAACACATGCAGACGTTTTTTTAAAAATCATTATTACTGCGCTAACTCACCAAATAATTTCAATTTTCACTGTTTTATAGCTTAAATCACACAGCAATTAACTGTCTAAGACATTTTATGACCTTGTTAATACCAGCTTAGTAAATAATAATTATTCCACGTTTATTATGAATTGATAACTGCTTTCTTAGAGTTTCTATTAAAGAGGTATTTTGTACGGTTCATAATATTATCCTCCACTAGTCAACCATAAACACCATTGAATATCAGTGAAACCTTATAAAATTCATTTTATTCTTTTCTGAAGTTTCATAATAGATAATCTTCGATATTTTATGGTGCTATAAGTACCATTTATATGTAAGATTATTAAATAAATACATCCTACATAAAGGTTGAATGGCCGGTAAGAGTAGAGGATATCCGTAGGTTACTAGTATTTGTTCATAGGTGTCTTCGAAATATTGCTCGTATATCCTGGGACCATCGAGTAAGTAATGCAGTTGTTAGGAAACGGGTACTAGTTAAGGATGGCAAATCAATTGATGAAGTAGTGAAACTTCATTATTTGAGATGGCTGGGACACATGCTACGTATGCCCAACGACCGACTGTCTTGACGTGCGATGTTTTGTGGTGTAGGAGTAGGTTGGAAGAAAGCTAGGGGCGGCCAGACCAAAACATGGCACAAATCCATGAAGTCACTGACAAGTGGATTGAGTCGTGTTGCTTATACTTTTACTACTTCTACAAATATGGGAATTGAATCGACAATTGTATCTCTGTGCTAATGTGATACGGCAACTCAAACTGATGTACGTACGTACGTACGAAGTTCTACGTTGTTACTGACTGACTGACTGACTGCAATAAAGGTTGAGATATGCGTAATTAGATAACTATTATGTATACATACATGTATTTGAGCAGCCTCATTGATCTAACAGTAAATATCAGTTGTATAATCCTGCAAATCTAATCATAGTTACATAATACTTTACCATTCGGATAATATCAATTCTTTATTAAATCATCATTAGCATAGTAATAATTACTAACTTTATTATCAAACATTAAAAACAAAAAAGAAATTTCTTACTCTTCTAGTCCATCCAAAAAAGTTTAATTGATTTTTCTTTTCTTTAGAATAAAATTGAATCCAATTATGTAATCCAAGTACATCGAAATTTTTATGTTCACCAACAAATACATGTTCAAATGCAGAAGAGTCTTTTGGACTTCATTATTTGATTGATTTATGTTTTATATATTTTGTATAGAATGTAAAAGGGAAACTATAAATCATCATAATTAATTATTCATCTTAACTTGTTATCGTAGGTTGATATTACTTGAGTTGAAGGGGGATAACTACATTCACAGTTAAGTCCTTTGAACATACTGAAGAATTCACCTCTCATTGGTTTACTTTTGATATATTCTAAAAGAATCTAACAGTTGTACTTATGTTTTATTAATATCTTTATGATGATTAGTCTACCTTAAATAGTTATATGAAGGATCATGCAGTATTCTCTTCTTAATTTTAACACAAGATCAATATTGTAGTGAATGAGAACACAGGCGGGGACAACTAAATCTATTTTATACACAATTACAAAATGTCTTAATCGAATCTGAGAACCAGATAGTAAATACTTAGTTTGCAAAATGTCAATCAATTGTCTCAGACATGATTGTTTCTTTGTTTCCACACCATTTATTCTATGTTCTCGCGTTTTTCTCTTCGCTATTCTTAACCATATGCCACCAAGCATTTCACATCCAACTGCTGATACATACTACTTGTATGTGTCGATACCAGTAGAACACACCACAGTTTAATTTCAAGTTAAAATGTTTGGATTATATTGTACAGGCTATGTTTTGGCTTCAAGTGAAATAGAAAACTTTATAACTATTTCCCAATGAATCCAAGTCTATATACACCGCTAACTCACTTTGAACTAAGTTATCCAACTTTTTAGGAGCTTTCTAGCTGAAAAAGTTTGGACAGACTGTTGTTTTAGATTATAGAATACCTTGTCAAAACGAAGAGAATAAATTATTATGATAAGCTTTAAATGGTGAGTTAAGTTCATTTCTCGTACTAGTCTGGTGCCTAAATACATAAAAACTAGCTAAAGAGTATTAGATCATGCAATGAACAACTATGCGGAATATGGAAAATCTGTAAAACTAATATCATGAGAAGGGGTTTTGTGGAGATTTTATCGACAAAACAGCATACAAATAATAAATTGATCTACGTGAAATTCAATCACCAATGGTTTAGAAGCATGAAATAGTTACTGATAACAATTTATCTGATAATTAACAATTTCATTAAAAGCTTTCAGTGAAATACTCAATTTGGTAACTACTCATAGTTCCATTTCGTGAACAGATTGAATACAAATGTTTTACATATCTTAAACATAAAATTCTACTGATGTAATACTTTCTTCTTTATTTTTTTGGGAAATAAGAGGATTTTACTTAGCATAACAACTCGGAAGACTCATTTTTGAGACCACCTTTTACTAAGCTACAACATATCACATCATATGATCAATCTATCAATATTCTATTGGTCAATATAACAATCCTAGTCAAATCATACTAAACTCACCTCCTACGTTTATATCGCTTGAACCACAAATCCTTCAAGAATTTTCCAAAGTTTTTAATATCTCCTGACAACTTTCGTCTTTCGATAAGGAAATTATAAGTCATTTTCATGACTTCTGTTTTTAGCAATTCATTGATAAAGTCATCTTCCTCTTTCTGTTGTTGCTCTGTGACGATTTCAGTGACACCAACTTGAGGATTGTAGTTATCCAATAATGCAATGAATTCTATAGTATATACATAATTTCAAGTTTAATTTTTAGACATTTTACATTGCCAACTTGTTTAAATACTCGTATGACTGATTGAGATATAATAGAGAATTACAAAACTCTCAAGATGTAAAGATTCTGATCGTAAACTTTTCTAGTTTCTTCAGTCTTTGATACCTGAATTTCAGCAACTTCTTAGTTATTATTCTAACATTTCAACAAAAGTTCAGTAAATTTAAATCATGCAAAATAAATGTTTATCTAGGTCTTTTTGATATCGACTGACTTTTGTCTGTTATTATAAGTGATGATATACAACTATTGGAAATTTATCATGAACAGAATTTAATTTGTCCTTTCAATTAAAACGTTTAATATTCTGTTTTCGGTGTAAAATTTCATGATTTAAAGTTTTTGGAAATGTCCATAGTTCTTGTAAACGTTATGGTATGTTTTTTTCGTAGCTCACATAGTAGTCAGCTAAATATTGATCATACAAGTTTATGTGTAGGAAATGAAACTGATTATGTATTTGAAATTATTTGATTGGAAAGTTGTATTATTCACTTTACTGGTCTAATCATAATGTCTACAGCTCATTCTGTTAATTTTCTAGACAAAGTTATCGATCTTAAACTGATGAATTCAAACAAGTACTTTCCCTCAGTCAGTTAATTAGGTAATTTAATATTCCACAGGTTGAAATCATGAGTCAGTTGAAGCTAGACCACCATTGAAAACCTGGAAGCACTGGACGGCTATTTCGTCCTAGTGTGGGACTCCTCAGCAGTGCGCATCCACGACCCCGCACCACACGGGGCTCGAACCCAGGACCTACTGGCTTCGCGCGCGAGCACTTAACCATCAGACCACTGAGCCGGCATCCAACGGTGTTAGTGTCTAACTTCAACCAATCCACGAAGTTGCGCCATCGAACACCATTGTCTTCAGTGAGCTGATATCTCACAACAGACCTGATTGAACTCCACGAAACGGCCGTCCAGTGCTTCCAGGTTTTCAATGGTGGTCTAGCTTCAACTGGCTCATGATTTCAACCTGTGAAATTTCCCAAAATTCTCCACAAAACTCATTCTAATTTAATATTCGTCATAAATTTACCTCAGACTAAAATGAGTTTATTAGTTCTCACTGAATATTTCATAAACTTGGTAACAGAATTTTTTTTCCACGAATCTCAGTCAACGGTAAATAGATCTATGAGTAAATTAATGGCCTGTTCTTCATTTTAAAGAAGAAATTTTCAGCGCATAGCTTTTTGTCTAAGCTGTCAAACTAATATAATGATTACAAATTTACTGCATAAAGTCTCAGTTGAATTTTATTTTCACTAACAAAAACCTATGATCTCCGTCTAGGTCAATTCTCCCAGACTATCCACTTTTCATACTTAACACTTAGAATCATCAGGTCTTGCTTCTGACTCGATTACCTCATGATTTAAATAAACGTTACCTTATATAATGAAATAAATGGTTGTGTTCCAGAGAAAGTTCAAACACAAGCTGAATACACACAAGTAAACAAGCAAGTGAAGAGGAGCATTAGAGCCGACAAGAAGAAATACGTGGAAGAACTAGCAACGACGGCAGAAAAAGCTGCTAGAGAAGGAAATATGAAACAGCTTTACGATACAACGGAGAAACTATCAGGGAAATACAGTAAACCAGAGAGACCGGTAAAGACAAAGAAGGCAAGCCAATCACTGAAATTCAACAACAGCGGAACAGATGGGTAGAATACTTTGAGGAAATCCTGAATAGGACAGGCTCCAATGAATCCACCGGACATCGAAGCAGCACACACAGATCTTCCCATAGACGTCAACCCATCAACGAAGGAAGAAATCAGAATGGCCGTCAGACAAATCAAGAGTGGTAAAGCAGTAGGACCCGACAATATACCAGCTGAAGCACTGAAGTAAGACATCGAAGCAACTACAAACATGCTTTACCTTCTATTAAAAAAAATTTGGGAGGAGGAACAAGTGCCGATGGACTGGAAAGAAGGACACCTCGTCAAGATTCCAAAGAAAGGAGATCTGAGCAAATGTGAAAACTATAGAGGCATTACACTGCTGTCAATACCAGGGAAGGTCTTCAACAGAGTGTTACTGAACCGGATGAAAGATGCAGTAGACGCCCAACTTTGAGATCAACAAGCTGAATTCCGTAAAGATCGGTCGTGCACAGACCAAATTGCAACACTACGGATCATCGTCGAACAATCAGTTGAGTGGAACTCATCACTATACATCAACTTCATTGATTATGAAAAGGCATTTGACAGTGTGGATAGGAGGACGTTATGGAAACTTCTTCGACACTACGGAGTTCCTGAGAAGATTGTCAATATTATCCGGAACTCATACGACGGACTACAGTGCAAAGTCGTGCATGGAGGACAGCTGACAGATGCATTCCAAGTAAGGACCGGAGTCAGACAAGGCTGTTTACTCTCTCCCTTCCTCTTTCTTCTGGTGGTCGACTGGATTATGAGGACCTCGACATCTGAAGGAAAACACGGAATACAATGGACAGCTCAAAATCACTTCGACGATTTGGACTTCGCAGATGACCTAGCCCTCCTATCACGTACACACGAACAGATGCAGATGAAGACAGCCAGTGTAGCAGCAGTCTCTGCATCAGTAGGCCTCAGCATACACAAAGGGAAAACCAAAGTCCTCAAATTCAAAGCAGAAAACAACAATCCAATCACTCTTGATGGCGAAACTCTGAAAGATGTAGAGTCCTGCACATACCTGGGAAGCATCATCGATGAACAAGAAGGTTCAGATGCCGACGTAAAGGCGAGGATTGGCAAAGCAAGGGTCGCATTACTACAACTGAAGAACATCTGGAACTCAAAACAACTTTCAGTCAATATCAAAGTGAGAATCTTCAATACGAACGTCAAGGCAGTTCTACTGTATGGAGCTGAAACTTGGAGAACTACAACAACCACCATCAATAAGGTACAAGTATTTATAAATAGCTGTTTACGCAAAATACTCAACATCCATTGGCCGGATACCATCGGCAACAGCCTTTTGTGGGAGAGAACAAATCAGCTTCCAGCTGAAGAAGAAATTAGGAAAAGACGATGGAAATGGATAGGACATACATTACGCAAATCGTCAAACTGCATCACGAGGCAAGCGCTAACTTGGAATCGTGAAGGGAAGCGAAAAAGAGGAAGGCCAAAGAACACATTACGTCGGATAATAGAAGCAGATATGAAAACGATGAATAACAACTGGACGGAGCTAGAAAGGATTGCTTGGGACAGGGTTGGATGGAGAATGCTGGTGAGCGGCCTATGCTCCTTCACGAGGAGTAACAGGCGTAAGTAAGTAAGTAAGTAAGTATGGTTATGTTCGCCATTCACTACTTTTTATGTAAATCTGACATAAAGAACATTTGTTTAAATTATCATTGTTGGAGTGATCCAGAAAATTGCTTGCAAAAGACAAGCAAGCATCAGGAAACACTAAGAAGCGTTTCATCCAATCAGCGTTCACTTGAAGTTTTGGCCAAAAATATTAAGGAAGTGAAACGTCACATGCTGAGGGTCTGATTGGCTGATTGCTACACTGATACTATGTTTAGTAGCATTCCAGAATCTTCGAGCAACCCAAGGACATTTAAAATATTATAAAAACCCTGTATTTTCTATATTGAAACAAAACTTGGAGTACTTTTCGCATACATTGCATCTTCACTCTCGTCGTTCAGGTCGCTGTCTAGTTCTAGCTTGGGGGTTACAGAACAGCTTAGGAGACGAATATAGCGTCCTAATCTGCAAGACTTGTCAATCATTAAGTTGTCAATGAAAAAAATATACACCTTTCAAATATCATTCTTTGTTACATACTTGCAAAAGTAGGTCTCTTTCCCAATATCTCTTCATTAACAAATTCAAACAATGGTTTAGATGCCAAATCTACAGAATCCATTCCTCTAGCTAGTTTTCCTATAAAAAGAAAGAAAAAGTGGAAATAACTTAATATTTCTTACTTTTTACAAATATTACTAGATGTATAAATCTGAATTATTCACTCAACCAAACTAGAGGTTATTTAATATTCATAGTTATGTCAAAAAAATTTACAAATTTAATATATTAATAATTGAATTCACGATTCAATTGATGCTAGACCACAATGGAAAACCTGGAAGCACTGGACGGCTGTTTCATTCTAGTATGGGACTCTTTAGCAGCATGCATCCACGATCCCGCTTGGCGAAATTCAGAAGTTCTCAACTTATTATTATAAATTGGTTAATATTATCAGTAGCATGTATTATATTGTTCTACTAGGAAGTAAATCATTTACTATAAATGTAATACATCAACTATGATTTGTACTTATTTCTTCCATTTATATCGGATTATTAAATATAATACCAGCTATCCATTTCATATTGGTTGACTTTGTCACAAAATAAATAAGTCAGAATGTGGCAATTACCAACCGAATACATCGTATGAAAGCCACGATATATCAGACTGTCATATGTTATAAACTATCGTTCATTACATTCCAACCAATAAGGAGATAATATCTTGTCTCCATAGATCTGAATGTTTTATGATCAACTATTTATATATAAATTATGGGACTCCTCAGCAGTGCGCATCCACACCCGCACCACGCGGGGCTCGAACCCAGGACCTACTGGCTCCGCGCGCGAGCACTCAACCATTAAACCACTGAGCCGGCATCCAATGGTGTTAATGTCTAACTTCAACCAATCCACGAAGTCGCGCCACCGTACACCATTGTCTTCAATGAGCTGATATCTCACAACAGACCTGGTTGAACTCTACTGGTAACGGCTTCCCACTAGAACTCCAGGAGTATCTCTTGAAGTCAGTCACTAGTGAGCAGATGATTTAAATCTGTGAAAATTTCTAAAATCTCCACAAACCCCTTCTGATATAAATTATAAGTAAAATAGCTATCTAATGATTTCTAATTCTCAATAATCGAGCTGTTTGTTTTTGTTTTTCAACTGATACACGTAAAATATAACTGATTTATGGTTCTCAACACACTGAGAGTGTAAACGATCCTATATATGCTAGTTGTTATTCAAATATAAATCAGATTATCTTCAATATAATGAGAGATATCTGAAGCATGTAATGCCACAGAAACTAATTTCACACAAATAATTATCATCATTTTATTTGAATAATTTTTCAAAATATAAAAGTGATCATATAAATAAAGGATCATTTACTCATCAATAGAACATTGAATGAAAGTTTACAGTTATGAATTAGTATTTTGTCTTGTACTACTTCTTATTAGTAAAGTCATTAAAGGTAAACATTATGATATTTAAACAAACTTACCTTGTAAATTTAATCGATAATCTTTACCATTTTCAACTGCATTTACATCTGCATTGTATAGATCAGTGAAAAATCTACTTAATTCTTTATCCTCTTTGACAGAATAACTAAAGTTGAATAAATGAAACATTCAAGAAAAATAGAGATAAAGTAAATAAGTTGAAAATAAATGAGGATATTAATAGTTAAGTAACTTTCCTAGAATTTTGTGAAGTATAATTTAATAGTTAAGATCATGAGTCAATTGAAGTTAGACCACTATGGAAAACCTGGAAGCATTGAACAGTCGTCTCATCCTATTGTGAGACGGCCATCCAGTGCTTCCACGTTTTCCATGGTGGTCTAACTTTAATTGACTGATGATTTCAATCTGTAAAATTTCTAAAATCTCCACAAACTCCTTCTGATTTATTTAATATTATTTATAAGTTTGAAATAGTTTATAGTCCTTCATAAACCCAATTGGTTTCATTCAATGTCTCATATCTATCAATATTTATTGTACTACAAGAAAACAAAAAAAGTGTTATTAGAACACAGGATACTTTACAAACTAGATGTTTTTTAGCTTTATAAGACAGATACACTTATACTTCTTAAGAATTCAGTCATAAACGTTAGGTACTTCTATAGATAAAGATCAAACACATTTGTTCAACGCTATTTATATAATGAAATTTAGTCAACTAATAGAATTCCTTCACTGATAGACCTTAGTATAATGATTAAACATTATATTGGTAACCATTGAATAACTCTCTCATCTATAACATGCATTATTAACTATAATATTATCGTGTAGCAAGGAATTCATTTCTTGCAAATACCAATATTTCTCTAAAAAGTAAGCAAGGGTGAAATGGGTTTTTTTGAAAATAGTGACATCAGTATGTAAATAGCAATATGAATATAACATAATAGGTAACAAATGATTTACAGACATTTTGACAGTTCTGTCAGCATTAGAAAATCATAATATAGATTATTTGTATATGGTGAATTTGATCAGGTCATTATAATATTTATTAGAAGTATAAAGTTTATTATTCATAGTGTGAGTTATCTATGTATTACTGAACATAATGAAATATCATTAACAAGTATCAGAAAATGGAAAAAAGCAATTTCATGCAAAATGGGATCTTGAGGGATCAGAGTAAGAATAAACATACTCTGGTTTGTGTACTAATGCCTGTTCACAGATTGCACTTCTTCAGAAAAGATGGGGCATACTGAGCGTGCTATTGAATAACTTTATCAACAAATGAGTAAATATCTATTTCCTTGGTGTGGATAGTGTAAAAAAAGTAAATACAAAACACTGTTTTACATTTAGTTAGTATTAAACATCTACCAATCGCTGTTTACATATAGTTCAGACTCGTCACGTACGTATGCTAAATATCATAACAATTCGTGCTAATAAGCTTAGGTTTTTATTCAAAATACATTTTTAATATATTCTTATCTTTCTTGTAACTAGGTAGGATTTATGCAGTAATTTTATCGATTTCTACGCTTTTCATATCAGGCATCCAACATTTGTGTATTTTGATGGACTTTTGTTTTCAGAGCTGGACGGTTTGGTCGTGGAGCTTTCATCGTTCTTCTGAACAACATCATCAGCACAAACTTCAGATAGAAGTGAAGTGTTCGAATTTCTCCATGTGTGTTTCACAGCTTGTCCTGAACACCTCGATGTCGATTGGTTCTTATTGACTTTGGATTTGTCATTGTTTGCTTCTTTGTTTTGATTGTGTCTCCCATTGGTTTGATTTTTGTTCCTATGGTGGTGCGATCAATGTCAATAAGAACGAGTCAACGTCGAGGTGTACAGAACAAGCTGTGAAACGCATATGAAGAAATTCGAACACTTCACTTCTATCTGAAGTTTGTACTGATAATGTCGTTCAGAAGAACGAGGAAAGCTCCACGATCAAACTATCCAGCTCAGAGAACCAAGATCCATCAAAATCATCCATCTGAGCTACAAATTATCTCCATCATATCAAAATGTGTGCATTTATACTTTGATTATATGTCTATATATATATATATATATATACCTCATAGAAACAAAATCCAAAACAAATCGATAAATAATGAAAGCAAACTTAATCATATTGTTTAATTAAAATCATCTTAAATTAATCTATATTAATGGCTCATTGAAATGTATATACAAATAAGTAAATAATTTCCGAGTAAATCGATAATGGAGTTAAGTATGAATAAAATTATTGATTAGTAAAATCCAAATGGAAACCTTTCTATTATTTTCTTAATCAAAACTGATGTAATAACTACATTATCAGTTTCTTATAGTTACTTCATATCTTTTTATTTATTGTTACCCATCCCTACCTAGAGAATGGGACAAAGAGACAATAAAGCAAAGTTTTAACAAAACAACGATAAAATACATCTCTCTTTAAAATTCCATATTGAATTGATGTATCTTATATCTAAGTGTTATTCAATAAAATACGCCTCTAAGTAATTGATTCGTACAAAAATAAAAGCGGATAAATACCGAAATTTCTATGTGTTAAGTTCGAAATAAACGTATAAAATTGAGTATAGTAATACTTAATATACATTTAGTGTAACCTTTGTTTGTTTTTTCTCAGAAAAATCTATGTAAATTTGTATAATTCAACTGAATAAGACACATTTAATATTTTCTATTTAACATAATAATAATAAAGGATAAGAAGGATTGAATTCACTTGGTGTTGTTTGTTTGTATCTTCCCATTGTTGTTTCGGACTAAAATTGATCAATCACTTGTTGGCATATGTTCATCCTGCGCAGATTGCCTCGATATTACCTTAAGTCACAAGCTTTATCAGCAAAGATGAATAGTAGCTAACAGTGGAATCTATGACGCGTGTTTCGTCCTATTTGTGACTTGTAAGCTACATGTGAACATCAAATCTTCAATACAGGTACATCCAGCTGATGAGTCTCGAATGGGACGAAATGCGCGTCCTGAATTCCACTGTTCGCCACTATCCATCTTTGTCAATAAGAAGGATTATTTAGTCTTATACAATTTGAAAACTAGATAACATACAAATTTATAAATCATCATGATAAAAAATAAAAACCAAGAATGAAGTTTCAATTCAGTCTATTGAGATAATCATGGTTTTCAATGAATGAATCGAATTAAGAAAGTTTAATATGATACAATGAACTCTTTGTTAACTGTTTTACCCTTGTCAATTTACATACAATTCAAATGGATTTGATTTTTAAAAGTAATAAAATAAACAATTTGTATGGTACCCATTTAAAAAAAAGAACTAATACACATCACTTACTAACATGATACAAACTGCACAATATTGAAATATACAAAAATACTGAACATGTCAGTATTACTGATGCCACAAATCTTCATTATTTCCGAAGGTTTAATTATTTTCTTCCATATTTATATGTATAACGTAATAAGATACTTCCGGCTATAGTTAACTAATTATGAAAATAATGACTCTATTAGATAATAACATACCATCATTACTTAATTGTATATATGTATGTGACTGGGTAAGTCAATATTAAACTATGTACAATATCTATGTTAAGTAAATCTTATAGTTCTATATCAACTATAGTTATAAATTAAAATAACCCATAGTGTCATTGAATAAGAAAAAGAAAATTTTCTTCGATGAATTACCTTTTTCTTATAGTTATAAAATTGAATACGGCTATAGAATAGTAATTTTTTGTCAAATTGTTGTATTGTCAAGTTTTAGGTTCCGATACAAGGACAGTAATATCTAGTTCTGATTATGAAACGCTATACACAAATCAGATGAAATCTCGGAAATATTACATGTTAAGTCCGTTGACGTTCAATGGCCAGACCTTATTTTTTGTGTTTTGAATTATACTACTTAGTATTATTTAATAGTTGAATAGTGAGTTAATTAAAGCATGACCATCGTGGAAAAACTGGGAGCATTGGTCGACTGTTCCTTCCTAGTTGCTTTGCTAACAATTTCTACGCGTGTGCTGTTGTTGTGTGTCGTGTAATACTATAAAATATTTACATATATTTATAACACTTACTGCATTTATCATTATAATTACTTTCTTTAAATCCCTTATATCAGTTATTATCATTTTCGTGATCATTGAATCCTTATTTAAGTGCAATGGTTTCCATATTTTGTTTTCTTCTGGTTAACGGTTTGCTCGTTGGTAAAGGGCTATCAAGATTAGACACAGCTACCAGCTGTCACTTGCACTGTCGTATGTCATAATTATTCTTTATGTTATCATCGCGGAAAGCCATTTTTCTCACAGATTTACAAACGCTCTAAGCGCCACTGATACCTCACAAGTTGAGGTTTGTAACTAATTTCTTTCTATTCATCAATGAAGAACCGCCTTTTAGGCAAATCGTTGTTTCAGGACGTTCAGTTTCGCTCGTATTTCAAACGTGTGATCAGGTGTATGGCGTGAGGCTCTTTATTTTGTCGTCATTAGATTGGACGATGTTCGTCGAAACTCCGCCTGGAGTCCCTCCGGAGCCTACTATCCGTCCCAAGCTCGAATAAAGGAGAAGGGTAGGGCATAGGGTTAGCGTCCCAATCCCGTAGAAAACTAACTCGCTAAAAAAACACTAACCAGAAAAGATAATTCAAAACTTTTAAACTCAGCCTTGGGAGTCAGAAGGTCTTCATTTAGAATAACTATGACGCCTCATGATGAAAGCCGAATTCCTTCAGAAGTTACGAGGCCGATGCCCCTTCTGACAACCACAGCAACCATTTATTTAGGTACATGGAATGTTCGTACAATGTTGGACACCGGGAGAGCCTTCCGAATTGCTGTAGAAATGAGGAGATACAACCTGGAGGTGCTTGGGATCAGTGAAACACATTGGACGCAAGTTGAACAACAACGACTAACTTCAGGAGAGCTTCTGTTATACTCCTGCCATGAAGAAGAAAATGCCCCACATACACAAAGAGTTGCACTGATGCTGTCCAAACAAGCACAAAATGCACTTACAGGATGGGAATCTCATGGACCAAGGATCATCAAAGCCTCGTTCAAAACAAAAAAGGAGGGCATTACAATGAATATCATCCAATGCTATGCGCCTACCAACGATTACAATGAAGACGCTAAAGATCAATTCTACAATAGGCTGCAGTCAATCATCGAGAAGTGCCCAACAAAGGACCTGACCATTCTGATGGGAGACTTCAATGCCAAGGTTGGAACGGACAACACTGGATATGAAGACATCATGAGACGACACGGACTGGGAGAAAGGAACGAAAATGGTGAGAGATTCGCAAACCTATGTGCTTTCAATAAACTGGTCATTGGCGGCACCATATTCCCACATAAACGCATTCGAAAAACCACATGAAAATCACCGGATCACACCACGCAAAACCAAATCAAGCATATTTGCATCAACAAAACGTTCAGGAGGACTATAGAGGATGTGAGAACCAAGATAGGAGCTGATATAGCATCAGATCATCACTTGCTGGTCGTCAAGATGAAATTGAAACTCAAGAAACACTGGACAATGGGGCGGACAATATCACAAAAGTTCAATACGGCCTTTCTTCAGGATACTAACAAACTCAACAAATTCAAGTTAGCCCTCAGCAACAAGTTCCAGGCCTTTCATGATCTACTCAATGGAGAAGGAACTACTGTGGAGAGCAACTGCAAGGGGATCAAAGAAGCAATCACTTCAACATATCATGAGGTCCTGGGCCACAAGAAGCACCATCATAAAGAATGGATCATGGTTGATACACTGGATAAGATTCAAGAAAGGAGGAACAAGAAAACAGCAATCAATATCAGCCGAACAAGAGCAGAGAAAGCCAAAGCACGAGCTGAATACACAGAAGTAAACAAACAAGTGAAGAGGAGCATCAGAACCGACAAACGTAAATATTTGGAAGATCTAGCGAAGACGGCGGAAAAGGCTGCAAGAGAAGGAAGCATGAGACAACTGTATGACAAGGCAAAGAAACTCTGGAAATCGCCGCAAACCAGAACGACCAGTGAAAAGCAAGGAAGGCGAGGTAATCACCAACATTGAAGAGCAACAAAACAGGTGGGTAGAACACTTCAAATAACTCTTGAATCAACCAGATCCACTGAACCCACCCAACATCGAAGCAGCACACACGGACCTCCCAATCAATGTTGGCCCACCAACAATTGAAGAGATCAGCATGACCATCAGACAAATCAAGAGTGGCAAAACAGCAGAACCAGACAACATTCCAGAAGACGTACTGGAAGCAGATGTTGCAGTAGCTGCAGGGATACTTCGGATTCCCTCCAACAAGATTTGGGATGAAGAACAAGTAACAACAGACTGGAAAGAAGGACTTCTGGTCAATATACCGAAGAAAGGATATCTCAGCAACTGTGATAACTACAAGGGCATCAGTCTTCTCTTAATACCAGGAAAATACTTCAACAGAGTATTGTTAAACAGGATGAAAGACTCCGTAGATGCCCAACTTCGAAACCAACAGGCAGGATTCCGTAAGGATAGATCATATACAGACCAAATCGCAACTCTAAGGATCATGGTGGAAAATTTATCGAATGGAATTCATCCGCATTTGATAGCGTGAACAGAACAACACTATGGAAGCTTCTTCAACACTATGGCGTGCCTCAGAAGATAGTCAATATCACACAGAATTCCTATGATGGATTACACTGCATACTCGTGCACGGGGGACAATTGACAGACTCATTCGAAATAAAGATCGGTGTCAGGCATGGTTGCTTACTCTCACTCTTTCTCTTTCTCCTGGTGATCGACTGGATCATGAAGACGTCAACATCTGAAGGGAAACACGGGATACAATCGACATCTAGGATGCAACTGAACGATCTAGACTTCGCAGATGTTCTGGCCCTTCTATCCCAAACGCAACAACAAATGCAGGAGAAGACGACCAGTGTAGCAGCAGCCTCAGCAGCAATAGGTCTCAATATACACAAAGGGAAGAGCAAGGTTCTCCGATACAACAAAGCATGCACCAATCCAATCACAAATGACGGTGAAGATTTGGAAGATGTAAAAACCTTTACATATTTGTGCAGCATCATTCGTGAACATGGTGGATCTGATGTAGATGTGAAAGCGCGGATCGGTAAAGCAAGAGCAACATATTTACAACTGAAGGACATCTGGAATTCAAAACAACTGTCAACCAACACCAAGATCAGGGTTTTCAATACAAATGTCAAGACAGTTCTACTGTATGGGGCGGAAACCTGGATAACTACGAAAGCCGTTATCCAGAAAATACAGGTGTTTATTAACAGTTGTCTACGCAAAATACTTCGGGTTCGTTGGACAGATACTATTAGTAACAACCTACTATGAGGGAGAACAAAGCAGATCCAAGTGGGGGAAGAAATCAGGAAGAAGCGCTGGAAGTGGATAGGACACACATTGAGGAAAGCACCCAACTGCGTCACAAGACAAGTCCTCACATGGAATCGTGAGGGCCAAAGCAGGGGAAGAGGAATACCAAAGAACCCATTACGCCGAGAAATGGAAATAGACATGAAAAAGATGAACAAGAATTGGATGGAACTAGAAAAGAAGGCCCAGGACAGAGTGGGTTGGAGAATGCTGGTCGGCGGCCTATGCTCCATTGGGAGTAACAGGCGTAAATAAGTAAGTAAGTAATGTTCGTTGAAGTGCTCTCCACTTTAGTGGTGCGGGATCTGACTCCAAGTAGATCGTATGAATGTTTTTTATCTCCTATCCTTGTATATAATCATTGACTTTAATCGCGTTAGTCAATAACGGAATTAAATAAGTCAAATAACGAGAATGGACTTTTGAATAGATATATTTCGAATATGAAACTGATGGAACAGATGTGATCGAAATAGAAGTTCTAAAACCCACATAAATAAAATCAATATTTGTATGTGTGATACCGTTAGCTATCAATAGAGCATCAGAAGTCTAATATTTTATTATCTACAGAATTATTTACGTGAAATCATAGATTGCAATTGTGGTTTGTTCATTCAACATATGAGGTATTTTAAATAGACAATAAACATTTTCCGCATATTTCTGATCATATTTAAAGTCACTAATCAGAATCAACCTCGTCATGTTGTAGTAGTGCAAGAGAACTATCTTACTAACCTAATCCTGTTATCCCTCATGAAGCAAAGTGTGCTGACCACGATTCTCCAATCAACTATTTTCAAGTTCTTCTAAATGCTGTCCATTCTTTTGACGTCTGTTTTCGACTCCGGTTGCAATGTGTGCTTTGTCCACCTCCAGAGTCTTTTACGAATTTACTATTCGACTGGAAGCTGTTTAGTTCTCTGACATATCAGGCAGTTGCTGAGGATTTCTTTTAACCGATCTGGGGTATTTTGCATAGACAACTATTTACAAATACCTATATTATTTTGATGGTTGTTGTAGTTCTCCAACCTTCAGTTCTGTATAATAGAACTGTTTTAAGGGTTTACTCAGCATTCTTACTAATGTTGGCTGACAGTTGTTCTGAGTTTCATATGTTCTTCAATCGTCAGAATCCTGTCCTTGACTTACTAATCCGTGCCATTGAATCTGCATCAGATCCCACGTGTTTGTTAAACATACTGCTGTTCAGGTATGTAAAAGCTTCCACCTGTTGCAATGTGAGCGATCTGATCAAACCAAATTAAAGTGAACATATATGGCTTTTGGAATTGTACAGCTTTAAACTTCATACTTAGTGTTTAGTCATTTGATGTTGAAGAAGATTTTTTGGAACAAAAATGCTTAGAAGAAGCAAGAACGACCATCATATTACAATCAGGTGAACCAAATTATTTTCAATATTCTCTTCACCTGCCTACATCCAACAGAGAATTTTAACCAGCATTAATAAAATAATTATATTGAAAAGGTCTGGCATAAAGACGAATTTTTAGTTTGGTGTTGTGGGGATTGTTCAATTTCATTGAAATCGTAAACCAATCAATGTTAGACTACCATCGAAAATCTCTGCACAAAACTGAACAGATAATTATCTTGTGCTCAATAGTGACTAATTAAGATGGAGGCGGTTCTCGCAGTTCTAGCAAGAGGCCGTGATCAGTGGAATTGAACCATTTTGAATGTGAGGCAGTTACCTACCGAAAACAATGGAATATGGTCGCGCAATGTTACAGATTGGCTGAAGTTAGACAATATCACTGTTGGATGCTGACACAGTGGTCTAGGAGCTCAGCGTTCACGCCGGACTGAAGGTCTTGAATGCAGGATCATGGGTACGCACTGAGGATCAGTCCCATGCTAAGAGAAAACGGCCGTCTAGTACTTCCAGGTTTTCAATAGTAGTCTAGCTTAGATCGACTAATGAATTCAACCGTTAACAATGTAAAAGAACATACAATATCCAATGATCATAATTGTAACAATAATCACTATACAAATAACGATACAAATTAATGGTAATTAATAGTACATAGAAACAGGAGGATAGCAATCGGCGGTACGTTATATATTTCTACCTGTTTAAACACGAATAATACTAATATTCTTACCGTTATTATATCAGTTATGGTCATGATAGAATGATTGACCACTATTATAACCATATATAAAGTATTAAACGGAAATTTGAAGATATATTTCACTTCTGTACTGATAATTTACACTTTACCGAGAATCATAGAAAAGATATAATCTTTAGGTTGAAAGGTCAGTAATATTAAAGACAAGATAAACAAAATATATAGAACACCAGATTGTTTAGAAACATGAATTGTATAAAAACAGTTGATATGGTATAAGAAAAATGCTAAGGGGTCAACATTGATAAATATTATAACGATAACACAAAATAAAGTTACAAGCAAATATGGATGGTGGCTAGCGGTGGAATCCAAGCCGCACGTACCGTTCTGTTTGCGACTCGTCTACTGGATGCACCTGTACCCGAGTCGATGTCCTCTCCGCGACTCGAGACCAGTGCCATTTTCTTCATACGCCATCGTGTTATTCACTTGGCCACTGAGTAACGGTAGCCACTTTCTTGTGAAATGAGGTGAAGTTTATGTTCACTTAGTATTGTTTACTTGAATATTCCCATTGATATTACTTACTTACTTACGCCTGTTACTCCTCGTGAGGGAGCATGGGCCGCTCTCCAGCGTTCTCCATCCAACCCTGTTCTGGGCAATCCTTTCTAGCTCCGTCCAGTTGTTATTCATCGTTTTCATATCTGCTTCTATTATCCGACGCAATGTGTTCTTTGGCCTTCCTCTTTTTCGCTTCCCTTCAGGATTCCAAGTTAGGGCTTGCCTCGTGATGCAGTTTGACGATTTGCGTAATGTATGTCCTATCCATTTCCATCGTCTTTTCCTAATTTCTTCTTCAGCTGGAAGCTGATTTTTTCTCTCGCACAAAAGGCTGTTGCTGATGGTATCCGGCCAATGGATGTTGAGTATCTTGCTTAGACAACTATTTATAAATACTTGTACCTTATTGATGGTGGTTGTTGTAGTTCTCCAAGTTTCAGCTCCATACAGTAGAACTGCCTTGACGTTCGTATTGAAGATTCTCACTTTGATATTGGCTGAAAGTTGTTTTGAGTTCCAGATGTTCTTCAATTGTAGTAATGCGACCCTTGCTTTGCCAATCCTCGCCTTTACGTCTGCATCTGAACCTCCTTGTTCATCGATGATGCTTCCCAGGTATGTGCAGGACTCTACATCTTCCAGAGTTTCGCCATCAAGAGTGATTGGATCGTTGTTTTACACTTTGAATTTGAGGACTTTGGTTTTCCCTTTGTGTATGCTGAGGCCTACTGATGCAGAGACTGCTGCTACACTGGCTGCCTTCATCTGCATCTGTTCGTGTGTACGTGATAGGAGGGCTAAGTCATTGATCAGTCTCTAATTATCATACACGCATACTGTGCGTATTGTAACCTATGGCAATATTGAGGCAATACGAACAACTGAAGATAATTTAGACAACAAGATATCTTAGAATGATATGTATTCGACGGTCGAGGTGATGAGAGTCCGTATAAACTGCCTTTATTATGTCATTTATCACGAGCGAATCGTCTGTGATTATCCCAAGTAGATATCAATTATTAGTTAAACGTCTAGAGAGCGATAGAAACTGGAACAGTAGTTTCACAGTGAATGAAAGTAATAGAGATTGATATGGCGAGTAGATTCATATTCAATGGCACAATTTGACAGGGAAGTAAAGTTTCGTTGTTGGTTTTAGTGAGAAATAAGGATCCAACAACATCCATGAAATAAACCGTCAAATTAACTTGATCAGCAATGTAGAAGTAAACTTACTCCCAATCGTTATATTCATCTATCTGGTACTCGCAAAATCCTTCAAGGATTTTAATGCCGTGCAAATGGTTTCGAAATTATGGCCCTAATTTACATTCTGCTGAAGAGACACCATCAACTGTTATGGAATTCAGTATTGATAGGTAATTTCGCTGAAACCTGTATATAATTCATTGTACTATTCTCTCCTAGCTCTCTTATGAATAATTCTTCATATTCTGCAAAAGGATCGGTTTTCTTGACCTTTCCATTCAAGCTTTTATGATGAAGACCATACACAACTGATATTATTTTCCATATGAAACATTTCCAGTTGTTCTGAGTTAAACTGTGTTCCCTTGTTGAAAAAGTAGTGTCTGCTAGTTTGAAGTAACTATTTGCCTTTTGCCTTCCCACGAGTGGAAAATACTATCCACTACAAAACTTTTGGTCGTTTTAGAAATGCTTCGATTACAATCAGCAGTTAGTTCTCGTCGAATAGTTGCGAAAACATAAGTGTAGGCAAGACAACGGTTTAGTTGATTCTGATCATGGTCACAACTATGTTTTAATTACGAATTCTGATCACTGTAACTGTAAATTTTCCATCGGCTTGCAGTTTGTCCTGAATATTTATTGACGTGTGACCAGTATACGTAAATGTGGGGTTCAAGCTTCTCAAAACAGATTGAGAAAGGTGTCAAGGATATACTAGTGATTGTCTCATATTACTACGAACTACAACTTTATTTCCAAACTGAACGTACATTTAAATAAGCTCACATTCTTTGCAACAGTTTCGAGTATTTCGATTGGTGATAAGGTGTTCCACAGTGACAAAAGTAGTGCACCACTTTACAGATTATCGGATCCTGTTTACTAGATCTTAATATTTCTGTGAATACTCCATAGTTAGATCGAATAACATTTCTGAAAATATGGTCGACATTGTTAAATGGCGAAACAGCCGACACCATTGTGTCATTATTATTAAATTTCTGGCTACTGATACGTGAATTTATTGATCTAATATTGAGATTCAGGCTTGTAAAGGGAAATCGCATTTAAACAGAATTTAGCTGCATATCTCATAATCATAACATCTGACCAATCCTCACTAAGTCGAAATATTAATGTTTGGTAAGGTAATATGCACCATGAAACGTTCCGGACTTCAATGAGATATAAAAATCCATTTCACACCAATTTTATTATATTGTGGGAAACACTTCTGTCACTATGTGACATTTTGGAGTTGAACAGTATCTAAGTGTACTGAATGTTTTCTGAGAAATGGAAATAATCGCCTAACGAATGCTAATCTGGAAATCGGCATGTGTTCCGATTGTCAAATTCTCATAATCTCTTCGTTTCTCAACTGAATGAATGTTCAAGACACAAAAATGATATTGATCTCTGTACAAGGAACTGACAAAGACTTTCTTCTATTGGAAGGTGAAACACTATGACTGCTACAAAACCTATTTTTGTGTTCAAGTTATTGATAGTTGTTTTGAATGGGTATGTTTTAACATGTTTTGACTAACACAAAGCTAACTAGCTTACTTTGTCTTTTGTTATTTACTATAGTGCTTACATTTTCGTTTAGCAGAGGTTATGCCAATCAACCTAAATGACCATTGATAAAAATATGTAGACAATTTCATCAATAATATGAACTCAACAAATTGCACTATAACACTAACCAAACAATTGTGCATTTGTATATTTATGTTTGTATGTGTGTACTTACATTATTAACACTAGTGGTGATCTACAGTGTATATATATGAACGAGTAACGAAGATAATATAATTGAATCTTTTGAAATGATGAAAGTATTCAGGATTGGTGTTATTCAAATCATTAGAATTTTTGTGTATTTGCAGGTCCTACAGCTTGCGTCATGCCAGTAAGCGTTGTATATTTAATAGATGTTTTGAGTAATATAAGAAACAGTTGCTTATTTTGTTTTGAATAATAAATTGTCAGTTATTTGTTATTGAAACGCTTGTATTTCTTTATCTCATTTATACGTTCAACTACTGAGATATGATGTAGTTTGTATTCAGAAAACAGATAATCATCAAATAATTAATTCTTATTCTGTAGACAAAATGATTACTAGTTAATTGAATATAGACTAATGAGACTCTTTTCAGTACCATGTATCAATCATCCTAGCTCGGATCGAATCCAAGGCCTTCAGACTTTTCAACAAGTGTTTAATCTTTACGTTATGACCTTGATCTGTCTACTCTAGATTAAGACCTTGACGCAATAGGCTGGCCGGCTTAACCTTGAGGCTAGTACGCGTGAGTTCGAGGCGGGTTTGAATCTTGCGAGGCAGGATCGTGGATACGCACTGCTGAGGAATCCCATATTAGAACAAAACGGCAGTCCACTGCTTCCAGGTTTTCCATGTCGGTCCAGCTTCAATTGACTCATGGATTATTCAACTAGGTAATCTTTCTATGCACAATAAAATGTTTATTTGAAAGAGAAAAGATGTGATTTATTATTCAATTCAGTAGAATAAAAAATGTCCATTATATTCTAATCTCCTTTAACTTCAATATTCATTAAGTTAATAAAAGAAAAATATCAGTGTCATCGATAGGTGAAAGTAAATTAAATTGACCAAAACAATATACGGAATTTAAAGAATTTACAATGAATTGATCAACCAAATGTTTAACTCAAATGAATTCTGTTTTCCTTTCAAACAACAAAATCCAATGAATCATTTACTCAAGATTTGTGCTTCTCTTTAATGTCTATCACAATAATTTGATGATCATTAAATTAAGACACGTCTTTTGTCAATTTATTTTCTACTACTGATTTCATTGTGTGTTATTTAAGTAATACGAAAATATTACTGGTAAAATATCGAATAGTCTATACATCTGTAATAATTTTGTATCGGATAGTTCAGATGTTTACTTCGTTTATGCTTCACCTTGAATTATTCAGTCGCATTAGTTAGTTGATTTGCAATCGATATTCCATGGACACAATTCAATGATTTTGTAGAGTTGTTCGTTTTTATGTTGATTGTTTAAGACACATGATTAACATTTGTGTATTGTAATGTGTTCCGGATGGTTTTGAAAGCACCTTGTATAGATTTCACTGTTCTATTAAGGTTCACAACGGATTAGAGTAGCTAACAATCACATTTTAATATCTGTCCTACATGTTGTTATTATAAACACTTATGACGACCACTCATTTTGTGGCGTACAGATTTACAATATGGGAATATTTCAAATTTGATTTTCTTTGAATGTGAGTATTTGATACAGGATATTTGTACAAACACCGTCAAATGATGGATATTCTGTCATCATCATTTGAAAATCTGCATTCATTTCGAATTATTCTTGACATGTGGGAACCAGTTCGATTGAGTTTTAAGTTCAAGTCGAAGAAATTTCACCTGGATTTAGATGACTGAATAGTGGGAGGTGAATTTCTGAACTCTTACCATGGTGTCATTTCAGATTAAAGATGCCAGATGGTAGGTGACGCTATACATCAATCTCATTACACTGACACGAACAGCCTATTATATAATTTAAATCTCGTTTTAAGTGAAATGAATTACTGATTTTCATGTTTTATTATTGACGATTTATTACTTTTTGGTTGATGAATCATAGTAATCCAAATAAAGAAAATAAGGAATTGAGTGAATTCTATACGAAACTGTACAAAGCGGATGAGAATAAAGTTCGACCTGGTATAGATTACAAACTCAATTTACAAGGTAATTCGAATTATATTTTTTTCCATTCTCTATTGACATAGTGAATACTGTTCTAACAAGTCTTGATATTGTTTTCTCTGTGATAAATATAATATTGATTGTTCACTAAGTTCATCAACAATGTTCCTCGTTTCCATTACACTGAAATGACTACTGAAATTCAAATGTAATTAGATGAATGGGAATTCATAAACTCTCACAGTTAAATTCATAGTGATTAGTAAGTGATTGTACTGAATATGTTATTGGATAAACCGTTGGTGTTCGAAATGATGGTTGTTATATTCGCGCCTCATTGTGAACATCATCACTTGAATGTTGACCCATACGACTGACCAGAACCAGATATAACGCGATGTGTCTTCTGAATTCCACTGTCAGTTACAAGGCAAATACTGTGAATGGAAACAGTCATTTCATTAATTGGTGATTGATTACGAACACGACTGGTTGAAATGGTGCTGGAGAGTGTAAAGTGTTAGTATATTCATGTGCTAGTTATGTGTTAAATGTCTACAGAATCAGCTGATTGTTCACCAATTTCATCCATTATTTCCTTCTTTTCAAATTCTCATGTAGTGATCATGAACTTAACATTGTATTACGATTCTGTTCATCTCTGACTAAGAACAATGAAAGTTTAAGGAATAGGATAATGTTGTTGCTTAATGTTGAATGATGTATTGTTGAAGTGATATATTGTGTATTTTACATCTAGTAGTGAAATTAAGTAATTTGGCATATCTCATATCGAATATAATCACTACCTGTAATCCAATAGCTTTTCGAAACTTTAGATCTACTCAACCGTCGAAATAACCTCATAACCGGTTTTATTTATGCACCCATATATCTAATATGTCTGTAGGTGTAGTTGTTTCTTTAAAACAAATGATTAATAGTACGAATTGTATCTTTAGAGTTTTTGAGTTAAGTTAATTTGCATTAACATTATGAGTGAGACTATAATTTATGAAAGATCTTTGAGCGACGCCAGATTAACGTTGAGAGTGCACACTTACAAATGTGCACCAAATATGGGTTATTAACCTGTGTGAGGAATTCGAAATTGTGATTTACAGTTGATGATTAAGCTTATGAATTAAATTTCGGGATTTCATCACGAACTGACATCAGCTATAATGCTAAAACTCAATTTATCCTAATTGATGAGTGAATTCAGCGCCAATATCCGAGACCTGTTATCTTACACATGATTGGTTCGTCCATAAATTATCATAATCTCGTGACATTATGAAATATTTTCTTCAGGATTCGCCATCATAAAGGACCACTTTATCAATCTTTGATTTCATATTTTTCTAAATAACAATTCAGTGAATATCATTATTGGTTAGACCTAATTCATGATTCCTTTGTTAATTTCATTTTATTAAAAGCAAATCTTGGCAATACTAGAAATCTTGTAGATTCGTCAACTAAGCCATTGTTCCAATATGTTAATGAAGATATATTCAGGAACAGACCCACATTTGCAAGTAAGTAATATGAATAATATTTGCAAATTGTGTATATTCTCTGACAATTAAATTGTTAATATCGAAATGGGTTTCCTTCGTGGATATTATTTTAAAAGTTAAGGGAGTGAGTTAATTGAAACTAGACCACCATGGAACAACTGGAAGCATTGAACGGTCATTTTGTTCTACTGTGGGTTTCGCATGGTAGTTTAGCTAAAATTGACTGATGATCTCAACTACTGGAATTAAATTGTCGTTGTACAATTCCATGATGAATGAGTAACATATAAAATGATGGATTAAGGATCCCGTTCAGAAAAACCTATTGGGATTTCCCAGACCAACGTTTAAATGTAGAAATGTATTTGTCTAGTCTGTAAACGCATGCTATTTGAGCAGAAACGTAAAATCGAAAACATTAACACGCAGTGAATAGAAATTGGTGATACTTTATTAGTATGAAGTGTTTGTGAAGAATATAGCAAATGAACCTTATTTACTCTAAAGCCTTGTAACAAAGCTTCAGCAAATTGAACAATCATGGTGTCAATCTGTTCACAACTCTGTTAGGTTACCTGATAATTTTTTAACACTTTTTTGTATTTACTCTCTACAACAATCCTCTAGATAGCATTTTAGTATAGTAAATTTACTATATTTCATAGCTCACATGATTTAGCACAAAATGTATTGAATGCTTTCGAATATTGAATCGCCAACGCTTGAACTTCTCAACGAACGAGAATCTTTCATAGCCCAGATGATAATAATCACAATTATTTTGAGTTTGTGATTTGTAAAACGCCTCAGACAAAATCAACGGTTAAATCGACATTGGGTTAGTTTAGAAGCCAGTTACTCACAAAATCCACACCTCGAGATTTATGTAGTTTTCTATTGTATCCCAAGCAATAGTTAGATATGTTTGCGTCATAAAATGATTACAGATTGAGTTCAAAATTATATTTATACTACAGAGTTCGTTGCATTATTGGATAACTACAATCCTCAAGTTGGTGTCACTGAAATCGTCACAGCGCAACAACAGAAGGAGGAAGATGACTTTATCAATGAATTGCTAAAAACAGAAGTCATGAAAATGACTTATAATTTACTTATCCGAAAACAAAAGTTGTCAGGAAATATTAAAATTTTTGGAAAATTCTTGAAGGATTTGTGGTTCAAGCGATATGAACGTAGGAGGTGAGTTTAGTGTGATTTGACTAGGATTTTTATAATGACCAATAGAATATTGATAGATTGATGAAATGAAGTGGGATATTGTGATGAAGTGACATGTCCTCGGTAAGTTGAGTTATTCGACTTGTCTTACTACCCGACATTGACTTAGCTACAATAACGGAAATGTGTTCAAATTGAAGCAGTAATATCTATCGAATCATAACAATGGCCTACTAATTGCGATTGCGAAATTTCAGAGAGCCTGGGGATTTCTGATGTATTTATCTTGCATAATTGTAATTTAAAACAACATATGTAAGCAAACAATATTGTTTGTATTTAAACCGTCATCAATGTTTGCTCTGGTACAAATGAGAATTTATATGGGTATATGGAAATATTGAACCAATCAAGTCTATCTATAAGACAATAATCGAAATGCAATTGATCACGTTGCTAAATAAAATCGGATTAAGAGTATAAATTGGCAGTAGTATATGTGTACTTGTAGTAATATAATCGGAATAATAAAAATATTAAGCTCCTCATAAATGGTTCAGCATAGGAAGTAGGTCAGAATTAGTTCTGTACATTTTAAAATAATAATCACAAAAGGATTATCAAATTTACGCTTAGAAGAATTGTGTAAATAATCAGATAGTGAAGGATATAGACAGGAAGAGGTGAATAACGATTTGGAAAAAAATCAATAAAATAATTTATTACTTCATATGCGATCAAGGAATGCATATGGATGTCACAAATTTCCTCTGAACCTATGAACTAACGTTATAAGTCCAGATTCCTTCAGCTCCTGCTATTTTGTGGAAACGGAGCCAAACTCCATGAAAATAACGACATAGGAATGTGATGGATCATTCAAAATGAGTTGGTTTATCAACCAGGTGTGTTGAGATAGATCTGTGTACTGTCTATATCTCCTGTAGATTATGTTAAGGCCTCCGAATCCTATCTGAATGGATTTCGTGTAGTAACTACACTTCACTAATTTTACTTAAAAATAATGAATTATTTATATTTAATATTTCCAAATTATGATAAATTAAAACACCAAAAGTATAGGATTTTGCAACTGCTTTAAATTCAGTGCTGTAAATTTTAGTTATCAATTTCGTTGTGTGTTCACAAGATGAGAAATAGTTATATTAAGGTGACACTAACAGAAGTAACTTGTGACTGACTTCCACATGTTATAACACATGTTAGTTTAACCAATAAACTCGCGAAATATAGATATTAACTAATACCATAATTTCTAAGAGGGAAGCTGGATTCTTGATAATTCTAACATCAAAATGATCGAAAGATAAGATTTATCTAATAAATAATTTGCTAAATATACCATCATACTGAAGGATGTGTAAGTGTTAACACTTTCAACATTTTTACTATCTAGCCAATTAAGGTTTGATTTACAATTTCGATGTCTTAGTTAGGTTTTATCAGTTTTGGGTTTGAACGAGCAAACGTTTATGACCGGAGTTGATCAATGTTATTCATGTACCAGTAGCCTTATGTTCTGTAATAAGCTCTCTCTCACTCTCGTGAAATTATAATCTCGTCAATAGAAGCTATAAACTATTCTGCATGAAACGATATAATTTCAGCCAACTAGTTGTAAAACAATTAGTCCCATTAATAAATTTCGATAATGCAATGAGAAGACTGAGGTTATCAGAATTATGTGATATATTTGCTCAATACGTTTCGAACAATCTGATCACATCTATACTTGTTAAGACATTATTATATGAAAATTAAAAGGTCAGCTAGACAGATTAAAGGTAAGCCGTAACAGAGAAAAATAAAGTACACAAAAATAATGTGTTTAACACTCTGGATAATAAATTAGTAATAACAGGGTAGGTTAAGGGGAAGAACAAATTGTCTTCGAACACATAAAGTGGGTTTCAGTTTCCGTATAGACAAGGTTTCAACAAAACTTAGGCTTTTGTACAAAACTACAAAAGCTTATATCAACCGTATGACCAGTCTCAAACAAATGTCTTACAATGGAGGAAGATGTCTGTTTATCCGATTATCTTATTTGACTATTGGAATCCATTTGTTTCTGCAGCCATTTGGGTATGTGTTCCACCACCCTTAATTGCAGATCACGATGGCTCCTGCTTATGCACGTGTACCTGTACATACATGTAAATTAGTAGACACAATGGGATGTGACACAATCACTTACGTGCTGTTCGACTTTTTGGTGAAACGTAGACATAGTCTTTTCAATGATGACAAGTTGGGCTGCATAAAATGTCAGGTTGATGGCTAATTTGAAAGAGTATATTTATAAATTAGATTATATAAATAAATAATCATCATGTAATTATTTCTAGATGAGCAATACATAACATGGATGTGCACTGCTGAGGAGTTCCACAATAGGTCGGATCGGCCGTCCAGTTCCTTCAGATTTTCCATCGTGGTCTAGCTTCAATTGACTCATGATCTCAACTATTTCACACTATCTAATCAATTAAAATAATTTCAGCAGTTCAATCTGTGTAGATATCCAATAAATCGACCGCACTTCCAACTCTATTGTTTTATATTTCAGTATCCTTACTTTATTTTATAATTTCAAGTCCATGAGAATAAATCATTATCAGAAAGTGTCAATTCCTTTTAATGTTTTATTTTATATTTATTTTGTACTTTCCATGGATAATCCATACTTTCTACAACATACGATAATAAAATAATCATAATCATATAATGACCAATATAAAGTTCTGGAGATTCATCCGCTTTTGAACATGTATTCGTTGGTGAACATAAAAAATCCAAAATGCTTGGATTACATAATTGGATTCAATTTTATCTGAAAGAAAAGAACAAGGAAATAAATTATTATGGATGGAAGAGGAGTGTAAGCATTTTGTATCTTTACTTATTTATGTTCCTAGTGTTGAATGGACACTCACCCTATTTAAGAAAAAGCACTATGTATGGCAATTTTACATTAAATTTCCTTGTACTTGGATGCCTTTCTATCAATAGTGAAGATAAAACAACATGCAACGTTTTGATAATTTTATGTATTAAGATTATATTTATTTAATTATTTAATTTGAAACATTGATTTTGGTACAAGGAAGCACCAAATACATATGCACCATACAAATCTTATTTGATATATGTGAGAGTAGTGATAATTCCCTGGTACCCAAACTGATGCAGGAGGTTTTTGTAGGGGGTCACATACGGAGCCTTCGACCTGAAGGTATGATCCATAAGGCAATGAAGCAACGTAAGGAGATGCAGTCCCATGGAAGCCGAGGACCAACGACTGATTCATACGCCATTTGTTCCTTCAGGATTCTGGAGCCCATGTGATCCATTGGATTGGAATCAGGGTCTTCCAACTCCTCTAGATGGGCTCTCCATGACCACCAACCCGGTCAAAGCGCCAGATATCCGCTTTTCGTCCTCTCAATTTCGTAAACAACGCTCGTGGTGCGAGAAGGCAATGAGTAGGAATTCCCTGGCAGAGGCTATATACGCGTGTCCATGTGAGAGCATTTGGAGATGGAGAGCGAACTCTCGCCACTCTCGGCCGTACCAGGGCATTTGGGGGCAAATGGTATACTCGGTATCAAGTGGATGCCGAGTTATTACATATATATACATATATATATTATTGATAATCTTTATCATTCTAATTCTTTACATCATCAATCTCATTCGTTTCACATCATATCAGTACTCAATATTAACTTTCAATACGTGAGTGGTTGTAAGCAACTGATGAGAAACCATGAAATATATCGAATTTATATTATTCTACCTTAATTGTTGTCCTAACCTAACCAAATATCACTTCAATTCAATTTCATTTATTTTATTTTCTCTCATCCTAGATATGTGATGACCGACTACTCAGTCTAACTTATATCGATAAGAATAAATATCAAAAACCGATAGGAAGTATTTTTGTTGGATCCTCTCCAGAATTCGATATTGCTGTATACACTGTTGCTTTTGCATTATATCCTAAATCATTAACTGATGTAAATATCGCCGGATGCAAGATACAGATAACTTGTCATGAATTATCTCCCTCTGAAATGAGTACATGTTATATGGGATGAGTGAACAATGTGAAGGAAAAGAAAAACTCACCACTTTTTATCATTAAACATTAAATGAATAACAGAATATTGTACAAACCTTCTATTTGCATAAAACATTGTAAAGCAATTGTGAGATGTTTTCCTTCGAGTTTGTTTATCATAGAAATATTTCTGTATATTTAATAGGACTTTTGATCTAATCACGATTATTCGAAATTAATTGTAGTTAGAAATAAACTAACAAGTTTTCCAGCCACAGAAGTATGTAAAGATTCTTGACAAAATATGCAATATTAAGATTAGTCGGTTGTTTGTGAATTCACATTGTTCACATCAAAACAAAAAAAACAGCTATCAAGCCCCGATAATTGTATTCTGTAATTATTGAGTTTCCAGATAAGCCATTCAGCTTCACTAACCTATATAGCTGGAATGGACACCATTTTCTTCGATCACTGATTGTACTTTATGATGTATAGATGTGAAAGCATTTTTAAATTTCGATAGAGCAATGAGAAGACGGAGTTGATCTGAAAAATGTGATGTATAAGCGCTAAACATTTCGAACAATCTGGTCACACATACACGTGTCAGGGCATTTTTATATGAAAATTAATAAAGGTTATTATCAGAATGTGTTTTGTGGAGATTTTAGAAATTTTCACAGATTGAAATCATGAGTCAGTTGAAGCTAGACCACCATTGAAAACCTGGAGGCACTGGACGGCCGTTTCGTCCTAGTGTGGGACTCCTCAGCAGTGCGCATCCACGACCCCGCACCACCCGACTCATGATTTCAATCTGTGAAAATTTCTAAAATCTCCACAAAACACATTCTGATAATAATAATCACGTGCTCACTAGTGACTGACTTCAGGAGACACTTCTGGAGTTCTAGTGAGAAGTCGTTACCAGTGGAGTTCAACCAGGTCTTTTGTGAGATAGGAACTCACTGAAGACGATGGTGTACGGTAGCGCAACTTCGTGGATTGGTTGAAGTTAGACATTAACACCGTTGGATGCCAGCTCGGTGGTCTAATGGTTAAGTGCTCGCGAAGCCGGTAGGTCCTGGGTTCGAGCCCCGGGTGGTGCTGGGTCGTGGATGCGCACTGCTTGGGAGTCCCACACTAGGACAAAACGGCCGTCCAGCGCTTCCAGGTTTTCAATGGTGGTCTAGCTTCAACTGACTCATGATTTCAATCTAATAAAGGGTAAACAAATAAAAGTACAATCAAAATAACTAAGGGGAGAGAAAGAATAAGAAATTGTCGCGTTATCCTAGGCCATAGAATGACATAAGCATTTATGACAGAGAAATTATTATATGGGTTCATTTTTAGCAACCGGATAATTCAAAGTGTTTCACGTTTTTAGAACTCGTTGTTGAGGCTAATGTCCTCAATATCTGACTCCAATAAATAATATCCGGTAAACTGAGTATTCAATGCAGGCTAAATCTCCTGGTAGAATTATGGATATTACGCGAGATTATTCAAAAGCCTGAACACCAGTTGTAGAGATAATTTATTGTTAATGATTAATAAAAATCCGCAAGCGTACAGCGAGCAAGCACACGATGCGACAAAGTGAGTGAATGTGTGTGTGTGTGTAAGTTTGTGTGTTGAAGATCCATATATATTTTTGAGAGTTAATCGAGTGTGGATAAATGATCGATTATCAGTACATTGCAACCAATAGGAGGATATATACGAATATTCGTCAAGATTAGAACGAAGTTTGACAGTAATTGAGCGCCGAGTATATAGAAGTCATTATATGTGAAAATTATATTTGAAATATTCTCAGCGATTGAAATTTAACTAATTCCAACGTTTCGTCTAGCTAACTTGTCTGGACTTCTTCAGGGTAATAATCAAAATCAAATTTATCAAAGAAATATATAGCTTTTAACAATCCAAGTATCTCTCGGAATGTGTTGATTTTCTGTAAACATTTATTTTTAACTTCTTATTATTGTGTCGACGTTCAACCAAACAATATAGAAATGTTAGTTTGTGGTCAACTGATTCTAATTCCTTAGTTTGTTTAATGTTTTCAGAAATGCTGTTTACATTGTTAAATAGTTCTTCCAGACAATCCCGTTTATTGATAATAAAAATATCGTCTACATACCTTAACCATAACTTTGGTGGACATAAACTTTTTGCGATTGCACTAGTTTCTAGGGAATGCATGAATAAATTCGCTACAATCGGAGAAACTGGTGAGCCCATTGCTATACCCTCTTTCTGTCTGTAAAGTTGACCTCAAAATATGAATAAGGTAGATCTTAAACATAATTCTAAGCATTTTATAACCTCTGATGGATCTAATGGGCATCGTGCCCCCAAATGCCCTGGTATGGCCGAGAGCGGGGTGGGTTCGCCCTCCCTCTCGAAATACTCACACGGCCACGCGTATACAGCCTCTGCCAGGGAAGTCCTACTCACTGCCTTCTCGTGACGGGGGTTTTGTTTACGAAAATGAGAGAACGAAAAGCGAATGTCCGGCGCTTTAACAGGATTCCAAATCAATGGTGCACATGGGCTCCAGTATCCTAAAGGAACAAATGGCGTATGAACCACCCGTTGATCACCGGCTACCATGGGACTGCATCTCCTTACGATGCTCCACTGCCCTGTGGGTTAGACCATTAGGTCAAAGGCTCGGGGTGTGGCCCCCGAAGAAAACCACCTGCTTCGTTTTGGGCACCCGGGTAGTATCACAGCACACACACAACTAATGAACTGAACTGTTTATGATCATGGAAACTAATTCTCTTGCTTCGACAAACATTCAAATGATTCAAATATTATTGCTATTATTATTATTATTATTATTATTATTATTATTATTATTATTTACTACATCATTATTCACCCTCTTTTATTCCTACTCTGTTTATACTTATTTTTTTCGACTTATACAGCAGCTCGTCTTTGGTGGAAATTCGACTCTATCTAAACGTTCTCGAGTCACTGTCCGGTTGAAAATTGTATGTTACCACCGAATACGAGGACTGAAGCAGTTTTTCTGAAACCACGTGAACCATTCAAACTGGCTGCCTTCAACGTTTCCACATTTATACAAGTCGGACAACAGATAGGGCTGGCTATGTCTTTGGAAAGTCCTAATATTGATGTCTGCTGTCTATCCGAGACCCGTATTCAAGACTCTGGCGAAGTACTACAATTTCGCTCTCCATCTGTCGCTTCGAAAAGCTTGTTTTACGTGCGCTTATCCAGGGAATCTGTGGCATCTTCGTCTGGTCTTGCTGGCGTTGGTGTCGCACTAAGCGCTAGAGCTGAGGCAGCACTAATCGATTGGATCCCCATTAACAGTCAGATATGTGTTGTTAGATTATAGAGTTCCATCAAAGTGAGAAGAAATCGGCGTGAGAAACGATGTCTTTTCGTCATCTCCGCCTATGCGCCGACGGATTGCAGCCCGGATGCAATCAAGGATGAGTTTTACCACCAGTTATCTGTTCTTCTCTAGAAAGTGCGTTCGACAGATATTATAGTACTAGCCGGAGACTTGAATGCTCAGGTCGGGTGTCTAGGCACAGAAGAGAGTCGTCTAGGTGGCCGATGGGGACTTGTTGGTCGCAGGACAGATAACGGGGACCGTCTACTGCAACTATGCACAGACCACAACCTGTTTCTGGCTAGCACTAACTTTCGGCACAGTCATCGCCGATGTGCCACCTGGCGTCCTCCCTCTGCATCTCAAGCCTGGATTCAGATTGATCACAGCGCGACCAGCTACCTCTGGCGTGGTTGTGTACAAGACTGCCGCTCCTTCTGGAGTACCTATCTGGACTCTGACCATGCCCTGGTCTGCGCCAATCTTGCCTTACTTTTCAGTGGACATCGAAGTGACCGCCACCAACGGTTTGATGTTAGCAAGTTGGTTGCAACTTCTGTTGCAATTAAGTATCAAACCGAGCTAGCTTCTAGGCTAGCTACCATTTCACCGAAAAGTATAGATGAGCATTGGTTGCAAATTGCATGACGTCATGAAAATGGCGGGTACAATCAGTTGTGGGTTTGCGAAACGTCCCACTTATAAGCACTGGGTTTCTTCAGGCTTCTTACAACTCATTGAAGCCCGTCGGTCTACTCCGGGTGACCATGAGTTTGACCACAAACGAAAGTTGTTATGTAGCGAAATTGGGCAAAGCTTGCGTAAGGACCGAGAAGCCTGGTGGTCGGAGCGTGCTAATGAGCTGGAAGCAGCAGTTGCATCTGGTAACTGCCGGAAGCTATTCCAACTCATCCGAGCCACTGGCAGCAAGGAGTCTGGTGTGAGCGAAACAATCTGCGAGGATGACAAGATGCCAATTACTAACACCCGTCGACGTCTTGGGTGATGAGCATAATTTTTCGAAGGGCAGTTCAACTGACCTGCTGCTCCGGCAACATCGGTCGGACTGCCCTGCCCTCCATGGCCGGTGACGACTGATTCGCCAAATGAGGCGAAAGTCCGCAAGAAACTCCAACTCTTGAGGCACTACAAATCATCTGGCCCAGATGACTTACCTTCAACTCTTTTTAAAGATGTTGGTGACTTTCTGACTAAGGAACTGACTGTGCTGTTTACAGAAGTCTGGGAACTAGAGAGTGTACCAACGTCATGGAATGAGTCGATAGTTGTCCCTATCTTGAAAAAGGGTTCACGTCGTTCCTGTAACAACTATCGGGGGATAAGTCTACTTCCGATTGCGTCCAAGCTATTGGCTTCCATCATACTTCGTAGGTTGTTCAAAACCCGAGAAAGATTGACCCGCGAGGAGCAGGCTGGGTTTCGTTCTGGTCGAGGATGTATTGATCATATCTTCACCCTCCGCCAAATGTTAGAACACTGCCATACTTTTCAAAGGCCAACAATCGTAGTGTTTCTTGACATCAGGGCTGCCTTCGATTCGTTGGACAGGACCGTTCTCTGGGATTGTCTATTGAAGAAGGGTGTGCCTGAGAAGTTTTTAAACATCCTGAAAGCCCTATATACAAACACCTCAGGCAGAGTGAGGGCATACAACCACCTTTCTCCATTGTTCTATTCGAGCAGTGGGGTTAGACAGGGTTGCCCAATCTCACCATTCCTCTTCAACTTTGCCATCGACGACATTCTGGAAACAGCTCTGATGGATGTAAGTAATGGTGATGTGGATTTGTTGTCTGGAGAAAAACTTCTCGACCTTGAGTATGAGGACGATATTGTCTTACTGTGCGATAATGCCCAAGGCATGCAATCCGCACTTAATCAGTTGGCAATCAGTGTCCGTAGGTATGGTATGTGCTTTGCACCTTCGAAGTGCAAAGTACTTCTACAAGACTGGCAGGATTCCAATCCTGTACTCACCCTGGATGGTGAGCAGATAGAAGTAGTCGAGAAGTTCGTGTATCTGGGTAGCTGCATAAGTGCTGGTGGGGGTGTAAGTGATGAGATCAATGCACGTATAGTGAAAGCCAGAGCGGCTTATGCCAATCTGGGCCATCTTTGGCGCCTTCGTGATGTTAGTCTGGCTGTAAAAGGTCGGATCTATAACGCGTCGGTGAGAGCAGTTTTGCTATATGCTTGTGAAACCTGGTCTCTCCGAGTTGATGACGTTAGACTACTCTCTGTGTTCGATCATCGATGTCTCCTAAGGATTGCTGACATCCAGTGGCAACACCATCTCAGTAGTAATGCAGAGGTTCGGCATCATGTGTTCGGGCACAGAGATGATAATTCAATTGGTGTCACCATCTTGAAACACCGACTTCGGTGACTTGGACATGTTCTACGAATGTCGTCCCAGAGAATTCAACGTCGTACATTATTTGCCGACTCTGGGATTGGTTGGAGAAAGCGGAGAGGTGGTCAGTATATGACATGGTGTCGCGGTATGAAAGAAAGCTGCAAAGGACTGGCTTGTGTCGGTCCTTCACGACTCCCTGGTTGGGGTCCGAGAGATGGTGCTACACAGTGGCTAGAGACGTTATCAGATATGGCTCAGAATAGAAGCCAGTGGCGATTCTGCTGTAACCTTCTTTTACTTTCTTCATAAAAATGGTTGTTTCTTCCTTAACTGAAAGATTTCTTCTGATTGTACCTTTCCGTTCCCTCATTATGACTATGATTATTACTACATTCCCTTACACCAATCTCTTCATTATTATTTTTTTTACGTTCTTCATTGTTTGTTTCTTTTTCTCCCTAAATTTTCATTGTTTTGTGTGGCGCATATATATTTGGCGCACTCCTGTATCAATATATATGTGTTCAAATAAAATAAATAAATAAATGGGCATCGTAAATTCAAATCTAAATCAGATTCTAAACAATCATTGATAATATCTATAGCTCGACTGATAGGAGGATAGCTTAAGGATTAATGTACAGACATGCATTCGATCATAAACACGGAAATTAACATAGTGAATTAAGAGTCTGAAATGCACACAGAAATTAACATGATGAATTAAGTGTCTGAGTTACAATGAGTAGACAAATGATACAGTGGCCAAATGGGCTTGCCAAATAAGCTCCCATCCAGAACATTGATGTTTTTATGTACCAAAAAAATTTCGATTAACATCTATGTTCGACAAAGAGATAAAGAACGGAATTGTTTTTAAAATAAAAATACAACTCAATATGTTGAGTAAGCGTTAAGTCTTAATAAAAGCTTGTGCGTTGAAACGTTTTATATCATGTATATACAAGTGTATATTTAACATTAATGAATTGTATGAAGTTAAAATGTAAGCATAATGATAATCCGTGGGGCCAATAAAAGAAGTAAGATCTTGTTGTAATTTCTGCTGCTGAACTTTGATGTGAAGTATTCTTTGTTGCAGGTAGTTTGAATGGTGCTTGCTCTGCTGCAGGTTTAGACGGTTTTACAGTTGTCTGTTTTTCAGTGTTCTCTAAAAATGCTGGTTTTACTCTGTCGATGCTAACAGTATCATGTTTGCCTGCTCTTTCGACTGTAACCGTTTTAGTGTCCTTTCGGATGATTTTAAAAGGGCCATCGTAAGGAGTCTGTAACGGCTATCGTACTCTATCATTTCTGACGAATACACGTGAGCATTTGTCTAGTTTATTGGGTACGAATGATTTCACTTTTTGGGTTCGTGGTTTAACGGACCTAATGGATTCCATCTGCTGTTTTAATTGTTGCACGGAGTTGGTTATATCTGCTGGAATATCTGTTGCACGGTCAAAAAATTCACCAGGTAAATGTAACGTTGTTCCATAAACCAACTCAGCAGTACAACAACCGAGGTCTTGTTTGATGGTTGAGCGAATGCCTAGTAGTATCAAAGGAAGCTTGATATCCCATTTGAAATCCCCTCGTGCGGCCATCAAAGAGGCATTTAACTGTCTGTGGAACCTTTCTATCATTCCATTAGCAGACGGATGATAAGCGATGGTTCTAATTCTCTTTATACCGAAAGTACCTGTAAGTTGCTGAAATAGTTTGCTTTCAAATTGCGTTCCACGGTCGGTCGTAATTGTTGTAGGGACACCGAAGTTTGTAATCCAGTGTTTCACCAGATTCTTCGCCACTGTTGATGCTGACGTGTCTTTGAATAGAACAGCTATGGGCCATCTCTTAAATCTATCTATACATGTTAATATATGAGTGTAACCATTAGAAATTGGTAACGGTCCAACAATGTCGATATGAATATGGTTGAACCTAGCGCTAGTGGCGGGAAAAATTCCTGTAGGAGATATGATGTGCCTATGCACTTTTGACTTTTGGCATTGGACGCATTCCCGTGACCATTTTCGTACGTCTTTGTTTATGTTTGGCCATACAAATCTATCTATGACAAGTTTTGCAGTGGCCTTTATACCTGGATGAGATATATTGTGTAAAGAATTGCCTTCTAACATATAGCGAAAGCGTTTGGTGGCTAAGTAGATAGCCAACAGTTCTCTACCGAATGTGCTATATTTTGTTTGCGTTGCGTTTAGCTTTTTTGAGAAAAATGCAAGGGGTTGCCATTGTTGATTGACACGTTGCTGAAATACAGCACCTACTGCTACATTAGAAGCGTCGGTCATTACTGCCAAACGTGCATCAACCTTTCGTCGTGCGAGTAATGCCTCTGTGCTTAAAGCGCTTTTCAACTGGTCAAACGCTTGAATTGCTTGCGGTGTCATTGCTAATGATTTAGCTCGTCCCCTTAATAAATCAGTTAGCGGTTTTGCTAAGTCTGAACATTTAGGAATAAAACGTCTGTAAAAGTTGACCATCCCAAAGAAACATCGTAGTTTCTTGAATGAATCAGATAAAGGATAATTTTTGATAGCTTGTGTTTTCTCAGGAACTGGTTTGATGCCCTGATTATCAAGTACGTGACCTAAAAAGGTGAGGGATTGTTTTCTGAACCCACATTTGTCAAGGTTGACTGCTAACCCATACTCGTTTATCTTCTCAAAAAGCACTTTCAGATGAGTTAGATGTTCATTTTCATCTTTGCTTGCTATAAGTAGGTCATCTATGTAAGCATACACAAACGGTAAGCCCCGTACCACTTGGTCAATAAATCGCTGGAAACTTTGTGCAGCATTCCTTAGTCCGAAAGGCATGCGAAAGAATTCGTATAGTCCAAATGGGGTAGTAATGGCTGTTTTAGGAACATCGTCCGGATGAATTGGAATGTGATGGTAAGCACGGACGAGATCAAATATTGAAAAAATCGACACGTCAGATAGGCTATGAGTGAAGTCATGCAAATGTGGGGGAGGGTATCTATCTGGTATGGTCCGGCTGTTGAGAGCTCTATAGTCACCGCAAGGTCTAACTTCGGAAGAGTTTTTCTTAGGTACCATATGGAGCAGTGATGCCCACGGACTATCGGAGGGGCTTATGATGTCCAACTCTATCATTTTGTTGAATTCGTTCTTTGCGATAGCCAGACGAGAAGGATCAAGGCGTCTTGGACGTGCGAACACTGGTGGACCCTCTGTCTTTATGTAATGTACGACGGTATGGGTCGGTTTGTCGTGTTTGAAACTCGGTCGTAATAAGTCTGGAAACTGATTAAGTAAATTGACGTATTTGTCGTTCTCGTGATGAGGTTTAACTAATAAATATATGGAAGTCTCATTTGATATAATTCCTCTAATTTCCCTACTCTGTTCGGCAAGGACAAGTTTCCTATTTCTGACGTCTACTAGTATTTTGTGGAATTGCAGAAAATCAATGCCGATTATAGGAACGAGGACGTCCGCTATGATGAAACTCCATGAAAAATTAGATTTAGGACCGAAATTTAATTGTAACCGCCTTTTACCATACGTCTTGATGTCAGACCTGTTTGCTGCTTGTAGTTTTAGTTTGGGGTCAGGTGTGTTTTTCTCGAGTGCAGTGGGTGGTACTACACTAACCTCTGCCTCAGTGTCGACTAAAAACTGTGTGCCAGTTCTTTTGTCTGTAACATATAATAGACGACTGTCTTGAGATTTGTGGTCAGTGACTGCAGTCGTCATTAAACGGCGGTCTTGACGTTCCTTTTACTGTGTGCTTGCAAAGTTACAAGGAGTACATTTTCTAGCTTGTTTGCCGTATGTTCTATGGTACCAACAAATGTTGTGTCTAGTAGTGCTTGGACAACGAGGTCTACGGCTTCTAGATGTTCCTCTACACTTACTGTGGGAGGCATCCAATAATTGGATCTGAGCTATTTGTTTGGTAAGGGTATCAACTGATCGTCGTAACTCGGCGATCTTGTCAGTTGAGCTTGATTGGATGTGAGATACAAGGTGAGTCATAGACCGTTCGTAAATTCTGTCGGCTATGTCTGCTAGCCTATCAAAGTCGACATCTTCGTCTCCAATCGCAAGTATCTGTCGGATGTTTTGTGGGAGACGTCTGAGCCACAATTGATAAAATAGACGTTTGTCTACTGTACGATTTCCTAATAAGTTTGTCATGTGGCGTTTTAACTGTGATGGTGTATTGTCACCTAGCTCCACATTGGCTAAAAGTTGACCAATTGTCTGTTGGTCGGTGAGAGACGTGACACGAATGACCTCTCTTTTTAGACAATCGAATGGTGAGTCACGATCCGACTTAAAAATGACATCTGGCACTTGTTCAATGACGTCGTCTGGCAGCAGTGAGTTTGCGTAACTAAACTTTGTGCTCTGATTTGTGATTTTGTTTGCAACAAAAAAGCTTTCTAAACGAGCAAACCAGAATTCAGCCTTTCGTGGATTAAAAACAGGTAAAGGTACAGAAATGGCACCCACGGAAATAGATTTAGATAATAGGCTTAGCGAACTATCAACTGACATGGTACGAAGGAGCAATAATAATAATAAACTGAGGTTTGAAATATACAATATGAAGAAATCAAAAATAACGACAACAAAAAATATACAAGACTCACCGAGAAGAAAAACTGTCACTTTGGGTATAAATACGAGAATATACAGCAATAATTCCAAAGGGACAATGTTATGAGTGAATTTATTATGAATGTCAATGAATTGTCATTAATTATAATAATAATTCCAATATGAAGTTCTTTATGATACGCTTGAGGAGAATGCAGCAGACTTTGTACGAAAATGGTGCGCGTTCAAAAGGCGGGTCACCAATATGTTGAGGCTAATGTCCCCAATATCTGACTCCAATAAATAATATCCGGTAAACTGAGTATTCAATGCAGGCTAAATCTCCTGGTAGAATTATGGATATTACGCGAGATTATTCAAAAGCCTGAACACCAGTTGTAGAGATAATTTATTGTTAATGATTAATAAAAATCCGCAAGCGTACAGCGAGCAAGCACACGATGCGACAAAGTGAGTGAATGTGTGTGTGTGTAAGTTTGTGTGTTGAAGATCCATATATATTTTTGAGAGTTAATCGAGTGTGGATAAATGATCGATTATCAGTACATTGCAACCAATAGGAGGATAGCATAAGGGTAATGTACAGACATGCATTCGATCATAAACACGGAAATTAACATAGTGAATTAAGAGTCTGAGTTACAACGACTAGACAAATGATACAGTGGCCAAATGGGCTTGCCGCATAGTCATTTCAATGTATGTCAAGATATGTTATAAATCATCGACATCGCTCTTTCAATATGCACTCATAAGCATTCACGGTGTTTGGATGATGAAAAGGCTCTATTCATCTAACTAATTATATTATATAGACAGTCAAACAGACTTTATCTATTAACCGTGACTTGGAATATGATGTGCAATATGCATCCTTTAAAGTGTGAGGAATAACATGAAAGAATTCTTCTCTCAGGTTATTCTTTTCCATTGTTTAAAGTTGATGCAATTATAAGGTATGAGGAACGCAAGACAAAGTTGAAAATTCGTAATTTTTAAAACAGTTATTTATCATACTGTATTTGAAAAACATTAACATTTCTAGGTTAGAAGTTGGATTTTAATTAGCATAAGAAAAAGGAATGTCTTTCAGTTCGCTAACAAATATGAATGCGAATTCCTAATACCAAAAACCATGTATGTTCACATTTATTTGGTTTGATCAGATCGCTCACATTGCAACAGGTGGAAGTTTTTACATACCTGAACAGCAGTATGTTGAAGAAACAAGTGGGATCTGATGCAGATTCAATGGCACGGATTAGTAAGTCAAGAAAGAGTGGATCCATAATAAGATCACTAGTCGAGTACTCTGTGAATAAAGTCCATGCGATGAAATTAAACTCACAGTTCGGTGTAATCAATAAGCACGATACAAACTCACTAAAACCACTGAGTCTCCCTTCCCTTTCCATTGCTTCAGCTTTCGTCGCACATCTAAACATTTCAAGTTTGTATTTATGAAAGAAAACTTATTCAACCACACATTTCACCGTGCTTTTTACTTATAGCTTTTTAAAGTCATTACTTCTTATTCTCCATTGACCTTTTAAACCTAGTAGACTGACTTTTATTCCTCCATCTTTTCTGATTACATCCCGTTTCTGTTTCGACGCTTCGTATCATCAGTTCACACAACCATCTTTTTACAATTAGTCATTGTCATCTATCTTATCTATCACTCATGATGAACACTGAAGATTATAACAAAATTTATTCTCCAAATAGACATAGGATATTTTGTGCTTCTATTTGGATCACCTCTCTTTTACTCTTTTTACGATAAATCATTATTATTATTATTATTATTATTATTATTATTATTATTATTATTATTGACAAATATATTGTTAGTTAATACTTTGAAAAAAGCACGTACTTATAATTGCGCACCTTTGTGAATTATTCTGACGAGAATATTGCTCTTCTTTGTACCAATCATTTTGTTTGATTTTACAAACGGGCATTTCGGTTTAATGTCAGAACTCTTTCAAAGTAATATATTATTCAATTATATGATTAAAATCCGTATGAGAATAATTGATTATGTTAAAGGCAAACCACTGACATTATAGTAGGCGGAAATTCATCATATTTCAAAAATTTCATAATTATAAGCTGTTTACATGGAAGTAAATGGATTCATCTTGCTAGATCAACGTGATGACACTTACCATTAACCCAATCCAGTAGTACTAGAATCATATTAACTAATAGGTATAATTAGTTTTAATATACCATTGTAGTGGCGGTTATTATGTTAAGCCCATATACCTTATTCTAGCCCATTCTATTCACCCTAGTTGAATCACATTCTGACCTTGTTAATTATTCGCTTATCAATCTTGACTGTTTTCATATGAACGCGTAGGTGTGTGTACACTTCTTATCCCATTACTCATCACATGTCTGTAACTTATTTTTATGTGATTATAAATAATGATTAACGCATGTCTAAATGGATTTGGCTTACCCGTCATCTCCACTGCGCGTCGTTTCGATTCACCCTGTTCCATCCGTTTCATATACAAAATATATCTATTGAAAAGTCCATTCTCGTTATTTGACTTATTTGATTCCGTTATTGACTAACGCGATTAAAGTCAATGATTATATACGAGGATAGGCGATAACAAACATTCATACGATCTACTTGGAGTCAGATCCCACGCCACTAAAGTGGAGAGCCCTTCGACGAACATCGTCTAATCTAATGACGACAAAATAAAGAGCCGCACACCATACGCCTGATCACACGTTTGAAATACGAGCGAAACTGAACGTCCTGAAACAACGATTTGTCTAAAAGGCGGTTCTTCATTGATGAATAGAAAGAAATTAGTTATAAACCTCAACTTGTGAGGTATCAGTGGCGTTTAGAGCGTTTGTAAATCTGTGAGAAAAATGGCTTTCCGCAATGATAACATAATGAATAATTATGACATACGATAGTGCAAGTGACAGCTGATAGCTGCATCTAATCTTGATAGCTCTTTATCAACGAGCAAAACGTTAATCAGAAGAAAACAAATATGGAAACCATTGCACTTAAATAAGGATTCAATGACCACGAAAATGATAATAAGTGATATAAGGGATTTAGAGAAAGTAATTATAATGATAAATGCAGTAAGTGTTATAAATATATGTAAATATTTTATAGTATTACACGACCCACAACAGCAGCACACGCGTAGAAATTGTTGGCAAAGCAACTAGGATGAAACAGTCGTCCAATGCTTCCAGGTTTTCCACGATGGTCATGCTTTTATTGATTCATGATCTGAATTATTGCTATCAAATATTAATACGTAGTATAACTCAAAACACAAAAACGAGGTGTTGAAAAGAGAATAAGAACATAGAACGAAAATCACAATGATGTCATGAATCGATTTTTTAGACCACCATTTAAAAACCTGGAATCAATGTACGGACGCTATTTCTCAGTATGAGACTCCTTAGCAGTAAGCACCCCGATACCTCGCTTGGAAATCCAATGAGCACAAAAGCTAGACCTCTTGACACCTTATCCAGCATCCATAGATATTACTACGTAACCTCAATCAATCCACAACATTCCGTTACCATCTTCCGTTCTTTTTGACGGGTAACTGCTTCAAACGCGATAAGGATTTGCTCCACTGACCACGGCTTCTCACAAGAACTCCGGGAGTTTCCTCTTGAAAATAGTCACTAGTGAGCATGTAATATGTTTCAGTATGGTGAAATTAGCTAGTCATATACAATAAATTAATTAATTGGATATCGCTTAGAAGTAACTTTGGTATAATTGCTCACATAAAATTCATATTTATGTTCATAAATATTGGTTAAACATAGAGATATTCCTTATCACTCACAGACACATATTACAAATGTATGTAGTGGATACTTGTGTTATGAATGATTTCTATGAATTAATAAATCAGCTTTACAAGAGATAGATCCAGCATTTATCTCAAGCGCATATACAACGTAGCACTAGACGTTTCTTGCAGATTGTGTTTTATCTCATAAATGTTACACAACGATGAGTTTGATAGAATTTTTATCGCCAACTACATGTTCTTAAACAGATCATTTCATAGTGTCTCTGTACACTTATATTAACAGAACTCAATGAAATTGACTTAATGTAATCATGCGTTCTAACAAACAAATGTGTTAGCGCATTTATTATTTCATACAAATATGATTATTGATAATATGCAGATAAGGTGGAATTGAAAATTCCGTGTAGCGAAATAATTATAACATCATGGTCTTTAGTGAGTTAATATCTCACAACTGAGCCGGTTGGACACAACTGCTTACTGCTTCTTAATAGAATTCCAGGAAACATCTCTAGGAGACAGTCACAAGTGAGAATATGATGATCATAATCGGAGTAAGGTTTCGTGGAGTTTGTAGTAATTAAATAGTTGAGATCATGAGTCAATTAAAGCATGACCATCGTGGAAAACCTGGAAGCATTGGACGACTGTTTCATCCTAGTTGCTTTGCCAACAATTTCTACGCGTGTGCTGCTGTTGTGGGTCGTGTAATACTATAAAATATTTACATATATTTATAACACTTACTGCATTTATCATTATAATTACTTTCTCTAAATCCCTTATATCACTTATTATCATTTTCGTGGTCATTGAATCCTTATTTAAGTGCAATGGTTTCCATATTTGTTTTCTTCTGATTAACGTTTTGCTCGTTGATAAAGAGCTATCAAGATTAGATGCAGCTATCAGCTGTCACTTGCACTATCGTATGTCATAATTATTCATTATGTTATCATTGCGGAAAGCCATTTTTCTCACAGATTTACAAACGCTCTAAACGCCACTGATACCTCACAAGTTGAGGTTTATAACTAATTTCTTTCTATTCATCAATGAAGAACCGCCTTTTAGACAAATCGTTGTTTCAGGACGTTCAGTTTCGCTCGTATTTCAAACGTGTGATCAGGCGTATGGTGTGCGGCTCTTTATTTTGTCGTCATTAGATTAGACGATGTTCGTCGAAGGGCTCTCCACTTTAGTGGCGTGGGATCTGACTCCAAGTAGATCGTATGAATGTTTGTTATCGCCTATCCTCGTATATAATCATTGACTTTAATCGCGTTAGTCAATAACGGAATCAAATAAGTCAAATAACGAGAATGGACTTTTCAATAGATATATTTTGTATATGAAACGGATGGAACAGGGTGAATCGAAACGACGCGCAGTGGAGATGACGGGTAAGCCAACTCCATTTAGACATGCGTTAATCATTATTTATAATCACATAAAAATAAGTTACAGACATGTGATGAGTAATGGGATAAGAAGTGTACACACACCTACGCGTTCATATGAAAACAGTCAAGATTGATAAGCGAATAATTAACAAGGTCAGAATGTGATTCAACTAGGGTGAATAGAATGGGCTAGAATAAGGTATATGGGCTTAACATAATAACCGCCACTACAATGGTATATTAAAACTAATTATACCTATTAGTTAATATGATTCTAGTACTACTGGATTGGGTTAATGGTAAGTGTCATCACGTTGATCTAGCAAGATGAATCCATTTACTTCCATGTAAACAGCTTATAATTATGAAACTTTTGAAATATGATGAATTTCCGCCTACTATAATGTCAGTGGTTTGCCTTTAACATAATCAATTATTCTCATACGGATTTTAATCATATAATTGAATAATATATTACTTTGAAAGAGTTCTGACATTAAACCGAAATGCCCGTTTGTAAAATCAAACAAAATGATTGGTACAAAGAAGAGCAATATTCTCGTCAGAATAATTCACAAAGGTGCGCAATTATAAGTACGTGCTTTTTTCAAAGTATTAACTAACAATATATTTGTCAATAATAATAATAATAATAATAATAATAATAATAATAATAATAATAATAATGATTTATCGTATAAAGAGTAAAAGAGAGGTGATCCAAATAGAAGCACAAAATATCCTATGTCTATTTGGAGAATAAATTTTGTTATAATCTTCAGTGTTCATCATGAGTGATAGATAAGATAGATGACAATGACTAATTGTAAAAAGATGGTTGTGTGAACTGATGATACGAAGCGTCGAAACAGAAACGGGATGTAATCAGAAAAGATGGAGGAATAAAAGTCAGTCTACTAGGTTTAAAAGGTCAATGGAGAATAAGAAGTAATGACTTTAAAAAGCTATAAGTAAAAAGCACGGTGAAATGTGTGGTTGAATAAGTTTTCTTTCATAAATACAAACTTGAAATGTTTAGATGTGCGACGAAAGCTGAAGCAATGGAAAGGGAAGGGAGACTCAGTGGTTTTAGTGAGTTTGTATCGTGCTTATTGATTACACCGAACTGTGAGTTTAATTTCATCGCATGGACTTTATTCACAGAGTACTCGACTAGTGATCTTATTATGGATCCACTCTTTCTTGACTTACTAATCCGTGCCATTGAATCTGCATCAGATCCCACTTGTTTCTTCAACATACTGCTGTTCAGGTATGTAAAAACTTCCACCTGTTGCAATGTGAGCGATCTGATTAAACCAAATAAATGTGAACATACATGGTTTTTGGTATTAGGAATTCGCATTCATATTTGTTAGCGAACTGAAAGACATTCCTTTTTCTTATGCTAATTAAAATCCAACTTCTAACCTAGAAATGTTAATGTTTTTCAAATACAGTATGATAAATAACTGTTTTAAAAATTACGAATTTTCAACTTTGTCTTGCGTTCCTCATACCTTATAATTGCATCAACTTTAAACAATAAAAAAGAATAACCTGAGAGAAGAATTCTTTCATGTTATTCCTCACACTTTAAAGGGTGCATATTGCACATCATATTCCAAGTCACGGTTAATAGATAAAGTCTGTTTGACTGTCTATATAATATAATTAGTTAGATGAATAGAGCCTTTTCATCATCCAAACACCGTGAATGCTTATGAGTGCATATTGAAAGAGCGATGTCGATGATTTATAACATATCTTGACATACATTGAAATGACTAGTTCTAACAACCTAAAACAATTTGAATTATCCGGTTGCTAATAATGAACCCATATAATGATTCCTTTGTCATAAATGCTTTCACATCTATACATCATAAAGTACAATGAGTGATCGAAGAAAATGGTGTCCATTCCAGCTATATAGGTTAGTGAAGCTGAATGGCTTATCTGGAAACTCAATAATTACAGAATACAATTATCGGGGCTTGATAGCTGTTTTTTTTGTTTTGATGTGAACAATGTGAATTCACAAACAACCGACTAATCTTAATATTGCATATTTTGTCAAGAATCTTTACATACTTCTGTGGCTGGAAAACTTGTTAGTTTATTTCTAACTACAATTAATTTCGAATAATCGTGATTAGATCAAAAGTCCTATTAAATATACAGAAATATTTCTATGATAAACAAACTCGAAGGAAAACATCTCACAATTGCTTTACAATGTTTTATGCAAATAGAAGGTTTGTACAATATTCTGTTATTCATTTAATGTTTGATGATAAAAAGTGGTGAGTTTTTCTTTTCCTTCACATTGTTCATTCATCCCATATAACATGTACTCATTTCAGAGGGAGATAATTCATGACAAGTTATCCGTATCTTGCATCCGGCGATATTTACATCAGTTAATGATTTAGGATATAATGCAAAAGCAACAGTGTATACAGCAATATCGAATTCTGGAGAGGATCCAACAAAAATACCTCCTATCGGTTTTTGATATTTATTCTTATCGATATAAGTTAGACTGAGTAGTCGGTCATCACATATCTAGGATGAGAGAAAATAAAATAAATGAAATTGAATTGAAGTGATATTTGGTTAGGTTAGGACAACAATTAAGGTAGAATAATATGAATTCGATATATTTCATGGTTTCTCATCAGCTGCTTACAACCACTCACGTATTGCAAGTTAATATTGAGTACTGATATGATGTGAAACGAATGAGATTGATGATGTAAAGAATTAGAATGATAAAGATTATCAATAATATATATATGTATATATATGTAATAACTCGGCATCCACTTGATACCGAGTATACCATTTGCCCCCAAATGCCCTGGTACGGCCGAGAGTGGCGAGAGTTCGCTCTCCATCTCCAAATGCTCTCACATGGACACGCGTATATAGCCTCTGCCAGGGAATTCCTACTCATTGCCTTCTCGCACCACGAGCGTTGTTTACGAAATTGAGAGGACGAAAAGCGGATATCTGGCGCTTTGACCGGGTTGGTGGTCATGGAGAGCCCATCTAGAGGAGTTGGAAGACCCTGATTCCAATCCAATGGATCACATGGGCTCCAGAATCCTGAAGGAACAAATGGCGTATGAATCAGTCGTTGGTCCTCGGCTTCCATGGGACTGCATCTCCTTACGTTGCTTCATTGCCTTATGGATCATACCTTCAGGTCGAAGGCTCCGTATGTGACCCCCTACAAAAACCTCCTGCATCAGTTTGGGTACCAGGGCATTATCACTACTCTCACATATATCAAATAAGATTTGTATGGTGCATATGTATTTGGTGCTTCCTTGTACCAAAATCAATGTTTCAAATTAAATAATTAAATAAATATAATCTTAATACATAAAATTATCAAAACGTTGCATGTTGTTTTATCTTCACTATTGATAGAAAGGCATCCAAGTACAAGGAAATTTAATGTAAAATTGCCATACATAGTGCTTTTTCTTAAATAGGGTGAGTGTCCATTCAACACTAGGAACATAAATAAGTAAAGATACAAAATGCTTACACTCCTCTTCCATCCATAATAATTTATTTCCTTGTTCTTTTCTTTCAGATAAAATTGAATCCAATTATGTAATCCAAGCATTTTGGATTTTTTATGTTCACCAACGAATACATGTTCAAAAGCGGATGAATCTCCAGAACTTTATATTGGTCATTATATGATTATGATTATTTTATTATCGTATGTTGTAGAAAGTATGGATTATCCATGAAAAGTACAAAATAAATATAAAATAAAACATTAAAAGGAATTGACACTTTCTGATAATGACTTATTCTGATGGACTTGAAATTATAAAATAAAGTAAGGATACTGAAATATAAAACAATAGAGTTGGAAATGGGGTCGATTTACTGGATATCTACACAGATTGAACTGCTGAAATTATTTTAATTGATTAGATAGTGTGAAATAGTTGAGATCATGAATCAATTGAAGCTAGACCACGATGGAAAATCTGAAGGAACTGGACGGCCGTTCCGACCTATTGTGGAACTCCTCAGCAGTGCACATCCATGTTATGTATTGCTCATCTAGAAATAATTACATGATGATTATTTATTTATATAATCTAATTTATAAATATACTCTTTCAAATTAGCCATCAACCTGACATTTTATGCAGCCCAACTTGTCATCATTGAAAAGACTATGTCTACGTTTCACCAAAAAGTCGAACAGCACGTAAGTGATTGTGTCACATCCCATTGTGTCTACTAATTTACATGTATGTACAGGTACACGTGCATAAGCAGGAGCCATCGTGATCTGCAATTAAGGGTGGTGGAACACATACCCAAATGGCTGCAGAAACAAATGGATTCCAATAGTCAAATAAGATAATCGGATAAACAGACATCTTCCTCCATTGTAAGACATTTGTTTGAGACTGGTCATACGGTTGATATAAGCTTTTGTAGTTTTGTACAAAAGCCTAAGTTTTGTTGAAACCTTGTCTATACGGAAACTGAAACCCACTTTATGTGTTCGAAGACAATTTGTTCTTCCCCTTAACCTACCCTGTTATTACTAATTTATTATCCAGAGTGTTAAACACATTATTTTTGTGTACTTTATTTTTCTCTGTTACGGCTTACCTTTAATCTGTCTAGCTGACCTTTTAATTTTCATATAATAATGTCTTAACAAGTATAGATGTGATCAGATTGTTCGAAACGTATTGAGCAAATATATCACATAATTCTGATAACCTCAGTCTTCTCATTGCATTATCGAAATTTATTAATGGGACTAATTGTTTTACAACTAGTTGGCTGAAATTATATCGTTTCATGCAGAATAATTTATAACTTCTATTTTATATCTATCTAACTATCTCAACACACCTTGTTGACAGTGGTCACATGATAAATAAAATCAATTCATTTCGAATGGCCTGTCATATTCCTATGTCGTTTTTTCATGGAGTTTGGTTCCGTTTCCACAAAATAGCAGGAGCTGAAGGAATCTGGAATTAGAACGTTAGTTTATAAGTTCAGAAGAAATTTGTGACATCCATATGCCTTCCTTGGTCGCATATGAAGTAATAAATTATTTTATTGATTTTTTTCCAAATCGTTATTCACCTCTTCTTGTCTATATTCTTCACTATCTGATTATTTACACAATTCTTCTAAGCGTAAATTTGATAATCCTTTTGTGATTATTATTTTAAAATGTACAGAACTAATTCTGACCTACTTCCTAAGCCGAACCGTTAATGAAGAGTTTAATACTTTTATTATTCTAATCACATAAACACAAGTACATATATACTACTGTCCATTATGTGGAACGCAATGATGGAAATGAGATACATTTCTCCATTTCTGTTATTGTAGCTAAGTCAATGTCGAGTAGTAAGACAAGTCGAATAACTCAACTAACCGAGGGCATGTCACTTCATCACAATATCCCACTTCATTTAATCAATCTATCAATATTCTATTGGTTAATATAACAATCCTAGTCAAATCATACTAAACTCACCTCCTACGTTTATATCGCTTGAACCACAAATCCTTCAAGAATTTTCCAAAGTTTTTAATATCTCCTGACAACTTTTGTTTTTCGATAAGGAAATCATAAGTCATTTTCATGACTTTTGTTTTTAGCAATTCATTGATAAAGTCATCTTCCTCCTTCTGTTGTTGCTCTGTGACGATTTCAGTGACACCAACTTGAGGATTGTAGTTATCCAATAATGCAACAAACTCTGTAGTATAAATATAGTTTTGAATTCAATCTGTAATCATTTTATGACGCAAACATATCTAACTGTTGCTTGGGATACAATAGAAAACTACATAAATCTCGAGGTGTGGATTTTGTGAGTAACTGGCTTCTAAACTAACCCAATGTCGATTTAACCGTTGATTTTGTCTGAGGCGTTTTACAAATCACAAACTCAAAATAATTGTGAGTATTATCATCTGGGCTATGAAAGATTCTCGTTCGTTGAGAAGTTCAAGCGTTGGCGATTCAATATTCGAAAGCATTCAATACATTTTGTGCTAAATCATGTGAGCTATGAAATATAGTAAATTTACTATACTAAAATGCTATCTAGAGTATTGTTGTAGCGATTAAATACAAAAAAGTGTTAAAAAATTATCAGGTAACCTAACAGAGTTGTGAACAGGTTGACACCATGATTGTTCAATTTATTGAAACTTTGTTACAAGGCTTTAAAGTAAATAAGGTTCATTTGCTATATTCTTCACAAACACTTCATTCTAATAAAGTATCACCAATTTCTATTCACTGCGTGTTAATGTTTTCGATTTTACGTTTTTGCTGAATCAACATGTGTTTACAGACTAGACAAATACATTTCTACATTTAAACGTTGGTTTTGTGATACAATTGGATGAAGGGAAATTCCAATAGGTTTCTCTGAACGGGATTCTTAATCCATCATTTTATATGTTACTCATTCATCATGGAATTGTACAACAACAATTTAATTCCAGTAGTTGAGATCATCAGTCAATTTTAGCTAAACTACCATGCGAAACCCACAGTAGAACAAAATGACCGTTCAATGCTTCCAGTTGTTCCATGGTGGTCTAGTTTCAATTAACTCACTCCCTTAACTTTTAAAATAATATCCACGAAGGAAACCCATTTCGATATTAACAATTTAATTGTCAGAGAATATACACAATTTGCAAATATTATTCATATTACTTACTTGCAAATGTGGGTCTGTTCCTGAATATATCTTCATTAACATATTGGAACAATGGCTTAGTTGACGAATCTACAAGATTTCTAGTATTGCCAAGATTTGCTTTTAATAAAATGAAATTAACAAAGGAATCATGAATTAGGTCTAACCAATAATGATATTCACTGAATTGTTATTAAGAAAAATATGAAATCAAAGATTGATAAAGTGGTCCTTTATGATGGCGAATCCTGAAGAAAATATTTCATAATGTGACGAGATTATGATAATTTATGGACGAACCAATCATGTATAAGATAACAGGTCTCGGATATTGGCGCTGAATTCACTCATCGATTTGGATAAATTGAGTTTTAGCATTATAGCTGATGTCAGTTCGTGATGAAATCCCGAAATTTAATTCATAAGCTTAATCATCAACTGTAAATCACAATTCGGATTCCTCACACAGGTTAATAACCCTCATTCGGTGCACATTTTTGAGTGTACACTCTCAACGTTAATCTGGGGTCGCTCAAAGATCTTTCATAAATTATAGTCTCACTCATAATGTTAATGCAAATTAACTTAACTCAAAAACTCTAAAGATACAATTCGTACTATTAATCATTTGTTTTAAAGAAACAACTACACCTACAGACATATTAGATATATGGGTGCATAAATAAAACCGGTTATGAGGTTATTTCGACGGTTGAGTAGATCTAAAGTTCCGAAAAGCTATTGGATTTGAGGTAGTGAATGTTTTCGATATGAGATATGCCAAATTACTTAATTTCACTACTAGATGTAAAACACACAATATATCACTTCAACGATACATCATTCAACAATTTCTTATTCCATAAACTTTCATTGTTCTTAGTCAGAGATGAACAGAATCGTAATACAATGTTAAGTTCATGATCACTACATGAGAATTTGAAAAGAAGGAAATAATGGATGAAATTGGTGAACAATCAGCTGATTCTGTAGACATTTAACACATAACTAGCACATGAATATACTAACACTTTACACTCTCCAGCACCATTTCAACCAGTCGTGTTCGTAATCAATCACCAATGAATGAAATGACTGTTTCCATTCACAGTATTTGCCTTGTAATTGACAGTGGAATTCAGAAGACACATCGCGTTATATCTGGTTCTGGTCAGTCGTATGGGTCAACATTCAAGTGATGATGTTCACAATGAGACGCGAATATAAAAACCATCATTTCGAATGCCAACGGTTTATCCAATAACATATTCAGTACAATCACTTACTAATCACTATGAATTTAACTGTGAGAGTTTATGAATTCCCATTCATCTAATTACATTTGAATTTCAGCAGTCATTTCAGTGTAATGGAAACGAGGCACATTGTTGCTGTACTTAGTGAACAAACAATATTATATTTATCACAGAGAAAATAATATCATGACTTCTTAGAACAGTATTCACTATGTCAATAGAGAATGGGAAAAAATGTAATTCGAATTACCTTGTAAATTGAGTTTGTAATCTATACCAGGTCGAACTTTATTCTCATCCGCTTTGTACAGTTTCGTATAGAATTCACTCAATTCCCTATTTTCATCCTGTGGTTCATTTTGATCCAACACCCTAAAAGTTGTAATAAATCGTCAATAATGAAACATGGAAATCAGTAATTCATTTCACTTAAAACGAGATTTAAAGTATATAAAAGGCTGTTCATGTCAGTGAAATGAGATTGATGTATAGTATCACCTACCAGTTTGCATCTTTAATCTGAAATGGCACCATGGTAGGAGTTCAGAAATTAAAAGCATACTGTTAAGTTATTCGATTTCAGATGAATTTACTTCGGCTCGAACTTAAAACTCAATCGAACTGGTTCCCACACGTCATGAATAATTCGAAATGAATGCAGATTTTCAAATGATGATGATAGAATATCCATCATTTGACGGTGTTTGTACAAATATCCTGTATCAAATACTCACATTCAAAGAAAATCAAATTTGAAATATTCCCATATTGTAAATCTGTACGCCACAAAATGAGTGGTCGTCATAAGTGTTTATAATAACAACATGTAGGACAGATATTAAAATGTGATCGTTAGCTACTCTAATCCGTTGTGAACTTTAATAGAACAGTGAAATCTATACAAGGTGCTTTCAAAACCATCCGGAACACATCACAATACACAAATGTTAATCATGTGTCTTAAACATTTAACATAAAAACGAACAACTCTACAATATCATTGAGTTGTGTGCATGGAATATCGATTACAAATCAACTAACTAATGCGACTGAATAATTCAAGGTGAAGCATAAACGAAGTAAACATTTGTATTATCAGAAACAAAATTAGTACAGATGTATAGACTATTCGATATTTTACTAGTGATATTGTTGTATTACTTAAATAACACATAATGAAATCAGTAGTAGAAAATAAATTGACAAAAGACGTCTTAATTTAGTGATTATCAAATTATTGTGATAGACATTAAAGAGAAGCACAAATCTTGAGTAAATGATTCATTGGATTTTGTTGTTTGAAAGGAAAACAAAATTCATTTGAGTTAAACATTTGGTTGATTAATTCATTGTAAATTCTTTAAATTCCGTATATTGTTTTGGTCAATTTAATTTACTTTCACCTATCAATGATACTCATATTTTTCTTTTATTAACTTAATGAATATTGAAGTTAAAGGAGATTAGAATATAATGGACATTTTTTATTCTACTGAATTGAATAATAAATCACATCTTTTCTCTTTCAAATAAACATTTTATTGTGCATAGAAAGATTACCTAGTTAAATTATAATCCATGAGTCAATTGAAGCTAGACGGACATGGAAAACCTGGAAGCAGTGGACTGCCGTTTTGTTCTAATATGGGATTCCTCAGCAGTGCGTATACACGATCCTGCCTCGCGAGATTCAAACCCAGGACCTTCCAGTGACCTGAGCAAGCGCATCTGCATTACAGCTTATAATAATAATCATCATATATGATCTTGTGATTAACTTCAAATCACAAATCTCAGAGTTCTACTTAATAAGGCTAAAACTAGTGAAGTTTACAAACATCGAGTTCGAGACGAATATCACTATTGATGAAAGATAATTTCATGAGTTTATTAAAGTTTAAAAAAACAAATTATCGAATGCTAACTCAGTGATTTGAAGATTAAACACTTGTTGAAATGTCTGAAGGCCTTGGATTCGATCCCACCTAGGATGATTGATACATAGTACTGAAAAGAGTCTCATTAGTCTATATTCAATTAACTAGTAATCATTTTGTCTACAGAATAAGAATTAATTATTTGATGATTATCTGTTTTCTGAATACAAACTACATCATATCTCAGTAGTTGAACGTATAAATGAGATAAAGAAATACAAGCGTTTCAATAACAAATAACTGACAATTTATTATTCAAAACAAAATAAGCAACTGTTTCTTATATTACTCAAAACATCTATTAAATATACAACGCTTACTGGCATGACGCAAGCTGTAGAACCTGCAAATACACAAAAATTCTAATGATTTGAATAACACCAATCCTGAATACTTTCATCATTTCAAAAGATTCAATTATATTATCTTCGTTACTCGTCCGTATATATACACTGTAGATCACCACTAGTGTTAATAATGTAAGTACACACATACAAACATAAATATACAAATGCACAATTGTTTGGTTAGTGTTATAGTGCAATTTGTTGAGTTCATATTATTGGTGAAATCGTTTACATACTTTTATCAATGGTTATTCAGGGTGATTGGCATAACCTCTGCTAAACGAAAATTTAATCATTATAGTTAATAACAAAAGCTCTTAAACTAAGTACACGAATTTATTCACAATCGTATTAAACAGCTCAAGAAGAACTGACTGATGTCTTAATGAGTAGAACAACTCTGACCACTAATCGATTTTCAAATATCTCAAATAAGGTGCCGTTCGACTCTCCAACCATATATAGTAATAGAGTCTGAAATTGGTCTCTCTATACATAAGTATCAAAATGCGTTTCCACTGAACACTATATTCTTTTAGTTCCTTAGTGTCCTATTGTTGTCTTCCACCATTAAAATGTGTCTGTGTAAAATTTCACAATAAAATTAGACAGTTATGTGAAGAAACCACCTAAAATATTGTTTAAGCCACTTAAACTTCACCTAGAGATCTACTGCAATTACTGACAGTCTTAAGTCCAAATAGAGAAATAGGGTTGGGCATTGAGTTAGCAATCCTACCCCGTAAAATACCCTTCTTAAAAATTACTAATCATGAATATTAAACTCATGATAATTATTAATTTTGACCAGTGTGGTGGTTGACTTTTGACCTATATAATAGTTGAAGTGTTCAACAGTGAACTTAACTACCCAAACAATCACATGGAAATGAAAACTGTAAAACTTCTTTGGTAAACAGAAATCATGTAAAGTTAATATATAACCGAGACCAGTGACTGATTTTATTTTCAATCCTAAAACAGGGATAAAGTATAAATCTTGTTGTAGAAAATATAAAGATTTGTGTAACAATGAATTGGTTTAACTAAATGGTGATGCAAGATTCTGTTCCCTTCATAGGAAATCGAAAACAGGCGAATATATTAAGTATAAAAATTTTATTTTGTTAGGAACTTCTAAGATCATACTAATTTTATTGCCGATTCATTGTACATGAAAAATACGACATGAAACCAAATTGAATCAGAAGAGAAATAAATGTAATACATTCCTTCACTCTGAAATCCAAGCAATAATAGAAGTTTCACTGTATAACCGGTCAATTAAAAAGACAAAATTATCTGGTTAGCTTTGTGGTAGTCAAAACATGCAAAAAATACCCATTCAAAACAACCATCAATAACTTGAACACAAAGATGTGTTTTGTAGCAGCCATAGTGTTTCACCTTCCAATAGAAAAAAGTCTTAGTCAGTTCCTTGTACAGAGATTAATATCATTTTTGCGTCTTGAACATTCACTCAGTTGAGAAGCAAACAGATTTTGAGAATTTGACAATCGGAACACATGCCGATTTCTAGATTAGGCGATTATTTCAATTTCTCAGAAAACATTCAAGACTGAATTCCACAACAGTTGATATTCTCTCATCAGCAGAATGCAAATTAGGGCCATAATTTCTAAATCATTTGCACGGCATTAAATTCCTTGAAGGATTTCTCGAGTACCAGATAGATGAATATAACGATTGGCAGTAAGTTTACTTCTACATTGCTGATCAAATTAATTTGATGGCTTATTTCATGGATGTTGTTGGATCCTTATGTCCCACTAAAACCAACAACGAAACTTTACTTCCCTGACCAATTGTGTCATTGAATAATATGAAACTCATCCTCAGTGCGTATCCACAATCCTGCATTCAAGACCTTCAGTCCGGCGTGAACGCTGAGCTCCTAGACCACTGTGTCGGCATCCAACAGTGATATTGTCTAACTTCAGCCAATCTGTAACATTGCGCGACCATATTCCATTGTTTTCGGTAGGTAAATGCCTCACATTCAACATGGTTCAATTCCATTGATCACCGCTTCTTACTAGAACTGCGAGAACCGCCTCCATCTTAACTAGTCACTATTGAGCACATGATAATTATCTGTTCAGTTTTGTGCAGAGATTTTCGATGGTAGTCTAACATTGATTGGTTTACGATTTCAATGAAATTAAAAAATTCCCACAACCCCAAACTAAAAATTCGTCTTTATGTCTGACCTTTTCAATATAATTATTTCATTAATGCTGGTTAAAATTCTCTGTTGGGTGTAGGCAGGTGAAGAGAATATTGAAAATAATTTGGTCCGCCTGATTGTAATATGATGGTCGTTCTTGCTTCTTCTAAGCAATTTTGTTCCAGAAAATTTTCTTCTACATCAGACAACTAAATTCTAAGTATGAAATTTAAAACTGTACCAAACAATCATTTAACTATGAAGATAACACGACTACGGCCTAAACAAACAACTCTAAAATCCCACTTCATTAACAGTGAATTGGACAGCAACCTATCCTTTTCTTCCTCGACAGCAAACTGCGAACAGATGTCCAATCTTGTCTATATTCTTTACCTATTTAAACCTACAGAAGTTTAATTCACATTCAGATTCATTCCTCAATGTAAATATCACATTCAGGGATTAATACTCAAATTAATTGTCAAACAGATCATGTTCCACACAGAATTGGATCAAATAATACGACTTAGTTTAGGTGTTTTGTTCTATGAGCTAGATGGTCTAGTCATAGAGCTTTCATCGTTCTTCTGAACAGCATAATCAGCACGAACTTCAGGTAGAAGTGAAGTGTTTCAAATTCTCTACATATGACTCACGGCTTGTTCTGTTGAACTCGATCTTGATTGGTTATTGTTGGGTAAATTGAAACACTTCAATTCTACTCGAAGTTTGTGCTGATGATGTTGTTCAGGAACACATTTAATGCTTTGTGTCTAAGCCGTTCATCTGAGAGAACAAAACTTCACTTAAATCATCCGCCTCAGCTAAAAATCTTCTCCACCATCTTAAAATACAATTTAATGTTACACCAAACAAAAACAGCATCAATTTTAGGCAAAGAGAATTTGTGCATGCTAATTACCATAGATTTACTCTTTGGATACTTATTGATCTTTTCTGGAGTGAAACTAGGCGAGTAAACCAAAGTTTTGTACTAGATACAGTTCTCATCCAGTTTTTATCATAAATTATGTCAAATTATCTTAGTTATTCGGTTCTATTTGAGTGTATTCTATTTCAACCTAATTGTAGTTACTATAGCCAATCGATAATCGAACAAACCAAAATGTACTGTCCTGTAAAGTTACCTTTGATTACTGTTTGATGTTGTACCGAGTTATTACTAATTAGGACTAAATAACGTATAAAATGTACCGTCATAACTGATGTAAATATGTATTAGTCCTTCATAAAACTCACATATGGACAAGGATGGTGCGTTGATATTTTAAATACAGAAGTATAATAATCTAGTTAATTATCACCCACATATGCTTTGTCCAGAAGTGATACAGACAGTGAGTTTCTCTAATAGCTATGTAGAGTCTTTTCAAATACCTTCTACAACTACTGACCAATTTCCAATCACAGATCTATTACGTCGATGAATAAGGGGTGTTTCATCTGTGCTTTCCAATTAATTTATTTGTTTCTGTAAATTAAGTAAAATTGTCAAAATTATGAATGCTGAGTTATCAAAAGGATTAGAAAGTTTTACTTTTTCATTATTATTCAAAATAATCTTTCCACAATTCCAACATTAAGTACTTAGAATATTTTAGGACGACCCAAAGTTTGGAGATCAGTCTTTTCCTTCCCAGTAATTTGCTTAAAATCTAACGTTAGCCAAATGTCAACTGATTTTAATAGATCATCGTCAATTCAATAGCAGAAATTTAAAACCATCTTATAACTTATCAGTTAAAACTTAAATACACTAAAACATTTGATTATTTATTTTACTCATGGATTGTAGTTATTCCAAATTACAATGATAAACGTAGTAATCTATCTGTGCTTACTGATAGATTGTTTCAACTAATTACAGTATTAAAAAGTTAATAATATTCAGTCAAACATTGGGCAATAGACACCTTCAACTCCTAGATGTGAAGAACTACGTAAGAAAAGAAAGTGCAAATTGACAATAACTACGTTTTGCGGTTCGCTGCACATACATTTGAATACAAATGAAAGCAGACGTGCAGTTTTCAGCCCTTTGTTTCTGAAAACAGTGTGGTGAAGGCGAAGAAAACATCCTTTGCAAGCTCAGTACTAAAATAAACTACAAAGAGATTTCACCTCTATAAATGACATTAGTATTCATTAAAAAGACGATCTATTACTGCAATAAATAGTCTACATATATGATACAACATAATGATAAAATCTTATAGAGAAGAATCACAAAAAGATAATCAGTAAGAAAGATCTATTTTTGAAGCACTTCTACAAGTGTACGTTTATATAATGAATATAAATTCTGGTATATATGAGCACAAAGGTACTATGCCTCAAATAACTAGAGAAATAACATTGCAAATAAATAAATAAGGGAAGGAAATTACATTTCAAAAAAAATTAAGTTGGTAATACTTTCACACAATAGAGGAAACTACTCGATTAAAAACTCAGTTACGAAACAATTCTTATATTTAATTGAATCTCTCTTAGACTACACTACCTCATACACTGGGGAAAATGAATTCTTACCTAGATATAGCCTTACTATTAGTAGATTTGTAGTCATTATATTTCAATTTTGCTCCAAAATAATAAGTGTATAAAAATGGTGAAGTGTAAAGTTCATCCTATTTATAATTTACCAAACATGTATGTACACCTCTTTCTCTTTGCATCATTTTGAAAGACTTTATAGAGTATACATGTAGCTGTAAATCAATGACTAAATATTTATACATTTACATGAGATGAAACAAACTGAATTATTACCTAAGTTCATATTACTACCAACGGTTAATAATATGGACACTGATGATCACATATTCTTTCGAGGAATTTAGTGTCTAGTAAAATATTGTCCCATGCGATTTTAAACCAGTTTATTAATTAAGCGTACGAAATAACCGCTTTGTTAGAATTATTGTCCAATGCCCACACCTTATACTAATCGACATAGATAAGCTCTTACTACGTGGTTCTGAGTCTTAAAATGATCTCACTTAACTTAGTATTCATTTATCAATCTGCAAAAAATAATGTACAGATACGAAGCATAAAGTATTATAATGGTCAGTCTATGGGTTGTTCGGACAGCTGCCAATTCAGCTTGTATCTAGTCAATCACAAACGAGTGAGTAACAGAAGTTTTACTAGTAATTTTGATAACAATTTCAACTATCCATGTTACGTGTTTTGCCCCCTTCTTCTCACATTTAAGTGAACATAGCTGGACGTCCTAGTTCAAAATTATTATCTATTACTGACTAAAACATTATCATGCTCACTTACACGGTAAAATGTTTCATACCACATCCTCACTTCTTATTGTTGATGTTGTAATCTTTGTCTATACCAACTATGCCAGTATGCTTTAGATATAATTCAATTTAATAATTGCTCACTATAGAAAAACCTGTATGATCCTCACCTTTTAGTAAACTCTATTACCAGCAGTCCACTCTGTTTTGACATGTTTAAAACTTGCAAGCGTGTAGGAGCTATAAGGAAATAAAATAGTATGTGATTACCTATGATGGACTTAGCCTTCAAAATGTCTGCATCACTAATCGTTCTTGACAAAGAATGTGGATGATTGTGAATAATTCAGAAAGATTTTACGACATATTCATCTGATCCCAAGGCAACACGAAATATAGATTCACAGTTAAGAGATCTCGACTGAACATTTCAATTAGAATTTAGAGTTCTGATGATTTCTTTGTGAGTCATATGCTTTGTCATTATCTATCCAGGTCAAATATATATTTGAATGCCATAAACATTTACTTCCATCTCGTGTGAAACCTAACATAACTTTCAAACGTAAGATTATTTGACCCTTACGTATTAGAATTCCTTGAGTGGACTCTCACATTTACTCTGACTGAAGAGATGTGGAAACTCATCGGTCAGATGAACTGTTGCACTTCCTGAACATGATGCCTCAAAAAGTGAAACTGATTAAATTAAAATTCAAACAAATCAAATCTTTTATTATTACTGTAAGATTTATTTCGATGTAGTGCACGAGCTGTTATTAATACATGTAGGGTTTGATTTAAGCTTCAAGCTCATTGGTTTTCAGAACTTTCTTGTTCTTAGTTTTTAAAACTAATGTATACAGACTGAGAGTCCCTAGTATTCCTCTGCCCCAAATGGTAAGTGACTGAGAATGGTTGGGATAATGTGGTGTGTGCTACCGATGTCGACAGACATAAGTAGTATGTATCATCAATCAAAAGTGAAATGTCTGGTGGGAGAAGGTAAAGAAGATCGAAGAAACGGGAACGAGAACAGTGAATGATCACTGTGGACATGAAGGAACATTGAAGTCTGAGACGCTTGACTGACATTTTGCTAATTGAGTATTCACTGTATGGTCCTCAGATTTTACTACGACTTTCTGTAATGTTGTGTTCGAATCTATTTGATTGTCCTCACTTGTGTTCTCGTCCACTACTATAGTATCTTAGTTTATGCAGATATTTTCCACTTCAACAGAAACGGTGCTTGATAAATAGCCTAGTTAATAGAGTTATTAATATCTTCATAGATTTTACTACTGAAGACACGATGAAGCTATTATATGAAACATTGATGAAAACTGACTTTCTATATTATATAATTTATTACATCAATAAAGTCGTTTCAACTAGATCACTTAACTGCTTACAACTCCACCTTCACAGATTAATATCAATGATTTACAGTGTATCTCGACTTATACTATGTTAACAAGTTTTAGAAACTAATATCACTTTGAAATATTCTCTTCTTTAAAGTGTGAAGATCAATATAATACATGACCTTAAGTAACTACAGTATAAACTTTAGCCTAATTTTATCCACTTCAAATTTATGACTCAAAATGTACCTAGTAACATAATAATAGATATTTTATGTTAAACAATCCTTTCAGTTATCGATTTTAAAGTTTAAATCTAGTAGATAATCATATTTATGAAATTAATCAATCAGCCCCCAAATGCCCTGGTACGGCCGAGAGTGGGGAGAGTCCGCTCTCCCTCTCGAAATACTCTCACACGGCCACGCGTATATAGCCACTGCCAGGGAAGTCCTACTCACTGCCTTCTCGTGGCGGGGGTGTTGTTTACAAAAATGAGAGGACAAAAAGCGAATGTCCGGCACTTTAACCGGATTCCAAACCAATGGTGCACATGGGCTCCAGTATCCTGCGGGAACAAATGGCGAATGAACCAATTGTTGGTCACCGGCTTCCATGGGACTGCATCTCCTTACGATGCTCCACTGCCTTGTGGATCGTCAATACACAAAATCTAGACAACTTATCATGTATCAGAAGGGGTTTTATAGAGATTGTAGTAAATTCAACAGTTGAGATCATGAGTCAATTGTGAAGTTAGAACATCATGGAAAACTTGGAAGCACTGGACGGTCGTTTCGTCCTTATCATGTTTCATTTGATACTACTATCTTCTATGAAATAGTTTCTATAATATTTCTCTAATATAACAGTAAAGAATAAAGATTTCACCATTTATTTAAAAGATTGTATTTAATCAATATTATGATGAAACAATTAATTATTCTTTTAATATTTTAATAATAAATTACATTACTTCATGTTATGTCATATAACATGTACTCATTTCAGTAGGTGTTAATTTTTCACAAATTATTCGTATTTCACATCCATCAATTTCTACTGTAGTTGAACGTTTTATACTTAATAAAAATGTAATTGTATAAATAGCAATATCAAATTCTGGTGATGATCCAATAAAAACTGAACCCATTGGTTTTCTATATTTATTTTCATCAAGATATTCTACACTGATTAAATGTTCATGAAGAGACTATAATCAAACGAATAAAACAAATAAACAAATAAATATCAAGATGAAACTAACATAAAATTTATTTACATGAACATTTTAAATATTGACTGATATTTGATACAAGTAAAATTTAATCTTTACACAATGTTTCTGTAACTTTTTATGATTTATCAAGTAAATGTGAAATTTGAATTCACTTGGTTTTTGTTTTAGTTATATCTTCCCATTGATGTTTAGGACTACAAATGATCAGTCACTTATTGGCATATGTGTATACTGTGTGTATTGCTTTGATGTTGTCTTAATTCACAAGTATTATAAGTAAAGATGGAATCTATGATGCTCATTTCGTCCTATTTAGGACTCATCAGCTGGATACACCTACATCTCAGAGTTGATGTTCACTCTGATAGTCAAACCTAGTACCGTTCTCTTTAAACGCCATTGTGTTGTCTACTTATCAATTACAGTTCTAAATAACAATGGGAAGATACAAGTAAACACTATCAAGTGAATTTAAACTTCACCCCATTTCAAAAGCAAGTGGCTATCATGAGTCAATAGCTAAGTGGATAACGCATTGGCGTTTGAAACGAACGGTACTGGGTTCGACTCTCAGAGTGAACATCAACTCTGAGATGCAGGTACATCCAGACGACGAGTCCCAAATAGGACGAAACGTCCTGGATTCTACTGATAGCCGCTATCTATCTATGCTTATAAAAGCGAGGTTGTTTTCGATTAAAAAGTACAATAAAGTTTATTTGTTTTAAAAATTTATCACTCGTTGTAAGATTTTTGAGTAATAATACCAAGTATCAACTTCTAGTTGCGTTTTCTTTTCTAGCTATTCTTACCACTCACTGGAAGTTAAAAGATACAATAATCTATATTTTATAAAGCAGTGAAAATGTTTGTATTAACTGACTAAATTTCTTTTAGTGTTGTCGAATAGATGTTTGTGGATAAGGGTATTAATGTACATGGAGCTATTTATTCTACAATCGAAACACTGTGTTCCTTTCAGAACACATTGAATGAAAGCGTCTCAGTTAATGCTTTTTTTGCTTCTATCATCTTCTAATACTGGATATACATCAATTAGAGATGATGCTATCGGTATCCTCACGAACCCAATTTCGGAAATTAGTTCAATCTTAATAGTTGATCTGTTAAACAGTGAAAGGGAAAAATTTCATTATTTATCACTTATTATGATAAATATTTTGTTGGAGTTTTGTTCTCTGAGCTGGATGGTGTGGTTATGGAGCTTTCATCGTTCTTCTGAACGACATCATTAGCACAAACTTCAGATAGAAGCTCCACGACAAAAGCATCCAACTCAGAGAACAAAACTTCATCAAAATCATCTACCTGAGCTGCAAATCTCCACCATCTCAAAATCATATGATAAATATACATAAATACCAAAAGATACAAAATGCTTACACTCTTCTTCCATCCATAATAATTTATTTCCTTGCTCTTTTCTTTCAAATAAAATTGTATCCAATTATGTAATCCAAGCATCATGGATTTTTTATGTTCACCAACGAATATATGCTCAAAAGCGGATGATTCTCCACTTTATATTGATCATTATATTATTATTTTTTCATCATTGTGTATCAACGATTCATTATTATTCATGGCACATAGAATCCATATAATGCGTAAAATATAAAAAAAGAAATTATTATAATAAACTGGAAATATACAAATTTAAACAATTTGTTGAGACTACTTAAATGAATATCTGCTCAAATTGATCTGTTAGTATTACCTTGATCGATTCAATTGTAAAATACTGCTAGTAAATGCGTTATTTCTTTTACTGCTTAGTGTGTTTTTAGAGAGTTAGTTTTCTACAAGATGGGGTCGATAACCCTATGCCCAACCCTCCTCCTTTATCGGAGTTTTGAACTGATAGTAACCCCCCAAAGGGACTTCTGATCATTTATCGTACAATTTCATCCCGCTTATAACCTGATTCAAGTTAACACTTTATATTAGACAGACCCAACATTAACGATCTGAATTGATTTTATATAACAAACAACAATTCTCAATTCACACATTACATATTCCAAATGATGTACTCTGCCTTAAATCTGGCCAATTTTATGGACTATTAATTTGGATTTATAATTGTAGAACCTGATGAGAAATTATTGAAAACTTTTAAATCTTTATAACTAACAGTGCTTTCAATTAATTCATCAACAACAAGGTCCTACCATGCCAGACAGTCCGGTTAAAGAGCAGCAAGACTAAAAGCAGCAAACCCAAGGTCCGATGGTGAAGTCGTACTGATGACTGTACAGAAGTGTGACCGTAATAGGGTGTTTCCTGCAGAAAACCAGCATAACAACGATACTGACTTCCCTTAAGGAGAGGTAGGGTTAGAAAAGATCTACTTTAAAAATCCACACCTCGCCTTATCCCACGGGTTTACGTCTCCGGCGGTAAGGTATCAACAAGTACGGAGCTAACACGAAAACTACTCACAAAAATGTTATGTGCGACCGGCCTCAAACAGTTGTCCTTTGGGCCTTGTGGTCACGCTCTCAGGTCAATAAGGCCACCTCTAATCCAATTTCCTTATCAGGTACCTCTAGGAGAGATTTTTCATGGTGTGGGAAACCGGAAGGTGATGACCGGCCTCATACATCTAACAGTACTCAAGATCACTGTATTCATATAATAATTATTTGATACAGTTTGATGGAAATTTTTCCAGTGCAATATTTTCTGAACGCACATACTACATCATATTGAATATATGAAAATTTCTATGGTTGAATAAAATTTAAAATAATCTGTTTCATTACAAAAAACTTAAACTCCTCTCCTAAATTATGAATCTCTTGTATGTTCAAGAAAAATTTGTTTTTGATCATGAAATGAGTCAACACTAATACAGAGTTTTGAATCAAAGTTAGACATTTTCTTTATACTTTGTATTCTCTGATGGTGCTTTAAATGGTTACTTACTTACTTAATTACTTACTTACGCCTGTTACTCCCAATGGAGCATAGGCCGCAGACCAGCATTCTCCAACCCACTCTGTCCTGGGCCTTCTTTTCTAGTTCCATCCAATTCTTGTTCATTTTTCTCATGTCTATTTCTATTTCCCGGCGTAATGAGTTCTTTGGTATTCCTCTTCCCCTGCTTTGACCCTCATGATTCCATGTGAAGGCTTGTCTTGTGACGCAGTTAGGTGCTTTCCTTAATGTGTGTCCTATCCACTTCCAGCGATTCTTCCAGATTTCTTCCTCCACTGGCATCTGGTTTGTTCTCTCCCACAGTTGGTTGTTGCTAATAGTGTCCGGCCAACGGCTTTGAATTAGTTTGCGTAGACAACTGTTAATAAACACCTGTATTTTCTGGATGACGGCTTTCGTAGTTATCCACGTTTCCGCCCCATACAGTAGAACTGTCTTGACATTTGTATTGAAAATCCTGACCTTGGTGTCGGTTGACAATTGTTTTGAATTCCAGATGTCCTTCAGTTGTAAATATGTTGCTCTTGCTTTACCGATCCGCGCTTTCACATCTGCATCAGATCCACCATGTTCATCAATGATGCTGCCCAGATATGTAAAGGTTTTTACATCTTCCAAATCTTCTCCGTCATTTGTGATTGGATTGGTGCATGCTGTGTTGTATCGGAGAACCTTGCTCTTCCCTTTGTGTATATTGAGACCTACTGCTACTGAGGCTGCTGCTACACTGGTCGTCTTCTCCTGCATTTGTTGTTGCGTTTGGGATAGAAGGGCCAGAACATCTGCGAAGTCTAGATCGTTCAGTTGCATCCTAGATGTCCATTGTATCCCGTGTTTCCCTTCAGATGTTAACGTCTTCATGATCCGGTCGATAGCCAGGAGAAAGAGAAAGAGTGGGAGTAAGCAACCTTGCCTGACACCGATCTTTATTTCGAACGACTTTGTCAACTGTCCTCCACGCACGATTTTGCAGTGTAATCCATCATAGGAATTCCGTATGATATTGACTATCTTCTGCGGCACGCCGTAGTGTCGAAGAAGCCTCCATAGTGTTCTCCTGTCCACGCTGTCAAATGCCTAGTCAATGAAGTCGATGTAGGGTGATGAATTCCATTCAATTGATTGTTCCACAATGATCCGTAGAGTTGTGATTTGGTCTGTACACGCTTTAAATGGTACTAACTCAAAAATGTTATATGGAAATAATTCATCATTTTTAAAAATAATCAGCCGAGTGTAAAGACTACAGGAGAGTAATTTAGATACAATTCAGAGGTTCTAACATAATCTACAGAAGATAAAAATACTGATATGTAGAATGAACTCAAGAAACGTCATAACTGTTAGATCAACCTACCAGTATAGTATTTTTTAAGCAAAGTTGAATAGAAATTCAGCTTAATATGATAAGTCGTAAACCTACATGATCCTATAGCGCTAAGAAATTTTCTGATGTCACTTGAAAACCAACTAGGTAGATAGGTCTTCAGGTCACATTTAAATGTTTCATTCCAGTTTATGGAACACAATGAATAAAACAAGGCACACTTTTCTATTTCTGTTATTGTAGCTAAATAAAGCAACACCAAGTAGTAAGACAAGTTGCTAGACTCGCTTTTCCGAGAAGCTGTCAGTTCGTGTCATCATCCCACTTCATTTCATCAATATATCAATATTCTAGTAGTCAATATAACAATTGTATTCAAATCACTCTAAGCTTACCGTCTAAGTTTATATCGCTTGAACCACAAATCCTTCAAGAATTTTCCAAAATCATCAATTCCTCCTGATATCTTTTGTTTTTCAACAAGGAAATCATAAGTCATTTTCATGATTTTCGTTTTTAGCAATTCATTGATAAAATCATCTTCCTCCCTATCTTCTTCTGTGCCGATATCAGTCATATCAACTTCAGGATCGTAGTTATCCAGTAATGCAATGAACTCTAAAGTAGAAATATAGTTTTGAATTCACGCTGTAATAATTTTATGATATAAACATGTTTAACTATCCGTTTAATCACTTATGAAACAATAGACAACCATAAATATCTCAGTATGTGGATGGTTTCCTAGATCGAATATTGAAAAATTGGAACAGTTTAAGGAAGAAACAAACGCCATACTATACATATTTTATGATACAAGTACGAATGTCAGTTTAGAACCGCAGCCTAATGAATTAGAACTCAATTAGCTCAATATTGATTAAGATATTGATCTGTTTTAGTAGTTAAATTCATGAGTCAGTCGAAGCCAGACCACCATGGAAACCTGGAGGCACTGGATAGCCGTTTCGTCCTACTGTGGAATTCCTCAGCAGTGTGCATCCGTGGTCCCGCCTCGCGAGATTTGAACCCAGGACGTATCAGTGCGTCCTGGTCTTTCATGGTGGTCCAGCTTCAACTGACTGATGAATTCTACTATTAAATAACTATAGTGTTCACAAAAACTCCTCTGTGATTATAATTACCATATGTTCACTATTGACAGTCTCCAAGAAATATTTCCTGAAGTTTTATTGAGAAGCAGTGACCAGTGGGGTTCAACCGGGTCACTTGTTAGATAGCAACTCACTTAAGACAATGGTCGACGGTCGCACGATTTCTTGGATTGGTTGAAGTTGGACATTAACACTGTTGGACGACGGCTCAGTGGCCTAGTGGTTAAACGTTCGTGCTCGCGAGACCGATAGGTGCTGGGTTAGAATCTCGAGAGGCGGGATCGTGGATGTGCACCACTTAGGAGTCCCACAATAAGATGAAACGGCTCTCCAGCACCTCCAGGTTTTCCATTATTATCCAGCTTCAAATGACTCATGAATTCAACTATTAAATTACTATAATACCCACAAAAACCCTTCTCTGAATATCGATTTCTATTTTACAACTAAATCATTAGTCAGATCGAAGTAGTTTCATGATAAATAAAATCACAATAAATGAAAGCGTATTCGTAGTTGCTCAATATTTTGTTCAGTTCCAATAAAATCATGTCTGAACGAATAGCTTAGCGAATAAACTGTAAGGGCACAAAAATACTGGTTTATTAAAACAAAATATTTCGAAATTTTTGAGTAACAATACATGTTAATATATTTTATATTTTTTATTGAGATCATGAATCGATTGATGTTAGACCACCATTGAAAACCTGGAAGCACTGGACGGCCGTTTCGTCTTAGTATGGGACTCCTTAGCAATGCACATCGAACTATTAAAATTACTACAATCCCCACAAACTCTCATTCTGATAGTAATAATAATAATAATTATTATTATTATTATTATTATTATTGTTATTATTATTATTATTATTATTCGCCCTTTACTTAAGTTTTGTATTACAAAACAATGAAGTGAATTTTCAATAATTGTTTTATGAACATCGTCTTGATCCATTATTTGATGTTTGACTCGATTATCATGGGATTTTATTTAAAGAAATTTCATTGTCAATTATTTATAAAACTTACTTGAGAATATGGGTCTGGTCTTGAATATATCTTCATTAACGTATTCAAACAATGGATCGGGTGACAGGTCTACGAACGAATCGTACTGATCTATATGTCCTATTAATAAAGGTGAATTAAATGGAAAAACAAATCCTGTCAAACAAGTGGTAATGTTCAATTAATATGTGTTGCTTAAAGCTTTAGGCATTTAACTCAGTCACATTTTACTTTAATAGATATGAATATATTTGAAATCGATTGATGACTGTGGTTCTCAGTAGTGCTACTGAGTATTTCTTTTTGTGTTGGATCAGTTATTTGTCAATCACCTTAAAAAGTGTAGTAGATCGGAAACGGTTTGAAGTTTAAAAAAACATTAGTAACTATTCAGATTCATAAACTTTAAGACCCGGATTTAAAATGTCGAGATATTTTTCTCAAATTTCGGTCATGTGCCATCACTGGTGTCTAATCAAGTCATTTTGATGAACTTTTGTTCTTTGAGCTGGATGGTTTGGTTGTGAAGCCTTCATCGTTCTTTTGGACGACATCATCAGCACAAATTTCTGCCTTTACTTCTATCAAGCTCAGAACAAAACTCCATCAAAATCATCCACTTAAGTAACAAATCTCCACCATCTCAGTCAAGTCCTTCTTCATACTGACATTGATAAATGTCAACATTTTGATTAGATTTAGAAACATAGTTTGTTCGAATGAAGATCAAGACATTATAAATTTATTGATTTAACTTTAAATATTGTAAATTAGTTCGACATTTAATATGATCATTAAACTGAGCACCACATAATCTGGCTAGTTACAGATATCAAGGAAGAATCATCGATTTATGAATGATATGTAAAAGTTTTAAACAAATATCTCACTAATATTTCTATTAATTAACAATTAATGTAACCTATTGTGTGAATAGAGAGGATGTATTCACATTATACACCTTGATTTTAAAAACAACGAAAAATCGTCACTCAAATTGTAAAGCACTATTTGGTATCAGTTATTATTTACTTCGTGAGATTCGCAAATATATTAGATACTCAATTGCCCCCAAATGCCCTGGTACGGCCGAGAGTGGGGAGAGTTCACTCTTCCTCTCCAAATGCTCTCACATGGCCACGCATATAGACTCTGCCAGGGAAGTCCTACTCATTGCCTTCTCGCACCACGGGTGTTGTTTACGAAATTGAGAGGACGAAAACGAATGTCTGGCGCTTTAACCGGGCTGGTGGATATGAAGGATCCACCTAAGGGAGTTGGAAAACCCTGATTCTAATCCAATGGATCACATGGGCTCCAGAATCCTGAAGGAACAAATGGCGCATGAACCAATCAGCTACCATGGGACTGCATCTGCTTACGTTGCTCCATTGCCTTATGGATCATACCTTCAGGTCGAATGCTCCGTATGCGACTCTACGAAAACCACCTGCTTCGGTTTGGGCACCCAGGCATTATCACAGCCTTCACACATTTCAAATGAGATTTGTATGGCGCATATCTATTTCGTGCCTCCTTGAACCAATATATATATATGTTAAAATAAATAAATAAATAGTAAATGCCTAAAACCATATAACTATCCTATGTGTTTGTTGTTTTTTTTTAAATGAATGGGTTTCAGGTAGTGAATGTTTTCGATATTAGATATGCCAAATTACTTAATTTCACTACTAGATGTAAAACACACAATATATCACTTCAACAATACATCAACAATACATCCTATTCCATAAACTTTCATTGTTCTTAGTCAGAGATTAACAGAATCATAATGCACTGTTGTGTTCATCATCACTGAATGAGTTTTGAAAAAGATGGAAATAATCGATGAAATCGGTCAACATCCATCTAATCTCGTCGACATTTAACACTTAGCTCGCACATTAGTAAACTAACACTTTACACTCTCCATCACTATTTCAACCAGTCGTGTTCGTAATCAATCACCAATAAATGAAATGACTGTTTCCATTCACAGTATTTGCCTTGTAACTGACAGTGGACTTCAGAAGACACATTGTATTATATCTGGTTCTGGTCAGTCGTATGGGTCAATATTCAAGTGATGATGTTCACAATGAGACGCGAATATAACAACCATCATTTCGAATGCCAACGGTTTATCCAATAACATACTCAGTACAATCACTTACTAATCACTATGAATTTAACTGTGAGAGTTTATGAATTCCCATTCATCTAATTACTTTTGAATTTCAGTAGTCATTTCAGTGTAATGGAATCGGGAAACATTGTTGCTGTACTTAATGAACAAACAATATTATATTTATCACAGAGAAAATAATATCAAGACTTGTTAGAACAGTATTCACTATGTCAATAGAGAATGGGAAAAAATGCAATTCGAATTACCTTGTAAATTGAGTTTGTAATCTATACCAGGTCGAACTTTATTCTCATCTGCTTTGTACAGTTTCGTATAGAATTCACTCAATTCCTTATTTTCATCCTGTGGTTCATTTTGATCCAACACCCTAAAAGTTGTAATAAATCGTCAATAATGAAACATGGAAATCAGTAATTCATTTCACTTAAAACGAGATTTAAAGTATATAAAAGGCTGTTCATGTCAGTGAAATGAGATTGATGTATAGCGTCACCTACCATCTGGCATCTTTAATCTGAAATGACACCATGGTAGGTGTTCAGAAATTAAAAGCATACTGTTAAGTTATTCGATTTCAGATGAATTTACTTCGGCTTGAACTTAAAACTCAATCGAACTGGTTCCAACACGTCATGAATAATTCGAAATGAATGCAGATTTTCAAATGATGATGATAGAATATCCATCGTTAGACGGTGTTTGTACAAGTATTCTGTTTCAAATACTCGCGTTGACAGAAAATTACATCGCAAAATAAGCTTAAATTCAAATAAACACTGTATCCAGAGTTTAACAACGCTTATAAACATCAACCTTCGTCTATTAAAACCACGGAATCGAAAATAGAATGACAATGTTTACACTACGCATAAATTTTCGTAAGGCTGTTTAGCGATCCTTAGATACCTACCGGATTACTTGCACTTGTTACTCCTCATTGAAGAAAATATGCCGCTCATCAACATTTTCCATCCAACCCTGTCCTGGGCAATCCTTTCTGGTTACTTACAGTTGCTATTCATGCTTCCAATATCTTCACGTTCCCGACGCAGTGTTTTCTTTGGCCTTCCACTTTTCCGTTCACCTTCATGATTCCAATTTAGTGCTTGTCTCATGATGCAGTTTACTGATTTCTGTGATGTATATCCCATCCACCTTCGAAATCTTTCCTTAACCTCCTCTTCACATGGAACCTGGTTTGTTCCCCCCCGTAGTAGGCTGTTGCTGATAGTATCCAACCAACGGACATTGAGTATCTTGTGTAGACAATTGTTTACCAACACTTGTACATTTTTGATGATGATTGATGTAGTTCTCGAAGTTTCAGCTCAATACAGTAGTAGTGTGTTAACGTTCTCATTGAAGATTGTGACTTTGATATTTGTTGACAGTTGTTTTTAGTTCCATTTGTTGTTCAACTGTGGGAATGTTATCTTTGCTTTGCCATTCCTTGCATTTACATCTGCACCAGATTCTTTTTGTTCATCAATGATGTTGATCAGTTACGTGCATATTTACCCTACTAGGTGTTATCGGATTGGTGTATTTGAGAATCTTGCTTTTTCTCTTGTGAATGTCATTGCCTATTGATGCAGAAGCTGATGCTACATTGAATGTTTTCTTGTAGTTGTTCCTTAAAAGGAACTTGAATATTATATTGTTCAACTTCTTCAACAAGCATGTTAAGAAGATTTGGAAATTAGCTTCAATATATTAGTTTAATAAGCATTTCCTATAGAACTCCACATATTTTGTCCTTCACTGTTACTGTTTATCTGTCTACTATTCCATAACCGGTTTAATAGAGTAACATTATAATAATAAATAATACTGGCCAACACATTGACTGATGTGTGATCAAAATAATTGAAGTGTTCAGTTATGAATTCCATCTACCTAGTTACTTGAATAATTGAAAGAAAATAAAACTGTAAGATTTCTGTTATTAATGGAAGTTGTCGTAGTAAATATTGATAAACTTAATGATAAAATTGAATTTTTCATCAAAATTTACAACCATTCAAGTTGTAAATGATTGGAAAAACCTGAAAATCATTTTAAACAGTTGAAATCATCAGTTAATTGAAGCTAGACCACCATGGAAAACTTGGAAATCTGAAAATCATTTGTAAAATCATTGTTTCAAGCTTAATATTCACTTATTTACACTATTGTTTACTGTAATTAACTGTCCTTTGTAATCATTCCAAATAGAAACTAGTATTGACGAAGTAACTCAGTTAAATCTAACAGATTAGCATGACTAAAGTATAATTTTGACAAGAAGTCAATTAGTTCTGTTCATTCATACATTATGTTTAAATCATGTAATTTTATAAGGTAAATAAACTAATTCCGTAATTAAAACCATTTAAAATATAATACATGACACCTTTACTGACCATATGATCTTAATTTAAATGAATATTAAGTACATAATGACACTTGCAAAATGCATTTTAAAACTAGTCTATATTCACCAAAGTATGTTTACCTCAAATATATTTCAATATGAAATGAACATACAGGAATATATATCAAAATGATTTAACAATAACGACAACTTTCGATTCCTATTTAAGGCTACTTCAGTATTCTGGTAGAAACAGGTGTCTACCTAAGTACAATAGAAGGTAGTTGCGCAACTTCGTGGATTGGTTGAGATTAGACATTAACACCATTGGATGCCAGGTCAGTGGTCCAGTAGGTTAAGCGTTAGCGCGCGAGACTGAATTTCCCTGGGTTCGAATCCCATGGGCGGGATCATGGATGCGCACTGCTGAGGAGTCCCACAATAAGATGAGACGGCCGTCCAGTGCTTCCAGGTTTTCAACGGTGGTCTAACATCAATCGATTCATGATCTCAATCAAAACTTAACAATCTCCACAACCGCTATACTGATAGTTAACTTTTTACATTGATAATCTCAATGAAGTGTTTTGTATAAAATTTCAATATTCTTCCAATTATGTCACATGATACTTTTGAATTCCTTTGTAATACCTTTTTATCAGTTGTAAAATGAAATGTTATGTAATTCTTTAACTTGAATTCCGATAAAGTACGTTATGTTTACATTTATACAAGAACAATAGTTTGGCTATATATTCTTGATATAACCTGATTATTTCCATGTGATTGATTTATTCAAATCTGCAATAACCTAATTCATGTATTCTTTGAATAGATAAAAGAATTTCATTAAGTTTTTACAAGTATCATATTTATACACCTGATGACTTTAGATGCAGTAGAGTTTTCAAAAATGATATATTCATTTGATTATTTCCATTATAATTTTTAGGATTAGTCTCCAAATCGCTTATTATTAGTAATGACGAATTCTACACAGAAATAGATAACATTGAAATGTATTTAAAGTGAACGCTTGAAATTTTCTTTCCTTACTTGATAATTTCTCAAAGCTTAACTAAACAGAACCAAGTGAGACCATCTCGGGAAAAGACCATACTCTTATCTACTCCACGTCGAGACGTTAACTTTAAGGAGCAGTTCAGCTGGCCTTCAGCTACTCTACAACTACCCTCCATTTCCAGACAGTGTGAATGGAACATTGAAGTAGGTCCCCCAACTCTAGCAGAAGTTCAAAAGGCTATAGTTAATCTGAAACGAGGAAGGGCAGCTGGTCCAGATGGATTGACTCCAGAGGTCTTTAAGAATGATGGTCTAGTTTTAGCGATTAGTTTGACTAATATTTTTGCTGAATTCTGGGAGGTGGACGTAATCTAATCTGACTGGTCACAATCACTTATCGTCCTAATATATAAGAGAAGGTTAAAATCATCCTGTGACAACCATAGAGGGATTAGTTTAGCTAATATAGTGTCTAAAATACTAGCCTCGATAACTATCAGACGCCTAACTAAGACTCGTGAACTGCATACACGAGAGAACCAATCTGGCTTCAGACCTGATCGTGGCTTCATCGACCACATATTCACCATTCGTCAGGTTCTAGAACACAGGCATACTTATCGGCGTCCGACGATGGTGGTCTTTCTTGACTTGAAAGCAGCATTCGACTCTGTAGACCGCGAGACTCTGTGGCAGTGTCTGTCATTGAAAGGCGTACCCCAGAAGTACATAAACCTTGTAAAGGCTCTTTACTCGAACACTACTAGTCGAGTCAGGACTTATGGCGAACTGTCATCTAGTTTTGCAATCTCAAGTGGTGTCCATCAAGGCTGTCCACTTTCTCCATTTTTGTTTAATTTCATTATAGACCTACTGATGGAAATAACAATCTCGTCATCTGAATTCTCGGGTATTGATCTCCTTCCAGGAGGTCCACTTATCGACTTAGAATACGCAGATGACATAGTCCTGTTTAGTGAAGACGCAGACAAAATGCAGTCTTTTGGTAGCACTGAGCAACAATTCCAGGATGTTTGGGATACGTTTCTCCCCCTCTAAATGCAAGTTGTTGCTTCCGGACTGGTCTGCGTCAACACCCGAACTAATGATAAAGAGTGAAATAGTCGAACGCGTTGGAAACTTCACTTATCTCGGAAGTCTGATCACCCCTAACGAGGTGGTGTCTGACGAAATCTCAGCACGGATTCGAAAAGCTCGTTTGGCTTTTGCCAACTTACGTCACCTATTGCGAAGGTGAGTTATCCGTCTAACGATTAAGCGACGAGTATGCTGCGCGGCAGTTCGTCCTGTTCTACTTTACGGCTGCGAAACGTGGCCATTAAGAGATGAGGATACACGTAAGTTACTGGTATTTGACCATAGATGCCTTAGAAATATTGCTCACATCTTCTGGGATCATCGGTTAAGTAATCGTGAGGTTCGACGCAGGGTATTAGGGAATGATGGTAAATCAGTTGATGAGGTTGTGAATCTTCATTGACTGAGATGGTTGGGCCACGTGTTACGTATGCTTGAACTCCGATTACCACGACACGCATTGCTGATTAGTGTTGAGAATGGTTGGAAGAAAGGTAGGGGCGGCCAAACCAAAACCTGGCATCAGTGCTTGAAGTCACTAACGTCTGGTCTTAGTCATGTTTATAGATGCAGTATACTTGGTTGGGGTCCATGTGATTATCGTATCCAATCGTTGGAGACTCTGGATGACATGGCTCACGATCGATCACAATGGCATAGGCACATACACTCTTTGTCTTCCCTTAAACTATGAAACTAAAATTATTTCATATCTTTCTTTCCACGAACTAATTCTTTCTTCCTGTACTAAATCCTTATATCCAATCTTTCCTTTATATATTACACCATTGAGTTAACTGCTTCTATGAATCCGGTGTTCGAATTGATGTACTAATGAGGTGTGACAACTTGAACCGACGCATATATGTACCTGGTTCTACGTTCTAACTGACTGACTGACTGTCTGACGATAGATATAAGAAGTATTTATCATAAGTCGAAAATGAAATATCTGGCGGCAGGAGGTTAAGAAGATTGGAGAAAAGAGAACGAGAACAGAGAATGATTGGTATGGAAACGAAAGAAGTCTGAGACCATTGACTGATATTTTGCAAACAAAGTATTTACTGTATGGTTGTCAGATTTTACTAAGAGATTTTGTAATTTTGTATTTAAATACATTTGATTGTCCCCATTTGTATTATCGTTCACTACAAAATAAGTATGATAGTCTCATGGTAAATTTCTCATCATTATCTGATATTATCCGATAATTAAGTAAAAAGAAAGGGAAACTGAAGGCCCTGCGTTCGAATCCCGATCGTGGATGCGCACTGCTGAGGAGTCCCACAGTAGGACGAAACAGCAGTCCAGTGCTTCCAGGTTTTCAATGGTGGTCTAACATCAATCGGTTCATGATATCAATAAAAAAGAAAGGGGTTTTGAACAGCTAAACACTTGATTCTATATTTTGTTTCCTAAAAATCTTATTTGTTCTTTTTTAGAGGCTAAGTTCCCAGGTTATTCATAATTTAATTACGAATAGGGGTCTAAAGTAAATTTCTATAAACACTCAGAACTGATTAACTTCATGTTTAGTTTTCCATGACCAACGTGAATTAAGTCACGGGTTGTTGTTAATTGATTTGTTTTATTTTACTAAAATAATTGTCACTTCAGCTTTTCAGATAATTAAAATAACCCATAGTGTCATTGAATAAGAAAAAGAGAATTCAGCGAAGAAAATTTTCTTTTCGACGAAATCCTTTCTATTCTTCTATAGACATACATTTTCCATATAACTATATGTACGAATATACAGCTTAAGTAAATGACTTCATCTTTTCTTAGTTTGTATAAACTGTTATCTAGAAAACTTGTATTGTGGGAAAAAATTCGCATAACTTATTTTGAGTTTATGGAGAAATCGAATACCCATAATTCAATCAGAATCGTCTATGAATAGAACTGCTTATTACCTAAATCTTGAACAATATACACGGTCAACAAATAAACATAATTCATAGTATTCTCTCAAAACCCATAGAATTCAAGAAATTGAAGTTCTTAAATAGATCTAGGTATACTATTCTGTTTATCAATATTTTTTTTCTGAAAAGACGTCTTTTCAGATAATTTATATGTTCATTGTCACATTATGAAACAAAACTATCTATTTGTTAAAGGCTTCGGGATTGTTCAAAAGTATCTGAACCTTTATAAATTTTAACATCAATTGAACGGTTTTTATTCAAGAAACTTTTAGTTTATACCAGACAACAATGAAAAAAACACTAATTCGTTAGTATACGGGTTGGATTGGATTAATATATTCTTTGTTTTTTTCTGTGATCCACAAACATATAATTTTGACTAATATATACTTAGTTACTTTTTCCTAATACAGTAGTATATAAATAAATCCGACAAATATCTGAGTAAATTTCGATAATCGTTAGCATATGGTTGTGGAGAGTGTTGAGTTATGAAGGGACTACGGTATATGGTGATTCCAGGTAATCACGTCACCTGTAGTTTGACACTGTATTTTACTTGTCACTGTACTACCTAATCTTCACTCAAATATTCTCATGGATATTATTCACTAACGTAATTCCTTATTTACTCCTGTTAATCCTCGTCAAGAAGCATAGACCACCCACCACCATTCTCCATCCAACTCTGTCATGAACAATACTTTCCAGGTAGTTCTAGTTGCTACTTATTCTTTTCATGTCTTTGGTTCCTTCACGGTTCATCTTGTGTCTTGTTTCTAACGAATGTTTATCGATAAACTAGAGCCAACATAGTATTTCATAAGAATTAACTAAAACTTTGAAACATGTAGTTTAAATTTTAGTGAAAAAAAACTGAGCCTTTCATACAAGCATTCTCATCCAGAGGAACTTTACTCGCTTCCCATATTTTGTCACAAAACTCTCATTTTACTTTGGCAGACTGATAAGTTATCATCATCTGATGTTCAAAATTAATTTTTTGATAAGAACGTTAATGATTAATTGACAAAAGTGCAATCTACACTGTGTAGAAGATGAGTATGTATAAACGTTTGTCAAGGTATCCTGAACATGATTTAGATCAAAGGGATGCAGTCAAAAGAAAAGAAATCTGTTTACCGTAATTCATGGATAATTTAAGTGACTGGAAAGCTGGATCTAACAGTGTCTAAATCCTAAAAGGAGCGTCAAACTTTAAGAATTCAAGAATGTATTTAGATAGTGTTTTATCAGTGATTTTTTTCATCTCTTATCTATTCTGTTTGAAGATTACATATCACATTACATCCTCTTATCATTTAGTGTGATTGTCACATTCCTCTATGATAGTATAAAAATATACTACAGTTTTTAAGTTTTATATGCATGAGGTCAACATTTACTTTCATATGCATACTGCGCCTACGCTTTTATTAAATGTTATAGGTAAAGACAAAAATATTGTCTGGTATAAATTTTTAGACTCATTATAAACAGTCCATTAAAAACAAGGTCATCAAAATCCATTACATTTTCTAGAGGCGAACGTTTGAGAGTGATGATACTAATTATAAAAATTGAGAATGTTACCAGAGTATCAGATAAAGTTATCAAACTTATAGTTTTCATTTAGCTAGTTTCTAGTTGTAATGAATGTAATTTGATTAACTAAGCCACTGGTGTAATACTAATTAACTAATGACTGAATGTACATCTTTCAGTTCACTTGCACTTTGAAAACCAAAAAGACTACCCATTTACATGTTACATCAGTGTTTAGCAAAGTAAAATAATAATGTGTATGTATTTACTTACTAACACCTGTTACGCCTCGTCGACAAACATGGGCCATCCACCACCATTCTCCATCCAACCCTGTCCTGGGCAATCCTTTCTAGTTACTTACAGTTGCAATTCATCCTTTTCATGTCTACTTCCAATTCCCGACGTAGTGTGTTCTTTAGTCCTCTTCTTTTCCGTTCACCTTCACGACTCCAATTTAGTGCTTATCTCATGATACAGTTTACAGATATATGTGGTGTATATCCCATCCACCTCCGAAATCTTTCCTTAACCTCCTCTTCACATGGAACCTGGTTTGTTCGCCCCCGTAGTAGGCTGTTGTTGATGGTATCCGACCAACGAACATTGAGTATCTTGTGTAGACAATTGTTTACCAACACTTGTACATTTTTGATGATGATTGACGTAGTTCTCGAAGTTTCAGCTCAATACAGTAGAAGTGTGTTAACGTTCTCATTGAAGATTGTGACTTTGATATTTGTTGACAGTTGTTTTTAGTTCCATTTGTTGTTCAACTGTGGGAATGTTATCTTTGCTTTGCCAATCCGTACCTTGACATATGCATCAGATCCACCTTGTTCATCAAGAATACTGTCCAGATAAGTAAGTGAATGTCCTCAGCCCTTGGAGATCTCCATCAAGTGCTGTATTCGAGGATCTTAGTTTTCCTCTTGTGTGTGTTGATGAGCACTGCTGCATAGGCTGCTGCTGCACTGGCTGTTCTCATCTGCATTTGTTGGTGTGTATGGGATAGAAGAGCTAGGTCATCTATGACGTACAATTCTTTTAATATATTACGAGCTGTCCATTTTATTCGATGCTTCCCCTCAGGTGTCGAGGTTTTCATAATCCAGTCAACCACTATAAGAAAGAGGAAGAGTGAGAGTAGGCAGCCCTATCTGACTCCGGTCCTTTATTCATAATTTTGAAGTGTAATACGCCATATGAATTCCGTATGATACTGACGATATTTTTGTAGCTACTCACACCATAGCGTCGAAGAAGTTTCCATCAGGTTCTCCTATCCACGTTGTCAAACGCCTTCTCATGGTCAAAGAAGTTGATTTATGGTAAAGAATTACATTCAACTGATTGATCGACGATGGTCCGTGGTGTCGCGATTCGGTCTGTGCACGACCTATTTCTTACAGAATCCGGTCCGTTGATCTCGAAGATGAGTGCTTACTGAATCCTTCATCCTGTTCAGCAACACTATGTTGAAAACCTTTCCTGGTAATTACAGGAATATGATTCCATTGTAGTTCTCACATTTGCTTAGATCTCCTTTCATTTGTATCTTGATGAAATATCCTTCTTTCCCGTCTGTCAGTGGTACTTGTTCCTCCTCCCAAATCTTCCTAAATAGAACGGGTAGCATACTTGCATTTACTTCTGTATGTGACTTCAATGCTTCAGATGGTGTGCTATCAAGTCCTACTGCTTTTTTACTCTTCACTTCCATACATCTATTTAACATATGGGTCTTTGTAACATTACATTTGTGGTTTCACATTATTTATTTAGTTTTTTTCCCCCAAATGCCCTGGTATGGCCGAGAGTGGAGTCAGCTCTTCTTCTCGAAATACTCTCACATGGTCACGTGCATTCAACTACTGACAGGGAAGTCCTACACACTGCCTTCTCGTGGCGGGGGTATTGTTTACCAAATTGAGAGTACGAAAAGCGAATGTCTCAGCCCTCACACAAATCGAATGACTTATGTGGAGCATATCTATTTGGTGCTTCCTTGTACCAATGTTTATGTGTTTAAATAAAATAAATCATTCTTCTATTTGTATAGAATATTTAGATAATTAATATGCTAAATTTTAAGTGTATACAAGAAATTTTCATCAACCATAATACAGTGGTTTATTCAACCAACAAAAATTAACTATCTACTGAACATATAAAACTTTCTCTATAACCATCAGTTACTTTTTCAAAAGAACATAAAGAAGATGAAGTATGGTAGATCACGATGGTTTAAACTGATGGTTTTGTGGAGATTTTTTTAGAAATTTCACTGGTTGAAATTATGAGTCATTTGAAGCTAGACCAACATGGAAAACCTGGAAGCACTGGACGGCCGTTTCGTCTTAGTATGGGACTTCTCAGCAGTGCACATCCACGATCCCGCCCCCCATAAGATTCGAACCCAGGACCTACCAGTCTCGCGCCAGGCGCTTAATCAACTAGACCGCTGAGCCGACATCCAACGGTGTTAATGTCTAACTTCAACCAATCCACGAAGTTGCGCCACCGTAATGGTTGATTTCAACCAGTGAAATTTCTAAAAAATCTCCACAAAACCCATTCTGATAATAATAATAATCACCTGCTCACTAGTGACTGACTTCAAGAGATACTCCTGGAGTTCTAGTGAGAAGTCGTTACCAATGGAGTTCAACCAGGTCTGTTGTGAGATAGGAACTCACTGAAGACAATGGTGTACGGTAGCGCATCTAGATAATCAGTTTTTTTCATAAGAAACCTTCATTTCTGCTCATTTAACCACCTAATTAATCTTAAACAAACGAAATTATTGTATCTAGACAACAACAACAACAACAAACATTCACATATACCTCTTCCTTAATAAAGATTCACACAAACAATGTTTCAGATAATATATACATCTATACACAATGTTTATCAATAACATTATTAAGGTCACTGAACTTTTGACCTTTCTCTTAGATTTTTATTATATTCTATTGGTCATTACAACTGAAAGTATTCAGTCTAATGTAAACATTTTGTATATTTACATCATTTGAATAGGTAACCAAAAATGGTTCTAAAACTACATTTTGTTGAGATATTTGAATTCAATTTTCAATGTAAATTAATAAAACAAATTCAAATAAACATAATAATTAAAATATACAATATACAATTTATCTTATTCAATGACCATTAAATGTGTAAAGTATAAAAAGAAACTTTAATTATCATTCTAATTTAAATAGTTAGTTGGTGATTGAATCTAATATTCTACTTTCTTTCTATATAACTTTAATTTCATTTAACGGAATTATTTATGTAAAAGAATAGATATATACAATCAAACTAGATTATAAATGTATTGCATAGGACACATTGAGGAAAGAATCCGTGTCACAAGGCGAATCCTCACATGGAATCCTCAAGGTCAAAGGCGAAGATGAAAACCAAAGCACACATTACACTGACAAATAGAGACAGATATGAGAAGAATGAATAACAATTGGATAGAACTAGAAAGAAAGGCTCAGGACAGAGTGAGTTGAAGAATGACAGTCGGAGGCCTATACTCCATTGGGAGTAATAGGCGTAAGTAAGTAAACAAGTAACTGATTGATGTATTGATTGCACAACAAAAAGTAAAATTAATGTGAAGAAAGTAATCAATCACAGGCTTCAAATCATCAATCGTTCAATTTATTTAGTCGTTACAAACCGTCAAATTCAAATGTCTCTTATTTTGTCATATCTTTACATTCATTATGATATGGATTTCAATTGACGCACAACGTTTTCACGCGTATACCTTTGATGAAAAATTATATCACTGTAATAGCTTGATCGGATTTGTTGTTCGTTCTCACTTCTCATCTTGCATAACCTAAATGTATGAAAAACGTACTTCAGTTTCTGTGTCATTAGCTCAAAGAACCTCATTAATTTGTTTACCCAACATTTAGTCAATTTCTACTAATCGATCGAATAGTATAATGAAACATAACAATTAAAACAGACATTAATAAAAAATTAAACGTATACAATTTTGCTTACTGACTACCAGAACAACATAAACAACTGAACATAGTATTTAGATTTAGACCCTTATTAAAATTTCTATAATATAAAGTAATATTTATATTCTTTAGTAAAAAATAAACCAGTAAAAACAATTCATAAGCCACTTATAATAATTAAACAGATAACACAAATGATACGTTGGACCAATCAGTATTGGGCAGAATGATTGACAAATGATTGGTCGGGAAATGGCTATAATTTCTGAGAGAAGAGACTTGAATCATTAAGAGCTCAAATCTCTACGAGACAGATTATATATATTTCAATCTTTTCCCTCGAGTAATCGGTTTGGATCGTATGCAGGAATATTGTGTAACCGCATCAACTCTTGAACACCTCACATTGTGACTTTTTCCATAATGATGGACATTGAATTCTATGTAGGAAAATGCAACAGCTTCAATCATATCATAACAGCTTAAATTCTTTTTACAGCTTCAGAAAGGATTTCAAGTATCGCAGTTGATATTTATGGAAAACAGCTCAAAAAATTTCAACTAAAGCAAATTTAGCACAAGTATCCTAATTCATGAGATCGACAACCGTACGCTTGACTAGTTTTATGAGTGAGTTATGTTTAATGTTGATGCAGGTGTCACATTCCAATATTGGTTTTCCAAGCTGATTTTTTACGTTATTGTGATTTCTAAGAGGTCAGAATTCCCATTATTTTTTCTTGTGTTGAACATCCATAAAATCATTTATTTAACTAACGAGGAGTACTTATAATATCATTGCATATTTCTTTATGTTTAATTTGAAGATAGATGGGATAAGTGAGAGACAGACCAAGACATAATCAAGTACAAGAAACATGAGCAGACTATTATGATTACAGTAGATAAAACTGTGAAAAATTGCCAGATAACAATGATAAAGCTAGACATACGCCGTTGGAATCTGCCTTAGTGTTTTAGATGTTAAGCGCTTGCACGTAAGATCGAGGTTTCTGAGTTCGATCCTTGGTGTTGGGGTCGTGGGTGTAAACTGCAAAGGAGTCACATCTGTCCAGCTTTTTCTGGGTTTCAATAGATTTCTGAATTTTGTTTATTCGTGATAGCTATAATATTCAATGACCTCTACAAACCTCTATACTGCTTGTGATGAATTGATTACGACGGTAGATATAATAATAATATTTGAAGAAGTCATGTTAAAGAACATTTACTAGAATTTTTAATACAATGGGGGTTCAAAAGTTTTATTGATTAATGTTAAACAAATAAGGGCAGTTTATAATTATAACAGCTGTAATTTATAAATGAAAACTTGACTAAAATTAACAATGATGGTATTATTTGGATTAAGTTAAAGTTGGAAGGATAAAAAATGCTTGCACAGTTTATAGGTCAAACGAACAGTAAAAATCGGTGAACATTTTGGAAAATGGTGGCAGTGAATCGATCACTATAGCAGTGCTCTGTAAACCAAAAATTCTTTCTGTACATATAAACTAGAGTTGATACATTGAGTATAATCACCTGTAGCCACTTTTCTGATACGAATTTATTCCGATGATGTAATATGTCCTATGTTTTAATTTTAATTTCGTATATGTTGCTGAGATTAGTCCTCAGTAATACAATGGAACCTGTTAAAAAGTCAAGTATAAATTATTATGAGGATATATTTCATTTAAACATATTTAACAGTCAAACAATGAGAGTAAATCAATTCATGCTTGTTTGCATTGATCAGAAAAATAAACAGCCGAATGATTAATTAATAACAACAGTTTTGTAAGCAGATCGCAAGTCAAACAACAATCCATAAAACCGAATATCGACAATATGCATAGGGAAGAAAGGTTAAGACTAGATACTTATGAACACTTACAGTATAACCAATAAGGTTACAATATATATCCAAAGGTCAAGTAGGTTCATACATGTTTGTACTAATAGTGTAATCCCTATGTTCTACGTATATGTGAGGTCGTTATATTAATCACAAACAATAGTACGGCGATTCGTGGATTGGTTAGAGTTAGACATTAACACCATTGGATGCCGACTCTGTGGTCTAGGAGTTAACCGATTGCGCCCGAGACCGAAAGTCATGGGTTCGAATCTCGCTAGCGTGATAGCGGACACGCACTACTGGGGAGTCCCATACTAGCACGAAATGGCTGTCCAGTGCTTTCAGGTTTTCCGTGGTGGACTAGCTTTATTAGGTGTATCTAATCTAGGAGGTTAAAAACAAGCTGGAATACACAAATTATGTGGTTCCTGATTTGTAATTACATTGCATTCTCTCACTCACCTGATATCAACTATATTTATTCTGATCTTTAATTTCACAATTTCATTGTACGGATAAACTTATTCAAGTCAACACTTCATATTCATCACCCCAACATCAACGATTCGATTCGATTTGATATGACAAACAATCCTGAATTCACATATTAGAATTTTAAATGATGTGCCTTGCTTTAAACTTGACCAATTTTTGGTATAATTATTATGGATATATAATTGTGGAACCTGAAGAGAATATATTCAAAAGGATATTCTTCGTTATATTTGTGTTTTAATTTTCTTTATTTATTTATGCTTCACAAAGTCTATTCTACAGATTTTAAATTGTTTGATATTCTCATGAAGAATTGCTTCTTAGAACGAAATTCAGTCGAATTGACATATAAATGCGTGATAATATATAGAAAGTAAGGACAAATGTTACATATATTTCGATAATGATATTAGAAGACGAAGATTATCAGAACTATGCGATATATTAGCGCAAAACATTTCGAACAATCTGGTCACACATATGCTTGTTAAGAGCATTTATATATAAAAATAAAAGGTCAACTAAACAAGTGACCCAATAAGAGCAGAGGATAAACATCCATCATTCTCTATTGCTAAACATATAAGTGAAACAGGTCACAAGATTAATCTAAATTCAGCTTTTGTAGTGTTGTATAAAAGTGTAAAAGGTTTATCGAAGCCTTAGCCATACGAAAATTCAAACCCCCTTTGTGTGTTCAAAAACAGTTTGTTCTTACCTTAAATATACCCTGGTAATATTGACTTATTATCTAGAGTGATTAGGTTTGTTTTATGTTCACGTTATTATTATTATTAGGCTTATCATTACCCTTATCTCCTCTTACCCCGTTTCCTGTCTAGTTGACCTTTAATTTTTATATATAAATGCTCTTAACAAGTATATGTGTGACCAGATTGTTCGAATGTATTGCGCTTGCCTGTGCAATGGGGTGAATTTAAATTCATTTGGTATTGTTTGGCTTGTATCTTCCTATTAAGGTTTAAGACTGCAATTGATCAGTCTGTTATCGGCACACACATATACTTGTCAGGGCATTTTTATATGAAAATTAATAAAGGTCAAACAAATAAAAGTACAATTAAAACAACTAAGGGGAGAGAAAGAATAAGAAATTGTCGCGTTATCCTAGGCCATAGAATGAATTAAGGATTATCAAGGTAAAGTCAAGGTTACGACAAATTGTTTTTGTACACATAAGGGGTGTTTAAATTTACGAATCGCCAAGGCTTCAATAAAGTTAAGAATTCGACCTTGACAATTTCTATACAACATTCTAAATGCTGTATTAATGTTAATTTTTTGACCCGTTATAGTCGATTAGGTGTTCAAGTATAGAACTCCTAACTGTTTTCCTTTCACCCTTATAGAACCAAGCTGGAATATGTTCCCGTATCCGAGTTGAAAGAGAGCGCTGGCTACGGCTAATGTACCTTGCTCCACAAGAGCAGGTGAACTGGTAGATGCACATGGAGGCGACCAGACGCGGAAGCTTATCTTTTATGGATACATAAAATAAGTTTCTACTAGTGAAGGTTATTCTCAGTTTTGCCGCGTTAAATGTTCTTCTAATAGTTGTTGTTAGACGATTTTTGATTACATCTGATGTTCGATCATCTTTAAATTCCAGACTTGTATAAACGTTTTTCTTCGGAACGGAACAAGTAGAATTCTTGTCGTGACTACTTCTATTCATATTCTTTTCTATGAACCGTTCTGGGTAACCATTTTCCGTCAAAGTCTTCTTGAGGAATGCGAGTTCTTCGTCAATGCATTCCGTACTGCATATGTGATGTATGCGATAGCATAGCATTCAATTATATCGATGCTATTAAATCTCGAATAGTCGAACTAGATCGCAACATATCTCTCAGATGCCACGCATTGTTTGAATTGTCTTTAGATGAACGTAAACAATTGTTTCTTAGTTCAAACAATATGAAAACATTTTCAAACCCGATTTTTCGTAACGTGATGGCTCTGAAAAGGTCAGAATTCCCCTTCGAAAACTTGGAGTGGCTAAATATAAAAAGTTTCCAAACCTCATTTCACTATATAAACCTTATAATTTTACTTTTGGTGCTAATATACAAAGACTAACCGAAATTTTACCAATTCAGATTGTAGTGGCTTTGCTTCGTTAATCGATCACCTCGATTACCATTATAATATAAATCTCAACGGTGATTAAAATCAGAATGTAATGAGAAGAGACAAGTACACTTTATAAGCGGATAGCGCAGATCACAAAGTTATAAGCACATCAAGCGAATTTGAAGCAGAGGCGAATAAATATATTTCAGAAAATATATAAGCAAATTTATAATCAAACCGCACCAGAGCACAGCAAGACAAAGCAAAGGCTAATGATATGATTCGAGTACATACATACATGGGGAAGAGAATGAATCATCGAGTGATATTTAAGCGATCAGTATTTTAGCTAGTCTGTCATATGCTCTGGTGATATAACAGTACAAAGAAATATGCGAATTGTTACTATTCAAATGACATTGTCTGTTAAGTAAGTTATTAAAAGGGCTTAACTAAAATCAACCATAATCAAAATTGGTTGTAGGATAGTGGCTATAATACTTCATTATTTAATTTGTGACATAACCTTTTTAAAAGTCGGGGGTTGTGGGGATTGCTAAATTCCACTGAAATCATGATCCTATGAGTGTCAAATTACCACTGAGAACCTAGATACATTGGAAGGCCGTTTCGTCCTATTTTGAGACTCCTCAGCGGTGCGCATCAACGATGCCACACGTGGGATTCGAACACAGGGCGTGAAAACTGAAAATTATCATGTGCTCACTAGCGGCTAGCTTCGAGAGGTAATTTTTGGTGTTCATGTGAAAAACCAAGACCAGTGGAGTTTAACCATGTAGGATATGAGACGGTTACCCACCAAAGATAATGGAAGATAGTCGGGAAACATCGTGGATTGATTAGTTAGACAATATCACGATTGGATGCCGCCTCAGTGGTCTAGAAGTTAAATATTTGCGCGGCACCGAAGGTATTAAGTTCAAATCTCGCGTCCGAAGTCATGCGTACACACTACTAAGGTGTCCCATAATGAGATGAAACAGTCGTCTAGTGCTTGTAAGTTTTTAATCGTCGTTTAACATTGATCGTTTCATGATTTCAATGTCTTAAAAATGTTAAGAATGCTGATGGTTTTGTTTTATATTCTGCTTTTGTTAATAAGTAGTCCACAAAGTTCCAAGTTACATTGTCCATTAGATCAAGGTTTTAAGAGTCTTTTTTGTAATATGGACTCAGATATCCATAACAAATCTTAAATGGGATAGAATAGGATCGCACTCATGTTTGAACTATTATGTCTGCGGAATAGCTTAACTGGCTTGTACTCGGAGACCGAATTCGACGATGCTAAGTGAAAACATTAAGACTGACTATATGAATTTATTTGACTGGAAATAAATCAAACCCTTATATGGATACATAATTTAACACCAATAAATCAATAGTGTACTATGTGAATACATATAGGCAATATCATATTGACTGATTTTCATATTGATTAAATTTTGCTCTTTTGATTCCGTCATAACAATATCTTTGAAAAATTATTTCCACATGAAATACGATATTTATGTATTATGCACTGAAGAATTTGTCTTGAGATTTCCTTCGAAACGAAATTGAATTTAGCAGCTTAACAAGAATTGAGTGACTGGCTCTGTTTTCGCCCACACGTTCTACCACTACGAAACACCATTTATCAAAAACGGATATCCTTCAATATTCATTGATATTGAATATGAAGCCAAAAACACAAATAATCACAGTAGAAAAGGAAACTTTATACATGAACATCGACTTCAAAGGTGATAGAGCCACATATATTTTAAAGAGGAGAATTTCTGATTCCTTAAAAAGAACATTCTTCGCAGCAACTCTGCGAATATTATTCTCCAGCCGACCAATGTTCACCAATAATCTGAAAGACAAATTATCTCATCTGACCAACTCAATGTGCATTTACCAATTTACCTGCTCTTGTGGAGCTAGGTATATAGGTAAGTCGATGCGTATTTTATCCAAAAGAACTCAAGAACATTATCCAATATGGCTAAAAAGAGGAGGCAACGGCTCAATAAGAAGTTCTGTAATTGAACACCTTATAAACACAGGTCATTCAGTCAAGAAAGACTGCGTTCAAAGTCATCTACAAGGTAAGTAGAAGCCTTCCTAAGACAATCAGACTGCATCTTATCTGCATTGCCGAATCAATAGCCATACATTTGGAAAAACATCTGCAAAAGAGACTAGTACAACCTCTTCTTCTACCATCGTCTTCATGTATTAAAATTTTCTCTTTTTTCATACTCTTTTTCCTTTACAGCCATCTTCTTCACCTTCCATCTTCCCTTTAAATCTTCTACCCCCAACTGGTTTGTTTTATATTTCCACGATCATTCCGATTACATTTCATCTCTGTTTCAACATTTTATTTTATCTTGCTGAGCCATCCTTTCCCAATGATAATTTCCCTATCTATCTTTTGATGAATAATTAAGCCAATAACAATCAAACGATTATTAAACTTTCCTTGTTTAAAAATTATTTTTATCAGAATGGGTTTTGTGGAGAATTTACGAAATTTCACAGGTTTTTAAATCATGAGTCAGTTGAAGCTAGACCACCATTGAAAACCTGGAAGCACTGGACGGCCGTTTCGTCCTGGTATGGGACTCCTCAGCAGTGCGCATCCACGATCCCGCACCACGCGGGGCTCGAACCCAGGACCTACTGGCTTCGCGCGCGAGCGCTTAACCATTAGACCACTGAGCCGGCATCCAACGGTGTTAATGTCTAACTTCAACCAATCCACGAAGTTGCGCCACCGTACACCATTGTCTTCAGTGAGTTGTTATCTCACAACAGACCGGTTGAACTCCACTGGTAACGGCTTCTCACTAGAACTCCAGGAGCTTTTCTTGAAGTCAGTCACTAGTGAGCAGTGGTCTAATGGTTAAGTGCTCGCGCGCGAAGCCAGTAGGTCCTGGGTTCGAGCCCCGCGTGGTGTGGGATCGTGGATGCGCACTGCTGAGGAGTCCCATACCAGGACGAAACGGCCGTCCAGTGCTTCCAGGTTTTCAATGGTGGTCTAGCTTCAACTGACTCATGATTTAAAAACCTGTAAAAATTATTTATTTATTTTTTAATACCTTTGTTTATTTAACCTCACTGTCACCATGTATAACGGAAGTTTATTATCAGTATTATCATCCTGTAAAAATAAGTACATATAAATAAATTCACCGAAAAGAGAACTCTTCGCTGAATTAATCTTTATTATTTAACAAGAATCCTCATTTGAAATTTTATTCTTTAAATATCCATTCCTTTAGATACAAGTTCATTGTTACAATTTCATAATGAATAATACATTTTCAGTTAAAACAATAAAATAACATTTAAATAATAGATTGTTAGTATAGCTGAAACTTTTAAGAACCAGTTATATGTATCCTTAATTTTCAAGAATAATACAACTTTCATGAGCTACGTACGTAATCAATTGTGAAAAAGGAGAAAAATAGTACATAGTGTACACAATGATTTAAGTGTATATATATATTTGAAAACCTTCAACTCCTGACCTAATTTCTGGGAAAGAAACAATAATAAACAAAAAAAAACTACTATGGTAACATGAACACCTACTTAACCCTTAGTTTGTTAGTTATAATATAACTGGGTTATTTTCAAAGCATCAAGAATAATATTACAATTGTAAAACTACCTCATAGTTTGTTCACAAAAATAATGAAAAGTGTACAAAATTGGTATTGATCAAATTTCCAATGTACAATTTAACCTAAATCATTTAACTAAACACACAGGTGATATAATTACTATTGATATCAAATGCATCATTACTACTGAAATAGATGACCCCAAGATTATTTTAAATTGATTACTGAAAGCTACATATAGGTATCTTTGATGTCAGTCTACTACTGATTCCTTAAGTAGAATTTTTTTAACTTATGAAGTATTGTATTTCAATTCATATGCGAAAATATTCGTTTTATCAGTAGTTAAAATGTTATTTATGTCAGAAACCAACAAGTTAAACATTAAGACCATCTGGTTCCGGCTCAGTGGTCTTGAGGTTAAGTGTTCGTGAATGAGACTGCACGTCCTGGGTTCGATCCCATGTGCGAGATCCTGGATGCGCACCCCTGAGGAGTCCTCTGCTGGAATGAAGTGGCCATTTAATTCTTAACGTTGGTCTAACATTGATCGGTTCTGAAAAGAAGAATCGGCTTATACTAAGTCAGGAAACGTCAGAAAATTTAATTTTTCTACTCATTGGAATATTACAAAGATATTATTTTTATGTGTAACAGTCTACTCAATTTATCTAAAATTATCAAGTCAATCCTTGGTAACTAATACGAAACTGAAATTTTAAACAAAGATTATTAACGGTTACTATTAATACAAGCTACCCTAGAATTATTCGAGTTCCAAAAATAGAAAACCTCAATACATATAGCTGAAGCCATTGGAATTCGTACATATAACCCCAATTTACTTGTACAGAAGAAATACGTAACCCCCCTATCCCTTCCATGGCCAGTTATAACTTAACTAACGAATTTTTTTTAAAATTTTATTATTATCATTATTTATTTTATTCTACCTTATTTCTACATCCATTATTTGTTTGTAATTTTCCGCCTCTTTGTATTCTTCACTATCTAATTATTTAATGTTTTGTGATTACTATTCCTAGTCTATTTACCCACCTTTGTTTGACCTTCTATTTCCAACGTTTAACTATTGATAAGAGTTTTGTTATTGTATTTTATTATTCTCACTATTATCAGTTCACCTGTCTTCCTACTATCTAATTGAAAACAATTGTTCGCTTATATGTGTTGTTCTAATTTTCACAATAGGAATCTTTAATATTCTAAGATATAGGAGTATTCGATATTTAAGAAACCTCGCGAACGGGTTGATAAATGTGTAAAACATAGAAGGAGGGCTTAATGTATGAAATGACTTTATCCATAACGAGATACTTGCTCAGTTTTTTACAGTGGTATTTTCACTAAACTCATTGACTTATTATTGCTCAACAATAAGATCCAGACAACTCGTCACATTATTAATCATTTATTATTATTATCATTATAAGCTTTACTTAATATTATGTTTCTGGTACAATATAGAGTGAGTTGGAGAATGCTAATCGCCTGCCTATGCTCCATTGGCAGTAATAGGCGTAAGACTAAGTATTGTTGAAGTGATCTAGAAAATTTCCCAAGTACTTCAGTGTTTTTATTTGAAGTAGTGCTGTAATAATTTACTATCCTTTTATAATATCCGGTAAGTTCATACAATGATCATTCATATTTATTCTTTTCAAATGAATCTAAAACAAGTAGGTTTATAGCAATGTTTGCACAACTAGGCAATAGGTGGTTCAAACGTTTAAGTAGACTGCTTCAAGAAAATGGTGGAGTCAAATATATATTTCCAAGACAAGTAAGAACCAATTACTAAAGTAAATAAATAACTCTATTAGTTTATTTAAAACAGTTTGAAATGCGATTTCAATATCTACTGTAATATACAAGCTAGCTTTAACTCTTCCGTTTTAATCATCTATCTCGAAAAGATGGTAATGATTTGTTTTCTGTGTTGTATGGTTTAATCGTGAAGCATCCATTGTTCCTATGATCATTATAATCGGCAAATACGAAATCAAATATGGAAGCCAATAAACGAATCATCCTACCATATATAAAGAAAGATCCTATCAGAAGTTACAAAGAGATTATTCAGGTCGTTAGGTTAGACACATAAACCAACAAAGTGACTTCAGTTAATCTTATGCAAAGCAAAGGATAGAGTGACTAAAGAGGAAATGTCATAGATCATTTTCAAAATAAGCTGTTTCAAATGCGAGGAATATCGTGCTGGACAAAGTAGGTGCACTCTTCATTTTTGTTTGGATGAACACCAACTTCTTGCAGAATGCCATGACTTATTTTCACTTATATTAGTGCACGTGGACGATTATGCACACAAGTTCCTCTGTGAAAATATTGAAATTTTTTATAAAGGAAATACAAAGAAAAGCAAAATATCTTTTAGGAGTTTAGCAGACAAGTCAATTGGCAATTAATAAACACATCTAAATCGATCAAATTTATTAATCCATCAGAAAAACCATGGACAAATATAGGATAGAAAATCCAATAGAACAGAAAAACAATCAAAACAAATCTGCGAACGATGGTAGGTCAATGGTCAACAATAACCAATCTAAATCAAAGTCGACAGGACAAGCTGTCAGTTATAGATACGAAAAAACTCAAATACTTCACTTCTACCTGACGTTTTTGCTGATAATATTGTTCAGGGGAACAATCGAAAACTCATATTTAAACCATCCAGCTTCGAGAACGAAACCACCAAAATCATCTATCTTTTAAAAATCAAAGTAAAAAAGATGAATGAAATTGTTGAGTACATAAAACAAACAAACATATAGAAATAGTTATATTGTTTATTAATAAACATCATGTAAATTCTATACTATACGTTTCCAAGTATCAAATAGTTTAAGTGAATAGAATGAAAGACAGAATTAATTAAAACAGCCTTTAAAGTACGTTTGTAAAAAAAGTATTTAACTTCAGATTTACCTTAATTAACTTTTATTATTGACCGGAAGTCGTTTCAATTTCAAGTTAATCAATTTACATATTTATAAATCTACCTTAGTTTCAAAAAAGCATCAGTGCAACAAACAAGATATAGCCAAGTTCTGAACTCAGAATTAATCAGTCGGAACGTTAACCTAATACTTTGAACATAATGTTACATAAGTATCACAAACAATTTTATGATACATACTTTTGTCTAATTAAAGAAATATTACAATCAGACAGGAATGTTTTTAATTTCAGCGAAAATAGTCTGGTCATTTTAAATACTCCGCATGAAATATTGATCTTGCTGACGATTACAATTGTATCAGATCAAAAACGGTCAAGATACAAATACGTAGGTGATGTATTGTTGTAATTTAGTTGTGTAATTACGATGAAATTAAGATTGAAGGTGGGTGGAAATGATGCAGATACGTATATGAGACTTTTGTTTTTCTACAGAATAATAAGACAAATAAAAATTGTTAGCGACATCACTTGTAAAAAGAAATACGAAACAATCAGTAGTTCATTGCCTCGGGGTCGTGGATGAGCACTGCTGAGGAATCCCACAATAGGACGAAACGACTGTCAAGTGCTTTCAGGTTTTCTAAGGCGGTCTAGATTCAACTGAATCTCAACTATTGAAGTACTACAATTTCCACAAAACCCTTCTGATACTAATCATATATATATTTTTATCAAACAAAAACACCACAGGACGCCAGCTCAGTGGTCTAGAAATTAAGCGTTCGTGCGTTAAACTAAAGATCCTGGGTTGAATTCTCGCAAGCGAGGTAGTTGATGCTAACTCATGAGTAGTCCCATACTACGATCAAACGGCCGTCTAATTCTTTCAGGTTTTCAACCATGGTTTAACACTTATCGATTCACGGGTTTAATGAAAAACAAGAAAACTTATGAATGCCTAGAAATAACGATATTGGAAATGCTAAGAAAAGATCATAAATAAAGGACAAGAAATATTATATGCCTTGTAGGGCCAGCGAAATGCCACTACACCCTAGTCAAATCATCCGGCAGTTAGATCATTGAATATCGAACAAAACATCGATCCTCGTCAAGGTCAAGGACAACCAACGCGCATCAGTTAGTCGTATGCCATGGACTGGCCCATGCGGCAGTGGTCTTACTTTCGATTGCATCTACTTTAACTAATATATTTCTGTAATAACGTCCTCTGTGTTGTACGGTCTTCAAAGCATCTACGGTACCTTGATACATCAATGGGGTAGTCCACGTAAGGTGCTGACCACGAGGTGTGACTTCGACGTTAGATGGTTTGTCACACAATTCACGTATAACTCGAGTAGGCGTCCAATCATTTCGTAATAAATCATCTACGTTGGTGATCTATAGCCTCAAGGTAAATAATTCAAAACAATAAGTTAAAATTTATACGAATATTCGTCTATATTAAACCGAATAATTTTGAAAAAATTGGGTGCCCAATATAGAGAAATTATTATATGTGAAAATTATTTTTGAAATGATCTCAGTGACTGAAATTTAAAATAATTCCAACGTTTCGTCCAGAAAACTTGTCAGGACTTCTTCAAGACAATAATCGAAATCAAGATCATCGAAGAAATACATAGCGTTTAACAATTGAATCAAATCCTTACTGTGCTAATCCAATCATATTTGGATGTTTACTTTAATAAACAAAATAACATGAGTCAATCAAATGAGACTCATGAAAAGTTCAGCATGTGGAGTTAAATGACTGAATGAATTGTATGTGTGTGTATGTGTAAGACTGAGTTATTATCAGCTGATATTAGATGCTAATTTTGTTTTTAGATGAAAGGGAAAATAAAAGTGCAAGTTGAAGGTTAAAAAATTGTTTCTGAATCATTGATGTGCATGTAAAATGAGAATCATCAAATACATAATTGTATTGCTAAAAATAACTTACAAGACATCTGACAAATCTCTTTTAATAAGTGAGATCATGAGTCAATTGAAGTTAGACCACCATGGAAAACCCTTAGAGCACTGGATGGCTATTTTCTCTTAACATGGGGCTCCTCGGTAGTGCACATCCACGACCCCACTCACGGGATTCGAACCCAGGACCTATCAGTCTCGCGCGCGTGCGCCTAACCTCTAAAACACTGAGCCGGCATCCAATGGTGTTAGTGTCTAGCTTCAACTAATCCACGAAATTGAGCGACATATCCACTATTGTCATCTGTGAGTTACTATCTCACAATTTAAATGTTTTAACATGATGATCGTAGGTTTGACATCTCTCACCGCGCATGTGCTTCGACATTTTCAAATCACTCTTCAATAGTACTGCCATTCTTACTTTTAATAAACAAAATGATTCACAGGTCTTTAAAAGTAGATGGAGACTGTATTTATTTAGCAAATATTGATTAATAATACCATAGAGGTACATATACACACTATTTTCACATTATTCACATTGTGCTGACACATTTTTTCTTTTTCTACTTAAAGGTATCAACATCTTAATATGAGTGAATGAGCTTCTAGTACAGAGTTATTTGTTGAATATCATATATTTATCGATCATTTTGATTTTGATTGTTACCCAAAAGAAATCCAGACAATATTTCTGGCCAAATGTTAAAATAATTTTGAATGAACTCACTGAGTTTACTTCTACTGTTATATTTTTACACATAATGACTTACATTAAGACAATTAGTCCCTTTGATAAATTTCGATAATGTAATAAGAAGACGAAGAATATTGGGTCAAGTGACCCAATAAAAAATGAGGATAAACATCAATCATCCTCTATTGCTAAACATATAAATGAAACACGCTATAAGATTGATCTAAATTCGGCTTTTGTGGTTTTAGATAAAAGTGTAAAAGGGCGTATAATAAAGTTTATTGAAGCCTTAGCCATATGAAATCTAACTAACTAACTAACTAACTAACTAACTAACTAACTAACTAACTAACTAACTAACTAACTAACTAACTAACTAACTAACTAACTAACTAACTAACTAACTAACTAACTAACTAACTAACTAACTAACTAACTAACTAACTAACTAACTAACTAACTAACTAACTAACTAACTAACTAACTAACTAACTAACTAACTAACTAACTAACTAACTAACTAACTAACTAACTAACTAACTAACTAACTAACTAACTAACTAACTAACTAACTAATTAACTAACTAACTAACTAACTAACTAACTAACTAACTAACTAACTAACTAACTAACTAACTAACTAACTAACTAACTAACTAACTAACTAACTAACTAACTAACTAACTAACTAACTAACTAACCAACTAACTATCTATCTATCTATCTTCAATTAATTTTACGATCAGTTAGCGGAATCTTTTTCAAAGAAACTTCATTCTTTTCAACCTATTATATATATGTACAGTTAATTTTACAATATGGCATGCTATCTACGTGGCATATTTTTTTAAAATAATGATCACACATTACTAAACAATTGTTATTTTGAAAACTATTACATTATGCATGCCAAATTATAGGTATGCTACTAAAGGTTTATTCAAAAAAGATATGTACCATCTGAAGTTTAAAAATATATTAGAGTAGGTATTTAAAAAAAAAAATCATTCATGAATTGTTTTGTTAGACCATTTGATACAAAAATTTCAATGATATGTAACAGAAGGTAAGAACCATGTGAACTTATGTGTCAGTTTTGTGAATAAATATAATAGAGAAGGGTTATTCTAGTGGTATTACAGGATATTTATGATCATTTATAACTAGAGAGGAGATAAATAGAAGAAAGTAAACGAAATAACGATAATGATAATTATAATGGAACTATTTTCATATACGTACTTGATTATTTGTAATCTAATAATTTAAAGTGATGTTGTAGTGAACGAATACTCAGATGGGAAAGACCAAATTAGAGAGTGCCTTCGTAAATTATGAAAACCGTATATTAAATACATCATTTGTCCATCTTCTATAAGTTTTCTCTTACAAAATTCATCGTTCCTTCACTCCTGTTATTATTTTGATAGCTTTTATTCTTCTCTTTTCTTTTCATTTCAATCTTCTCAACCTTCTCCTCAAAGGCATCCGACATACTACTTATATCTGTCAACATAAGTAGCACACATCACACACGTCCGCCTTTTAAACGATCGCTTCTGTGGTAATTTACTCACCGTGTCACATTTTCTTGTTATGCCACACTCTTTGTCGAAATGTCGAATCCACCGACGCACCGACCTCTGTAGCTCTATCAACCTTCTGGGCCATATACACCCGATATCGGACAAGGGATCAGACGTCCAACTTCTCCTCATCAGCAGAGAACGCTACAGCGCTCCATCCCGCCAGGAAAATCCACTCTGCATATTTTTCCTGAATCACACCTCACCAACTAGTAACCACACTCCCAGTCCAACGACGGAGCCCTCAGAACTGCACCATCTTCGCCTCCCCTTTGGCAGCAACACCGATATAGTGAACGGTAATTAGGGTGAGGAAACCTATTTATCGTTTAATCCAAAATTACAGAATGATTTCGTAAAATATGATAACCATAAATTAAATACATTATTTTTGCGTCATCCTTCAGTTGTCCTCCATATAATTTATGACTCTTTCAGTCCTGTTGTTATTAAAGTTCTTTTCTGTTCTCTTCAAATGAATATTCTCAATCTTTTACTGGCAGGTATTCCATTTGATTGGTGTTACACACCACTCATATCTGTAAACATAAGTGACATTCATCACTGCAATATGATTTAAACTTATCACTTGTATACAATATTACAATAAAATACTAACTATTACAGTGAGGATAAAGTTTGAATCTAACTAGGGATAAATGGGAAGTTCAACAGTTAGACTAATTAATGACCATAATTATATATTTGAAATTCTTAAAATTTTACTAGTGGAATGAGATAATATTCATTGGTGTGAGTATTTTATAATGCAGTGCCAAAAACATGAAATTATCAATGTGACATACAAATGACGGTAATGATTTTGTCTCATGGATAGATTGTAGTAAACTTTTTATTAGTTAAGTATTTCTCTTGAAGGGTAGATTTATACTGAGAAATTTTTCCACTTTTTGTAAGGATAGTGGCTAGCAGTGGAATCCAGTACGCGCGTTTCGTCCTGTTTGGAACTCGTCAGCTGGATGTACCTGCATCTCAGATGTGATGTTCACTCTGGGACTCCAACCCAGTACCATTCGCTTCAAACGCCATCGCGTTATCCACTTAGAGTTACGAAGCTAATGTATGCTGGATTGCATCAGTGAATTTAACTCAAAGGTAGAATATCTAACATAATTCGATTAGATCAACCAATATAAAATGATTAAGTGTTATATGACATAGTGTTATTTCAATATGAATTGTTTAGAAAATATGGTATAACTTAAAAAAATACAAATCAGACAGGTAACACTGAACACATCCTGCATCACAATTCAGAATTATTGATTGATTGCATTTTTAGCGTATTTAAAATTAGTATCATGAGACTTTCAAGTAAACTGATAAACATGTTTATTCTACTCATATGATTTTGAGATGGTGGAGAAGATTTGTAGATCATGTGGATTTTCACATGTTTCCAATTGAATGAGTGTCCGTAGTTGTCCACATGTATTGATATAAGTGAGGAAGCATCATGGCGTTTGACTGCAAATTGATGTTCACCTTCAACAGGAGTCAAACAACCAACTAGCATTCTTGGACATGTTGATCACTAGAACCGACACAGTAAAAACGGAAACTCAAGTATATAGGAAACCGACACATACAGAAAACATTCTCGACTACAACAGCAACGACCTAAAAGCTCACAAAATCAACTGCAAACACACATTGTTCAAGAGGGCGAGGACACACTGCAGCACACTGGCAGCACGAAAAAATTACGAGAAATACCTAAAGGATATATTTCAAAAGAACGGCTACCCAATCAACTTCATCATAAAACACCAAACGCACGCAGCATCAGATCTCAGGTCAAGCACAAAAATCAACAAAATTATCACCCTACCGTACATACAAGGAATATCAGAAACCGCAACGAGACTGCTGAAAACCTTTGTGATAGGTGTGGAACACAAACCAACAAAATCACTACAATCAATCCTATGCAAACCAGAGGATGAAATAACAAACATCATCTACAAAATAAATTGTACCAACTGCGACAAACACTACATCGGACAAAGAGGACGCCCCCTCCACCTTTGCCTACATGAACATCAATTAGCAGTCAAACGCCATGATATCTCTTCACTTATATCAATACACGTGGATAACTACGGACACTCATTTGATTGAAAAAATGTGGAAATCTTGGACAGAGGAAATTCCAAAAACACCAGGCACTCAGGTCAATCAGCAATCAACAAGCACATTGATATCGATCTAATTTATTAACCGATCAGGAAAATTATGCACAAATATAGGAACAAAAATCAAACCAATGGGAGACACAACCAAAACAAAGAAGTAAACAATGATAAATTTGAGGTCAATAAGAACCAATCAACATCGAGGTGCACAGAACAAGCTGTGAAACACATTTGGAGAAATTAGAACACTTCACTTCTATCTGAAGTTTGTGCTAATGATGTCCTTCAGAAGAACGATGAAAGCTCCACGACCAAACCATCCAACTCAGAGAATAAAATTCCATCAAAATGTTTATTCTAAAAGAATTTTATCATGGTTACTTAATTAAAAATCAGTTAGATTTATGAATCTATATCATTTAAACAACATTTGCAAGCCACTTAGTGTTACATTATTATTTTGTCTTAGTTAAAAGGTCTTCAGTAGTTCTGTAGTGAACAGAACACGAGTGGGGGACAATCGTAATACATTTAGTTCAAAATTACAGAGTTACTTGGTAAAATAGAAAAACCATACTATAATACTTAATTTGCAAAATGTTCAATAATTGTCTCGAACTTCATTGCTCTTGCATTTCCATACTAATTGCTTTCTATTCCTGCTCTTCCTTTCTTTCTCTTCCCCAGCCTCTGCTGCCAAACATTACATTCCTGACCACGTCATATACTATTTATATCAATATAAGTAGCGCGCACCACAGTATCCTGTCAAAAACTCACAATGAAATGAAACTAAAATATTCAGAGTACAAAAAGAAAGGTAAAATAACTTTAGGACATTAAATCAGAAACTAAGCGCTTGATATATCTGACATTAACCAACGCATTATCGAATGTCCTATTCTTGATATGAACATAATTCAGTAGTTGATATCAGTCAGTGACGATCATATATTACAAAACCAAAAACTATTATTCAACTTTACTTCTGCTATAGTTTGCTTTGTAGTTCATTAAAACAATGTGCTTTTTTTTCTTTGTGTAATCAACAGATTAGTTGGATTTATTAAATAAAACTGACAAACGACATATTACAACAAGTCACAATTAAGAATCATATGACATAGTGGTAAATAATGAAACGAAATTTAATTACCGAAAAATCAATAATTAGCTATTGATGAACAGAAACATAATTTTGTTCTGTTCATAAGGTATATCATGTAAAACTAAATGTAAATGGGAGCAAGAAAATTTCTTGTTTTCTACTGATGAAATCGGTATAATTTATTCCATTATTAAAATATTTTTAATACGAAAAGTAGTAATCTAAAGAGTACTGTTGAAGCAATAAAGGAAAAGGAATTGACTTCAAGGTCATAGCACTATTATTAATCAGCTGTGTTGTTTGGTTAGCAACAGAGAATCATGAATTTAACAATTAATCACTTTACGACGAATATGGATAAGGAAAATGTAATAAAGAACTTACAAAACGCTTTAATGTTAAGTAAAGTACAAACATGTGAACATTGAGAATAAAATAATAATAAATTTATGTATAGAAACAAAAGATACATTGTAATTTATGCAAGTTAGGATAGAGTGTTTGTGTTAAGATGTTGGAGATGGGACTTTAAAGTTGGTGTGTTAGATTAGAATAGGAATAATAGAGTTATGATTTTAGGGTTCCAGTAATAATGTCTAATTTCAAACATTGTTTTATTCACGTATAATCAATATATTCACAATAAATTGTTCCATTTAGTATCAGGAATTATTTAATTAATTACTCTGATCTATTATTGGTTAGAAGGTTTTGAAATACCAAGGTCGTTTGACTGTATTATTTCAGTTTATCACACACTTGTGTTTATTTAATAAATCTAATTAATTTGCACTATTTTGTTCATTTCGAATTTTTGGTAGACATAAAAGACTTTATTACAATATTTTATAAGTTTGTAGAATCCATCGTCAAAAAAATTTGATGGCGAGACTATAATTTGTGAACGAACCAATCAGGTATAAGATAACAGGTCTCGAATTTTAGAGCGAAACGCACTCATTCATTTGGATAAATTGAGTTTTACCATTATAGCTAATAGCAGTTCGTGATGAAAACCATAAATCTGTTTTCTAACCCTAACCATCAACTGTAAATCAGAATTCTAATTCCTCACACTGGTTTATAACCTTCATTTGATCCTAGTTATTAGGTGAATATTCTCAAGGTCACTTTAGCATCGTCGTCCATAAATTATAGTCTCACCAATTTATTTAATTTTTATGGTAACTGATACTATCCAACTAAGCTGATCAAAAGCAGTTCAAACCCAGCGATAAAAACTAAAACGTTGAAGTGTTTAAGTAATTAACTGATGACAACTAATTGATATATTCTTGTTACAGCATTTACTTCGAGAAAATTCCAGGATCGGTCTCTTTGCCATATTTAAAATTATGAATGACCTCTGAATTATTTTTGGTTCATTGAAGTAGATGAATTTATGTTACCATAATAGATATTAAAGTTTCTTAAAGTCACAAACTTAACTACTGATAATAGTTATATGTTTTATGATAATTCTTCAAACAAATCAAGATACTCTTAAAACACCGTTTTAGGTACTATCATTCATTGACCTTTAAAATAAAATCTAGATGATACACAAACTTTTATATTGTGAAAATATGAATATACATATCTAATAACATAGTGGAAATTACATTAGCATGATTAAGTGTCAAATGAAATATCTGAAGTGATAGGTATGATTACCAAGGTTTGATTTGATAATTTCGAATAAATAATATTCTTGTTCTTCCGTTGCATTATTTAAACTGGAATTAGTTTTGATTTGGTTAGTTATTCTCTGAAGAAGTGAATTAAACTGAGTTACGAAATGTCAGAACATTTAATTTTTCTACTCATTAGGATATTACAAATATATTCATTTATTTACCTGAAGTGACAGTTTATAATATATCGTATAAGGAATATGATCAAGAATTATGAGAAATATAGCTTAATTAATTTTAATGAATACACAAAAGAGCAAGAACAAACATTCTAGTAGAATAGCATGAATTCATTTTTATTTCATTGGTTCTCGTCAGTTGCTTACAATCTGTGATATTTCTTGTTCTTACTCTTTTCAAAATGATAAAGGGAACTATGTGTATGAGATTTATAAAAAAACGCCTCCCTGAACAATTATTTAAGTCACTGAACCACTTTGTGACAGTATGCTGTAGAATATCAAGAGAAGCGACAAGAAATATCGCAGATTGTAAGCAGCTGACGAGAACCAACGAAATAAATATGAATTCATGCTACTCTGCTAGAATATTTGTTCTTGCTCTTTTCAAAATGATAAAGGGGACTATATGTAAGAATATACAAAAGATGAAATTTTTAGAAAAAGAATGAATAAACTGTTTAGTTTAGACTACAAACCGATCTTTGTTATTCAGCAATTGGAAATCAATAATAAATGAAGTAACATTTTACCTTAATATGAAACTCCTTAGCAAATCCCATACACGATACAACTTGACATTGAACTGAAGACCTTTAGGACTTGAAGAGTGCACCAAACCTTCAAGCCATTCAACCATCATCTAGTGGTTTATACATTTAACATCAATAAACTATTGTTATTGTATGATAATATTCCTTTCCCATTGGTGGCCAACTTCTTCATACACAACATAAATGGAGACTAATGGTCATGGTTTCTTATTAGAACTATGAAATTCCATAATTTCCACAAACTTCACTTCTTCTTCTTCTTCTTACGCCTGTTACTCCCAATGAAGCATAGGCCGCAGACCAGCATTCTCCAACCCACTCTGTCCTGGGCCTACTTTTCTAATTCCATCCAATTCTTGTTCATCTTTTTCATGTCTATTTCCATTTCTCGGCGTAATGTGTTCTTTGGTGTTCCTCTTTTCCTTTGGCCTTGAGGATTCCATGTGAGAGCTTGTCTTGTGACGCAGTTGGGTGCTTTCCTCAATGTGTGTCCTATCCACTTCCAGCGCTTCTTCCTGATTTCTTCCTCCGCTGGGATCTGGTTTGTTCTCTCCCACAGTATAGTTTAACAACTAGTTATAGATGTACAGTCTTGGAAAATGAAGTAGGTATCTAATAACCCCCGGTTTGAAATGGCTCTTCAGTTGACGTTAATTCTGAATAAATATTATATTCAGAGAAATGATTGATTCAAGTTATCATTATACTTTTTAATATATACATGACATAAATAATAAAAATTTTCAGAAACATATAAAATACAACTAACATTTTGAGACTGAATATGAGTAAAATGATAAATATCCTACTCAAGTCAGAATATAAAATTAAAATATTAGAAAACTCTGAAATATAGTGAAGATTCCCATTTTCCCATTTGGTAAATAAAGAAGGAATGAATTGAGCGAAGAAATTTCTTTTCAATTAGTTTTTCATCATGGCTCTACACAATAATGATATAATACTCATCGAGTGGATACGTTACGTAATAATTACATAATGACATTTAAATTAACATTGAGTAATTGAAAGAAAGAGGATTATTAATATTCAAAGTAATCAAGAAGTTGCTACGTTGCATAATATATGAAAAAGAGAGAAGGAAGGATGGTCAATAGGATAGTAGTTACGTAAAAATCAAGAGATGGATGTTGAGAGATTATAAAGTTCAAAAACAACAAAAACAAAAATACGAAAATTTTTAAACAAGAAAAAACAAACCAAACGGAAGAAGTATGAAAAATAGTTCTGTTGAGGTAAATCTTATACCGATGGCCAAGGCAGCGAAAGTGGTTGTACACGTCTTTTTTGAATGCAAAGGTTAGGTTTGTGAACATGGATTGCGATGGCTTCCGCAATGTGCAAAAGGCGCACTCATAAACCATGTGGCAAATTTGACGGGATATTTTAGATAACCTTAAAAGCTTTATTCAATTCAACTTGATGACCTGTGTCAACCAATAGAGAGAGAATAGAACTTATACTCAATTTTACCTGTCCTTTGCATAACCACGACGGATGATGCTCTGTAATACGATGGCGAACTTGCCGAATTGTACGCCCTATATGACTGGCTTCACAGGAGCAGTTGAACCGATAGATACACATGTATTTGGCGAATTCGGGCAGTCTGTCTTTATTGGCCGTTCTTATTTTGGGATGGTTGTAGAAGATAGCATTTAATCTGGCTGCATTAAATGTTTTTTGTACAGCTCTTCTTAATTTCTGAGTCACGATTTCTTCATTGGTGTCATTTATGAATTGTAATTTTATGAACAGTACTTTCTTAGGGACGGTAGGTATCTTTGCCCTTGTTTTCATCTCCATCATGTGTTTATCGATGAATCTCCTAGGGTATCCATTCATTCCGAATATTAACCAATCCATCTTCAATGGTATCTTCCGAGCAAATCACTCTGGCACGATAAATCAAGATCTTTATTAAGTTCCTTTTGTATCTGATTGAAACTGCACTATAGAAATGAGTATATTATCCTGTTGCAGACTTTCTGTTCACCCCCCCCACCTTTTTAAAGTTCCGTCTGCTCTTCTAGCTAGATGTCCAACTACTTATTTATCATTGATTAGAATAGCATATTTCCAAGTTCGCTATTTCAAAATGTTATACAATACCCATGATAATCGACAAATGATTAAGGATGAAACCAGTTTTCCATATTGTTTTATTTTTTCTACTTACAAATCAAGTTAACTGCATTTATCTAAACATTCATATTTTGTTTAGATTAGATGGTTTTATTTCATTTTATATATAATCATAAGATCTCAGATTGAATAGTAATGAAATAAATAATTCGCTTTTTTTACTTTAATTACAAGTTCATGTTATTGGTTTCATTCGATTGTTACAATTATAAGTTTATAAACCTTTACCTATGAACAACAAATTAAAAGTTGATTGTATTCTATACCTTTTGTTCAATTGCCTCATAATTTTTTTTTCTATATTGAAGTATATCAATCAATACAGGTAAATCATGAAATACATGTAGAGACAGTACTGTACTGTTTATATTGGTATGTATGATTAAATGGTAAAAATAAGTTACTTTATTCTTTCAGAAATACGGTATTTCGTTTAACTTTAAAATGACGTGTTTTCCTGGTTTAACAACAGGAATTCATTGTATTGGTCACAATTGCCTTTTAGGAATGATATAATTAATACAAGAATGTCTGAATATTAATTATATTCTTTTCATGAAATACTTCCAAATATGATTAGTATATGAATCTATACAACCAGTAGATTCTTATTTGAAAGAGGTTCAACACTAGATACGACTGATTTATTAAACGGAGACCGGTGTACCTACGGAATTTGTGTGAGACTTTATAATGATACCAGGAATTTATAAACAAATTAGATGGAACAATTTTTGGTGGAGTTTTGTTCTCTGAGCTGGATGGTTTGGTCGTGGAGCTTTCATCGTTCTTCTGAAGGACATCATTAGCACAAACTTCAAATAGAAGTGAAGTGTTCCAATTTCTCCATATGTGTTTCACAGCTTGTTCTGTGCACCTCGATGTTGATTGGTTCTTGTTGACCTCAAATTTATCATTGTTTACTTCTTTGTTTTGGTTGTGTCTCCCATTGGTTTGATTTTTGTTCCTATATTTATGCATGATTTTCCTGATTGGTTGATAAATTGGATTGATTTCAATATGTTTGTTGATTGCTGATTGACCTGAGTGCCCGGCTTCTAAAAATTCTCTGGTGTTTTTGGAGTTTCCTCTGTCTAAGATTTCTACATTTTCCCAATCGAATGAGTGTCCGTAGTTATCCACGTGTATTGATATAAGTGAAGAGATATCATGGCGTTTGACTGCTAATTGATGTTCATGTAAGCGTAGATGGAAGGGGCGTCCGCTTTGTCCGATGTAGTGTTTGTCGCAGTTGGTACAATTTTTTTTGTAGATGATCATCATCATCATCATCTACAAAATAAATTGTCCGATGTATCACTACAAGTCACTCCAGTTTGTCTCATAAATGGTACCGAAATGGTCTTTCTTTTAGTCTAAGTCACACAGGTTGGGGAGAACTTGTTGATTCTTTATCTATTAATATTCTTCATAGTTATAAAAATGAATTAGGTGTTTCAAATGTAGGATAAGACCATACAGTTATCATTTCCTGTGGCTAATTCCATGGCTGATCTAGCCGATCGCCCAAATCAGCTATCATGGTTGCCCGCACTGCCCAGCAGCACCACATGGATTCTTTGACTTGGATTTCGCCGCCATTAGGGGTAATTTTCAGAATACCAGACAATTTTTAACATGACTTTCCTACTAAACTTATATCCTTTGATCAATCCTTTTCTCACCTATAAACTTAATCGACCACTGGATCACAATAATAGGTTGAACAACTGTACACGAGAAAACTAACTGTCAAAAGTTTGAATTTTTCTGCCCCAGAGAATTTTGACTGGTTATGTGCTCTTAACTTGGTTGTTGAAATCTGAAAAATATGAACAAGTTCCATGGAAACTTGATGTATTGTAGTTGACTATACATTATGAATTTGTGGTTGGATTTTTATTTATAAGCGTAGTAATATCGAATTGAGTACTTATAAGTTATTGAATGACATGTTATATTTCTGAAAAATGTATATGATTAGTATCAGAAGGGGTTTTTGTGGATGTAATAGTAATTTCAATAGTTGAGATCATGAGTCAATTGAAGCTAAACCACCATGGAAAACCTGTGACTTAAGGCTATATCGAGGCAATCCGCACAGGATGTACATATACCAACACGAGACTTTTCAATTGCAGTCCATAATAATAATGAAAAGAAACAAGTAAAACAAAAACAAGTGAATTTAAACTTCACCCCATTGCACAAGCAGGTGGCTACAAGGACTCAGTAGCTAAGTAGATAACACGATTGCGTTTGAAGCGAACGGTACTGGGTTCGAGTCCCGGAGTGAACACCAACTCTGAGGTGAAGGTACATCCAGCTGACGAGTCCCAAATAGGACGGAACGCGTATCTTGGATCCCACTACCCATCTTTGTTTAAAAAGTTTTCCCACTTTTCTTGAAGCCGAAAAAAGTTTTTGAGAAATGAAGAATAAATATATGTGTACGGATTTTTTAATAATAAATATAAATTACTGATGTTATTTACATACTTCTAATTACAATGCAGTTAATAGTGAAACTGTGATTACATAAAAGTTGAAAATAAACTAGACAAACTGAGTAAAAAGTCACGAAAGACCGATCGAGTTTACATAAGCTTAACTCAACCATTAGTAAAAATAATAGACTATATCATGTCCATTGGTATTCATGAAATGCGGTTAGACGAAGATGTTCAATGCTATCCTTAGCATTGATTATCTCTGGCGAAGTATACTGACAAAACATTTGTGTGCTTTTCAATGGTAGATGAAATATTACATGGATTCGGAAACAAAATTATCCGTTCTAAACATATTTTCGAAGACATATATTTCAACTTAAAACATGATCCTATTTTGATTTTAAACAAAATTCTTAAGAATTTTTAACTATAATGTAAATATGTGCATTTTCTAACTATAATTGCAATCATTATTGTTATCGCATACTTGTACTATGATACTATTGACCGTAAAAGTCCATAAGTACTAAGTGAATACTTACTTAATCATGTTACTTCCTGTGGAGTATATGCTGACAACCAGAATTCTCCATCGAAATCTGCCCTCTGCCCTCCTTTTCAGTTGTTTCCCGTTGCTATTCATTTTTCTGATGTCTGCTTCCAAATCCAAACGCAGTGTATTCTTGTGTCTTCCACGTTTTCCTTTCATTTCAGGATTTCAAGTTGGCACTTACCTTGTGATGAAGTTTGGATAGTTTCCGCAATATATGTTCTACCCAGCGGCTTTCCCTAATTTTTTCTTCAGATGAAAGCTAGTTTTTTTTTCTCTCCCACAGTAGACTGTTTCTGATGGTATCTGGCGAAAGAACACTAGGTATCTTACATAGACAATTGCTAATAAATACCCTCACTTTTTTGATAATGACTGAAGTTGTTCTCTAAGTTTGAGATTCGTACAATGGAGCTGTCGTGGTGTTTGTATTAAAAATTTCGATTTTGTTGTTTTTTGATACAGTTGTTTTGAGTTCCATATTTACTTCGATTGCAGAAATCCTGACGTTGCTTTGCTAATACGTGCCCTCACACTTGCATCGGATTCTCCTAGTTTATCAATGGTGCTGTACAGGCACGCGAAACTTTCCAACTCTTCCAGAGCTTCTCTGTCAAGTGTAATTTATTTGGTGCTCTCTTTTTTTGAACTTCAGGATCTTGATGTTCCCCTTGTATATGTCGAGGCCTACTGATGCAGAGACTGCTGCTACATTGGTTGTATTAACCTGCAGTTGCTGTTGTGTATAGGAGTCTATTATGAGAATAGTTTCTGACGATTAATATCACAAAATATAGTTCGTTTACTTTAATCTCGATTCAACTATCTTTGAAGAGTTTCGTTATTATTAAATTCATGCTCAACGTGTCCTCTCAACTTCATTCAACTACTTTAGAAGAGATAGAATGTGTACGTGAATTTGTAACACATTCGTTTTTCAGTTTTCAATGTATTCGATATTATTTATTTTCAAGCAGTTATCCGTTCATTTAATGGGCGACTGTTGCAAGTAACAGTTAAATCTTCACTGAGAATTTCATTTCAAGCGCTAAATTTCACGTCACTTGCTTTTTTATCCGTAAATTTGAGATGTATTCATAGAAAACAGATGTAGATAGAGTTTAAAATGAAAACCATGTTCTTATATTCAGGACTCACTTACTGAATGAACCGGAAAATACCTGAAAGTACTAGATATTACACATTTATTGAACACAGGAAATAAATTGGTTAACCTCGCACTCTTATCTAAATTACTTTCTCATTATTCTAACACTTAGTCTATTATGTTGCTGAGATAATTATTAATAGTCATATGCTTTTTTTCTTTATTAGATTTTATTAGTGATACTTGAATTACTGTAAAATAATGTAGTAAAAAGAACAAGTACTATATTCTCCATTTGGTTTAATAAAACCAAAAAGAAAAAAAAAGATTTTTACTAGTATAGCGGTTGTGGAGGTTATTAAATTTTTGATTGCGATCATGAACCGATTGATGTTAGACCAACTTTGGAAACCTGGAAGCACTGGACGGCCATTTTGTCCTATTGTGGGAGGTAGATACCTCAGTACAATGGAAGTTGGTCGCGCAATCTAGTGGATTAGTTGAGGTTAGGCATTAAAACCATTGAATGCCGACTCAGTAGTCCAGTAGGTTAAGCGTTCGCGCGCGAGACCGAAGGCCCTGGGTTCGAATTCCGCGAGCGAGGTCGTGGATGCGCACTGCTGAGGAGTCCCGCAATAGGACGAAACGGCCGTTCAGTGCCTCCAGGTTTTCAACGGTGGTCTAACCTTAATCGGTTCATGATCTCAATCAGAAAGGTTTTTTATTATGTTCATAAAATTCTTAAATTCACAATGTATAAATAAAATATTTAACAAGATTCTTTGTAAAATTCCAATGAATTTTGAATCTAAATTTAAATAAGTCGTTTAAACTTAACTTATTATCATGCTCAAATAACCATGAAAAACGTATGAGTATATCTAAAAATCTAGATTTAGAGATTATAAACTTAATCTAATATCTTACTTTTGAAACGTGTAACCTATATACTTTTCAAGATATTGAGAAAAATTCATTTGATTCATTAATTCACCGAAGTGCATTAGTTCCGTCAAAATGTTCTGTATCCTTTGTTACTGAGTGTCAAGTAATACGAAACCTAGTTCCAAAGATTCTTGGTGACTACCTTCAATTATTTAAGATAACATTACTACTAGTTGACTACGAAAGAGTGGTGAACATTGCGTCACTATCAACAACAACAACAACATAATAATAATAATAATAATAATAAGCATCAAGTTTGATCGACCTGTGTTACATTCTTATTTTATTCCCACAAAGATTTGTAGTTTGGAAATGTGCTTTAAAAGTGATATTGTTTGGAGAACTATCTAATAACGAAGAACAGTTAATACTTGTTTCTTCTTAATCCACCACCACTTAACAATGGTCACCCAAAAACCTGCAATCAATCAAACCGAAGACTTTTAAGTCTCACATTGTGCTTGATACATTTAAACTACTGAATCGGAATCCAGTGGTTTATATTTTCAGCTCCACTCTGTTGGGGACGTTAGATCCCCAGAACTCACTTGGGAAAGGATCTAATTTTGTAGTTTTTTTTGGAAAATTTGAATTTCATTTTTTTCGCGCCAAGGCGCTTTTTTCACCTTCTTATCGTATTTCCCACTTGGGAGAATCTTAAATGCGATTGGTTCGTTGTGTCTTTTAGTATGCTATTTTGTAACTCTTCCCAAGGACGGTTCTGTGCTACATATGTACGTTTTGATTTATGTTTGTTGTTATTGCTCGTTTCTGGCTGTTTGCGGAATATACTTCCCCATTCCAAGCTTGGACTTCTTCCTCTAGTTAGCGGGGCTGAGACGCATCAAATAGCTAGCTTATTGGTTTTGGTCACCGAGCCTTTGGTTCCGTTCGCAGTTTAAGTGAACTCGTAACCGCTTCAAACTTAGCGCACTCAATTTGTAATATAACCCTCAGTGAACCTTCATCATCCCCCAACGTGATTGACTTTATAAGTTTGACGTTATGGTAAGATTTTGAGAATTTCATGTCGCAGTTAATTTTAACTTATATTTTAACAGAGTATACTTAGTCTTACTATTTTATGAAACTCAGTTACTATTTAGATAGAGGTTTTCAATATTTCGTTCATGTTTTCCACCCAGTATTAGATGTAAAATCAGGAAACACTTTCTTTGGAGTAGCAATTTCTTTTCTTTTCGAAAATCTAATCCCTTACTTTTTCCCTATAATTTCCGAAAACATTCATAAACTTTACAAGTCAAAATTCACCTGTTGTTCGTTTGTTGTTTAGGACTGCAAATGGTCATTCTATTGTTGGCATATGTGCTGGTACTGAGTTCGAGTCCCGGAGTGAACGTCAACTCTGGGGTGCAGGTACATCCAACTGACGAGTACCAAATAGGACGAAACGCGCGTCCTAGATTCTACTGCTAGCCACTATTCATCTTTGATTTACAATTCAGTCAGTTGATTTTCATTTCGGAATAATTCCAAATTATTTATTGATATTTAAAGTATGAATATAAAAGTCAGACGAGTCACATGCTGTTGATAAGAATTACTACAGGAAATGTATCAAAGAAATAATGTTTTAACTTATATAACCATTTGTGACAACTAACAAACCAAGATGGTTTTTCTGAAAATCTTTCAATAGTGAATTATGAATCAAGATGTAGATTAGAGTTTCCAGTTACATGGAATTAATTAGGCATACTATGAATAGAAATGATCGACTTTACCAGGTAAACTCATTTTCACCTTGGCAAACACAAAACGTAGTCTTGTATAGTGATATTTCATTATCAGTTATAGTGAGTTAGATGATATCTTGATCATTCATAAGGCAATTTAAATGTTCTTATACCGTATAATGTGAGCAGACAAAATGCAATTTTTCGACTCCGAATACCAGTCATATTCACCGTTGGATTTGGCACAAACATCTATCAGTCTACGTTGCTAAATTATATTGGCGCAGCAAGATGAAATGAAAAAATATAGGAAAGAAATGAGTAATAATAATGATGGGAAAAAATACTATACATAGTTCAGAATGGGGATGAACAAAATGATAAAACTCAGAATCAAAGAAAAGGGATAAACTCATCCGCTTAACGAAAACCAATTGTGAACCACATTACCTAAAGATAATAACCAACGATCCCGATCAATTAATCTGCATCTACCAACAAGCTCAGACTAATAATCAATGACTTCATGAACTAATGCTACATTTTACTTTGTCCACCTTTAGCTTTCTCCTAACTTACCCTAAAATTAAAACGATCTAATAGATATCAAAGCACATTTTGCTTACTGCACATTATTTTCACAATGATTTAGATAGTACTGAACATAGATTGAATGCTTTTCAAAAAGTTAATGTCAATTAGATTATTCCATAAGAAAAATAATTGTCCTGAAGTTCCTAAATGAAATATATTTTTGACAGATATATTTATCAGATGAAAGGCGTATATGATTATTAAATTTTAATCTAAAAACACTTTGAGGGGGTCTCTTCAAACGTGATATCAATGTAGTAATTTATTCTTTTAATATTTATTTAGTCAGTCAGTCAGCAACAACGTAGAACTTCGTATGTACGTACATCATTTCGAGTTGCCACACCACGCTAGCACAGAGATGCAGTAGTCGATTCAAATCCCGTAGTGCTAGATGTAGTAAAATTATAAGCTTTAATCAGAAAAATTAGGGTTTGAAGGTGTTATTCAAAGAGTATAATACAGTGAAATAAATTTGGAAAGAGAAAAAGAAAAGGGACATGAAGAATTCAGAAGATTAGAATTTGGAAGAACAGAAAGAGTGGATGCACCTGCGCCATTGCAAACGATTTTGAGCCATCTCGTTCAGGGTCTCTAACCATCGGTTATTATCATCTCGCGGTCCCCAACCAGGTAGTCTACACCTACCAACATGACTCAGTCCATTTGGCAGTAACTTCATTGATTTTTGCCATGTTTTGGCCGCCCCTAACTTTTCTCCAACCTACTCTTACACCATAAAACATCGTACGTCGCGGCAGTCGGTGGTTGGACATAGGTAACATGTGCCTCAGTCATCTCAACTGATGAAGTTTCATTACTTCATCAATTGATTTCCCATCTTTACCTAGTACCCGTTTCCTAATAACTGCGTTACTTATCCGGTGGTTCAAGGATCTACGAAACTTCTATATCCGTGCTGAGATTTTGTCACACACAAGAGCTAACATTTATTATCAACCTCATAGAGTACTTAATCAAATAACAATAACATCCACTGTGATGATGTTATATTTTCTACCAATAAACTATTTTATAACACTATAAAGTGTATAAATCTCAAGTTTATTATTTTTATAAAAATCTAATTACTAATTTACATTATTGAATCTGTATAATAATAAATTTCATTAATACAATTTACAGATTGATTCATGTTTACAGGATATAAAATTGTATATGATCTATATGAGAGAATATGTAATTTTCATAAATAATACAATAAATGATATTCATTTAATCAACGGAAAAATTTAAACTAGACTTAAATTATAAATATTCACATAGAGTTTTCCAAATAAGTTAGCTTTTAAGATTGTAATAGTTAGTCAGTTACAACGTAGGAAATACATGTATTGGTTCAAGTTGCCATACCTCATTAGCACAACAAGATGAGCACCGAATTCATAGAAGTAGTTAATTCAATGGTGGTAATATATAAAAGAAAGATTTTATGTAAGGATATAGTAAAGAAAGAAAGATATAAAGCAATTTTAATCTCATCGTTTAGAGGAAGATCGATTGTGAGCCATGTCACCCAGAGTCTCCAACCATTGGTTAAGATAATCATATGGACCCCAACCAAGTAGTCTGCATCTATCAATATGACGAAGACTAGAAGTTACTGACTTCAAGCACTAATGCCAAGTTTTAGTTTGTAATATATATACATTTTGTTATATCCCAATGAGCAGAAAAATTGTATTTCTGACGTTTCGTGACTTAACATAAATAACTTCTTCAGAGTAAATAAATAACCTAGTTAAAGTTTGAATAGTACAAACAAAACAACTTTTCCACCCACTGGGATATAACAAAAATATATTTATTAAAAGGCTTACTATTAGTGATGCGATAGAAATGAACATTTACCGTCAGAAATGATACAGAAAATAACCTTCTTATACATGATTTATCAGTTATCCTATCGAAAAGTGTATCCATTTTGGTACATATCAATAAAAGAACAATTAGTCATTAGTGAACATGAAATTTTGGTCTACAAATTACTCAACTAAAGTGATGGATGACTTTTTTGTTCATTCAGGAATCGAACAATAGTGGAGCATAAACTATTTATTCGAATTCAAGTATAAATTCATTAAAGATCTTTTTGCAAAGACAAGATCAAATATTAAACAAGACAATATAAGATAAAATTCAACGAATTTAAGAATTAATATATTTTTGTTATATGCCAATGAGTAGAAAAACTGTACTTCTTACATTTCATGACTTAATATAAGTCACTTTTTCAGAGTAAATAAATAACCAGGACTATCAACTCCAACCTTGGTATTGATACCTATTAACTTATTTCTGCAAACCTCATCATTCTTCTTTTATTTATTGGAGTTAGACATTAACACCGTTGGATACCAATTCAGTGGTCTGGAGGTTAAGCGCTCGTGCAAAAGACCGAAGGTCTTAGGTTGAAGTCCCGCATTCAGGATCGTGGATGTGCACTGCTTAGGAGTCTCATACTAGAACAAAATGGTCATCCAGTGCTTTCAGGTTTTCAATGGTGGTTTAGCTCATATAAACTCATAAATCCAACTATTCGCCTTCACCTTGTGCCTGTTACTCCTCGTGAAGGAGCATAGGCCGCTCACCAGCATTCTCCATCTAACCTTGTCCTGGGTAATCCTTTCCAACTCCTTCCAGTTGTTAGTCATCCTTTTCATATCCTCTTCGATTTCTCGACGTAATGTGTTCTTTATCCTTCCTCTTTTCCACTTCCCTTCACGATTCCAAGTTAGGGTTTGCCTCGTGATGCAGTTTGATGGTTTGCGTAATGTATGTCCTATCCATTTCCATCGTCTTTTCCTAATTTCTTCTTCAGCTGGAAGTTGGTTTGTTCTCTCCCACAGAAGGCTATTGCTGATGGTATCCGGCCAATGGATGTTGAGTATCTTGCGTAGACAGCTATCTATAAATACTTGTACCTTTTTGATGGTGGTTGTTATAGTTCTCCAACTACTGAAATGATTTAAATTTAACAAAGGATAAGGATTTATAAAATGTTTACTTAATCATTTTACACAATAATAAATTAGTCTTTATAAACTTTGCATTCACAAATTTGTTTTACGATAGTGAATAGTTTCAATTGCTAAAAATAGTTACATAATTTATGAAGCTTAGTATTAAGCCTGATTTGCAATTATGAAAAATGTGAATTCACTTGACAATCTTGATTTACCGTATTACTATTAATAGAGCTATATGATATCGGTTTTAATGAAAAAAACAACAACTTAAAACACATTTTTTTTAATACATGAAAAGCACTACAATGCAGTTGTTAATACACGAAAGTACAAATGAAGCTTATTGACTATGATAAATTATTTAACACCTGAAACATTAGACAGTAAATTATACAACGAATAATTTTCTGCTGTGTAATTCAGAAGGCTTGTTCATTCCTACTTAGAATTCCTTAGTGAAATGTATTTGTATGCTAGTGTGTTGTGTGTGCTACTTATGTTGACATAAGTAGTATATGATGTTAGTCGTGAACAGAATGTCTGACAGCAGAGAGATAAAAGGATCGAACAGTAAAGAATGGAAACAGGATGCAATTTGTATGAAAATGCAAAAACAATGAAGTCTGAGTCATTTTGAGACAATTGGAGGACATTTTTCAAATTAAGCATTTACTTTATGATTGTTAAATTTTATTAACGAGTCCTATAATTTATGATTATATATTTTGTTCTTTTCTAACGATACTATGACTTTGGGGATTTAACAGCCCAAATAAAAGCCAAGTGGTTTTTGAAGCATATATCAGTGTTTCGATATGCTAAGGATTTTTTAAACAGTAGATGCTTTGCTCGAGTCTGTATGAGAGTTAATAGTAGGATTCAAGTACTATTTAACCGACGAATTCCAAATAGAACAAAATTCATTCCCTGGATTTCACTACTAGACACCATTCAAAATTTAATCAACTTGTAACTACAGTCGATTTCGAGATATTCGATAAGGAATTATCAAATCTAATCTTGCCAGTTGAGTCCAATACTTAGCTTACTGACCACATTAGATATTTGATGAACTAAAATTCGAACAATATTAATAGCATGAAACTGCCTGATAACGAATTTGTTAGTATTATTCCATTCTGCAATATTCCGATAACTATACATGAAATACAAAGTATGTTGATTTTTATGTCATCAATTCATGATATAATACTGTTAAATAATGTAACAGAAATAATACTAAGTAATACCAGTTTTCATCCCCTGATAATACCAATCATATGACAACAAAAGTTAACTTCACGTAATACATTTAAACATATTCTACCCGTTTATTAAAAGTATTTAGGTAGAGCTATTTGAACGAAAAACAGATTTAGCCTTTTAATAACCATTGAAAAGACTGAATTACCAGTTGGTATCACTTTTCTGCAACACAAAGTGATTAATTTATTAACTCAGATATTTTTAACTTTCTCAGATATATATCTAAGCTCTTCGATAGATTTGACATTATTAGTATGGGGTTATGGAGATTGTTGAGTGTCATCGACATCACGAACCGATCTAAGTTAGACAACCATTGAAAATCTGGAAGTGCTGAACAGCTATTTCATTCTAGCACGGGATTGCTCAGAATTGTGCGCTTACGATCCTGCCACCGAGAATCCAAACCAAGACTTACAGCTTCATGAGAGGACACTCACTCTTATGTACTGAGTCGGAATTAATTTGTAACGAAAGTATTGGAAGCTAAAAATACGAGAGGAATTCAGGACCAATGAGTCTCTACTGCTTAACGATAACTACCTCAAGCAAATGAAGTAGATTGGATTAACTCGCTGTTGTAGATTGAATCTGGGTTTTTTTTTGAATGACGAACAGATGGTCAATTATTCTAATACTGAATGGGATTTATGCTAACTGGATAGATCAGATGACTAATATGTAACACTCCAACAACAATCCCTAGCACGATTGAAGAGAAGTCATGCAAAGGATTGATTGAATATTCCCATTTTTCAATTTGATACCAATTAAATGGTGATGAGTTAACAATAAAATAATCAGTTAGTAACAACGTTTGAAAAATTAAACTTAATGTAAATTTTCAAAATTATCACAACTAGTTACATACGAGTAACAATAAAAAATGAGATTCAATACAAATATGTTTAGCGTTATCTGTGAGATAAATAATAAGTAATTATTGTCAAAAGGGGGTTTTGTGGAGATTGAAGTAACCTAATAGTTGGGATTATAAGTCAATTTAAGCTAGACCACCATGGAAAACCCGGGAGCACTGGGCGGCCGTTTCGTCTTCGCATGGGATTCTTCAGCACTGCGCATCCACAATCCCGCCTCACGAGCACTTAACCTCTAGATCAGTGAGCTGGCATCCAACAGTGTTAATGTCTAACTCCAATTAATCCACGAAATTGAGCGACATATCCACCATTACCTTCCGTGAGTTACTATCTTACAACAGACCAGGTTGAACTCCTCTGGTCATGGCTTCTCATCAGAACTCCAGGAAATACCTCATGAAGCCAGTCATTAGTGAGCACATGATGATTATTATCAGAATTGGGGTTTTGCGGAGAGAGAGAGAAGTAACATTATATTGTAGTTCTCAATGAAAAAGAAACTATTCTATTGAGGACGCTGAACTTAATCTAAAATGAGGAAACAATGTGAATTTAAATAAATCCAGGACAACAATTGAGACAGAATAATATGAATTCCCACATTATTAAAAATTTAGATGAATTCATTATATTTCGTGGTTTCTTATGAGCTGCTTACAGCTATATATGTATTAAAGTGTGAAATTGTGGTATGATATAATGTGAAGTAATAGACATTGATGACAGAAGGAATTAGAGTAACAAAGTTTATCAATAATAATAATAATTATATATATATGATTTAAAGATTATACTCAAAAACATAGCGAGGGTGAGGTAGTAATCAAATGAAGTCCGGAAGCAGATAAGATGTATCGTGTGGTATTTATGGAAGTTGTGAAGAGTTCACATAAGATTCAAATAATTTGAAATGAGATATAGAAAACTTACAGCAATTAGGTGATAATTATCTAGAATTAAAAGTTAAAGGGTCACGTCATATGCACATAAGATTTGAAGAGTCCACATAAGTTTAGAGAACATATTAAACGAAAAAAACCGACGAATGAAAGGATGATTTTGGTGTACATGAAATAAGAATTTGTTTGGCGAGAACTAAACAAAATAAACACTCATAAAATAATAATCAGTATACGGTTGTGGAGATTCTTGAGTCTCAATGAAATCACCGACTGGTCAATGTTAGACCATCATTGGGAACCTGGGAGAACTGGATACCAACTCAGTGGTCTAAAGGTTAGATGTTTACGCACGAGACCGAAGGTTTCGGGCTTGATTCCTGAATGCAGGTACTGGTTGCGCAATGTTGAGGAGTCCCATACAAGGACGAAACGGCCATCCAAAACTTTAATATTTTCAGTGGTGGTCTGATATTAATTGGTTCATGATAACAAACACTAACAATAATAATAAGTGTAATGATCGAGAACAGTTTATCGTCTAATGTATAGTTATATAGTTGCTTGGTAAAATTTGAAAATCATACATCATTTACACTCGTTCTTTCAGCCGTCCTCAACATACTTCATGATTATTTCAATTCTGTTGTCGTTTTGATTGCTCGCTGTTTACATACCTGTTCTCTTCAATTCAGTGTTCTGCTGTCAGGCACTCCACTTCCGACTGCGGCTACAGGTCATTTATATATGTCAGCTTAATTAGCATACACCACATTAGCGGTTGATATAAGTGAAAGCTGTTAATAAGTTGATTGCTAACTCTATCTGGATATATAAATCAGGTCTGAGTATTAGAATTGCCACTACTTCGACAAACCATAGTTAATTTGTGTTCTAAACATTCTCATGCTTACAATAAGCTAGAATATAAATTCATGTGGTAGAACAATGATAAAGGTCTACTTTGAATTTAACCATACGCAATTAAGCGTTCTCATAATTCTATCATCCAAAAAAGGCCAACAAAGTTCTGCTTAAAATAGAGGAACAGTTCTATCAACTATGTTTCTTTAGTGTAGCACAATGGATTGATGGAGTATATTACATTGGACTGGACATAAATTGCGTTTTGAGTAATTTCTGCTCAACATACAGTTATTAAACTTATTGACAAGAGTATTTACTTATGTCTAAATTTCATTCTTGTATTACCTTTTCTCATACATATATATAATTTTCAACTATAAGCATTAACATAACCTTCGATTCTGGATCTTCGTTCTTGTCGATGTGAAATGTCGCAATTTACGTTTTGGCAACCGAATATAGATCTCTATCCACAGCTGTATGGAGTACATGACATTATCCGATTGTCCAAATTAAAATAGTTCGTGTTTGAACAGGCGACTACATGGTCATAAGTCGAGTACTTTAACCAATAAGCCGCTGGTAATTTACACAAATACATACTTTTTCTATACTCTACGTTGTTTTTTGTCTCTCCGTCTAAGTGCCACTGAAAGCGTCTGACACTAGATGTGTGAATAAACAGTGGTTGAATATAAATGAGAAACCTCTGAGGTATCTATGTCAATTTTTAAAAAAATCTAAATTCAGGGATTATTTGTGAATCTCCGTAAAATTAATATATTCATAAAAAATGTTACAGAACATATGTCCTAGCACTGCTGGGAAAGGCCATAGTGATACGATGCTCAAGAATTACGCCTAATGGACTAGAGAGTGAGTGGTCCACCAATAGCCAACGATATTTTATCATGTCTATTTTGTATGTAAGCATGTTATATTACCATACAGAAATCTATTCTTTCGGCTAGAGGTTTTTTTTCTATCCCAAATCATTCGTGGGCATACGTCATTAATCTGGTCTCGTGATCAAACATCAATCGGCTCTATAATATCATTGTACATAGTCGATTGATCAGCATTCTTTTCTTTCATTTTCACAGTTGGATATTTATTGATAAAAACACTTTAAAACTTTATCCCATATCAAATAGTTTGATTTACAATGTATTAACTAAATTACATTAATTTAGTGGGAAATCTCAAATGGGACTTTTCTTTTAAGGACTAGGAATAAAATAGTTAGAATATATATCACCAATAACAATAACTTGCATTTCAATCATAAAATTCAAATTCTAATTGACTTAGTTATAGGTATTATTCTCCTTTATTATCAAGGGGTAACCAAAATAATTTAGCCTTAAGGATATCGGAATCATCCTTTACTTTTAATAACAAGAAGTAATGATTAAATAAATACAAAATATTCATTTCATAAATAACATTAATATCATATCAAATCAAAATCATCACATGAAGTTAGATAATCTTTTTTTGTAAAAAAAAAATAACAGGTAGATATGAGATTGGTAATGTAGTTGTCACTGTGTTGAATATAGTTTTGAAAGAAAATACAAAAATATGTATGCATAGATTACTCTTCAATAATACTAATCCTTTATTACATTACCAGTAACAATTGAATTGAAATAGGAAGATGTGAATATGTTCAGGAAGAAAGGCATCGAAATGCAAAAACAAAAATACTAACGACATTATTGCTAATTAGAAAAAAAAAATATATATATATAAGTAATAGTAGTGTTAATTGTAAAGTTTATATGGTCGACGATAGTTATATTTTGAAGGGATGTATGTATAATTACAATAATTTAAAGATTCACCGAATATTAAACGTATTATAAAATGTTCTGTAAATGGTCGAGAAAATACAAAGATAGTTATTAAAATACATGTTAATAACATACAATTTATGTAGATATCTGTTATAGCATTTGGTTTCAATTTAACAAATGTGTAATTTGTAGCTAGCAGCGTTTTACCGTTAGTAACTGTACCATTCTTACTGTTGATGTTAGTATCAGATTGGCATATACAACGACAGTGAGATGAACAAATGTTATCCTTCATAATTTTCTAAAACAAATGAGTAAGTATTGAGCTCCTTCAATTTTGGGTGTTGAAGTAGTTATTTGGGGGGAATTTACTTAGGTATTGTTCATTCTGAAAAGATCAAAAGTGTGTTTAATAGTAGGGGGTAATAAAAATATTTTTTTAGCTTAGGCTGTTACTCTCCTACACGAATATTCGTCAGGATTAAAATGAATAGTTTGACAAAAATTGGGCGCCGAGTATAGAGAAGTTATATGTGAAAATTATATTTCAATCACTGAGATTATTCCAAATATAATTTTCACATATAATATTACTCTCCTAGTTTAGCGAGTTCATCGTCCACACGATTGGTTACGTAACCAGACAAGTTAACAGTTTTTTTTCATTATATATATATAGTCTAAAAGTACCCAGGTAGGCACAAGGGTCGTTTGAACTTTAAACAGTTTACAGGAAAGTTATAAAAATCTCATCCCATATATTAGCAGATCAAACTATTCACATATTAAGTATTTTTAAAACTGAATACGACAATACTAAAGTCTGACACTAAATTACTACTAAACACTCATTAGGCTGCTATCTATAATCAACAGAAGAGATACAGTTGAACCAGAAAAAACTACAAATTCCAAAATTAGGTGTTCAGCTAACAGAATGCAACAAATACATAAATAATTAGACCACTGAGCCGGCATCCAACGGTGTTAATGTCTAACTCCAACCAATCCACGGGGTGCGGGATCGTGGATGCGCACTGCTGTGAAAATTTCTAAAATCTCCACAAACCCTTCCTGAACATAAATAATTGTTCAGTGGTATTTCTTTGTGAAGGTTGATTGATAATTATTAGTGATATTATTTTATCTATTTATTTGAACACATAAATATTGGTACAAAGGGGCACCGAATACATATTCACTACACAAGTCACTTGATTTGTGTGTGGGCTGTGGTACTGCTCGGGTGCTCAAACCGAAGCAAGTGGTTTTCTTAGGGGGCTACACCTGCAGCCTTCGACCTAAAGGTCTGATCCATAAGGCAGTGGAGCAACGTAAGGAGATGCAGTTCCATGGTAGCCGATGACCAATAATCGGTTCATACGCCATTTGTTCCTTCAGGATACTGGAACCCATATGCACCATTGGTTTGGAATCAGGGTTTGCCAACTCCACTAGGTGGATCCTTCATATCCACCAACCCGGTTATAGAGCCGGATATTCGCTTTTCATCCTCTCAATTTCGTAAACAACACCCCCGCCACGAGAAGGCAGTGAGTAGGACTTCCCTATGAGTAGCTGTATACACGTGGCCATGTGAGAGCATTTAAAGAGGGAGAGCTAACTCTCCCCACCCTCGACCGTACCAGGGCATTTGGGGGCATTATTTTTATTGTTTGTAACCTAAAATTTTGATTTTTAGAGTGAACAGAGTGTTAACCGATCGATGATGCAGCACGACGTACTGTAGTTGAACGATAATTATTGATCGGATTGAATTTAGTAACTTACCCTATTCATCATTGATAGCCTTCAAATGTAAAATGATCAGAGTAACTTAATCATTTAACATGAATTTTTTTCTTCCTGTATACATATTCTAAGTCTAGGAACGGCAAGAACTAATGAATGAACTTTTAACGAGTAATTATATTCAAAGTTTAAAGAAAATAGAAGAAATCTAAGACTTCTAGTATATGTAAGCTTTTTGTTAGTTATGACAGTATTTGACTATCTAAGAGAAGCAGTTCAATGAATCGGTCATAAATAAGGTATACACTAAAGAAAATGCGCATCGCTGCAAGTTCTCACGCCACATTAGCATAGAAATAGAAGGTTATTAGAATCTATAGCAAATGAGTAAAAAGGAATAATGTTTATGCTAGTGAAAATGACTAAACGCACAAATTATGGTTCAGAAAGAATTAATGAAACTTGAAAATGTTAAGCACGTAATAAAACTGAAATCAAAGACCTGGAATATGATAGAAAAATAGCTGTGTCACAAAAAACGATTTCAAGCCATGTCATCTTAAGTTTTCAAGTATTGATCACTATAATTCAGTGAACACTAACCAGACAGTCGGGACCTGTCGACACAGCTTAGACTAAAGACCAAAAACTCTATGAATAAATGTTGAGCCTTGATCAAATACTAGTAACCTACGCATGTCCTCTAACTTCAAAGTACATGTTTTACATCTATAAGGCAAAGCAGAACGAGCTCCTGCTTAATATATGTGCTTCATGACAGAAATCTCAACTGGATTGCAGGTGACTTATATAAGTAAAATAGCCTTTTATATTCGTGAAGTTTCGGTTTGAGAAGTCAAACAGTATAAATATTCTTTAAACAAATTTAATCTAACACAGAGCACATGATCTTGTTCTCGAGTTGGATTAAAATAATAAGTTCACATAGTTCGCATTAGTTGGCAAGCTACTAACCAACAACATAAATCTCTGATGAAATACAAGCAGAGAAATTGGTCCTCTCTACTCATTACACACAATAGATTGCATTGAAAGTAACCCTTTTGAACAACTCGGGATCAAAATACACGCTTTTAGGAACTAAACCCATAATTTTGGTGAAAACTGTACCATAAATAAATGAATCTATAGTTTTACGATATCTACAATATTAAGTGCAACTAATCCTTAAGGTAATATTTTTGGATAAAATCTTAGAAATCTCGTCAACAGAACTGGCTTGTTTTTGGTTTTATATCAATACTTAAAAAAAGTTGTTGTGAGATCGTATTATGATGTTTGAGAAAAGTATTATACTATAAGATAAACAATCTATGAAGAACACTGAAGAGTTTCAGTTCAGGAACTGAAAAAAGTAGACTAACCAATAACTATTATAATAAAATGCTTTGAAAACTAATTTGTATGTTGTAGGCTAAGAAAGATGTTTTATTATTTTTAGAGATATTAAGCTTTTACAATCACTGTTTATTGAAAATTCTAGAAAAGACTTGCCTACAAATATGTAAATAGGAAATACCAAAAGTGTGATTCTTATTGTACACAAACACTGATTGAAAAAGTGTTAATTATTGATTTTTAAAATACATAACAAATCGCTTCACTTAAGAAGTGTAGGAATTTAATGTCAGTTGATCAGGTTTGAAGCGAAAAATCAATTAATATCAAACAGCTAATCGAATTTTTAATCTTTATTATTTATGACAACATACATGTTAATAAAAATAATTCTAACTCTATTGATTGTTCGTATGGATATTTTAGAATCTCAAGAACGATGACTGATGGGTCCATAAAATAAAAATAGTAAGTGATACTAAAACTTGTTGCAGATGAATTTGTTCCAGTTGTACAAAGACGACATCTATTTGGGCAAGATAATGAACTAAACATAGGTGTATCAAACAATTTCCGAGATAGAATCACAATAATTATCACCGCCTGGATTTATTCAATGAATATGGTTAGAGATTAAAACTGAATATGACATTCATCAGTAGTAAATGGTGATAATAATTTTGAAAAATTAGTGACATTATTCTACCTGACATATTGTCCAGCTTAAAACTTACAAATATAAATATTCGGAAAAACAGAATTTAAATCATGTGTACTTCTCTACCGCGATTACACTTCCCGAGCTATAAAATTCAAAGAGTAACAGCGAAGTGGCTTATCAGACAAAACGCCAAGTACTACAACCACAACTACTAAACACTACATCTTATTCCATAAACTTTGGTCTGAACGGTCGAGTAGTGTAACTACCCCACATATAATCTATAGCTCAACGACAAGTACATAAACCTCCACTCGACAAATGGCTCACATGTAAAAATGAAGCAGTTATAGTAGTGGTTTGTGAAATCTAAATGAAGAAATATAGTACTGAAATATAAAATGTCCTATACACAACAATAAGAATAACTGTTACTCTATAAAACAACTTCACTTCTTAAATCCTGGAGAGACTGGTGATTGAGACTAGTCTGAGGAAATAATACATAGCTTCTATAATCAACATGAAAACCAGTTAGCATTGAGTTGAAAACTGTTTGATTTTCGTTCGGGATAGATAACATATTTTGGCTGTTCTGAAACAAGCTTAATTTCACCTGCAGAAAAAAGATGCTTTTTCATACAAAATCTAAGAAGAGAAATAAATTGAACTACATTGTTGATTTGCTGTTTTGCCCATTTACATCACTGGAAAAACTTGAGTAAGACATTAGACTAACTATTTCAAGAAGTTTCAGATAATTCATAGTAATGAGCGATAACTCATATTAAGTACAATGAATAAATTTTAATATGCGACCAAGCAGTTGAAGTAACTGAGACTGGCAAGAGGAAATAACATCTGGTCAGTTGATTAGGCAGTCTTGTATCAACAATCCTAATGAAATTTTACTAACACTCATAACTCATTGTACTTAAGCATTTCCTCTCTGTTAACCATTATCAGCTTCATTTATTGTCAGTTAACTTATTATCATTACCATTATCAATGGCTTTACTCAATATTACATTTTTGGTATAATGTAGAATTCTCAACATAAGGTATTTCAACAAGTTTATTGCACAAAAAATGCAAAGTGAAAGAGACTGATAACCACATACATGTAAACATAAGTTAATTAGGTAGACTACCTAGGATTTAATGAAATGTTTTCTAAGGTGATTTAAATCTGTACAACTTTTTAATTAGACACATATTTGGGAATCCAAGTTATTGACTAGATCAGCTCTAACAACCTGTTCGTCACACATGTTTGCTAGATTAGGTATTGTAGAGCCATTACATCTTTGCTTGAGTGCATGCATTCTGATGTACTGACATCTCGTTTTACCAGAATAAACACAAGAAAAAAGATACGAATGAAGTGGATAGTTAGCATCTGATAAGATGAAAACTGCCAGGAGTTTGCAAAATTTTGGATGTCTATCCACAACCATAATAATAATAACCTCAAAAGACTCACCACACACCCTGCTAACTGCCTTCAGCACTCCCAGCAATACAGTAGTTTTTTCTCAAAAGCCCAGAAAGAATAATGCAGAACAGTAAAGAATAGTAGGCAATATGCAAGAATTGAAAAATTGTAAGGACAAATGTCGAACAATCCCGAAATAATGTAGCCTCTTTATGTAGTAAGTTAGACGGAAAACTCTCTTCCATGACAACAAAACATGAGAAGAACAAGAGAGATCAGAGGAAACATTTACACCAGAATAAATGACTTGTCAGTGTTTATCAAAGAGTCCCCAGTAATACAAGCTTTATGGAATTCCAACGGAGTGTTTAGGTGCTATTCGTGCCTCAGGCAAAGGTCAACAGTTTGATATTTAGACAAATGTGAGACCATTATCAATAGACCACCACTCAATGTGAGACAAGAACCCATTCATTTCAGGGGGGATGTAAAGAGGGATAAATCGCCATACATACAGCACGATCGCCCACATGTTTAACAAAAACGTTTTCTGTGGAAGATGGCAGATCATGTAGAATAAACAAGAAAAACAGAAGGGAAAGAACAGCTATTTGTGACACATCTCCATGAGAGAGTAGGAACGTCCAAACTTCCATCCAAACAGTGTACCGTCCCCTTCCAGAGTAGGAATAAATCCAGTTGACTGTCAAACTGTCAGTGTTGACGTTGATTAACTTGTTAAGTAGTTGTCTTGGAATACAGTCAAAGGCAGTGGGTATAGTCCAGAAAAGAGCATCGAACGTACTTCTTACCCTTTTCTAAATTGAACATTATATTATGACTCAGAAAAACAACAGTATTTAAGGTGCCTCTTTTGTATTTGTAACAAAACTGACACAGACCGACGGGTTTTACTAGTGCAGGTTGAAGTGAGAGTAGCAATAAATTTTCTACTGACTTGAGGAAAGGTGAAATTATTGTTATGGGTCTAAATTTCACATTCGTATAGCCTGATAATTTCTTAGTTATTGGGGTTATCTTTAGCTTTCTCCACATTTTAGGCATGAGATTAGTTGCGAAGATGGTAACAGACAACCGTCGCAACACTAAATCCTGTACAAAAGTGCACCAGTTTGAGTTGGGACGAATCGTGATATCACAAAAACAATGGAAAATAAGTAACACCAAAGTAAGAAATAGGCGTATGAATGGAGAAAGTGATGAACCTATTACGCAAAGAACATAGAGTGGATTTAATTACGTGTCTAATCACCCATATTTAAGTTGTATTGCAACTTATGAATAAGTATGATACCAGTAAGGTGCTTCTCATAGACAACAAAGTCCTCAAATAACGCTGATCAGGAGCGCAAATTGAGAGGAAAAAACAACATTGGCACCCAAGATGATATTCAAGTACAGAGGATAATACTATAGGACGGCAACAAAATTATGAGGTAGTTTATTTTTTTCGCCGACCATATAAGGAAATAAAAATAGAAAAGGATTACAATCTCTCCTCGTAAAATAGGAAGAAGATTCCATAACAGCAAATTTTTGGGTGATGATCCTGTTAGGCTAAACGTCACTGAATCCACTTCCAGTGCAGCTCACACACAACCTTATTTGGATTCAAAAATTTGGGACAAGTTCGAAACATGTCCCATGACTGCTAAATAGTTAAGCTACGGTCACACGCGCATAGCAACTATAAATTGGTTGCTTTCTACCACCAAACCTCACAACTAGAGTGAAATGCTAACATAAACTTTAAAGTTGTGCTGACAGTAAAATAAACTCGAAAAGATTGTAATTTACGAGACATTATCGCCCGTCATTAAACCAAAAGAACATGATGCCAGAGTGGATTTAAGGACCAACAAAATAAAATTGTACGCCAGGATATTGGAACACGGACTTTAAATCTTGAATTGTGTTCAGCCAAAACACGTAACATCTGTTCAATAACGTATGATGAATAAAAGATGTTTACAACAACAGTACCAGTTGAAAGTGGCTGAGTAGATGATTTAAGTATCATAGCTTTCGGTGTTGATTTTAAGACCAATTAACTAATAAGCGACAGAGAAATGCGTGACTCACGAGAATGCACACACTACTGCAGACAACCTTCAGCGTTTTAGTTAGTGCGCGTTTCTAGAGTCTACAATTTGAATATTCATTATCGATACGAACAATTTCTGTTTACTTTCATGAACGTGAATTATTTATAGCAATAGTCCAAATTCTTATACAATTTCGTGAACAATTTGAGCAACTGTTATTGATTTTCTTGATTTAGATGTTTTGCAATCACCCTATCCAACTCGCAACTTCCCGGACAATTCCTCACTGAATTTCAGGGATTCGAACATCAGATTCGGTTTTAGGTAGTAATGATAGAAGGCCTATGGCCTGTTTTATTCCCTTTCTAGTATGCTTCTGTGGGTGCTTAGTTTTTACTTAAATGTGTCAATTGTTGGTGCAGACACTACTACTTCGAGCAAAGTTGCTCACAATAATTGATGACTTAGTTTTGAAACCTGTATGTCACGGGTATTTTGTTCGTTATTGAATTTCCTAGTCCTCTGCTATGTCCTTTGAGATGTCTTGATCTAGTGGGAAGAGAAAGAGGATATGTTAGGTCCGAAATCATTTCTTAGTACTCTATACATCAAAATCAGATCTCCTCTAAATCTCTGTAGAAAGATTTTCAATATTATTCGGAATTCATACGACGATCTACAATGTAAAGTCGGGCATGGGGAACAGCTGAAAGATACATTCCAATCGATGATCAGAGTCAGACAAGGCTGTATACCCTCTACCTTCCTCTTTCTTCTGGTGGTCGACTGGATTATGAAGACCTTGACATCTGAAGGAAAACACGGAATACAGTGGACAGCTCGAAATCGATTAGACGATTTGGACTTAGCAGATGACCTATCGCTCCTATTGCACACACTTAAACAAATGGAGATAAAGACAGCCAGTGTAGTAGCAGTCTCTGCGTCAGCAGGCCTCAACATAAACAAAGGAAAAACCAAGGTCCTTAAATACAACACGGAGAAAAGCAATCCAATCACACTTGATGGCGAAACTATGAATGATGTAGGATCCTTCACATACCTGAGAAGCATCATCGATGAACAAGGAGGTTCAGATGCTGACGTAAATGCGAGGATCGGCAAAGTAAGGACCGCATTTCTATAATTGAAGAACATATGGAACTCAAAACAACTTTCAAACAATATCAAAGTCAGAATCTTCAATACAAACGTCAAGACAGTCAGAGTTTCAACGTCTACCATGTTTCTGAGACGGGGATATCAACCGTGTTTTCTATACCCAGCAGCGTCCTGAGCTCCGCCATTTTATTCAGAAGGCTGCGAGCGTTTGTGTTGCACACCTTTAGTTCTTTGAAGAATTATCCCTTACCACCCAGAGTGGTTTGGGAATCGTTTTGCTCCGAACTTTTACAGTTTAAAAACCCTTAAGTACGAAGCTTCTTTCACCTTTTTGTTGGAGCTCATTTATCAGTTTGTATGAGTTCCCAAGGATCAGGTTTATTCCTTCAGCACAGGAAAAGGTAACCTTGGAAAGGCTGCTTTTCTGAGTACTTTCAGAATCCAACTTTTTTCTATTCTATAAAGTTTAAGGATGCTTTCTTTTGAAACTGTTTCTAAGAGTAGCTCGTTTATTAAAGACTTAATGTGACTGGGGTCGTGCTCAAATCTACCCTTTATTTCCTCTTAACTTATGAAAAATGACTGACCTATTAGCGAGGTCCGTCTTAACACGCTTTGAAGTTTTAATTCCTAAAACCGTCCCTTTTCTGCAGTCAGGTCTCATCTTAGCGTCTAACGCAGGGGTCACATTCCTTTTCTTGGGTGTGGTTGTGAACCAATCATTTACATTATTTCGTCTCTTGATCACATCCTCTAGACTGCTCAAACCGTACATTTGTAGTGGCATTGGACCATAACCACACTATCCTCAAAGCTGAATACGAGATTACTCGGAAAATAGGTATTCAATATTTAACGCGAAGAAATACCTAACGATGGAGAAGGCGCGAATAATGAATTGAATAGACTAGAGTTGATCGAACGGCATGGCTCGGCCATGCAGGCGTGGTCTCTGCTGAATGTTACCTTATATCTTCTTTTCATATTAAATATATTGTTCTTTCTCTAGCCTAACCTTGTTCTACATCATGTATTGGTAATTGATACGATACAGTGAGTTGGTGTAGTCGATGGTGTGACTTCCACGTAAGATCTTATAGATTAGGCAGTCATATCATGACAAATCTACAAATTTAGGATTAGGTCTATTATTAGAGCAGTACTAATATCATAGTAGACTTTAGTTCTACATTGGTGAGCCCAACTAAAGAAACGCAACCTATTATTGTTAATCCTTATTTCCACCTTAACCTTCTCAATCGGTTTTTATTTTTGTTAACCCAGTATTCGTATAGTCCTTTGAATAATGGTCACATATATTATCGTAATGTTATATCTATGAGTTCACATAACTTACTAGCTCAATCGATAATAAAAGTTGATCATCTATATCAACTAATTAGCTTTGATGATTCGTTAACAAGCTTTAATAGCATTTACCTGCTTCAGCGACATAGACTTGTTTAAACATCAAGCTCTAGCAAATATGACCTGTAAATAACGTAAATATACATTGACTAACAATGCGATCAAGGACTAAATAGTTATCTGGATCTAATTCTCAGTGTTCCTTCGCTTAACACCTCATCCTGTTTTAAACTATGCACTATCCTGTAAAATCTTTTCTTCCGACCACTGCCTGCCTAATTTCATATTCTCGAGTTCCATTGCCAAACAACAAGGATGACACTTCTCTAAAAAATACGGTGAGTTTCAGCCATAAGTTTTCTGCAATCATAAGTTCATTTTAGATGGCTCGTTCAATGGGGACCACACAATGATCTGAATCCATTCTGTTGTTCTGATCCGAGTGAGTGGCAAAAACGTCAACAACATCAAGCACCCCGGAATTAATTGCCATACTGCATGTTTTATTCTGGATACTTTTGGATCATTACTACTCCTCACGAATAGTGTTATATATGTCGTTCATTGAATAATCTAATTTTCAAAAATAATCCAGGCGAGTTCAACTATTTTAATGGATGATTTTTTGTACTTAACATGTATATGTTTTCCAGTTGTGTTTGCCACATATTTGTAAGTGTCTTTAGGCTAAATGCAGTAACTTCTTATGGAATGTTTATAACGCATCATATTCCTGCCTGAAGTTTCACAAGCAGTCTAAACTTTAAAATTATTTTCTGGTCATGTTCATTATTTTTAAATCGTCATATACGTCAACACCCATATGTTAACCTGGTTCATACATACGTTACACTATATCTCCATGTCTTCTAAATTTAGAAATCATCTGAATCGCCTTTAACATTTATCAATAAACCCATCATAGTCATTGTTGCTAATCGTATTTGGATTTATGGATTGGTTTATCATATTAGCCGCCTAAAATACGAACATAGTTTAGATGATAAGATTAAAAAGTTAGGTACTATCAACTGCACTAGTAAAATTACTAAATCCTCAGGTAGTTGTTGGTTGAACAAACTTTTAAAATCAAAACTCCGTAGCCTACTAGAATTAACACTAAACAAATATTTCTAAATTGAAATTTATAATTAATTTAGTCGTCTCGGATTCTTTAACGTAATAAATTTCTGATAATTTTGAATCACCTAAAGCAACAATGCCTATTTTTCCACTGGCCAATCTTCAATCAACACTATAACTAATTAAACAATAGTTTCAGGATATCTTCATAAAGCATTGTCATGATTTGACAATCACGTAATATGATTGACAAAATTAATGAAACTATTAACAAAATAGGTCAGCAAATTGACTTATGATTATAACTAGTGTTGTTTTTCTTTTATCTTCATTCACTACAGGTGATTACAGTATGTTTCTCTATCAGTTGCTCATTCAGTAAATATCTCAAAACCTTGTCAGTCTAATTGATGGTTTAGCGACACAATCATGCATGCGAATAATCAGTATAAGCAGTCGAGCAAATATCCTGCAAACTGAAAACATCAATGTCGAATTTACCCCAACACTGACTAAGGTTCAAGCTATTATCATAGGCATGAGTTGGGAGTGCACTCCCCTTGGTTACAACTTATGTTCTCCCTGATAATCACATGAGCATCATTCACTATTAATCATCTTGTAAAAAATTATTTAGCCAAATACACCTTGCAGCACCACATCACTTAGTAATATGACACATAGGTTTAACTAATCTCAATAACGTATAACCACTATATCTCAATAAAATCGTATTCCGCCTCATGATAAACTGCATACTTTCAACTAACTTGTATACCCAATCAGCCGGCAAGTATAGATATAAATAAATAGTCAGCCGCAGATCAGAACATTGAGTCTGGAGCATGTCTCTTACGAATACACTCATGTTTAACGATTTGTTCCTAGCAATCTGTCCAAAATTCATATGATTATCACTTAGGTATTTAAATTTTGTTTTGATAACCATTCATGTGTATTAGTAGTATCACTAAATTCTATCACGGTCAGGTAAACATGGGGTTGGGAAAATCTCCCTGTAACTAAATAAACCGTATCAAACTAACTGGAACACTAGTTGGAATTCTTCTCCACGGTAATACTTTTGTTCCTTCAGTTAGCCTACTAATACAGATGCAATTGGAAATCGACTCATATGGACAACTTACCGGCATAATCGTTATTTGATTTCATAATTTAGACTAAAAGTAATACTAATATTAACATTTCTACAATATTCATCACTTTAATATTTCTAAACACAAAATACTTACTACCTATACGTTAAGTTATTAACCAACGACTATTAACGCGCATCGTTTTATTATTATTATTGTTATTGTAATCCCATTATTTTATATAGCTCAAATAATCACTCAAATTTTCATTGTAAGCGTGTTAAGCACGAAGGCAGATATTTTAAAATTATTACATGTATTTCCCGACCAGATGCTGCCGTCTTCTTTTTGATTTATCTTTCAGCTTGTCATCACCCAGAGGAATCTTACTATTCTTGGTAACCTTCGGCACACTACAGTCCCATCGAATTTGGTATCGAACCAACACCACGTTGATTCTGGTGGGAGAGTAGTGTAGTGGCATTGGACCATAACCACACTATCCTCAAAGCTGAATACGAGATTACTCGGAAAATAGGTATTCAATATTTAACGCGAAGAAATACCTAACGATGGAGAAGGCGCGAATAATGAATTGAATAGACTAGAGTTGATCGAACGGCATGGCTCGGCCATGCAGGCGTGGTCTCTGCTGAATGTTACCTTATATCTTCTTTTCATATTAAATATATTGTTCTTTCTCTAGCCTAACCTTGTTCTACATCATGTATTGGTAATTGATACGATACAGTGAGTTGGTGTAGTCGATGGTGTGACTTCCACGTAAGATCTTATAGATTAGGCAGTCATATCATGACAAATCTACAAATTTAGGATTAGGTCTATTATTAGAGCAGTACTAATATCATAGTAGACTTTAGTTCTACACATTCACATACCTTAGTACTTTCTATAATTAGTTTCTTCTTCTCAGTGCGCTTGTTCTTTTTCCTTGTGAAAATGTCTACATCACTATGCTTGTTGTCTGTTTCCCTGATGGGGCCCACCTTTGTGGCCTCATTCAAATCTAGATCTGGGCTCATGAAAACGCTCTTTATTTCCTCGAAAGCGGAATCCCGCTCATTTACTGCTGCCTGTTTATCTGAAGGCAATTTTCTAGCTAGGTTCAGCAGCTAAATCACCTCTAGAATCAACAGAGAGTTTGTAGAAAAACATGCTTTGCACAACTAACGTGAAAATTGCTTGTAGCACCTTTACTATGCGGTCGGTGTGAATCCGGTGTACACATTGTGATACCAGTTATTGCGGTTATCACATTAGGTCACATTATTGTTTTACTTGCGCTATAAACTTGTTTTGTGATCTCAGAGTGAAAACTGATAAAGTTTCTTGTAAGGCTTGGTGGGTTATAGACACGGAACACAAACGAAAACATAGATTTATATATATACCATAATTCTACAAGTGTAACTAACCACGATAAAGAAATGCGACAAAATGGTTACAAAAAACCTTAACACCAATGGATACAAATGATGCTAAAAGATATGCTCAACGAAGAAAAATAAATACCAGTGCACTTAATTTTTTGTAACTGTACAGTAAAAATACAGATGATAAACTTCTCTAGAAAATGCCGTACTTTTGGGAATTACTTTACTTGGAATAATAGTAGTCTTGATGCGCAATTTAACCATTAATACTATAAAATATACTCGGAGAAAAGATATCACTGTCCTTTTTAAGTACCTCGCTCAAAGTTCAGGTATTTGTTCACATGAACGATTTTGGTTACTGCGTTCGGTCAAGAGTTATCTAGGTCATTTCTATTCAATCAGGACAGTGAAATACAGGATGAAGTTAAGAGTTGGATAAAGGACTTCAAACTCTCAGTTTCGGTTTGAAAAAGACAGGATACTGGGTGCTTTGTGTTAGTCATGACAGTGGTGGTCTCTCAGTTGATTCAACTTTCCTCTGAAAAAATCGACAGATGGAGCCTTAATCCCGTGCTGAAGTAGTGAATTCCAATTCCAAAGAAAGCATCCTTAAACTTTATAGAATAGAAAAAAGTTGAATTCTGAAAGTACTCAGAAAAGCAGCCTTTCCAAGGTTACCTTTTCCTGTGCTGAAGGAATAAACCTGATCCTTGGGAACTCATACAAACTGATAAATGAGCTCCAACAAAAAGGTGAAAGAAGCTTCGTACTTAAGGGTTTTTAAACTGTAAAAGTTCGGAGCAAAACGATTCCCAAACCACTCTGGGTGGTAAGGGATAATTCTTCAAAGAACTAAAGGTGTGCAACACAAACGCTCGCAGCCTTCTGAATAAAATGGCGGAGCTCAGGACGCTGCTGGGTATAGAAAACACGGTTGATATCCCCGTCTCAGAAACATGGTAGACGTTGAAACTCTGACTGTCTTGACGTTTGTATTGAAGATTCTGACTTTGATATTGTTTGAAAGTTGTTTTGAGTTCCATATGTTCTTCAATTATAGAAATGTGGTCCTTACTTTGCCGATCCTCGCATTTACGTCAGCATCTGAACCTCCTTGTTCATCGATGATGCTTCTCAGGTATGTGAAGGATCCTACATCATTCATAGTTTCGCCATCAAGTGTGATTGGATTGCTTTTCTCCGTGTTGTATTTAAGGACCTTGGTTTTTCCTTTGTTTATGTTGAGGCCTGCTGACGCAGAGACTGCTACTACACTGGCTGTCTTTATCTCCATTTGTTTAAGTGTGTGCAATAGGAGCGATAGGTCATCTGCTAAGTCCAAATCGTCTAATCGATTTCGAGCTGTCCACTGTATTCCGTGTTTTCCTTCAGATGTCAAGGTCTTCATAATCCAGTCGACCACCAGAAGAAAGAGGAAGGTAGAGGGTATACAGCCTTGTCTGACTCTGATCATCGATTGGAATGTATCTTTCAGCTGTTCCCCATGCCCGACTTTACATTGTAGATCGTCGTATGAATTCCGAATAATATTGAAAATCTTTCTACAGAGATTTAGAGGAGATCTGATTTTGATGTATAGAGTACTAAGAAATGATTTCGGACCTAACATATCCTCTTTCTCTTCCCACTAGATCAAGACATCTCAAAGGACATAGCAGAGGACTAGGAAATTCAATAACGAACAAAATACCCGTGACATACAGGTTTCAAAACTAAGTCATCAATTATTGTGAGCAACTTTGCTCGAAGTAGTAGTGTCTGCACCAACAATTGACACATTTAAGTAAAAACTAAGCACCCACAGAAGCATACTAGAAAGGGAATAAAACAGGCCATAGGCCTTCTATCATTACTACCTAAAACCGAATCTGATGTTCGAATCCCTGAAATTCAGTGAGGAATTGTCCGGGAAGTTGCGAGTTGGATAGGGTGATTGCAAAACATCTAAATCAAGAAAATCAATAACAGTTGCTCAAATTGTTCACGAAATTGTATAAGAATTTGGACTATTGCTATAAATAATTCACGTTCATGAAAGTAAACAGAAATTGTTCGTATCGATAATGAATATTCAAATTGTAGACTCTAGAAACGCGCACTAACTAAAACGCTGAAGGTTGTCTGCAGTAGTGTGTGCATTCTCGTGAGTCACGCATTTCTCTGTCGCTTATTAGTTAATTGGTCTTAAAATCAACACCGAAAGCTATGATACTTAAATCATCTACTCAGCCACTTTCAACTGGTACTGTTGTTGTAAACATCTTTTATTCATCATACGTTATTGAACAGATGTTACGTGTTTTGGCTGAACACAATTCAAGATTTAAAGTCCGTGTTCCAATATCCTGGCGTACAATTTTATTTTGTTGGTCCTTAAATCCACTCTGGCATCATGTTCTTTTGGTTTAATGACGGGCGATAATGTCTCGTAAATTACAATCTTTTCGAGTTTATTTTACTGTCAGCACAACTTTAAAGTTTATGTTAGCATTTCACTCTAGTTGTGAGGTTTGGTGGTAGAAAGCAACCAATTTATAGTTGCTATGCGCGTGTGACCGTAGCTTAACTATTTAGCAGTCATGGGACATGTTTCGAACTTGTCCCAAATTTTTGAATCCAAATAAGGTTGTGTGTGAGCTGCACTGGAAGTGGATTCAGTGACGTTTAGCCTAACAGGATCATCACCCAAAAATTTGCTGTTATGGAATCTTCTTCCTATTTTACGAGGAGAGATTGTAATCCTTTTCTATTTTTATTTCCTTATATGGTCGGCGAAAAAAATAAACTACCTCATAATTTTGTTGCCGTCCTATAGTATTATCCTCTGTACTTGAATATCATCTTGGGTGCCAATGTTGTTTTTTCCTCTCAATTTGCGCTCCTGATCAGCGTTATTTGAGGACTTTGTTGTCTATGAGAAGCACCTTACTGGTATCATACTTATTCATAAGTTGCAATACAACTTAAATATGGGTGATTAGACACGTAATTAAATCCACTCTATGTTCTTTGCGTAATAGGTTCATCACTTTCTCCATTCATACGCCTATTTCTTACTTTGGTGTTACTTATTTTCCATTGTTTTTGTGATATCACGATTCGTCCCAACTCAAACTGGTGCACTTTTGTACAGGATTTAGTGTTGCGACGGTTGTCTGTTACCATCTTCGCAACTAATCTCATGCCTAAAATGTGGAGAAAGCTAAAGATAACCCCAATAACTAAGAAATTATCAGGCTATACGAATGTGAAATTTAGACCCATAACAATAATTTCACCTTTCCTCAAGTCAGTAGAAAATTTATTGCTACTCTCACTTCAACCTGCACTAGTAAAACCCGTCGGTCTGTGTCAGTTTTGTTACAAATACAAAAGAGGCACCTTAAATACTGTTGTTTTTCTGAGTCATAATATAATGTTCAATTTAGAAAAGGGTAAGAAGTACGTTCGATGCTCTTTTCTGGACTATACCCACTGCCTTTGACTGTATTCCAAGACAACTACTTAACAAGTTAATCAACGTCAACACTGACAGTTTGACAGTCAACTGGATTTATTCCTACTCTGGAAGGGGACGGTACACTGTTTGGATGGAAGTTTGGACGTTCCTACTCTCTCATGGAGATGTGTCACAAATAGCTGTTCTTTCCCTTCTGTTTTTCTTGTTTATTCTACATGATCTGCCATCTTCCACAGAAAACGTTTTTGTTAAACATGTGGGCGATCGTGCTGTATGTATGGCGATTTATCCCTCTTTACATCCCCCCTGAAATGAATGGGTTCTTGTCTCACATTGAGTGGTGGTCTATTGATAATGGTCTCACATTTGTCTAAATATCAAACTGTTGACCTTTGCCTGAGGCACGAATAGCACCTAAACACTCCGTTGGAATTCCATAAAGCTTGTATTACTGGGGACTCTTTGATAAACACTGACAAGTCATTTATTCTGGTGTAAATGTTTCCTCTGATCTCTCTTGTTCTTCTCATGTTTTGTTGTCATGGAAGAGAGTTTTCCGTCTAACTTACTACATAAAGAGGCTACATTATTTCGGGATTGTTCGACATTTGTCCTTACAATTTTTCAATTCTTGCATATTGCCTACTATTCTTTACTGTTCTGCATTATTCTTTCTGGGCTTTTGAGAAAAAACTACTGTATTGCTGGGAGTGCTGAAGGCAGTTAGCAGGGTGTGTGGTGAGTCTTTTGAGGTTATTATTATTATGGTTGTGGATAGACATCCAAAATTTTGCAAACTCCTGGCAGTTTTCATCTTATCAGATGCTAACTATCCACTTCATTCGTATCTTTTTTCTTGTGTTTATTCTGGTAAAACGAGATGTCAGTACATCAGAATGCATGCACGCAAGCAAAGATGTAATGGCTCTACAATACCTAATCTAGCAAACATGTGTGACGAACAGGTTGTTAGAGCTGATCTAGTCAATAACTTGGATTCCCAAATATGTGTCTAATTAAAAAGTTGTACAGATTTAAATCACCTTAGAAAACATTTCATTAAATCCTAGGTAGTCTACCTAATTAACTTATGTACACATGTATGTGGTTATCAGTCTCTTTCACTTTGCATTTTTTGTGCAATAAACTTGTTGAAATACCTTATGTTGAGAATTCTACATTATACCAAAAATGTAATATTGAGTAAAGCCATTGATAATGGTAATGATAATAAGTTAACTGACAATAAATGAAGCTGATAATGGTTAACAGAAAGGAAATGCTTAAGGACAATAAGTTATGTTCCTTCAGGATACTTGAGCCCTTGTGCACCAAAGGTTTTGAATCAGAGTTTCCTGACTCCCATAGGTGAACTCTCCATGTCTGCCAACGCGGTGAAAGCGCCAGACATTCGCTTTTCGTGCTCTCAATTTCGTAAACACACCCGCGTCAGGAGAAGGCAGTGAGTAGTACTTCCGTGGCACAGGTTATATACGCGTAACCATGTGATAACATTTCGAGAGGGGGAGCGGACTCTTTATTTTCAGCCGCGCCAGGACATTTGGGGCGGGTCAACGGCCTAAAACAACTCTTGACTTTTGCTTTGGGATGGCAAGTAAATCCATCGTTTATTTTACTTTGAACCAAGACTATGTTTTTATCCTATATTCTTATTTACTTTCATTTTGGTCTGTAATTTTTACTCTTCTTTCATCTCATCTATACTTAGGTGAAATATGTCAACTTGAATTAATGTGCTGCAAAGTCAGGCTCTAATGTGTTTTTTATGTACTTACGGACAAATTATGGTCTATCCTTCATTGAAAACCATATAAGCTAGTTGCTTATATGGATCATTGGTCGGGAAACTACAGTAAATAGTTATATTTTATCTCAAGTAACAAATCATTCAAGTACCTCAGATTTCAGATAAATTCTAATCTGTTCGGTAAAGCTTGCGAGATTTCTGTATACAATTTCGGAGAAGTAGCATTTATAACTGAATAATACTTTCGGATAATGCAAAAGACTGTCAGTGAAGCCAAGTAAGTGCGTTCTTTCCAACAAAACCTTTTCTCGTTTTCAGAAGGATTGGTGCATTCTATCATTTTGATTCGTTTGCACAAAATAATCTTACGAATAGTAGGTTTTTTTCGTTGTTCTTAGTACCAGATTTACGTTGGTTTTTTATCCTAGACTTCGAATCTACATGCTTCGAAGATGAAAGTAGAAAGCCTGCTGAAATCAGTATGCTATGAATATATTTTGCACAACTTTTTTCAGTTGAATTTCCTGTCGTTGTATTAGATTCAGTTACGGGAACATTAGTAGATTCATTTCAAAGTTTTGTGAAACCAACAGAAAATCCGGAGCTAAGTGTATTCTGTTCTAATTTAACCAGCATTCAACAAGTACGTGTACAAATGATAAGTGTCGATATTTTTTTTAGTGCGATGTAGAAGATGCTCCTACTTTGGCAGTCGTTTTGAAAAGGTTTGAGCATTGGCTTCGAAAAATCAAAGAAACTTTAGGATGTTCCTTTAAAGGTCAACCAGCTACAACAGCTATATTCGTAACATGGACTGGTGAGTTTGCTAATTTTTTTGTTAAATGTATGCTTTGCGTCAGTACTAGCCCAAATAAACCTACCTACATCATTGTTAGGCATAATTGATGTAAAAAATGATGAATCTAGTAATGATTTCTTAGTTTTAGTTTGACTGATAGTTTCATTGTTATGTCGTTTATTTCTACATATAACAAACACAAGCTTAAACTACGATTACTTATTCAGTATCAGTTATCAGCTTTCTTAGTGTTTGAAAGGATAGTTGACTAACGAAAGAAGTGATCATATTGAAAATGAGTAAACAAGTAGATGACAAGCAGAAACCAATTCAGCCAATAATCTCATCTTGTCAATTGCTATAAAAAGTGAATTCTATATATTTGTACACAGCTGGGATCAAATTCTAAATACATTACATCTCAATTATTTCCACTGAGATTATGATACTGATTTTTCAAGTTTTTAATCTTTAACCACCATTAAAATGTTTACGTACTTAAGACGGGTATCATCCCTCTAAATTATTTGGAACAGTTTGTTCTTTATTTCTCCCTAAATCTTGAGTTCCATCAAACCCACAATTTCATATTCTTGGTTTTCATCCGTTCTTTTTTGGGTTTTGTTGTCTATGCTCAGTTCCTTTATACTATCCACACTACTTTGATTTGAACTACATACAGTACATTTACAATACAACTTGATGACCATATATTGATCTACGTACCATACCATTTGGACTATGTACTGTGTTAATATTGGTATGACTTCTTTGTGATGGATGGAATAGATCTTGAATCCTAGTTTTGTTTCCTGTAGTTAGGCACTTCTGTCCCATCCATCCTACTGACATAGTTGTAGTTATAAAACTCGTCTCTAGCTAGCTTAATGTTTTAATGATGTGGCGAATCATAAGTCTATGGAAGCATACTTGGTAACTATGCGAATGAAATGTCCAACCGTTTTATCCTATGGTTCTAGTTGTTCAGAGTCTGTTCAAACAATCCTTTAGTTCCGCATCACCAGTTGAAAGCATACTTTACCTACTACACTTTAACTGAACAATATTCTCAAATTATCTACGATAAATATTATATACAACCTAGTATACTAAGTAACTTTAAATTACTGAGTTGCATACAAGTTTTTTCTAGTACCATACACTTCAAAATGTAATACCACTGAGCAAATCAATGGCAACGGACGTAACGGAATAATATGAGTTCATTTACGTAATTGAGTCACTTCAGATGCCCGCAACCTGGGAACAATCGTGATTGCTAAAACCAATGTTTATTCGTTATATAATGTAAATGAATATTAGTGAAAATGTATTAAATGTCGATTTATTTGTTTATTTATTTATTTGAACACATAAATATTGGTACAAGGGGTCACAAAATAAATATGCGCTACACAAAACAATGAGAATGGGAAGAGAAAATAGTAGGTAAGGTGCATATAAGAAAAAGAAAAAAGAACAATAACGACCACATATTAGTGCAATGTAGTGTAATAATAATAATAATGGGGGAAACGGAAAGGTAAAACCAGAATGAATTCCTTCAGTTAAGAAAGTTACGGTCACTTCTTATGAAGAAAGTAAAAGAAGGTTACAGCAGGATCGCCACTGGCTTCTATTCTGAGCCATATCTGATAACGTCTCTAACCACTGTGTTGCACCATCTCTAGGACCCCAGCCAGGGAGTCGTGAAGGACCAACACAGACCAGCCCTTCGCAGCTTTCTTCCATACCACGACAGCATGTCGTACACTGACCACCTCTCCGCTTTTTCCAACCAGTCCCAGAGTCGGCAAGTAATGCACGACGTTGAATTCTCTAGGACGACATTCGTAGAACATGTCCAAGCCACCGAAGTCGGTGTTTCAAGATGGTGACACCAATTGCATTATCGTTTCTGTGCCCGAACACACGATGCCGAACCTCTGCATTACTGACATGGTGTTGCCACTGAATGTCAGCAATCCTTCGGAGACATCGATGATCGAATACAGAGAGTCGTCTAACGTCCTCAACTCGAAGAGACCAGGTTTAAAAAGCGTATAGCAGAACTGCTCTTATCAACGCGTTGTCGATTCGACCTTCTACAGCCAGACTGACATCACGAAGGTGCCAAAGATAGCATAAACCACTCTGGCTTTCACTGCATGTGAATCAATCTCATCACTCACGCCACCACCAGCACTTATTATTATTATTATTAATGGCTTTATTCAATATTATATTTTTGGTACAATATAGAATTCTCAGCACTTAGATACACGAACTTCTCGACTACTTCTATCTGCTCACCATCCAGGGTGAGTACAGGACTAGAATCCTGCCAGTCTTGTAAAAGTACTTTGCACTTCGAAGGTGCAAAGCACATACCGTACCTACGGACACTGATTGCCAACTGACTAAGTGCGGATTGCATGGCTTGGGCATTATCGCACAGTAAGACAATATCATCCGCATACTCAAGATTGAGAAGTCTTTTTTCAGACAACAGATCCACACCGCCATTACTTACATCCATCAGAGCTGTTTCCAGAATGTTGTCGATGGCAAAGTTGAAGAGGAATGGTGAGATTAGGTAACCCTGTCTAACCCCACTTCTCGAATGGAACAATGGATAGAGTTGGTTTTATGCCTTCACTCTGCCTGAGGTATTTGTATATGGGGCCTTTAAGATGTTAATGAACTTCTCTGGCACACCCTTTTTCAATAGACAATCCCAGAGAACGGTCCTGTCCAACGAATCGAAGGCAGCCCTGATGTCAAGAAACACTACGATTGTTGGTCTGTGATAAATATGACGATGTTATAACATTTGGCGGAGGGTGAAGATATGATCGATACATCCTCGAACAGAACGAAACCCTGCCTGCTCCTCGCGAGTCAATCTTTGTCGGGTTTTGAACAACCTTCGAAGTATGACGGAAGCCAAAAGCTTGAACGCAATCGGAAGTAGACTTATCTCCCGATAGTTGTTACAGGAACGACATGAACCCTTTTTAAAGATAGGGACAACTATCGACTCATTCCATGACGTTGGTACACTCTCTAGTTCCCAGACTTCTGTAAACAACACAGTCAGTTCCTTATTCAGAAAGTCACCAACATCTTTAAAAAAGCCGGAGGTAATGCACATGGGCCAGGTGATTTGTAACGCTTCAAGAGCTGGAGTTCCTTGCGGACTTCCGCATCATTTGGTGGATCAGTCGTCACTGGCCATGGAGGGCAGGACACTCTGACTGATGTTGCCGGAGCAGCAGGCCAGTTGAACTGCCCTTCGAAAAATTCTGCCCATCGCCCAAGACGTCGATGGGTGTTAGTAATTAGCACCTCGTCATCCTCGCAGATTGTTTCGTTCACACCAGACTTCTTGATGCCAGTGGCTCGTATAAGTTGGAATAGCTTCCGGCAGTTACCAGATGCAACTGCAGCTTCCAACTCATTAGCACGCTCAGACCACCAGGTTTTTCGGTCCTTACGCAAGCTTTGCCCGATTTCATTGCATAACAGTCGTCGTTTGTGGTCAAACTCACGGTCACCCGGAGTAGACCGACGGGATTCGATGATTTGCAAGGAGCCTGAAGAAACCCAGTGCCTATAAGCGGGACTCTTCGCGAACCCACAACTGACTGTACCGGCCATTTTTATGGCGTCATGCAATTGCAACCAATGCTCATCTATACTTTTTGGTGGAATGGTAGCTAGCCTAGAAGCTATCTCGATTCGATACTTCGTTGCAACAGAGGTTGCAACCGATTCGCTGACATCAGTCCTTTTATGACGATCGCTTCGTTGGCCACTGAAAAGTAAGGTAAGATAGGCGCAGACCAGGGCATGATCAGAGTCCAGATAGGTACTCCAAAAGGAGCGGCATTCTTGTGCACAACCACGCCAGCGGTAGCTGATCGCAATGTGATCAATCTGAGTTAAATATCGAAGAATTATAAGTTTTCTATCGCATTTGTGTGTTAACTACCATGAAAATTTTTAAAAATTTCAAGGACATGAAAACAAGGTTTGAGGAAATAGAAATTAATGTCGAAAGCTACGTTAAAGTTTCTATAAAAGTGGATAGGTTAGAAAAGTAAAATGAGTAAAGCTCAAAATATGGCACAAGAATGAAGAAAAGGAATTCATAACTGCCAGTATGAAATAAGATATAGCAGTCAAATATTGGAGATTAAAGTCACCTGGGCAATTCAACATTGACAACTGTATTCTGTTGAAGTTCAGTTTGAACCCTTCAATAACTATTGCTTCGGCTAAACGTAATGAATTTAAAGTTATTTTTGCATGTCAATTATTTCGAAAGATGTTAAAATATCAACATCGTGCCCATTATCAAACAAATCATGGGTGACCGCTTTGTTGAAAATATGTTGACATTTTGGTATCAATTGCTGTAGAATGTGTTCCGAGTTGCCCACAAGAACCTTCCTTTCTCTTCTGATGTAATCACTTTGACACGTACATGTAAACTATTAAACATAATTGGAGGTAATATATGTTAATTCGTAGGTTGTAAGCACCTGAAAAAGATCCACTATAGCACCTCTCTTACACTATATTTTGTTTACAGTTAATTTTTTCAAGCCCTTCAATTAACTTGTTTAACAGTCTGTTATTCAAACAGTAACAATTTGTCCATGTCTTTGTGTTATTATTATTATTATTGTTATTATTATTCAATGCTGTATTTGTGGTACAATACAGAATTCGCAGCGGAAAGTGTTTCAACAAGTTTCCGTTTCTTATTTCTTGATCAATCCTGACGATAAGTATTGAGTGACTGCCAGTTAGATGTAAGCAGTTTTAAGAATCAACATCTGAATAATGTTCATTCTTTCCAACGCATGTTGCTAGCAACTACGGTGTCTCTGATTTCACTTTTTTGTAAGTTGTACAGCGAAAGGTCATAGCCGCTCCTAAATAGGTTATGTGATTAACAAACATCATGATTTCTTAAAACAAGCAAACGTCAGGTAACTTGTTTAAATATCTAGATGGCAGGAACTGGTAACCCAGATATTCAAGTAGACCACGAGATCATATCGTTCGTTGTTCTTACATTATTCAAATTTATAAATGGGTAATATTGTATTCCTCCATGTACTATTCATTTTATACTGTAAGTTAAATGAAACGTTTAACATTTTATTATTTTTTCTTCATGAACTCAAGACTGGGACATAAGTACATGCTTATGGGATGAATGTAGGCGGAAGAAACTACCTCTGCCTGGTGATATGCTGAATCGTATCGATTTAAAGGCAATATTTCAAGTGAGTGATATGTTTCTGTTTATGCCTTGTATTAAAAAACCTTACTGAATATTTAAAATGTTTTATTAAAGCGATCTTATTTTATACAAATTGGCTATAAAATAGAAATAAAAATATGTAATTTAAACAAATCAATTATTTCTAACTATTAAGGCAAACTAATATGTTTGATGGTGGTAAATGTAAACGAACATACGCATAATTATTTTATGAGTAATATTTGTTTCAAGTAATAAACCAGTAATCAATGATAAATAGATTAGCGAGGGAGGTAGATGAAAATAAAGTGTTACTCATTTAACATTTAATTCCGTTGAATAACCTCGGCCTTAGACCACACTATTTATCTGAGTTTATGGTGACAATTCGACAGCTCAAAATGAAGTACGCAGTAGAGCGTTCATACCTGTAATCCATTGGTTGAAAACAAGGTGCTTCTACCAGTGAACGCAATAGATAATTCCCTATTGACATAAAATTACACCTTAGTAAAACTTTGAATAAGGGTTGTACGGGAAGTGATTATGAATATAACTTCTACTGTCGTAACAGAATAATAGGAATTCACTTATTTCATGGATTCTGAACAATCGGTAGTGTTGGTAAAAATGACTATGGGGCTTGAAACAAAGAGTTACGTAATAGAATAAACATAAGTCAATCATGACTCGATAATATATGTAGCGAGTTAAGCTCAGTTAGGTACAACTAAATTATATCATGAAATGTTAAAGAGTTGAGTTGGAAAATTGTGTGGCCGTATATTGAGTCAAAAAGACATAGTTGCTTCATTTTTAACAATTTGGTTGTGAAGTATCTTATGGCTATAGCTTCAGCATGTTTAAGAAAACTTGGAAGATTTAATGGTGTTTATCTACACAATATTCTGTGTGAGTCAGATTTGACCGACAAGCTAAACTACTAGACATCCATTTTTGCTCTGAATTGTAGACATTTTGAAATCTGTCCAAACAATCTAAATGAATTCAATTTTTCTAGTCTACCAATGTGACTACTTTGGAAAATGGAAGTCAGTTGATACACACAATCTCTGGAAACATAAGAAGTTTACTTATTTGCATTTCATTAGAATGTTATGTTTTTCCTATGCGTCATGCTTTGCATCAGCTGTATTTCCGATTGCTTCACTAAATCATTTGTTAACTTAATTCTGTGTGCAGAAATTTGATGGTACCTGTAAATTAGTCTTCTAACTAATCTGACCATATATTCATCTATACAAGTTTTAGACATTCTGTCTTGTGAGTATGAATCAACTATAACATTTGGATTAGAATGAACTTAAACGTAAGAACTAGATGAGACTAATGATCTTATCACACTTATTCAGCTAAAAATAAAAAATATATTGTTAGAACGAACTCAAATGTATAATTCAGTAAATCGGCTGTCTTCGGTAGTTATGGTATTTTTTCTTGAGGTACTAGTAGATTATTTCTTTATAATAAGTTTCTGAATAGTCAGTTATGGACTAAATCAGTTACAGTTTATCAAATCTAGACCTGCCGATCAATCAAAAATAATTTGTCATAATAATAAGCGTATATATACATTTCATTAATCTATGTTTTTTGGTATATAGTAAATATTCCTTTCCCCACTAATATCTCTCATTTTGTTGAATCTCATTAGTTGTGTGGCATCAGCAACCTCATGGGATGGGGTGGTCTTAGAGGTATACATTAGTTTAATGGCTCACTATTGGTTACCTCATCCTCAGCATTGATTGAGAAATTCAACTTTAGCCTTCGGTTTAGTCAGCTATGCTTATGTAGTTCTCATACGGCAAACATGATATAAGGCTTCGCGAATAAATCCCAAATTAGCTGTTCAAGTGCATCCATTTTTACTTCCTAAAACACAATTTTCATGTACAAATTCGAAATTTGATGAGGCTTCAAGTGTATAAATGTCATGAAAAAAATGTGTTCAGAAACCAAACTCTAAGTTCCCAGTGTTTTAATCATTTCTAGAAATAGGTAGATAAACTATTAAATCTACTTTAGTGTGATAAGCAGTTGGTGTTCATTTGTTACTTATGCATGCAACCATAAAAGAATAACTTTAAAAAATTTCTTCGTATTATTCTTAGTATTTAATAATTATAATTTGTGCTGAAACCTATTCATAAGTTTTTTTTACTTACTATAAATTCAAAAAATGTCATTAATATAATAATTCCTGAGTGGTTTCAGCTGTCACCTTTCTACATTGAATACATTTTTTCGTCTTATGGCCTGTTGATTAGCACATGACAATCAGTACAACTTATACGACCTTGGCACTGTGCCAAACCAATGACACGTTAGCTGGCACGGGCAGCCTAGAGTCAATTATGAATCCTGTCCGTTCGACTCCAGAACAAAAATCTTAGTTTCTCCTATTTAAATTGTATGTTTCAGACATACTTGGTTTATATACAAGCAAACCAGACAGCATTATACCATAAAACAGAAAATAACAATTGTACAAGATCAAAACAAAAGTGGCTATGAGTTTGAGAGACTGTAACTAACATATTGGGAATAAATTAGAATTAGTAAATCCTATAATAGTAGTCAATAAGTCAAATGGTAGTTCTTAATATAAGGAATGTGAATATACATATACTGCAGTTGCTAAATAGTTATCCAACAGGAATATATGTAAAAATAGTCCCTGAAAAAATCTTAGCAGTTACTATTCATTTATTCTTCATTAGGATATAATATGTGTGTAAATATGTGAATACGTAAATATGTATTTAAATAATAATAATAATAATAGGATATAATAAATTTTAATCATTTTTAAGGCAAAATATTTTTAGAGAAAGTCCAGTTCTAATTTTCTTAATATCAAACTGTCAGATTTTGAGTCAAGTAGGGTAACTTGGTGATTATAAAATAATCCAGCTTTGGAATCTGTTGATGAAAATAAAAAATATTTGACTGATAGGTTTCCAAATCTAATTTCGAACTGTAAATAGTTCTCTCCGATGATCTACTGGTTCACTGTTCTGTTATTCAATGGTCATCATTCATTACTTTAATGTTTTCAGTATAACATGACAATCACCCAGTCCCGTCGATATTAAGTATGTTAATCCAGAAATCATAACTTTCTTTTTAAACCTTGTGGACTCATCTCAAAGCAAATCAGTAGTAAGCATACGGTTATATTTCTTGGCTGCAAGGCTTTTTGCGAGTACTCTATGTTGAAGAAACTCATACTAAGACGGAACAGCTATGCAGTACTACCTAGTCGTCTATGTCACCACAATTGATATCATTCCCTCCCAATAAGAAGTACTTAGAAATGCAATCTAACTTGATTAAAATTCTCAATTCGTTACACTGATCCAACCGGTGTGTATGGAAAAGTAAATAAAAATACTGGAGATAATTTCTTTCATTCACGTAAAGAATTTTTACGAAATCTGCATACTAATTATGAAGCTATATTTTTTTCATTACAATTATTCGTCGCATAGGCCTAAACCAAATTTAAGAATCACAACCTGAGAAGTAAAAGGGATTCTTAACGAGTACGTCTCCATTAAATAATTAAGTACTGAATTCTTTCCCTGTTGTAATTTATGTTATTCTTGTACTTAGCAGTGGCTTGGTTCTCATAAAGTTGGACGGAAATGGCGAGGTGGTTTAAAGGATGCTCTTAATTTAGTTGGATTACACTTCGAAGGTCGGCAACACAGAGGAATTGATGACGCTAAAAATACAGCTCGACTACTTTCTCACTTACTTTCAAAAAATGTTCTCAATTTGGCGACTTCATGAAAGTTCTTTTATAGATAACTTTACAAACACAAATATATTTTTCATACTCTGCCAATAATTCCCACCAATTACGGAGTAGTGATTTGATAAAGTGAAATTTATGAACTAGTATTATACGCAGATAAACAATGAGATTTTGCTGTCCGATTTAAAAAAAAACATTTTCTAGATTCAACTTGCATTTTTGGGTAAAATAAAATACCTACTAATATTTTCATTTCAAACAATCTTATGAACTAAGTAGTGTATTTTGTATTTCATATAAAAATAACTGATTTTTCCCTTCCATTTAAAAATTAAAATCACAAATATATGTTGAGTTCTACGATATTGAATTTGTAGCGATATTGGTTCTCAGCCACACAATCCTTGAGGTCGGGCATTTGGCAGGTGAGAATATCTACACTAAACACTGAAGGTCAAATATACTGAGCACTAGAGGACAGATCCAGGACAGGGTAGGTCGGCCATGCAGACAAGGTTATTGTGTAACTTAAACTTCTTCATATCCTATCCCCAATTCGAGCTTGTCTTTCGAAAATGCTAAACATGTTGCCGATTGTCACGATAGGGCAAGGTTGTATGCACAAGAATCAGACTTCGACGTGAGGTCTGGTATGCTGGATAGTTACATCACGTCACGTCCACAATCCCAGAATTGGATTATTATTGTAGTAGCAAAGATAAGTGCCCTAGTACCGACCTGAATATTAGTATTACAGATTAATGTGAGGATACTAACATTTACTGGAGTACCTTTACACCTCAGTGACATGGTTCCTATCGGGTCTGATATTTATATCAAGGTGGTAAGAAAGACAGTCTAAAACTTCAGGAAGACTTCTTTCTACAGAGTGCATACCTTCGAACTTTAAAAACAATGTTTACACTCCTGAGGGCATTCCAAGTGCATCCATAGATTGCAGTTGTGAACCATAATATGATGGCTTGTGAATCACAATAGTATCTAAGGGAGTTTGCTTAGCGATAGTTTGCCTGTCTGAAATGCCGAATGGTTTAAGATAATTCCTCTCAGATATACTGATTCAGAATCAGTGAAATGTCAATGGGCTCTAACGAAGTCACCAGGCAGCCGGTTCACTGGGTATCGGGTAATTCACCGATCCTCGCCAGGCCCAAGGGCAACCAGAGCGCGTCAACTAATCGCATGCCATGGAATGGCTCATGTAGCAGTGATCGCACTCTGCTCCTTGTACCTGTTCCTACTAATATATCTCTAACATTGGTTATCAAAGCAGACAGTCTCTGAATACGACGAAGAGGTAATTCGCGTCAGGTGCTAACTGTGAGGTGTGAATTCGATGTTAGCTTGTCGGTCACACACCATCCCAGACTAACTCAATACACATCATCAAAGTCAGTGGTCTACAACGCGATAATAAAACCAACCCAATGATTTTAAAAGTATAACAGGGTCTCCTGGGCTGGATTCTGGTTGACTGTCCTTTTTATGCTATCCTACTGAACGGGATATTAAGAATTCTGGAGAATCGTGACAATCAGACTTTTTCTTCGTCCACTCTGGCACTGTGACTCAGATGAAGAAAAGAATGGTTTACGAACTAATAATTGCATCATCTGTAAAGTGTGAGTGATTATTTCAACACGTAAGTAGTCTAAACCAAACTAGAAGACTTTAGGTATGTCTTACTGAGGCAAACTGAGAGAACAGATAGCAGAGATCGTCTGCTACAATTTTCAATATCAGTCTATTGAAGCCGAAAAACTACTATGTGACTGTCAGACTGATTGATGATGCCACAGGTATTCAGTGTTTGACAACGCTTTAACCAGTAACACCTAGTATAACTCGTACCCACCAAGAAAAATCGAAAGACAGAATCGAGGAGATCGTAAGAGTGTATTTTGCGATAACCAATAGATCGGAATTGTCTGATCTAATCTGGCTAGCGATTGCGGTAGATGTTGAACACGGTGTTTCCGCTCGTGATTCGGTGCGGATACTTGACCGAGTGCTTTCATCTAGGTGAGTCCATTAAAACATGTGGTCAGCATCCAATGTCAAAAACTTACAGAGCTATTTATTTTGTTGATTTATTTACCGCTATATGAAGTTACCCTACACCCAGACCACATAATGACTATTTAACTACATAAATTCTCTGGATAACAAACAGAATTTTACGAGGTAAACTATCTTATCAAAAGGAGTTAATGTAATGGGATTACACTGCAGCATATGTCGGAACTTTGATCACCGATTTTTAGGAACTTGACGGAGTTCCATAAACCACTTAATATTAAGTGAACAGCCTTATAAGATGTGCCTGGTGAATAATTTGGTCAGCGCTCAGTGGTAATTCGATGACAACTTTCTGGTATGGATGTTTTCAAAATCTACCAAAATGCGAACAGAAGTAGACAGTATTCCTGTCATTATTGCAGAGGTTTCGTAGAAGACTGACATTCATCTGGAAAAAAATTCAGAATATGACGCCAGAATGAACAAAGGCAGCATTTCTCAGTAACGTTAACCAAAATATGAAATAATGACTATTGCTTAGTGCACTGGTGGCCATTGTTTTATCCCATTTAGATTATTCATCCACTACTGGAATTCATTTTTAATCATCGGTTTTTGGATTATCGTAGCAGTACGAGAACATAGATCAAGAGCATTAACATATTGATGTTTTTCAAAACTTTTAAACCATCTGTACATATGACTGATGATTATGTCGACCTTTCCATAGTTCCTTAACGTATAAGAGGAAATTAGGTGTCGTAGTACGCTAACATTTACTGGTTTCCATCTGGACAAAGTTACCTTCAATTCATAACAGTTTCCTCACACAAATGATATTTATAAATCAGTTGCATTTCGCCTGTTATTCTGAAAACAAATAACTCTTTCTTAAGTCATAAGTGCAGCGTCTTATCAGAAATCTTTCCGAAATATAGAACTACTACATCGACAGACAGACTGTAACCTTCGGATTCAAGATCTTTCTAACACAATAAGTAAATACAAATAATCAGGTTGCTTCGCACGTAATCCATGTTGCTCCACAGCTAAAGGGTTTTTCGGTACTACACAACTAAGTGACTTGTCTTAAATTATACTTTCTTATGAGTTGTCCTAGTCAAACTAACTGACAAGTATTTAGACATGGGATATTTATATACATCCCTAAAAGTAAAGCCAACAGCGTCATCTTTTTATTTTAACGTCAGACTTATTACTTTTTGCCGACGACGTGAAACTTTGGAGAGAGATACGCAACCAAGACGATACACAGGCACTTCAGGAGTGTGGTGGACCAAACAGGTATGAATACAAAAAATATAAACAAAGTTATTAAAAATCAATAGTAATATTAATACACATAATTAATTGTCACAAATACAATAAAAATTGGGGACGTTACTTAAATTGATCAGATGTTGCGTGTTATGATTAGGTCCAGTGAAGTAAATCCACAATTATAAATGTTTGTTGATTCTGAACAGGTTGGTGAACTCTCTAATGATATAATCCACGTTGGATGTGATATATTTCGGTTACAGTCTATAAATGGAGATAGAATTTGATTTAGACTTCGGATAGCTCAATCACAAATGGAAATAGAACGAGGAGTGTGCGAGAAGCATTGTATTTGTTAGCCAGCAGCGACATGTCAAGCAATGTAATAATACAACGGAAAGTGTGTTCAAGGTCATTTACTAAAACAACAGTTACAGTCATTTAATGTTAAATATACATACAGTGTAAGGTTGACAAAGTAAATAACATTGAAAACTATTTACAAAATAAGCTTGTCGAGTCCATCTCCACATAGCTCCCCCCCAGTGTCCGGAGGTAACACTGGTTATAATAGAAAAAAATGTAAGGGTATGATATATATATGTATACAAATATAATATTTAAAGTTATAACCAAAAAAAATGTGGAGATGAGTATGACATGTAGTAGAGATGTAGCATAGCATAGTAGGCACACACACAAAAAAATGAAGACACTGTCATTTAACGCCTTGGTTGGCTGACAATAATAATAATAATATGCAAAAGTGCTAAAGACCCAAAAAAATTGAACTGTTTATGTTTGTGTGCGATAAATGAATAACTAAACAGAGTTTACTCGTTTATTATTGGCACAAAAAAAAAATTTTTTTTTTAAAAAAACTGGCAGAACGAGTAATTGTGGAAATATGTGATTAGTTATGTACACTGTGAAAAAAAAATTAATTAGAAATTTTGTTGGAAAAAATCGGATGAATTTAATAGTATAGTACATCGATAATTGTTTGTTTCTAATTCTTTTTTATTCGGCGAAATGTACATAGCGTTTGGGTTTTTTTACAGCTCTGCCTGAACGCGTTAAACAAGTAGGTTTGTTACTCGATTTTTCTTCCATGTCTGCTGTAGTGATGGTTGTTGGACGGGGTTGATTAAGTGAATTAGTATGTTCTTTGTCGTGCTGTGTGTCGTAGAAAGCAGGCTTTATTCTATCGATAGCGATAGTCTCTTTCTTTCCACACTTGTTGATTATGAAGTGTTTGTTCGTTCTTTTAATTACTTGATATGGTCCCTCATAAGGTTGTTTCAATGGCTTTTTAACTGCATCAACTCGAACGAAAACAAACTTGCATGTTTCTAGGTTTTCGTCGAGCTGTATTCGATTGTTATGTTCACGAGGCGGTATAGCTTTGATTCGTTTCATGGTTTGCAGCAGTTGGCTAGCAAAATGACTTGGATCTGTTGGTGTTAAAGTGTTTGGGTCTACTAGTTGACCTGGTAATGTAAGGGTTGTACCATAAACTAGCTCGGCGGCTGTACAACCTATATCTTCCTTTATAGTTGAACGTATTCCCAGGAGTACGAGTGGTAATGCGTCACTCCATTTGGTTGTATCATCTTGTGCCATCAGCGAGCTTTTTAATTGGCGGTGAAATCTTTCGACCAAACCATTAGTCGCTGGGTGGTAAGCTGTGGTTTTAATGTGGTTGACGCCTAGAAGTTTAGTGAACTCTTGAAAAAGGACAGATTGAAATTGGGGACCACGATCTGTTGTGATTGTTGACGGCACTCCATAGTTCATTTATTTTTGTTTTTGACATCATGAACTCTCCTGGTAAACTCATTGATATAGATAGTCCACTGATCAACTCCTTGAACTCTTCACAATCAGAAGATAATGCCTTAACCTCGATCAACGCAATTTCAGACTTAAGACTACCAACGTTTGGCGTTAATAATCCAAGAATCTGGTTTGCACAAATCGAAGCTTTGTTCATGGCTAGAGGTATAAAATCTCAGGCAACAAAGTATGCTTATGTAGTTGGGGCACTCCCTATTGAGATTGCTGCGGAAGTCGGAGATTTAATCGATCACGTGCCAGAAGCTGAACCTTATGATAAAATAAAGACAGCCGTAATCCAACGCACCTCAGTTTCAGACGAGAGAAGACTGCAGCAATTGCTAACGTCTTGTGAATTGGGGGACAAGAGACCCTCGCAATTACTCCGACATATGAAACATTTAGCAGGATCATATAAGGTAGACGATGCATTACTTAAACAGATGTGGTTTCAACGTTTACCACAGAACGTCACCCAAATTCTCAGCGTATCAGGAACTTCCGTCAATCTCGACGATCTAGCTGATATGGCTGACAAAATGATGGAGATTTATCCCGACAGCCAGCGTTTGAATGTACTACAAACCTCTAGTAGAGACACGATTAGCGCATCTAACAACATCCAACAACAAATAGCACAGTTAACACAACAGCTAGCATCACTGCAGGCGACTATTTCCACCATCCATTCTCGACCTGCCAGATCTACATCCAGAAGAAGACCAGTATCCAGACATCGTGTTAGGTCACCTAAACGAGCAGCCGGAATTTGTTGGTATCATTCGAATTATGGTAAGAAAGCACGCCGTTGCACCAAACCGTGCAACTTTTAGACAAACATACAAACTTTCAGGGAAACGAAGTGGCCAGACAGTAATGGCGGCAGCTGTTACTGGTCAACATGTTAGCCGCCTATTTCACGTCAGGGATCGCATTTCTGGCTCGGACTTTTTAGTCGATACTGGAGCAGAAATCAGCATCATCCCACTCCATCTCTTCCACAGACAACAGACAACAAGCACTAAACTGTCTCTAATAGCGGCTAACGAATCAGTTATCAAAACTTACGGAGAGCAATCCCTTATATTAGACCTCGGGCTCCGCAGAAGATTCACATGGGTATTCATAGTTGCTCAAGTCAAACGACCCATCCTCGGGGCTGATTTTCTTAGTGCGCACAACCTGTTAGTAGATATGACCAACAAGAGACTAATCGATGTAAACACACGTTTACAGGTAAATGGTACACTCTCCAACGACAACGAAATCCATGGTGTTCGAATAATGAAACCTGTGAACAACATTTTCAACGATATTCTAACAGAATACCAGTGCATTACAAAATCAGATTACCAAAAGGAAGGTAACCCACAGCTGGTGCAACACCATATCACTACCACCGGACCACCCATTCGCGCCAGAGCGAGGAGATTACCACCAACAAAGTTGCAGGCAGCTAAGAGAGAATTTGAACACATGATGCAACTTGGTATCATCAGACCATCTAATAATCCTTGGGCCTCGCCGTTGCACATGGTACCAAAGAAAGACCAGGATTGGCGTCCGTGTGGCGACTACCGCCGTCTGAATAATCAAACCATCCCTGATAGGTATCCTATCCCACATATACATGACTTCTCGTTAAACTTACATGGTAAATGTATTTTCTCTTAACGAGGTATATGTATTCATGTATATTAGTAAGTCCAAACATAATATGAGTTCCGAAACGACTTCGGGAGGTTGTTAACCTATAAGCCTAAACTACATAAGCATACTTTGTTGCCTGAGATTTTATACCTCTAGCCATGAACAAAGCTTCGATTTGTGCAAACCAGATTCTTGGATTATTAACGCCGAACGTTGGTAGTCTTAAGTCTGAAATTGCGTTGATCGAGGTTAAGGCATTATCTTCTGATTGTGAAGAGTTCAAGGAGTTGATCAGTGGACTATCTATATCAATGAGTTTACCAGCAGAGTTCATGATGTCAAAAACAAAAATAAATGAACTAGCGTGCCGAGTAATAAAAAAAATGAATATATATATAAACAGTAAACGTCTATAATGAATTCAAGGCTCACCAAATAATTGTGGTGGACCAAACAGGTATGAATACAAAAAATATAAACAAAGTTATTAAAAATCAATAGTAATATTGATACACATAATTAATTGTCACAAATACAATAAAAATTGGGGACGTTACTTAAATTGATCAGATGTTGCGTGTTATGATTAGGTCCAGTGAAGTAAATCCACAATTATAAATGTTTGTTGATTCTGAACAGGTTGGTGAACTCTCTAATGATATAATCCACGTTGGATGTGATATATTTCGGTTACAGTCTATAAATGGAGATAGAATTTGATTTAGACTTCGGATAGCTCAATCACAAATGGAAATAGAACGAGGAGTGTGCGAGAAGCATTGTATTTGTTAGCCAGCAGCGACATGTCAAGCAATGTAATAATACAACGGAAAGTGTGTTCAAGGTCATTTACTAAAACAACAGTTACAGTCATTTAATGTTAAATATACATACAGTGTAAGGTTGACAAAGTAAATAACATTGAAAACTATTTACAAAATAAGCTTGTCGGGTCCATCTCCACAGGAGGATCTGACTCGACTTCAAAGTTGGGCAGACGATAACGGACTTACCTTTAACGCTTCAAGACGTAAAGTAGTTCATCTACGACATGTTGCAAACTACAGTTACAACTTAGGAAACTCTTCTCTCGTCGTATCCCAAATCGAAAAAGATTCAGGAGTCCTGGTGCCCCATGATTTAAAGTCTTACGCTAACTGTGACAAAAATGCCTTCCGAACAAATCTTGCACTGGTAACGTTGAAGCGCATTTTTGGTCAGTTTGACGGAAGAACTTTCCATACAATCTTCAATAGTTTTATCCGTTACCATTAAAAGTACGGAAACATAGTACTCCCCCCTCACTCCAAAAGGACAAGGTCACTTTGGAGCGTATTCAACGGTGAGCCACGAAATCAGTACGCGGACTCAAATCTAAGCCTTACGACGAACGCCTCCATTCACTAGACCTTTACCCATTAGAGTATAGGCGTCTTAGAGGTGATTTATTAATGGCTTATAGTATTCTTAACACTTCTGGACATCCTCTTAAACACCTACTTAAGTTTAGTTCGAATAATAACTTAAGGGGTAACACCCAGAAACTGGAAACTCAACATAGCAAGACGGAATATAGACACAACTTCTACTCTTTAAGAGTTGTCAAATGCTGGAACTCGCTGCCGGCCGTGCTAGTCCAAGCGACTTCTCAGGAGTCCTTCAAGAGGCAACTTGACCTATTCTTAAGGACCAAGGAGAGTATCACACTACAATTTATCAATTTCTTTTCCTCTTTTATTGTTGACATAGCTAGGTTCCTGCCTGGAGGATTTGGTGATCCCCTGCTACTAGACACAGAATCCTGTTAAGACGTTGGGCGATCCGAAGCCTCATACGGCTCATCTTTACACGCTATTCTGCACGTGCACTATCAAGAGATGGGGATAAGGATGAAGTTGTTGCAAGACTTTGAGCTATTTCTGGAGGTGGAGAAACTGATGAAAGAGCTCGAGGTGAGACGAGAGGCTTCTCTTCAGCCTGTTTTTTTGCAGTCTCTTGGGGTAGCCTTTCAGATACTGTGGAAGTTGGAACAGCGCCCTCCTCTATTTTAAAAATATCTTCATCTGCAGTAACTTTCCCCCCATCTTCAACAAGAAATTGTGTTATCACACCTAAACATGGGGCTGGGACAGGGACATTAGTTTTGTCAGTCTCGATTTCCGCAACCAAATCGTCTACATTTACTGTATCACCGACGGCCTTTTTCCATACAATATCCCCTTCTGTGACAGATTTGGCGAATGGAAGTACATTAACTACACGTATAGCAAAAATACAGGGACTGAAGTGCAGTTGTCATAAAGATATCCTAGAGGCGAAATAAGAACCATGGTCTATAAAACAAATCGGTTTAAAAGCTGTACATGTACGACAAAGAGAAGTGATATTCACACAACACTTGACGAAAGCTTCTTCTATTCCGTCCACAACCATTTGACGTGAGAGCTTTGTTATGAGTTGCGTCTTCTTGAAAGCTATGCAATACAGTTGTCTGTGTTTTTAGTTTAAATACACTAATGCTGTTTATTTAAAGCAGCGACTATTCAATATGCTTCCCGATGATGGAAAATAAACGTTTGTTTTCGTGCACAGTATTTTTTACCACATTCGGATTTTGTTCAAACTTTATCTCATTTGTATCACCTTACTGGATTCAGTCGGTTCCAGAAGGTAACAGCCAGTTCCAGAGAATAGGTCTTTGGACTGTTTGTTTTGATGGATATATGCGACCGGCGTTGTATGACAAGGCATATTTCGGATGCTACTACATTTATTATGTGATCTATGACCGCATAAGAGATTGGTTAAATCCAAGTAGGTATTGTATGCTCTATCATGTATTTTGTTCAAATAGACAAGTGTACTTTTTTACTTGTCTACTATAGTAGACTCCTTGATGACTAAAGACATCGATGATTACTCCAGTAAGATGATTTTATCATAAGCACCCTTGTCTTATCATAGTAGGTGTAACCAAGAGTAAATGATCATTATTAGAGGAAGCTCGATTTTTCTATCATCTTTTTCAATCAAGCTGGCAGTACTCGAAGTAGGGAGGGGGTCGATAGACGTATATTAATCCTTAAGATTTGTTGTGCTATGGAGATGTAATCTCGCTTTCAGCGTATCAACAGGTGCCGATATTACTTTTTTTTGTTAAATAATTCTAATAATTCACTACTTAGTGTGAGAAACTGAACTCCAGTAATTTCATCTCGGTTTCTTAACTTCCTTAGAATTTTCTCTCAGATCACCAGTCCTAGATGGAGAGAAAACATAAGAAATATTAGTGATGAATTCATCGTTCAGTATACCGCAAGTCAGTGTTAGATCACTCTCTAACCTGCGGTAATACAACAGAAATACGTTGAGGCGTCTCAGTCTGTCTTCACAAGATGGGTCAGAGAGACCTGTGGCGGTAAATAAATCCCCAGAATCAATAGCTCTGTAAATCTTCGACATTTGATGTTGACCGTATTGTTTTTAATGGGCTCACCTAACTGAAGGCTCTCGGTCACTCATGCGCACCAGATCAAGAGTGGGGACGCTGTGCTCAACTTCTACAGCCGCTAGCCAGTTTAGATATAGTCACTTCTCAATATATTGATAAATTATCAAATATGTCATCGAATCTCTTTGCTTCGGACTTATGATTTCACTGGGTGGGCACGTTTCGATTACAGAAGGTGTTACTGGTTAAAGTGTTGTCAAACTCCAAATAGTTGTGTCATCTTCAAACTGTTGACTACTCATTTTAGCATATCCGCCTCATACCTAAAATAAGGACTCGCCGCTTGGATTTCGTATTCGAAATGTGGTCTCACGAAAGTCGGGTGTAATACTCCGAATATTTCTTCGTTTAAATAATGAAATGACTTACGAACAGCTCATAAGGCCCTTAAGACTTTGGCGGCGGCAACCTTGCAGTTACTCTTAGTCTTGCGCTCGTTGCTTATTGTGATTCCTGAATCTTTATAATCTGTTACTTTAGGTAACACAACTCCATATATTTTGTAGTGATATAAATCATCTCAGTTATTTATTTGTATCACTACACCCTTGATAGAGTTAACTTCTAATAACCATTTACCCATCCATTCGACCCGTGAATTTAGGTCATCCTGTAATATTATTCTGTCTGACATACAGGTCTGCTAAATCTTTGCGTCATTTGCATAGAGTAAAACAGATGACTTTATTTATTTATTTGAACACATATTGCTAGAACAGATGACTTTGGTAAAGTTGGTAAGTCATTCACGCGGAGTAGAAAATGAAGGGGACTTAGAATCGTAGTTGGGAAACCCTACTTTTAACAGATTCTCATTAACCCGTATTGATTGTCCCCTGTCATTGAGAAAGTCACTTATCCAGCTTATGATTTCATAATGGATCCCAAAACTTTTAAGTTTTCGTTTAAAACCGAGGTGAGAGACCTTTTCAAAGGCTTTACTTAGACTTATGAATACTGCATATGCCGGAATATTTCTATCTTTCGCTACAACCCGATATTCTCTTACAATGAGCAGATTTGCTAGGCATGATAGACCTCTAAAACCATTTTTCTACATGGCTAAAAGATAATCGCCTTCCACATGATTTAGAATAGCTATCCGAACAATCTTTTCCATAGGTCTGACAACTACACTGGTTGGACTGACAGATCGACAGTTACTAACCACGTTTTTACCCCCTACTTTATAAACCGGACTAATAATTTCTTGGCAGTTGAGACTACCCCAAAGACATCAAACAATATTGCCAGAGCTTCAGCAATTACATCCTCCAGGGCTTTTATAAACCTAGAATAAATACCGTCAGGACCACCGGACTTATCTGGCTTGAGATGTTAAAGTGACCGTAAGATAGCTCCTTTCTCAATAACCGAACGATCTGTAGACCAGCCGCTATCATTATAAATAATTGTTGATCTTTTATTATCATCGATGGAAAACCCTGCTTAAATATTTTGATAAGGCTTCAGCTTTTGCAATCTCATTTCTTGTCAATATCAATGGATTTTCTAGTACAAAAAGTGGTTACATCCCACCACGTTTCTGAATTCGCTTCTTTATATATTAGATCAATGTTTTCAGAAAATATTTGCAATCCATGACCGGTTGTTTAGTCTTACTTATCAACTCTTTTAATGTATCCCTAGTCTTACAGTAGGTGTGTCTGTACTGTTCAGAACCTGTGGAGACTAAGATATTCTAATGCTTTTTTCACGTTCAAGATATTTCTTTACCTCGTCAGTTATCCATGATGAGCTACGTGGTATTAAGAACTGTATGAATGAGGACGTAACGAAGCTGAGCGTACCTCTAAATTTATACCATATTCCTTCAATTGATGATCTGGTATTTACCGACTAGTCTGTTGTTGCCACGCACTCTTGTTCGGCTGTTATGCTTGCTCTTCACACATTTGAGCGAAGTCTAACCAGATCATATACTATATCACGAGCCCTAAACATGAATGACAAAGCATTATGATCACTATTTGCTAACAGTGGGAGAATATTTATATAGGCGATATCCTTGGTCTCATGAGTGATCACTAAGTCTAAAGAAGAAGATTCTTGATTTAAACCAAGACTTTTGGGTTCGAATACGTACTGTACTAAAGCGTAGTCCATTACATTCGTCAAGAGACTACTATTGAAAGAGTTTCCTACGGTGAACATCTCTGTCCAACTAGTATCAGGCCTATTCAAATATCCTTATATCGGACATATTATTTTTACTTCATACTATAATGCGCTCAAAAATAAAGTCATCAACTAAGCAGGTTGGCTACGATAGATAACATCGAGCATAGGTGTGCAACCTTAAAATGTGAGTTCACAGGTAAGGACTCCACAAGTTCAGTGAGAAACGAAATAGATTTTCACTGGTAACATTAATACCTTCTTACTTTTAACTTATGTAAGTCTAATATGAGCTAAGCTAAGATTTACCTGATTAAGATTTTTAAGTAGCAGAAATAGAGATCCAACGGACTGATTAGGCCGGTTGGTCGGCTTTAATACTTGCGGCTCTGTTTTACAGTGAAGATTCAGCTTTTTGTTGAAGGCGCTAACCGATGGGGCTGACATAACGTCTTCTGGCAAGGTGATTCAGTTATTGATAAACAAAACAGAGACACACCCTGAGCTTATTCGATCGCGGTATTCAAACCTTCTGCAGATAGCCTTGTTTATGTTGAGGCCCATTGATTCAAGGGCTTCTGTCTTGACCAGCATTTATTGGAGTATATGGGATAGAAGAGCTAGGTAATCTGTGAAGTTCAAATCATCTAGTTGCATGCAAGCTGTCCATTGTATTCCGTGCTTCTTCTGTGATGTGGAGGTCTTCATAATCCGGTTAACCACTATAATGAAGAGAAAGAGTAAGTAGCCTTGCCTGACACCGTTCGTCACGTGGAATGCATCTGTCAGCTGTCCGCCATGCACCACCTTGCAGTATAGTGCGTCGTATGAATTTTGAGTAACTTTGACGATTTACTCATCTACTCATACCATAGTGTAGAGGAAGGTTCCATATGGTTCTCCTATTCATGCTGCCAAACGCTTTTTCATAGTCAATGAAGTTGATGTGTAGTAACGAGCTCCACTCAACTGAATGTTCAACGACGATCCGTAGAGTTGTGATTTGGTTCGTGCACGACCGATCCTTACGGAACCCAGTCAGTTGATCAAAAAGTCGAGCGTCTACTGAGCCTTTCACCTAGTTCAGCAACACTCTGTTTAAAACCTTTCCGGAACTGAAAGTAACCTGATGCCTCTGTAGTTTCCACATTTGCTCAGATCTCCTTTATTTGGTATCTTGATGAGGTATCCTTCTTTCCAGTCTGTCAGCACTTGTTTCTGTTCCCAAATATCCCCGAATAGAGCGTAGAGCATGTTCACAGTTACCTTTATGTCTGAATTCAGTGCTTCAGCTGGTATGTTATCAGGTCCGTAAACAAGCATAGGTATTTTAAAGGAAGCTTATTAGTTAGAAAATGCTGATTTGAATTTTCAACTAGATCACTAACTGGGAAATATACTTTCCATGCGAAAACTGAGTTATATCTACGTACTAAATATGTAAAGAACGGAACATTGTGTTTGAAAATTCACAATATAATCCAGGTTGACAACAAGTGTTATCAAAGCTAATCTATCTTTCTTCGTTGAAAGTTTTTTTTTTTATCCTCGTCTCTCTTCAAACCAGTTGCCTAAGAGCTAGAAAACAGTGGTAAGATATAAACAGTTAACGTTCGTTATGATATGGGTATTTTGTTAGGTATAACTATGCTTATCAGTTTATAAGATAGTTTATTTATCACCAAGACCGGTACTAATCAATTGTATCCTCATTTTTTAAAGCTATGAAATATTTGTAAACCTTAGCTATGGACAAGAATATTATAAAGTAAGTAAAGTTGCGTATGATAAATCCAAAACAGGCTACACTTTTCGAAAAGTGAAATTTGTACACTTTTATTATGAGGTCTATCTTGATTTCATCAGAAACTGTGTAAAGTTTGAATTTCAACGTTTGTTATAATTAGATTGAGTAATTATCATGTTTGAACTTTCCTTTCCTATTGGATTGTTCTATACATTTTTTAATGATAACTAAATAATTTTTCTGCATCAAACGCTGAAGTTCAAGTAAAAAGTTAAAGCAATATGGATCTAAAACTATCTTGTCGCAAGCTTCATATATTCTGTAACTGTATTAGATTTTTTACATGTTTTGCTGACAATTAATTATTATTTATATTTCTCTTTTCAATAAACTGACAGTATGGTTATATACAATACAAGTTACTTCATCCTGTGGAGTTTTGGTACATTTTTTGGTAATGTTTATCGTTCTGTGTCAAGTAACCGGTGCAATTTCTAAATCTGACCTCAAAAGTCTAAAATTTATCGCATCAGGACATTTCTTCACAAGTAAGTATTATGTGACTTTTTTGTATCTGGATAATGAAAATAAAAACTGAAATTCAGTCGTACAGTTATCATCTGATTACCTATTAGATAGATTACTTTTGGACTGTAGGCGTAGTGGTTAGGGATTTACTACCAGATAATTTGCTAAACAAAGGCACCATGGTTTATAATAATTCGTTACAAAAAACAGGTTTTATTAACATTACAACATGTCTGCTATGAAATACATTGTATTCAGTTGTGCTTACATTCACCAAGAAGATAAAAGCGAATTAATAATACTTTCTGTCATGAAATTCACTAACTGATTAGTGATCTTACTTCTAGGTTGAGTATTTTATAACCTTACATAGGATCTAAAAGTAGACACTCATTTAACCAATATTAATTTGGCTATAAACAGTTCACTTTTAGATGTTTATATTACGCGAAATTCAACGATAAAATTTCTTTTTGGTTGAGATCATAAATCGATTGATGTTAGACCATCACTGAAAACCTGGTAGCACTGGATGGATGCGAACACTTAAGCTCTGGACCACTGAGCCGGTATCCAACAGTGTTAATGTTCAACATCAACCAATCCACGAAATTGCGCGAGCATCTTCCATTGTAACAAAATGGATACCTTTCTCTACCTGACATTGATTGGCTCAATTCATGATCCTAATCAAAAACTTAATCATATCCACAACCCTATGCTGGTAAAAAATTTGTTTCTCTTTTATGTTGTTCGTAAGATCTGAAGGGCTATTTAAAAACTAGAGAAAAGTAAACTACTGATCTGTACTCATTTTATTCACCTACTGACTTCAATGAGAAGAGTGAACTAAATGGGTCATATTATTAACTGGGTGAAATATAACCTTAAAATCCTATCACAGTAGCTTGTAGAAACGCGTAATTTTATACAAAGTATTTATTATCCGGTAAAAATATAGAGTTCTGTTGAAAAAAGTTTTTTTTAAAACTGTTAACATCTGTGATATTCATGCCTATAATTATTTATTGGCCTTAACTAACCAAACATGTAAAGGTAAGTATTGTATGTTTTGAGGTTATGGTATAGTTACACTATTTACTGCAGTAAGTGATCAAAGGAAGGATTTAATTTTGAATTGAAATTGTAGTTACTGAAAAGTACATATGCTTTCAAATGCCAGAACTCTGAAATGATATATTCATAATAGCTTTGTGAAGACTGATCTAATAATTATGTCATTAGAAATAATCCAACTTGCATTTTGTATTGTCAGGAATTCTCCTGATATGAAATGAAGTAAGAAGTTATTTACTGAAGATGCAGTGATAGAGTGTAACTGAGGAACCACAGGTTGAGAAAGGTTAGGTAATTTTGTCAGTGTATTCATTCGGTATATCTTTATGAAAAAAACTTAGAAAAGCAGTTTCACTGACATCACACTACTTTTTGACTACTCCATAACTAAAATAAAATATCTATCCAAACAGTTTAAATGTTAGTGAAATTGCACAAAGTTTGTTCCAAGCGTAAGATGTAAAAGAGTTGTGTTTAGCTTTTAACAAACTTTCGAAGTATTCTCAGTTGAAAACGGAGAAATTCAATTTTGTAAGAATGAAGTTATAGTGTAGTGAACGAGAACATAATTGAGGACAATCGAATGTATGTAAACACAAAATTACGGAATATCTTAGTAAAATCTGAGGATCGTACAGTCAATATTTAATTTGCAAAATATCAATCAATTGTCTCAAACTTGACTGTTCCTTTGCAAATATCAGTCAATCGTTTCAGACATTTTTTTGTCTTTTTGTTTCCACACTAAACATTCTTTATTCTCGTTTTATTTTCTTAATCTTCTGCCTCCAGGCATTTCACTTTCGGTTGATGATATATCCTACTACAATAGTACATACTACAACAGTAGTACCAATGATAGATTTATTCAATAGGATCAACTTTTGTACAGTAAAGAATTCTCTGCGGTAGTTGCGCATTATCACAATAAATATCGCTTCAACGTATATTCAAGTTTTAAATAATCCAAACGTATTTTAAGGATGTTTTTTAATAATTATGGTAAAAGTGTAGTATAGAGACAAGTCAATCAAAGTTGATAAAAACGATTGTTAGATTTTGATGCGAACTTCGAAAATGAATGTTAAATAAGCAGTAGAATCACCTTTGTATAGTGCTCAGAATGTTTGAGATGATAACACAAAATTATTCCTTACAGGTTGTATGCAACAGCTAATAAAAAACAAACTACATATCTTGATCGTAAGCTCTTATTGCCGAAACAAAGTGTAGATTAGCTGCAATGAATAAACCAGTCAGATTAAGATAAGTGCTGTTAAATTTTTGAGTGAAAATTACTCGACCATAAAGCTATGAAACATTATTCCACCATAACTGATGTCATTTGGTGATGAAAACCTGAACTCTGAATCCTTGACTCTGACTCTAATCGATGACTGTATGAGGATACTTAAAAATGTATTTGAATCCTTATAAGGCTATGGAAGACAGATAATCTATATCCGTAAGACTAAGTTTATACCGTGTTGCTTTTTTGAGTTACAGGCTGAGTCAATAGTCGATAACTTCAACAGCTCCATTAATTAGGTAAAATCTGTTAACACTATTTATATTCGATAATTTTGTTGTTTGATTATATTTTCCTTGAAAAAGCTTGGACCAGATTGCCAGGCGAAACGTTGGATTTACTTAAAATTCATTCGCTGAGATTTTACAAATATATTCTTCTTTTTAATGACTATAGTAGTTTTGTTTTTTTAAACTATCAACTTAATAAAGCTGTTTTTTAATTGGCCAAGAAATTGCCGAAATTCCTTCATGATATAACTTCATACTGAGGTCAGTATCTTCTACTTGTAGACAAGACTATAATTTATGGATAAACCGATCAGATTTAAGATAGCAGATCTTTCATTTTGGCGCAAAGTTAATTCACTCATTCGACTAAATATCATTTCGGCACTATAGCTGATGTCAGTTCGTGATGAAAACATTAAATCTAATTCCTAACTCTAACGTTCAACTGTAAATCCTAATCCCAATTCCTCATACTAATATATGACTCTCATTCAACCCTACTGAGTAGGTGAACATTCCAAGGTTATTTTAGCGTTGCTCAAATATCATCCATAAAATATAGTCTTACCGGTGCTTAAATATATTCCACATTATGTTAAAGAAGAAATGAGAAAAAATGAAGACTTATCAAGAACTGCGTTCACCATCACAGTACCTTGTAACCCTTTTATGGTAGCTCACGAGTAAGGTTGTACTTTTGTTAGTTCAAACAAGATTAGAGCAGTCTATCTGGAATATCTGTGCAATTGGAAAGGTAGGCGACTTTTATGTTTGGGAAAACTGGCGTTAATTAGTTTTAGGTAATGTAGGAATTGTCGGCATATTGTTGTAAAGATTGCTGAATTTCACTGAAATCGCATACCGATCTAAATAAAACAATCTTTGAAAACCTAGAAGCACTGAACAGCGATAAAGGACCTAAATAAAAATAAATGAAGTTGAAACCACGACGTTAATATGAGCAAAGATATTATTGTTTTATTACTAGCCCTAAGTGTAGCATACTTAAGCCAAACTAAATATACATTTTCCAAATTATGTGTAGAGAGTAAATTTGAATGAATATAGCTTAACCTGAGAACAAGGATTGAGTCCAAGAGAAAGATCTGTTCTCGGCGACTTTGTTATTAAGGCTTCTCTACGACTATAATTTATGATTATGTCAATTAATCGAGTATAACAAAATCGATCAACAAGCATACTTTCATTAACATTTGCTATTTACTAATGTATAGAACAATAAATATATTCAAATAATGTGGCAATTGATAATTCTTTTCGTTTGGTTGATGGCAATACCATTATTCATCAGCTTTCTCTTAATTGTTTGTTTTACTACTAATTCTATAATCGCTGTTCATTAACTTAAATGTCATACCTATATTGAAGAGAATATTTAGCAATCGTGAAACTTCATTTCCTAAACTGTATGAAATACTTCGAGCCATAAAAACTGTTTTTTTGGCTAATCGATATATATTTGTCCCATTAACCGTTTTTGATTTAGAGATGGAAAATAGTATGTAATTTTACTATCGCTCGTGAATTCGCATCTTATGTATTCGCATGTTATTTCAAAGTAAACGTAAATACACATAAATTATTCTAACGTATTCTTCATTCAGCCCTCATCCTATGATGAACGCTGGGTAACTGATCTGCTTTCTTAACAACGTAATGTTTTGTTTCTTAATTATTTTGTCGAATAGACATGAATACGAAAGCCATAATACTCCTTTACACATATTTTACTTTTCGTTCATTTGATAGTATATACTTACATAATAGTAAGTAGTTTGCTTTGTGTAGTAAAAATAAGTCAAACTAGTCTTTCAGATTACTTCCATTGTCTTGAGTGCTAACATATGATCACATCGAAACTATTCACTGGAGTAACTACAAACTCAAATTTATAAAGCATTTCAAAACACATGTATAAATTGGGTTGTTTGAATTGTTAACCTGTTAAAATTAGAGACTGAAAACTAGTTGATCATTTACTACCCAAGTATTTTTATCTTCTAAAAACAAATAATAAAGAAAAACAGTTTAAATATCCAATCAAATATACAAGTTAAGTCGATGTATACAGTTGTTATCACACCTCGTATTGCCGTATTTTCTACATCCACCTCAAAACGATGTGAACTTAAAATAGTACATGTTTATTTATGGATTTCCTAAAACCATCTATAATAAACTTTACATTACGGTTATAGTGTATAAATGAACACACTATTGGATCATTAGGTGGTTGGATTCTGTTGTCTACCTAAGTGTTGAGTCACATAGTTTAGAATCTCTCAATATCTATGAAACTAAGTTATAGCTGAGAAATAAACATCAATATTTAATTACTCTTTGTCACGTTTCATATAGTGTACTAATAATGTGTTGTCTCTACAACTTCTCAAATAATTTTTTATGAATTTAGCATAAATTATTTCACTCACCCTTGTCAATATAAACAAAACGAAGACTTAATTATTTTCACTGCTGACTATTTGAAGGAATATGTGATGAACAAATATGAATAGCTTTGACGAAAAAATAGTCAGTGTGTATGAGTGATGAGGGACTTAACCACAGGACTAGTGGATAAGTTTGAATCTTCGTGGAAATGTCGATCAACTGAATGTTATAAATACAACTTATTGGCAAGCTCCAACAAACACGAAACCTGGTCAGGCTCATCGTAGTTGCTTTTTAAAACCTTGCTACATTTTTAAGTAGCACATTCAAGCTTCATCTCTCTGTTAATTTAGATATGAAGACGTATTTTAAAAGCCAGAATAGCCGATGATGACAAGCGACATTAGTTCGCTTATTACAATTGATTGATCACTGGGTGGTGATCAATGTCTTGCTTGTCTAGTCCTTATTAGTGCAGATCGAATGCCAAGTAGCACGAAACCCGGGTTCAGGGTTTCCTGTTGACTACCTCCAATCACCTTCTAAAATTAGTTCGCTTGTTAGATATAACACTCACGGTATTGTATGTTAGATACTATTACATCGCAGAGTATATTAAAATTATCAATATAAAACTGCCTTCACCTTCATCAGTGTAACTCACCAAGTACAGGTTTTTGTACTCGGATTTTAGTCAAACGCCAGGTTTGACGGCTAGCGGTGGTTCTTGGCAGTAATGTCCAAAGTAGATAGAGCGCAGTTTGAATCTGTTGCCTATTTGTTGGGTGCAGAGTCCCTTTACCACTGAATGTTTCCAGTACTTGCTAGCTAACTATTCCCCTTACCGAATTTTGTCCTGAACCGTTGAGATCCGAAATAGACAGTGGTAAACCGAGCAGGTTTGAAGAGATTATATGCTATCCCATTGGTTTAATATACATAAGAGAGAAAAAGAATGTCAATTTGTACCCAACTAAATTATTCATCAAGTCGAAGTCACAGTTTACACTCTCCTGTCTAAGTTAGCAATGCAAGTGTTTAGATTTTGACACTGAAACTTCCCATTAGTTATAAGTTTCTTGCTTTTACATAGCTGACTGTTTATGCGTTAGAAAAGTGTTAATGATTTCATGGGACTACAGAACATAAGTAGACTATGAATATCCAGACGCTGACAAACCAACTTTACCGTAATCATAACTTATTACTGTATAACGAATAGGTTTTATTATGAATTCACATCAACTAACAACCAGTGAAAAACAGAAGGCAATAGACACTTTTTTCACCAGCGAATACTCGTAGCTCCAAATGCACTTAGAGGTAAGCATTACCCTCTTATACTAGAGAATAAAAATACAGTAGTGTATATGATTAACTTCAGTCAATATCAGATCTATGTGTACTAAATCTAGAGAACTACAGGTATTTTGTTATTAGAACTAATCTAGAGAGATAAGGGAATTAACCATGAATATAGTGATCTTTAATGCTGTGAGAGATATGAGGGCGGTTTTCATTTCTCGGTTCCCGACACCGTGGAAGGGTTCTTCTAGTGCTTCCTGCAAAGAAAATTGGATTGGAGTTGGTCTTAGTGACCTGAGAGCGTGAATACAGTGCCCAAGCGACAACTGCTTAAGACCGGTCACACATGACTTTTTAGTGAGTAATTTTCTTGGTAGCCCCATACTTGTTGGGAGGTGTGTGCAGTTTCGAGGTTGACTTTTTCTAACCCCACTCTTTCTTGTAGGAAGTCAGCATCATTGTTATACTAGTTGTCTGGAGGAAACGCCCTACTGCTGTCACACCTCTGTACAGTCAGTAGTACGATGTCACCCTTGGACCTTGGGTTTGCTACTTTTAGTCTTACTGCTTTTCAACCAACCTGTCTGGCATAGTAGAACCTTGAGGAACGATTGTTCCAACCAGTATAGCCCGATCGGTTCATAATGATTGGCAAGACCGACCACTACATCAACGTAGCAGCTAATCCGTTGGTTTTATGTGATGTTCATTTATCTATCCAATATATTCCCTTGATTATAACAAAATTGCGTTTCTTTTCCCTTTTATTTTTTAATTATAGGTTTAACATTAGCTGCTGCATTAGTAGCTTTTGCTGTAGCTAGATATGATAGTCGTTGGATGCCTTATCCTGAATTGAATATATTATCATGGGCTTATGCTGTTGGAGTTTTAAGTTTTATTTGTACATTTATTAGTTTTACAATAAGTTTTATTACTTATATTAAATTAAATGATTTAATTCATCAACAGAATACAAATGAACATTTACTTAATAATGAAGAGAAAATGGGTATTAGTTCACCACCATTTTCAGTACCACATCATTCTACATTTAATGAACCAAATGATTATACAGAACCACGTTATATACCTGATTTACCACAATCAGCATTAAGTTATATTGATAGTTCAAATAAAAATTGGAATATAAAAGATTCTGAAATTACATATAATCTAGATAAACAAAACAAGAATGATGATGATAATGATGATGATTTTGATAATCCAACTAATTCACGTTTTAATACTTTATCTTATCCAAAAATATAATTTAAAAAAAAAAGAATATTCAATTCATAATTCATTTATTTCATTGGTTACTAATCTATCAAGAACTTTGATTGATTTATATCTAAATCTTGAATAAGTTTATTTATGTTAACCCATTTATCATAAAAAGGTGAATGTATCATAGTACATTTAATAATAATAATAATAATTCAAATAGATAAATGAATATTTGAATTTATACTCATTTTAAATTATTTTAATTTTTATATTTAATTTTTAAAGAAAATAAATTCATTTTAAATATTAATATAGAGTTGTGGAGATATAATTAAGTTTTTGATTATGATCATGAATTGATTGATGTTAGATCATTATTTGGATCATTCAGTCAATCAGTAATAACATAGAACTTCGTATGTACGTGCATCAGTTCGAGTTGCCTTTACCACATTAGTACAGAGATGCAGTTGTCGATTCAAATCTCTTAGTGGTAGTGGTAGTAAGAGTATAAGCAGTAATTGGAAAGATTAAGGTTTGGAGATGTTATTCAAGAAGTATAATACAATGAGATAAAGTTGGAAAGAGAAAAAAACGACAAGAAGAATTCGGACGATTAGAATTTGGGAGAACACAAAGAAGGGATGCACTCGAGCCATTGCAAATGATTTTGAGTCATGTCATTCAGGGTCTCTAACCACCGGTCGCTATCATCTTGCGGTCCCCAACTAACTAGTCTACACCTACCAACGTGATTCAGTCCGCTTGTCAGTGAATTCATGGACTTGTGCCAAATTTGTATCTGGCCGCCCCTAGCTTTCTTCCAATCTACTCCTATACCATTGAACATCGCACGTCGAGGTAGTCGGTGATTGGGCATACGTAACACGTGTCTCAGCTATCGCAACTGATGAAGTTTCACTACTTTATCAACTGATTTGCCATCCTTACCTAGTACCTGTGTTCTAACAACTGCATTACTTACTCGTGTAGCGCATATATATTGGCGCTCTCTTGTACCAATATACATGTGTTCAAATAAATAAATAAATAAGATGGTCCCAGGATATACGAGCAATGTTACTAAGACACCTATGATCGAATACTAGTAGCCCACGAATATCCTCTACTCTTACCGGCCATGTTTCACTGCCATAAAGTAGGACGGAACGAACTGCTGCACAGTAAACACGTCCTTTGGTTGATAGACAGATATCTTGCCTATGCCATAAATGACACAAGTTGGCGAAAGCTAGTCGAACCTTCTGTATCCGTGCTGAGATTTCGTCACACACCAGACTACAAGGACTGATGAGACTTCCAATATAAGTGAATCGGTCGACACGCTCAACTACTTCATTCCCTATTGTTAATTCAGGTGTCGATGCAACCCAGTCTTAAAGTAACATTTTGCATTTCGAGAGTGAGAATCACATCCCAAACATACTCACATTGTTGCTTATAATGGTCAGAAGACTGCATTCTGTCAGCGTCTTCACCAAATAGAACTATGTCATCCGAATATTCCAAGTCAACAAGTGAGTCTCCCGGTTGAAGTTCAACCCCTGAAAATTTAGATGAGGAAAGTGTCATCTCTAAAAGCACTTCTACGATAAAGTTAAACAAGAATGGAGAGAGTGGACAGCCCTGACTAATATCACTTGAGTTAATCAATTCTGATTACTTGGGTTTGAATCCCGAGAGAGGGATCATGGATGCTCACTACTGAAGAATCACATAATAGGACGAAATGACTGTTCGGTACTTTCAGGTTTTCAATGGTGGTCTTACATCAATCGATTCATGATCTCAATCAAAAACATAATTTAAATATTTTGGTCAAATGCATATTGCTCTAATTAACTGCTGTTTAAATAAGATGTTATGATAATATGTGAATTAATTCAAAACTGTTCAGATGAATCCACATCCAATTTATAGTTTAATTTAGCTTTAGTCGTTATTTTCTTTTCAAGTAACATGCATAAAGGGTGACTTAAAGCCCATTGTACACATTGTTGTATGTGGCTACTGGGCATCAGATTTATATGTCATACGATGGTTTCGTGGTTCAAGCTTTGAACATTCGACCACCGGAATGCAGGTATGTAACTGTACTAATGTCCAACTTCAATGGACCCATGATCTGTTGTCTGAGGTGAATAACCATCTCATACCCGACATTGATTGGACACTAATGGTCATGTCTTCTCACTAGAACCCCAGGAAATCCATCTTGAAGCTAATGAGTACATAGTTATTATCAGTAATGGAAGTTGTGGAGATCGCAGTACTTTTAACAATTGGATTCACAAGTCGATCTAAGCTAAACCATTGAAGTTAGACAATAACACCGTTGAATACCGGGTCAATGGTATTGAGGTTAAACGTCCACGAGCAAGACCGAAGGTCCCGGGTTCGAGCCCCTAGTGAAGGAACGTGGGTCCCATATTAAGACGAAATGACAGTCCGGTGACACAAGGTTTTCAAGTGTGATCTGTCTTAGATAAACTCGTGAATTCAACTGTTAAAAGTACTAAAATCTCCACAGCTCCCTTTACTGCATTGAGTTACTTAGGTTCCATTAGCCATTTGATACCACTGACGTTAACGCATCACAAATGATGGATAGTCATGTACACACATTTGTAATTTCATGATGAGTTATATTTAAAAATATCTATGTAGTTGTGGTAAACCCTTAAATCGTAACACTTCATAGGTAAAATCAGTTACCGTAAGACTGCAACTACACCTTGCTATAGAAAAGATTCCTGCCAACTACCTCCAACCACCAAAAATCAAAATATGGTCGGCGTGATATCGGATCAATTAGAGTAGTGGTAGCATTCCACTTTGATCAAACTGAACAATCTCTATAAGCCATCTAACTTTGTACAATTCCGATATTGTTTTTGCAGAATTGAACATTTAAAGATTCTAAAACAATCGATCTTTATTATTTCTAGCATATATGTGGTGTTAACAAGTTTCAACAATCTTGAAAATAGTTCTTCCAATGAATGAGAGTAATAATTCATAAGCGAATCTCAGAAAATCTCTTGCCATATAAGTATGTTATGATTACCAGAATTGAAGTATTTTATAGATTTTTTATAAGTTTGAAGAACAAATTGCAACTGTATTCTTTTTGTTATCTGATATTCAAAAACAAAACAAACTTGTATAAAAAAAGTAAATACAGGGAAATGATTCGAAAAAGGGTATATGGTAAGACAAAGGAAATATAATTAGTTCCTTTTTGAATGTAGTTTACTTCATGGTATAAAATTAGATGGAGATCTATTTAAAACCAGGAAGCATTGGACAACTGTTTTGTTCTAGCTTGAAACTCTTCAACAATGAATATCCAGAACTTCATAGAAAATCATAATCAACATATTGGTTATATTGTTATCATGTACCAGGTAGTATAATTGGAAATAACAGCCGATTTAGACAATACCTTAGCATTATGGCTCATAAGCGCTGATAAATGAGTAAATTAATCAAAGTAATAGACTATTATCACAGTTCACTAAATTGAAAGTCAAAAGTAATTGGAGCTGAGAAAATGAATTTCTTAGATGAAAGTATATTCTGAGCTAAGATGATTGAAAGCAAAAATTATTTGTACACTAGTTAAAGCTTTTAAGGACTTTTAAATAAGCAGAAAATAACTGAAATATTTTTATCAAGTGTGTGGTACTGTGGTGTGGGTTACTTATATCCACACAAGTACTATATAACGGTAGTCAGGCATCGAACGTATTTCAGTAGAAAGTTGATGTGAAGTGAACAGAAACGGAACGCAATTGGTATGAAAATGTATGAACAATGAAATCTGAGACAATGGATTGATGTTTGCAACAGGAACAGTCAAGTTTAAGACAATGGATTGGTATTTTGCAAATTAACGATTTACTATATGGTTCGGAGATAGGGGCTGAAGTCCCTCGCAGCCTCAATTTCTTTGGAACATGCAATAGCTCGGTATTTTATTGAGATGCTCTGTAATTTCGTGTCACATACATTAGATTGTCCATACTGGTGTTCTTGTTCACTACAGTACTACATAAAATGATGGAATAATAAAATAATCAATACTTTAAAAACGATTACAACATAAATCATACTTGAGTCATCTTTGGTTAATAGTGATTTTAACATGTCTAAAAAAGTAAAGTAATCATATTATGACGAACCGTTGAAAGCTAGGTAACGTGGAACGGCTGATTGGTTGAATCCTAGATCTCCTTCGTGATCCAATCTTACGCGGTAATATTATATCTTCACATAACCAAATCTCATACATTTACTTATCCGAATTCTAGAACTTTTTGAAGTATTTATGAACAGTGAATACATTGCCTCATACCGTGATTACTTAATAATCTTTTAGTAAATACCAATATGTCTTTCATTCTTACTCTGTTCATTATCCAATGAATTCATGGATATCTTAAATTTGATTTATAGGTAAGACATTACGTAGAAGGATTTCGATCTAAGGAAATAGACTATGCCCTAGCCAAGATCTCAGCTTACATGTCGTCATTTAAGTCACAGAGGACAAATATATGAATATCTGTTATATGTATACATTATAATTCAGTTTGTAAACCAAACATTCCTACTTCAATAGTTTTCTCATTCATATAGTGGGCATGATATACCATAGGAAGTATATATCACAATGGGACAAGCCAGTAGGGCATAAGACTATAGACAAAGTTTATCCGATGGTTTCTGAAAAATAACGGTTTTATTTCTGGTCAACTAAGTAAAATCTTTCTGTGAGAACAGAGAGAAAAAAACATTTCATTAAATCTTCTTTTTTTTTAAACTATAGTGAAACACAATAGTGTATGACCTTATTTAAAGCTTGTTGAAAACACCAAATGTTCACTTGTATTCCATTGATTTTGAATTTATCCAGAAAAAAATAAAGAGAATTCATTCATCACTGAAGAACCATTGTTTTATAATACTTTTAGGTAAACCATAAACATTAAGATAAAAAAAGAATTAGAAAGTTCAGAAGAAATATGTTTAACATTTAGTTGCTGAGAAAAAAGAAACATCAGTAAGATCCTGCTGATTCAATTGGTTCTTTGACGCAATCAATGTTGTAATTACAGAGTAGACTAGTTCAACTAGATTGTGAAGATGATTGAGATATTGCTGATATCAATGTAAATCATATTGGCTTATAGCCTAATAAACACAATCAAATTCTTGTTTTGTGAAATAAACAATAAATGTTTACGGTCAGTTTTAGCATGTCTTCATAAAGGTTTAAAATATAATGATCAGTTGTTTAAATACGTCAACATACAACCTTGTGACATGCACAACAGGAAAACAGAATGATACCAGTTACTCCATCAATAGGAAGGTTTGAGAATATTTTATATACCAACAAATTTACCTGATTGTACTTTGAAAATCAACCTTAAATATTTCAAAAGTATTTTGAATTTTCCTTAATGACAGAATAAACAATAATGTCAAAATTATCTGGTTGATATGTATAAATAAATTAACTAGACAATTTTTTTATGTCAGTGATTCAATAAACTTCTAATAATTTGTCGTTTGAATACATGTTGTCTTGGCTCTTTTAATGCTACTTTTTGTATCTGGTTGTCGCTGATTGTTATCTCGGAAACGCTTATCACTTATACTCGGAAGGAGGGACCTCTGGAATTCCTACGACGTGAAAGTAAGAACACAAAGACTGGTATAAGTGAAGATTTATTAACCCCAAAACACGTCGACGATAACTTTAGTCGAAAATACACTTATTTATATGTTGATTGTACATCCATTTTGACTAATAATTAAGATGAAATCACATATCTGAAAAATACTTAGATTTATAACAAATCACATACTGAGCATAGTTCATGTCAATGGAATACAAGAAAATCGCATATCGTACAGAATAAAGTATCATATGAGAAAAAAACAAGTACTACATTGAATCAAAACGGAAGTGATGTTGAACAAAACTCATAATGAGCCAATTAATCGAAAATTGACTTTTCTTTCCATCATATCAGATCTTCCGATGAACTCTTTCACACTGATGACTCTGAAGCTGCAGAAAACATTTAAGATCATACAGCGAGAACAAAATTAGAATATAGTAGATATGTCGTTGCCAGTTGGTATTACTAACGACCTACAATTCGAGAAAAACGACGACTGTTTTCCGCATTACTTTATCTCACCAAGTGGTAAGAATACCAGAAAATAGATAGCCCGTAAATGTGATCATTTATTTTTAAAAAGTATTTATGTACATTTTAATTCACGATTATGATGTAAAAGTGATTTAACAATTCATGCTGATTAGTTCCATAGAAGAGTATACTATCCAGTGGGATTACCCAGTTCACATCAGAGTAATAATCAAAACTTATAATAGAATCATTGTAAACTCACTTAATAGAGACCTGAGATTATGATCGCTAATTAAACTACTTCCTGTCAATAACACCAACTATTTGTAGGATAAAATTGCGATCCTTTCATTTGTGAAATATTGTTTTAAGGACTTTTTGGTATATACACTAATATACATAAATAATCTGTAGCCGATGCTAATCTGATTTTTCACAATTGTCTTAATAGATCTCGTTTAACTGTCGATAGTTACATGTCACCACCCGCTCACTGATCACCACTCGTCAGTCTGCGGTCACTCTGAGGATTGAACGTGTAGCCCACTGTTAGTGAATCAGGGAGGATGGAACATGAGTAAACTCCGTGGCATCAACCACCACACCGAGTGGTTGTGACAGGTAGTGTGGATTTGGGAGGTGAGAATGGAGTGTGGAAAATATGGAACGCTTCACGATTTTGTGCAGGGGCCATGCTAATCTTCTCTATATCGTTCCATTTTTAGTATCTGTACCGCTGAAGTGAGTGGTGACATGTGACTGAACTGTCGATAGTATTCTCAGGAAAAAGGCTAATTTATTTTCTTTTTTTAAATTCAATTGATATTTACCTACTCATTTTACTATCTTGACACGCTCTTTTTTTCTACAATTCCATTAATTAATCCTGATTGCCTTCATAAGTCTACAGTTAGTGTTACAAATCTCATTTAAATGGGATAAACCTATTTTATGAAGTTTATATTTTCTGAATACGAATTGGCTAACATATTCAATGTGGAAGATGACCGACCACTGGTAAATATATTACTACGACGTTCACTGAAAACACTAATAAAGACAAGAATCTTAGAAACAATGATACGACTATCGCATGATTAATCAATATTTTCATAACATCAATCTACTATTCTCTTGCTAATCAAACCAAATCAAACTTAATAAAACAACCAGAATGCTATCATCATTATGTTGGATATCTGTCAATCTGTTTATAAAAACCTCCATAGAAATAGCCTATCAATTTGTTATGTATTGCATTCATTACTGATTCTAATTAATAGACAAAAATTTCTTTAAATTGTACAAATTATCAATTATAATTGTAAAACCATTTAAATGAGTAGTAATATATAAAATAACATCATTATTTTTAGTAATTTAACATTCCACTTACTCGGTCAACATGGTTGAACTCTTGTGTGCACTACTTTGATGTTTATTATCTATAAATCAATGTTTTTTGTTGTTGTTGTTGTTTGTTTGTTTGTTTAACTGGGTAGTGAGTGGTATGTAAGAATCGATTTTGGTGTAGCTATTGTAAATGTAAATGAAAACATCCTCTACATAACCAGATAAACACATACACGCGTATTTGGAGAAAGAGATACACATTGCTCATCTTGATTTCGATTGGATGATTGGAATAATAGTGAAGAGATAACATGAAAAAAATTTTTTTTGAATTTTTATGTAACTATAAACTTAAAGAATAAAATAAGATGCACATAAATTTGTTAAGAAGGCCATTTTTTTTTCTTTTCTTTTTTCTTGTTTCTTTTCTTTGATAGTGAACTCAACAACTATTTGTTGTATGAAAGTAAAGTAATTCATTTCAATACAATACGGATTATTAGAACTAGTACTACTAGTACTACTGCCTTTGGCAACTATTCAATTTATAAAGAGTATTCACAATCAGATATCAGAACTAAAATTAAAAAATAGGAATTTATTGAATCAACAAGATGGAAAATCGTCGTGCATTAATGAAATCTACTGATATGCAAGGACCATTACAGAAAATTGTTGTAGACACATGTGTAGTAGCTACGGAACAGTATGATGAAGAAAGAGATATTGCAGCTTATGTGAAGAAACATATGGATAAATATGATGGTGGTGTTTGGCATTGTGTGTTAGGCAAGGATTTCGGATGGTAAGTCTTAGTACAGTGATAATCAATAAAATGATTTTTTATTAACTATATTCAAACTTGGTTTTTCTTTTCTTGAGGCAGAACCTAAACATTCTTTCTTCGTGAAATGTTAGCCTAGGATTTGCAAGTTCCAAAGATTACACAACTTTCCAGAAAATACCGTGTTTTTTAATGAATTTTACACTTTGCACTATTTTGTACATATTAAGATATTCTGTTATGGCTTGGGACCTGTTAATATACCATAAGACAATATCGTCAATTAGAGACACCAACTTATACGACCAGACCAATAACGCATAAAATTGTGCAAGCCGCCTATAGTTCTTTATGATCTTTTGATATAGAAGCATCTCGGCTAACCCATCCAGTTCATTCCAGACCGTAAATATCAGCCTCCGTTATATGAATCATACATTTTCAGTTATACTGGGTTTATATACAAACAAACCAGACCGCGTCATACCATAAAACAGAAAATAATAATTAAACAAAATCAAACCAAAATGTGGCTGTGGAGGTGGGAGGCTGTAGCTAAAAACTTGGGAATAATAGTAGTCAATAGGTCAAACGGAAGCTTATAACGATATAGTTACTTAATGGTTCTACAAATAACAATACATATAATAACAGTGCATACATAGATCTTAACAGTTATTATTCATTATTCTTCGTCCGGATATAACATATTCCTTTCCCAAAAATTATAATCTGATAACATAGAGGTGGAAATTTTAGAATTTGTTATCAATATATGGTTATATTTAGTAGCGCGTATATGGAAGTGTAGATCTACTGATAATAATCTTTATATTGTTATTAACGATTTATATACAGTAAAAGATTTATCAAACTTCTATCCGAGATATACATTTATTACTTAAAATTACCACTTCATATCCACGTTATATTTGACTAGATCATTAAATGTTTGTTTACTAGTTTTTAATTCATAAATCCCCCCAGTTCTGTCATGTTTTTCATAGTGAAATTCATTAATTTGTAATAAATCTTAGATATATAGTCATTAACTTCACTTGGTATTGTTTGGCTTGTATCTTCCCATTGAGGTTTAAGACTGTAATTGATCAGTCTCTTATTGCCATATGTGCATACTGTGCGTATACCTCGATATTGCCTTAATTCACAAGCTTTTTGTGAGCAATGATGGATATTGGCTAGCAGTGAAATCCAGGACGCGCATTTCGTCCTATTTGGGACTCTTCAGCTGGATGTACCTGCATCTCAGATTTGATGTCCACTCTGGGACTCCAACCCAGTACCATTCGCTTCAAACGCCATCGCGTTATCCACTCAGCTACTGAGTCCTGATAGCCACTTGCTTGTGCAACGGGGCTTGTATCTTCCCACTGAGGTTTAAAACTGCAATTGATCAGTCTGTCATGAAGTATGAGATAAAAGTTTGCAACAGATTTATTTATCTACTTTTCACTTTTGCTTAATAGTTTATTAATGAAATCTGATTATCACCAGTTGACATTAAAGAATACTATGATACTATGAATATTATGATTTACTACAAGTAACAAAACTGTTGATTTACAATAGTGAAGTAATACTCATCGAGTGGATATGTTGCGTAATAATTATATAATCACATATCGTTTATAAATTAAATGTTCATTTGTTAACAACGTTTTTCATCGATTATTTATCCTGCTTAGTTGAATTTAATCATTAAGCTGAGGTGTTCTTTTAATTTAGTAATATTATTATTATTATCACCTTTATTCACTATTATATTTTTGGTACAATATAGAATTTTCAGCGTAAAGTATTTTAACAAGTTTCCGTTTCTTTCTTCTTGGTCGGTCCTGACGATAAATATTGAGTGATCGCCAGTTAGATGTTAACAGTCCAATAAATGAACATCTGAATAATGTGCATTCTTTTCGTTATATATTGCCAGCAACAACATTGTCTCTTATTGAGTTTTTTGTAACTTTGACAACGAAAGGTTGCGCACTTTTCAGAAACGCAGCAGAATAGGTTATGCGATTGATAAACATAATGATATATTAAAACAAACAAAAATAGATAACTTGTTGAAATATCTAGATGGCAGGAACAGGTAGCCCAAATGCTCAAGCAGGCCGTATTATAGATTCTGTAATGATTTTGTTGTCTGTAATAATAATCAATTATTAATAACTATACTATTCATTTCAATTAATGAAACGTTTTTGATTAATATCAGAAAAGAGTTTTTTTGTGAATATCATCGTAATTTCAATAGTTGAGATGAAAGTGCACTGCTGAGGAGACCCATAATAGGACGAAACGGCCGTCCAGTGCTTCCAGGTTTTCCATGATGGTCTAGATTCAACTGATTCATAATCTCAGCTATTGAAAAAACGTTTTGAATAAATTCGGTTCTTAGTGTTGGAAAACAAATTTTTCAATTTTGTTTTCACGTAATTAACAAAACTAACTATTGAATTGAATGTTTAACTTGGAAATAACTGCTTAAACATTAGGTAGAGTAAAAGTTAGTAATGAGTATGGATAAATTACACAATGAATATATATATTGCTTTAATATGAAGTTGGTTTTCTATGTCGACTGTTGTATGATAATAATCATCCATTTCCATTGTTCAATAAAAAAAAGCAATAGCTGGTATCTTCATCCACATTTTTTTTCGTTCACTTAATGTGTTAGGGCTTCACAAAAGGGCAATTTTTAATGAAGACTTCATTTTAATCGTCTATACTAAATTATATATTGTCTTATATGACAACTGACTTAGTATATCCCAACTTATCGAATGAAAAGAAAATAGAAAGGTGAAAGTTAGAGCTTGAAATGAAAGTCTCAATGGGAATTATACACTTATATATAGGATTAACTCACTAAATGAACGGAGAACTTCTAGATATTGTACGAATAATAAACAGCGTAATATATATGTGCTAAAAATCCTATCTTCAATCGTTTGTTTGAGATTTTTTTAATCAGTAACTTGAAAAGTGTACGAGAATTTGAATAACTTATAAAAGTCAAACGAGACAACAAGCAATAAATTAAGTATCAATAAAGGGTTGTGGAGATGTTTTAGCTGAGATTGATATCATGAATGAATCAATGTTAGACCACCATTGAAAACCTAAAATCTCTAGGAGGCCGTTTCGTCCTAGTATGGGATTTCTCAGCAGTGCGCATCCACGATCTCGCACGTGAGATCCGAACCCAATACCTTCGGCCTCACACGCGAACGCTCATCCTCTAAACCACTGAGTCGACCCTGGGTTCGAATCCCAGATGCGAGATCATGGGTGCACATTACTGAGGAGTCCCATACTAGGATGAAACGCCCATCCAGTCCTTCCAGATTTTCAATAGTGGTCTAACATTGATCCATTCATGATAAGAATAAATTAAGTGTTCATTACGCCCAATATGCAGTTAATCTACGATGTATTTTACTTTACGTATTAGGTCACAGTAATAACTAGTGAACTGAATATAATTCTTTTCTTAATCTAATTGTTTTGTAGATTATGTCACGACAAACTATTTAAAAATCCTATTCCTTTAACAAAGTAAACGTTAGACAGCCCTGTATAAAACAAGCATTATACTACAAAATAATAGCTAATTTTATTATCATCCATTTACCGTGACATTCAAAAGTAAAGAACAAATATTATTTACCAATTTTATTATCTCTTTCCACATTTGTCAATAATCTGCACTAAAAAAGAAACAAATAATTTGCATATCGATCAATGTCAAGTCCCATTAACCAATTCAGGATTACATAAAACTATCATGACATTTTCTAGAGTATTTTAAGCTGTTTGAGAAAAATTCAGACCACATTTGCTGATATATCAGTAAATAAAAATTGCTTGTCATTGGCTGTTATTGTTTAGGGATAAAATTAAACGCTATCAATCAGACATTCGGTTGTCTATCACTGAATTTGATATATAACTTCAGAGCAGTAAAATCACTGACATCTAACTGCTTAACATTTTTTAAAATCATTTTAATGACAAATTAGTAACAAGAAGTTCAGTGAAGGGACCTCTTTTCAACGAATTTATTATCAAGCTGTACAATCGTATATATATGGAATTTGTTGAGTACGTTAGATCCTCAGAACTCACTTGGAAAAGGTCCTAATGTTGTAATTTTATTCTGAAAATTTGAATTTAATGTTTGCCCGTCAAGTGACGCTTAGCTGACCTACAGCTGGCATTTCCCACTCTGAAATCCTTGACTATCATTGGTTGACGGATTTCTTTAGTATTCTATTTTGTGGCTCTCCCAAGAGCGTTTCTATCATTGTGTAAATAAGCTTGATTTGTGTGGTTAGTCACTTCGTCTTTTCATGGTGCCTGTAGAATACATTCTGTAAACCCCATCAAGACTTCTTGAACTAGTTAGCAGGGCCGGGGACAACGGATTAAAATAGCTTTGTATCTTTAACCTTCGTTCCGTTTACCGAGTAAATTGAACTCGTAATAGCATTCAAGCATATCAAAATTTTTCTGTTAAAGTACTAATTCCGTAAGGAAATCTGAACATCAATAACTATATATATACGATTGGAAAGCTTGACAATTAATTCGTTGAAAAGAGATCCTTTCAATGAACCTCATGTTTTTAATATCAAATGACAAATGGTTGTTGACATGTGCATAGTTACATACTAAATTTATCACTGAATTTGAAATAAACTTTAAAAGAAGTGCATTTTTGATGTAATTAGTTTAAGAATTCAGAAAAAGTTATATGAGGATTGGTGAAATCAAGGTAAAAATACATTTCTTCCTTGAGCAAAATATAGTCACTACTGTATTTGATTAATAAAGTAATTTACTAATGGGACTTTATTTTCTAACTTGTAATTATTTCATATTCCCATTGTTTTGAATACAAATATATATATATATATATATACACCAAACATTTGCTTACTTTCCACCACATTGAATTTTCAAACGTTGACTAGATAATATAGATTAGATATGACCAGCGGAAATTATTTCAATCATGCTGTTCAAACTGTGTCTTATTTTCGATTCAAAAATAAAACGTCTTACAGTATCTCCATGATAAGTGGTTCCATGTTAAACCAATGAATTTGTAAATGGCACTTACTTCCTATGCAACAATCCAATCACAATTGACGGAGAAGATTTGGAAGATGTAAAAACCTTTACATATCTTGGCAGCATCATTCGTGAACATGGTGGATCTGATGCAGATGTGAAGGCGCGGATCGGTAAAGCAAGAGCAGCATATTTACAACTGAAGAACATCTGGAACTCAAAACAACTGTCAACAAATGTTAAGACAGTTCTACTGTATGGGGCGGAAACTTGGAGAACTACCGTAACAATCATCCAGAAAATACAGGTGTTTGTTAACAGTTGTCTACGCAAAATACTTCAGATCCGTTGCCTGGACACTATTAGCAACAACCTACTATGGGAGAGAACAAACTAAATTCCAGTAGAGGAAGAAATCAGGAAGAATCGCTGGAATAGGATAGGACACACATTGAGGAAAGCACCCAACTGCGTCACAAGAAATGTCCTCACATGGAATCTTGAGGGCCAAAGCAAGGGAAGAGGAATACCAAAGAACACATTACTCCGGGAGATTGAGATAGACATCAGAAGAATGAACAAAAATAGGATAGGACTAGTAAGGAAGAATGTTGGTCAGCGGCCTATGCTCCATTGGGAGTATGAGGCGTAAGTAAGCAAGTACTCACTTCTAAGTTATTTAAGGATTGTCAAGAAAATGTAACTGAACATAACATATGGATTAATGTATATCATTTAAGTTAAACTGACTGATTAACAAATAAATCAAAGTAATTGTGTACAAGTATGAACAATTTAAAGCAAAACACCAAGAACCGATAAAACTATACACTGTACATATATAACTGAAACTCAAATAGAATAATACAAAATATTAAGACATAAGGTTTACTGGTACCAATGCCAACTTTAGACTTGATAGTTTCAAATAAATTGAAAATTGGGTAGAAAGTTAACAATAAATATATTTTTTGTTCGATCCCAATGAGTAGAAAAATTGTATTTCTGACGTTTCGTGACTTAATGTAAGACACTTCTTCAAAGAAAATAAGTAGCCGAATAAAATTAACACAAGTTTGAATAGTACAAAGAAAACAATTTTTCTACCCATTGGGATATAACAAAAATATATTTATTAAAAGGTTTATTGTCAGTGATGTGATAGAAATGAACATTTGCCGTCAAAACTGGTACAGAAAATAGCCTTCTTATACATGATTTATCATTTATCCTATTAAAAAATGTATCCGGTTTGATATAGACCAATAAAAAGACAATTGGTCATTGGTGGACATGTAATTCTGGTCTATATATTACTCAAATAAAGTGATGGATGGTTTTTTGTCCATTTGTTTGTTCAATTTGGAAACTCCATTTTGAAGCAGTAAAAATTATCAGCATCTATCCGTAGGATGTTTCTGCAGTTTTATCAGAATTACCTCAATTCTAAACAATCATTTCATCTTATATAACCTGCTCCGATGAAACGACCTACTGAATTTTCTTACTTTCTTATCATTCTGATTCTCATCAAGAAATCAGTGATTGTACTATATTTCTGAGTTTTAACATCGTTTAACGGCTTATAGTTGTGTGTCAGTTCACTCTTAAATTGCTTTTTAACCAAGATTAGTGAATTCTGTCTATTGGAGTTGTTTTTTCAAAGGATTCCCTTTGTTATTACAGATGTATAATATAAGACCAACTATATATCGAAGAGGTTGACTTAACAACCATAGTTTATGGAACATCTAATAAATAAGTTACAATGTTGTAAATTAAATAAGTTATGTGTTAAAGGAAAAATTTCAATGTATCATTAGTGAAAATGTATTCACTCAAACCAATAGGTATGACAGAAGAATGCTGTGTGATATCAAGTAAATTTTTCACATAATACCAAATTTTAGTGAGAGGTCACATTATATGAAATTACACTGTAGATGGTATGTGAATTGATACATATGTGACCGTAATCAAATCAATGGTTTCCAAAACTTAACGGAAGAATTTATTGATAAACAAAGTAATTTGTATTTACTAAAAATATGTTTTAGCATATGTACACTGTCGATACATTTTCAGTATAATTATGTCATTATAACTTACAGTATATCTTATAAGCTAGATTTAATGATTCCTTTTTATACACATAGTTCCCTTTATCATTTTGAAAAGAGCAAGAACAAAGATTCTAGCAGAATAGCATGAATTCATTTTATTTCGTTGGTTCTCGTCAGCTGCTTACAACCTGTGATATTTAAAAATCATAATTACATAATGGGTTTAAATTGCTAACTGAATATTGTAAATATATACCTAATATGAGAGAATATTCTACAACATTAATTGTGACAACAGTTCAAAAGTGGGTTAGAAACAATCGATTACATAATGAATAACATTGAAGGAATGTAGTGATCTATGTATTCAAAAGGAGACGGTGGTTAATCTTTCCTTGCCCTGGTGACAAATCTATTCCTTCACTGCACCATAAAAAAATTTTTCTTTTTTTTTTGCATTTATTATATCATTAACTCTATTTTATTTTTTCAACTATCTTTCAAATTAATAATCTTTCAACTGAACTCTACTCACTACATTCCTTCAATGTTATTCATTATGTAATCGATTGTTTCTAACCCACTTTTGAACTGTTGTCACAATTAATGTTGTAGAATATTCTTTCACATTAGGTATATATTTACAATATTCAGTTAGCAATTTAAACCCATTATGTAATTATGATTTTTAAATATCACAGGTTTTAACAGCTGACGAGAACCTACGAAATAAAGTGGATTCATTTTTAGAAAAATCCCCCCAAAAACAGTTGATCAATAAATGCTATCACTGAATCCCAGTTAAGATAATACCTATACTAGAGACCAACCATAAACCAGAAATTCATTAAATTAATTTTAGAGAATACACTATAAAACAAGACATGAACCACATGTGGAGAAATTCGAACACTTGACTTCTATATGAAGTTTGTGCTGATGATGTCGTTCAGAAGAACTATGAAAGCTTCACGACTAAACCATCCAGCTCAGAGAACAAAACTCCATCAAAACCATCCACCTGAGCTACAAATTTTCTCCACTGTGAAACAACTTTTATTTTCCTTACATCAATAAATCTATTTATCAACTTCAAATAATTCAGCAACCCAAGAGTCCTTTCAAAGTGAATCATAATTCATCTACGTGAAATCTCTATTACAGAATCTAATTACAAGTTCTTAAATCCAACACTTTTCAGGCATAAACAAAAATGCTCGAGTATTAAACACTGTTTCTCTAAGCAAAAAGATCACTGGAAAGTTTTGAACATTGAACAACCACCATCCATAAGTTTCTAAACAAGGTTAAGCTTTAAATATGGACCATTTAAGCCATTACGGTGGGATCTGATGGTAAGGAATTTCAACCTTAGTCAATTTCTGATATCACCGTATAATGAAGCACTCCCAAATGTAGTAGTCTTATCATCATTCCTTACGATTTTAGAAATTATCATATTAAACTCTTACTAAGAAATCATGACCTATGAAATAATCTAATTTAAGGGTAAAAGGGAAATCCATTGTTAGCACATCGGAAAAGGATTACTTAGTAACCCCATTTGATTGGGGTTGAAATGTGGCCTGATTGACTGCCACTTATTAGTCTATGAGAACTGTATCTACCGTTAAAATTAAAGCTCTTGGGTATTATTTAAGCACTGAATAAGGTTGAAATAGTTATCTGTCGAAATCTAACCTCCAATGATTATTCAGAAGAAAATGAATCAAGGTTAATATTTCTCACGAAGTATAGAAACTTGATGAAAATTACCATAGAATTTCTCCTTATTCTAACGTGAGAAACTTTGAAGACAGAAACCTCATAACTAGTAAAAATCATTGTCATGCTCACTATGATTTACTGTCAATCAGTTATCTGCATTATTTTGGACTGAAGTTCCTTACTTTCCTCAAGGAGGCTTTCATGTATTATGGACTGTTACCATTTTAGTGAAGTCATCAAATTTATGTATTTAGTAGGGATACATAGGATTACCGAAGCTAAAATTCAAATAAGTGAATATTATCCTTTGACTGGAGGTGAAAAAGAGATTACTTAAGACGAGTTTGAAGCCTGTTTATTATTACTTCATTGAATATCTGACCATAATTTAAAGGTCTATTTTTAAAATTGGACTTTGTTTACAACAGTCAAAACTATATAAACATGAGCAAATTAACTATTCATCACCGTCTCATTGAAAAACAGTATTCCCTGAAACTATTTATCAACTTGGGTTTAATCATTAATAAACAGCTTCTAAATATTGTACTGGATTGTTCATTCAAACTGTCAGTTAATCTTTCAATTTGCTTTACAGTTATGTATCACATTTGGATGGATACTTCAGTTACTTTCAATTCCAAGGGAAATCAATGATTGTCTATCGAACACAATAAAACGAAGGCCTACCTTATTAACATTATTACTATTATTTGAGAACGACACAGTGATTTTATTATTTTTATTGTCATTATACATTATGTGTATACGATTTAAATACTGATATTTCTGTATTCCCCTCTGTATAAATGTATTTTATATAATTAAAAGGCTTAACAATGGTATAAAAAAAGTATTTTTAATGATATTCACGTTCACACTCTTCTCTTGGACAAACAGAAAATGGTTGATCGAAAGCGTATAATTTGCATAGGACTACCACCAGACACAATAAATAATAAAGTGTGTTAGATGGTCAGATAAGCTGCTTGACACAGATCAACAAAGAATACCTACAACATTAGGCAGAATATTGTGTCATGCTGTGTCATCCTCTCAAATCACCAGGGGATAAAAATGTGACTCGAGCTTAGAGCTATGCATTATTGATATATGACTAAGTAGCATAAAACCTACGTTCACCCATTCTCCTCAATCATATAAAAAACAACTTTACACCAAATAGTTTCCTAAATGTTACTTTTCTGTGACTGCATCACAAAAAATCTCATCAGCATCAAGAACTAAACCACGAAACATTGGTTTGCATCCAGCAATTGGCAAGTGGAATACGGTTTTTCTTAAGGAATGACTTATTCAAACACAGGAATATTTATCAGCTCGATAAATATCAATTCATCATTATATTAATAGGTATATATATATATGTCATAATAATACCTGACTGACGAAAATTGCGATCATGAACCGATCAATGTTAGACAACCATTGGAAACCTGAAAGTACTGGATGGCCAGTTCGACCTAGTATGGGAATCTTCGGTAGTGTACATCCACGATGCCGGACCTAAGACTCGAACCCGAGATTTTCTGTCTCGTACGCCCTCACTGAAACATTTAAACTAAGCCAATTATTGGTTTTCAAAGGCTTTTTATGTTACAAGTCAAGTTGTCATTTTCCATTTCGATATATATTGACTATCAGTGTGTAAGCTAGTCGCTTCTGATTGCACGATAATTTTTTATTCGTTAGTTTTTATAGACGTTAGTTTATTTTGAAGACAATTTTGGTCGCAGACTGATATTAGCTGGTTACTCAGCTAAAATTCGACATGGTAAGTGTATTATATTGGATCTATTCAGTTAACGGTATTGCATTCTCAACTAAAACTAACCTTGGATCTCTAACCTTTAAACTCAATATAGGTCTAAATTAATTATTATAAGAAGCAGTAGCCTTATTATTTTATTCAATCAATTGACTTTTGATTATTTTATAACGGATTAAAATATGCCGAAATTCGAGATTGAAGTGAATATATGCATTTGTATAATAATACAATGAATTGTGTCAATTGACATATGTATTTCATATAAAAAGTTCCAATCCACTAGGTACTTTCTATAGTGCCGGTTATTATTTATCTGTCGGTTATTAGGGCTTGAAAAATAAGTTAAAATGTGTTTAAAACTACTTTTCCATTTAGACCTACACAAATTAATAAAGAATATACCTTTCAATCAAACGTCAGTCAAAATGACAGTTACAAGTCTAAGTTATTAAATGAAAGAATAGTAATACCGTAGCAGGTAGTGTATTAAGTATTATAAGTAGAAAGACAAGATTATAGAAGGCAAATAGTAAAATGCTTTTTCTGTTATAAAACATTTCAAGAGTAATAATCCGAAATGGCAGTAAAAGCTAGTAAATATCTGGGCACAGTAGCCAAATGGATAACCCGATGACGTTTGAAGCAAACAGTACTGAGTTTGAGTCTCAAATTGAACATCAACTCTGGGATGCAAGTATATTCAACTGACAAATCACAAATGGGACGAAAAGTACACCTTGGATTCCACCACTAGCCACCAACCAACTCTGCATATAATTTAGGAAGTTGTTATCAATGTAAGAACATCTTGAACTGATTTCGATTTATGAGAGTTGTCAGACAACGTTTTGGACATAATAACACTTGAATTGAATAAACATAAATCAACAAATCCAGTGCTTTCAGGTTTCCAGCAGTGGTCTAACATTGATCGGTTTATGATCTTAATTAAGACTAAACGATCTTCTTAACTCTACACTGATAACAGCAAATCGGTTGGTGAATATATGTAAACAGATTTTACAAAACAATTAAACTAACTATTCATGATATCTAAAAGAAGAACTTATTTATAATACGGTAAATATCTTTAAGGAATATTAAATAGCTATTGTAAAATTAAAGTACTTATTATAGATCGTGTATTGAAAAAGTAGATACAACTTTAAGCGGACTCTTTGGGTGATATATTCTTGGAAATAAAGTTATTCTATGAAAATTATATAGTAAAAAGGAAAGAATGGGGGTAAAAAGAAGCTATTACATATTAAACCCTTTAAGGGTTACCAAAGGTAATCAGATGATTATGTCATTTTTTCTCTCGCTTAATTCAAAATCTGTGAGGTAATAACATTTCTTTCTGTACCTACTTTATTCTATAAATCGTAAGCTTTTATGTCATGTATAAATTACCGTCATATTATCTTTTGTTCTTAAATCACTGTGATTTAAAATTGACCCTTATACTTCCAATGTTCTAGTTCAGATATGATCATAGTTTTCGCGTTGTTTGTATTGTGGTCCTGTTAGTTATACATTTATTCATGCACATTTTTGAGTTAGTTGAACCATGAATTTAGAGTTTCAGTTTTGGGATGGTGGAGAAGATTTGTACCTCCGGTGGATGATTTTGATGGAGTTTTGTTCTCTAAGTTGGATGGTTTGGTCATGGAGATTTCATCGTTCTTCTGAACGACATCATCAAAACAAACTTCTATCTGAACAATGAAAGCTCCACGACCAAACAATCCAGCCTTATGTCTGACTACAGTTTGACCGTACGAAGATGCTATGAACATAAATCTTCCATTTAAATCCGTATGTTACCTACGCTAATCCCGTTTTTATGACGGCGGTAATAAGAAGCCAGCACGGGTTACGTTGAGTGAACTTATTTCAAACACTCGTTTGTCCAAACAGACATTCAGAATAAGAAGCTGAACGGAGAAGGCAAGTGTGCCTGTTCATTTTGATAAATGAAATTAAATGAATAGGGTAAGCAATTAACACATTTACGCTCATATAAAAATAGTTAAGGTTAGTGAGAGAATAATTAACCCGGCCAAAACGTGACTTAAGAAGACTAAATAAATAGGTCTGTCCGGAAGTTAGAATAACCCATGTGTGCTTTAATTAATGGTTAATTACATCACAAATTTAATATACAATTTTAGTTTCTTTTCAATGTTGAATGTATCAAGTAATCTTGTAATGTAATGTAGTCGTGTAATGATTCATCTAATGTGTACGTACAATATCACTAGTTTCAATTCAGTGGTGAAATGAGATGTCAATGATATATAATTGAAAATATAAAAATCATATCAAACAGAAGACTGATACAATTGCAATTTTCTTAGACGCAGAACAGCTCATACTTAACGTCTGACAGAGATTAACAGCTTAGCCTTAAATAGACTAATCTGTCTAGGAAACTTACTGATCACAAATGAAGCGATATATAATCTAAACGTCATTAATGCGGAAATACATACTTAATGTTAGGCAATTACACTTGATTTTAGTAGGAAGTTTATTGAGTAGCTATTTTTATCGAGTGAGCGAACTACTGTCAAAACATTGAGTGAAAAAAAAATTAAGCCAGAATATCAAGTCAATTTGTTGAGGAAGCACTTAAAAGGGCCTTGTTTCTTTTTCATTCAATTTCCGTTCTTATCTATAATGAAAAGTATCATTAAGTATGGTATCCACTTACAGAACCCATTACTACATGTCATGACCGTGACACTTCATACACAAGAGGTCACTCTTCGTAATCCTTGCAGAGCAGACAAGATGATTGTATGTGCTGCATTTCGAACATCTGACCCATTCACCAGAACCTTACTTGATGCTTGGCGGTTGGAACAGATAATATCCAGCACAAATATCAAAATTTTCATCATCAGATTCTTCACTAGGTTCAGAGATTTTATTAGTCACTTGTATATCTACTTTCTTTACAAGCCCACATTCACTGCCATCACTGGATATAGTAGCATCCAGACCTATATTTCTGAAAGCTTCGTTTCAGCTGTTGATTTGGTCTACGGAAATGGATGATGTTTCTCTAGGGTTGTTATACGGATGATCAGCTCTATTAAATGGAAATTGTGATTAATACTCAGGAACTGGACGTGGAGCAACAGGTGAAGCAATGGGACCAGATTAATAACCTGCTAACCAGCTAAGAAGTTTCTCTGGCGAGAAATCCAAATGATACTGGCGTTTCGTTCGTGGAGGCACCTCATGCCAATATTTCGTGAAGAGGTATTTCCTTGTTGTTGCACTTGTGTGTACCATCAATATCTACGATATCGGAAAATCGAAGAGCTAAATCTTTTTGATCTACTTTTGAAAAGAAGTAGCGTTCCAGACAACCGTTCACTTCACGATGCACATCCAAGCTCAATGATATGTGTAGCCAACGTCTCAAAATCATCTAATTTTTAGAGATAATAATCAAGGTTACATCGACCTACAAGATTCGATCGTTCAAATAAACGTCACTGCACGCCAAAAACATCTTTGATGATTATTTTCTTCCTGTAATTTTCATACACAAAATTGAAAACTAAAGAATCTGCAGCTCCGGATATCGATAAAGTACGGATCTTACTCTTCTGCTCAGCAGTCAAACAGCGAAACCTAAGGTCTTTCTCATCAGTAATACGCAGAAACTAGTGATTATAAAAAACTACTATCTGGAAACTTCACAAAAGCTTTCAACCATCCGACCAAATATTTAGGGTTCACAGTCACTATCAACAGGGTTCCTAGACTCATGGATAAAAATTTACCTCAAGAAAACCCTTCACGTCTCTTGGGAAGTGGTAATCTTTAAATTAGAACTGTAGCAGTAGATAAGTCTCCGAAATAAATAGTTCTGTAAGTCTTCGACACTTGACTCTTACCTCATTAGTTTCACTGGACACGCCTATCTGAATATGCTCGGTCACGCATTCGCACCAGATCATGAGTGGGTACACCGTGCCTTCCAAAAACATATTTGAACTCCTTTATTTCTGACTTTTGATTTGATTGATTTAGTATACTTTGATTGTAAATTTGTTATGTGTGAAAGTGTTGTCAAACTCCGAATACCTGTAACATCTTTAAAACTATTGGACTAATATGATCGAAAAGATTGATTCATTAATCAAACTTTTATCAAGAATTTTAAACTTATTACTATTATCACTTTAAACAGACATTATGAAAACTTCAGTGTTTAGATCACTAAACACTCAGCAAGTTTCAGAAGTAAGATGAACATGTACCAGAAGGATCGACTTAGTGGAGTTTTAATAGTGTGAAAAATTCACAAGTCAATAGACTTAGTAGTTTTATATTGTGTCAATACTTTGTCTAACTGTATTGAGTACGTTTTCTTGAATAAAGTCATTCATAATAATAATAATAATAATAATAATAATAATAATAATAATAATAATAATAATAATAATAATAATAATAATAATGAAAATTAAGCCTTTGTAATTAAACAGCTTAAAATCATCAAAAGTGCAGTTAGGTTTTTTAATCAAATATTCTTTAACCAAGTAAACTACTTAAGAGTAGTATGAAATTTTAACTGAAAACTAATCGGCCTCTGAACAGCTAACAATCAAGAGATGTAAAGTCTTAAATCTACCATTTAGTTAGTGATAAACTTCACCACAGCAAGTTACTGATCCCTTATAGCTACACTAGCTTTAAATACATTCGACATTAATGTTAAATGGATTAATTTTAACTAACGGTACTGATAAAAGACGATAGATCAAAAGACAGGCCATATCCAGGAACAGTCCTCATGAGACTAGATCATCTACAAAGTCCAAATCGTCTAGTTGCATCGAAGCTGCTCATTTGTACTACCTGCTTCCTCTCAGATGTGTAGATCATCACAATTCAGTCGTCCGCCCGAAGAGAGTGGGAGAGTAAGCAACCTTGTCTGACACTGCTCTTCAATTGGAATCGATCTGTCAGCTGTTCTCCATATACGACTTTTCAATGTACTTCGTTGTATGAATCCTGTATGATGTTCAATTATCATGTACAGTTGGATAAATTATGATTACTTAAATTCGATCAACAATTTAATTGAAGCGTATTTTCTTCGTGGCAAAGTTTATTTTTCTAAATTTCTTCCCACATTTGATGCTTCAAACGTTTCAAGAAACTCCCGAAAGATTCTTAGACCAAAGTATGGCGTTGTAATTTGACTGATTACTTGATCTTTAAAAACGTTGTACACAATGTATTACTCTTGCATGATTGAACTCCGAAATGAACAATCAGGCTAACTAACCAAAAAGTCACAAGAAAACGATTCGTTACAGTGTTATCACTCCCACTAAATATTACATACCTGAAGTAAAACTTTTAGAAAATAATTTAAACCCTTAAAACTAATGATTTCTAGAAAGGAAATTGTTAATTTACCTTACTCTTTTAAAACGAACCTACCTTTTATACTCCAACAAATGAACTTCTTATAATAATAACTATTCTGTTAATAGTCTTTTTCTGATTGAAATCATTTGGAAAGCTTGAGCTTGAACATTAGAAACAATCACTCTTATTGTATTCCGTTTTCTCCTTTAAAAAGCACATTATCACACAAGCATATTTAGAAAATGCAATAATATACGAGAAAGGAAACTACAATCAATATTCTGTATATATCAGCTTTAAAGCATAAAATGTTTATTAATATTAATGTAAAAAAGGAATGCTAAAATATATGAATAGTGTATTAGTCAATAGTCTACTATAATCAGATCTCTTGTAAGTTATTTTAATAAATAGTTAGACATGGTATTTCATTTAGTGATAAATTTCTGTCGGTTTATCGATCGACCTTTGTCTGTCAAAAGGTTGCTTCAATGTGAATATAGAGATAATAATAATAATAATAATAATAATAATAATAATAATAATAATAATAATAATAATAATAATAATAATAGTAATAATAATAATAATAATAATAATAAACTACTGGTTTATTGTTACTCAAGCCTGCCAAGTGACTTCATTGTTTAGACTTAACAGTCAGTCAGAACAAGTACCTAAGCTTCAATCTATTTAAGAAAGGTTATCGATCGATTTTATTTGCAATGATATTGTCCTTCACTTTGTTATTTTTTCAAAGAATTAGTATGAATTTGAAAGGTATATTATTCATTAGACTTCGGGTAGATTACAAACCCTACTAAAAGTGTACAAGTGTTAATGTTGAACTAGTTACGAATGTCTCATCTAAATTTTTGACTGGAAATTGTTTTTATTTTAAAGTATCTGAACGATTTTCAGTCAATTTGCTTCATTAAAAGCACAGAAAAAGAAATACATTTAAGCGTTTGATTTAGCGATATTCCCATAAAGATCAAGTATACATCCGATTTCAAGAATATGACGAAATTACTTTCAACAAGCTCGTAGCAATATAGAACTTTTGTTTGATACAAATATTCATGCTTCGTTTTAGAAAAAGGCAGCGACCAGGAAGCTTACGTGATTAATAATTATATTACTTATAATAATTTTAAAGTAGTACAGTCTTCGAAAGAGAGCATTGTTTTTGTCTTTATTTTTAATAACCAACCAACACTTATTAATCCCATCTAAATTTCATCTTTGTGACCGTGTGGTAGTCCATCTGTTCTTGAGAAAGAGCATGGTTTATCGGTAATATCCTGGCATTTTACCTCACTCCTCTCAAAAAATCTTATCCCATCTGTTCTGTGAGTGTATCACATACTTAATACTTAACATAGATATGTACCATATTTTTTTTAAATTTAAGCTCCTAAACTGATGAACACTTTAAAGTAAGACGATTTTATCAAAAAAATGGTTAACTGAAAGTGATTTATGTTGCAGATATATGGTGAATGGCTATTTTATCATGATAACTATTTTACGAACTATACATTCAAATGATAAATGATGAGTATTAGTTTTTTGAAATCATAAAAGTTTGTTTAGCAATGCCTTGAGCTATGAAAATAATAAAAATGATTTCCATTACCAAGTCATAATACATGTTTTGTAAGAATGGATACAGGAAAAGCTCATTTGTAACTTTTAGTTATCCAAGAATATGTCGTATTAGGGAAGAACTAAGATCATGACGATTAAAAACTTTTAACATAGAATAGGTAAAATGTGGCTAACAGTGAAATCTAATACTTGCGTTTCGGCCTAATTGGGACGAATCAAACAAATTTAGCTATATCTCAGAGTTCATTGGTCCTACTCCTAGTCATACTCTCTATATACCTTACACACATTTAGGATATAATGGCGATATCAGGGAACTTCGTATAGGGCGCACATGTACTGTCTTAGACTGATCAAAATTCAGCCAAGAACATCAATCTGAAAAGAAATGAAGAATTGGTCAGAATAACATGAATTCGTTTCATTACATAACGTTCTCATCAACTGTTCAATTCTTTGTTCTTGCTCTCCTCAAGACAAAAAAGGAAGCCATTACAAATTAAATTAAGAAATTTAAAGATAACTTTTGTACACGGAGTTCAGGTCTAAAGTGGTACAGTATCAAAAGTGACTATGTATACCTCTAAAATAGATGGTTTAATGATTCAAGTCAAATTATCTTTCCAAACAGCATCAACAACGTCTACTTAAACTGGATTTGTAAACTTTTTAAATATACCAGTGGAAAGATTTATATTTATCTCCAAACTTTCAGTTCGAGTGAAGACGCAGTTCTGAATTTTGAACATGTCCTACTAAAATGTGTATTCTTATTCAAAACCCGAATTGTTAGTTATTTCAAATCTCAGTGAAACTCAACTATCTCCGCAACCCTTTATTATTAATCATTATAACTCACTAGTGACTAATTTTGAGAGGTCATTCTCCGAGTTTTAGTGAGAAACCTTGACCAGTGAAGCTCAACCTTGTCAAGTGTGAGGCAGTTATTCGCCGAAGAAAATGGAGATTAGTCACTCAATATCGTGGATTGGTTGAAGTTGGACATTAACATAATTGGATGTCGACTCAGTGGTCAGGAAATTAAGCGTTCATGCGAGACTGGAGGTCCTGGTTTAGAATTCCAGGTGCGGAATTGTGAATGAACACGGTCGAGGAGTCCCGAGCTGCGAAAAAACGATCATCCAGTGCCTCTGTGCTCTTAGTGGTGGTTTAACGTTGATTGGTTCGTGACCTCAATGAAACTCAGAAAATGTGACGCATTTTCATAATGGTTATTTAAATCTTTCCATTGATGCTTAGGACGAAACGCGAGTCCTAGATTCCACTGCAAGCCACCATCCATTTCATGAAATGTAGTTTACCTGATCATTCTGAACTGTTTTTCATGATGATTCATGAAAAGAATACTGTTAACCTTTCTGACTTTGACATTCAAGTCAAAACATCCTGGAGTCATTTCCGGGTCACTGCCATTATTATTATTATTATTATTATTATTATTATTATTATTATTATTATTATTATTATTACTTGAATGATTACTACTGTATTGGATTCATTTCCCAATTTAAAAACCAGTGATCCTGTTTATTTTCATTCTTTGTTTCTGTTGACTGTGAAAGTTCAGTTATTTCTTTTAGTATTTTACGATAGCTTATTTATTCCAAAATAATCCCGTGTATGTATAATAATAGTTATAACTAGTCATGTTATCTCAATCGTTACATTTTCGAATGGAATTTACTTTTACTCCTTTTTTGTAAAAACCAGACTATATTTGAACTCGGCTTGAATTGTGAATTACTAGTCAACTTTTGCTTAATTAGTAGTTGTTAGGTATATTATTCTAAGTTATATTGTGGTGGCTGGTACTATATCAAGCTCTCATTGGCTATTTTAACCTCTGGGTAGACCAATCTATTCACTCTTCTCAACCCACATTTTTACCCTATCACTTATTCCCTTATCAACCCTGACTGTTTTTATATGAACGTATGCGTATTAAACGCTTACCCAATACATAAAATGTCTGTGACTTATTTTTGGTTTGACTATAAATATTGAGTCACGCTTTGCTAAATAGAGTTGGTTCAAACGCCTTCTCTACTGCGCATCATTAATTAACAGGTATAATTACTCAATTTTCCTATACTTTGCTGACCAGTATAAACATCCAGACACAAACCCTTCATTTAAAATATCTGTCAATTTATGATTGCTACAATAGTTGGGTTTTTTACATTTGTCCTTTTTCAGTTTACTTCTGTAAATGATTTCCTTTTCACTTCAAAATACTCTAGCTAACTAACATTGAGCAGCCGTAACTTATCCATTCCCATGATTGATCACTGAGTAGTGGTCAGTGTCACGTATGTTAAGTCTTTCTTAGTGCAGATCGAATTTTATCGACCAAGTTGCAATTTGACCACTAGTCTAGGTGACTGACTGCCTGCACTATGTGAAGATGTGATGCTGGTTGGAGGTAGTCTACAGGGAACGAAATGTCTACTTACCAAGACTAATGATAACATTGAAACTTGGTTGATAGAATTAGATCTTCACTAAAAAGAACCTGACATAAATGGCATTGATCACTAACTAGTGATCAATCAATTGTAAACACATCTTAGTTTTACAGGAGGTTATTCGTGGCCCAGACAGCTCGGTGGTAACGCCTCTGACTGTGAAGCTGCGTGACAAGGGATCGGACCTGTCAGGGAGCATCAGTCCTCTCAATATTACAGGCACACCTTCCTGACGAGTGCCAAATAGTGTGAAACCTCGGACCAAGGTTTCCTGTCTACTACATTCAACCACCATCCCATTTCTATGAACTTGTATAAATTCTCTAAGTAAACTTGTTAGCCTTTGTAAAGTTTGGAAAAAGGGTAATAAATTCAATTAAATGATCAGTATAGAGGTATGCAGAGATTACTGGATGTTATTAATATTACCAGTGGACTGACTGAAGTTACATATATACGTTGTTTGATTGCAGCTCACTAGTCTACAGGCTAAACGTTTTTGTACGAAACTTAGTGTCTTAGACTCCATCTTCAATGTGATCGCGAATGAGCACTGCTTAAACGTCCCGCAATATGACCACCCATCTATCCAGCGTTTCCCGATTTTCAATCATTGTTTAAGATTTGTTCTTGATACCAATAAAATCCAATGCTAATAGATTTATCGTATTCTACAGACACTGCCATTCTTGATTTATTATGTTACTATATGAGTAAAATGGAACACGCACTCTTATGTACAAGCTGTTATGCCAATATTAATGTGAGTTAATTTATGTCGAACGAAGTATGAGGTTTGAGATTTTGTTCAATTTCATTAATGATTGCAATGTGATATTTTTCATTCAATCTATAGTTGTTTTCATTGAACATGAATATAAATAAAAGTGTTCAAATTCAAATAGTTAACATAGGACAACTTAACTAATTCGGATCTCTAAGATTAATCATTTTAAGTTAAATATTGTACTTGAATGAACAGAATTTAAATTTTAGTCCCTTGAAGTCAGATAAAATAATATTGTACAGTTATTTATCTCTTTTAATTAATGCAATGATATAGATCAGATTGAAAAATGCTACGAAGTTCACTTCCTAATTTATTATGCATGTAAGTAGTGAATTATACTCACTTTGAGTAATAGATTTATTTTATTAATGTTGTGAAAGCTATGTATTGTGGATGCGGAAGGATCGACCAATAATTATCATGTTAAGTTCAATGGTGTCCTTGGACTTTAAATGGACATTTCCTATTGGTCGATATCTGTTCACTTGTTGAATATTGTACAAAATGTTTTCTATTTTTATGGTACGATGTGGTATGTTTGGTTAGTATATAAATAGAGTATGTCTGAAATACAACGATTCATATCTCAGAGGCTGTAACTTGCGTTCTGGACTCAACTGGCTGGGATAGACAGGGATTCAGGGCCGATCGGGACTCTAGGTCGTTCATTACGTATTTACGTGTCACTAAGTCGATCGATAAATACGCTACTTACCAAAACCTGCTGTCACTCATTACAACAACGATTGATATAAAATGCTGAGCATCTAACCTGCAGTCTCACACGTTACAACAATTGGCGACGGAGATGGGATTCGAACCTACGCGGGGAAACCCCAATGCATTAGCAAAAAGGGAGGTGTTGTGGATGCGGAAGGATAGACCAATAATTATCATTTAAAGTCCAAGGACACCATTGGACTTAACATGATAATTATTGGTCTATCGTTCCGCATCCACAACACTATGCAATCTTTTTATGTGTTGACACTTTAGTTACATTCACACTTTAATCTCCTATTGAGTGATATTTTCATCATGAAAAACCCTGTTTAATAACTTGTGAATTGATTCAGTTAAGTCTGATACGTTCTTATTCTAAAGTCAAATGAATGAATACTTGAGATGGTGGAGAAGATTTGTAGCTCAGATGGATGATTTTGGTGGAGTTTTGTTCTCTGAACTGGATGGTTTGGTCGTGGAGCTTCCATCGTTCTTTTGAATGACATCATCAGCACAAACTTCAATGACAAATTTGAGGTCAATAAGAACCGATCAACATAGAGGTGCACTGAACAAACTGTGAAACACATATGGAGAAATTCGAACACTTCACTTCTAGCTGAAGTTTGTGATGATTATGTCGTTCAGAAGAACGATGAAAGCTCCACGACCAAACCATCCAGCTCAGAGAACAAAACTCCACCAGAATAAATACTTTGAAGCATTTCTACAATCTTATTTTATGTTATTCCACTAACCATCTCTCAATGATATAGAGGTTCCTCATGTCCATAGATTTGATCTCACCTTTGATGATATTTATACAACTTTGAAGAATATCATAATGGAATAACTCAATTACTCATCAATCTCCATTTTCCAAACATTTTTCAGCTGGTACCAGTTCACAATGAAAATCCAGTTTAAATTAACTTGACTTAAATGTTAAGTTTGATTATCTATAGGTTTCTCCTGTATCGTAGCTTTATTTAAGGCTATCGTACTTAAGTAATTCAAAACAGCTGGGGTTTTTTTTACCGAAATTTTACTGAAACTAGAATAATGTTGTGTTGCGCACGGGAAATGTTTTGAATATTTTTAATGAAATATAAAATTTCCGACTTAATAGAGAAACGCTTTTAAGGTAGAAAATTGATTAGCTACATAAAAATGATTGGATTCTTTTCACTCAAGACACATTACATTCACACTACTTTAAGCTTTTAACAGGTTAATCCTCTAGGGAATATAAGTAGTGAGTTAGTACGGATGAATGCTCGCAGTTCAATAAAGAAATTAGTATGAATAATGAGGAAATTGGTTTCTATGGTAAGTAAACCACTATTTAACCAAAGTCTACTACCGCTAGTAGTTTCTAGGATTATTCTAATTATTTTTCTTTATGTGAATGTAAAAGCTAGGCAGCACAAGTACTTTAGTTGTGATGCAAGTGAGACACAATGATGAAGTCTAACAAGCTTAAAGTCCATATGACGCTTCCAGGCGATTATCTCCAAAAATTAATTATTCGAATACATTTTACACTTCTCGTGAACGAACATAGGCTGTTCACCAGCACTTGCCGTCCAGCCCTGTCCTGGGCAATCATTTACAGTTGCTATGCATCCTTTTGATGTCTGTTTCCGATTCCCAGCGTGTTGTTCGTCGGCCTTTCTTTTTTCTGTTTCCCTTTAGGACTCCAAGTTAGCACTTGCCTCGTGATGTTGTTTGATGACTTCCAAAATGTGTGTCATATCCACCTCCATCGTCTTTCCCTAATTTCGTCTTCAGCTGGAAGCTGGTTTGTTATCTCTAACAGAAAGCTGTTGCTGATGCTATCCGGCCAATGGATTTTTAGTATCTTGCATAGGAAAATATTTATAAATACTTGTGCCTTCTTTATGATGATTGTAGTAGTTTTCCAAGTTTCAGCCCCGTACAGTAAAACTGACTGTGTTGACGTTCGTATTGAAGTTTTTAACTTTGTTATTGGTTGACAGTTGTTTTGAGTTCCATATGTTCTTCAACTGTAGGACTGCGGTCATTGTTTTGCAAATTATACGTAGCTAAATTGATTTGCGACCACTATGAACGATTTAATATCGTCTGGTTGTAGGTAGTTAATTGGATTCCTTGAACCTTGATTTTGTCTAGCGTGCCCCCATCATGAAATTAATACTGCCCATAGAATTGGAATCCATGTCACTGACTGCTAGTGCATACACTATTACTAATCACCATACATTCAACCATGTTTAATGAGATTATGAGTCTTGTACATTAGTGATCATATTGTAAGACGACTGAAACTGTGTAATCAACATTAGTCACTAGACAATACATAACGATCACTGATTGGTTGATTCACCCAAGTGGTTCTTCTTGATTTCTTCCTCTACTAGAATCTAATTTGATGAAATTGTAACAACCAACCAAATTTCAATATTTTCTACTGTAGTTAACACTTTAAACGTTCACATCAACTTTTTAGTATATATAATTACAAAAACTAAGGTAGATAGTTCACTTGGTATTGTTTGGCTTATATCTTCCCATTGAGGTTTAAAACTGCAAATGATCAGTCTGTTATTGGCATATGTGCATACTGTGCGTATGCACCTCGATATTGCCTTAATTCATACGAGTCCCAAATAAGAAGAAACCCACGTCCTGGATTCCACTGCTAGCCACTATTCATCATTGTTTACATAAAGTAATTAGTTTTTTTTTCTTTCAATTAATCTAAGAAAATAGAACAGAAATGTTTAGTAAATCTATTTAAAAATAAAAATAATTCTAATTAAACATCGTTAAAATACACTAAACCGAATCAAAGAATCATACACACAATTATTTATCCATATTGACAGTGAATCATAGTAAAACTGTGAATTGAAACGTGATTAGTTTATAGGTAAAGATAAGTTTATTATAATAAGTTGATTATAAAAAAAATAGTAGTATTATTTGGCTTGTAAAATATACCGCTATAATACATTTGTCAGTTGTCATTTGTTTTGTTGTTTTTTCGGGTTTTTTTTCCATAAAAAAAACATACAGCATAAGATAATACGATTGTAGTAGAAAAATTACTAATCAATTGTTTTTTTCTCAATATTCTATACAAACTGACTAGTTGTCATGTCATTTAATAAATCATTAGATGGTGGTTGGAGGTAGTCAACAGGAAACCCTGGATCCAGATTTTGTGCTACTTGGCACTCGTTAGTAAGGTGTACATGTAACCTTGAGGGAACTAGTGCTCCCTGACGGATTCGATCATATGTCACCCAGATTCACAGTCAAAGACATTACCATTAGGTTAGGTTTCTTGTTGACTGCCTCCAACTACCATCTAATCTCAACATAGTACACGTAATGTCGAGTCACCTAGACTAGTGGCCACATTGCAACTTGGTCGATAACATTCGATCTGCATTAAGAAGGTCTTGAAACACATGAGATTGATCACCACCCAGTGATCAATCAATTGTGAAAAAATCATTACTTAGTAATGAATTACAGTTTCAAACAAATACCTTTTGATTATTGTTGGAATGTAAAGATATTTTAAATGTTATCTTATTCTTACTATTATTGTTTCCAACACTATCAATCGATTAATTTTGGTATATTTGTATTCATTTATACACAATTCAAGTCTCATTCACTCATTATTGTACTATTGTTTAACCAAAACATGTCTAAAATGATGAGTCCGATAATCTACTTGATATGTACATATACATTTCTCCTTTCTATAAAAATAATCTAAAGTACTGCGTAGAGAATTCCATAACTAAATTTAGGCACCAGTGAAATGATGTACATTTAGGGACTTTCAGTACAATCATGTTGACCAATAATAATTGTCGCAGTGAAAAACGATAGGTCTGAATTATAAACTATTGCACAATACTATTTTCCTACAGATGAATCATCTATGACGAAGATATTGGTCAAAGAATCACTAAATTCGGTCAATACAAAACAAACACTTTCTCTTCCTTCGAAGTATATACTCAAGATTCACAAAAAATTGAGTCCCGGATATTTTTGACCTATCACACTTAATAAACCATATGAATAGTTGGTCGGATTTCAATTACACTAAATAATGGTTATTCTGATTTGAACCGACTATATAATATTGCACTCACTTCTCATCAAGATTAAGAGACACATTACTGGACTGCTCCAGTCTAAAAAGAAGCCTTCATTCAGTTCTGTTTGTCTTTTACTGGTTCATCAGCTACTTTTAATCCAGGATCCTATCTTTAACTTAAAAGTAAAAAAATGAAGTTACCAAGCTTACTGGACTTGTGAAACTTTTCTTTTGTTCGTTAGTTTGCCATATACTTACTTACTTACTTACGCCTGTTACTCCCAATGGAGCATAGGCCGCCGACCAGCATTCTCCAACCCACTCTGTCCTGGGCCTTCTTTTCTAGTTCCATCCAATTCTTGTTCATTTTTCTCATGTCTATCTCAATTTCCCGGCGTAATGTATTCTTTGGTCTTCCTCTTTTCCTTTGGCCTTGAGGATTCCATATGAGGGCTTGTCTTGTGACGCAGTTGGGTGCTTTCCTCAATGTGTGTCCCATCCACTTCCAGTGCTTCTTCCTGATTTCTTCCTCCGCTGTGATCTGGTTTGTTCTCTCCCACAGTACGTTGTTGCAAATAGTGTCCGGCCAACTGCTCTGAAGTATTTTGCGTAGACAATTGTTAATAAACACCTGTATTTTCTGGATGACGGCTTTCGTAGTTATTCAGGTTTCCGCCCCATACAGTAGAACTGTCTTGACATTTGTATTGAAAATCCTGACCTTGGTGTTGGTTGACAGTTGCTTTGAGTTCCAGACGTTCCTCAGTTGTAAATATGCTGCTCTTGCTTTACCGATCCGCGCTTTCATATCTGCATCAGATCCACCATGTTCACGAATGATGCTGCCCAGATATGTAAAGGTTTTTACATCTTCCAAATCTTCTCCGTCATTTGTGATTGGATTGGTGCATGCTGTGTTGTATCGGAGAACCTTGCTCTTCCTTTTGTGTATATTGAGACCTACTGCTACTGAGACTGCTGCTACACTGGTCGTCTTCTCCTGCATTTGTTGTTGCGTTTGGGATAGAACGGCCAGATCATCTGCGAAGTCTATATCGTCCAATTGCATCCTAGATGTCCATTGTATCCCGTGTTTCCCTTCAGATGTTGACGTCTTCATGATCCGGTCGATCACCAGGAGGAGAAAGGGTGAGAGTAAGCAACCTTGCCTAACACCGGTCTTCACTTTGAACGACTTTGTCAACTGTCCTCCATGCACGATTTTGCAGTTTAGTCCATCATATGAATTCTGTATGATATTGACTATCTTCTGAGACACAACGTAGTGTCGAAGAAGCTTCCATAGTGTTGTTCTGTCCACGCTATCAAATCCTTTTTCGTAGTCAATGAAGTTGATGTAGAGTGATGAATTCCATTCAATTGATTGTTCCACAATGATCCGTAGAGTTGCGATTTGGTCTGTACACGATCTATCCTTACGGAATCCTGCCTGTTGGTCACGAAGTTGGGCGTCTACACAGTCCTTTTTACCATATGACTAGTCTATTAAAACAAAGTGAACAGGTTATAATAAAAGAACAAATTAAAACAGTATCCTTGTACTTAAAAACATATTCGTTTATTATAAGCTTAGAAGTAAAAGAGTAAAAGCGATTATCTAATACCGGGATAATTATGTGAATCTTGATAACTCATCGTAGATTTGTAATAAATCATGTGCTGATACCAATAACAACTTTTATTTCATGTCTAAACAATTTATTAGTATATAGTCACTTAATCTCATTTATTTATACCAAGGCTATGGTCACGGAATGCTATCTGAATTAAAAATCTTCCTCACAACTAATTATCAGTGACGTTTAAATAAAAATCGTTTTATGAAATCAAGACCCTGGTATTGTTATCATATTTTTACTCAAGCAAAGAATTTGTATTCCTTTTATTGTAAAGATAACATTGTCTATTATTGTGTATTAGAAGTACGCAGGGAACAGGGCGTTTTAACTATTGAACAATAATGATTGTAAAAGCATCAAGAGCTTTATCACACTGGATGTGCATAGAAACATTTGTTCACTTATCGATCGCATAGTAGTAACTAATCATCAACAGTCTAATCCTTACTTGTTATATTGGTCAATCTAATCTCAGTATGATTATTCCTCTAAATATCAGAATGCAACATAACTGATGTAAGTTAGTTGAAATCAGCCGACAGGAAGTCTTAGACATGAGCTTCTTAATAAATAACATTTTTTGTAAGGTATATCTCCAGTTTTGATGTGACTATGATTTCTTATCTTATTTTAATCACTGTTGTCGCTAAGCTTACTCAATTTTTATCGTTGTTAGTGTATAAAATGTACAACGTTACTTATAGCTTAACTAATAAACCATACATGTGATAAACTGAAATAAAAACTTCATTTTCAAAACTTTTTCATATGGATTATCAATCATTTTAATAAATCACTAATTAATCTTACAATAAAACCAGTAAAACAAAATATTCTTTTGACTTACATGATTCAAAGAAAAGTAAAAGTAATTAAGTATGTATGTACTTTTATTAAAAGTCACCATAAGGTTAATCAACATACATTGTGGAATTCGAATCATTTAGCAATAAATTAAACTCAAACATCACATAAGGAAACTAAAATTAAATTCACTTGATATTATTGACTTGACTCTTCTCATTGATGTTTGGGACTGCGAATGATCACTCTCTTATGTGCATACTGTGCGTGTTGTCTCCATATTGCCTTAATTCAAAAGCATTATAAGAAAAGATGGATAGTGAGATGGTGGAGAAGATTTGTAGCTCAGGTGGATGATTTTGGTGGAGATGGATAGTGGCTAGCAGTGGAATCCAGGACACGCGATTTCGTCCTATTTGAGACTCATCAGCTGGATGTACCTACATCTCAGATTTGATGGTCACTCTGGGACGATGGCGTTTGAAGCGAACGGTAATGAGTTTAAGTCCCGGAGTGAACATCAACTTTGAGATGAAAGTACATACAGTTGATAAGTCCGAAATAGGACGAAACGCGCATCCTATATTCCACTGCTAGCCACTATCCATCATTGGAAACTCTAATTGTCCATACATTTTTGTGATTAACATGTTATCACGGATAAAACTTGAACAAATGACAGTGAGTTTTAACAGTAGTTTCTCTTGATCAGTTCATATATTAACCGTATTTTCGGTTGAGACCAAATGTGGATCAATCCTAGACCACCATTGAAAACCTGGAAGAACTGAACGGCCGTTTCGTCCTGATATGGAACTCCTCAGCATTGCGCATCCACGATTCCGCACTCGAGATCCATCAGTATCAGTGTCTAACTTAAACTAATCCACGATATTGCGCGACCGTCCTCCATTGTCTTCAGTGAGTAACTGCCTTACATCAAACTCCACTGTTCGTGGCTTTTCACTAAAACTCCAGGAACTCCATCATGAGGCTAGTCACTGGTGAGCACGTGATGTTGGCTCAGTGGTCTAAAGGATAAGCGTTTGCGCGCTAGGCCGAACGTACTAGATTTGAATCCCACGTGCGGGATCATGGATGAGCACTGCTGATGAATCACATTTTACGACGAAACGGCCATCCAGTTCTTCCAGCGGTGGTCTAACATTGATCCATTCATGATCTCAATCAAAACACAACAATCTCCACAACTCAAAGATGATAACCGTATTTTTATCATTTTTGATTAAACTGAGGCCGTTTTTTCGTCATGTAACTGGTTATCTTTGCAAACTTAGATAAACCAAAAACAATGATGTTCACAGGATGCAACTAAGCCAATGCATTTCATTCATCTCTTTTCAGTCATATGAAAGCTCAAAAGTTTAATTGTTTAAACATGTTGGTATATTTAGGATTTTAATAAATAAACTATTAACAAGTGAATAGCGAACTATTTGGATGACAAATTTTATAATCAGTTTAAAATTAAACATTTGAAGTGCCCTCGGTTAATAGAAAGTCTAAACATAATATTTGGATTCAAAGAAATCAATAGTTTTCTCTCAATTATCGTGGTGAAAGAAACGAAATGTTTGCATGACTTATTTTTCAGTGTTTCAGTCTTTATTTAATTGTGATTACAATTTAGTGTGTTGAACTTTCTCTTTTTAATGTATTCTTTAAAAAATCCCCATTAAACCCCATAGAATGTGAAGGAATCTTTTATCAAACAAATAGTTTCATAGTTGATCTTAACCAAGATATTTCTTAACAGTTATGTTTTTTTTTGAATGTAGCAGTATAAACAATAATCAGAGTAAAAGGCAAACAATGCGAGTTAACAGTGGTTTTTTTATGTTCATAATAACCTATAAAGTGTCTTTCAGACATATTTTATATGTGGCTTGCAGTAGAACCCAAGATATGAGTTCGGTCTTACTTGGGACTCATCAACTGAATATACCATTATCGAACTGTATCTGTTTTCATGGAGGATCGAACTCAGTGTCTTTCACTTCAAACTCCCATTATATTATTTACTGAGTTACCGGGTTCAAATAGTCAAGTTTTCATCCGTTTCATTTTTTCTTTAACATAATGTGAAACATATTTAAGCACTGGCAAGACTATAATTTATGGACGATACTTGAGCAACGTTTAAATGACCTTGGAATGTTCACCTAATGATAGGGTTAAATCATGGTGCCGAAATGGTATTTAACAAAATGAGTGAATGAATTTCGCGCCAAAATGCAAGATCTGCCATCTTAAATCTGATTGGTTCGTCCATAAATTATAATCTCGCCGAAATCGATTTTAATTTTTAACATAGTTTGTTACTGTCTTTACTTGAATCGAGATTAAAGCAACCAAATTCTGGGTTCTAATGAGTATAAACTTTTTTTTAGAAAATTATTTACAAGATATTTTTTGCATTATTAATTAGTAAATTATCGGCTACATAAGGATTGCATAATTAACTATAAACTTAAAATTTTTCAATGACAGAAGTTCATATCATTCAATGCCAGTTTTTCTTCACCTATGTAACATGTTAAAAATAAGAATTTTCAAATATCTTTAAATCGATCAATATAAAAGTCTTAATGAACATAGTTGATTACATCATAAATTTAGAAGATTACTTCTTCTTATTCTTCTTCTTCTTCCAATAAATGAACACTGTTGAAACTTGTTAGTTTTAAATTCTTTATTGTGTCATTCGTTACTTTATTCAGAGATCTTAATAGACTTTTACAAGTTAAAACAACTATTAGTTTCAAAGATGGATAGTGACTAGCAGTGGTATCCAGGAAGCGCGTTTCGTCCTATTTTTGACTCATCAGCTTGATGTACGTGCATCTATTCTTCTCTCTTTGTTCTCCAATATTTGGATGGGTATCTGTGTGATATTCTAAATTTTGATGATTTGTTCCACTTCAGATAAAGTTGTTTTGTTTTTGTTTTTTGTTTTTTTCTAATGCAAAATCATTCGATATTATATTGATCTACTAATTTATGTTTTAAAGACAAGAGAAATCTCGAAACATAGTTCAGTTGTTACGAGTCTTGAATTAAAATTTCAATGATAAAATTAAACGAAATAATAATTCTGATTATGGATCTTAAACTTTCACTTAACATATTAACTAATCCAAGTTAGCATTCTATACGAGTCATATCAACACTAACAATTTTATTCTAGATGGTGGTTGGAGGTAATCAACAGGAAACCCTGGACACGGATTTCGTGCCACTTGGCACTCGTCGGCAAGGTGTACCTGTAATCTTGAGGGAACTGGTGCTCCCTGGCGGATTCGATCTCGTGTCACCCAGCTTCACAGTCAGAGACGTTACCACTGAGCTATCGGAGCCGTAACTAACCTCCTGTAGGACTGAGATGTAATTACAATTGATTGATCACTGGGTGGTGATCAATGTCTTGCTTGTCTAGTCACGGCTCGGATAGCTCAGTGGTAACGTCTCTGACTGTGAAGCTGGGTGACACGAGATCGAATCCGCCAGGGAGCACCAGTTCCATCAAGATTACAGGTACACCTTGCTGACGAGTGCCAAGTAGCACCAAACCAAAGTCCAGGGTTTCCTGTTGACTACCTCCAACCACCATCTAAATCCCAATACATAGTACCCGCAGTGTCGAGTCACCTAGACTGGTGGACACACTGCAACATGATCGATAGCATTCGATCTGCACTAATAAGGACTAGACAAGCAAGACATTGATCACCACCCAGTGATCAATCAATTGTAATTATAATTTTATTCTATTTTGTTTGATAATTATTAATTCACATACTTTAACTTTAAACGATGTACTTTATCCTTAACCTGTCCATTTTTTGGATTATTAATTTGGATCATTTAATTGTAGAACCTATGCTGGTCGGCGGCCTATGCTCCATTAGGAATAACAGGCGTAAGTAAATAAATATGTAATTGTAGAACCTGAAGTGAATTTTTGGAAAAGAATATTTTTCGTTCAATATATTAGTCTTGTTAGGATGTGCAGAAAAATATACCAATAGTTGTCATGTTAAGTCTAATGTTGTTCTTGGACGCTAAATGTACATTTCCTATTGGTTGATATTTGCTTCACTTGTTTAATATTGTGTAAATGTTGTTTTCTATTTTTATGGTACGATATGGTCTGCTTGGTTAGTATATAAACAGAGTGTGTTTGAAATATAATGATTCATATCTCAGAGGCTGTGACATGCGTTCTGGACTCAGCTGGCTGGAATAGACAGGGAAGCAGGGCCAATCGGGGCTCTAGGTCGTTCGTACGTGTTTACGTGTCACTGAATCGATCGATATAAGACGCTGCACATCTAGACTTGCAATCTCACCCATTACAACAAGTCTCTTAACTACAATCAGGATCTTTAAACAATTGAAATAACAATGAACAAAGTTGTTTTTCTGTGTTTATTTTTTCGATCAGGCTATTTATTGTTGTCATAATAACCAATAATAAATAAATAGACTCAAATTGATCTGATATTGAATTTAAATTGATCTTAATCAATTGGATCTAAGTGTACCCTCGCGTGATTTTAAAAAGAGAAAAAAAAACTTTTTTTTTCTTATCATTTCATTCAAATATGTGAAATAATATAAAATCGATTTAGATTTAATAAAATTTCATTCAATAATATAGAAGTACAAAACGTTTTCAATTACTATCTAAATCAATAAACAAATACTTATATGTGTGTACTTTTAATTCACTTGTTGACTTTAAATAAAGATACAAAGATAATATAATTAATTATATATAGAATAGATAGAATCCAGGGTGAGTGTTTCGTCCTCTGTTAAATTGGAATACATGGGATTTGATGTTTACTTTGTGACGCCAAATCAATATCGTTTGCTTCAAATCCCATCACGATATTTATTTATTTACTGAGTTCAGTTAATCATTCACTTATGTGGGTAATACAAGCAATTGAACATTGAATTATATCACTAATTAGAGTTTGAAAACAATCAGTTTTAAAGTTCGAGCTGTCTTTGTTTGATTCAGTGAATTGACTATTTTTGGTGACAAAAAAGTTCCCATAAAACAACACAATTATGTATTGAATATGATTACTCTATAAATTCCAATACTTTATACCTTATCAAGAAATAAGAATAACATGAGACAATATGTGATCTGTTAAATAAATACAACTTTTGTATCCATTTATCAATTAACATGAAAATATACTTAGAAAACGATATACTGATAAATAGGAGTCTGTCCTCAGATGAAATCCACTATCCAATAGAATTGTTGGAACCATACAACTGATACATACTTGTTGATACGATAGTTTAACTTTATGATTGTGTGTTCTACGAACCTGATAGTTTAATTATTAAGTTTTCATTGCCTTTCTAGACAAAATAAGTACAAATCTAAAACAGAAGTATACTATTAGAATTTCTCCACAAATTTCGTCAGCAATACATTTGAATGATTCCTTCCAGAAGTCATTCGGTTATTGTTTGAATGTCCATTTTAATCGCTTTTCTCTATATATAATTGTAAATTTGTTAGCATTGAAATCTCTTGACTCATACAGAAAACATCTATAAAACAAAACACCAATTGATGATTTAAGCTTCACTTTGTCCATTTTGTAATTTTACTTAGGTTATCATACAGAAGTCTACTATTCATGATTAGGAGTACTCACTAAATTATTCTAACCTCAAGTCTGCCACTAACATTACTAAATTTTAATGATTACTCTTTATATTCTTTTGTTTATATGTGTATACTGATTAGAATAATTAATATTGCAACTACTTACATTATCACCTTTTATATTCCAAAGTAGTATTGAAGATTTCCTAATTATTTGTCTACCTGATAATGATTAGTGGTTAAATTTTTTCGTAGTTTATAGTATAATAATAATAATATATATTCGGAAAATAATAATTTCAGAATTCATGCCGGTTGACAGGCCTGACCGACTTGATATAGATAGTGTTTTAACTTAAGAATTGTATAACAGCAATGAAAGGTGTCAGTCGGGAACATTTATTTCTTTTTAAGTGGACATCTTGGTGAGCCATAACAAATGGATCATAATCGTCTACAACTAGAGAAAATAGTTTTGATCTGTCATCATAGTTTAAAATCACATGGTTGTAAGAGGTATACGATTGCTTTAAACTAGTGATAATATTTCGAACTAGCAAGTGAGCACTTTCTCCAAATGTCCAACTAAACTGTCTTGAATCTATTGTGAACCTATAAATAATCCGAGCAGGAAAGTCAATGTTCACAGTATTCAAATCTGTGCTCTATAAATCTTGAGGTAGCCGAAATAATATTTTATTACATGTGAATTATTATCACAGTTCGATTGTAATAAAACAGTTTTCTCATAAATAATACAATAGTTCACAAGTGATTAGAATACACTAAGTCAACTTATTTAACCCATTAGCAAACGATATAACAACTGAAACTAAATACAATACACAATAATTCAGTTACCAAGTGAGATTTTTATGAATATAAAATGAGAAGGAAATATATCACAATCAATGAGAATGTATCCATACGTATATAAACAATTACCAACATGTATTTTTCCTCACAACATATATGTATATATAGACATTTTTCATTACTGGTCCCAATAGAGATAAAAGCAAAAGAGATGAATCAGTAAGAAAACAGCAACAAAATTGTGCTGTGACACTAGTACAACTTGAAGAAATCGTCTTAGTGGACAAATTAATTATTGATTGATAAATAGAAGTAATAGGAAAAAAAAAGAAAACATTGGATAATAAGTGTCAGACTTGATTACATAATCATTTATATATGGGGTCATTTATTAAATATTACCGACCGCTTTTTATAAGTAGAAGAACATCAGAGGTTAAACTCCCAAGACTAAAGTGAGTTTCTAAAAAAATAAAAGTGGATTAACAAGTCAAATGACGATAATGAAATAACAAACTCTCCATTTAGAAATATGCACTTGTGTATATGCGATGACGTGTCAGTGGCTACAAGTCTTTATACACTATGAAAGTAATTTATAAAACTAAAATGGGCGTCAACAATTCAAAAAAAACCCAAGTAAACTGTAATTATGATTAGATGAGAATTTTGTTTCACACATTAACAATTGAATAGTTATTTATTGTCTGTAGATAAACACCTAATTGTAGAATAAAATAATGAATTGGATATTTTCTGGTTTCAGCTGGATTATCATTGTTCTTATTATTGAAGTAGAGGTTCTTTATGGAACTGCTTGGAATAATAGTACTGCATTTAAGTACAGATGAAAATAAATAAAACAGTTTTCTGTATGTGAAACGTAACTAAAACACAAAAGAAAAGAGAGAGAAACAAAAAGAAATCAAATAATATGATGATGGTAAACTCAAACAATTGAAAATGTGAGACATTAAATAGAAAGAATGTATTTGTAAAATCTCAGCGAATGAATTTCCTTGAAAAAGCTTGGACCAGGTTGCCAGGCCAAATGTTGGGTTTGCTTCAAAATTCATTCGCTAGGATTTTAAAAATACATTCTTCATCTTTAATGTTTCACATTAATTGGGCGCCCAAATACTGTGAAACTATTTGATCAAATTTAGACGAAAGTTCTTAATTATTATTCTGCAACTGAAAATGTGTTTTAAAAGTGGTTCAAGTCTTACCTGAAAATTTATATTGGTGCCGTTTCCTAATTTTTTGTGTCAGCTTTAATTAGCAGTAAAGAGTAGAGGAAATAATAGTGTCTGGTACTATGTCAAGCCCACATGGGTTATTCAATCTTCGTAGAGATCAATTAGTTTATTCTTCTCGAGTCACATTTTGACCATCTCAATTATTCGCTTACAGCCTTGACTGTATATATGTGCACCGCTTACCCTATTTATCACATGTCTTAAGCTTATCTTTTTCTGGCTATAAGTATTGAGTTGTGCTTGATCAAAAGGAGTTGGCATGTTTGTCTTATCCGGTCAGCTTCTCTGCTTCGTTTCCCTGATCGTCTGTCTGGGTCAAAAAGTGTATGAAATAGACGTATCCAAAATCCGTTCTCGCATTTGGCTTATTTTATTCCGTTATTCTTTAATACGAATTAAGTCGGTAATTATATACGAGGGTTGGCAGCGTGTATGTTTTCGTTAACATTAACATTCGATCTATCTGGAGTCAGATCAACTGGCCACTAAAAAATAGCCAGTTCATATCAATGATTCGCTTATGACAGGAAGTATTACAGCCGGAATAACTTAATAACAAAGAATTAAATTACATCACTAAATGAATTGATATTAGATAACAATATTCAGTAGTAATGAATTTATTAGATTCCGATGTGAATATGTGGTGTCTAATATCGATCGAATACTCTGAATTAACGGCACAAAGAAATTACAAGAGAATGGTATTGTCGTAAATTATAGAGCATTTTCTTCTAAAAGAACTACAGCTGATTTGCTCACTATGAGTCAGGAGTATCTTTAATTTTGATGTTAACAAATTTTTTCTTACAAGTTAATAAGAGACAATCATATGTTTAGTCATCAAAACAGATTCACATTGTAAAGAATGTAGATATAAAACATAGATTAAATCGATTATGATAACGGTGATAATACTTCGGTATGCAGAAATTTCATTAAAAAGTTAAAAAGGAAACTGGAATCAGTATTTAGTGTTCTAATAAAAGTATCAATATCCAAATGTAAGGAAGCATCAAAAATCCTCAGAATTATAATTTAATTTGGAGAGACTAAAAGCCCGATGGTTATGAAATATACAGAAACTCATTGCCCAAAATATTCAATGCGTTTTATTTGCTGAGTTGGTTAGTTTACTAGTAAAGCTTTCACCGTCTTTCTCGACAATATTATCAACATACACCTCAATAGAAAGTGAGATATTGGAATAACTCGCTTCTTATTGAAGAGTGTGATGATAATGTTGTCGCGAAAGACAATGAAAGCTTTACTAGTAAACTATGTAGCTCAGATAACATCTTCAAATCCTTATCCTGAGCTAGAAATATTTTCCGTCAACTCACTTTGAGTAATCCATCACTTAATTAAGGATCTATTTAATTTGAAGTTCATTATGAACTGAAAATTATTCAAAAAGCAACAATGTGTTTTCACGAGTTTATAAATAATTCCATTAGAAATACAGATCACTTCAATTATATTAATTTCCTTAATTTGCCAGCTGATGCATACTAAATAGGATGAAACATGCGTTCTAGATTCCATTGCTAGCCACCATCCATCTCTGCCTAATTCAGTGGTTCATGACTGATTTAGATGTGTTAAATATAGTAAATAATATACAGTTTATTAGATTACACAAATAACAATCAGTCAGTTTTAAATTTTATCACAGTTGTTTCTATCCAAGCTATTTTAAGTATGAATATTGATATCTCCAATTATTGTCGTTCTGGATTTTTTGAAATCAAATTAAATTGTTACTGAGATGTTCGGGCACGTAAAATGTTTCATAGGATCGAAGATAAATGAAAATGATGTGTAGTAGCTAAAGGCTCGTTTCTTTTATCCTATTTATTTTGCATCGCTTTACAGAAAACTGTTAATTTTTATAAGTCGATAATTTCTTTTGAACTTTTATAACAGAAATGAATAGTTCAGTTTGGAATTTTCTTTCAGGTACTCATATTCTCGGAGCCGTCCGCTTTCATTTTTCTTGTAGTGCTGGAGCTCCTCTCACAAACGCACACATAAAAGTCTGTACAGTTAAGTACTTCTGTAAAATTTTTCCCTTTTCAGATTACCACCTATTTTCTACTCTGCAAAAAGAATTCACACCTCAAACCAATCTAATCCTGATTATTTTTGGATTTTCTGATTGAGTATTCTTTTTTAAAACCTATCTTATCAACCTTTGTTACTATTAATCTTCATCTCGTTACTAGGACTTCTATGGTTAATATATCCAATCTCTATAGCAACTCCATTTTAGGCGTTTTTAATGAGAATTATAGTATTTGATTTCTTTGTCCGGTTTTATGCTTCCTTGTCATTAAATGTGATGAATAAATAAACATACTGTAGACCATCACTGTGAACGAGTTGAGTACGTTTTACTGATTGTGACCTTTTGAAAATGAAATCACCGCTGAAATGATCTTTTCACTTTCTAGTTTTATGACAAAATGGATACTTTCCATTTATAAACCTATTTGATGTTGCCTTTTTATCGTCACATGTAAGAAGTTAGGTAATCAAAAGTGTTGAATAAGGATAAATGTGTATACCAATAAAGAATTACCAGACATTGTTATTATGTCTATGAAGCGCAATGCACTGTACCAAAGAAATAAATAGTTTTTTCCAAAAATCGGATACTTCCATAATAATATATATGAGGATTGATACCTTGATATGGTTGAGCTCGTCGTCTGAAAAACCCTATTTATTTTTAGAAGATCAGGTTTTTACAGGCGAAAAATTATCGTTTTTCTATCCCCTATTGATTTCTTAACACTTCTTTGACATATTTGTTGTAGAGAACTGTTTAAATTATTTTTCCTTTTTCACTTGTTGACTGACTGTCTAATCATTTTTAAGTTTTTCATTGTGAACTATGCATTTATACAATACCATCTGTAAGAGAAAGTAATTGATGGGGCTATGAGACTCGATAATATAAACATTTACTTCAAACCACTCTCATTTAAATTAACACATATATTGATCTTGGCATTAATTGGCACCTTGTTAAGACTTCATTGTCGGTCAAACACTATGAAATGCAAGCTTCCAATCTGTCAGTTTTTTGGAAATGGCTTATCCATAGGATAAAATATAGTGGGTTCTAGGTGTTTAAAAGACATGAGGAACTAAACGATATAGTATGTGTAATAATCAGCCAGTATTGGAAAATTTCGTTTCGAATATCTAAACTGTAACATATTTAACATAAGATTAAAATCCCAAAAAAACACAAATTTATTTAGAGTTTCAGATGAGATTTGCAAGCTATTTGAAGGTTATTCAGACAAGTGACGGGGGGGATCATTTCAATACATTGGCTACAGTTGTTTAGACTATTTTCAATATGTTTGTTGAGGATATTGTTCACCAATTTAGGACATCCACACCAAGCGAATGGAGAATATTTACTATTCAACAATGAAATTCACTGCCTAAAGAAATTATTGTTTATTCTAAAATCATTTGTATTTATTTATCAGTCACAAACATATACTTTGCTTATGAGTATCGTCGCCAAGGTTTGACTTAATTTCGAATAAATCGAGCATTGGGTAAACTGTTAATAGTAATGAAATTATGATACATAGGTCATGACCAGATGAGTAGACATTAGAATTTCTAGAAAGCGACATTTGCTCGTTATAAATAAATAAAAATATAGGATTAACTATGATACTCTGTTAGAAACGCACGATCATTCATACATTGAAAATTCATTTATTTAACTTCATAACATAATAAGAACTAATCAGTATAGCATGCCTCCCTTTAAATCTAGCCTCTTGTAGTGCACTTAGATAAATATAAAGATATGCAGGTAATGTAAACCTTTAAACAAGTCACTGTATATACAGATACACACATACGCGCGAAACAGATATCCTCATTTATATAATTCTACAATTCATATTTGATAAAATCAATTGAACTGATATAAATAAATACATCCATATCCGGTCACAATAATTACTTTTACGATTGCAAAGAATAAATTATAATAAAAATATTGAGATAGCTGGATTCAGTGAATAATTCACTCTAATGGAATTATGAAAATGAATAAAACTGAGAATTCTTAGGAATGCATAATCGACCAACAGAGAACCTTAACCGGATGAGTCTTTAATTATTGATTATAATTATACTAATGTGATTAAGTAGAAGTTTAAAAACCGTGCTAAATTATGAATTACGTAAAGTTATAAATATAGATCGATAGACTGATGTACACGCATAAAATCCTGAAAACTTTAAGTTCAGTCTCCAGTGATGTTATAGATTTACATTGCTAAGAAATCCTTATCTTAAACAAAACGACTGTACAATATCTCTCGTTAATCCATGTCTCATTGAATAATGTCAGTTCGGGATGAAAATTCCAAGAATATTATCACCATATTTGGTTTAGATGGGAGGGCAAAGATTTGTAGCTCAGGAGGAAAAATAATGAAGCCTCTACAATTAAGGTATTCAGATCATAGGAAGCAAATTTACCAAAAGCAGCTGACTATTGACAATTGTTTGTACTCATTAAGGAATTGCTTTTTGTTTTTCGTTTCTAATTTGTTGATTATTTCGTTCAGATTCCTATGTGGAGTTCTCTCCTACCATCTACGGAATCATTGTTACTTCGTAAACGATATAGTCTCATTACATTAATGTTAAGTGTACCAACGTGGATGATATTTTTCTATACGTTATTATTTCTATTTTGATCGATTCAGACCAATTTTTTCATAGTTTACTGGAAAGTACCAAACGCTTTGTACATTTGGTGAGAAACATTATTATAGTATAATAATAATAATAATAATAATAATAATAATAATAATAATAATAATAATAATAATAATAATAATAAGTAAACCACAAGCCACCAAATTACTTTGGATGATAATTGATTTTTAGAAAATAACCAAAGCAGGAGTTTGAATTTAAGTGTTGTTGGAATTGATCAGTCTCTTTTGGGATCTGTATATCGTACTTGGATTGACCCAATATTGTCACTAAGTCATAATTAAGCATTAAATATGACGAAACACGAGTTCTAGATTGCACCTTAAGTCACTATTCAATATTACTGATTGGTATCTAATTTTTAGGAAGGCAGGAGTTTCTAATGTGAAATCTTACTGTACTATAACAACAGGGATTCAGTGATTGATAGATACACTGAAAAACTCATCAAAGTAATTCAATTAAAAGTAAATTACTTGATAATAACTAATTAACTTGTACGACCTAGTCCTATAAACAGGCTAATAGGATGTAAAAAGTTCCGTTCCATAGTCTCAAACTGAGATCCAAGAATAGATGAGAACCAAGATTTTAAACAAATGTAATTCCTTTCATGCTATAAAAAGATATCACTTTAAATTGATTATCAAAAATCTAATTGGTTTTTATTATAATTACCGTTCTCGTTAGGTATCATGTTCAAAAATCCATCTTACTTCTCTTTGTAAAGTTGTAATACTTTATCTTGTATTACATTACATTTAAAAGTTTTTCTATTTAACCTATATACCTATGATATCGAAAACCAATTACTAGTTTTTGAGATCTTTAAAATCTAATGTACTCACTACTTAACATGTAATTTTTAAATCTGAATCCCTCAAACAATAAATGATAAGAACTAATAGAGAGAGATGCTTCAACTAAAGTGAAATACATATCTTACTACTTAAGGATTTTTACTAATTGCTTACATAATATTAATGGAAACAATTCGTTACATACACAAACACAATTCAATTATATAAACAATACAACCATTCACATTGATAAATGTGTATTAACCAACTAAAGTAAACATAATCATATATCTAATCTTACCAACCAAAACGTTTTCCAACTACACATTGCCATGTTCCACCATAACGTTTATCAAATTCTTGTTTAATATATTTAGCTATATCTCTATCATCTGTAAAACGTTCACATGCTGCTGCACAACAATCAACAGCTATACATTGCATAGATTCTGGCATATCAGTTGATTTGATTTTTGCACTTTCCTGTAAACTACTCATGATTTAATTCCAATTGAACACTTCGACTTCTTCACTTAAGTTATTTAAAATTATTATCTTTTTTTTTAATACTTTTGATTTAATAAGGTAAGCGGGCACGTGGATCTATTGATGAATGGATGAATAAGTAAATAGGTAGATAAACAGACAGAAACAACAATCAAATTAGAATGTATGTGTATGAGTTTATTATTTGTTCGGTAATGATGATAGTAATGCATAAATTAATAATAGATCATTATCAAATATGTTGAGTAACTACTCTTTTAAGTTTAATACATCGAATGTCTATTCCTTTAGAATATCTTGAACCAATAAGATTTGAGTCCTATCTTATTATCTTCTAATGATTAGTGATTAGTTTTGTAACGTAGTGAGATAGTGAGAGAGAGAGAGAGAGCAACAAAAGTTTACTGAGTGATGAATTAACAATGACCCAACAAAGAAAAAATAATGGTGTTAACGTTTTTAAATTGGCTGATGTTTACAATTAGACACATATATTAATTTAAATGAACAAATCATTTATCATAGAGATAATAATTTTCAATGGTATAGTAGTACAAGGCAAAATGTTGATCAATTAATTATGTTGTAAAAGTGATAAATAAAAATCAATGAAAATTAATCACCTTCAAACTAATTGTTTCTAACTGGTTATATATATATATATATATATATATATATATATATATATATATATATATATATATATATATATATATATATATATATATATATATATATATATATATATATATATATATATATATATATATATATACATGATAAGCATCTAAAAATTCGGAATTAATGAGGTTTTGTGGAGATTTCTAGATTTTCACAGTTTATACTATTGAATCATCTCAATGTAAAATTCTATTACATATTTGGTTGTAAGCAGCTGACGAGAAACATCGAAATATGATGAATTCATACTATTCTGTATCAATATTTGTTATTGCTTTATTTGAATCATCTTAGTTAGAATAACATTGACAATTAAGAATTATTTTGGTCCATTACATAAAATGTTAAGCCATATCGATGATCGAAGTAACGAATACGAAGAATCAGTTTGGTAGGATGGATCCTATTGACTTTGACTGTATGTAGACAATGTATACGTAAATAATATACGTCCAACTTTTCAAGAATGGATTTCCGACTAGAAGAATCACTTGTTTACGTGGAATGTACAGATGACATAGTCATGTTTGGTGAATACGTTGACAAAGTGTAGTTTCATGAGAACAACCTAACCATGTTTATGATGTGATTCACTGTTTAAATGCAGTTTTACTTCAGGACTTGAAATAATAATAAGAATTAAAGTGGAATTAAAGTTCGACAACCGTTTACTTTTTATACAAAATCTGTTTATTGTGGGGAGAACTGTCACATCGACTGATCCAGTTTTGTGAAAATTCTTCACTCAGCCATATCATTTACTTCAAATCAGGCGATAGACTATAAAATATACACAATATTTCTCGTTGTGGTAATACACTGAACAGTTTTCCGACTCTCTTATAGGATAAGAACTTTCTTAAATGTGAAACATAAAAGAAATTGAAAATATTAGGTAAGAAAAAGTGTTTTTTTCGAAATAGTTTTGTGAGAAAGAACATTTCAGTGAAAAACAAAAATATGTAAAAAAGCTTATAATTATAAATGATGTACAATAACTAGTATAGGAGTTGTGGAGATTATTAAGTTTTTGATTGAGATCATGAACCAATTGATGTTAGACCATCACAATTGAAAACCTGGAAGCACTGGACGGCCGTTTCGTCCTATTGTGGGACTCCTCAGCAGTGCGCATCCACGATCCCGCGAGCGGGATTCGAACCCAGGGCCTTCGGTCTCGCGCGCAAACGCTTAACCAACTGGACCACTGATGTACAATAAGTTAAAATATTCGAAATAACTATTTTCGACAGAATTATGAAACTTCTTAAGCGTAAACAAATATATACGAGATTACAACATAAACGCATACCAAGATAAAATCTCTAACAGTTTGCGGTGAAAGAATAAAATTGGTGTAAAAATAAGAATAGTGATGCTATTACAGATACGAAACGATACAAACAAATAAAACTAAGGTTATTATGGTCGATTCCAGCAATATCAACTAGTACCTTTAATTACAAATTAGTATAAATCCCACATATCCTGATAAGCGAATTACTGTATTAATGTAGTGCTTTGGTTCAGCTACCATTTTTTTTCTAACATCAGTTTAATCTTAACACAATCACATGTCTAATTAGACAAGATTTTCACAACATATATATTTGTCAAATGCCTGAGGCATAAGTTCATAGATTGATCGATCGTTTTACTATATGAGAGTATTGCATTAAAAGTACTTACTGTCATATGATTACAACCATGTTCGCATTTAATGACACGAAATAAGAAGAATCGATCATCTAAGTTAATATATATTTCAGTGAAAATGTCTTATCCCTTGAAAAGTCTTGTACAAATAATTTGGCAAAATATCAAGTGTATGCTGATATATATATGAACTATTCTGTTATTTTGATTAAACGTATACCACCTATTACGTTTACATAATGGATGATTTTCACACAGATTTTGTGTATTAGCCAAAAGAACATTTATTGGAATTCTGTTAATCATATCGTCGATTAATTAAAAATGAGAGATGTATTAATTTTTCAGTGTACATTTAGTTATTAACACTACCTGTACCCATAAATGGTCACTTTTTCCTAAATTTGACCTGAAGCTATTGTCAATAAAGTTGATCACAAATCTGCAACTAAAATAACTCAGTGAGTCAGTCATAAACAGCGTAAAACCTGGCACATACGTATATCGGGTCAATTTATCACAAAGAGATGAAACTGTCAGAATGAATCCCATAGTGTATGTAGTAACAGGTTTAGTGGCGATAGAAAAAACTAGGTATAACCGATAGAATTTGAGGGAATATGGACTAGTCGAATGAAGAAAATTTACAAGACAATTTAGAACATCTCGTTCAAAGGTAAGACAAATAGTAAGTGCACCTAAAGTCTAACCACTGGTTGTGATAATTACGTGGACATCGACCAAGTAGTCCGCATCTACCTGTATGGTTCAGTCCAATGATAAGTGTTCAAATGAACTGATGTCACATCTAGATTTCACCCAACCTACGAAACTACATAATTCGAGAATAACACAATTTTATGCCTTGATTTGGGTTGAAATAAGAGATATTAATTCGCTTTTTTAATTTTGAACAAAGATTTCAAACTTTTCTGAAAGAGACTCAGCTTCTATAAAAACCCATTTTCTCACTAACAGTAGCCACATTTTGAATCTTTTAGACAAAAGTAAGATAATTTCAGTGTGATTCCTATTTATACATTGAAAACTATTGCTCAGTAAATCGTTTTGGCCAATTATACTTACACCTAGCTATATATGATTAGCTTTAGAGATATTTTTCGTCACAGACTGAGTTTATTTGACGAACTGTTAAAAACTAGGGCACAACTGGTGGACATTGTCAAAACAGCTAATGTCAACTACTCAAATAATCAAGAAACAAACTTGATAGAATATATGTTGTAGACTAACTAACTTTCCATAACAATCAAAGACGTTTACTTCATCTACTCAGTATATTATTTTGTGTATGTCAGAAAAGCACATAACACAGTGGATCAAGAAATCGTCGTCTTATGACAGCTATTGAAACACAGATCAGAACTAATGTTTTCAGTATTTAGAAGCAGGAGAGTAGATACATAAGACATATTAAAAGACTAGTATTTAAATGAAGAATAATCTTTTCGAAATTCTCTTCAGGTTCTACAATTATATATTCAAATTAAAAATCCAAAAAAATGGTTGTCAAAAAGACTTCCTCTATTTCTGTTACGTGAGAAACAACAGCGCTTATACTCGGCACGTTACTCTCCGCCATAATGATGATTAAAATGTACTTCGTCGACATGTACTGATGTTTTATAACAATTTGACAAGACATAGCTAACTTATTAAAACAAATTTTAGAACTAGCCATTTCATTGGACGAAACGGGATGAAAAAGATTGTAATTTTGGGGTTGAAAATTTTTTTTAAAGGATGGGGGGATTAAAAAAATTGCCGTGAGGATAATTAAAACCGTCAAATTAGGTCATTCAATAGTTAAGATCACGATTGATTAATTGGCCTTGATGTTGGCCAGGAGAGGAGGAGTGGTTGAATACATTTATTCTGTACGCATAGCTCCGGTTTCTTCATCCGGATGGCTACTGCTTCAGCCGTTTGAAGGACTTTCAGTCTGACCAATCTTGGCAAAAAATTACTTACCTTATAAATAATTGAAAAAGATTGGTTTATACTGGCATTATGACCGATTTGTACTAAATGGGCCAATATTGAGATGTTCACCTTCTTCATCAAACCTTTGCTTGGCCACGCTGGAAGGTGCTCACGAGCACGAAAATGTAAATTCCTAGAACTTCGAACAACATAACTTGCTCCACAGGAGAAGTCGAACTGATAAATACAAAATGAGGTGGTCATTCTAGCTAATTCATTTTTTAGCCTGTGTCACCACTGGGTGCGTAGAAAAAACTAATCGCAGTTCTCCTGCGTTAAAAGACTTTTGCATTGTCCTAGGTAATCTCTGAGTTAATATTTCACTAGCCGCATCGCCTCTGAATTGTAGACACATGAACAGGGATTTCTTCTTCACTGTTTGTATTTCGCCTTCGTGAACATATGTTTAAGTATAAACTTTCTACGGTAGCCGTTCTCCCTGAGAGTATTATGCAAGGTGTTAAGCTCTTGTTCGACTATATCAGCAGAACATATAGTGCGAATACGGTAACTAAGGTTTTTGATCAAGTTTCGTTTGTACTGTAGAGGTACAAAGCTCAGGAATTTCGTATACTGCCCAGTTCATGTACTTTTTCTGTTTAAGTTCCTTTTTAACGATCTATACGCTCTCTTAGTCAAGAGAACGTCCAAAAAGGCTATTCGGCCGTCACTCCCTTCAGATGTAAACTGAATGACTGGATGCACTTCATTAAATCGCCTAAGAACCTCTTGCAGCGACGTATTATCTTTACAGAGGATGAACGTGTCATCCATGTATATAAAGTAAAATTTGAAGCTTTGAATAATCTTTTTTAGTGGACCATTTTCCATTTTGGCTAGAAAAATATCAGCTAGTATAGGGCCCAGTGGTGAACTCATTGCAACACCATCTGTTTGTCTATATATTTCACCGTTGAACTTGAAATTCACATTCATTGTGCATTTGAGTTATAACTCTTTCACGACATTAATAGGGACAGTAGTTTCAATTTCATTTTCCATCAGCTGTTCACCTATATATTCTACAGTCTCTATGAGTGGGACGTTTGTGAATAACGATGTTACATCCAATGACATCATCTTTAGTCCCAACCTATTTGCATTTTTGATTTTATCAATAAATTGGAACACATCCTTAACACTATATTTTACAAGCTTATCGTGTAGAGGTTTCAATACAGTTACCAACCATTTAGCTATAGTATGGTAAGGAGAGTTATACATATCTAAAATAGGTCTTAATGGGATCCCCGGTTTGTGCACCTTTGGTAATCCATACAATCTAAGTAGATGGGTTTATCACAATCCTAAATCCACATGCTTTTAACGACATACTTTGCCCTTAACCTGGTCATTTTTCGGATTATTAATTTGATATATAATTGTAGAACCTGAAGAGAATTTATCGAAAAGAATATTCTTCGTTCAAATACTAGTCTTTTAATATGACGGGGATCTTTAAACGATTAAAATGTTATGAACAACCCATTGCGCTGAAGGTGCTCAATGAGTTCCTGAAGTCTAACGTAAAGTTCACTGAAACGAAAACTACTATTGAATTTATAAATAGGTGCATCGAATCAGGTCTATTTGAAGTTTGTGCTCATGTCCTTTACAAGAACGATGAAAGCTCCACGACCAAACCATCCAGCTCAGAGAACAAAACTCCACTCAAAAGGAACAATGATTTGAAATTTGAGAATAAATCGGATGATAGTTATGGTTTATTTTACAAGTTGGTAATAGACCAATAATATCCAGTATTAAGAAGGAAATGGAAAAAAGTAGTGAAACCATTAAAAATATTTGTTGTAACACGTCGAATGCTAAAAAATTGCACAAATATAATAACAATTTGTTAAACGACAAAACCTGGTTCATGATCTGCGTCGGATAATAACAATTCCAAGTGTGGGATTTCACCAGCATTATGTACAGTTGACAAAAGATGACGAAAGTCTGGGATAAATCTTTCCCTGAAAAATCCTCTTTCCGTAACAGAATGCCCAGCTAAAATAATAGAAATACCACGAGAAACAGCCTCAAGACGATCATGATGAGATAATTCTCCAGTGATAAATAAATCGGCAGCAAATGAAGCTGGTGTTTGGCATAAAAGCGACCCACCGGAACCAGCACATACAGCAACTGTTTTAATTGGACAGTCTATTGAATGACAACAACAATTATTATTATTATTACTATTATTACGGTAAATAAATGTTATGATTGATAGTTAACAAAATACCAGGAGGCTAAAGCAGGATTTCCAGGATGTTAAAAAGCATGAAATAATAAAAATAAATCCTCGTGGAAATGACTGAGATAAATTCCTTCTGTACTACATTTCTCATGCTTAAATACTAACTAAAACTGGTATATTTTTCTATCATTTGGCTTGCATCTTTCTAATTTCCTTTTTCTCTGTGCTAATATGACGTGCGGTAGATCGGACTAATAAGCATTCGTACTAGGTCCTACATCAAAGATGATTGGATCACTTAGTTTACCTACGTGAGCATTAAAGTCACCGGCCACTATTACTACATCATAGCGCCTAGCTTTTCGGAGAACGTCGGAAAGCTTTCTGTAAAACTCATCTTTTACGTCATCTGAGCTGCAGTCAGTGGGAGAATAGGCAGAAACGACGAAGAGGCAACGACGGGTGTCCCTATCTTTCCGGATTCTTACTGTTCCGTTCAGTCGGACAGCGCACAAACGGCTGTCTACTGGGATCCACTCTAAGAGAGCTAATTCTGCTCTGGGACTCAATGCTATGCCTACGCCAGCGAGTCCACGGGAAGCGGAATCAGGGCTTCCAGATACACGAAGTGTAAATCGAGTCGGTTCTTTATTTTGGCATGGTGAGGTCAAATGAATGACGCTACTTGGATCCTGTATGCGCGTTTCGGAGACGCAGCACACATCGATGGCGCGAGATTCTAAAGTCCTAGCTAAGGAAGCCTGTTGTCCTATTTGGCACAGTATTCGGACGTTAAAAGCTCCTACGTGTAGTTTAGAGCGTGGTTTCAGGAGACCAGGAATCGAGTTCCACGTACTCGAATCGTTTGCCCTAGCGGTGCGATGTGATAAAGACATGAGGAGGGTTAGTCATGGAGATAAGAGAGGTATTAGGAGGTGTAGGAAGGATTTGAATGTGACCAACTTGGTCTCGTGTGCTGTTACGGGTATGAGGGCTGATGTCACTTCTCGGCTGCCCACACCGTGGAAGGGTATTTCTTGAGGAACCTGAAAAGGAAATTGCATTAGTGTTGGTCTTGACGACCTGTGAGCGTGACCACAGAGCCCAAGGGACAACTGCTTGAGGCCGGTCGCGCACGGCCTTTTTGTGGTAGGTTTTTGACGTGTTAGCTCCGTTCTTCAAAGGGCCTTACCGCCGGAGACGGAAATCCGTGAGGTAAGGTGAGGTGTGACATTTTTAGGGTCGACCTTTTCTAACCCTACCCCTCCTTGTGGGAAGGCAGCATTGCTGTCATGCTGGTTGTTTGAGGGAAACACCTTACTGCTGTCACACCTCTTTACAGTCAGCAGTACGACTTCGCCCTCAGACCTTGAGTTGCTGCTTTTAGTCTTACCGTTCACCAATCGACCTGCCTGGCATGGTAGAACCTACAGGAACATATGTTCCAGCCAGTATAGCTCGGTTGGGTCATCACGATAGGCAAGCCCGACCACCGCGTCAAGGTAGCAGCTTCGGTACAGTACTCACTATATAAAAACGCCTCATATAACTTGGGATTGAATAAGCATTAAGTCATTCAGTTATCAGACGACAGTTGGTAAAATTCCATGACATGAAGAAATAATATGTTGTGTCCTGCATAAGACAATAAGATATGGTCAATGAAGGCCGGCAACATGGAAAAGTTTGTTTTAGACCAGCGGTACCCTTTCAGTACTGTTAAGAGTAATATGAAAACCGAACTAATCACTCAGGAAATAAGTGTATGGTTCTACTTAGGCCACGTAAATTAGGTGTCACAAATTATGAACGTGAATTGACTGGGTTAGTCCGACTACAATTTACAAGCCTATTTATTATTCATTTATGCTTTAATATTTCCACTGTATACTCCGAAAGATAGGGGAACATTCCAAAGAGAAACACAGCTGACCTAATAATCAGATTTTTACGAATAGAGAAGATTCGTAGTGAGGCTTTTTTAAAATAGTGGATAGGAGAGGTGGTCCGTTTATGACACGGAGCCGTCGTCTAGAAGATAGTCGTAAATCACTAGCATCTGACAAGCTATCACAAACCCTTGATTGAATTAGTGAAGATAATGCACTCAGTAACTTAAAAAATATCAGAATGGAAATAAGTCGTGATCCGGTAGCAGCCTCAACTTTTTTATATCTCATTTTACCAGAATTTGTTTCCTATGGATAAATGGGTACTTTAAGTAATCAGAAGGTAGGTTTGATTATTCACTCATAGATCAATTACAAATATGATTGCATGAGTAGCATTTAGGATTTTTACTTACTCTTTGTACACAAAATTACGGAACAGGTAACTTAGAAAAATCTAAGCAATATCAATGTACAACAAGGAAATGCAGGAAAAAGGATTAAAAAATATTTAAAACTATGGATTAAATAGGAGTGAAGAGGAGAAAAAGCTGAAACAGAACATGAGCATTAAGCAGATTAGGTGTAATAACATCAATTATCTACTTACAACCTATAACACCTCCCTTTCATACTAACCTGTGATCGCAAACACGATGAAAATAAGAAGCATGTACTTGATGTCAGTGAGAACTACTCTTGTTAGATGTTCTCACATGGTCATGTGTATACAACCACTGCCAGGGAAGTCCTACCCACTGCCTTCTCGCTGCGATGGTGTTGTTTACGAAATCGAGAGGACAAAAAGCGAATATCCGGCACTTTAACCGGGTTGGTGGACATGGAGAGTCCACCTAGGGGAGCTGGAAAACCTTGATTTCAAACCAATGGTGCATATGGGCTCCAGGATCCTGAAGGAACAAATGGCGTATGAACCTATTGTTGGTCACCGGCTACCATAGGTCTGCATCTCTTGACGTTGCTCCACTGCCTTGTGGATCAGACCTTCAGGTCGAAGGCTCTATGTGTGGCCTCCCTAAGAAAAACACATGCTCCGGTCTAGGCATCCGAGCAGTACCACAGCCCACACACAAAACAAGTGACTTGTGTAATGAATATGTATTCGGTGCCCCATTTGTACCAATATTTATGTTCAAATAAATAAATAAACTGATGGTCAAGTGCAATTTTCTTTTGTAAAGATACAAACAGAAAGTTCATAAATTTATATAAAACGCAACAGCAGTTTTACATATGATTCTACAGTAGAATAATGTTGGAACTAACATTAAGTTGTGGAAGTGAACGTCTTACAAGTCAAGTTTTAATCTAGTTTTAGTCACCAGGGAATAAAGGACTGAAGTTTACAAGTTAGAAATGTGTCCGATATTTCAATGAACATAGTTCACATGCCACAAGAAAAACTTAGGATATTCGAACTGATAAAGGCTACTTTTGCTTCAAGGACAAACAAAACGTAGGATGAAGGACGATTAAGAACTAAGATCTGGCAAATGTTGTCATAACAAATGTCTTACACTACTTATTATTAATGAGTAACGCGACCAGGTGCATTGAAAATATATTGGTGCCAAAGACTGCGAAACATTCAAATATGATTTCATGCTTGAAGTATAAGTCCTAGTAGAGCTGATCTCCAAATACCGTCATTAACATTTGTTATGACTAAATAATTATATAAATATGTATTTCTAAGTACCATCTAAATAAAGGTACTATCGTCATAGTCTATTCTATGTACATAACGTAGCGTATTTAAATTCCCGTCTAACTTAATACAACTCACTAAGATAAAAGTTGCACAAATGGAACACAACAAAATTTATTTAGAAGTATTTCACAAGCTTTCATGAAGGAACTCATGAAATATATCAAAATCAGATATGTTCAGAGCTTAAATACTATGATTTATCTTGGAAGTCTGTTCAGCCCTAATGGGTTGGTGTCTGACGAAATCTCCGTATGAATTCAAAAAGCTCGTTTGGCTTTTGCCAACTTACGTCACCTATTGCGAAGGTAAGATATCCGTCTATCGATTAAGCGACAAGTATGCTGTTATACTTGACGACCGAGAAACATGGCCATTAAGAGTAGAAGATATCCGTAAGCTACTAGTATTTGACCACAGATGTCTTCGAAATATTGCTCGCATCTTCTGAGATCACCACGTAAGTAACAGTGAGGTTAGACACAGATTATTGGAGAATGATGGTAACTCAATTGATGAGGTTATGAATCTTCACCGACTGAGATGGTTGGGCCACGTGTTACGTATGCCTGAACACCGATTACCACGAAGCGCAATGCTGATTAGTGTTGGGGATGGTTGAAAGTTAGGGGTGGCCAAACCAAAACGTGGCATCTGTGCTTGAGGTCACTAACTTCTGGTCTTAGCCATGTTGATAGATGCAGAATACTCGTAACCAATGATTGGAGACTCTGAGTGACATGACTCAAAATCCATCACAATGGCGTGATGGATTAAAAATGGCTTTATATCTTTTTCTCTACCAATTAATTCTTTCGTCCTGTACTATATTTTGATACACAATATTTTATATATTACCACCATTGAATTAACTACTTCTATGAATTCGGTGTTAATCTTGTCGTGCTGATGAGGTATGGCAACTCGGAACAATGCATATATGTACCTGGTCTTACGTTGTAGCTGACTGACTAAATACTATGATAAAAGAGGAAAAAGTTTTCTTTATACATAGGTGAACAGTACGCATTTTTCTACGATAGAATTTCGATATTAACAGTAGGATTTCATGTTTGTATTGTGAAATTGGTAAAATTGTGCCTGAACAAAGGATATCGACGTGTGATAATAGCCACTCTCATTCGGTAATGACACAAGTACTGGATCATATCAACAAGATGGAAATTAATTCTCAAAACCAATGAAGATAGAATGGACTACAGAAATAGTTCAGCCCAAATAATTTAATGAGCATAAATGATATACTGTCGGTCTTTAATATACTGAGTCAGCTAGATGGGTTACATGATGGACATCAAAACAAATATCAAGAAAAGATCATGCGTATACTTATGTTTGTCGATGCTCTAGTCAAAAGTAAATCTGAGCCTCATATGCATCTGTCAATAAACTATCTTAAAATTCTTCATGCAGCTGTTAATAAATATAGATGATATCAAAACATAGTATTCATCTTATATTACTATTGTTACTTAAATTTTCTATTAGTTGATTCCTTGATACAGCATTATATCATGCATTGTTATATCGAATCATATTAAGTAGGCAGCACCAGATTATTTATTTATTTGAACACAAATATTGGTACAGGAGGGCACCAAATATATATGCGCCACACAAAACAATGAGAATTTGAAGAGAAAAAACAGAATAACGAACAGATTAGTGCAAGGTAGTTTAATAATAATAATGGTAATAATGGGGGAAACGGAAAGGTACAATCAGGACAATTTTTTCTGTTAAGGAAGAAACAACTATTTTTTTATGAAAGTAAAAGAAGGTTACAGCAGGATCGCCACTGGCTTCTATTCCGAGCCATATATGATAACGTCTCTACCCACAGTGTTGCACCATCTCTAAGACCCCAACCAGGAAGTCGTGAAGGACCAACAGAAGCCAGCCCTTTGCAGCTTTCTTTCATACCACGACACCATGTCATACACTGACCACCTCTTCGTTTCTTCCAACCAGTCCCAGAGTCGGCAAATAATGCACGACGTGCAATCATCTGGGACGACATTCGTAGAACATGTCCAAGCCACCGAAGTCGACGTTTCAAGATGGTGACACCAATTGCATTATCGTTTTTGCGCCCGAACATACGATGCCGAACCTCTGCATTACTACTGACATGGTGTTGCCACTGGGTGTCAGCAATCCTTCGGAGACAACGATGATTGAACACAGAGAGTCGTCTAACATCCCCAACTCAAAGAGACCAGGTTTCACAAGCATAAAGCAGAACTGCTCTTACCAACGCGTTGTAGATCCGACCTTCTACAGCCAGACTAACATCACGAAGGCGCCAAAGATGGCCCAGGTTGTCATAAGCCGCTCCGGTTCTCACTATACGTGCATTGATCTCATCACTCAGGCCACTACCAGCACTTATGCAGCTACCTAGATACACGAACTTCTCGACTACTTCTATCTGCTCACCATCCAGGGTGAGTACAGGACTAGAATCCTGCCAGTCTTGTAAAAGTACTTTGCACTTTGAAGGTACAAAGCACATACCATACCTACGGACGCTGATTGCCAACTGATTAAGTGCGTGACCAGTGGTCACCGGCTACCATGGGACTGCATCTTCTAGCAATGCTCCACTGCCTTGTGGGTCAGACCTTTAGGTCAAAGGCTCGAGATGTGACCCCCTAAGAAAACCACCTGCTCCGGTCTGGGCACCCGGGCAGTATGACAGCCCACACACAAATATAATGAAAATGATGATATTTACTGAAAACTCTATTCTCGCCACCACCAGCACCAGAAGCGACACAAGTTAATAAACTGATTATTTATTCTTTATTTTAACACATAGATATTGGTCCAAGGAAGCACCAAATACATATGCGCCACACAAATCTCATTCGATATGTGTGAAGGCTGCGATACTACTCGGGTGCCCAAACCGAAGTAGGTGGTTTTCTTAGGGGGCCACACCTGGAGCCTTTGACCTGAAGGTCTGACCCACAAGGCAGTGGAGCATCGTAAGGAGATGCAGTCCCATGGTAGCCGGTGACCAACAATTGGTTTATACGCCATTCGTTCCCGCAGGATACTCCGCATAAAATCCAACGATAAGCATTGTGACATGGTCCTTTAATCAATGGAATTAAAGACGATCAGTATATTTAAGTTAGACTTGTATGGTAATTTTATGTACACATTTATTACAGCCCAAAAAAGAGTAAAAAAGAGTAGCCTGCTTTCTATCAAACCTGAAAACTCTAATTTTCTCGATTCCGGTTTCTTCATAGCAAGTCAGTTTTTGGATAACCAGAAGTGCCCTCGACAATTACTTTAAATAAACGTTTACAAAAATGAAATTAGGAGAAATTTAGATAAAACACTTATCTTACCGAGGGTTTTACCTAGTCCTGGGGCTACAGTTAAATGCCCTATGTTTAGAAACTTTTTGTAGGCAGCGATAATTGCTTTTAGATGAACTGGGAACTGTAGAGTGACCAGTCTGCCACATCCTTCTTCACTTGTCTACAACATATTCTTTTAATAGTGCACATACCTTTTGAACATTTTCGATGCTAACGACTGAAATTTTAAGCTCCTCCGTCACATCTACAACACGTTTTAAATCGAACTCGGTACAAGTAACAATGGCTGTTATTCCAGCATTACTGATTATGATAATGTGATGGCCAAACGACTTACCTCTTAATATTAGTTGTACACACTCCTACTCCTGTGGATATGACGAAGTCTCCGAAATTTTCATCCATAACAACGGTCAACCTGGATAAATTTTGAGTAATTGGTGATCGAGATAAACTCTCTCTCCGATTGACAGCTATAGAACAATATTAAGTTAGTCTGAATTTACCTAATGGTTCTAAAAGCCAATCGTTGATACCTCCAAGTTTTGCATCAAGCCCGGTGTGTGGTGAAAATACACCGATTTTGTTTTCTATACAACGTACAACTATACGCTCTTTCCAATGCTGTTGCGTAAGCTTTTTAAGAGGAGAAAAAATTGGTGGGTGGTATGAAACGATCAGACCACATTTTTGAGAAATCGCCTCATCGAGTACTTGTTCTGTTAAATCATTTGTGATAAAAATCCTGTCCACATGGTGTGGAATAGAAGGTTCTATTAGGAGACCAACATTATCCCACTTTTCGGCCAAGTGTGGTAAGCAATATGCATCCAACAATTTAACAATTTTGGTAAGCTCCATTCCTTTATGTGCCAACTTTGAAATGAACATGTATTAATAAAATCAAGAACAGGATGACACACTAGCAATAAAAATGAGCAAATTACCTTACAATAAAAATCGTAAAAGTCAAGATGAGGTAAACAAAACTGGAAAGTAGAGATAACAGCAAAATTATTCTGCGAAAAAATTTTTAAAAGTGTATTCATCTCAATATTGACAAAATAACAGAAGGTAAACATATTTTAATGCTTTTATCTATAAGTGAAGATGTAGATTTTCAGGGGTTTGGAGAATTAAATGCCTAAAACTCACATACATCAAGGTGCAAAATTAGACTGCCTATAAAATAAATTCAGTCGTTTATATATAATAAGTAAAATACGATGAAGGCGTATATACCTCTAAAACAATACTTTTAAATAATACGGAGGCTAAGCTTGAGGATATTTTAAAAAGTGTGAAAAGCGCTAACTCTTCTCACGTCATAGATTAATTGAGAAATCATGTGTGTATTTCGCACAAGTTTACAGTTATAAATCTCTCCGAACGAAATAAAGTACACAGGACGGTCCAGCTTTTCCGAAAAAATGTAACTAGTATATATATATATATATATATATATATATATATATATATATATATATATATATATATATAAAACACACTAAGTAATGAAACACAGGATATGGCTCAACGAAGACTGATTTTAAACGACTATCACATAGAACGATACGCAAAGTTCTACATGGATACTTAGTGAGGTCTCACACCGACAAGCCGTTGTCACCTCAAACCGCTTGAGGTGACCTTGGTATTAACATGCCTTATCTTTTAATTCCATCTAGGACTGATGAGAGGACGTTCGAAGAAAGTTCAAAAACAGAAATCAAATCGGTTACGTTTGGAGTTTCGTTTTTCGCATCGAGTAGTGAATTGCTGGAATCCCCTACCGGAACACGTAATATCAGCAGCTTCTGTTGATATATTCAAAACGAGATCGGACCTCTACGGCATTACAAACTACAAGGATCAATACAGGTCGATAGACCCTCCAACCTTATTACTGAAGGTAGCTTTCGAAGTTCTCATCCTAAAACGGTCTCGGCACTTTTACATTGATCCTGACAGAAACACCAAATGTAAAGAAGGCAATACGGGGAAGGAACGCATATTGGTTGTGAGAAGTAACAAAGTATTTGAGCTATATATATAGCCTTATGTCGTCTGTTTGCACCTATCAGTGTGCATTGTTTTTAGACAAGCCATATCAGATCCAACATGTATCTGACACATCTTTGGATTACCTATTTTTGGGTTTTTTATAAATGCTACTATGCTAACAACAACCTTTTATGATAAGCCTATATCGTCCCAAACATGCTCCCAACAGATGTCTTTTTGCGAGGTTTTTAAATCCTCATATTCTACATCAACTTTCACATTGACGTTGCTTACGCATAAGTTTCATTACATCATCTCTAGGCTAGTCGTATTTAACAAGCATCCGAACTGCGCATTACATTTCGCATCAAACTCATCACGGTTCTTAAGGCTAATGAGACTCAACTCCGGTTCGTAACTCGACATTAAGCAAGCACGCTTTACGAACGAAAAGTTCAGCACCCAATGTGATTTGTGTTTCTCGAACTTTCGATGCATCCCTATGTGACAAAAGAACCATTTTTTGTCAAAAGAATTTTTCCTGAGCTTAACTTTCAGTAGATTACTTTTCTTCTTTACTTTAATCCCAACGACCTCAGCGTATAATGCGCGCTCTACAGTTTCCCACACCAAGGTTATCTTTAGTACATCCTAACATTTTATACCACTGGCTTTTATCTATTTCAGATACATTTATTTCACGGTCGTGAACCTCTGATAGGATTGATATGAACACCTATATTTAATAATGTAAGCGATCTGGAAGCAGCTGTAGCGTAATCAAAGCCTCAGAACATATAGTTTTGACGTTCGATACTGACCTCATTAGTTTTACTGGACTCCACTCGACTGAAGGTACTCGGTCACACATTCTCACCAGATCATGTGTGGGTACATCATGTTACGCATCCCTTGCAACTATTGACTAGAATAGATCAAACGTTTCTCAACCTATCGATAGCCTACCAAACATATTTTAGAGCTCCTTCATTTCTGACTTCTAATTCGAATGGGTTGACATACAGCCGCCACCTTAACTACTTTTTTCATCACTCTAGATACCTTTGAAGTTATTTTTATGGGCCGGTAATTTTCAATATTTGCTTCAGGACCTGTTTTAATTTCGGGAATGATATGGTAGCGGTAAATAAATCCACGAACTATATAGCTCTGTAAGTTTTCGACATTGGATGCTAACCATATGTTTTAGTGGACAGTGGACTCAGTATGTCAGTAGCTCTACCAGAAATCAAAATATCTTGAACTTAGTCTTCGCTGGTGTCCTCACCCCCAATGATGTGCATATTGGAAAATGGTTTCCACGTAGTGAGGCTGCAATTAAACGCAACTCAATTTCGTAAATGTGCCCTTCAGCTTAGCAACCAATCAGAATGTGGCGGGAATTATTATATCAGCCATCTTTGTAAGTAATGGCGGTCGGCTATCTTCGCTCTGTGCTTCTTTTAGCTATTTCTTTTGTGTAGCTATGTAATTAATGTTTCAATGTGCTAAGATGCCGCAGTTAGTGTAATGTTATACATGTTGGTGTGAAATTTACTTCGAATCAGCATTGTTTTTTGGGTTTTTGCTGCTTCTACTCTAGTCAATGTATTTCTTCAGTCAAGCTGGTTAGTCTTATGTTTTAAAATGAAAATCGGTTTTGTTTTGACTTGTTTTCTAGATATCCAAAGCCGAAGTTCGTTTTTTCTTAGCTGAAATAACTGTTGCTGCCTCCTGTGACTAACTGTCCGCGTGTTCATTCCTAACTGTCCTTTATGATGTTATCGGCAAAATGAAAGGAAACAATTTCCGGTTTTTAATTTTCTTCAGTATTGCGGACAACAATATCCCACCAACGAGTCAAACTAATACTTAGTGCCTAGCAGTAGGGGATGTCAGTATTGTTTTCGAAAGTACCCAGGCTTCCGACAACCACAGATGCTACCAATCTATTGCAGATGGTTTGTTATGAAAAAATATGCCACATAGCAGTAATGGAGGGGTTGTACGCATTACGTAGTGCGTTAAAGCAAGCTTAACATTGAAAAGCCGGAAATCTGCTATCAGTGTGTAGTGTATGTTTGCTGTTTCGGCCACAAAAGGAAGCCGAAGGGTCATGATCAGGGATTAAAAATGTAACTAACTGTTATTAAGCTCACCTTTTTATAGACCATAATTCACCACTTGCAAATTTGTTATTTTTACAGTATGATGTCAACCGTTATCTAATATGTTCACCTTTACGATGAAAAGTACTTGCAAATTCTCAACTTCATATTCGAATTAATTTGTGACAACTGTCTTCCAGTTTGAGTGCTTCGTACGCCCTGGGAGACTAGATTCCTACATTATTCACAGTTCCAGTATAACTTTCTCACACAGTAAGTTCAAAGTAAACACTAGTCTTTCTAAATAAGCATGTTAAGCTAATATCCGTATTCTCTATTTCAGATGATCGATGAAGACATGTACCACGTGCATCTGTTGTATATTGTTATTTTACTCCAATTCTTACTGTTATATCTTCTGAAAAATAAAATTGCTATATGCAGCAAATACAGACTTATTGTTTTGATGGTGGTAGGGGGGTTCATTGGTTTTTTAGCAGGACCGTAGTAATATTCCCACTAAAGAGCTAAGTGAGTGCGTAGACCAATGTAAAGTACCATACAGGGTGCCTTTGAATTACTCGTGTTCCATTAGTGTCGGTAGAAGCATTACTTGCTTATCATATGACATTTGAATAAGAAGCTATGAGATTAGACGCAGGGACGGTTAGGATGTGTAACGCGTGTCCATCCATCAGTTTCTGTGGCAACTCACGGTGGCTAGAATAAGTTGTGAAAGGACCCGAGTCTGTAGGTTTCCCAGGAGAATGACGAAGATATGCACCAAATCACCTTATGAAGAACGCCTCCAATTACTTAACCTCTACCCATTAGAGTAAAGACGTCTTAGAGGTGACCTTCTAATGACTTACAGTATCTTTAACACTTCTGGGCATCCTCTTAAACACCTACTTAAACTTAGTATCAACACTAACCTAAGGGGTAACACCCAGAAACTGGAGACACAACATAGCAGAATGGACTGTAGACACAACTTCTACTCCTTATGAGTTGTCAAATGCTGGAATTCGCTGCTCGCCGAGCTAGACCATGCGACTTCTCATGAGTCCTTTAAGAGGCAACTAGATAGATTCCTAAGGATAAAATCATATTATGATTTACCAATTTCTTTTCCCTCTTTCATTGCTAATATACCTAGGTTCCTACCAGGAGGTTTTGGTAATCGCCTGCTACTAGACACGGAAGCCTGTTGAGCGAAAGCATCTACTCAGTCCACAACCATTTGAACACATGAACTAGGTGCTGAGAGGCTCGCTTATCACAAGTTTCTTGTAACGATTAAGTAGATAAAACAAAGTAGCCTTAGATTCAAAAATTTATTCAAGAACGTTCATTAAGAATCGAATATGAAACAAAGGTTTAAACCAAGTTCCAGTCTGAAAGTTGCATTTGTAATGTTAAGCTGCATTTCTTGTTGTTTTTTCCAAACGAAAGGGTAAAAGAAGTAGCTCAAAAAGTACTGGAAGTGGTTGTGAGATTAAAATGGACATCCAGCATCCTTTTTATAATCTGCTGTTAGTTGGGTCTCCCGTAAACAGATCCATAGAGCCATAGTTCTAAGGGCGAAACAGTTCTTAGGATCTGTGAAGGCTCACTCCTGTTGCATTCTGAATGAAAAAATAGTGATAAATTTAGTCGGAAATGTGGAATAAATAAATAAACAAATTACATGTTTTTTTAGCAAAGAATTTATGCAGTTGCGATTTACCTTGAGTTCATGAATATTAGGTCAGGTCAGCTATTTATTGTGCAAAGCATAACATGGACTTAATACCGTATCTCAATGCTTTTATTATTTTGCTCTCATTTAAGTATTACCATCTATCTGCATCTAGTTTAACAGGGAGACATACAAGCAGATTTAGTGTTTGATGAACTAAGAGTCCCAGTTGTCAAAAAGATTCTTAACATTTGTCCACAGCCAACTGCATTTAATTGACACAGAACACTTATCTTCTAACACTGTATACTGCTCTTCTGCGGGCAAATAAAAGCCCACACACTTAGCTATCCTGCTACAGATGTTATTGCTGGGGAAATTGTTTAATGACAGTGATCATGAAATACGGTCAGTGATAGATGTACAATCTAGAAATAAACACCAAACATACTTATCGCTTATAATGTATGACAGCAACAGTACCAAAAGCACTTTTTTCCTATTTTTAATCAGACTGATTTGAATCAGTATACTCATCAGAAACAGGCAACTCTACTTACTAGGCTGATCTGTTTCGTTACAGACTTCAAGCACTATACTTAAGTATACCATAATTCTTTCAACTAAACTGAATTATACGACAACCAAGAATACTAAACTAAGCAAGTGTCATAGTTATTGTTTCATTTGCACAGGCATATTGCTTAAAGTAGTTAAATGGACATAATTAAGACGATAAAACAAAAACACGAAATATAGGCCAATTGAACTTACCGAACAGAAGACAAAGGATATATATATTGCTTTCCGACTGAAAACAACAGGTAGTTGTTCATAAAAACATAGTTTATAGTACAATAAACCTTTCTACAGTAAAATCATGCACTGACAGTCTATCTGGAAACAATCAACTATGTGAATAAACTCACTATGACTTGAGATATCATCCCAGTATGCAATGGACGTGCAGTGTAACGCAGTCGAACGTGGCGAATAAAAATATAAAAAAAGATCAAAATTAGCTATATAATCTAGTTATTTGATTAAAAATACATTATGAAATGTCAAAATCTGTGGTTACTTGAACGCACAGATGACCGGTACATTAAGTTTACATGGTTGCGTTGCGGATAAGATCACCCCGTAGTGATCATAACATTGTCACATGTAGCCTTAATATAAAAACCACAACCGGTAGACGTAAAACTGTAACACTGCGTAGAAACTATAGCAAGGCCGATTGGAATAATTTCCACAATTACCTAAGAAAAACTGACTGGGGAACATCCTTTACTTCACACAATACAGACACACTAACCAATATATTTTATTACAACATAAGAAGTATCATCACCGTTCTCAAAAGATCTGTATAGACCGGACGTTACATGAGGACGACATTAAAGACTATGTACTCCAAAGTAATGCTGACAGGAATAATGGTCCGAACAGAGGTGATACGTAAACAAAATAGAGCTGAACAGGAAAAACCTGCAATTCAACTGAATGGTAATTTCTCTGCACTCGAATTGACAACTATTTCTAAGTATTGCTCAGACTCGAACTTTAGAATTAGAAAAAATCTTTCAGAATTATTGATATGATTTTTACAGCTAAAAGTGAGTTGATGTCACAAGATTGAACTCAGTCTTGAAATATGCTCCAATTATCAAAAAATGAATAGCTTAATCATAAATTTTCCGCCCTGTATATTAATCGTCACTATTATCAACTACTTTAGTAAACACTTTATAACTTCTGTATGTGTTCCACTGTTTGTAATGACTTTTTTGTTCACCATGTTACAGTTTTATCTGTAATGTTACCGTCTGAACTGGGTATATGTTATATAAGCACAACATAGAGAACAATAGACAAATATCAAGAAATAACAGATTAGTATACAGTAACTGCTTTCTGATAGGGAATGAAGTACCACCACAGAGCATGAAGAATTTTTTATAACACAGAGTTTAGTGTAATTACAGAAACTTAAATGTCTACTGACTAAACAAAGAATGTATATTCAACGTAAAGTTAATTTATGATTAGGATATAGTTTAAGGCATATATTTATTCGATTATTCGAGGCAACATTTGAAAATATGGTGACAAAACGTAAACAGATAACCAATAAGCAATCCCTATATCCGTAGCTGACTATACGTTAGGGAGATATTTCCAATCACTCAACGAAAATTCTGTTTTAAAAAGAATGTTTTAGGAAGGATGGATCACACAACTCACCACGCTAGTTACATTTATTAGTTAAAATAATCTAATTTTACGGTACAGATTGTGTTGAAACTTTAAGTTGTTGACTAATTGATATCTAGCACTTTTCTTTAAATCTGACTGCTGATCAGTGTAAATGAAGCATCAAAGTCGATAATACTTGGTTGTCATTATTGATCTATTTTTTGTGTATGGTACACCCCCCGTTTGTCATCCTTTTCTGTTTCTTTACGGAGAATCATATCAGCCTTCTATTCAGATAGTAATGCCTTACAAAAATGGAGATTAACTTACATCATTCATATGTTTTAATTGGTTCTGCTTTTCAACCAATTTATTTCTTGATTGAACTTGAATAACCTCCAGCTGATTTAAAGTAGCTAATTCTGAGGCTAATTTGGTACATTCTACTTCTAGCTCCCTTAAATATTCTTCGGTGATATCTGGTGATATTTCTCCCCTTGTTCTAGTTAAAAAAAAACAGATTCGGAAAAAACCTATTATTGCGAATGAATATAGAGTATTGAAATCGAGGTGAATAATTCTATGTAACGGGATCGAGTATGGGTCTGAATTCGTTAACTAAATGCAGTGTTGCTATTATGTAAAATATTAAACAAGTATAGGTTCATGTACATTAGACTGTGAGCCATGATTACTTAATGTAGCTGGAGATATTATTCCGATTACTTGAGTTGAAGCCATGTACTCTAACCCAGTAGTCGAAATTCCGATGTTCACATTACGACGACTTACCAGATATTTTTGGTGAAATATGGCTTTCACATAGACAACTATTTCTAAGTCTTGCTCAGACTCGAACTTTTAAATTAGAAAAAATCTTTCAGAATTATTGATATGATTTTTACAGCTAAAAGTGAGTTGATGTCACAAGATTGAACTCAGATTCATTACATGACAATAAAAATACTGGTTGGTAATGATGCATACTCTACTTATCTCTACAACGGAACTATCTTTGCATCCTTAAGATTTGGAAAATTATAAATCAATACTTAAGTCAGCTGAGTCATAGACTTATGCGACATGAAATCTGTATATTGCTACTAAACAGTTGTGGGATGAAAAACTAAAAGATTATTGACAGATACTTAGGGCATGATACTGGGATGTATTGATATCCGGACAATTACCAAAACAAACTTAATAACTAGAAATTATGGTCAGACGATATTAGACAACAAGATGTGAATAAAACAACACAGAAATTTTAGAATATATATTACTGAAATATAGTCAATTCTGTGAGAATGTATTCAAGTAATAGTTCTGAAAGTTTTAGGTCACAAAGTATTACTTACGTACATATCCCTTTCAGATACGAAATTTGGGCTGCAATTAAACGCAACTCAATTTCGTAAATGTGCCCTTCAGCTTAGCAACCAATCAGAATGTGGCGGGAATTATTATATCAGCCATCTTTGTATGTAATGGCGGCCGGCTTTCTTCGTTCTGTGCTTCTTTAAGCTATTTCTTTTGTGTAGCTATGTAAATAATGTTTCAATGTGCTAAGATGCCGCAGTTAGTGTAATGTTATACATGTTGGTGTGAAATTTACTTCGAATCAGCATTGTTTTTTGGGTTTTTGCTGCTTCTACTCTAGTCAATGTATTTCTTCAGTCAAGCTGGTTAGTCTTATGTTTTAAAATGAAAATCGGTTTTGTTTTGACTTGTTTTCTAGATATCCAAAGCCGAAGTTCGTTTTTTCTTAGCTGAAATAACTGTTGCTGCCTCCTGTGACTAACTGTCCGCGTGTTCATTCCTAACTGTCCTTTATGATGTTATCGGCAAAATGAAAGGAAACAATTTCCGGTTTTTAATTTTCTTCAGTATTGCGGACAACAATATCCCACCAATGAGTCAAACTAATACTTAGTGTCTAGCCGTAGGGGATGTCAGTATTGTTTTCGAAAGTATACTGAGTATACTCAGGCTTCCGACAACCATAGACAAAGTCACAGATGCTACCAATCTATTGCAGAGGGTTTGTTATGAAAAAATATGCCACATAGCAGTAATGGAGGGGTTGTACGCATTACGTAGTGCGTTAAAGCAAGCTTAACAATGAAAAGCCGGAAATCTGCTATCAGTGTGTAGTGTATGTTTGCTGTTTCTGCCACAAAAGGAAGCCGAAGGGTCATGATCAGGGAGTAAAAAGGTAACTAACTGTTATTAAGCTCAGCTTTTTATAGACCATAATTCAGCACTCGCAAATTTGTTATTTTTACGGTATGATGTCAACCGTTATCTAATATGTTCACCTTTACGATGAAAAGTACCTGCAAATTCTCAACTTCATATTCGAATTAATTTGTGACAACTGTCTTCCAGTTTGAGTGCTTCGTACGCCCTGGGAGACTAGATTCCTACATTATTCACCGTTCCAGTATAACTTTCTCACACAGTAAGTTCAAAGTAAACACTAGTCTTTCTAAATAAGCATGTTAAGCTAATATCCGTATTCTCTATTTCAGTTGATCGATGAAGACATGTACCACGTGCATCTGTTGTATATTGTTATTTTACTCCAATTCTTACTGTTATATCTTCTGAAAAATAAAATTGCTATATGCAGCAAATACAGACTTATTGTTTTGATGGTGGTAGGGGGGTTCATTGGTTTTTTAGCAGGACCGTAGTAATATTCCCACTAAAGAGCTAAGTGAGTGCGTAGACCAATGTAAAGTACCATACAGGGTGCCTTTGAATTACTCGTGTTCCATTAGTGTCGGTAGAAGCATTACTTGCTTATCATATGACATTTGAATAAGAAGCTATGAGATTAGACGCAGGGACGGTTAGGATGTGTAACGCGTGTCCATCCATCAGTTTCTGTGGCAACTCATGGTGGCTAGAATAAGTTGTGAGAGGACCCGAGTTTGTAGGTTCCCCAAGAAAGTGACGGAGATATGCACCAAATCACCTTATGAAGAGCGCCTCCAATCACTTAACCTCTACTCATTAAAGTATAGACGTCTATGAGGTGACCTATTTACTTACAGGATCCTTAACACTTCTGTACATTCTCTTAAACACCTATTTGAGCTTAGTCCCAGAAACTAGAGACACGACATAGCAGAATGGACTGTAGACGCGACTTCTACTCCTTAAGAGTTGTCGAATGATGGAATTCGCTGCCCGCCGAACTAGTCCAAGCGACTTCCCAGGAGTCCTTCGGGAGACGACTGAATCTTTTATTGTTAACATACCTAGGTTCCTGCTTGGAGGTTTCGGTGATCCCCTGCTACTAGACACGGAAGCCTGAACACATGAATTAGGTGATGAGAGGCTCGATTATCACAAGTTTCCTGCAACGATTAAGTAGATAAAACAAAGTAGCATTAGGTTCAAAAATTTATTCAAGAACTTTCATTAAGAATCGAATATGAAACAAAGGTTTAAACCAAGTTCCAGTCTAAAAGTTGAATTTGTAATGTTAAGCTGCAGTTTTTGTTGTTTTTTCCAAACGAAAGTGTAAAAGAAGTAACTCAAAAAGTACTAGGAGTGGTTGTGAGATTAAAATGGACATCCAGCATCCTTTTTATAATCTGCTGTTAGTTGGGTCTCCCGTAAACAGATCCATATGGCCATAGTTCTAAGGGCGAAACAGTTCTTAGGATCTGTGAAGACTCAGTCCTGTTGCATTCTAAATGAGAAAACAGTAATGAATTGAGTCAGAAATGTGGAATAGATAAATAACCAAATTGCATGTTTTTTAGCAAAGAATTTATGCAGTTGTGATTTACCTTTAGTTCATGAATATTAGGTCAGGTCAGCTATTTATTGTGCAAAGTAAAACATAGACTTAATACCTTATCTCAATGCTTTTTTTATTTTGCTCTCATTTAAGTATTACCATGTATCTGCATCTAGTTTAACAGGGAGACATACAAGCAGATTTAGTGTTTGATGAACTAAAAGTCCCAATTGCCAAAAAGATTCCTCACATTTGTCCACAGCCAACTGCATTTAATTGAAATACAGAACACTCATTTTCTAAGACTGTATACTGCTCTTCTACGGGCAAATAAAAGCTCAGACACTTAGCTATCCTGCTACCGATGTTATTGCTGGGGAAATTGTTTAATGACAGTGATCATGAAATATGGTCAGTGATAGATGTACAATCTAGAAATAAACACCAAACATACTTATCGCTATCTTATAATGTATGACAGCAACAGTACCAAAAGCACTTTTTTCCTATTTTTAATCAGACTGATTTGAATCAGTATACTCATCAGAAACAGGCAACTCTACTTACTAGGCTGATCTGTTTCGTTACAGACTTCAAGCACTATACTTAAGTATACCATAATTCTTTCAACTAAACTGAATTATACGACAACCAAGAATACTAAACTAAGCAAGTGTCATAGTTATTGTTTCATTTGCACAGGCATATTGCTTAAAGTAGTTAAATGGACATAATTAAGACGATAAAACAAAAACACGAAATATAGGCCAATTGAACTTACCTAACAGAAGACAAAGGATATATATATATATATATATATATATATATATATATATATATATATATATATATATTGCTGTCCTACTGAAAACAACAGGTAGTTGTTCATAAAAACATAGTTTATAGTACAATAAACCTTTCTACAGTAAAATCATGCACTGACAGTCTATCTGGAAACAATCAACTATGTGAATAAACTCACTATGACTTGAGATATCATCCCAGCATGCAATGGACGTGCAGTGTAACGCAGTCGAACGTGGCGAATAAAAATATAAAAAAAGAACAAAATTAGCTATATAATCTAGTTATTTGATTAAAAATACATTATGAAATGTCAAAATCTGTGGTTACTTGAACGCACAGATGACCGGTACATTAAGTTTACATGGTTGCGTTGCGGATAAGATCACCCGAAATTTGAGATATAAGACCGGCTTCCTGCAACCCAAAGCTTGTTTCTAGCATGTAATGGAGTCGCGTACGGCTATATAAATGTTCTATGAAGTGTTTCTCGTCAAGCGGTTGATCCAAGCACTTTCCAACAGAATCTTTGGTGAAGTCATAATTACACAGTGAGCTGATATCTGAAGAATTAATCTTGGAAAAAAGCAATTTTCGGTTAAATACCGCTTTAAATGAACATTAAAAATAGGCTGATTGTAGCCTAGATTTGCAGCGTTGAAAAACATCCTCAGAAGATAGTAAATCGTGTTCATAAATCGAAATACCCAAACTACCATTAGAAAAGCGAAACGTATTATGATCGTTTTAATTCACAGATTGATTATCGAATTTCTAGCAACAAGGAATATGATGACATGAAGCTGTGATAAATTCTATCGTCCTAACAATTCTTACGTACAAAAATCGAAGACTGACATCCCAGGTTTTATCTACCGCTTGGTGTCAGGACACATAAACTATGAAGAGAAAGGAAAATGCTTTCGATTTGACTACCTAGTCATTAATCTAAAAACTAACTTATATAATTGGAGGGAACTAAGCCTAACAGGTATTGCTAAGTACGTGGCCTGCGAGGTTGACATTTCCTATCCTATTTATTTGAACAGAAATATTGGTACAAATGGGGCACCGAATACATATTCATTACACAAGTCACTTGTTTTGTGTGTGGGCTGTGGTACTGCTCGGATGCCTAGACCGGAGCATGTGTTTTTCTTAGGGAGGCCACACATAGAGCCTTCGACCTGAAGGTCTGATCCACAAGGCAGTGGAGCAACGTCAAGAGATGCAGACCTATGGTAGCCGGTGACCAACAATAGGTTCATACGCCATTTGTTCCTTCAGGATCCTGGAGCCCATATGCACCATTGGTTTGAAATCAAGGTTTTCCAGCTCCCCTAGGTGGACTCTCCATGTCCACCAACCCGGTTAAAGTGCCGGATATTCGCTTTTTGTCCTCTCGATTTCGTAAACAACACCATCGCAGCGAGAAGGCAGTGGGTAGGACTTCCCTGGCAGTGGTTGTATACACGTGGCCATGTGAAAGCATTTTGAGGGTATGGCAACTCGAACTGATGTACGTACGTACGAAGTTCTACGTCGTTGCTGACTGATTTCGAGTGGGAGAGCTGACCACCCCACCTTTGGCCTTATTAGGGCAATTATTTATTTCTGTTAACGTTTTGCCCACAAATATATTATTTTATTAGATGAGTGAATCGGTGGCTTAATGGTTAGGGTGTTTGACATCCAGCCAGTGAGTCCCAAGTTTGAACTCCACCCTACTTATTTCGTTTCGGGCAACCGTGTAGTACCATTAGTTCACACATAGTGTGTCTCATACCCAGTACTGAGTGAATTTTGTATTTTATCAGGTAAATGACCTACTTATACTGTGTCCATGTTTTCAGCATATTCAAGGGTTTACATCAATAACTCTTACGAGCATCTATGAATCGGCTAAATCTTATCACTGAAGTCCATTTGTTGATCCGCATTATATTCGTTTATTTTGATTCCTTCAGTAGATTAATGTTTACCATATTATAATTCGAAACCATACAACAGGACTGGGAGACTCTAGGCATTTTTTACCCAAAATAAAATATATGGCATCCAATTATGAAATTTTAAATGCATTTTAAGTCATTTGTAAAATGTACATCTACTGGAGCTCAGGACAAATTTTGTTAAAAAGGTGTCAAAATATGGCTATCGTCAGTTTAGTTAAGTAGAACCAACTAAACTATCACAAACACGAAAACAAAGTTAATTATACACCCAATACGTGGTTAAATAGGCGGCGAGAACGAGATGGCAATTGTACGCTGATCTATCAAGATTACATGCTTTACACGAAGTAGGAACATTTAATAAATCAGAAGCATCGAAAGATTCGCTTAAAATGACAACACTGGAGTAAACGACTAATGTGTTATATTATTTGGCTGTTCACCACAATATCTGATAGATAGACCCTGCTTCACTATTTTGGAAATAGTGTATATATATAGTGTAACTAGTTTGAGCGAGAAAATTCCAGAACGTTTAACCAGTGATTAGAACTCGTAGATTTAACAGACATGAGACAATTATGTAATAATTAAGTCAAAAACCGGCTAATTGTAACAAGGATTTGAAGTGAAATCAGTAAGTTATGAATTAATGAAAAAGAAAAATAACGTAACCAAGCTTCAAAGAGTTGAAATAATGATGTAATAAAAGAGATGTATCCCAGGTTTGGGATTTTTACCAAAATAATCAGCAAAACTACGCAACATTTTTACATACCTTGCGAGGATGCTGTAAATCACTGATAGAAAATCCTAGAGTGGTTAGAAAGACTATTTTCGTGACATTTAACTGGGCGATGTCAGTTTGTTTGGTGAGAAACAGTTTGGTAGGTGGTAATAAACAAGTACGTTACGAGCTTAGGCTAATTTTGACTGTAGTAAATATGGGAAAATTAAGTTTCGACAAAGATGCAAATTTTTAGAAAACAGGATTTATGTTCAGATTATCGGTCAATTCCGAGAGTTGCACTGGTAACTTTGGCCAGTTTGATGGAAGAACTTTCCATATAATCTTCAATAGTTTTATCCGTTCTCATTTAGAGTACGGAAACATAGTATATTCTCCCTCAATCCACAAGGAAAAGGACACCCTGGGGCGTATTCAACGGCGAGCCACGAAGTCAGTTCGACGACTGAATTTTAAACCTTATGAAGAGCGCCTCCATTCACTTAACCTTTACCCATTAGAGTATAGACGTCTTAGAGGTGACCTTCTGGTGGCTTGTAGTATCCTTAACACTTCTGGACATCCTCTCAAACACCTACTTAAGCTTAGTTCCAACACTAACCTAAGAGGTAACACCCGAAAACTGGAGACACAACATAGCAGAACGGAATGTAGGCACAACTTCTACTCCTTAAGAGTTGTCAAATGCTGGGATTCGCTGCCGTCCGAGCTAGCTCAAGTGACTTCTCAGGAGTCCTTTAAGAGGCAACTTGATTTATTCTTAAGGACTGAGAATAGTATCGCACTATAATTTATCAATTTCTTTTCCTGTTTTATTGTTAATATACCTAGGTTCCTGCTTGGAGGATTTGATGATCCCATGCTACTAGACACGGAAGCCTGTTAAACGAAAACTTCTTCTATTCCGTCCACAACCATTTGAACCATTTTGAACCATTTGAGTTGCAGTCGGCCTTGAAAGTTTTACTTAATATTCGAATAAATGACTTGTTTCGTTACCATATTTTGAATGAGTGTCGAACGTAGTGTCCTGAAGAAGCGTCTTGAGCGCAGGGTTGACCGTTTAACTAGAAGTTGTCAACATGCAACTCAGGAGGTATTTTCTTCGTCCTAAAACCCAGTTACTCTAAATTAGCTATCATTTCTTCTTAGAGATTTCACAAAGTATATTGAGCGGTATATTGATAATTCCCCATTGGATTCTTCTACTAGTGATCGGATGTCAAATATGGTCTTAGTATCCGAAATAATAATTGAAGATCTTTTTGATCTATTGTCTAAGTATCACCATTCATCAGAGAACATCCTGAAAACGTGCACGCAAGCGCACCAACCAGTAAGTTTTTTTCATTTTGATAGCATAAACATTAATTTAACATAAAAGTAGACTTTTTTTAGGTCCAGCATGTATAAATAAAGGTGGTCGTCAAATTTCCATAGGTGGAAGTTCAATTGAATTCAAGTTTTAATAAAGTCTTGAATCCCATCATTGAAATGAAAGTGGCTAATTTTAGGCGAAATTTGAGGACAGTGGTATTGGAAATCGTATAGATACGTAGCCAAAATTCTATAATTCATCCAGGTGTGGGATTTTTATCAAAAATAATCAGCAGACCCACGCAACATTTTCACATACATTGCGAAGACGCTGTGAATCACTGATAGAAAATTCTAGAGTGATTACTACATTTTGATTGTCGTCCTAGAATTTACCTACGTCTGGGACTTTTCTTTCACAATTAATTATCGTAGGCCCAGAACTTTTGTCGAAATGACTTGATTTTCCTGCGAAATCTCAAAATGTTGGGTGATTATGGAATTTCTATCCACAATACTTGCAGAATATGCCATTAATCAACTCTTGGAATTGACCGATAATCTGAACATAAATCCTGTTTTCTAAAAATTTGCATCTTTGTCGAAACTTAATTTTCCCATATTTACTACAGTCAAAATTAGCCTAAGCTCGTAACGTACTTGTTTATTACCACCTACCAAACTGTTTCTCACCAAACAAACTGACATCGCCCAGTTAAATGTCACGAAAATAGTCTTTCTAACCACTCTAGGATTTTCTATCAGTGATTTACAGCATCCTCGCAAGGTATGTAAAAATGTTGCGTAGTTTTGCTGATTATTTTGGTAAAAATCCCAAACCTGGGATACATCTCTTTTATTACATCATTATTTCAACTCTTTGAAGCTTGGTTACGTTATTTTTCTTTTTCATTAATTCATAACTTACTGATTTCACTTCAAATCCTTGTTACAATTAGCCGGTTTTTGACTTAATTATTACATAATTGTCTCATGTCTGTTAAATCTACGAGTTCTAATCACTGGTTAAACGTTCTGGAATTTTCTCGCTCAAACTAGTTACACTATATATATACACTATTTCCAAAATAGTGAAGCAGGGTCTATCTATCAGATATTGTGGTGAACAGCCAAATAATATAACACATTAGTCGTTTACTCCAGTGTTGTCATTTTAAGCGAATCTTTCGATGCTTCTGATTTATTAAATGTTCCTACTTCGTGTAAAGCATGTAATCTTGATAGATCAGCGTACAATTGCCATCTCGTTCTCGCCGCCTATTTAACCACGTATTGGGTGTATAATTAACTTTGTTTTCGTGTTTGTGATAGTTTAGTTGGTTCTACTTAACTAAACTGACGATAGCCATATTTTGACACCTTTTTAACAAAATTTGTCCTGAGCTCCAGTAGATGTACATTTTACAAATGACTTAAAATGCATTTAAAATTTCATAATTGGATGCCATATATTTTATTTTGGGTAAAAAATGCCTAGAGTCTCCCAGTCCTGTTGTATGGTTTCGAATTATAATATGGTAAACATTAATCTACTGAAGGAATCAAAATAAACGAATATAATGCGGATCAACAAATGGACTTCAGTGATAAGATTTAGCCGATTCATAGATGCTCGTAAGAGTTATTGATGTAAACCCTTGAATATGCTGAAAACATGGACACAGTATAAGTAGGTCATTTACCTGATAAAATACAAAATTCACTCAGTACTGGGTATGAGACACACTATGTGTGAACTAATGGTACTACACGGTTGCCCGAAACGAAATAAGTAGGGTGGAGTTCAAACTTGGGACTCACTGGCTGGATGTCAAACACCCTAACCATTAAGCCACCGATTCACTCATCTAATAAAATAATATATTTGTGGGCAAAACGTTAACAGAAATAAATAATTGCCCTAATAAGGCCAAAGGTGGGGTGGTCAGCTCTCCCACTCGAAATCAGTCAGCAACGACGTAGAACTTCGTACGTACGTACATCAGTTCGAGTTGCCATACCCTCAAAATGCTTTCACATGGCCACGTGTATACAACCACTGCCAGGGAAGTCCTACCCACTGCCTTCTCGCTGCGATGGTGTTGTTTACGAAATCGAGAGGACAAAAAGCGAATATCCGGCACTTTAACCGGGTTGGTGGACATGGAGAGTCCACCTAGGGGAGCTGGAAAACCTTGATTTCAAACCAATGGTGCATATGGGCTCCAGGATCCTGAAGGAACAAATGGCGTATGAACCTATTGTTGGTCACCGGCTACCATAGGTCTGCATCTCTTGACGTTGCTCCACTGCCTTGTGGATCAGACCTTCAGGTCGAAGGCTCTATGTGTGGCCTCCCTAAGAAAAACACATGCTCCGGTCTAGGCATCCGAGCAGTACCACAGCCCACACACAAAACAAGTGACTTGTGTAATGAATATGTATTCGGTGCCCCATTTGTACCAATATTTCTGTTCAAATAAATAGGATAGGAAATGTCAACCTCGCAGGCCACGTACTTAGCAATACCTGTTAGGCTTAGTTCCCTCCAATTATATAAGTTAGTTTTTAGATTAATGACTAGGTAGTCAAATCGAAAGCATTTTCCTTTCTCTTCATAGTTTATGTGTCCTGACACCAAGCGGTAGATAAAACCTGGGATGTCAGTCTTCGATTTTTGTACGTAAGAATTGTTAGGACGATAGAATTTATCACAGCTTCATGTCATCATATTCCTTGTTGCTAGAAATTCGATAATCAATCTGTGAATTAAAACGATCATAATACGTTTCGCTTTTCTAATGGTAGTTTGGGTATTTCGATTTATGAACACGATTTACTATCTTCTGAGGATGTTTTTCAACGCTGCAAATCTAGGCTACAATCAGCCTATTTTTAATGTTCATTTAAAGCGGTATTTAACCGAAAATTGCTTTTTTCCAAGATTAATTCTTCAGATATCAGCTCACTGTGTAATTATGACTTCACCAAAGATTCTGTTGGAAAGTGCTTGGATCAACCGCTTGACGAGAAACACTTCATAGAACATTTATATAGCCGTACGCGACTCCATTACATGCTAGAAACAAGCTTTGGGTTGCAGGAAGCCGGTCTTATATCTCAAATTTCGTATCTGAAAGGGATATGTACGTAAGTAATACTTTGTGACCTAAAACTTTCAGAACTATTACTAGAATACATTCTCACAGAATTGACTATATTTCAGTAATATATATTCTAAAATTTCTGTGTTGTTTTATTCACATCTTGTTGTCTAATATCGTCTGACCATAATTTCTAGTTATTAAGTTTGTTTTGGTAATTGTCCGGATATCAATACATCCCAGTATCATGCCCTAAGTATCTGTCAATAATCTTTTAGTTTTTCATCCCACAACTGTTTAGTAGCAATATACAGATTTCATGTCGCATAAGTCTATGACTCAGCTGACTTAAGTATTGATTTATAATTTTCCAAATCTTAAGGATGCAAAGATAGTTCCGTTGTAGAGATAAGTAGAGTATGCATCATTACCAACCAGTATTTTTATTGTCATGTAATGAATCTGAGTTCAATCTTGTGACATCAACTCACTTTTAGCTGTAAAAATCATATCAATAATTCTGAAAGATTTTTTCTAATTTAAAAGTTCGAGTCTGAGCAAGACTTAGAAATAGTTGTCTATGTGAAAGCCATATTTCACCAAAAATATCTGGTAAGTCGTCGTAATGTGAACATCGGAATTTCGACTACTGGGTTAGAGTACATGGCTTCAACTCAAGTAATCGGAATAATATCTCCAGCTACATTAAGTAATCATGGCTCACAGTCTAATGTACATGAACCTATACTTGTTTAATATTTTACATAATAGCAACACTGCATTTAGTTAACGAATTCAGACCCATACTCGATCCCGTTACATAGAATTATTCACCTCGATTTCAATACTCTATATTCATTCGCAATAATAGGTTTTTTCCGAATCTGTTTTTTTTAACTAGAACAAGGGGAGAAATATCACCAGATATCACCGAAGAATATTTAAGGGAGCTAGAAGTAGAATGTACCAAATTAGCCTCAGAATTAGCTACTTTAAATCAGCTGGAGGTTATTCAAGTTCAATCAAGAAATAAATTGGTTGAAAAGCAGAACCAATTAAAACATATGAATGATGTAAGTTAATCTCCATTTTTGTAAGGCATTACTATCTGAATAGAAGGCTGATATGATTCTCCGTAAAGAAACAGAAAAGGATGACAAACGGGAGGTGTACCATACACAAAAAATAGATCAATAATGACAACCAAGTATTATCGACTTTGATGCTTCATTTACACTGATCAGCAGTCAGATTTAAAGAAAAGTGCTAGATATCAATTAGTCAACAACTTAAAGTTTCAACACAATCTGTACCGTAAAATTAGATTATTTTAACTAATAAATGTAACTAGCGTGGTGAGTTGTGTGATCCATCCTTCCTAAAACATTCTTTTTAAAACAGAATTTTCGTTGAGTGATTGGAAATATCTCCCTAACGTATAGTCAGCTACGGATATAGGGATTGCTTATTGGTTATCTGTTTACGTTTTGTCACCATATTTTCAAATGTTGCCTCGAATAATCGAATAAATATATGCCTTAAACTATATCCTAATCATAAATTAACTTTACGTTGAATATACATTCTTTGTTTAGTCAGTAGACATTTAAGTTTCTGTAATTACACTAAACTCTGTGTTATAAAAAATTCTTCATGCTCTGTGGTGGTACTTCATTCCCTATCAGAAAGCAGTTACTGTATACTAATCTGTTATTTCTTGATATTTGTCTATTGTTCTCTATGTTGTGCTTATATAACATATACCCAGTTCAGACGGTAACATTACAGATAAAACTGTAACATGGTGAACAAAAAAGTCATTACAAACAGTGGAACACATACAGAAGTTATAAAGTGTTTACTAAAGTAGTTGATAATAGTGACGATTAATATACAGGGCGGAAAATTTATGATTAAGCTATTCATTTTTTGATAATTGGAGCATATTTCAAGACTTTAATCATGCCTTCTTAGTTGTATTGTTTTTTCCCCACATCATATGTAACTCATAACCTAACACACTTATTTGAACTATGCTTTTCGTGCTGAATTTGAAGTATTACTGTTTTGTTATGATTGAAAGGATTGGTCATGTTTGAATAATAAAAAAGGAGGTAGTGACTACGTGATGCGAGAACTTGGTTTTAAACTGGTAGGTTGCAGGTTTGAACCTCACCTGGTAACCGGGTAGTATCACCAGTTGTCACATAAAACAGTATGTCTCAAAACCAAGTAGCAAAAATTACTTTGTATGTTGGATAGGGTGATAATGTTTGCATTTAAATTCCAAAAATGATTGTCTTTGTAGTGTAAATTTATTTCATACTTGGAAATCCTTTACTGATTTCCATCATCAGTTTTCACTATATTAAAATATTCTTGATATTTGTTGTATAATGATAGTCCATCCTCCTCTTTATAGGTTGAAGGGATTCTTCGTCAAGAAAATTCATGGTTAAGATTTTTGACAAATATAGTTGATTTAGAACATGATTCTTGTAAACAAGCCTTAAAAGAATTGATTTCTATTTCCCAATCACTTCATACTCTCAAGGATTATAGTGTTCAGGTAAAATGCAGTTGTATTTGAAATGACTTACTTATCGATAACTCATATTTTCAGGGGTTTTTCGTCTACTATTTTAGTACTTTTGTAAATTGTGGCCTTTAAAACTAGAGATTCTTACGTTAATAGTATTCGGTCATAAATTTCAACGAAGCACTGCTCGTGTATCTTTGGGCCATCGAATAAACAATGTTAAGTTAGATAGGGTACTAGGTTATGATGGCAAATTGATTGGTGAGGTTGTGAATCTTTATCATTTGAGCTGGTTGAGACATGTATTACATATGCCCAACCATCATCAACTTCGACTGCCGATACTACCTCGTGTAAGAGTAGATTGTATGAAAGCTAGTAGCGGCCAGACTAATAGTTGTCATCAGTTCATAAAATCTTCAACTGTTGGACTGGGCTATGTATGTAGATTCAAACTATTTGATTAGGTTCCACACAATTATTGTAACTAATGTTTGTAAACGATGAATGACATGACTCGAAATCAATCGCAATGGTACAGATGCATTTACCCTTTGTCTTCACTTAGATCTTGAGTCTTAGGGTTACCTTATGCGTTTCTGTTCCTACTGATTAATAAATATATGCTATACAATACTGCCTTAGTGGTTAAGGCTGTAGATTTTCAGTCACTTGGTCGTCTATCTGAGTTCCACTTCACCTATTTGGGTTTGAACCGGCAAGTAAAATAATCACTAGCCCGTACACATAAAGCGTTCTGCAAGGCCAGGTACGTAAGTCCGTAATTAGTAACAAAGTGATATCTTTTTATATCCATCTAGCTGTGCTAATGTAAAATGTAACCTACTGAAACTAATAATGTCTCAGGCTATGACACTGAGTGACGCGAGTCTGAATCCCATAGGGCATGTGAATTTTCTTAAGATATCGGATGTGCGTTGCTGATGGGTAGCCATTAGTACAATCCTATATTGAAGGACTCCTGTTAATTGTCTCCATCTACTTAATACATCTGGTCGTCGATAGATTCTAGGCGTAGATAAAGTAAACCTAGAATCCCAATTGAATCGATCTCAAAATATATTACTTGTGGTTAACCAATAAATTAAAAGTAGTTTTGATTTAAAACAGGTACCATATAAAGGATAATTTAGAATTGGTAAGCAATGGACAGCCGTTCAGTCTTAGTATGGAGCTTCTCAGTAGTTCATAATTAGCGACCCTGTATGGAGCAGAGCTTATGATGGTTAACTATTTGAGTAAATAAATTTTATTCAGCCACTTAGTCATACTGCAATAGTCTACAATACAAAATTCATTCATATTACGACATGGAATTTAAATGACGCAACTACTATCGTTTCTCATGGATCAAAGTTCAGTAAAGGTAAAAGTTACCAAAGAACGAAGGGAGCTGGGGTTTAAACCATCATGCCAAACTGTTCCCGTTTTCTAGACACAACTTCATTCTCATTTGATTTATTTCGTTCTTTATGACCAAGTAGTATCTACACGAAAAAATTTTCAATCTCATGCTGTCTACTAAAAACATATTTTTATTCACTAAATATTTAGCTTCTTGAGAAATCAGCAAGCTTATATCAATCAGACGATGTGATAGAATGTGATGAATCAGTTAGGAATGATGTCTCAAAACATTTTGAAGATGCTGTTATTCATCTGCTACTAAGTAAGTTGATTTTACCTACAATTATCCTTAATATTTTTACATGATTTGTTTTGATTTTATCTAATATTAAGTAAATGTATGGATCTCTCACACTGTGCTCCAGTAACTGGTTCAAGTTAGAAAACGTCTTAGAGAAACAAATGTCCTACTGATTATTTTATCAGTAGCATATTTATAAATGGCAACATTTATTAGGCTCATTCATAGCGATTGTTTTAAGCTAACTTTTCATTACTTGTTTTAATCAGTTGATTAAATTATTAAATATAAAATATGTAGTGAGATTAAAATGATGCGTATTGATTTTATTGGTTAGTGTAGCTTTCATAAAAGTTGTCTTGATGCTACTTACAATATGAAATGAAAAATTGTGGTTTCCAAAACTCATCTCAGTGTGATTTAAAAATTACATCTCATTTATTATATCATTTTCATTACAAATCTCGGATTCCTTCCACCATGTACTTACTTTAACAATGTTAATTAAGCATATGACTAAAGCAAATCACGTAAAAATTGTTTTTGTTGAAGTGTAACTCTTGTCAAGTTTATCACTTTTAAACAGTCATTGATTTCGTCTTTTTCCCTAAATATTTATACTTTTATGTCCCAAGCTCCAGATTTATTTTAATTTATTGGACTGTTATCTGTGTACAAATAATCGTAGTATGCCTTCAAAGTAAATTATCACTAATATTTACTTATTATAATAAATTATTAAAATTCTTATTAATTTTTATTAAGAGATAGTATAATACTAAAACATTTCATATCAGGTAATTTAACCAATAGTTATTTTACACATGATGGACATCAGAATTCCATTTCATGTTAATATCTGTTAGAAATGTTTATCTCAGGACAATTTTAAGCTGTTTCTAATGTGTTTATCACATGGTTATTAATTAACACGTTTAGAATTATAGATTGTTGTAAAATTTTAATCTTAAGGCTGATTATAATATGAGTTAACTACAAATACTAATCTGATATATTGATAGATAACTATCGCGTGGTGTAATTAGCCTGTCAAAATTATTTTATGATTGCGAACACGTATTTGAACACGCATCATTTATGGAAACATGCCGACTAGCTAGCAGTTATTCAATGTCTAATTAGGTTTGTTCCTTAAATTTCAGTTCACTAATTGTCTTTACACATTGAATCTTAACGCATAAGTTAAATATTTTCTTAATAAATGACATAGGTTGATTGTGATTATCTTCCCGGAAACTTGCGCATTCCACATTATTTGCCAATGCTAAGATTGAGTGGAAAAAGAGGAGAGTCTGTCGTCCTTTTAACATGATGCTTTGGTATAAGGTATGGCTATTGTGGAGTGGCATCTGTTTGTTTCCATGACTTCTTGGCTGGGGTCCTGAAGGTCGTGCCACTTAGTACCCTAAAATGGATCATGATAAAATTCGGTATAGATCCTTCTGAAATTTCTTATCACATAATTTTTAAAGCGAGATGGTCTCTCTTAGCTGAAAGAAGTCCTTCTTGACTGTATCTTAAACTGAACTGTATATTTTAGTAAGTATTATTGTTCGCCATTTATCTATAGATTACACAGTCCTTCCCTCTTATTCTTAATGGGATTATTACTTAATTTGTGTGACACATTTTTTATCACTATTGCACCAGAATTTCTGTAACACAAATAAGTAAGAACCTCTGGTAATTGGGGAACCCTACCCTTTCCTATTTTAAATTGCACTAGTACTCTAGTTTTTTTTTACTAGACTGGGAACAATGCTAGTGCCAAGTAAACGTGTTTAATCACAATATGCAGAGATAAATGATATTAAAGCAAACTGATAGATAATTCAAGTTTGCTATCTTCAGGATCTATTACGCCTCATAGTGTTACTTTAACTTAAAAAGCAATCAATCGACGTGTTCATACATATTAGCTCGTCAAATTGTAGCGCAACAAACGTATATGTCGGTGAACTTTATAGATAGGGATGTCCACTATTTTGGATGTTTTACATCTCCAAAGTCTACGTTTTTTTATATAGTGACACATGTGCATCTTGATACATAGTTGTGTTGATTTCCATTTAAATATTTCAAACTCATAGTAATAAAATCTAAAAATAAATCGAGACACGCTTGAGTGTGAGTTACAATGGTAAGTACAAATACTTTCTCAATCAGTTTGCTGGTTGGTGCCACTTAGATATCTGTCTACTCTTTATAACTGATGTCCGACTTACACCTAATTCAGGTTATTATCAGTTAAATATACAGAATCAGAATTAAGTAAAAGGTTTTCAAAATGAAATTTCATTTAATTACACTAGTACTAGTAAGCTTTGCATGTGAGACTCCTTTTCTTTGCTTGTTTTTTAAAAATTGAAAACCGTCATAGAAATATGGTATTGATAATCTATAAAAGAAATAGGACCTATCGTGAATATATATATCTGTCTATCCAAGGTGTACAGCCGTAAGAAATCAGTGACAGAAACGTAATGAGTGAAAATAATTTCAACAATAGTTAAAATTTGACAGGACGACAAAGTCATCAAGAACATTTGAGGGTCGGAAATCAAAAGTTTAACATATTACAGGGTATATAACTTGATGAATATTGAAAATGAATAAATTAGCACAGTCAAAAACGAATCCTGGTTTTATCATTCCTGAATGATTAATTACAGTTGTCTCAGTCAGAATTAGATCTAATTCAGATCTACGATGTTTGGTGTGTGCTCGGATTACCCGTTTATAAGATCATTCTTTTGTTATCACTCTATAGTAAAATAAAAGTTTTTCGTGTGTTTTTTCCTGAAGTCTTGTAAATTTTCCTTTCTTTTATAAAATATACTTTTCCACTTCTATTTCTAGCCTCCCCATTGCCATCTGAGCTTTCCGAAAAGCTTAAAACAACCGAAAATCGTTCAGAAACCATCCTTGATATTTTACGTTCTCTAAAATCTAGGTTGGTATCATCCCAAGATTCCATTAAGATTGAATCAGAGCAACTGGATAAATATATAGAGCAAATGTATGTCTTTGTGTTTAGTTATATTTCTGAAATATCTGAATTTGTTAACTTGCTGAATTCCATAACAATTATTTGTATAGTAATAATTTTCAAAACATATAAGACAGAATATTTATGCCTGAGTGTTAAGCCTCTTTGAAACTTATTCTAATTTATATATATTGATATTAAAATGTACTTGTTACTAAAATTAAACTTTATACTTTAGCTATTAGTAGGTTATTGTTGATGAAAATCCAGTCAAATTAAATAGCTTTATGTTGTTCAGTATTGAGTATTAATTCGATTACATAGACTAGCTAAGAAAATAATTGAAATATATTTAGGTTTAGTTAAAAAGTTACATCTTACCATTTTTGATTACAACAGAATTACTATTGATGTCTATTTTAATCGCATTGGGTTGCACATTCTATAGGACATCATACTTGTGATAAATCAATAAATTATAATTCAATAAAACAATCTACCACTTGAATGTGCTATTTTCATATATTAATTAATTCTTTACTTTTTTTCCACTCAGCTAAAGCACATCTATATAATACTCGATATGATAATCACTAAGACAGTATTCGTAAACATGCCTAAACTACTAATGTGCATTCGTTTCTTAGTGGCCACATTTCAGGAGTTTAAACTACAATTTACACACTAACATTTGAACAACTGATTATATTATTAGTCTTTACACAACAGTTGTGGTTTGTAAACGAATAATCAAATCTATTTGTTTTAAACAAACTACACCCCTTACTTGTTCTCGTAAAGAAAAAGTGTGTGGTCGTGTAAATAAATCATACTTGTGTGGCCACCTGATTTTGTTTACACTTTTTGATATTACTGATAGGTACAGATTTTGGTTCATTTATTAGGTATAAAACCTTTTGTAATCAACTATGTTGATTCACGTATATATTGGTTGTTTAAATCTTTCCATTATTGTTTAGGACTGCAGTTAATCAGTCTCGTTTTGGCATATGTGCATCCTGTGCGGATTGCCTGGTTATTGCCATTAAGTTAGAAGCAGAGATGGGTAGTGGCTGACAAGTCCAGAATAAGACGGAACGTTCGTTTTGGGTTCTGCTCTACCCACCATCCATCTTTGCTCGAAACCATAGTGATTTTTCCCATTATTTTCTTTACAAACTCCTCCTTTTCATATCCTTTCTATATTCTTGTCTTTAAATTAACACTCCACTAGATAATGCTCGATTCGAAAGTTCTTTATCTTATTGGTAACTAAATCCTTTCAGTTAATTATACAGAAATTTGTATACACTATCATGCTAGTTAGGCAACCAAACAGTATTTTCTATTTTTGTCGGTTTGCTTTTATTAGTATTGTTGTTTTTAGTATATTCATGTATTTGTCATCAGTTTTAATCCAAGCATACTCAGGTGATTTAATAAAATAGCTCATTTGTCTTTTCATTATTTGTCCTCTTTATTTTCTAGTGTATAAATGTACACCTATCAAACAGACTAATTTCAAGTGGTCAATAAATAAAACTACATATTGTGTTATAATATCATTACAATTTTATTTTTGATATATTTGTCATAATATTCTGAAAATTAAAAGGAAGTATTATATCTTGGGCGTTTTCCTTAACTATACACCCTACTTAACTTTGAAGTGACTATACCTGTTTTTGTCTAGTTGTATTGTGGAGTAGTAGTCACGACATTCTATTACTAAATGACGGATTTAAATTTTATTCTACTTTTTAAAACATGATTGCAGTCCCATGGTAGCCGAGGACCAACGATTGGTTCATACGCCATTTGTCCCTTCAGGATTCTGGAGCCCATGTGCACCATTGGATTGGAATCAGGGTTTTCCAACTCCACTAGATGGGCTCTCCATGTCCGCCAACCCGGTTAAAGCGCCAGACATTCGTTTTCGTCCTCTCAGTTTCGTAAAGAACACTCCTGCCACGAGAAGACAGTGGGTAGGACTTCCGTGACGGAGGCTATATACGCGTGGCTATGTGAGAGCGTTTCGAGAGGGAGAGCGGACTTTCCTCACTATCAGACGTACCAGGGTATTTGGGGGCTATATTACGAAATGATGTGATTATTTGTTTGTTGTTTTGGAAATATTCTATCACGAGACTTCTGTGTGATTTACCTTGTTTTAATCTTGTACTAAGTATAGAAAATTGTAAAGAAATGTTTATCACATTATTAAAACAGATTATTATATTAAGGAGGAAGAGTGTATTTGTAAGATCTCAGCGAATGAATTTGAAGTAAATCCAACGTTTCGCTAGGCAATCTGATCCAAGCTTCCTCGAGGATATATATATATATCATACATCAACTCGGCCCTCAAATACTGTGAAACCATTCGTTCAATTTAAACTAAAGTTCTTACAGATTATTATTAGTCCATAGAATAATGGAAAGAGATTACATCATGAAGCGATCCGAGATTTTAAACATCAAAAGATGGTTGAGTAAGAATCAAAATTTTATACAAAAGCGAATATGTAAATAAAAATAATATGCGAATCAGAAATAAGAAAGATAAAATGTCAATACAAATTCATAACTTAATTAAATGATTTCATCAAAAAGAACATTTTCTTCACTAATTCCTTTTCATTTCTATCCAAATCATTATTACAAAACAGATTATATTAATTTATTTTTACAAAGAGGAGACCAATATCCATTTGGTTATCATTTAACTATTTTAAAATAATCACATTATGATAATTACCATTTTGTTATGCTTTTGACCTTCAATCTTTTCTATATTGTCTTTTAAAGTACTAACAACTAATATCTAAACATACCATACAAAGAAAAAGAAAGTTATATTCTATTCTTAATTAGTTCACATGATTATTATTGAAAATGTACATAAATTCGCCGTGAAATCGCTTTGTTTCATTGTAATCTTTATTTTTATTATTTAAACATAGTAAAGACTATGTATCTATATGTTTATCAATATGATTGATCAGTTAATGAGTCGATAAATGATACGGTATATTTAATGGTTAAGATCATGAGCCAATTGAATCTAGACCACCATGGAAAACCTGGAAACACTGGACGGCCGTTTCGTCCTATTGTGGAACTCTTTGGCAGTGGGCATTCACAATCCCGCCTCGGTTCAGTGGTTAAGCGCTCGCACGCGAGATTGATAGGTCCTTGGTTGGAATCTCGCGACCATTAAACTTCTTATAATATCCACAAAAACTCCTTCTGATACAGTATTTATTAAAAAAGAATGAAGATGTATGTTTCAGCAAAGAATCTTTTCTGCTAAATTGTTTCTTTGAAGCTGTTCAATAATTTTTGATTACTTTCATAAATAATACTACACCACTTCATTTTCATAGATTTTTAGATTCGATACTTGAATAAGTTTGACTGTGTGTTTTTCTTCACTCAACTTGTTTTTTTAAAGTTTGACTGTATTTGGTAACTTTATAACATTAATCTATTGTACATATTAAGAAACTGATACTGTCTAAAGGAAAACTTTCTTTGCTGAAATGTCTTTATTCTTTTTGATGGATCAATAGGTTTCTTTTATTTTTGTGCGACTTAGTATTTATTAAAACTTTATTTCCGGTTTTACGATAATTAAACTATTATGCGACTGTTTAAGATTTTATAAGGTATATCAATCGAGCATAAGTGAAACCAATTGCTATTCGATTACAGTTGTGTACTATGTAAGCACAAATGAGGAACTATAGAGATGACAAAACAACATAAGATCTGTAATCCTGTGGTCACTGTTAGTGTTATTACATGTAATCCCTCTTCGTTCATATCCTTAGAATGTCATTTTTATTTTTTGCAATGTATAGTCGTTACCTATATTCATTATCTAATATTTCTTCCTTGTTATCTTCATGTTTATTTTAGTCGTAAACAATTACTTGGTTTGAAAGAAACATTCGACCTTCCGGATTCACTTATTTCATGCGATACACCTTCTCATCTTGAACAACTGAATCCCGATCGTATTCGTTTTGCTTGGAGAGGTCTTTGTTCTACAGAACTTACAGATTTATTTGTTAATACTTGTAAAGATATAAATGGTTTAGTTGAACAATTGGATCGCCTGGAACTCGAAGCAGATATTACTTTTCCTCATACATAGTTGTCTTATGTATAGATTTACTTGTGTACGAAATAAAACAAGCTTTTTCATCCCAGTTTATTTCGATCACTTCACGCAAAGAACCTGTAAGCAACTTTATCAATTAACTAGATAGGTGTTTTGATACACGCAGATTATTTCTGAACGATTAAAACTACTTTTTTGTAATGTGGTCAGAGTTCTCATTGTGAACCTTTGTATTGTGACTAAGTGGTACTATGCTGACTTGAAATTACTGGGTTCTATCCCTTGAGTTGGTAATCCAAACTTCCGGTAAGGTTCAATATGCTCTACGATTTTGAACATTTTCTCAGTTGATTGTAGATCATTATGAAAACCTTGGACGAAGGGCAAAATATTGAGTAGCTTTTAAGACTACAATGCCTCCAAGTGTCCTCGTATGGCCAAGAGTAGGGAGGGTCGCTCCCCCTCTGGAAATGCTCACACGGTCACGCGTATACAGCCTCTGCAAGGGACGTCCTACTCAGTGCCTTCTCGCTGCGAGGGTGTTGTTTACGAAATTGAGAGGACGAAAAGCGAATGTCCGACACTTTAACCGGGTCGGTGGACACGGTGAGTCTACCTAGGGGAGTTGGAAAACCCTGATTCCAAACCAATGGTGCACATGGGCTCCAGTATCCTGAAGGAACAAATGACGTATGACCCAATCGTTGGTCCTCAGCTACCATGGGAGTGCATTTCCTTACGATGCCCCCTAAGAAAACCACCTTCGGTCTGGGCAGCTGAGCAGTATCACAGCCCACATACAAATAGAATCAAATGACGACATTTACTGAAAATATTATTCTCTCATCGATTAAAAGTCAAACAATTCACATTATTATTATTATTTATTTGTTACGTCACTTATTCACTTTCTTTTATTCCCACTTTCTATGTGTGGCGCATATACATCTAGGGCCCCTTTATACCAATATATGTTCAAATAATATAATATATAAAAAAGCCCACAATCCAACAGATAGTGGTTGTATCTTTAAACCATATAGTTGCACTGTATAATATGAGAGATTTTGTAGACAGCCATTTAATTGGGATCACCAACTAACCTAAGTTAACAACCCTTGAAAGCTTTTCCGTCTAAATATGGGATTTCTCAACTGTTTCCATCCACAACCCCGTGTCCGGGAGTCAAACCCCATTACCTTTGGTCCCCCATGTGAACGCTTAACCTCTAGACCATTGAGTTGGGTCTAACTTCAATCAATCCGTGGTATTGCGGGACTATGTTTAAACTTCACTGGTCAAAAATTCTCACTTTAACTCCGTAGATTTCCTGTTCAAGTTAGTAACTAGTAAGTTTATGATAATTATCAGTATGGGGTTGGGGAGATTATTAGATTTCATTGAGATTACTAGCTGGTCTGAGATAAGTATTGCAAACTTAAAAGCATCTTAGTATTTGTCCTATTTTTTATGAAGTAGAACCACGGCTCTTTAATTTTACCCGAATATTGACATATATTTAAGTCGTAGGAGGAAAATTTTGTGAAGGAGCAAATGCATTTTAATCATACAATATTTATATATTGTACTTAAGCAGTTATTGACTATTAATTGATGAACACCACTAAGTTAAAGTAGATTCGAAATGCAACATCTGATCATTGTAAATCGAAGTTACAAAATTCTGAGTATTTTGAATTTAATGTAGTTGGTCTGTTTTTAGTGCTATTTTTTCCTTGCGTTGAACATAAATTTGCGAGTTTTTCAAGCGTGAAAAAATTATACTGTGGTCACAAACAAGGGAAACTCAGTCGTGGGTACAATTGTTTCAAAGTAACAAAATGGTTCCCTTAATTAATAATCGAAACACCCATATTACTTTGCATGTTCTTATTAACATTACGTGGAAAGTAAACAACTAAAAAGCGTTTTGTTCTCACAAATCAGATCTGTTTTTAAAGTTAATACATGGTGCTGTTTGTTTCTAAGTGTTCAGATAAATTCTTACTTTGCATATAAAGTAAAATTAATCATATTTCCAGTCAGTTACAACGTAGGACCAGGCACATACATGCATCGGTCCAAGTTGCCACACCTCATGAGCACATCAAGACGAGTATTTCCACTCACGACCATTAATTCCTGTCGTTCTTTACTGTGATATTATGTTTGTTATTGGTTTTCATCAGGCAGCGTTTTGGTGTCAGCCTTAAATCATAGTTTATTAACTTTGATGTCAAAAGTTTAAGGAAAAGTCAATCTCAGTAAATATTAATAGAAAGCCAATTAGTCTAACCACTAAGTAGTTCTGATTAACCATCTTAACTAACTATTGATGTAATTAAATTCAAGTTTATTAATCAATTGTACAATCTATATTCATTTTTACACTGAGAATCATGTTTATGAAATCTTTGTTTTATTTATACGAAACAATGTAAAAGAAATATCGGTGTTTATTGTATTTAGTCATCCAAATTTGTTCATTAATATGGAAGGTCAAATTACTATCCACTTCGACCATTTTGTATTTCAACATCTACATCCGTCAATAACAATAAATAATTATTATTTGTCTACATAAGTGTACATATCTAAATACGCTTATATCACTCATCACGTAAATTTCATACATGATAATCTGTCATCAACAATAGATTGACCTTATTTTTCTCATTGTTTATCGGGTTAGTAAATAATAATAGAACTAAGGTAAGAAAGTGATAATCTTGAGTTTTGAATTTATTTAGTTTTAGTCAAGTAAAGTAAAACTATACATGGTCGAAAGAACTAGAAAACGTAGGTTCAATTAAAAGTTTGACCTCTAGGTCAATGTTATGTATTTAACTTCGGAATTTCAAACTATTTCTGAATGAAATTAAGAAAAGTGATAGTAATGACTATTGTTAACTAGCATGATCCTATATTCCATACATCTGCGCTTAATTCATTTTGGACTGTTCTACTGTTAGCAAGAAGGTTTTTTTGTGTGGATTAAGTGGAAATTTAAGAGGGGACTCATTTCACTTTGAATTGTATCAATGTTTTACTCTTCAAAGCTTTGTGTCTATCGGGAAAATCACATGAGTTTGTTTATTTGGTCATTACAAAAATATCTATAGTTTTATTTTACTTAATATTTAGGGCCTCATTTTTAGTTTTATGCAATATTATAGTCATAAATAAATGCTACATTTGGTTGTGAAATTCAGACTTATGAGGTGGAAGGAACACCTGTTTTGGCTTGAGGAATCGTCTGCCATCCGTATTTTATCTTTTAGGCGACATGTGTCGTCCTTATGAGTTCCCAAAACTTGATACTAATTACTAATGTTTATTGTCATGTACGAAACCAAACAAATAAATAGAGTGGCTGATATCACTAATTATTTATTTCCAGGAACCCATTTGAACTGTATGTACTAAAGTATGTATGATGCATTACGGGATTACTTCTGTGAACTCATAAATATCATGAATGTTCTTGAAACTTTTGTTCGAATCAAGAGGTACTTTAAAAGACTACTCCAAAGTAAATCAGACTTGACTCATCTCTGTCATCAAGCATTACTTTTGTAAATTTAAATTCACTTTCAAGTGGATCATTTAGCGTTTGGCTTCACTTAAACCTTAAAATTATCACGTATTTTATTCATTAGAAAGCCCTACATGTCAAACTTTTCTGCATAACAAATATGTATGTTAAAAGATTATAATTAACTTTCGAAATACCAAAACGTGTCTGTCATGTATTGTATAATCAGCCATCTATTTATGTGAGTGAGGTGAATACTAGGTCTCAAACCAATAAGCTCTTGAATCAAATTATTCACTAAGGTATGTGTAATCCAGTTACACTATATTAATTGAATGGACGAAACTAATTTACTTTGATAAAAAAGACTATTCGATAGTTGACTCTAATATGTTCTTATGGGACTTGATGGGAATGCTTGTTTGTATTTTCTATTTGCTCACTTCGGGGGCTACTGGCGGTCCCAAGCCCGGATAAAGGAGGGGGGTTGGGCATGGGGTTAGTGACCCCATCCCGTAGAAAACTAACTAGCCAAAAAACTAAAAAACGCTAGTTATGAGTACAAATAATGTAAAAATATCAATGTAACAGAAATAATGTAAACTAATTTCATGGATTTTACTCAGCTATTTACAAATTAAAAGTCATAAGTATTCAATTGACTCATAATTACTATAATATCCATAAATCCCTTCTCATATTAATATCAATATATGCTCACTAGTGACTGGTTTCAAGAGGTATTTCATAGAGTTCTAGTGAGAAGCTGTGATCAGTGGAGTCCAACAGGGTCTGTTGTGAGATAGTAACTCACTGATGAAAATGGTGGATGTGTCGCTCAATTTCGTGTAATATTTGAAGTTAAACATTAACACCGTTGGATGCCGGCTCAGTGGTCTAGAGTTTAAACGCACGTGCGCGAGACTGATAGGTCTTGGTTTCGAATCTCATGAGTCGGGACCGTGGGTGCGCACTACTGAGGAGTCCCGTGGTAGGACGAAGCAGCCATCCGATGCTTGCGGGTTTTTCATGGTGGTCTAGCTTCAATTGACTCATGATCTCAACTATTAAAATAGTAATAATTATTAAAAAAATGGTGTGCATACTTTATGTTAAGTTTTTTTAAAAGTTCACATTAATGATGTGAATATTCTAGAAAATTTTGAAATTACATCATGTTATTTCTAGAATAATGATACTATTATTTTTGGCTATAGGTAACTGGAAGGAATCCATAAATTAAATGAATTCCTATTATGTTGTCAAAATCATTGTTCTTATTTTATTTAAATTTATCGAAATGAAAATTTGTTTAAAATTAAATAATTAATTTACATGTCCAATTAAACGCTATAAACAGTATTTAATTTAGTTGGTATACGGAAGTGATGATGATCGAAGCTGTTTATGTTCGTTAAGAATCAACATGTACAGAAAATCATGAGCAATTATAAATATTAGCATTTGTTATAACTTCAGCCAATCCGCAAAGAAGCATACCACGTTGATATTGTAGAAATCTCCATGTTCTGTTTGGATGGACACTCTTCGGCTCCTTTAGGGCCTCTGGAGGCTCCGTCGTAGTTTTTGGAAGTTGATTCGACACCTCCCCGGAATAAGATTTCTTGCTTCGGTCCACTTGTAGCCTGACAACTGGTTTGCGATGGTGTTCTTGTCTAAGTCTTCATTTCAATTTATTTGGGCATATGCTTCCTTGATGTATCTGAGATTAACTAGTGGAAAATTCAGCTAATTATCTTGAGTGTGCATCATTCTTTTATCTTCAAAGATTTGGTTTATGTGTGTGACACATGTCCCAAAAGTTCCTCAGATTCTATAAAAAACTTTTCCCAATCTCTGTACGATTTTTCCAGCTTCCCATAGATTCTTTCCGAGGTACTTTATCGTCAACATTAAAACTTCGGATATTAGGATTTGGTTTGTACCCATCCACTATTTTGGGTGGCAATATGGCGTTAAAAATAGCCCCAGTACGTCCTCTAAACATGGCCTCAGCAGAGGACTTCCCACCTGGGACATTTGGGTTCGGTGTGGTTCTGTAGGCCGTTAGAAAGTTTGTGATTATCTGTCCAGTCATCCCCTCGTCTCCCCCTCTCAGTAGTGCTCATTTAAACGTGTCGACAAAACGATTTGATTGTCCATTCGATTGGGGATGATAGGATGAAGAACATAGATGCGTTATTCCATTTGTACTACAAAAATATTTAAGTGATTCTGCAAAGAATTATAAGCCTTTATTAGTCACTAAGGTCTCTGGGACTCCAAAGCAGTTAAACAAAGTAGATAACTTGTTATTACAGTTTAAAAGCATGAGATGCACCAGATTCTAATCGGCAATCTGTGGATAGCTGATCTGTTAGTTAAATATTCCCAATTAAGATATGACGTTAAAATGTTTGATTGGTATTTTTTTTCAGTAGTTTACTTCGCGAACTGATGTTAAGAAACTGAAACCAGGAAGTACTGGATAGTTGTTTCGTTTTGGTACGAAACCCTCTGACGGCACACACCTGAAACCCCCAGGCGATCGAGCCCAGTACATAGGAAACAATCATTGCTTTCTTCGTACTATTTAAACCCGTGTTGATTTAATTCGCTTATTTATTTACTCTGAAAAAGTGGCTTACATTAAGTCTAGAAACATCAGAAACACAGTGTTTCTACTCATTGGGATGTAAAGTAAAAATATGTTTCTTATTGGCTTTCTACCCATCGTTGCTTAACTTGGATAGAAACATGCCATCAGTGCTTGAAGTCACTAACTTCCAGTCTTAGCCATCTTGTTAGATGCAGACTACTTGGTTAGGGTCCGCGTAACTATCGTAACCAATGGTCGGAGACTGGGTGATATTGCTCAGAATCGATCACAACGGCGTCGGTGTATACACTCTCTGTCTTCCCTTAAACCATTAGATTGAAATATTTCATACCTTTCTAAGCACCAATTCTCTCTTTTTTGATACACAATCTCTCGTTTATATATTACACCATTGAGTTAACTGCTCTTACGAATCTGGTGTTCATCTTGCTGTGCAAATAAGGTATGGCAATTTGGACCAATTCATATATGTGCCTAGACCTACTTTGTAACTGACTTTTTACCCAATGCTCAATTTATTTGTAAGATATAATTGTTTGAAGAATATTACTTATCCTGAGTTCTGTTCTTTTATTTTAATAACCAGAAAATATGGAAGATATTGGATATCTTTAATATTTACCAAATATTTATAACTATTTATAGAAGTATTTTTACCATCAGAACAATCATATATTAATTACATTGTTTGTTTAACTTTCAATTGATCTTTGACTGGCATATATTTCTACTTGAGATGTATTTAATGAATTTAAGCATGAACGATATAAATGTAAAAATAATCTAATGAAGTTTATAAATGTGAAAAATTTTTTTTAGTTTTAAAGAGAAATATGTATCTATGGTAAATTGAATTACTGAAAATAAAAGTTGACGCATAAAAAAATGTAGATTACAATTTTATCATTATCAATAACTAAACTAATAAATCGATTCTTAATTGACAGATGAAACTAAAAAGAAAAAAATCAATATTTTGTGGTCTTATAATACACAGAGGGACTATGAATATAGCATACATCCTAATAAAAGTTGTAAATTGAGGCCATTAGATACCGATTCAGTGGCTTATAGGTCAAAAAATGTTGGTCTTAGGTTCGATCCCTGACAAAGTTGTGAATACTCTCTATTCAAGAATCCCATTCTATCATGATGTAGCAGCTTAGTGCTCTCTAGTTTTCAAAAGTATTGCTATTGTTGTTAGTTCACAATGAATAATACCTAGTTATAAATTTCTTATGAAAATTATCATGAAATGTTTCTCCAGTACATAACAATTAGTGATTAACTAATGTAAATATATCAGCCCCATAGGAGATTATTTAGTTTCTGAATAACACAAGGGTAACTTCTCAAACTATGAAGATCGGTGACACAGATCCAGTTCTAACAGTGAACCTCTGTTTTCTGAAGATTTAAGGTGTCCTTTGTTAATAAGTACCAACTTGTACATAACATAAGTTAAGCGAAATTTGTCACGGAGAGAGTTCAACTCCAGCCAATAAAAGTTCACTTTTCTGAACCTAAAAAAATGTTAAGGAAATATACCAATAACAGACTTTTCATTCGTTACATAGAAAAAACATGAGTTATAAACACAAACAATACAAATGATTATATTTTCTACTCATCTGGACAAATTTCACTTATCAATGAGTGAAATGCAGACTACTTATATTTATCAGAACGTTTTATTGATTAGTCGTATTTGTTACTTACGCCTGTTATCCCTTTTGGAAGAGTATAGGCCGCCCACTATCACTCTACATTCAACCCTGTCCTAGGCATTTCTTTCCAGTTCATTCCAGTTGTTATTCACCCTTTTCATATCTGCTTCTAGTTACCGAAACTCAGCCTATAGCTTCCCTAAAGTTACTGCCAGTCCGAAGCACGAGTAAGGTAGGAGGGTTGGGTATAGGGTTAGCGGCCCCATCCCGTAATAAACTAACTCGCTAAAAAAACGCTAACCAGAAAAAAAATAATTCAAACCATTTAAACTCTGCTCTGGGAGTTGAAGGAATAATTATGACGCCTCAGGATGAAACCTTTAATTTTTCTGAAGACACAAGGTCGATGCCCCTTCTAACAACCAGAGCAACAATTTTTATAGGTAACTGGAACGTCCGGACAATGTGGGAGACTAGGAGGACAAGTCAAATGGCAACAGAAATGAGGAGATACAGATTGGCAGTATTGGGAATCAGCGAAACCCATTAGACCCAAGCTGAACAACAAAGGCTAGATATGGGAGAGATGCTGCTATACTCCGGCCACGAAGAGGGAAATGCTCCACACACTCAGGGAGTTGCTCTAATGCTGTCTTAAGTAGCACGAAGTGCACTTGTAGGATGGGAATCTCACGGATCCAGAATCATCAAAGCATCCTTCAAAACAAAGGAGGGAATTACAATGAATGTTATCCAATGTTATGCGCCCAACAATGATAGCGATGACGACAATAAAGATCAGTTCTACGATAGGTTTCAATCAATCATAGCGAAGTGCCCAAGAAAGGACCTCACCGTTCTGATGGGAGACCTAAACGCCGAAGTCGGAATAGACAACACCGGATATGAAGATATCATGGGATGACATGGAGTGGGAGAGAGAAACGAAAATGGGGAAAGATTTGCAAATCTGTGTACGTTCGACAAATTGGTTATAGGTGGCACAATATTCCCACACAAACGCATACGCAGAGCTACATGGGTCTAACCGGATCAGACCACAGAGAACCAGATAGATCATAGTTGCATCAATAAAAAATTCAGAAGGACAATGGAAGACGTGACAACCGAAAGAGGAGCTGACTTAAATTCAGATCACCACCTGGTTGTCGCCAAGATGAAACTGAAGCTAAAGAAACACTAGACAGCATTATGGTAACTTCTTTGACACTATGGAGTTCTTGAGAAGATTGTCAACATTATCCAGAACTCATACGACGGACTACAGTACAAAGTCGTGCATGGATAACAGCTGACAGATGCATTCCAAAAGAGGACAGGAGTTAGATAGAGCTGCTAACTCTCGGCCTTTCTCTTTCTTTTGGTGGTCGACTGGATTATGAAGATCTCTATATATGAAGAAAAGCACGGAATACAATGGACAGCTCAGAAGGAACTAAAAAATTTGGACTTCGCAGATGACCTAGCCTTCCAATCCTATACACAACAACAAATGCAGATGAAGACAGCTAGCGTAGCAGAAGCCTATGCATCAGTTGGCCTCAACATACAGAAAGGAAAAAGCAAGATCCTCAACTATAACACAGAGAACACCAACCCAATCACACCTGAAGGAGAAGTTCTGGAAGAGGTGGAATCCTTCACGTACCTGGGAAGTATCATAGATGAACAAGGAGGTTCAGATGCAGACGTAAACGTGAAGACTGACAAAGTAAGCGCCGCATTCCTACATTCGAAGAACGTATGGAACTCAAAACAACTTTCAACAAATATCAAAGTCAGAATCTTCAATACGAACGTCAAGACAGTCAGTTCTATTGTACGGAGCTGAAACTTGGAGAACTACTACAACCATCATGAAAAAGGTACAAGTATTTATAAATAGTTGCCTACGCAAGATACTCAACCTCCATTGACCGAATACCATCAGCAACAGCCTTCTTCTCAGGGAGAGAACAAACCAGCTTCCAGATGAAGGGGAAATTAGGGAAAGACGATGGAAATAGATAAAACATACATTGCGCAAATCACCAAACTGCATCACGAGGCAAGCCCTGACTTGGAATCCTAAAGGAAAGCAATTCTATTTCCCGACGTAATATGTTCTTTGGCCTCCCTCTTTTTCGTTTCCCTTTAGGATTCCATGTATCTATAAAAATTGTTGCTCTGGTTGTTGGAAGGGGCATCGACCTTGTGACTTCTGAAGAATTTAGGCTTTCATCCTGAGGCGTCATAATTTTTCCTTCAACTTTCAGGGTAGAATTAAATGGTTTAATTTATTTAATCTGTTTTGCGTTTTTTTTTGGCAAGATTTTTTTCTATGGGATGGGGTTACCCATCCCATAACCCAACCCTCATCTTTCGTGTGAGCTTGGGACCGGCAGTAACTTTAGGAGAGCTACAGGCAGAGTTTGATTAGTTATACTTTATAATTAATTTTACCTAATAGTTAACTTTATCAAACATTTAGGTCATAAGTTTAATGTTTTCACAATTACTGAATAATTTATCATTTTATTTTTTCTCCGAAAATTCAATATAATAATATTGAAAATAAAACTTTGTCTAAGTGCATTGTTTTTGACATTTTTATTGGTTTATCAATGTCTGATAAGCTTAAATAAATTTGATTCAAGTTAACATATAAATGTGATAACCTCATAAAAGGCTAAATTATTCTTGTTGAATACCATGATTATTAGATTGTCATTAGTTCGTTTAGTATTACTAATATGTTTTGTAGATTTTCTAATATGTATGCCAAATAATAAGATAAATTTGACCGGTAATGCAACAACAACTACTACTACACCTACCACAGGTACTACTAGAACTGTTACTACTACTGAGCCTATAACAACTACAACTTCTGAACCAACTACAACTCATGGTGTAATTACAACAACAAATGGGGAAACCACTGAAACAACTATTGGTTCTTTGAGCAGTAACATAAATAACTCATCAAAAATTTTGCTGAATTCTATAAACACTTCCTCAATACATTTCAATAATTCATCCTTAAATGTAAAAGAAGAGAGCAATTTATCGAATGAGACAATAAATATGCAAAATACAACTTTGCCAACAACTACAAACAATGATATAAATGGGACAACTATCGGATATACCAGAACAACTTTATCACCACCAATAGAAAAACATACTATTAATTTAACTAATACTACTAATCCTTCAACTAATTCATCAAAGTCTACAAAAATTCCATCAAATCATTCCACTGATTCATCTCGACGACACTCTATAAAAGGAAGAGTTATTTTAGCTACAACACGTGAACAAGGTAGTAGAGTATGGGGATTAACTGCGGCAAAAGCTGAATTAGCTTGTCATAGATTTATAACTAATCGTAGAATTACTTCAGCATTAACCAATCGAACAAATAATGGAAATGTTAAACCAACTGATTTATATCAAGGTCATTTATTATCTGTTACATCAAATGATGAGGTAAGTGTTGACTATTTTTTTAAGTACATGTCATATGAGCTTATGATAGCTTATAATCCATGAAGTTTTCATTGATTACTGTGCTTTATTTCAAGTTAGCTTGAAAAAACAATAAACAATTGCTGAACATGCAACTTTCTTTATTCATTTTTCAAGCAGTTAGAAAGAAAATGTATTTACAAAGGGAAGTTCGGCAAGACTATAATTTATGGACGGACCAATCAGGTATAAGATAACAGGTCTTGGATTTTGGCGCGAAATTCATTCAGTCCATTTGGCTAAATAGGGTTTTGGCATTATAGCTGATGCCAGTTCGCGATGAAAACCATAAATCTATTTCCTAACCTTAACCATCAACTGTAAATCATAATTCTAATTCCTCACATTAATTTATTCCACTCGAGAAACCCTCATTTGGTCCTAGTTATCGGGTAGACACTCTCATGGTCAGTCTAACGTCGCTCAAAGGTCGTTCATAAATTATAGTCTCACCAGAAATTCTTTTCAAAATGAATTAAATTACATATCTGTTTATTATATTGTTTTGTATTAAGAATCTGCTTGGTGTGACATTTATAAAGTAAGCACAATTGTTGAACATGAAAAAGATAACACTCTTCTAAAAATGGTAAAGAAATATAAGTTTAGTGTTGTTGAGACACACATTTTTAGATCCATACAACTGGAAAGTATTTACACAAAAACTTAACCAGATATGATTTCCGTTATAAGCTAACACTAGGTGGAAAATTACTAAAAATCAGGAGGTTCAAAGCTCCTCATAAGTGAAAACCTATGATATTACACCGGTAAGGATCTAGGAGGCTCATGGTTTAATGTATGCAGAATGATAATGTAGAAAACCATGTAGAAAGGGATATCATTATTTTTAATATGAGTGGTGATTAAAATTTTTTTAATTTGAAGATGATGTATACTATGAACCAAATTCAATTAGACTAACATCTGGTAAGTGGATCCACTTTACTATGTCAAATACTATGCCAATCAACTGTTTAATGCTCATTGGATTTCGGTGGTCACCTAGTTATAGTTTGTTCAAAAAAGACTGTTTCACTCGTCAAAACTTTTAAGATAAGTTGTAGCACTCATTGCAAGTATGTCCTGTTTTTGTCGTTATTCTTAGTCACATCCGACTGTCACTGTAAATTTGTTTGATTCACATCTGTATTTTACACAATAAGGTTTTAGGGAACTCTATTAATTTGAAGATGCTTCTTATCATACATCAAATTAAGTTTGAAAGTTATCTGGAAAGAAAGAGTATTGAATTAACAATGTTTCTATATAACAACCCATTTTAGAATCGAACTAAAAATCAAACAATCTCGTGGTTGTATTACATATTTATTTTGTAAACACTGCATTTCATCAGTGTAGACCAAAGTTATTTAATGGGAGTCTATAATGAAATACTTTGTCACAATCTAACTGTACATTTAAAATAATTTTTATTATCACCAGAAGGTTGAGTAAAGATAAAGAAATGCATTCCAAGATGAATAAGATAACTTAACAATAGTAATGGATGAAAGAATGCTTATGAATAGAAATACATAAATTATGGTTTCACGATATTACAAAAACTAATCAGTGTCTTGATTTTTAGGCAAAAATTATCCTTTTTGAAGTGTTGAGCAAAGTTTTGCATTCAAATAGCAGCAAGTAACGAGCTGAATGGCACCAACAACTTCGAAGTACATATGTGTTCTTTTTTTACAATCAGTACAGCATAATATTACCGCTTATCATAAATATATCTAACATACAATTTTAATAACTGATAGTCATATCATGTAACTGATTGTTCTATTTTTATGAGTTGTGACACATTTCATTTGATTAAGCATTGTTTTATTAGGCATTCTTATTGGTTGTCTTATTAAAAACTGATCCTAATTCGGAACTCATCAGTATTGTTGTGTGATGACAAAATCAGTTAGTTGAAATTATTTTCGTGACTAATTTGCTACCCTTCGTTAATAAGTAAATGTAAAAATTTGACGTTTGGTTTGCTGATTAAAAACTGCTATCAGTAGCAGTGATAATAATTTCTTATTGTTACAAACTGACTGGAGTTTTAACCCATCAACTATTAGATTCTAAGCAAAGATGGATGGTGGCTAGTAGTTGAATCCAGGACGCGCGTTTCGTCCTATTTGGGACTCGTCGGCTGGATGTACCTGCATCCTACAGTTGATATTCAATGGGATAATCAATGGAAAGTTCCAAATAAACAATACAAAATGAATTTATTCAGTTCTAACTTCCAAAATGCGCAGAAAAAACACCTCCCACAAAACTTTCTGGTCCTGTTATCAGTTTTGTCAATTCATCGTACGATAATCAATAAAACCGTCGAAACTCAGTTTTTGATGTAGACCTAATTTAGATGATTTAGGAATATGTAGCACAATGGATTTTCATTTTCACTCAACTGAAAAACCTAAGATACCTACGTTATACTGTTTTACAACGTTAGATTTTTGATAACTGCGCTCATATCAATAACTGTGGTAATAGGGGGTGATGTTAAAAAAATGTATCGAATAAATTGCTTCTGGAGGATACACACTAAGAAAAAAGCTATTGATCAAATAAAAATTTGTATCAAAAATCTAACACGTATCTGATTTATTTCAAAAAATGTATTTTTAATCTATGCTTCTAGGTTTTCCACGGTGGTCTAGCTTTAATTAACTCATGAATTCCACTAGTAAAATTACTACAATCTCTATAAAACTTCTTTCTGATAATAGTCATCATGTGCTCATTAGTGACCAGTAGAGATCAACCGGGTCTGTTGTGAGATAGTAACTCACTGATGACAATGGTGGACGGTAGCACAATTTCGTGGATTATTTGAGGTTGGACATTGACGCCGTTGGATGCCGGCCCAGTGGTCTAGAGGTTGAGCGATCGCGTGCTCGTCCGAAGGTCCTGGGTTCTGGTCCCGCGAGCGGGATCGTGGATGCGCATCGCCAAGGAGTCCCATACTAGGACGAAACGGCCGTCCGGTGTTTCCAGCTTTTCAATGGGTGGTCTAACATCAATCGGTTCATCATCTCAATCAAAAATTACATCATTATCGTACTTGATTTGTTAAAATTAGTGTTTTAATGTTTTAACAATATTATTTCAAACTTTTTCAAGTGATGACTAAGATATTTATTAAGCTGATTGAAAACCTACACAAAAACTATTTCAAACTCATTATTTGATGTAGATATTATTATGATATTCTTTTCAACTTTTTAATAAACTTTAAGAACTAGACTAGATATATTAGTTTTAAAACTGAATTTGTCAGAATAAAGAAAGAACTCTGAATCAGTTTCTCTTATTTTATGTTCCAATGGATCTATTTCGTTACCTATCAAGTTGACAAACAGAATATGTATTAATATCAGAAGGGATTTTTGTGGATATTATAGTACTTTTAATAGTTGAAATCATAAGTCAATTGAAGCTAGACCACCATGAAAAACCTGGAAGCACTGGACGGCCGTTTCATCCTACCACGGGACTCCTCAGTGTCAGTGCGCATCCATGATCCCGCCTCGCGAGATTCGAATCTCAGACCTATCGGTTTCGTGTACGAGTACTCAACCCCTAGAGCACTGATCCGGCTACCAATGGTGTTAATGTCTAACTTCAACCCACCCATGAAATTGCGTCACCATTGTCTTCCGTGAGTTGCCATCTCACAACAGACCCGGTTGAATTCCATTAGTCACTGCTTCTCACTAGAGCTTCATGAAATACCTATTGAAACCAATCACTAATTAGTATATTTTGATTAATATCAGAAGGGATATTCATTTTTCATCTTTTTTGAATTGATCATCATTATATATTAGTAAATAGATCAAACTATCAATGATAATACTTTCATTACAAATTTGATAAAACTGTTACATTTCATCTAACCATCGAGTATGTAACGCAGTTGTTAGGACACAGGTACTAGGTAAGGATGGCAAATCAGTTGATAAAATAGTGAAACTTCATCAGTTGAGATGGCTGGGACACGTGTTACGTATGCCCAATCACCGACTACCTCGACGTGCTATGTTCAGTGGTAAAGGAGTAGGTTGGAAGAAAGCTAGAGGCGGCCCGATACAAAACATGGCACAAATCCATGAAGTCAATGATAAGTGGACTGAGTCATGTTGGTAGGTGTAGACTACCTGGTTGGGGACTGCAAGATGATAGCAACCAATGGTTAGAGACCCTGAATAACATGGCTCAAAATCGTTTGCAATGGCTCAGGTGCATCCACTCTTTGTGTTCTCCCGAATTCTAATCTGAATTCTTCATGTCCCATTTTTGCTCTTTCCAAATTTCACTGAATTATACTCCATGAGTAAAATCTTCAAACCCTAATGTTTACGATTACTGCTTATACTTTTACTACCTCTACCAATATGGGATTTGAATCGACCACTGCATCTGTGTGCTAATGTGGTATGGCAACTCGAACTGATGTACGTACGTACGAAGTTCTACGTTGTTACTGACTGGCCCGACTGATGTCTAGCATAATAATATGCACTTATTTTGTTTTAGGTATTATAACTTATTTAGTATTCTTTTCTATAATAATAAAGAAGGAAATATTGAATATTGTACAATAAAAGTGTATAATAATAATATTATATGATGTAATAAATATTCAATTCAATGTTAATATATTCATGCACTTTTTCATTCATACATGTTGTTATACGTCACAATATTCACGTTTCAATAATTTTCTTTATATGCACTGACTAGACAATATTTAACCTCTCAGTACAAAAATACAAAAAAATTTTTAGAATAAAGTGGTTATATGTCTAAATGTATTTTTGATTAGTTTACAATGTATTAAATAATGAATAAATTGTTTATATAATTGTGAATTGTCGAAATCATTAAATTTATATTTAGATTAGATTATTATAATAGAATTATTTAAATGAACCATTATTTCATTTAGATTTTTCTTATAATAAAATAAACATCGATGGATGCCAGTTCAGTGGTCTAGAGGTTAAATGTTCATGAGCGAGACCAGAGGTCCTGAGTTCGAGTCCTATGTGCGGACGAAATGGCTGTCCAGTGCTTCTAGGTTTTTAATGGTGGTCTAGCTTAGATCGACTTGTGAATTCAACTGTTAAAATACAACAATCTCCACAAATCTCCAATACTGATAATGTGTATAAATTGAGTGACAAAATAACACTGTAAACAAAAATGAGTGTTTTGGTTATACTAAACCTTGATTATAAATAAAGTTTATTGACATTTTTTTCTTTGTTATGAGAATTGTTATAAGCATGTGTGCCTACCATTTAGTAGTCATATGGACATTTACGGGATTAAGAGTGTTCTGTAAATGTGATAAAATAAAAAAATATTACACAATCGAATGCATAAGGTGACCAATCAAGTTAAAGTAAATATGTAAATATACTATATTGTATTCTTTCATTTAAATATTTAGTACGATTACAATATACTGAGTTTCATTATCTAATATCCTGGTACTAATCCAGTAAGAAACTAGATCTAATGTTTCACCTGAAGTAAATTTAGGAACCCATGATTTGTGTGGAAAGAAAAAGAGACAGTAACCGTAAAGGGACATGAGGCATATACTTTAAGGACTGTTTTATTTCAAGTAACTGAATATCCTTCACTGTGAGAATGGATGGAAATTCTCTGAAGATTAGTACAGAACCTCATAAATGTCAGTTTTACAATTCTTAAATTGAAAATCACTAAAGATATCACTTGATTGAAAAGAAATTTTTTCGTGCACTTTTTTCTACTTTACCAAGTATAAAGAAGGGAATTTTCACCGTTTCATCTTCTCTTGAATAAATTTCTTTCATCAAGACTAATTTAAAAGAAAATAATTGTCAATTATACTAGTTATTATAGCAACGGGAAACTATTGACCTTTTTATTTGAGAATAACTACATTGTAACATTGAAATATGGGTAGGGAGTAATTATTTCATCTCACAGAGATACCCTTACTATAATCATCGTACTCATTGAAGAGCTAAGGCTATTTTCTTAATTTGTGAGTTACAAAAAATTAATACCAAAGAAATCTTTTCGTCATTAACTTGCCCTCAATCTTCTAAAAGTGGACATTTTATCCAGTGACACTGATCAGTCATAGTTTCTTATCCTAGTTAAGCGAACGACCTGGAGACACCCTTCAGTTTTATTATTATCATTAAAATTTACTGACTGTACTTCATGTGTAAATTATGTACATCAGATATTATTACCTGGAACTATTTTCACTATACTTATTTTCAAACTCATTAATTTGGATGATAAACAAGTGCTTTATCGGCTATCATTACTGTTAGTGATTCTTTCTAATTCATATTTATCAACTTAAAATATAAACTATTTAATCGTAAAACTATTTTCCTAAGGAAAAAGTCATCAGAGCGAAGAATTATTACTTTTCAATTAGGTATTCACTAAGGCTCTATACTGAATTATGTGTTTTATAATAATAATGTAATCAATACAAATCAAGTGTTTTTTCTCGTAATTTTCAGATTATACACTTAGTAAGCCTCATGGGTACAGTACCAGTTGGATCATATTGGACAGGGGGTAAATTAATGAGACCAAGACATACTGGAGTGGATGGTGAAAATGCTACTAAGTGGAAAGTGATATTAAACTGGTCGGATGGTCGAACTGCTCCTGCGAAAATATTGGGTATAACTGATGATGACGCAAATAATCTTGTGGAAGGTATGACTTATTGTCTGTCATTAGATATTGCACGACTTACATGGCAAGCTCGTGATTGTGAACATCGTTTGCCTTACGCATGCTTGATTACTAGTCGAAATGTTTTAGTTCAAACTACTACTAGTAATTCATCAATAGTAGTTAAGACACCACAAGAAATAAATAGTACACAAATTTCTGCTAATCACAGTCATGTTATTTCGAAACGTCGTGAAACGGTACTCAAAAATTCTACTACAGTTGTTAACACTTCAGTAAATACTAATCATTCAGAGAACAATCAAACAATTTCACCTTTAATGGAGTCCACTAAATCTACTCCAGCAAGCATAACCATAGCACCAAATAATTTAGAGAATTCAACTCCTGGGATAAATTTTAACATGTCATCTGAGATTCAGAATACTTCACAGATGGATACCACAACCGCATCTAGTTTACCTTCTATAGTAACTGGGAATAATAATTTTAACCAAAATGAAAAAACCTCTTCCGAGTCAACGATTCAAGTAAATGAGCAGCCTGTACAATTTACAGAACACGCCTCCGAAACTAATCAGACTTTCAGTGTTCCTTCTCTTCCTAAAGCTCAGGTATCTATGAATGGTAATGGTGGTAATGATGGTAGAGGCGACGATGATGATAATGACGATGGTGATCAAGATGATGATGATGATGATGACGACGATGATAACAGTGATGAAAATGGTAATTCCGGTTCTTCCGTTTTCAGTTCAAGTGGATTGGGTACAAATGATCTAGAATCCATATTGATGAACATTGAACATTTACACACAACAACAAATCCACCACCGCCAGAAATTCCTACTACTACTACTACTACTACTCCTACAACTACTAGTCCTACTACAACTACAACAACAACAACTACTACTCCCACCACTACTATTACAACCCCCGCTACCCCTACTATTACTACTGCTACTACCAGTTCCAATACTAATACTACTACTATTCTTGATAATACTTCTACAAGTACTACTGCTACTTCTACCACTACTTCTACTGTTAATACTACCCCTACCACCCCTGTTACCTCCACTGTTACTGATACTACTACTCCCACTAATAGTACTACTATTGCTTCCACAACAACTACTATTTCCACCACTACTAATACTACTATTCCTGATAATACTTCTACCACTACTTCTACTGTTACTACTACTCCTACCACCCCTGTTACCTCCACTATTACTGCTACTACCACTCCCACTAATAGTACTACTATTTCTTTCACAACAACTACTACTTCCACCACTGCTAATACTACTATTCTCGATAATACTTCTACCACTACTTCTACGATTACTGCTCCACCCACCACCCCTTTTACTTCCACTACTACTACTGTTACAATAACAAAAACTAATAATAATAATAATAATAACACTATTCCTGGTAATACTACTGAGAGCACAACTACTACTCCTACTACTACCATTACTGCTGAAATCACTACTAGTACTACAGAAATCAATGAAAAAATATCAACAGAAAATACTTCAGATAATAACTCGTTATGGTCGCCTGTTTTGTTAAATAATTCCTCTGAAGAAATGACAACCTCTACAACACCTGAAATAAACTCACAGGAATCGACTACGGTAATGATACAACCAAAGTCTTTGATGGCAACGGTATCCAATTCGACAGTAACCGTTGAAACAGCATCAACGCCACCAATTGGATCTGAAAAAACAACGATATCCACATCCGAGTCATCAGAAGCGGGGATCTCACCTGTGTTAACAACACCAGTGTCATTCCAATCGACGGCAACAACTGAGTCGACGACGCCTTCAGGATCTTCACCAACAGAGACATCTACATCACCAACCACGAAGATTCAGAGTTCATTACCAATGTCAACAAATGAACCATCCCTATCAACAACATCTATGGAGCTTCAATCAGTAAGGACATCTGAGGCCATAACATCAACGACATCCCAATCAAATACGTCAGCAGAAACAACTACAACTCTGGAATCAGAGTCAACAGAAAATAAATTTGAATCTAGTACAACTATGTTATCACAGCCAACGACCTCATCTGTATCAATAACAGCAACAGAGTCTACGGTTATGGAAACCATATCATCTGAAACAGGAACTAGTTAACATAATGAAAGAAAGTAATTTATTGATTGAATTATTTTACATAATTGAGTAACTATTTAAACGTGTTCAGTTGTAATACTAAGTTACAAAATTTTCAATATTGTATTACGGCTATTTTTCTTATATTTTCAAAGATAAATGATGTTCTAATAACATTGTTTTCCTCAAACAAAACGTTAAGTTACAATATCTTTTGTAATTCATTACAAGAAGATCCTTATAGTTCACAGAAACAGAATTGAATTCAGGTATAAAAATATTTGTAATCGTAGCAGTTAAAAATCATCGGGTTTTTTTGTTGTTGTTGCTGTTGTTGTTGTTGTTGACGCCTTCTATACTCATAGTAGGTAATATTCTCTTTACGAACAATTATGTTGTTTCATATAATCAGTCAGTTTGATGATCTTTAATATTTTGATCCATTTATCAAATATCAAGTTATGGAACTCAGTTATGCCATTTTTTTTTGAATACCCCGTATAGTACATTTTAATCAATATTTAAAACAAAAATTTGATCATGTAAATGCAGAAAATTGAAAATACAAATTAAACTATCAAATTGGTATGAGTTAAGTTTTTGACTTTAAACTTTGATTGGCGTCATTATTCAGTAATATAATAGAATACTATATTCTGTTGAACTAATCATTTTTCCATTGTAATCTTAGGTTGGTTAAAATGTCTTTTAAGTGTTGAAATCTTACTTAATAACAATTCTTTGCAGTCGAACCTTAATTATCGTCTTATTATATTCACACAGCTAAATAAAGCATAAGATAATGAGAACTGCCTTGTTTCTTATTAATTCATGCTTTTAAATCATATCCGACCTTGGTAAACTAATGTTCATATCAGTTTCAAACTTGTGCACCAAATGACTATCTAACATATTTCGTATTTTCCAGTAATTACTACTAGGAATATCATACTCAAAATGTCTTATGATGTTGAAGGGAACTGTACACCACCAATTTACACAAGTGGTCGTTCTGTTATGGTTATTAAAAAAAAGCTTAAGGTATATCACATCTGAATAAGAACATCAGATTTTATTTGAAATTTAATAATCTGACATTACTGGCGCATGCATATATTCACATAAAATAAACAAACTTGGAAACGTATAAGTCATTCACGAAACATTTATTACAAAATGTTAACATACACAGTTCTGTCTCAGGATAACTTGGTAAGGAAATTCGAAATTAATTTCATTCTATTCATTCTTGCGTTCTGTTATGTCTTATCGACTGCTGATGAATGTACAGTGACTTATCGATCGGACCAAAGACGCGTAAACACGTGAGAACAACCTAGGGTTCTGATTGGTCCCGCTCCCCTGTCTAGCCCAGCCAGTTGAGTCTACAACGCAAGCCTCAGCCTCTGAGATATGAATCATTGTATTTCAGACATACTCTGTTTATATACCAATCAAACAGACCACATCGTACCATAAAACAGAAAATAACATTGTGCAATATTGACCAGTAGGAAAACGACATGTGAAATAAATATTGACCAATAAGAAAATAACACCATTTCAAGTCCAAGGATAGCGTTAGACTTAACAGAATAAATTTTGGGATATTTTCCTGAGTATCCCAACATGTTCCATAATAATTACTTCAAAATATAGTCTATATATAGAGCAAGGTAGAATAATTTACCTGGGATCGAACAATGAAGTACGAAAGACTAAGAGGTTGAGAGCCTAAGCTAGTTAAGATGGCTTATTTAATGAGAACCAGATAAACTATTGAACAAGCATATCAAAACTAGATCGTTGAAATTAGTAAAATGACAAGAAATCTAACATTCACTGTTGTTTAATGATATAAATATCGTGATCCAATAGGAACTGGCGATGATGGTACCATGCTTTTGAAACGTTCTCTGATGATGTGCAATAGCCTGACAGAAGAATAATAAGAAGGATAGCGGTGGTCTGAATGGATATGGTATTTATTGTTCATGTTATCAACAAATTACTGAGTCAGGACTCGATGACCTTCATTTTTAACTCAAATGCAGTACAAACTCTATTCGCTCATATGCTTAGAACAGTACTAATTTATCGACTGTCAATGAAATTATGTTTAGTGTAACACAGATCTGATAAACACGGTAAATATCACTACGTTGTAATTAGTTTACAGATAGTTCTAGTTTACTATCATGAATACACTTCTCAAACCAAAAGACTTTGTCACAAATATATAAAGATTAGAATTGACAAAAAAATCAATCATTTTACTTATGTTCGCTGGGAATATTTTTCCAAAGTAAATCTTTACTAACTATCAGGTAACTCAAGTCTATTATTTTCACTTATAATTACGGTCAATTGACTCACGTTTATCTATTTACACCAAGTATACACTCAAGAAGACAAATAGACTTAATAAATGTAACAAATAATGAATTACCAGTTGATTGTTTGAACAATAAGACAGTAAATAAATAAATCTCTATGATATAATTTAAATAAAGTAAGAAAATACGTTATTTCAAGATGTGTATTCTATCATGTTTTAAATTTGACTTCCTGCTCAAACATCAGAATACTAGCTACAAAAATATGAATAGTGATAGGCAGTTCTGTTTTGACAATTGGTTGTCTCTAAAACAGCTGCTTCCCATGTTTAAACTGATCAATGTTTGTGGATATGATTGCATTGTGCAGAACTCACTATTATTGTGGCCTTGTCCAGATACTATCCACCATAATCAAGGTAGATAATCACAATTTATCCATACAAAGAGGTTATACGGTAACAGTGTCAGTAACTCATGCATGGTGGTAGTCGTAAGTAGTCGCCAGGAAATCCTAGACCTAGGTTTCGTGCAATTTGGCACAGGCTAGCAAGATCAGTTGTAACGTCTCTGACTTTGAAGCTGCGTAATACACTACCGATTCTACTATAAGCTATCACTTCCTTCAAGATTGCAGGTAGACCTTGCTGACAAGTGCAAAATAGCACGAAAACTAGGTCCAGGGTTTCTCGTCAACTACCTCCAACCACCTTACATCTCAAAATAGTGCACATGATGTCCATTCACTTAGACTAGTGGCCATATCACAATGTGGGGTGTATAAATCCTTTTATGTTAACAAAAGCCGATAGAAAGATAGTGCCTATTTTGATGTCTGATAATTTCAATTTTAGTCAATCAGTTATAGAGCACAACCCATGAAACAAATTTCCGAAATAAAATATTCGAGATGCATGGTTTCACAAAAACCAAACGAGATTTATGTAGAGAAAGTTTCTTATAATTCATGTGATTATTGTATATAACCGAATAAGGTGCATTTCACTAGTTACTACATAACTAAATCGACACACGGATTCATTTATTTTGTGGATTCTCCTCAGGTGCATACAGCTTAAAACCATAGTATTAATCATTAAAACGAAATAAGTACACATACTTTATATCGGAAATATTTAGAATAAACTGAGTTGAAATGTGAGAATAAAATAATGTACGTAATAATCCCACGAAAATAAGGTCACCAGCATAGAACGAGATTTATAACTTTCTTTCTGGGTACATTAATTCAGTCTGAATCTTTTTATTGCAATAGCTTCGGCAAAGAGTAATAGTTTGGTGTTTATTTGTTTGTTGATTATTTTGGAAAATTTCTCAACTTCAGCATCATGTCTATGATGAGCGATTACACTACTGAAAACCTGTCCATTCAGTCTCAAATTTATTGAATATGTTCGAAAATGCGGATGCAAACACGATGTTCTTCCAATATATGTGCTTTGGTATGTACACGTCAGCTAGTAAATGCAGTTGGGGGTAACATAAGGTGGATATTTGTCCACATCTGACTGCCTCAATGAGGATTTAGTTTTGTACAGAGACATCAACATGGTCCCTGGATACGTTCTTTTAAGTATTGCCTTTAATATAAAAATCAATCCTTCCAGCTATTTCATCACCTTTGAAGCCAAGTTTTAAGAAGACAGGCTTTTTCTGAACTTTAGTATATTCCACTTCCTTTTTTATAGTATTTGCTTATGGGTTTTTGCAGATAACCGTTCTTAAGTGGGCAACGTTCAACCATGGTTACTTCCCACTAATTTCTAACCTCAGAGTATAATCTGCTTACACGGTTAAACAGCGTTCTAACCAAAGCTCTTTTGTAGCTTATCGGAAAGAAGTTTTAGAAGTTCAAGTATAGCCCACTCCATGTGTCCATTTGATAAATATATCTTTCTAATTGGCCATTTGAATTACGTATAGTACTAAGATCTAGAAAACGAAATATGACATCATGTTCACATTCCATTGTAAATCCAATGTTAAGAAATGCTCTGTTGAAAGGTTCTAGTATACTAGAATTATGATGAGAATAATTACATGCAACAAATTTTTCATCCACATACCTGACGTACAACGGTATGCACTGACTGTCAATTTCATAACAGCTTGTTCTAGGTTAGACAGTTAATCAGTCAGTCAGCTACAACGTAGGACCAGGCACATATGTGCATCGGTCAAAGTTGCCATACCTCATTAGCACAACAAAGGGATATCTACTAGGATTGAACCAGCAGAGTGCCCATGGCCAGTCCACCAACTTGATGGTACAGGATATCATTGGTTTGAACATTTTTGTTACACATCAGTAGTAGTTGCTTGAAGTCATCTTTCGGTAAGGAAAGTAGTTCACCATGTTAACATATAATTTGTATGGTTTCTTGAGGTAAATAGTGGTGAAATATCAAGTGAAACCATGAATTTACCAAGGATGTTAACATTTTCTAGCATCTGAGTAAATTGAAAGGTGTCTTCCAAACTATGGACAGTTAACTTCGAGAGAATAGGTTCTAATATGTTCCCTAAACACTTAGCAAGTTTGTGAGGTGGAAAATTGATCATCAATATGATAGGTCTAACGGAAATATCAGGTTTGTGTAATTTTGGTTGTCCATACAAATAAGGTAATCTGTATACCCGATGTTTCAGGACATTATGTTTGATTATTAATTAAATTTCTATTCAAAGATCTCTAAACTTGCTTGTGATATGTCTCTCTGTTGCTTCAGACATATCTTTTTTCGATCAGTCAACTAAGATACTAACAGTACCATATAGAATCGTCTTAACTTTGTTAACATAGCTTTCTTCGTCTATCAGAGCTCTTATCACGTTGGAGAATAACGATATTTTCATTATGCATTAAGTTTTTCAAGGTTGTTTGGTGCTCTTTAGATAAAACTTTCAACTGTGGGATTTGACATGTCGTGTATTGATTAGCAATATCAACGAATCAATTTTTAAGCCAATCTTGTTTTCCTTCATGTTACTTTCGCTTCCGACAACTGGTCATAAAAATTCTCAAACTGGGTTCCTCAAAATATGAAATTTAAATCCGAGTGAAAATGCCTCATTCTCAATTTGACTCAAGCTAATGCTCGAATTATTATCAGACGATTCAGTGACTTTAATGATTAAGGCGAAATCATAAACTCACGCTATTGTGATACAATATTTCTTCTCTCTATATTCAAATATATAAATGGGGGAAGTTGCGCGAAATAAATCGACACTTGAGTGCTATTCGAGTTATTATGGTCGATTCATTATACTCTGGAGACAAACTAGTCTTTCCCATATTTTACCGACTGTAAATAAATTTTAGATTACAAGCAGCTATTCCTTGTCTAGTGTGACTAATAATCACCCCTCATTTGGATGGGGATTTTAAATCCATAAATACAATGAAGTAAGAAGAAACTAGTTCGAAGACTATGTATGGTTTCCGTTAAATTATTGCACCAATTGTGTTTTTTATCCATTTGGCTTTTAGTGAATTCAGCGTAAATTTCACTGATTATAAAACTAATTTTTTATTCATCAATTCATTATGATATTCAATTGCATTAATTCTGAAATTTGTGTTCAGGCAACAACTGATCAGTTTATTACTGTAACTAATAATCATTGGATTTAGTCGGAATGTAACATGAAATTTTTCTTCGATTTTACTAAAGAAATCTTCATCAGAAGATAGGTTTTGGAGCAGTCGAGGCTAAGAGAAGGAAGTTTTCGTATCCTCGTTAGATGTGGTGTCAGTGTTAGAGCTGTTGCAGCTAATCATAACACACAAATCACCCCATTTCTGTAATCAATGCAAAGAGCACTTTGTCAGTCTATATTTAAATTGGATCTACCAATCAACATGTTTTGATTCATTTAGGAAGTGTTTTACGAGTATTTACTAATTAACCAGAATTCCTAAATCCACTGATGCTTTATGATAATCGGAAGTATTTGAATTATAGTATGAACTAAGTATCCCAGAAATAACGTAATCGGATCAAGAAGTACTAGATAACGACAAACGAATGTGATGTATTTAGAATTTGAAATCAAGCACTAACAGGTTGCCCAAACTGAAGCAGGTGAGAAGGGGTTGGGACTTAATGGCTGTAAGATGAATGTCTTAGCCACTAAGTCACCGCCACAACTACGGTTCATTATAATAATCATTGGTATTTTTTACAGCAGGATACTTCTTTCATACTATACAAGGTGCTTAAGGGATCCTTTCTTAAAGATACCCAAACACTTCATCTTTCGATCTCACTAATACCTTCCGAGTTATACTTTTTGGATTTAGTTTTTGAGTACAGCTGATATTCCTTTTTTTCTGTTACATATTTTTCATCTTATTGATCTCTAAATTCTACGCTAATGTGAAAGTTTAAATGGGTTCACATTCATACCAAGAGTAGTACAATGTCTAAAACTAACTGACAAATTTATCAAGTTACATTGGTAGAGATTTATTGAAATAAAACATGCATTTAACTTTCAAACAATTAAGAATGAAATTATGTCTAAACATATAGTTTATTAAGTTTACATTTTAATGACACTACAAATTATAAGGAAAATTCATTGTATTATGAACAAATATTCATTTTTCATCATAGATAATAAAGATGAAAATATTTCATAACTGTATTTCATACATTAGAAAAACACATACAGAAAATAGATTGAATGTATATTGTTGCTGTTGTATTGTATTGTATTCAAATAAACACATATATCTATTTAACTATGCATGGAATAGATGATGTAAACAAGATAATGATTACATAGATAGAACCAGTTTTGTTGTTGTTGTTGTTGTTTTTTAAATGCCATTTTACAAAAAGTGAATTAAATAACGAAATACATCTTTAAAATAATGATAATGAAAACACATGAACAATTAAATGTACACAAAATGAAAGGATATATATTTCAGAATGACTGATATACAATAGTTAGTCGTGTAAATAATAAATATATATATATATATATATATATATATATATATATATATATATATGCTTCACTCTACTAATGACAATAATAATGATAATGATCATAATACTAATAGTAATGATTATTATTATGTTTAGATACAACTAAAACATTGCACAAAATAATTCATACAATGTTATGAATAGAATATTCAATGTAATTACTTAGCTGGTACATCATAAAACAACCATGCAAGGGGATAACGAATCATAAATGCGAAACAAGAACAGAGTATCTGATTTAAAAAAAAAGAGAGAATAGGAATTAATTGATTATTTTCCTTGAAGTGATTTTGGAAGGGACTGAGATAAATCGAATAATTGATACAAAAAACCAGAAACAATTAAATAATTATGCTAGTTAAGTTAGTCAGCTACAACGTAGGATCAGGCATATATGTGCATCGGTTCAAGTTGCCATACCTCATTAACACAACAAGATGAACACCTCAAACCATTAACCTTTACATCTCTAAGCCAGCATCCAGTGGTGAATATCAGTCAATTTAAAATATTGCACAACCCTTATAAAACGCCTGTAGTGGATAATTGGCTGACACAAGAAATGAGGGGTCGTGTATACACAACGCTAAACAGTCCCAGCGTAGGACGAAACGGTCGTCTAGTGCTTCAAGGTTTTCGATGATAGTCTAGCTAAGATCAATTCGCAATTTTAACTATGAAGATCACATATATTTGTTATGTAACAAAAGGGAATTTATGGAATGATGGGTGCATTATTATGAATGAAAAAAAAAACATTTCTAACTAAAGTGCAACAAATGTGCATTTTGTATAGATTTATGTGTAACACAATAAGAAATCGAAAAGATATCCACTTACAAACTTTGTTAATTAAATATATCTTTAACTAGTTTTATTTTGAGTCATGAACAAGATTTTGTTCGCACACAATGAGTGTAGCTCAAATCAAAAGTTACCTTAGTATGTTATCAATAACAGAAAAACAGAATTTTTTGTTTCTTAATCTTATGAAACAGTCAATAACAACGTAGAACTTCGTACGTACGTACATCAGTTCGAGTTGCCTTTACCACATTTGCACAGAGATGCAGTGGTCGATTCAAATCCCATATTGGTAGAGGTAGTAAAAGTAGAAGCAGTAATCTTAAACATTAGGGTTTGAAGATTTTACTCAAGGAGTATAATCCAGTGAAATAAATTTGGAAAGAGCAAAAATGGGACATGAAGAATTCAGATTAGAATTTGGGAGAACACAAAGAGTGGATGCACCTGAGCCATTGCAAACGATTTTGAGTCATATCATTCAACCATCGGTTGCTATCATCTTGCAGTCCCCAACCAGGTAGTCTACACCTACCAACATGACTCAGTCCACTTGTCAGTGACTTCATGGATTTGTGCCATGTTTTGGTTTGGCCGCCTCTAGCTTTCTTCCAACCTACTCCTATACCACTGAACATAGCACGTCGAGGTAGTCGGTAGTTGGGCATACGTAACACGTGTCCCAGCCATCTCAACTGATGAAGTTTAACTACTTCATCAATTGATTTGCCATCCTTACCTAGTACCCGTTTCCTAACAGCTGCGTTACTTACTCGATGGTCCCAGGATATACGAGCAATATTTTGAAGACACCTATTATCAAATACTAGTAGCCCACGAATATCCTCTACTCTTACCGGCCATGTTTCACTGCCATAAAGTAGGACGGGACGAACTGCTGCGCAGTAAACACGTCCTTTGGTTGATAGACGGATATCTCGCCTACGCCATAAATGACGCAAGTTAGCAAAAGTTAGCCGAGCCTTCTGTATCCGTGCTGAGATTTCGTCACACACCAGACCAAAAGGACTGATGAGACCTCCAGGATAAGTGAATCGGTCGACACGCTCAACTACTTCACTCCCTATCATTAGTTCAGATGCCGATGCAATCTTATGAAACAGAATAGAACTGTTTACTAAAAAGACACCAACTTATACATAAGTTGTAAAGCATACAGAAAAAATAAAACCTGGCAGTCTCTAGTGCGTGAAACTGATTCACACTTTAGAGGACTTATGAAATTTTGATGGGGATTCTAATAAATTATTTCCATTTTAAGGATGAACACTACTACTAGGAAGCTACTCTACCCTCCTTTCTTCAGGGATTATAATGGTTTTGAAAGTTATTAACAGAAAGAAGGAATATTTAAGACTAGTAATAATGATTGGATATGAAGATACTGGATTGCGCAACACATTTTGACCATATTACTCGAAATCTCTTTGTCCTAAACATTAGAAAGCATGTTGATATCAAACTAGATGTTTAACTGCTATTCGTGAATGACTGACAATACTAGAAACCTTTTTGTGAGGGTTCATCAGCACCCATTCCAGTGTAGACAGTTTTGTACAGGAAAGCTATCAGTATAAAATATTATGAAAAAAATCGATACCTACCTGTTGCTTCTTGAAAAGTAATCAACTTTAAGGAGTTATTATTCTTGGGACTATTTACACTTAAAAACGAACCAAAAGGGTCACGTCAACCAAGTTAAATGGTCAGACTAGCAAATGCTCTGGTACGGTCGACAGTGAGGAGAGTCCGCTCTCCCTCTCCAAATGCTCTCACATAGCCACGCGTATATAGCCTCTGCAAGGGAAGTCCTACTCACTGCCTTCTCGTTGCGCGGGTGTTGTTTACGAAATTGAGAGGACGAAAAGCGAATGTCTGGCGCCTTAACTGGGTTGGTGGACATGGAGAGTCCACCTAGAGGAGTTGGAAAACCCTGATTCCAAACCAATGGTGTACATGGGCTACAGTATCCTAAAGGAACAAATGGTGTATGAACCAATCGTTGGTCCTCGGCTACCATGGGACTGCATCTCCTTACGTTGCTCCATTGCCTTATGGATCAGACCTTCGGGTCGAAGGCTCCGGGTGTGGTCCCTTAGGAAAACCACCTACTTCGGTTTGGGCACCCACATAGTATCACAGCCCTCACACATATCGGATGAGATTTGTGTGTCGCATATGTATTTGGTGCCTCCTTGTACCAATATCTATGTGTTAAAATAAATAAATAATACAGTTATAAACGACCCTATCGTGCCAACAAATGATTAAACAATTTGAAATGAGGTTATAGCGTAAACCTTGCTACTAAAGCGCCACAGAAGAACGCCCTCACTGAAGAGAACGAACTAATAGTATGGAATAAATTTGATGTGGATGTTAATAGGTGATCTAACATATCAATTCTAACCTGTCGGTTATTCAGTAGTTTGGGGCAAAATGACGTTTTAGCTCTCTTAAGGTACAAATTTAATGGGAAACTTACTTGGAGTAGCAAAAGAGTATTGGTGGTTTGTTGTTCATTTCTGGGTCCCAAAACACGTAGCATCATATTTATGACAGTAAGGTTGTCTACTTCAACAATCTCTTCAGTAGGTAACTTGGTTTGAACTGGGCTTCTACTCCTAGCTCTTTGTCTTTCCGATGTTTGTTCTTCATCAGAAGACATATTTTCATGAGATAGTTGTGAAACGATCATTCCCGTCGTGGGTGATGTGGAAATATTTGGAATACAATCCGGGCAAAGTTTGCATTCAATTATGCCCACGTACGAAAAGACAGTCAAAACAAACTGACCAGGACGTGATAAAGACTTTGGATGAAAACGAACACGACTGGGATGTAATAGACCATCTGCTGGATCGTATCTAGAAGAAATAAACATCAAAACATAGGATGTCACATCAATAGTATATCATGCAAATGCGACTAATATCACCGGTAAACTTAAGAGAGTAACTAAAAATAGGTTTTTTGTTGTGTACTTTTACACCAATGGCTGTAGCTACCGGGTGGGTGTTCTTAAACTCATGTTATACATTGTTCTTATCAAACGAAGTGAAATTATCAAGAATATAAGAAGGATACAGTTATAATTGATTACTCATACTTTTTAGTAGATAATACTTCAGTTTGAACTACGACTAAGAAATCATATCAACTGGTCTAAATTGTCAGATATGGCATATATATACTTGCATATTTAAACAGAACATTATATTATCACTAATCCACAAGAATTTAATGACAAAAAATAGTGCGCAGTCATTTCCCAATGTCATCGGTAAGTGACTGTTCCTCGCTTGACGTGGTTAACTGCACTGGTTACGGCTTCTCATTGAAAGATGGTTACGCAATATCATGAGTTGACTGATGTTAGACACGTACATCATTGGATGCTGGGTCAGTGGCCCAGATGTTAGGTGTTTGCGCGCCAGGATCATGGAGCCCATGTGCACAATTTGTTTTTTCGAATAAGGGTTTTCCAACTCTCCTAAGTGGATCCTTCATATCCACCAACTCAGTTAAAGCACCGGACACCCGCTTTTCGTCCCCTCAATTTCGTACACAACACCCTCGCGGTGGGAGGGCAGTAAGTAGGACTTCCTTGTGAGTGGTCATGTGAGAGTAGTTCGAGAGGGAGAGCTAATTCTCCCCACCCTCGGCTGTATCAGGGCATTTGTGGGAAGTGCTACAGCAACAATTGAAAATAAACCTTGAATTTCTTTCAACCATTCACTAGCAGATAATAAAATGCTGCGACAGATATAATTTATGCGGCTATCAGAATTATAATCCAGGGGATTTTATTAATGTCAGTCAGTCATTAAAACCTCATAATACGGACTAAATTTGCAACAGTCCAAGTTGCAATGCTAGATCAGTAAAGCAAACATCTACACAAACAGAAAGGATCCTGTTAAGCTGACAGAACCAAATGACATCGAAACGATATTATAGGAACTACAAGGATAGGATGTCAAAATATGAAGAACATATGAAATTGATTTCAAAACAAGATGCTGATAACAAGCTCCAAAGAAGTTATATCAAGTGAATTGTAATGACCTGACTAGATAATACGAAATCTTAGTGTTAATAAAATAAGGACGTATTTAAAATAACTGTGAGACACCAACTATACTTTTCTACAAACGCTTGTAATATAAGATACTTACCGAGGCAATCGATGTCGTGGGCAGGGAATCAAACCAAACAGCTGAGGAGTGCTATATAGAAAGTTGACAATTTGCGGTAGAAAGAACAGTAACAGTGTTTTGCTGAAATGACCCAAAATACCGACTACAGCGAAAGTCATGCCTGCAAAATAACAGAATGTATCGCCCACGAAAACCTTCGCCGGATATCTTTTGAAAAAGATTGGGAAATATTATTAGAATATTCTTAATATATTAAATGTAAATTACTTATCTGAAGAATGAAAAGAATGACAAAATGGTTGCTTTATAAATTTAAATGAAATGACAGAGATGCAGCAGATAAGTTGCTTTGATCCAGTGGTTATATTGGAATTTATTATCAATATACGGGTTAAATATAGCCAAAACACCGAATATGGTCTGTATCGATATGAGTTTATTTGCCTTTCATACTACGAGGACTGGTCTTTTTTCAAATCTCCAGCACTTACATAGCAACCTAGACAAACTTTCCTACTGTTTCCAGCGGCTTATGACACAAAAACGTTCTAAGCACAGATACCTGTCAGTTTGCGGAAATGCCTAACATACAGATTGTGCGATTTATGTACAATTGTGAATGACGGTAGATTACTAAATGTCTAATCCATGTAGCGATTTTACAGCTGCAAAATGAGAAGATATTATTCACATACTCACTATTCAAAAATCTGTTTCTGGGTAAAAAGTGTACATCAGTTCCACATGTTTTTCAAAGATACTTCCAAAAGGTCATTGTTAAAAGTAAAGAGGACTGTAGAGAATAAGTAACTTTCGCTAAACTCACTGTTGGTTTAGGAATGGTCTTAGTTCGGTTAAAAAACTGTAGCTTTTAAACAGATTGGTGAATTAATCTTTAGACTACATTGAGTCCTTCACTAAGTCACACAAACAACCGGATGGTGCATTGAACAAATGTAACTGACCAAGTCAATCGAATTTGGGGAACAAAAGGAGGAAATAAGCGTAGGTTGCACGAATTATATCAAAGATATATTTGCAAATCTTGAATATTTTATTATCTACAATTTATGTCTCATTTCCGACGAATATTTCATTGTTTATTTCAATACAGTTTCGTTTCAACGATTTTCCGTTGCATACTGTTAAGAAGTACGGCAACTAGTATTGATGCATTTTATGTAACGTTATATGCTGACTAGTTAGTTAAAATGAATTGGACGATATACATCATAATTTTATGGGAGTAGAAATTAAGTGGACTAAAATACATATTACTGTACAATGCTTTATAAACAGCAATAAAACTGAGAAAACTCACCGGTTTACACGATACAGAGACCAACACACAAACAAAAATGGGATCAGAAAAAAGAGTGAAAAAAGATGAACACGCCAGTGATAACCTGAAATGTTGGATGGATTTATGGACGGATTACAAACGATGCAAATAAGAAAGCAAAGTAAAAAGGTCTGGGCATTGTCATTTTATACTTACTGTGAAGAAATGATGTAATTAACGTAGTTTTATTTATTTGTTTAGATATCCTCATGTTTTACGTTTAGAAAAGTTCCTCTGTTGTCAGTGAAAGCATTTGTATATTATAAGCATGGGAGTGATCGAACAGACTTGTTGAGAGATTAAAAGACTTACTTAGGCCCTTACTTAGACCTTGGGATTAAAAAAAACCTTTGTGTTAGCTTATTTGTTTTTTTCTGCAAGTAAAAAGTTATCATTTAATGGATAGTAGTTCAGACAATTTACACCTAATTATTATACACAATTGTATTATAGTCTTTAAGTATCAATTTAATCGTACGTTAACATATAACGTAGCTGATATAGTGAACACTTGTAAGTTAGGTTGATGTACAACTAACGTGAAAGGTAATATATGACTACCTTGGCAAGTAGACTGATATCTAAATAACTAATAAATGTCCAGTTCCAAGACCACAGACTACAAACCTATGGATTGAAAACTTCAAATAATATTAAATAACTGTTGCTCTTAGTTGCATATCTCCTGAAAAAAACTACAAAGAATAAACAAAGTCTTAAAAAACATTTTAATAACTTACTAGAAAGTTCGATTAGATTGAATAAAATTAGAGAAGCACCAATCACAATTGCCTGACCAACTTCAAGACCATTTACTCCCGCATAGATGTTTATAGAATTAGTACAGAATACAGTCAGCAAACCCATATATATGTAATATAAAATACCTAGGTAATTTGAAATAAATTATCAAACATAATTCAAATATACTAGATTTTAGCGATGATCAGTAGTAAAAATGACGGGCACATACACTTTGATGAATGGCTGAACAAGTTAAAGTAAATGAAGAATGAAGGGATAATTTTCAACCTTATAATAAAATTATTTAAATGTGAATCTTATTATACAGAAATAGACCCGCTTCAGTAAGTTCGAGCATATTCGATGCTGGATGGGGAAAATGTCAATGACATCTTGAAATTAGATTCTGTCAAGCAATATGATACTTTTATAACAGCTAGTGGCAACTAGACGGCAGTGAGCTCCTATCGGAAGAGCAAATGAGATCTGAGGTGAGTTCTGGGAACTAATCACTTATGATTCCTAAGATGCTAAGTTCATTATGGGATAGAAGAATAAGGGACACGATTTTTTTATACTTTTGAAATAGGTTAAAAGATGGAAAAGCCATATCAAGTAGAATACTAAAAATTGAGTTTATGCCTGGTATTTTTTCTAGCTGGTTCAGAACAGTTCAGAGGATATAGCAAGTAAACCACACAACCACAGTGTAAAGGTTGTCTCATTGAGTAACCAACTTACAGAACCAACCACTAGTGTCTGAACCCTTAAATTGTTTACTTAAACAAAAAATGGACACCAAAGCTAGCATTAAGACTATTTCCTATGAACGAACTTTGAGCAACGCTAAAATGACCTTAGAATGTCTGCTTACTTACTGAGGTTAAATGAGGGTTATATATTAGTGTGAGGAATTAGAATTAGGATTTACAACTGAACATTTTTCATTATTTATTTTAACACATAGATATTGGTACAAGGAGGCACCAAATACATATGCGACACACAAATCTCATCCGATATGTGTGAGGGCTGTGATACTATGTGGGTGCCCAAACCGAAGTAGGTGGTTTTCCTAAGGGACCACACCCGGAGCCTTCGACCCGAAGGTCTGATCCATAAGGCAATGGAGCAACGTAAGGAGATGCAGTCCCATGGTAGCCGAGGACCAACGATTGGTTCATACACCATTTGTTCCTTTAGGATACTGTAGCCCATGTACACCATTGGTTTGGAATCAGGGTTTTCCAACTCCTCTAGGTGGACTCTCCATGTCCACCAACCCAGTTAAGGCGCCAGACATTCGCTTTTCGTCCTCTCAATTTCGTAAACAACATCCGCGCAACGAGAAGGCAGTGAGTAGGACTTCCCTTGCAGAGGCTATATACGCGTGGCTATGTGAGAGCATTTGGAGGGAGAGCGAGCTCTCCTAACTGTCGACCGTACCAGGGCATTTGGAGGCAGCACCACCATGGAAAACCTGGAAGCACTGGACGGCCGTTTCGTCCTATTGTGGGACTCCTCAGAAGTGAGCATCCATGACCCCGCCTCGCGAGATTCGAACTCAGGACCTACGTCTCGCGCCAGGCGCTTAACCACCTAGACCACTGAGCCTTACAGTTGAACATTAGGGTTAGGAATCAGATCGATGTTTTCATCACAAACTGACATCAGCTATTAAGCCGAAATGGTATTTGGCCAAATGAGTGAATGGGTTTCGCGTCAAAATCTAAGATTTGCTATCTTAAGTTTGACCAGTTCGTCTATAAATTAGTCTCGCCAAGCTTACCGTAAAAGAACGAACTTTTAAACCAAAAGTTCGAACACACTTCTAGGGATAAAGTTTTTGAAGCACAATGTAAGCTGACAAACTAGAATTTCCAGGGATTAAGCATGACATAAAAAAAATTACTGAAATTCAACAAATAGTAACCGGATTAAATATGTTTACGCCAAAACAATTTATAAAGCAAAAGAATGTAGCACTTAAAATATTGACACTTCATATGCTAAGGGAATCTAAACGTACCAATATCTACGCTACTACCGAAAGCATTTCTCAGCATAACTGGGACAGCTATGCTTGTGGTCCCCTCATTGGCTAGATAAACCATCAGTAAGGGTAAGCCTGCGACAAATGGAAAACCAATTTTATGTCTCCAAGGTAGGTTGAGGGCGTCATCGGCGAATCCCAAGAAAAGCATGCAGCATATGGACAATAAACCAGCAAGAAATTGAATGAACTATGAGTGGATATGGACAATCATGATAATTTTGTCATACCTGGCTTTTAAAGATAATTTCCTGTTCTCCACTGATTTTGTTTGTCGAGCATACCTGTCACAGATAGTTAGTCAACAAATTTTTTTACTTCTAGTGATTGCACATCAGCTTTGCCAACGAGGTATCTCCAAAAGGGAACAGGAATGAACAGAAACATGATGGAAAGAAAAACAACACCACATATTACACCCTGGGCTTCAGGTCTTAGAGAAAACTGAAAGGAATTTAAAGACCACATACATTGTTGGTTTAGACGGTTTATTCATGTCGACACCAGCGAACCCAGCACGAAGAAATTCTCCTTTATACTTTTTGAAAAGCTTCAGCACGTACTTTGCACCAAATATAGACATACAGATGAGAATGAGGAGCTCGAAAAGATGACGATAGGTACTTAACAAGTGCCCTTCGTTTGTAGATGCACATGTAGAGTCCATAACGGTGTACCAATACCGAATACTCGTGTGATTATGACGAAATCGACCTTCAGACTTAATTATCCCGCGTCATATAAACAGAACTGGTACTAGTAGTTTTAAATATCTATGAACGCTCAAATAGTCCAAATGGTCCTAGACGGAATTGAAAAAGCTTTCACTGGATAGGCTTACGCACATAGTAGCAGTGGATCGCCAACGCCTTCAGGTAGGAGCCTGTGTATATTTAAATAAAGAAATGGGAAATATTGGTAAAATACTGTCGTGAGTCCTCTAGAACATGTCACATTTCTTCTTTGAAGACTCCTAGTAAGTGACTTGAATGAGCTCAGCCAGCAGAGAATTCCGGAAGTTGACTACTCATAGCGGTAAATAAATTCCCAAAATAAATAGCTCTGTAAGTTTTCGACATCGGATGCTGACCAGATTAGTTTTAGTGGACTCACCTAGCTGAAGGTGCTCGATCATGCATCCGCACCAGATCACGTGTACGAACGCTGTGCTCAACGTCTACTGCAATCGCTAGCCAGACTAGATCAGACAATTTCGATATATTGGCAATCGTCAAATATATCATCCGATCTCCTCGATTCTGTCTTTTGATTTCTCTTGGTGTGTATGCTTCATATTAGGTGTTACTGATAAAAGCGTTGTCAAATAGTGAATACCTGTGCCATCTTTAAGTAAAAGGTGTGTCTACAGTGCATTCTGCTATTCTGTGTCTCTAATTTCTGGGTAGCACCCCTAAAGTTTGTGCTAGAACTGAGCTTAAGTAGTTGCCGGTGATTGTTTAGTTTGTTATAAGTTAGTAAAAGGTCACCACTGGGATAGATTCAGTGATCGGCGGCGCTCATCATAATCTTGGAATATGAGTTCTCGAAATGATTTCGTGGCTCAATTTTATGTACGATCTAGTGTATTCCTTTGCTTTTGTAGCGAGCGAGGAAACACTATATCTTCATAAGGTAGAATAAGACTGTTGAAGGTTTTGTGGAAAGCTTTATCGTCCGATTGGCCAAAGATGCGCAACAACATTGCCAGTGCAAGGTTTGTTCGGATGGCATTTTCATCTCAGTTAGCATAAGACATTAGGTCATAGGGTGTTACCACTCTTAGATCTTTTTTAACTTCAACTACTTGTAGAGTGGAGTTGTTTAAGTATGATGATTAGAATTGTGTATATTATTGTATTGACTTGGAATTCCCGAAACAATGCAATTAAAGTCAAATGTTTATACAAACACCACACCAAGTTGTATGCAAAGTCTGGAACACACATCTCGGATGAATAACATTAGAACAACACATATAAGCGAACAATTGTTTTCAATTAGATCGTCATCAGGCTTTACTCTAATATACATGAATATTTATACGAAAATGTTAAACCAATCAATAACATTACACTCTGAATTGCTGAAGTTTAGTCCGTTGTTTAGGTTCAGACAGACCATTTTGAAATGTCTGCTTATCATCTTCATTGCAAACTTTTGTCTCGAGTGTCACATCGTAAGTGAGAAGCAATAAATCAAGCTGAAGATGGCACAGGTATTCACTATTTGACAACGCTTTTATCAGTAACACCTAATATGAAGCATACACACCAAGAGAAATCAAAAGACAGAATCGAGGAGATCGGATGATATATTTGACGATTGCCAATATATCGAAATTGTCTGATCTAGTCTGGCTAGCGATTGCAGTAAACGTTGAGCACGGCGTTCCTACACGTGATCTGGTGCGGATGCATGACTGAGCACCTTCAGCTAGGTGAGTCCACTAAAACTAATCTGGTCAGCATCCGATGTCGAAAACTTACAGAGCTATTTATTTTGGGAATTTATTTACCGCTATAGATACCCCCCTGGTGGGGTAGTGATGATTATAAGACGTGGCCAACCAAGAGTTTAAACCCAACGAGTTTTGTCGTTGGTAAACACTCTTCTGATAGCTTGCTGGGTTTAGCAGCGTCTGGTCGTCTTTCCTTACTATAAGGGACCATGAAACACAATATACTAAGAAAATAATGTACAATGAAATTTTTGGTTCCTCGTAAACCTCAACGTTCTTTTCGTCGTCTTTTCCAGCCGTCCTGGAAAAGAAGAGAAGAAAATGTAAGTGCATGTCGAAATACACTCGTACGCGCGTAAAAACACAATGCTGGCGAAAAAAGTGGAAAATAAACTCATGCACACGTAATATCGTTAATAAAGGATTTTTATAATGTTTTTTTGTTTCGTTTTTTGAAATAAAAATACGAATATGCAAGCATATTAAAATTGTTTTTTTTTAATATCACATACGGTAAAACGAAAAATCGAGATAACATAAAGTGTCAAGTAGTGCCTTATGTGCAGTAATCGTTCAAATGTTCTGGAAATCTTACCCTTCTTCCAGAACGCGTTGTTTTAAGTTTATTTTCAGATACTGTCGAAGTATCATCGTGTGTGCTGGTTGTCGGATAAGTGTCGGAGTCGTGTCGTTCGAATGTACCGAAGGAAAACCGACGTAGATAAGATTTCCTTTCAAATATGCTGCTTTGAGGCGATCGATGCTGATGCTATCGTTTGTTCCGTTCTTATCGACTATATAGTACTTAGATTCACGTTGAAGAACTTTGAAAGATCCCTCGTATGCTGATTCGAATGGTCGTCGATGCGAGTCTTGACCTACGAAAACGTGTGTACTATATCGTAAGTCAGGTTGAACAAAAATATCAGTGGATTGTGGTCGAGTGGAAGCAGGTTTAACTGAACGCATTGCGTTTGTAAGCCTGCTCGTGTAGGAGGTTAGGTCCATGTTTGTTGAAGAAGATGAAGGGTCCACGAATTCTCCCGGAAGTCGAAGTGTCGTTCCATAAACGAGTTGAGCCGCAGTGTATCCAATGTCAGCTTTCACTGCATTGCGAATACCTAGTAAGACTAGTGGAAGGGCGTCGGTCCATTGTGAAACGTTCGCAGCCGATAGTGAAGCATTTAGTTGTCGGTGAAAGCGTTCTACCAACCTGTTTGCTTGTGAGTGGTAGGCGGTCGTTAGGAAGCGACTGCTTCTTAATAGTGTGGTCAGACGGCGGAAAAGATCTGATTCAAACTGACGTCCGTGCTCTGTAGTGATGGTTGAAGGGCAGCCAAAGTTTGCTACCCATCGTTAGACGAAGGCGCGAGCCACTGTTTCTGCAGTGATGTCCTTCTAGGTACTGCTTCTGGCCATCGAGTGAAGCGGTCTACGCAAGTTAAGAGATAAGAGTATCTATTTGAATCTGGTAAAGGTCCTACCAAATCCAGATGAATATGGTCGACACGAGCATCGGGAGTTTCAAATGAGCCTAAGGGACATTTATTATGTCTGATAACCGTAGATATTCGGCAGCTTTTATAGGAGCGTGTCCATTCCCTCACGTCTTTATTCATGCCAGGCCAGCAAAACCATTCTGCTATAAGCTTGATGGTTGCACGAACATCTGGGTGAGAAAGTTTGTGCAACGTATTGAAGACGTTGTATCGATAATGTTTCGGGACGATTGGGCGATCCCTACCTGTAGATGCGTCACACAGCAAGGTTTCATTACCTGTTCTCATCTGTTTGATGCATAGCTTGAGTGTTGTAGACGATAACTAGTGCTGAAGATCAGTGTCTTCTTTTTGAAGCTCGGCGAGTTTCAGAAGGTCGATTCCTTGGAAACTGTTAAAGGGAGTTATTCGAGACAAGGCGTCTGCAACTACATTGTTTGCTCCAGAAATGTGTTGAATATCTGAAGTAAACTGCGAAATGTAGTCCAGTTGTCTAGACTCACGGGGAGAGTACTTGTCTGAAGAGGAGCTTAAGGAGAAAGTGATCGGTTTATGGTCAGTGAATAAGAGGCTTCATAAGTAATGCACATTTCGGTATGAAACGTCTATAGAAACTTACCAGGCCGTTAAACGTGCGTAATTGTTTGACGTTGGTCGGTTCTGGGTAATCCAGAATGGCCACCACTTTGGTTCTAAGGGGTCGAATTCCTTGAGCATCGATAATGTGTCCTAGAAAGTCCAATGAGTCGGTTCCTATTTGGCATTTCTGAATGTTTACAGTAATGCCATGTTTTTTTAGTCGGTCGGAAACAAAATTCAGATGCTTGATACGCGATTCTCTGTCCGGAGGCGCTATTAGGCAGTCGTCAACATACGCATGTACGAAGCTGAGGCCTCGAAAAACGTCGTCTGTGAACCTTTGGAATGTTTGGGCAGCGTTTCTGAGACCGAAGGGCCTTCGCGAAAATTCATACGATTTAACCAAGTCGATTTTCGAAAAGACAGTTGTACCTTTCAGGGTGAATGTGAGGCAACGGGTAACGATCGGGAATGGTTTTGGCATTCAATCTCTGATAGTCACCAGTTGGACGCCAGTCGTTGCTGTCCTTTTTAAGGACCATGTGCAATGGAGATGCCCATGGGCTGTTTGACCGTTTTATGATACCTAAGTCTATCATGTGGTTGAACTCAGTATTCGCCAACCTTAGCTTTTCGGGGGCTAGTCGCCGTGCTTTAGAGAATACAGGTGGTCATGTAGTCGTGGTGTGGTGTGTAACGTTACTGGTTATACACGGCAATTTCGGTTGCATTTGGTGTGTCCCATGATACTTATCGAGTAGTGGTTGATAAAATTGGTCTATCATATGCTTAATTGTGACTGTTGATAATCTGCAACCAGTAAAAGAAGTTACGCAAACAGATAATTTAGTGTTTCCGTCTACTTGCCTCCATTTGCGCGTATCGATGAGTAGATTATGGTGTTGTAGAAGGTTGATAACGATGATTGGAATAGAAACATCTGAAACAACGAAGATCCAGTGAATGGGTTTACGTAAACAGACTCACAGTTTACATTTTAGTGTACCAGATCACGTTAAGCTCACTAATGAAGATGGCACGGGTATTCACTGTTTGACAACGCTTTTATCAGTAACACCTAATATGAAGCATACACACCAAGAGAAATCAAAAGACAGAATCGAGGAGATCGGATGATATATTTGACGATTGCCAATATATCGAAATTGTCTGATCTAGTCTGGCTAGCGATTGCAGTAGACGTTGAGCACAGCGTTCGTACACGTGATCTGGTGCGGATGCATGATCGAGCACCTTCAGCTAGGTGAGTCCACTAAAACTAATCTGGTCAGCATCCGATGTCGAAAACTTACAGAGCTATTTATTTTGGGAATTTATTTACCGCTACAAAGCAATACTTGTAGAGGAAGTTCATTTATTTATATCCATTAAGAAAAAAGAGATCCTAGTGCTGATACCTGAGGGACGCGGATAGGACATTCTGTAGCCGCAGAAAAATTGAGGTTCACCTTGACATTAATGTGTCGAGTATTTGAATACGAAGTAACTAAGTCAATTAGAGATGACCTGATATCTAATAGTTTGAGCTTATTGATAACACAGATATTACTTACCCTATCATAAATTTTTGAGAAATCAAATGATATGGAGCCAACTTTCCGGTTAAAATCAAGGATATCTGTCCATCTGTCTACCGCAGTCAGCAGGTGAGTTACACAATAGTGGCCATTTATAAGACTTTTTGAAGATGAAATTGTGTTTGTAGATGACAGACGACCACGTAGATCTCTTCACGTCAAGGACTTTATAACTTCTAAATGTATGGAACGAAGTGCTGCCCGTTGGTTACTTGTAGATTCACCAAGGTATTTTCCTTTGAAAATTGATATGATGTGCGCCAGCCTCCTCATTGTAACGAGTGCGAAACTAACATACTAAGCGGTGCTGCAAAAGCCGCTTATCTAAGTATGGTAAAGTGAATAATATCCATGCCATGAGAACTGTTTTGTTTCGATGCTGCAGTCTCTCATACGCCAATCCAGGGCTTAGGTTTGTTTTCGAGATTCCTCTTAGGTTTCGGGTGCAGTCCTTGTCATTGTGGGTTGTGACGGTCGAAATGTTCGCGAATCTCTGTGGCATCTTCCTCGTTGTTATTTGGATCATTAGGACCTAACAAGTGGGAGACTCTGGTTTTGTCTGTTTGGAGTAAGGTTGCACACATCTTAAGAATGGGGGGGCAGATACTGAAGTCTATCTTCCCTCACTGCTTTGTGCATTGGTTTCCTGCTTGTTTGAAATGGCTATACATATTGTTGTCATTAGTCGTTTCTCATTCCGCCCGCAATGCCTTTTGCATCTAAGCATTATTAGAGTGCGATTCCTCATGATTGTATGTTGCTTGTAATTTCATAGGACCGTTTGTGTGACAGATTGATTTGTCGCTCGTAAGATTATGCCCAGTAAATAATTCCAGTGAGCGTCCACATCAATCGGAGCGTAAACTCTCTGGTCTGAACGTGACGGAGTTTGACTGTTTCTCTAACGAGTTATTAACTTCATATTTTTGAATGATCTCAAACTGTCAATGATGTTGAAGAAAAAAGCCTCAGTAAACTATACATTTTCAATGTACATGAGCTCAGAGAAATGGAATTTAGGGAGATTGAAGTGCATCCGAGACTAATAGGGCAGAATATTTCCTCCAGCATACGACTGTCTTACTCAATGTCAAAAGTGGGCTTCCTGAAGATGACACCTCAAGTTATCAATCTCACTGAGCGCGATACAGATTCATCACATTTTAAAGGCACATGAGTGTGCGATTGACGTACTGACAATTAAGGCCATGGATGTAGGGCTGCTCTGCTTCCCAATTCTTGTTTTTCATCGTTGCGAAGCAAAGATATTCCGGGTGTTTGTTCGTAATTCAGGAAGATGTCCACGTTTAAGGTATTCTTATCAGATGAGTATGATTGACAGTACTTTGTTCATGCAACTCACTCATTTTGTTTAGTCAACTCGTAGTGTTTGCATATAGACAGTGAATGCCTTCTATCAGAAACGTGTGAGCTTTTTCGTCCTGTTTATCTGAATGAGTTTTGTGTGGACGAACAATCAACCTACTTACATAGAATTTTCCAAATTGGTCGTCTCTGTCCCCTCTATTTTTTTGTTCTTGGAATTCACAGATGGAATAGTCAGTTTTAATTTGCCTTTGTGTTTAATCCTCGCATCATGTGGCCTGTATGAATGTATGTAAATTCCAGTTCGTATATGAGTAAATCTCCCAGTAACCAAACTTCCTGCCTGGTAGCAATAGATATACGTTTCTCCATGGATTGAGACAAAATCCTGCAAATCACTGAGCTGTATGCTTGACAAGCTTCATTATAAAATTCTTCGAAAAAATGATCATGGAAAGCATTGTGATCATTTTTCAGGACCTGAAGCATGATAAACACCTATCAATATAACTTTAATCTAGTTTCATCCTACATGATAAGGTTTGTTCCAACAAGAGAGAGCAGGATAAAGTCGTCAGGTAGCTAGACACCGGCGTAAATAATATACATCGGCTCAATCAGGCATTCGAGGAGATTCTCTATCATATTTTTTCCATTTTGACTGGGGAGCCAAGGGACGTCCGGACAATTGGATAAATTAGTTAATTACATTCTTGTTGCTCGCTGAATGAATAAATTCTGAAAAATCGCTATGGCCGTGTCATATTAAATCTCCTTCTTCCAGGTGCTTGATAATCTCCTATACTTGGGTTCTCCGTGTCAATGAACTTCCAATTACCATCAAGTTCACAATGTCACTTCACCTTGGTGGTGATACTGAGAGGAGAAGCAAATGATGACACTGAATGTGTACTGACAGAATTCTAATTCATACTAAGCTGGTATACAATGTGACATGGAAATCTTTTCAGTTATGTATCTTATCATACGCAGTAAACACTTAGCTAACAATGTTCACAACATTGGTCAAAAATCATTGCCTTTAATCCCAACTCACAATGACCAAGGGTTGTGATTAGTTAAGGTAGCAAAGTCACACATCAATGCATCTTAAGGATATAACGGTAAGTAATTCCGCAAAATATCTCTCTCAAACATTCAATATCTATGCAAGTTTCAGCAGGTAAAGGCGTTTAGTCAAACGCCTACACCAAATCACTTCTCACATAGTTGCGGAACTCACTATCAATCATTAATTAGCTCAGAAGCTATACTTTACGATGAATCCATCGATAGAACAAATATCTCTTCATACTCACTGACCCTCTGTAAGATCCAAACTAAGGTTTGAACTGAAGAATAGCTGTCTAGGTGGGTTAGATACGCGCCCTTGCCCGGTTGAAACCAAAACAAAGTAATTGGGTAAAATGACGGTTCTATAATTCATCATAAGTTTAAATGTACATTGTTATCTAAACAAATATGACCACCCAGATATCCAATAATTAAATCTAAATTATAATAAATAGGGAAGTTGATAAAGGATGCAAGAAAATTACCAATCACAACAAATAAATGCTATTCTATCTTGTACGGATAAACCACGCACAGAATCGTTCAAAAGATAATATTTGGTTGCTTTATAACAATTCCAATTCTGGAAGAGTGCTTCAATTCGCAATCAAAAATGCACAATTCCAGTCAATACAAGCAATAGAATCAAAAGGAGGAAGAAACCAATATGGCTGCCGCCAAGAATAAGTATCAAATAAAACAGCATAAATGCAGTTCAGGAGGAAACATGAAAACTTAGTGAAGGCGTAAGAAAAATAAAAACTATAATACAATACAAATATTAAGAACTCAAATGGAATCAAAAAGACTAACAATGTACAACTAGAGGAATCAATAGGAACAAACTGCAAGTGTATACACGGAGGGATTTTCAAACACAAAACATTTAAAATGGATCTTACACCTTCTACTGATTCTTTAATTACTCCGCAAACATTCTAATGGAGGAAATTATTGCACCTGTTTCATTACATTTTATCGCATCCAAAAGCTCAACACTTTATCGATGTCAAAAAGACATAATTTTATTTATTTCGATTTACAAAGTATAACAAAACAACTGAACTGCATGTATGCCACAAACCGCTGTTTATTAAGGGACTCAGGTGCCTTAGAAAATAAAGAGGACTGTAACTTGATATGTTTTGAATCGGCGTAGCCTGCTGTACAACGACGGTCATTGGAAGTTAGTCCCGTTTACACTATCTTACCGTAAATCAAGAAACGATCTGTTTATCGTGCCTTGAGTAATAAGAGATGAATTTCGGATGGACTCTGCGTTCTCTTAACTGTATCGCAATAATTTCAAGGACATAACAGTCAAGTTTAGGTGCAAAAATGTTCTTTGGGTCAAGGAGTCTCCATCGAGTAATTAATTTTTCAACCAAGTACCTGAAGAATTGGTGCATGGGCCTCCAATTTTACTATTCAGAACGTGAGTTAATACGTGTAGGAGTTCGCTGAAATAGGAATAAAACAAGCCTCCTGCTATCTACCCTGAAAGCACAAACGAACATAAAATGCAACAAAATTAAAACACGATTGTTATATTTGTTATCTCTACAGTCGATAACCGAGGATAGACGAATCCATATATATATATATATATATATATATATATATATATATATATATATATATATATATATATGATAATTAGGAGTATTTGAATTATACTACAAACTAGGAATCCCAGAAATAAGACATTTTAACCAAACAGTATTAGATGAGCACGACCGAATGTACTTTATTTGGAATTCAACATCAAGCATTCAACAAGTACAAAGGAATCATTATTTTGTAGCGTGGTGTCGAGTCCCAATTAACTATGAACACCGCTACCAAGAAACTCGTGCCAAATGACTCCATAAAATCCCCTGGAAGCCAAATATCAGAAGGCAGTTAATGGACCAAGTCGAGATATATTTTCTGTCGATCTCGTGGTATCGAAAGGATACCGAGATCGTGCCAGGATACAAGCCTGGTTACAGAACGTAACCGAATTCGCGCGAAGTCACAATCAAAGTGTAAGAATAATGGATGTTTTTAGCACAGTTAAACAAAAGCACATTAAAACAGTCACTGGTACAATTGGTTATAATAATAATTGTTTTCAATAAACCAATCGTGTTCTCGTGATAAAAGTGAGTCACTACAATTTCATACAAACACCACACAGACGTCACGTACAAAGTAATCATTAGTTCATACAAACACTACAGATAATTGGATTTAATAGACAAAACTGGACTGGGATAGTAACAGTATTTGATTAACACATGATTTAAGAAAGGTTAAATTATGAGCCAAGCTAAATCAGATATTGTATTTAAATTCTGTGTACAGATTGGGCATATCTTTATTCAGTAAACCAATATCTTATGTTGTTTGCACAGGTCTCAACCTGTAGATCATCATACTTCATGTACTTAAAGGAGCAGTGAGTTTTTCTTAAAGTTAGCGCCAACAACTTAACAAGCTTCGTATCCCAGACAACATCTTTTCCTTGTGACATAATTATTTTCAAGGTCCTCGATCGTAAAAGTTGTTCTTCATCACTCGTTGATCTGTATTCGATTCCAGAACATTAAACCTACCCAAAAATATTTATCTTTACCTATTTTGATGGTCTTATTTCTTCTGTTATCGATACGTGCCTTAATTATTTGTCTAAATGTACCTTCTTTTCCAAAACTCCCTTGGTCAAGTACTTGTAAGTTTTTGACTTTAGAATAAAGCCTTAAAATGATATTTGATACCTATTTAGTTCAACTTACAAACCAAAGGTTTCATGCGACGGAAACTTGATAATAAATCATTAATTTGGTGTGATTACGACATTCCAAACTGATGCATACAGTTCCCATGTTCTGAACTATATATTAGTTGTTAGGGTTTTGAAGAAAAACAAGAATCATTTCAGTTTCAATATTGATTGTACAGAGTAAATGTAACATTCACTTGGTTTCTCTACTTCAGAACCAATAATAAGGTAATCAGTCCTTTTTCCTACTGTGGTGCGTGCTACATATATTGATATAAGTAGTATATGACGCGAGTCAGGAGCAGAAGATGGGGAAGATCAAGAAAGAAAGAGCGGGAATAGAAAGCAATTAGTATGGAAATGCAAGAACAACAAAGTTCGAGACAATTATTGAACATTTTGCAAATTAAGTATTATAATATGGTTTTTCTATTTTATCAAGTAACTCTAGAGTTTTGTGTCAAGTATAATTCGATTGTCCCAACCCGTTTTCTGTTCAATACAGAATGACCTAACAGATTTTGCAAACGCCATCGGTCAACTTGAGCAAAATAATTTTTTTTTTGATAATTCAAATACGAACAAACGCATTTGAATATTTCGGTTTTGGTACCTGAATAAAATTTCGATTTAATAAATGAATACAAGAAAACATGCTTAAAGAAACACTTGGAAAAGATTATCTATTTTCAATAATCATTATTATTTTCCGTTTGACAGGATAAAAATAGTTTCTTTTAAATGTTGCTTTGTAAATCAAGCCTAGTAATAATATATAACTTCACAATATTAAACTAACTTTATTCTAAAGTTATGATATGAAATCTGATATGACTGTTCATATAAACAAAATTAATTTAGCGGTAACAAGTTCTATTTTTCTTTTATAGAACGAATGAAAGAAAAAGAAAAATTTACCAATATCATGTTGTGTTTATGAATGTTTATAAACAATCGTTTTGTTTAATTGAACAAGTTTTGACAATATGAACAAACAGGAAAAAAGTAGTGATGTTACTAAGGGATAATACAGTAGGTATCATTAAATTAATATCACCAAGGTTACTTAAAGTAAAAAAAAATGATCAAATTTTTGTAGAATCGTATAACTAATAAACAATTTCATCTTTTAAAAAAAGTTATTTTATTTGAAACTGAAAAATCAATTTAAAATTGTGAAAATAAAGATAATTAATGAAAATAATTACTGTACAAATCAGAAAACATTTAACTTAATGACGAATATCACTTTAAAGTGTTCATTTTCAAATTAATACAATGTATACGTCATTGAAATGTCGAAAAGATGACTGTTTCTTAGACATTCTAACCACTTGTTTACTGTTTACTACATTGAGGAAATATGGCATGTTCATGTGGTTGGCCAAGAAATAGCTTTAATTTCTACGGGGTGAGACACACACAATTAGTGTCCTAATTTTCTAAAGGATATATTTATATGGATAAACGTGCATGTCAATTCGATTAATCAATAAACATCCTTCATCACTGTTAGCATTTTTACTCGAGTAATCGGTTGAACTCGTGTGTACGAAGATTGGATTTTAGTGTCCACTCTCGAATACTGTACATTACAACATCAATCAGATGGTGAGTTGAATTTGACTATAACCTCAGTCTACATTATTCGACACATGTGTGAAATGGCGGCGTATAAAATAATTTCTTTAGATTTCCAATGGTGTTTTGATCATTGAAACCGGAGACAGGACAGCTGTGTATTTTGAAGAAGATAAAATAAAGCTTTTATGATCACACTTCTCTTACTTATTATATAGCGTAGTATATGTGAGTTGATTTATAGTTTTATAGATAGATTCCTTATTTGTTAAGAATATTAATACAGCAAATGTTAATCAAACAATTGACCATATCTATTTAACAAAACCGTTATAAGAGAATTTAAGAAATGCACGTAATATATTATCATTAGGCTAAACAATGAATGTGTAACCCTGAAACCTAAAACTTCAGATTGATGTGTATTTTAAGTGATAATCAATATCATTTACATCAAACTATCCTCTCTAATAGGATAATGATAATAAATTAACTAGAGCTCAATTTATAAACTATATAATATAATGTCTGGATCATAATACCAAGTCATGTAGAGAAAAAGAGAAGATATAGTATTAAGGAAGATAAATATTTTCAGATGAAGGTTTTATGGAGATTTTAGTGATTTAATAGTTGAATTCATGAGTCAATTGAAACTAGATCACCATGGAAAACCTGGAAGCACTGGACAGTTGCTTCGTTATAGTATGGGTTCGAATCTCGTGGGGTGGGGTCGTGGATGCACATTGCTGACGAGTTCCACACTAGGACGAAAAGGCCTCTCAGTGCTTCCAGGTTTTCTATGGTGGTCTAGCTTCAATTGACTCATGAATTCGACTATTATACTAGTGCATTGTATAAATGTAATTAGTAAGACTATTATTTATGTGTTGATGATAAGTCAGTTTTGCTATGTATGAGATTTTTATCATTGATAAGATTTTAAACATTTTATTTTTTCAACTAGATATTATCTGATCAAGGTAATGAAATGGACTAGTCAAACATAATTTAATTTACATATACAATCAACTTTAAACATCTCAATGTAACTATAAGTTACCTTTAATTCATTAGTGTTATTACACTAGTAATATATGATGTAATTTATATATTACTGCTTCACTTGCTGACAGTAATCGTTGTTGTGTGAAAATATATTTCAATTTGTGAATTGTTAGGTTTAAACTCACCATATCTAACGTATCATACTATTCGTAATCCATATTTTACTATAAGATTTTTATATCGAAACAATCATAGTTTATAAAAAAAACTACACTTCATTTGTATATATAGTCCCCAAATACCCTGGTACGGCCGAGAGTGCGGAGAGTCCGCTCTCCTTCTCCAAATGCTCTCAGATAGCCACGCATATATAACCTCTGCAAGGAAAGTTCTATTCACTGCCTTCTCGTTGAGCGGGTTTTGTTTACGAAATTGAGAGGAAGAAAAGCGAATGTCTGGCGCCTTAACTAGGTTGGTGGATATGGAGAGTCCACCTAGAGGAGTTTGAAAACCCTGATTCCAAACCAATGGTGTACATGGGCTACAGTATCCTAAAGGAACAAATGGCGTATGAACCAATCGTTGGTCCTCGGCTACCATGGGACTGCATCTCCTTACGTTGCTCCATTGCCTTATGGATCAGACCTTCAGGTCGAAGGCTCCATGTGTGGCTCCCTAAGAAAACCACTTGCTTCGGTTTGGGTACCCGGGCATTATCACAGCCTTCACATATATCAAGTGAGATCTGTGCGGCGCGTATCTATTTGGTGCCTCCTTGTACCAATATCTATGTGTAAAAATAAATAAATAAATAATGTATATCAATAAAAGGCATTTACATTACAAAGGATACTATGTAGTCATCTATTAATGATAAGTTGTAAATATCAATTTTCAATAACTGACCAACAAGTCAGTAATAAACTTAGTCGCATTATTTAACCACTACTGTAAATTATTCAATGTAGTTTATGAATTATTATCACTTGACATATTCTGATGGAGTTTTGTTCATTCACCTGAGTTACAAATCTTCTCCATTTGACATATTCATTTGATAAATGTGTTTCTCTTGAATATATACAACAATTTGTTATAAGATCCATTGGAATTCATAGTATTTTAGTAAAAAAAAACAAACTCATAAAACATTATACGTATTCAAATGAATGCTTATTATCTCTATGTTTTCCTGAAGTATGAAATATTGTATATTTGTTTTATTTTCAACTTGGTATGTATATATTTTAGTTTAAAAGGAATTCAACTATTTATGAAATAATCTATGCTCTTTAGAAAAATAACATGTAAATAGAGGATTGTTATGGGAACAAAACTAAAAGTTATCGTTTTATATGACCTGAAAAAAATAGTGTACAGTAAATAATTGTAGTAAAGTTATGATATGGACTGTAATCAATTCCTTTTCTTAAACAATGTTAAAAGTCCTATTTTCCTTTTATTTTCAACAGTATTATTGAAAATTTCACCACAATGATATACCAAGTATGGTTTACATTTGATATCAAGGCTGAACAACTGTTAACGGATATGTTATGAAGTTAAAATTTTAAATATTTTTTTACCCCTTTGAAATCTGATTATTTCATCGGTTATTTGCTTGATTCCGAATCTAAACAACTGAAACAATGAGGCAGCTTTTTTTCCTGAAGGGTGAAATCTAAAGAAATTTACTAAGCTTAGTGATAACTTAATCTATACTAGTGCAGAATTAATGAATATACTACTGTAAATGACTGTAAATTATCATCGTAGGATATGATATTTTTTTACTTATAGACTTAGTAATGACAGATCAAGTACCTTGAGATTATGAATTTAGTAGAATGCAATATTTGTCAAATAATCTATGACCTAATGAAATATCTACGAGAGCCTTACCAATAAGTGTCCTATAATACAATTGATAACACAGAAAAATCAGATGTGGATAGCGCATATATAAAACTATGTGATGACATGATGTAAGTAGAAAGAAAGTTACTCTAACTTACTAAACTGTAATGAAATGAGTTAAATACGTTAGGTATGAATCACGTGTTTCAAACATTCAATGATACGTGTAAATTTTGATGGAGTTTTGTTCTCTGAGCTGGATGGTTTGGTCGTGAAGCTTTCATTGTTCTTCTGAACGACATCACTAGCACAAACTTCAGATAGAATTCAAGTGTTCGATGATGTCGTTCAGAGGAACGATGAAAGCTTCACGACCAAACCATCCAGCTCAGAGAACAAAAATCCATCAAAATTATCCACCTGAGCTACAAATCTTCTCCATCATCTTGATACGTTTAAGTGGATGGTATTGATAGAATAACTTTAAAGTTCTTAAAACATAAGAGAGTAATTCTGAGATTGTCATTATTATCATACTTTGAAGTTTCCAATTGAGATTCATCTTTAACCGGGCATATTTGATAAACAAAGTATGCATTTAAATAAATTTATATATATAAATCTAAATAGCGAAAGTTGCGGTGAAACTCTTGTGCAATCGACTGGCAGCCTGCTCAAATATCTGGGCTACTTGTTCCTGCCATCTAAATATTTCAACGAGTTATCTGTTTTTGCTTGTTTTAACACATTATTATGTATATTAATCGCATAACCTATTCAGACGTGTTTATGGAAATTTTACGACTTTTCTTTGTACAAGTACAACCAGAGAAATCGTGGTGGCTGGCAAAATGAATTGAAAAGGATGAATATTATTCAGATATCGATCATTGAACTGGTAACGTGGTGTATGCTACTTTTGTCGACAGATATAAGTAGCATAAAACGTCGATCGAAGTGGAAACCTTGACAGCAGTAGGCTAAGAAGATCAAGTTAAAGGAAAAACAGAAACGGAAACAGAAAAGAATCGTGAACTGAAAGGAACATACAGAATGTGGAGGGCAAATAATTGGTCTTTGCAAATGAAGTATTCAATGTATGGTTCTCATATTTTATCAAAAGATTCTGTAATTTTGTGCTGAAATACATTGATTGTCCCCACTTGTGTCTTCCTTCATTATAGTAACGTCTAACTGGCGTTCACTCAATATTTATCGTCAGGATCAATCTAGAAGTAAAGAAAAGAAACTTGTTGGAATACTTTGTGCTTAGAACTCTATATTGTACCAAAAGTAATAATATTGAATGAATAAAGTCATTAATAATAATAATAATAATAATAATAATAATAATAATAATAATAATAATAATAACTATACATCATTTGATAATAAGAACTGGATAAAATCTATTTATAAAAAATTCCACTTGTCCAGATAAGTAACATGGGACAGAATATAAGAGTTTGATTTTCATTATCGTGAACATCTTTAACCTGTGGGACAAAAGTCAGTCCAATTTTGTAATTGAATACAAAAGACAATGCTTCTGGTAGTAAGTGTAATGAAAAAATGTCTTGTATAATGATTTTAGCTTGGAAAACGATCCATGTTGTTAGCACTCAAGAGTTTATCAATGTAATTTTCACTTAACATTTGTCAAACATTTCCTGAACGGACTAAATCTTGTCTCTAGTTAATAAATTAGAGCCATTCATTATCGAGTTATTGGATATTTAGTTTGAAATTTCTTCAGAAAATAACGTACATGCCAGTTAACATTTATCTATATATCAAGTAATATTTTCAAATTATTATTAATATTATTCTTAATGATGTTTTTTTCCAGTTGGCATGAATTCTTTCCACGTCATTTCAGTGTAGAATAGTCCGGAACGGCGAAAGAAACCACTATTAAATTTTGAACAATTAAGCGATCTGAGTTAGTAAACTTCAAATGCTTTACTACCATTGTTATTAAATGTCTTTTCTTTTTTACACTAAAATGGTACATACGTATTTTTATCATTCATTACACACTATTCAAAAGATATTCATTAAATTTTTTTAATATTGTAATTTCAATAGTTGAGATCCTGAGTCAATTGAAGCTAGACTATCATGGAAAACCTGGGAGCAACCGATGGCGGTGTGTATCCAAGATTCCACCTTCCAAGATTCGAACCCAGGGTCTATGAGTTCCGTGCGCGATCGTGGCTATGCACTGCTGAGGAGTCCCACAATAGGACGAAATGGCCGCCTACTGCTTCCAGATCTTCAATTGTGATCTAGCTTCAATTGACTCATGATTTCAACAATTGAAATTACTATAATATCCACAAAAACCCCTTCTGATATTATATTTTACTTGAGTAGGAGAAGTGTTCCATTTTGAAATAGCATTTTCTCATCAGTAATCAATTTAACAAACTAGAAGTTTAACTTATTAATGATTTCTATAGTTACACATCTACAGTTTTATATATTCATTTATTAATATAAGGAAGAAAAGTACATAGTTTCGTTATATTTAATTTATATACGTATCATAGTGTTTGTTTATAATTAATATTATGCTTTTAGTATAGTTATTTTTATGCATCAATATCTGACTATAAGTTAGACCGTAATCGATGTGATATCGACTGTTTACAATGGTATAATACTAACTGATTGAAAGACAATATACTGGCAGTGATGCAACAGTATTTATTATTTTGCAACTAATGATGAAGATACTAAGTGTTGTATGGTAACCTTTAAATGATTAAATAAACATCTATTATATCCGTAAAACCGCTTTATAGATGTATGCTGAAAAATATTATTCACTGATAAAACTGATACGTAAACCAAGTTGTCTGTCAATCACTTCAACCTTCTCATATTTTATTTGATTGATATAAAGTGAATGAAGTTGTTAGTATAAACAGTTGGATCCTGATCTATGGGTATTGGGCTCTTTATGTAATTCCAAATGTTATGACTTGATTCACTTATGGATTAAAATGTGTGGACTACTTTGAATTCCCAAACAATTGTAAGGAACAGGTTGTTAGAGTTAACCTAGTCAATACTCTGTATTCTTAAACATGTCTCTAATTTGAAAAGTTGTACAGATTCAGATATTTTTTTTCACCTTTTTCCTTCTTTCCTTTGTTGTTTTTGTAAAAGAAATTTGTTGAAATACCTCGTGCTGAGAATTCTACATTGTACCAAAACAGAACATTGAATAAAACCATTTGTTGTGTATTTATGAGCCGCTAGTTATTACGTAATCTATTCGCCAATCAAAATACGACTTATTCGTTCTTATACTGTACTAAACTAATGACATCCGATCGGTGTGATCAGCCTAGCGTCCTATTGGACCGTTGCTCGCCTAGCCCGTCCAGCTGAGTCCAGAATGCCAATAACAGCCTCCACTATGCAAATCATTCATTTCGGACATACTGGATTTATATATTAACCAGGCAGACCTCAATGCACCATAAAATAGGAAATAACATTCATACACAATAAAGCGAAAAAGTGACAGTGAACGTATGAGACAGTAATTAATAAAAATGAGTATAATTTAAGAACAGTAAATCGTACAATAATAATCAATAGGTCAAAACGAAGCTTATAATAAGGGGAATATAAATATACATAATCTAATTATTGAATAGTTATACCATAAGAATATACAGATAATACTGATCCATTAATAGGTCTCAGAAGTTACGCGTACTTTAATCTTCACTAGGATATATCACCATTAATAATAATAATAATAATAATAATAATAATAATAATAATAATAATAATAATAATAATAATAATAATAATTGTTAAATAGCTACACAGTCCACTATGATTTTCAATGACTCTTCAGTTGAATTAGGTTAATGATAAAAAATAGTAATTTCAACTTACACAACTGTTTACAATTCATCATTACAAAGCTTTTAATTAGGACATATGAATGAACGTCAACCAACCTAAAACGCACCAAGTGAACAGCACAAATATTATAGTAAACCAAATCATATTCTTCACGATATGGATAGCAATTCTCTTCACCTCCCCCCTCCGAAAAAAAAGAAATAAACAGTAATACACTAATTAAAATGGACATTAAAGTTTTTAGACTAAAATGATTGATCAAATAATCAAATAGAAATACAAATACATGTCTTGAGATTAGTATCCATGTATGTATGTATGTATGTTTGTATGTGTTTAGGCGTTTGTAAGATTATGGGTTTGTTTGTATACAGTATTTGCGTTGGCATATAATGTAGTTTAGACAACCCATAAATAATTTTACATGTTATCTATTTTTCAAGTAATATTTATTTATAGAACATGAGATTAGTTGAGGTGGAAAATGTTGAAATTGTGCTATCAAATAAATTTAGTTATTTTTTGAAGATTAGAAATGTTTAAATTCACTTGGTATTGTTTACTTGAATGTTTTTATTAATGTTTAAGATTGCAAATCGATCAGTCTTATATTGGCATATATGAATACTGTGTTTATTGCCTCGATATTGCTTTCATTCACAAGCATTATAAATAAAGATGGATGAAGGATAGTAGTGAAATTCAAGACGCATAAGTAAGTGGTTATCAGGAGTAAGTAACTAAGTGAATAACGTGATGGCGTTTGAAACGAACAGTACTTGGTTTGAGTTGCAGAGTGAACATCAACTCTGAGATGCATATCCATCCACTTGATGAGTTCTAAATAGGATAAAACGCGATTCCCGGATTCCATTGTTAGTCACTATTCACCTCTGCTTATTAGAAATGTTTATTTCAATGCTTATTGAGACTGATGTTTAATTTATAGAACATAATATGCTGACCGACGGAATGTTTCTTACTGGATATGGTGTTATTTTCCATGAAAAATTTAAATCTGATGTCATTCATAAGAATCTTATTTCTATCATTAACCAAACACGTCATACGAAGTAGCTGAGAACTGCATTAAGTTCTGTAATCAATGATCTATATATATCAGTCAGTCGCAACTCAGGATCAGGCACATATATGCATCGGTCCAAGTTGCCATACCTCATTAGCACAACAACATAAACACTAAATTACTTCGCTAGTAGTAATATATGGAAGAAAGGTTGTGTATAAAGATATAATACAGTAAGAAAAAATTAGTTCATAGAAATAAATGTATAAAGCAGTTTTAATCACATCATTTAAGGGAAAACAAAAAGTGTATACACATACTTCATTGTGATCGTTTCTGAGCCATGTCATCCAGAGTCTTCAACTATTGGCTACGATAGTCACGCTGACCTCAATCAAGTAGTTCGCATCTACGAATAGACATGTCACTATAACTCATACCTTTTGTTCATAAATGGAGATTATTTAAAATATGTTAGTTGGTCGGTGTGTAATATGATCAGTATTATGATTATTATTTTGTTAGATAATTATTTCATATAAGACATAATCTGAACACCAACATTGTAAAACAGCAGTATTTACACGTAACCATATTATTTACTTATAATTAGACTGAATGGAACAGATTATACTATCCGTATTTGTATTATTTGAACAAACCATGCCTACGGAGTATATTTAAAGGAGAACTAACTCTGTTAAATTAATAAAGATGAATGAATCTGACAATAAAATATCTTAAATAAAGTGAGTAGAACAAGATTTGTAGAATAACATGAATACACTATATTTGAAGACTTTACATCAGCTGTAAACCGCCTAAATTTCTATTAGTTATATTATTATAAAAAGGTTTACACATTGTAATCAATGAAGTTTAGTTCGAAACGATATAAGAAACAAGAAAAGGAAACAATATTTTTTTTCACATAATAGTTAAGATGGATTAGTATTTACATGTTGAAGATGAAGGTTGATGTTATGTAGAACAATAAAAAGATAAGTGATCAGTATGTATAGAAATAAAAAAAGTTTGTACAAGTTTTTACAAGACAATACAAATATACACTGACATGATTTAGAAAATCCTTTTAGTTATCATGCTAAGAATTTCATTTATTTCCAGAACTGTTTGTCACATGAATCCATTATTTGGCATGAAATTCTATTCCTGTCTTAGATTAAAAATATCACAAAATATAAAATGTTTCTTTGTAAATTAAAGACTCTGTCTATGGTTTTGTACTTTTTGGTATTTCAGTTTTTAAAGTAGTTATATTATTTTCTCAAATGTTCGTGGAAGATGTCAAATTTCATGGTAAAAATCACCGGCTGATCATAGCTAAACAAACATTGAAACCCTATGACTACTGAACTACTGCTTCGTTCGAGCTTTGGAATTTCAGAGCACTGTACATCTTCAACCCCTCCGGGGATCAGATAAGCGATCTTTCGAACATCATTTATGGTAACAATTTTATCCACTGATCACTAACTTCGACAGGTAGCGTCAGGAGTTTTAATGAGAAGCTGTAACCTATGGGGTGGAGCTATGTCATGTGCTAGGCAGTTAACTGTTAACGATAATGGAAAGTACTTGAGTAATATCGTGAACTGATTGGTTTTGAACATGTAGACCATTGAATGTTAGTAAGATGGTCTACAGGCAAAGACCACACAACAATATCAGAAGGTTATAGGTCTGGTCACATATGTGGTCGAGAATGCTCACTTCTTAGGAACCCCGTACTAAAACGAAACTTCTGCCCAGTGCATCCTGGTTTTTTATTGGTTTTTTAAGTGGAATAATTTGGTGAGAATTACTATAAAAGTAATTAGACAATCGATGAAAGTATAAATTTCAATGTTCAGGTAGACGTTATTGTACGTGATAATATTGTATTGTAGCATCGAGTCGCGGTTGACTATGATCACCACTACAGGAAGACTACGTGCCAGTTAACTGTGTTGGGGTGATCCAGAAAATTGCTAGCAAAAGACAAGCAAGCATCAGGAAACAGTAAGAAGCGTTTCGTCCAATCAGCGTTCACTTGGAGTCTTGGCCAGAAATATCAAGGAAGTGAAACGTCACATGCAGAGGCTCTGATTGGTTGGCTTCTACACTGCTACTATGTTTAGTAGCATTCCAGAATATTCCAGCTACCCAAGGACATTTAAAATATAAAAATTCTATATTTTCTGTATTGAAATGAACCTTGGAGTAAACTACTTCTCGCATACTTTGAGTCTTCTCTCTCGTGTTCAGGTCGCTATATAGTTCTAGCTTGGGGGTTACAGAATAGCTTAGGAGACAAATATAGCGTTCAAATTTGCAAGACTTATCATTGATAAGATCCCCCGTAGACCAAATATCAGAAGTTAGTTGATGGCTGTAGTCGAGATGTATTTGTTGGCGATCTCGTAGTATCGAAAAGAATACCGAGATCGTACCAAAAGAGCATAAATGTGGTTACTGAGCGCAACCGAATTTGCGCAAAGTCACAATCAACGGAACAATGCATGTGTTTTGGTACAGTCAAACAAATAAGTACGGTAAAACAAGCCCTGGTACAATTGGTTATAAGAATAATTGTTTCCATTAAACCAATCGCGTTCTCGTGATAAAAGTAGGTCACTACATTATTTAAAACGATTGTATTAGCCAGCCATTTTGTTATTTCCCAAGTTTTCTATCCATAAAATTTCAAATAACAATGCTTTGATACAATTCGTGATACAAATGGTTTTGTCTCTCTTTTAATCTAAAATGAAAAAAGAAGAAGAAGTCATGGAATACACAATAATTGTTGTTGTCTGTAGTCCAAAAACAACTCTACTCTTAGTTATTTCGAAAAGCCTATAACTCGAATTACAATATATTATAGTTTTCTACGTATCATATCAACAATTTATTAAGGTTAACCAGTATTATAAAGAAGGGAGAATATAAACGTGGGGTAATTAATTTGAATGCTATTGTAAAGTGTCGTTAGACTTCACGCTGATGTAATCAAAGAAGACCGATACCAAATTTACACTAGTATGTTCAGTGAAAAATCACCAATAATATCTCACTCATGATATCAGTTTTGGCCTAAATAACTCAGAAGTAATTTTCCTGACATTAACACTTAGTGAAGTAGGTTTAAATCCCGTGGAAATCATCAGTTCCATCAAGATTACAGATATTCCATCTTGATGCATTCAATTTAGCATAACATATAGGCCTTTTGTTTGCTTCCTTCAATCAGCCAACATTAGGATTCATTACATTCGAATATTTCGTATATCCCCTTCTCATAGTTAATAAACACAATTTTATTATTCTAGAGGGAGCAACATATTTGTTCGAGAATAACAGCAAACGATAGAATGATCTCTTAGCAAGTAAGAAGCGTGAAAAAGCAGTGCATATAAATAATATGTTACCAAAAATAGTATTGGGATTCAAGTGTTCACTTTAAACTGGTTAATTTCATTAAAACTAAGAATAGAAGTTCCAAGTATTGAATACCCATGGAAATACATATTTTAGAGCATTAATTACAACATCATACAGATAACTATTTGAGTCCTAACATTTAAGTAGGCGACCATAAAGTTTGGGAAATTAAAGGAATTAGTTTAAAGTTGTAATAAATACTGAAACATGTCTCATTTTCTGTTAAGCTATACATTCAGCTGTATGTGATGTGGGTTACTTACATCCCCATAAGTAGTATATAACGGTGGTCCGGCATAAAATGTATTTCAGTAGAAGATCGGTAAGGGAAGAATGGAAACGGAACGCAATGGATATGAAAATGCATGAACAGTGAAATCTGAAACAATGGACTGATATTTACAAACGGAATAGTCAAGTTTGAGATATACGCCGTAATTTCATGGCTAAAACATCCGATTGTCCCTATTCATTTTATTGTTCACAACAATGTAAGTTTCATTGAATCTTGAAAAAAAAGAAAAAGACATCTAAAATCTATTCCAGTGACAGATAATACATTCGAAATTCACGCTGAAAGATACTTGTAGAATAGAGCCTAGATTATATATATAATCTATTTTTACTGTTTATATCATTAACAGTAGATATCAACCGGGGAATTTGAATTAACCAATAATATTTGGTCACATGATTAAAGTAAGTCATTTTAATTTCAACCAATCATAATAAAATTATCTGTATTTAAGATACACACATGAAATCAGAACCATTCGAATAGGAATAGGCGTTAAAGAATTATATGATTACACATGTATTAAAACAATGTATCTAAACATGTTCTATACATTTTCAATCAAAGAAATTTGGAATTCTTTAAAGAATTAACATTTATTTATTTATATTTTCTATATAAAGAAATTGGAATAAAGATTTTATAATGATTTCTGTATAATGTGATTATATATATATGTATATACTGATGTAAAGTTTATAGGATTTGTTCAATTCAAAAAAAGAATCTTGAACATCATTGTTGAAACTCTTTAATCTTCTAGATTGTCTATAACAATGTCATTAAATTTTAATAAACTTTTTTTACAAGATATACTATCTCGAAGAGAATCCCCGCATGCACTTGACTTAAATGAAGAAAATCTTAAAATTCAAGAAGAATCAGAGTATTCAGCAGAAGATAATAATGATGATGATGATGCTGATGAATATGACGATGAAGATAATGAATCTGACGATCGATTTACTGAGGATAATAATGATAATGATGAATATTCAAACTATACCAATGAAAAAACATGTACTAATAATAAAATTAATGAAAATAATAAAACATCTAATAAAATCAAATCAGGAGAACATTTACAACAGTTTAGACTTATATCAGCATTGAATAATCTACGATTAGCTGTAGATAAACAAGCTAAATTACAATCATTACTTAGTGATTATAAACATAAAGATAAAAGTCAAGATTCTAGAATATTATCAAAATTATTAACAGTTAAAGAATATAATCCTACACCAGATGATACAACTAATCAAACTAGTAATCTATCAGACGTAACAACAACAACAACAACAGATAATAAAAATGATACGAAAAAAAATATTGAATTTGAAAATGAACAAAAAGATGAAACTACAAGTCCTACTAGTAAAACAATTCAATCTAAAGTGACATATAGATCGTCGAAAAAGCCATGTCAACATAATACAACAGATATACCTATATCTTTAACAGATAAAGATATGATAGGATTTCGAAGAAATGAACGTTTATCAAAAAGAAAAGAGAAAGTAAGTTATAATTGTGAAATATTTTTTTATTCTATGAAAAGAATTTGTTTTATATTAGATTTTAATAAGAATATGAATATCATACTTGATAAAAATGAAATTAAGTTTGTAAATTGCACTTTCCAGAGTGTCTTCCATATAACTGGTTACAGAAAAACCATTCATGTGTCTTACATTTACCCATGGGTTCGCTGAAATGTTTTCGATTTCTTTGATCCTCAACTTCTAATTGTTTTTTCTGATAGAAAGCAATATCAGTAGTTAAGATCATGAGCCAATTGAAGCTAGACCATCATGAGAAACCTGGAAGCACTGGACGGTCATTTCGTCCTACTGTGGGACTCCTCAGCAGTGCGCATCCATGGTCCTGCACCCTGTGAGATTCGAACCCAGGACCTACTGGTTTCGCGCGCGAGCACTTAACCACTAGACCACTGAGCCGGCATCCAACACTGTTAATGTCTAACTTCAACTAATCCACGAAATTGAGCGACACATTCACCATTGTCTTCAGTGAGTTACTATCTCACAACACACCTGCTTTGTGATGTAGATCTTTTGCCGATTCAAATTTCGATGCATGTTGCTAGAAGCTTAGAATGATCAGTTTCCTATAGATCCATACCAATTCCATAGTTATTTTTAAGTTATGTACTTTTCCAATAGAAAATGAAATGTTATCGCATAACTGACCTCTAATCCCTGATATCAATATGGATCTATTTTTTTTGTATGTCACGTTGTTTATCGAATAAAGGTCATTCCATGCCCGTATTCATCAACAGATTAGTTAGAAAGAAGAAAATGGATCGACCACTTTTCATTATCCAATCGTATTAAAACATTCACAATCTAAACTGAAATTTATATAACCAAAATTTGTTTCCATTATTGATCGATTTCTCTTTTCTTTCGATATTGTATGTATGATTAGAAATGTAATTTTTTAAAGGATAAAACAATTGGAAAGTGTTTAATGGATTTTGTGTTCGTTTAAAAACGCATTGGTTATCCGAGCAGATGCCTTCAAATTAATTAAAGAGATATTTATAGATAGAGAGGTTGACAACATATGACGAAAGACATTAGTCATAACGTCGTTTACTTCATCCTTTTAAGGTTTTTGTAATTTACATAATAAATGCTAAATTTTTGTATTGAATTAATAATTAGGAACTGTCTTAATAATTACTGGCTAGTTAATTTATCACTTACAGTAGCCCATGTGCACCATTGGTTTGGGATCCGGTTAAAGCGCCGGACATTCGCCTTTCGCCCTCTCATTTTCGTAAACAACACCCCCACCACGAAAAGGTAGTGAGTAGGACTTCCGTGGCAGAGGCTATATACGCGTGTGTGAGAGTATTTCGAGAGAAAGGACGAACCCACCCCGCTCTCGGTCATACCAGGTTACTTGGGAGCACTTAAAATTAACACATTAAATTTATTTGTTGAAAAAGTGCTATTTTACGTTAAAGTATATTATGCTTAAGTGAAAGAAGTACTGTCGGAGTGGGTACTATATCAAGCCCATATAGTTTATTCTAGCCTCTGGAGAAGTTAATCTATTCACTTGTTCTCCAATCAACCTTAACTATCTTTATGTAAGCGTATGTGTGTGCATTTCTTACCTTACTCATCAAATGTTTGTAACTTGTTTTTGGTCTGACTATAAATATCGATTAACGCTTGATTAAATCGAGTTGGCTTACATGCCGCATATCATTTCATTTCGTCTCACTCTTTTCATTTCTTTGATCGCCTAGCTGGATCAATAATTGTATGAAATATACATATTCGAATTCCATTCTCGTATTTGACTTATTTATTTTTGTTATTCACCAACGCGAGTTAAGCCGATATTTATATACAAGAATTGGCGACATGTATTTTTCGATAACAAGTGGTAAATGATCTACCTGGAGTAGGATCTCGGGCCATTAAAAATCAACAAGATTCACAGAATGAAGTGAATTCATTTTATTTCAAAACTTCCTATCGGTTGTAAGCCCTCTAGGGTCACGAAGATTTATATAATCAGAAGCAAATACTTGACACTCCAATCAATGAAGTGGATATGTACATTTGAACAATATTGTTTTCAGTTAGATTCTCATCAGTCTTTACAGTAATATACAATAATATTTATATGCATATACGAAATTATTAAACCAATCAAGGCAGTTCATGAATCAATGATAACGGTGGAATAAATTGCATAAAGAAATATAAGTTAAACATTAACACTGTTGGATGCAGGCTCAGTGGTATAATGTTTAAGTGCTCGCTCGCGAAGCCAGTAGGTCCTGGATTTCAATCCCGCTGAGTGCGGGATAGTGTATACGCACTGCTGAGGAGTCCCATACTAAGACGAAACGGCCTTCCAGTGCTTCCAGGTTTCCCATGGTGGTCTAGCTTCAATTGACTCATGATTTCAACTTGTGAAATAAATATAAGTCAAAAGTACAGATGAATGGTGTGATGACAGGTACACTAGTTGTGATCAGAGTAATAAAAGCTTGAATCAGTGTTTCATTATAGGAAGTAGATAAATGACTTGAAAAATATAAACACTAAATAATAAATAGAATCGTTGAGTAAAACTAATTCGGCAAAGGAAGAAATAAGGGTGTTACAAATTTTTTACCCATACAAAGACGTGGATTGTTAGCTAAGACCCCTATATTTGAAATGGATCCGAAAATCATAATGATTGTACGAAAAACACATTATGAAATAAGGCTAAAATTAATAAGCATTTGAATTTTGAAAAAGGATGACGAAAACTGGCGGTGTAAGACAGCATTAATTAATAACAACTATAATAAAATATTAAAAGTGATTACATCATCTTATAGTTTATAATCAGCATTCTCAATAAACCTACCTATTATCAGAAAGGGAGTTTCGTGGATATTATAGTAATTTAAAAGTAGAGTTGACGGGTAAGTTGAATCTAGACCACCTTGGAAAACCTGGAAGCACTGGATGGCCATCTCGTCCTAGTGTGGGATTCTCCAGTAGTGTGCATCCACGACTCCACCCTACGAAATTCGAACGCAAGGCCTTCAGTCTCGCGCGCGAACACTTAACCTCTAGACCACTGAGTTGGCATCCAACAGTATTAATGTCTAACTCCAACTAAACCACGGAATCGCGCCACCGTCCATCATTGTCATCAGTGAGTTACCATCTCACTGGTCACTACTTCTCACCAGAAATCCAGGAAATAATTCTTGGAGACAGTCACTAGTGAGCATATGATGATTATAATCAGGGAGGGGTTTTGTGTATATTATAATGGATGTGTACTGCTGAGGAGTCCCATACTAAGACGAAACGCCGTCCAGTGCTATGACACTTTTCTTCTGTACTCATAAGTTAGTTCTAAAATGCTTGATTACAATAGTTTGTACCATGCGTCCTAAAATTGATGTTGGATAATAATAATAATATGATATATTCTGAAAATAATAATGACAAAATTCATGCCAGTTAACAAGCATAATCGTTTTCATATAAATAGTATTAATAAATATAGAGGGTAGATATTTGGTATTAGATTGTTTGAAGTGTTCTTATTCAAAAATTGTTTGGGCAGTACATTTTTCACATGTAATACAGCAATAAAAGGGATCAGTCGGGAACCTCCAATTTTTTTTAAGTGGGCATTCTGTTGATTTATGAACGGTGTAGTTATGGTCATTTTCTGCACCATAACGAATTGATTATAGTCATCTAAAACTAGAGGAAATAAAATGGAATAAGGGAGCAATGAACAACAAAAGCAATAATCACTACGACGAATCTGTCAGGTCGACCATAATACATATTTCAAGTTATTTAGAAATTATTCAAATTAGTTAAGGTTTCTAGGAAAGGTGTTAGTGTAAAGTTACAACTGGTAGTTAGGTTTACTCAGTTGGGTCAGTATTAAAACGATTAGACATCCGAAGTTTCAATAACCTCATTTGTGGAATGGGATCTCCTAACAGGTATACGAACATTTATAGCATTTTCAGAGCAGAAATACGTATCTAAGAATGGGAGTGATTTCATTTCACGGACAGAATAAAATAAACACTTGTAACAGATACTCAAAACTAAACATCACATGACTGAAGATTTAAAAAGATAAACAAATTTCGGTAATTGAACAGAAACATTTCATACGCACTATGATTATACTGTGAACTGCATGAAAGTAAATAGAATACTCAATATATTTGGAACGAAAACATATTAAACTGATTTCATTGTTGTTCACTTTTCTGTTATTAAAATTTATTACGAAAAGAAACAAATGACTTATTTTGATGGACTTTTGTTCTCTGAGCTGGATGGTTTGGTCGTGGAGCTTTCATTGTTCTTTTGAACGACATCATCAGCACAAACTTCAGATGATGTCGTTCAGAAGAACAATGAAAGCTCCACGACCAAACCATCCAGCTCAGAGGACAAAACTCCATCAAAATCATTCACCTGAGCTACAAATCTTCTCCATCATCACAAATGATTTATAGTATTTATAATAATGCACTTGTTATCTAACAAGCAAAATCAGTAGGCTTTCATCATTACAAATTTTTAGACATTATGAAATCTATCACTGTTCATTGAACAATAATTACAAACATTATGGTTTAATTGCAGATCAGTTGCCGCACAAAACGTTTAGAGATATTATCCTTGTTTATGATATTTAGTGAGGCGAGCTCAAACGTCTTGTAGGAGGTAGCACCATTTTCAATATATCTTGATTATGAGTGCTAAACTTAGGTATATGTGTATGTGTCCGTCACTTTCAGTTATTTAAATGATAACATCATTATCTGATATTTAAAATAATCTGTAGCTATCGATTATATTATCATAGTGATATAAAGCATAATGATCTTTGACTGTTTTCAGCCTTTTCCATTCTATATTTTGAATATGATATCTTTATATAAAATTATATAAAATTTCATTTCTAGTTAATATGAACAGTACTTCTAACGAATAGAAGACTCTCTGTTTTTAGCTCATAATATCAAGAACCATGACGTAAATGATAAAGTGTTATTTATTTATTTATTTGAACACATAAATACTGGCACAAGGAGGCACCAGTTACATATGCGCCACACAAATCTCAATTGATATGTGTGAGAGCTGTAATACTTCCCGGATGCCCAGACCCAAGGTGATTTGCTTAGGAGGTCACACCCAGAGTCTGTGATCTAAAGGTTTGATCCGCAAGGCAATGGAGCAACGTCAGAAGATGCAGTCCCATGGTAGCTGGTGACCAACGATTGGTTCAGACACTATTTATTCCTTTAGGATACTGGAGCCCGTGTGCACCATTGATTTGAAATCAGGGTTTTCCATCTCCCTTTGTGTGGGTCCCCCATATCCACCAACCCGGTTAAAGTGCCGGACATTAGTTTTTTGTCCTCTCAGTTTCGTAAACAACACCCCTAGTACAAGAAGTCAGTGAGTAGGACTTCCGTGTCAGAGGTTATATACGCGTGGCCATGTGAGAGCATTTGGAGAGGGAGATCGGACTCTCCACACACTCGGCCGTACCAGGCCATTTGGGGTTCATGAGAAGCTTTTATTCTTTCAATATTAATAAAATGACATCCGACTAACTAAAACAAGTAGAATAAAACTAGTGATTGTATAATATTCTATTGTATTAGTAATGTCTAATTTATTAAGTTACATAAATAGTTTAACACTGAATTTATTTGTTCATAATGTGACATTTAAAGTTTTGTAAAAAGTGATATTCTGTTGAAAGATTTAAAAGATGAACAAAAAGAAAAATGGTACACTCATGAAAAAAACTACTAACTATTAAACTATCCTTATTTGAAGGGTATTTTATATTTTGATCTTTAAAGTATTCAACAAAACTATATTTCATTTTTATAAATAAACTGAATTAGACATTTTAATTTCATAGGCTATTTTAAGAGAGAAAGTTAAGAGAAACAGAACATTTAAAGTGATACATGATTTGTTATTTTTTTTTGTGGGTTTTTTTGTTGTTGTTTTGGTTTGGACAAAAATAGAATGATCGATCAACAGTCAAATGGACTTTAAAGAGAAAAATGTAATAGGAACAATGGCGTTATCGTTAATATTTAGCTAATCAATTTAGAAAGTGTTTTATGATAATTCTTTTGCATACAATGTTATTTACTTTACTTACTTACGCCTGTTACTCCCAATCGAGCATAGGCCTCCGACTGTCATTCTTCAACCCACTCTGTCTTCCTTTCCAGTTCTATCAAATTTTTGTTCATTTTTATTATGTCTCTCCATTTCTCGATGTAATGTGTTCTTTGATCTTACTCTCCTCCTTTGAATTTGAGGATTCCATGTGAGGGCTTGCCTTGTGACACAGTTGGTTGCTTTCTTCAATATGTGTTCTATCCACTTCCAGCCTTACTTCCTGATTTCTTCCTCCACTGAAAACTGGTTTGTTCTCTCCCATAGTAGCTTGTAGCTGATAGTGTCTGGCGAACGGATCCAAAGTATTTTGGGTAGACAACTGTTAGTAAACACTTGTATCTGATTGATGATGGCTTTCGTAATTCTCCAAGTTTCGCCCCATACAGTAGAACTGTTTTGATATTTGTATTGAAAATTCTGACCTTGGTGTTGGTTGACAATTGAGATACAATGTTACTTTATATTTTACCGATTACTGTAATAATTTCGTAATAAGAAGAGTCAAATTTTCTATTAAATAGTAAATACTACTTCCACTTAAATGGACTCAAGCAACGGATGTATTCATTATCAAGATGATGATTAGTTAATATTAAAACACTGACGATATATGATAACCAGCGTTTCTGCGTCGTACACAGTACAGAATGTCTACTAAAATATTCAATCAATGGCTTTTGATTTGATTGGATTCTTTGATCAAGATGGTTTAACTGCAAATTTTATATTGTTGTTCTAGACGACACTATCAACACCTACCTAACTATATACATAAATTCGACTTGGAAAAAGTAGAAATTCTGTACTATAGACATTCTAGGGATATCAGGGAATTTCTGCAGTTTCAGCATTCAGGTCAATTAGCAATCAACAAACATGTCTAATTAAATCCGATCTGTCAAATCGTTATTAAAAGATCAACTAACAACTTGGTCAGGGGCCAACGGACACGCTAGTGAACATGAATATGAGGAAAGACAAATACAGCAAAACCTATGACTACGACCAATCACACAGGGTCATCAAAATAATCTGATGTAACTTAAAGCGATTACCGAGAAGCTCATTCTATATGAAGTAAGCGCTAATGGTGTTATCTAGAACGACAATGAAAGCCTTTCAGTGTGCACGATTTACTTAAGAGCATCATCTTTCATACTCTTGTGAAGTAATAATAATAATAGGATTCTGCTCAGTCAAGATACGAAAGTAGAGCTTAATAATAAAGGCATTTTACTTAGTCATTCAAAAGATCTCTAGTGTTACTATTTTAGGATTAAGCTAATTGATTTTACTCTTCATTAACACTGATTTACGATTGAATTCATAAGATAAAGTTTAAATCAGACTAAAAAGAAAATAATGTATGGTTGAAGCACATAGTCAAGTGAACAAGAACACAAGTAGGGACAATTGAATGTATTTGACTATAAAATTACAGAAAGTCTTAGTAAAATCTGAGAACCATACAGTAAATTCTTCATTTGGAAAATGTCAATCAATCGTTTCATGCTTCATTATTCTTTTATTTCCACAGCATTCATGCCACCAGGCATTTCACTTTCGACTGATGATATACATTAATTATATCTGTCGACATCAGTAGCACACACCACAATAGGACAGATGGAACATAGGATAATGAAAACAATTACCTGTAAATTATTGATGACATTTTCAAACATTTTCATCAAATTTATTTAAAAGCGTATTACGCATGACACGATCTAAGTGGACAAAGATAAACGTTATGTATTTTGTCTGTAGGCATAATTATAAAGTCGAAATTTAGATTTTTGTTTGAAAATACTCGGTTTGATTAACCGTATAGATAATTTTTGTGTATCATAATGTCACTACTTTGGGATATGATGTCTCTGAAAAGATGAATAAAATAGAGAACTGATATAAATAACCTCTAATAATTTTCAGTGTCTTTTAAAGATAAGATAGAATAACATAGTTTTCCTTTATTATATTTCGTGAGAAGAAATTGATGAATTTACACAGTGACCATACTTTATTCCAATGAACTCGCTCCATGTCTTAAGTTGTTTTCATAGTACATCTCTGAAGTGTGCAAAAATAAAAATCGAACAGTTGTTAGGTGTTCTCTGAATTCCACTGGTTCTCTGAAACACTGTATTCTGATTCAGTGATCTAAAAGTAGTACGTTCACTATGTGTTAAGAAATTCTGGGGGTCCACCGTTAGAGAGTCTTAAACAAGAACTTGGTACCTTTTCAATTTTTCTAGTTTATAATGACTTTTTAGTTGGTGTCAGTTTATAACGAGAAGATACATAGAGTTGTTTTATTCTGTGATTTTTGTTCTGCGGAAAAGCATGTTTTAATAAAATGATACATCATCACCGTCAATGCCTAATTCTTTTGGATTTTTAGTAAACATGATTTTATTTAAAACATTCTCATGATTATAAATAATGATAACATTAAGATAGCTAAATGCCTTCTCACTATTCATTGTGATACGCGGTTGCTGGCGGGGGGTTATAGATTCCATAAGATAGTCTTCAAGCATTGTCACTGGGTAGCAATTATCAAGGCGTGTAGGAAAATCCCGCTTAACATGGACAAGGTCAACTAAAGATGATCAGTTCTGTAGGAACAGTTTAGATAAAGAAGCTTAATCAGGTAAAGGTTTCTATTTATTATGCATGACCTGTTTATTCCATGCAGAAGAAAGTACGCTTTGCTACAACTTTGTCGCGGTAGGTGATATCAATCAAATGGTTTTGTAAAACCAATGTTGAGTCTGATGAAACCGGATCTCACGGCCATGTCATGTTTTGGTCTTGTTCTAATTGGATGGTCTCCATTTGTCTCACTAGAGTGCAGAAAGAACTCAGAGCATCAACCTATCATAATCAAACAGAGATGTAGCTAAGGGTAGTGATAAGAGGTATTAAGGTTCCATATACTGGTTGTTCGAGATTGCTAAACCTCTTGGTTGTATTAATACGGTCTCTTATGGCCGAGTCACAGTATCGTGTTCACCGATATCTGCCGACGCAATATTCTATGAATTCTACCATAAAAGATCATTCATTCTGTAGAGTTTAACTGATGAAGTGTGCAGTAAATCCTAGCACTGTCAGTATCTCTTGTATGGTCTTTTAGAGTGTCATCCTAGCATTCTTAAATTCAATGTTAATCTTTTCATTCTTTTCGTTTAAATATATGGCTGACAATGGATTTATTAATAAATAATACACTTATATAAACATTAAAATTAAATGATCCTGATCAAGTATTATGTTTCCTAATAGTCTATTCTTAGATCCTTTTATCAATTCAAAACGTTAATAACTAATATCAATAGTTAAATGAACTAATTTCAAACTTGTACAATATTTAATGCCATTAGATTTAATTAACTTTAATTAATTAAACTTATTTTATTGATGCTAATTTAAGCAAAAGTTTCGTTATATATTCTAATGCTTTTTCTTTAGTTAATCAAGTTATTAATGATTCTTTTGAACGAAAAAGTATTAGGTCTTATTAAGTTGCTTTAATTGTACCTTATCAAACATTAATTATTCTACTATGTTGTAAATTTAAATCGCTCCCAAATACTCTGGTACGGCCGAGAGTGGGGAGAGTCCGATCTCCCTCTCCAAATGCTCTCACATGGCCACGCATATATAGCCTCTGCCAGAGAAGTCCTACTGACTGCCTTCTTATGGCAGGGGTGTTGTTTACGAAATTGAGGTGACGAAAAGCGAGCGTCCGGTGCTGTAACCGGGTTGGTGGATATGAAGAGTTTACCTAGAGGAGTTGGAAAACTCTGATTCCAAACCAATGGTGCATATGGTCTCCAGTATCCTGAAGGAATAAATGGCTTATGAACCTATTGTTGGTCCCGGCTACCATGGAACTGTATCTCCTAATGTTACCATTGTGGATCAGACTTTTAGGTTGAAGACTCTAGGTGTGATCCCCTAAGAAAACCACCTTCTTCGGTTTGGACACCCGAGCAGTATCACAGCCTACACACAAATCAAGTGACTTGTGTTGTTCATATGGATTTGGCGCCCACTTGTACCAATATTTATGCGTTCAAATAAATAAATTTAAATCAGAAATTTTCGTCATTGAAGTGTTTTTAAATGATGAATAACATACGTATTCAGAGCATTGCTGAGGAATCCCATACTAGAATGAAACGGCCATCCAATGCTTTCAGGTTTTCCAATTGACTCATGAACTCATTTATTAAATTACTACAATCTCTGCACAAAAAACCCTTATCCGATTGTAACATATATTGTTATTCCATATAGAATTGTTGATTTGGGCGAGACAAACTAACAACTAGACACAATAATTGTCTTCTATTTACACTATAATGTATACAATACAAAGTTCATGCTTCATTTTGTATATCGTAAAATAAATAAATGAACAAACCAAGAAACCACATTTTATCTTACATAAATATAAACAAAATAATCAATAAATTCCCTATAAAATTGATATGAATGTTTACTAAACATAAAAAAAATTTGTTTATTTCAATAAATCAATAATCAATATTATTCAATATTTGTTTGTTTATAATTTTTTTCTTCACAATGAGTGGCTTATTTAAGTTGTAATTGAACAACAACGAAAAGAATAACGAAAATGGTCATAAAAATGAAGTGGTTTATTGTTTATTATAACAAGTTTCTTCTTGCATCTCTAATAGAAGAATAAACACAATTGTAACCTATTCAAATGTTTCTATTTATAGTAGTAGTAGTAGTAGTTAATTGTATTGGTAATTTTAATCCAATTTTCAATATAGATTATAGTGAAGATATATTTATTAGATTTTAGTTGTTATATTCCTTTTCTTTTTAATAATCATAATGAATTTCGGTAATGTATACACAACGCTTTTTCTTTTTGATGTATATGAGTTTTGTAAATCAATCGATAAAAATCAAACAACTACAACAACAACAAAATGAAAAAATAAACATAGTACCTGTTTGTTTGTTTGTATGTTTTTGTAAATGTCAGTTTAACACCGATTTAACCAAAGTACTGAATAAGAAGAAGAAACATATTCATGAAAGAAATCAAAAGTTATAATCTTTATTGACATTGATTAGTTTCACAATATTTTGGGCGTTGAGTTGATGTGAGATTGTAGTAAGCCTATTCAAGTACTATCTGCTCATTGTAATTTAGACATTTAATTCATTATGTAATTTTCTGTGTGAGTCTGATTGAGCACATATCTGCACATCGATTTTTAATCTATTCTCCTATTGGTTGTAATACACAGACAATCAATAATTTATCCATACTTGATTAACAATCATAAAAAAAATATTTTTATCACACATTCCTCGTTTCACTGTGTGCTTGCTTTCTGTACACTTGAGGATTTCACTAATCTTTAACAATAACCAATCTTTATAAAGGGCGGCCTGCTTGAGCATCTGGGCTACCTGTTCCTGTCATCTAGATATTTCAACAAGTTATCTATTTTTGTTTGTTTTAATATATCATTATGTTTACTAATCGCATAACGTATTCTGCTGTGTTTATGAAAAGTGTACAACCTTTCGTCGTCAAAGTTACAAAAAACTTAATAAGAGACAATGTGGTTGCTGGCAATATACAGCGAAAAGAATGTACATTATTCAGATGTTCATTTACTGAACTGCTAACATCTAACTGGCGATCACTCAATATTTATCGCCAGGACCGACCAAGAAGAAAGAAACGGAAACTTGTTGAAATACTTTGTGCTGAGAATTCTATATTGTACCAAAAATATAATATTGAATACAGCTGTTGATAATAATAAATAATAATAACTGATGTTCAGGCTTTTGAATAATCTCGAGTAAATCTATAATTCTACTAGGAGAGTTAGCCTGCATTAAATACTCCATTAACTGAATACTATTTATTGAAGTCAGATATAGGGGAAATTAACCTCTACAAGGCATTAATATTTAATATCAGATGGGTTTTGTGGATATTATAGTAATTTCAATGGTTAGGATCATGAGTCAGTTGAACCTAGATCACGATTGAAAACATGGAATCACTGGACGGCCGTTTCGTCCTATTGTGGAACCGGTCTGTTCCTTTTGCAATCATCAATCCATTATCTCACATCCCATTGTTCATGCGTTTTTTTTACAAATTGTATTGTGTTCCTTTTTTGATCTTCTCCCATCTTCTGCTGCCAGACATTACGTTTTTAACTCGCGTCATATACTACTTATTTCAATATAAGTAGCACGCACCACACTATAATCTACAACTGTCTGTAAAAGAAATAAGTATAAAATATCAATAGTTGAGATCATAAATCAATTGAAGGTAGACCACCATGGAAAACTATAACTATTGACATTACTACGATCTCCACAAAACTCCTTCTGATACAAATAGAAAATAACTTAATTTCAAAAATATTGCTATCAATCATTTAGTTGGATTAAAATCGTACATTTGAAGAGAGCTTCATAAGTTAAACTAACTGGCCAGTAACAGATATGATTCTATTACTAAATGATGTACTCCAAACGTTTAATCAATATATAACACAATTGCTTTCCAAAGTAATAAAATAGCTTATTGCTTTCAACGGTAGGCTAATGATAAGTAAGTGAAAAACCATTTTAACCTGAAGTGAACAGCTCACTGCATATATTATAAAGACTTTCATGAATATATAATGAATTGTATGAGGATTTCTAAATCTAATGTATGATCCTACGTTTGTTGAGTTTTTTTTTCATACCTAACTCATCTATAGGTACAATATTTGGACATTCTCTAGTAAATTGACACTGAATTATTTTTATGACAATAGTCAATATGTGAAAAATCCTGCCGTGGTATATCACTGGGTATTTCTGGAAATGGACTAAATTAGATAACACAGTTTAAAATATATTTTTTTTTCGGTACAATTTGGTTATGAATCAAAGATAAAGCTACGATTTAACAAATCCTGTATGTACTTAAATATTAAAGTATTTACCTAAATCTAAGACTTCATTAAGTACTGGAATGTTGATTTGATTCATTTATGTACATCTAAATCAAATAGTATTTTAAGCATAAATGAAACATAGAGATACATGAACCAGTGGTGAGAATTTAAAACTACTTTCAGTCAATAAACAGACAGTTTGTAACAGTTAAAATAATATTTAGTAATAGAAATAATCAAACCTGTTAAAGAATTGTATTTATTCAAGGCTTATCATCGGTTTTGTAATCTCAATATTGTAGATATATCGTTACATAACCTCATTTATCTCGATGGAAATAGATTTGTTTCAGTATTGTTCCTTTCTAAATGTTTCCCTTAGTCATAAAGCAAACAGTACTGGGCTCGAGTCCCAGTGTGAACATCAACTCTGAGATACAAGCATATCCAGCTGACGAGTCCCAAATAGTGCAAAACATGAGTCTTGGATTCCACTGCTAGCCACTATCCATCTTTGCTCAGTCATAAATAGATTGATATAAAAAATTAGTCCCTATTTATTTGATTCCTGCTAACGAATTCTCTTAAGATTTAGCAGGATAAAGTCATATGATAAGATGTTTTCTTTCTTTCTAATAAACCAGTAATAAAGTGATTCGTTCAAGAATTTATACTGAAGCAAGTCAATTGAAATAAACATCCACTAATTCATATGTGTCGCACTATGAAGATATGAAGAAATGTTCAATCGGCGTGTTTAATACTTATTTTTACCCTAAAATGGTATGGTATCATAGTATTCTGAATTATAGAAAAGACACTTTATTTAAAGAAACTAGACACATATTTCAAGTTACGCATTCAATTCAATTTCATATAACTATTATTTCTTATCAATACAGGTATCAGTACAAATTCGTGTTGTATTTTTAAAAATTGGTGAAATTGATACACTGAAAGAAATCTATCACGCTGATGCATTTATACAAGCTAAATGGAGAGAACCACGTTTAGATGGTAAAACAGATGAAGTAAGTAAAATTCATACGTGTCATTACAATACATCCAAATACTTTTATGTTGTGTTTACATTTCAAGTATATTTATATTTAAAAGACTAATATTTGAACGAAGAATATTCTCTTGGATAAATTCTCTTTAGGTTCTACAATTAAATTATCCAAATTAATAATCCGAAAAATGGTCAGGTTAAGGGCAAAGTACATCGTTTAGAGCATGTAAATTTAGGATTATGATAAACAAAATATAATAAAATTGTTAATGTTAATATGACTCTTATAGAATGTTAACTTGAATCTGCGTATATGTTAAGTGAAATTTTAAGATCCATGATCAGAATAAATATGGCTCAAGTAGGGTGAGCGAGAAATATTAGTGCAATTACAATTCGATCAGATAAGTAAGACGTAATACGGAGGGATGAATGCGAAGTGAATGGATCATGTAAAGGGGAGATTAATGATGTTTAACCAATAATAATAATAATAATAATAATAATAATAATAATAATAATAATAATAATAATAATAATAATAATACAAAGATTTATGAATAAAGATAACAGGGACAATTACAGTTGACTACGAAAGGTTGTAGTCAAATTAGGTCATTAAATAGTTAAGATTACGATTGATTAATTAGCCTTGTTATTGGCCAGGGGAGGAAGAGTGGTTGAATATATTTCTTCTGTACGCATAGCTCCGGTTTCTTCATCCGGATGGCTACTGCTTCAGTCGTTTGAAGGACTTTCAATCTGACCAGTTTTGGCAAAACATTACTTATAAATAATTGAAAAAGAATGGTTTATACCGGCATTATGACCGGTTTGTACTAAGTGGGCCAATATTGAGATGTTCACCTTCTTCATCAAACCTCTGCTTAGCCACGCTGGAAGGTGTTCACGAGCACGAAAATGTAAATTCCTAGAACTTCGACCAATATAACTCACTCCACAGGAGCAGTCGAACTGATAAATACAAAATGAGGTGGTCATTCTAGGTAATTCATCTATTAGCTTCGGTGTAACCATTGGGCGCGTATAAAGTACTAATCGCAGTTCTCCTGCGTTAAAAGACTTTGTATTGTCCTACGTAATCTCTGAGTTAGTATTTCACTAGTCGCATCTCCTCTGAATTATATTTCATGAACTACACTGTAATCTTATGTCTATATATACTATATATACTATGAATTGATGAATGAGGAAAGAATATTTCTTCGGTAGTATATATTGTCAATACACAATGGATACAAACTTTTGTTGAATAAAAATGTCACATTTTTCTAACTTATTCAATACTAAAAGTGATATTTGTACTTAGGATAAAAATAGATTTTATTTCCATTTTGTTCCTTTTTGTTTCTTTTTAATGTTTCAAATACAAAACAATATATTACGTAATTTCATTACATGCGAAAAGACTAGCTCATTGTTATTTAATGTAATATATACATGGTTCAATAAAGATTTTTATTATTAGGTTATGTAATTTATATCCATGTATTTAATTTTAAACATTATTTGGTCGTCGCAATTGTTATATCTGGTCGTTGCTGATTGTTGTGCCGGAAAAATGCTGATCATTTATACTCTGAACGACGGACCTCTGCAATTCCCACGATGAGAAAGTAAGGACACAAAGACTGGTATAAGTGAAGATTTATTAGCCCCATAACACTATGACGACGACGATGATGATGATGCTAATAATAATAATGAATGAATCACAATAGTCTAAAATACACTGGTTTATATATTGATTGTACACCCACTTTGATTAATAGTTAGGATTAGATGACATACTCAATTATAACAAATCACTTACTGAGCATAGTTCATGTCAACTGAATACAAGAATATCGTATAGTATACAGAAGGAAATGTCATATTGGGCCAATATTGAGATGTTCACCTTCTTCATCAAACCTCTGCTTAGCCACGCTGGAAGGCGTTCATGAGCACGAAAATGTAAATTCCTAGAACTTCGACCAATATAACTCGCTCCACAGGAGCAGTCGAACTGATAAATACAAAATGAGGTGGTCATTCTAGGTAATTCATCTATTAGCTTCGGTGTAACCACTGGGTGCGTAGAAAATATTAATCGCAGTTCTCCTGCTTTGTTGAGATAAATAACTTATTATCTGCCCATGTGAATCATTTTCAGCTTAGCTTATTATTACAAACTACAATGTAAAGTTCGTGAGTGGTGGACAATTGACAGATGCATTTCGAGTGAAGACTCGTATTAGACAAGGCTGCCTACTCTCCCCCTTTCTCTTTCTTTTGGTGATTGATTGAATTACGAAGACCTCTACATCTGACGGGAAGCATGGAATACAATGGACAAGTTGGATACAACTAGACGATTCGAAGTTCATAGATGACATGGATATTCTATCCTATACACATAAAAAAATACACATGAAGATAACTGGTGTTGCAGTAGCAGCCTCTGCATCAGTAGGCCTCAACATACACAATGGAAAAAGCAAGATCCTCAAATACAACACAGGGAATAACGCAATCACACTTGATGGAGAAACCTTGTAATAGATGGAGGCGTTCACATAACTGGTAGGCATCATCGATACACAAGGATACTTTGATGCAGATATGAATGCAAGGATAGGCAACGCAAGGACAGCATTCCTACTGTTGAAGAACATATGGAACTCAAAACAACTGTCTGGAAGATAATATCAAATTCAAAATCTTCAATACGAACGTCAAGATAGTCAGTTCCACTGTACGGAACTGGAACTTGGAGATCTGGTACAACCATCATTTAAAAAGTATAAATGTTTGTAAACAATTATCTATGTGAGATACTCAATATCCATTGACCTGATATCATCAAAAAGAATCTATTGTGGAAGAGAACAAAACGGCTTCCAACTGAAAAGGAAATTAAGGAAGGATGACAGAGGTGGATAGGACATATATTGGGGAAATCATCAGACTGAATCACAATGCAAGTGCTAACTTGGAATCCTGAAGGCAAAAGGAAAAGTGGTGGACCAGATAACACAATGAGCAAGGAATTGGAGCAGACACGAAAAGAATGAATAGTACTTGGAAATGACTGAAAAAGATTATCCACGACAAAGTTGAATGGAGAATGCTGGTGGGCGGCCTATTCTTTTCTATGATGGGTAACAGACATAATATGGTATGTAAGTAAGTTGTTATGCGAAAAAGACATCTACAAACTAGTAATTAGATTGTAAAGAGTAAATAATTTTGTTCAAATTTTTATGGATAAGATTGGTAGTTTATTTTTGTAGTTTAATGACAATTTGCTAATGTTAAAACTGTTGTAAACCATTAGGGTTAAATAATTTAGCGAATTCATCTAACTGGCCTAATTTATTATAAATATTGATCCCCTATTCTTGCTAAATTAACTTGTATTGTACAATACTGGACAATTATTTATAGGAAGTATAATTACATAACTGATTAAAACCAAAAAAAACAATATACACAATTGAACTAGTGACTAGCTTCTTCGGAGTTCTAGTAAGAAGCCATGTCCAGTGGAGCTAATCCGTTTCGGGTAGGGACAGGTATCTACCTCAGTACAATGGAAGGTGGTCGCACAATTTCATGAATTGGTTGAAGTTAGACATTAACACCGCTGGATGCCGGCTCAGTGGTTTAGTAGGTTGAGCGTTCATGCGCGAGACTAAAGGTCCTGCGTTCAAATCCCACGAGCGAGATCGTGGATGCACACGGCTGAGGAGTCCCATAATAGGACGAAATGGCTATCCAGTGCTTCCAGGTTTTTAATGGTGGTCTAACATCAATCGGTCTTTGATTTCAACCAATAACATAATAATCTCCACAACCCTATACTGAATGGTAAAAATAAAAATTTTATTTTACAAATTCATTATTCAACATAAACTTTATGTTACAGAATCTTCGTAAAATAGATTTACAACGCTGTTGGAATCCACTTATAATTATTGATAATATATTAAGTGAATCTAAAGAACAACATTGGATCATTACAGAAAGAAATGAACATGATGAAATTTTCATTGTTGAACGTCGTCGTTTAAGAGGTGTGTTTTTGGAGACATTAGAATTAAATGATTTTCCATTAGATGTTCAAGTGAGTTAATTTTAATTAATATATATTGTCAATTTGATTTAAACTAATATATTTGAAATATGATTAAATTTCAATTAGATAATGTTAAACTGGAAACTATAATACACTTATGTATATTTGTTTTAGAATAAACAAAATTATTTCATACATATAGTTCCCTTTATTAACTTAAAGAGAGCAAGAATGAAGATTGATGCAGAATAATATGAATTCATTTCATTTCGTTAAGTTCTCATCAACTGCTTACAACGTAAAATATTTGAAAATCAACATTATTATAGATATTGACATACTTATACATAAGAGGATGATTAAGGATGAATATATGTGTATCATGATGTAGCAAAGATTTCGTTAGAGTTAATAAGGTTATAAAGTTTTGTTTTGAATAAATAATGTTTAAGAGGGAAAGTTCCAGAATATTGAATTAGTGATTAAACCTCATGGAATTAACAAACGTTAGATGATTATGTAATAAAGCAACTGATAGTAGATTAATGGTAATATAGAAAGATATGGATTGAAATCAGTCAATGATAGATAGAATATAACCAGCTGTTGTTATTTTGCATACGAACGGAGCTGGACGACACCGAAGTAAATGTCCTTTGCAAAATGAATGCATGATATCAATAAAAGAGTATAGAATAGATAGAATAAATTGGTAAAATCTATTTTCACAAATGATTATGTGGTATTCAGTCTTAGGCATTAGAATAGGTTCAGTGTTACTGTTTTCACTTGGTTATATATATGATTACTGACTAAAAATTTGAAAGCTGATAGATAAATGCAAAATTTTTTGTCATTAGTTACAATTCATTTAGTTTACTGATACTGTTTCCATTATTTATTGTCTACTATAATGAGACAAACTTATTAGGATTTATTTAAATACTTACGCCTGTTACTCTCAAAGGACAATAAGCCACCGACCAGCATTATCCAACCCACACTGCCTTCCTTTCCAGTTCTATCAAATTTTTGTTCGTTTTTATTATGTCTGTCTCTATTTCTCGATGTAATGTGTTCTTTGATCTTACTCTCCTCCTTTGACTTTGAGGATTCCATGTGAGGGCTTGCCTTGTAGCAGTTCGGTACTTTCCTCAATATGTGTCCTATCCACTTCCAGCACTTCTTCCTGATTTCTTCCTCCACTGAGATCTGGTTTGTTCTCTCCCATAGTAGCTTGTTGCTGATAGTGTCTGGCCATCAGATCCGAAGTATTTTGGGTAGACAACTGTTAATAAACACCTGTATCTTCTGGATGATGGCTTTTGTAGTTCTCCAGGTTTCCATCCCATACAGTAGAACTGTTTTGACACTTGTATTGAAAATTCTGACCTTGTTGTTGGTTGACAGTTGCTGTGAGTTCCAGATGTTCCTCAATTGTAAATATGCTGCTCTTTCTTTGTCGATCCACATTTCACATCTGCATCAGATCCATCGTGTTCATGAATGATGCTGCCTAGATGTGTAAAGGTTTTACATCCTCCAAAGTTTCCCCATCAAGTGTGGTTTGATTTGTGAATGTTGTGTTGTATCGGAGAATCTTCCTTTTCCCTTTGTGTATATTGAGACCTAATGTTGCTGAGGCTGCTGCTATACTATACAGGTCATCTTCTTCTGCATTTGTTGTTGCGTGTACGACAGAAGGGCCAGATAATCTGCGAAGTCTAAATCGTCCAAATGCATTCTAGCTGTCCACTGTATCCCGTGCTTCCTCTCAGATTTTGACATCTTCATAATCCAGTCGATCATCAGGAGGAAGAGAAAGGGTGAAAGTAAGCAACATTGATTGACACCGGTCTTTACTTTGAACGAATCTGCCAACTGTTCTTCATACATGCTAACCAGAAAAAACTATATAAATAATACGAAGTAAAATCTTCTTTTAATCCTTAAATAATTTCATACATTGTGAAATAAAACTGTTGGAGTATAATTTTAAAAATGATTTTTTTTTTCATAATCTAATATAAGTAAGTTAACTTTAAGAATACTGAACATTTCATTAACAACAATTTATATAAGTAACAGATCATACCATTACAATTTCAACCTAATCATGATATCATTTCTGGTGAGCGACCTTTGCCCTTTCATGAGGAGTAACAGGCCCTGAACAAGAACATGATATCATTTAGTTAATAAGTTGAAATACATTTCTAATTCACTATTATCCAATTCATATTTACAATAAAGGTGACCTCTAATTAGAATTAACCAAAATATATTAAAACATGTTGTAAATCAGTGTAATTATGTTATTCTAGCACAATTTTTATTAACATTTATGTAATCGGTCTCGACGTTTTATACCCGTTTAAACTGTACAAAGAAATATAAACTTATTTAATGCTATTAAGTAAAAATATTCAGAAGTCAAAGTGGATAAGTCAGTCAGTCAGTCAGTCAGTCAGTCAGTCAGTCAACAACGTAGAACTTCGTACGTAACTTCATCAGTTCGAGTTGCCACACCACATTATCGTACAGTTACAATTGTCAATTCAAATCCCATATTGGTAGAGGTAGTAAAAGTATAAGCAGTAATCAGAAATATTAGGGTTCGAAGATGCTATTCAAGGAGTATAATCCAGTGAAATAAATTTGGAAGGAAAATAAAGGATATGAAGAATTCAGAAGATTAGAATTTAGAACACAAAGAGTGGGTGCACCTGCGCCATTGCAAACGATTTTGAGCCATGTTATTCAGGGTCTCTAACCATCGGTTGCTGTCGTCTCGCGGATCCCAACCAGGTAGTTTACACCTACCAATATGGCTCAGTTCATGTGTCAGTGACTTCATGGATTTGTGCCATGTTTTAGTCTGGCCGCCCCTAACTTTCTTCCAAAGGGGATATGGACATTCTAATGTAAGCTAAAAAGTAAATACACTTTATACTATGATTAATGACATTTATTTCTGAAATCTCATCGAAATCAAGATCTAAGATTTCATATATATAGAGTTCACTTTATTGTATTGAGGAAAGTAAAAATACAGAATTAAAGAGAATGAATTGATCCTATTTCATTTGGTTCTTAATATCTGATTACTTCCTATTACTTTCATAAAGAAGTTTAGTTGATAGTTATTATGATTGCAAATCAGTGTAGTATAGTAAGGATGTAAATAAGTTTAATAAATTAAATTAAATATTGTAAATAATAATCTTATGTAAAAGAATGTTCTACAGCATTGGTAGTAAAGAAAGACTAAAGAGCTAGAAATACCTGTTTATTCAACAAGCAAACGCTTATAATAACTAGGAGTAAAATGAATAAAGAAATAAGCTCACTTATCTAGAAGACAGACATAATAAAAAGACGTAATAATATAATTAATTGAAACAGTTAAAACATTATGACATAAGGAAGAAACGTTTTCATCTTCAAGGGAAGAACGATTAACACTTAACTCTTGTTGTATACATAAATCAAGTTTCTGACATCTGATACCAATGGCTACAAAATACCTAAAATGTTTAAAAATTCAAAAAAAATAACTTTTCAGCATGTTTTCTTTTTCAGTTTTAGAATTTTTAGCGATATTTCATGTTTGTAATGTCGGTTGCTATGTTAAGCCAACAAAGCTTATTCTAACTTCTGGACAGACTAATTAGTTTATACTTCTCAAGTCACATTTTAACCTTGTCAATTATTCGGTTATCAACACTGACTGATTTCACATGAGCATATGTGTGTGCATTTCGCATCCTTTTCATCACATGTATGTAGCTTATTATTATTGTTTGATTATAAATATCGATTTTACGCTTGAGTATATCGAATTAGCTCACACACATTCTCCACCATGCATCGTTTCGTTTCGCTTCATTTCTCTGATCGTTTGTCTAGACAAATGATTGTATGAAATATACGTATTCGAAATTCATTCTTTTATTTGTCTTAATTAATTCTGTTATTCACCAACACAAGTTAATAATAATAATAGTAATAATAATAATAATATACGAGGATTGGTGACATATATTCCGACAGCAATCATTCAATTACAATCATTCGTATAATATTGCTGGAGTAAGATATGGGGGCCATTAAACTAGTAAATCTGTCGACAAAATCGTCCAATCTAATTGGAGTCAAAATAACAGGGCACTAAATGCTTACAGGATATAATGTTACTTATTTGTGCATCTCTTTGAAATACATTAATGAGTTAACAAACAATCCTTAATTAGCTTAAGTTAAATTAGAAGTACAAGAGATTGTTCGTTTGGTAGTAAGTCAAAGACAAAATATTCAGATTTTTATATATTAATCAAAATGCACTAGTCTGAGCCATGTTGCAGACTACTTGGTTGGGGGTCCACGTGACTATCGTAGCCATTGGTTAGAGACTCTGGATGACATGGCTCAGAAACGATCACAATGACGTAAGTGTATACACTCTCTATCTTCCTTTAAACTATGAGATTTAAATCGCTTCATGTCTTTTTTCTACCAACTAATTCTTTCTTCATGTACTATGTCCTTATATGCAATCTTTCTTTTATGTATTACCACCAGTAAATTAACTACTTGTATGTATCCGGTGTTCATCTTATGCTAATGAGGTATGGCAACTTGGACAAATGCACATATACGTCTGGTCCTACGTTTCAGTTGAGTGACTGACATTAACATGAACTTAGATCAATGAAATGTGATTTAATCTAGTAACTTTTAATCTAAAACTCAGATAATTATGAAACACTTAACTAGAATTGAAATAATTCATTATTTTAAAGGTCTATTTATTTTCATAATATACTTTCAGATTTTCAATGGTGGTCTAGCTTAGATTGATTTGTGAATTCAACTGTGAAAATAATTTTCTGTATATTATCAACTGCTAAGTGATTATAAGGTTATTGGTTTATTGTATCTGCTTCATTTTATGCTTAAGTTAGCAAACTATATTTATATTTTGGTCAAACATTAGTATGTTATGTACTAAATCACTGTACATATTTGGAATGAATACATGAATTTAATATGTCAAATAATACAAGAACTAGTTTTGAAAATGTTCTGGTTTGTATAGTATTGATGGGAGTTTTTAGGTTTAAATGAACGATTATTAAGCGATGTTGCAGTGGACAAGAACACAAGTGGGGATAAACGAATATATTTGAGAACCAAACAATAAATACTTAATTTGAGAAATGTTAATCATTTGTCTCAAACTTGACTGTTCCTTTCTCAAATATCAGTTAATCATCTCAGACTTCATTGTTCCTGCATTTCCATACCAATCGCTTTCTGTTTCCGTTCTTCCCTATTCGATCTTCTCGACCATCTGTTGCCAGACATTCTAATCTTCATTATCGTTACATACTACTTATGTCGATATGAGTATCACACACCACAATGCCACTAGGTTTATTGATAATCGGCTAATAAATAATAAACCTGATAATTATGACATCATATTAATCGTTGGTTTCGTATTGATATGTAAAATCATGGGCTAAATATACTAAGCTAAGTCTTTAATGTGCAGACTGGTGTAGAATAAACTTTCATGTGAGAGCTTGGATAACAAAATACAACCAAAATATATAGACCTTTGTTCATAAATACAGGGTAATGAGAATTTTGAATTGTATGGAGTTGTTAAAACCAATGTTGGCGAGACTATCATTTGTGGACGAGCCAATAAAATACAAGGTAACAGATTTTGGATTTTGGCGTGAACTTCATTCATTTGTTTGGCTAAATACCATTTTGGCATTATTAGCTGATTTCAGTTCGTGATGAAAACATTAAGTTTTCATCCGCATTTTAGATGAAACTTTGGTGAATGCTTTTTATCAGCGTGGTTTGGTTATTCAAATGAACATATTGTTGTTAGTAAGATTTGAATGCGTGTGTATATTGGTTTCATTAGCGCATACTTACCTAGATTATAGCTTGATATCTTTCATTATTTTATTGAGCGTGTAAAATCACTGTAACTCCTGATCTCCTAAGAACTGAGCTCTCAAATTAATATCTTTCTGTTGATTTAACGCTCAAAAACAATATTTCAAAATGTTTGAAGACTCTTAATAAAATTAAGATAGTTCTGTATAATTTTGGATTGAAGCTAACACTGAAACCTAGGACCCTCGTCTTGTCTTATTGTAACTCAACAGCTGGATTTATTTATATCCCAGTGTTTATTCTTACAATGGAATTTCAATCCATTACCTAAATAGTTATTCACTAAGCCACAGACTGCAAATAACCATCGATAAGTTAGAATATAAACTTTACTCTTATCCTTTATTTTGCATCGTTAACAAAACACTTCACTTATTCATTTCTGTAAATTATTCTTATTTGGAATTATATTCTTCTTTTATCTTTTATTATTGGCCACAGTGACCCAATTAATCGATAAAGGATTGACAACAAGAATTCACATAGTAAATGGAATTTAATCTGTTTTTGCTTCCATATAGTTACACAACATGATATATTAGTTTAATCTCACACTATTTAATACTTATCAGGAACTATGGTAATACTATAACATAAGATAATTAACCGTAATAGGTTTTTGTAAATCTCTGCTTGATTCCACAAAATAAGATGATTATATTCTTCAGTACTATATAAAGAAAACCTGTTGTAAATTTACTAAATAATTGTATTTGACATTTCCATTACTCAGATATATTCACATAAATAAATACAAATCTCATTTGGCTAAAATGGTAGACAATCAAATATTTAGGGTAAGAAATAGCCTTGAACTATGATTTATTGTTTTTATAATTGGTCTATGTGAAATAATAATTTCGAATACATTTAATGTAAATAATAATAATAATAATAATAATAATAATAAAATAAACTGTAAGTATAGAACTACGAATAGTGAAAATTTAAACGTTATTTTTACCAACTATCTGACCCAATTTGGATCGTTTCTGATTATTATCAAAATAATATATGTATATCGCCAATTTCTGTATATTATAGTTGACTTAACTCGTGTTGGTGAATAACAGAATTAATTACCAGTGGAGTTCAACCAGGTCTGTTGTGAGATATCAACTCATTGAAGACATTGGTGTACGATGGCGCAACTTCGTGAATTGTTTGAAGTTAGACATTAACACCATTGGATGCCGGCTCAGTGGTTTAGTGGTTAAGTGCTCGCGCGCGTGAACAGTAGGTCCTGGGTTTGGATCCCGGGGGTTGCGGGATCATGGATGCGCACTGCTAAGGAGTCCCATACTAGGACGAAACGGCCGTCCAGCGCTTCCAGGTTTTCCATGGTGGTCTAGCTTCAGTTGACTCATGATTTCAATCTGTAGAATTAATTAAGATAAATAAAAGAATGAATTTCGAATACGTATATTTCATACAATCATTTGTCTAGACAAACAATCAGAGAAATGAAGCGGAACGAAACGAAACGATGCATGGTGCAGAATGTGTGTGAGCTAACTCGATTTATCCAAGCGTGAATCGATATTTATAATCAGACAACAATAATAAGCTACATACATGTGATGAATAGGATGCGAAATGCACACACATATGCTCATGTGAAATCAGTCAGTGTTGATAATCGAATAATTGACAAGGTTAAAATGTGACTGAAGAAGGATTAATAAACTGACTTCTCCGGAAACTAGAATTAGCCATGTGGTCTTAATATAGCATCCCACAATACATACTCACCATCAATATAAACACAGTGTGTTGCTGTTGTTATAAATCGTTGTTGTTCACATTTCACGGTCAAGTTTTTTAATATGTATTTAAAATAATTTAAGAAATTGTTACTACTGAAACTTTTTAGTGGTTGTTTAGTTTGCCCAGATTACATCATGCACTAACCTTAGTTAAATAAGTATCGAAAACCAGATAGTACAGGAGAGCTGTTTTATCCCAGTATGAAACTGTCCAGTAGCGCTAATCTACCACCTCATCGAATATCGAAGCCGGAATCTTCGGTCTTGCGCTGAAGCGCCTAATTTGCAGACGAACGAACCTGTATTCATATCTAGGAATGGTTTGTAAACTATTTCTAACAGATATAGGTTGTGGTTTGTTGTATATTCTATTTTTATATATGATCTAACATATGTACAACCTTATGAAAACTCTAATTGTTGTATACATATCTCATTTGTAAGTGTTTTAATCTTTCCGTTGATGATGTAAAGGATTGTAATTAATCAGTCTCTTTAGCCATCTACAGAACATGACATGGTCGCTTCGATATTGCTTCTAGCTCACGAGCGTTTCGAAGCAAAGTTGGATAGTGGCTGTCAGCTCATTCCAGGGTAATCGTTTCCTCTTATTTAGGACTTGCCAGCTGTATTTATCCGCATCCCTGCATTGATACTCACCATGTGGATCGAAAACAGTACCTTTCATTTTAAATCCTTAACATGTTATCCCCATTAACTATTTGTACCTGTTAGTTGTTAATATAAAGAAATTTTAACAGAAATGATTGTACATCCAACTAGAAAAACGAGTTTTTATTATTATTGATAACAAGTATACTTGTTAAATTCACTAGGTGTTGTTTTACATTTATCTTCCTATTGTCATTTAGGAATGCATTTGATCAGTCTCATATTGGCATATGTGCATTCTGTGCGGATTGCCTCGATATAGCCTTAAATCACAAGCTTTTTAAGCAAAGATGGATAGTGGCTAGCAGTGGATGAAACGCGCGTCCTGGATTCCACTGCTGGTCACTGATATGTATTTTTTAGGTCAATCGAATATACATTTCATCTCATTATGTATCCCTAGTTAATAAGTGATTGACCAATACACAAGAAATGTCAAACCTACCTTAAAATCAATAAAAAAACCTTAGTTAATAGTTGGTGACAGATTAATGAATTTTGAAAGAAAGAAAATGTGTAGGAAATTTCTGTTCACGGTTGACAGATGTATCATGATTGATTTCATGCTGATTTTTCTAAATAGTTAAAAGAACGTTTTGTTTGACTTTTCATCAAAATAAAAACAACAAAAAATTATAGCAGTTATGGTGAAGATAACAAATTAAACAGTAAGGTAATATAGTTCAATGATTCTGTGACCTGTATAAGGCGACATCAACTTACTTACCTACTTAAACCTGTTATCCCTCGTAGAGGATCATAGGCTGCTCACCAGCGCACACCAACTAATCGTTATTTAGAAACAGTTTATTATGATATTGTCATGAAAACATGGAATGGATCCCTTGGCACACTTTATTGAAGTAAAGAAAGAAAATTCACAGTTTCATGATTTAAATGCTTTCCAAGAAAGATCTAGTTATTGTCATTTATTTTGCCTGATTGAATGAGTTATCCTTACATCTTTTTTCGTGACTTACATTTACCAATTTTATGAACCTAATTTAATCAAAAACGTATTACTTTGATCTCTTTTATAAACTCGATACACAGTTTTGACTCATGAGTTACATGTACCACAAAATGACTAAAGTGGAATATCTAGACCATTGGATTCCAACTCAAAGGAGAAGAGGAAAAATAATTAAATTGTGCTTTTACTTTTTAATGACTTTTTACTGATCCACTGGTTGATTATAAGATTGATGATACAATTCATCCGAATCTATCTAGATTTCTCTGTACCTAACTCCTTCAAATGGCAAAAGCTCTTTTCATCCATGAGTTGAAGCCAGATCTGTATGTAGAAAATAAGTATATCTTATTCTTACTGTTAACTTGGACTTAAACTTTCATTATTATATTTCATATTCGAAAATATCCCCCTCTCTCTTTAATTATTACTCTTATCCCCATGATTTTATACGTAATTGTTTCTGATATAACTTCATTTCATTTCACTCCTCTATTACCTTTAATTATTGTAATAAAGATATTTTATTGAAATCATGAACCGATCAATGTCAGACCACATTTGAAAACCTGGAAGCACTCGACGAAATTTTTGTCTTAGTGTGAGACTCCTCAGCAGTGCGCACCTGCAATATCATGCGAGAAATTCTAACCCAGCAACTTCGGTCTCGCGCGCAGACCCAATCCACAATGTCTTGCAACCATCTTCCGTTATCTTCGGTGGGTAATTGCCTCATATCCGGCACAGTTGAACTCCACCGGTCGCGGCGGGTTCAAAGGTGCTTGCTTAGGGTCCCTCATGTGAGATCGTGGGTACGCATTGCTGAAAAGTCTCATACTAGGACAAAATGGCCGTCCGGTGCCTCTAGATTTTCAATGGTGGTCTAACATTGATCTATTTATGATTTTAATAAAATTCAATAATCTCCACAACCATAAACTGAAAATTATCTTGATCATCTTACTTTATTCACATTATGATGAGTTTTTAACTCATCAGTTTTACATGGCTTTCTATTTGCGCACACACAAGCTTTAATTATTATTATTCACATTACGTAATCCAGTACTATTATCTTTCAGTTATGTCATCATGTTTATTCCTTGTTCATATGTCCTCAAGGAACTAATACATTAACAGAATTTTCATACATATATACGATAATTGAAAGGAGATCCCTTCGTTGAACTTCGTGTTTTGAATGATTCATAAGCTTATACCATATGGTAATCAAGATCAACCACATAATATTTTAAAATCTTCACAAAATTAATTTATGATAAGAAATAATGACGTGAAATAAATCCTTTGAGTCGCACATAACATACTAGTTTGAATGGATTATTAATTCAATGTGTCCATGTTATTTATTGGAATAAATGGATCAAAAGTCATTACAGCGACAGATTAATCACTTACGATATTCACTGTTTAACTAAACCTCATTAATAATACATCCACTTATCATCATACACTACTGACTGTGATATAAAGATTATCCTTAAATATATTACTGATTATGATTATAATTATTAACAGAACACATCAACAGATAACAACGATTCATAATTATGCAGATGAATTTTCGTAATGTATTCGTGGAATGAAATTTTTATTTGGTTTGGACACTAACATTTTTCATTGTCTAACAATTTTTTTTAATATCAGATGGGTTTTGTGGATATAATAGTAATTTCAATGGTTAAGATCATGAGTCAGTTGAAGCTAGACCACCATGGAAAATCTGGATTAGTTGAAGTTAGACATTAACACCGTTGGATGCCGGCTCAGTGATCTAGTGGTTAAAAGCTCACACGCGAAACCACTAGGTCCTGGGTTCGAGTCTCGTGGGGGGCGAGGTCGTGGATGCGCACTGCTGTGGAGTCCCACAATAGGATAAAACGGCCGTCCAGTGCTTCTAGGTTTTTCATGGTGGTCTAGCTTCAACCGACTCATGATCTTAACCATTGAAATTTTTTTTAATTTTAGAAAAATGAATATTTTTCGTTCTGAAAAATAAGTGTTAACAGATTTCAGACAGTTAGTCTATAATTTATAAGTTTGACTACCTTAAACCACAGAGAAATAAGGGTTTATCCTTAAGTGTAGTTTAATCTTTATTGTCTTTAACCAGGTCATTGAAATTTTACTATTTTCTAACGAGCTACATTATCTTCAATGTTACTGTGATATGCTGTCTCTATATCTCAATGTTATCAATAAATTCTGAAGATTCTAATTACAATGAAATATCTATCGAATTCCAGGTTTTGATTTTATAAAAAGGACTGAAGTGAAAGTAACTGAAAGATAAATATCTAATGAACTATAGGCTTTTAACAAACACAAGAGCTATTGTAGCACATTACTAACTGATAATGTAGAGATGAATAATAGTTTTATGTTAGAACAATTTGAGAATGGTATATTTTCTATAAATCCTCTTAGTAATAGTTTATAAAATTTAGGTTTACAAAACACTCACAACAACTGGATTCGATTACGAATTAATGTACATTAAATTGAAGTATGGAATCTCATACCGCTTAAAATGTAGGCACCATTAGAGAATGGATCAACTTGTTTATTAAATACTAGCATCTTGATTTTAAGCTATAACTCTGTATTACAAAATATTCAGTATGAACTTCATTATTACTTAGATCAACTGATGAGGAATGGTAGATGAAAACTTGTCTAGATAAACCTTCTCATTCTTTAAAAGTTTTATTGAGGTAGATTGTTTGCGGTCTTGAGTAGAACTATTCTTCCCTATGGATCTGAAGTTTTTGGTTTACACACCATGTGAGATTTCCGAATATTTCATAATCCAGACACTGATTATTCATTTTTGTTTGTTTAAGTAAAAACAAGTGATCTGTTTGTAACATGTTGAGTAATGTATTTATGATCACAAACAAATTTGGAAGATTGAGAAAAGTACTAAAAAGTGCCTAGCACTTGTATCCAAAGTGATATCAACATTCAGGACATCAACTTGTTGTACATTTCTGAGGCTTATGTTATATTTTATAATGTACATAAAATTGAGCATAAAAACATAATTAAACTAGACAGCTATTTTTACAGTATTCGTTGTAGTAAATTGGGCATTTTTCACACTACCAACAAAATTTGATGTCAACTTTAAAATGCATTGTATGATAATATATTTAATGGGATCTTCAAACTCAGTAATTTGAAGTAACATCTCTCTATGTTTTTACATCGTAGGATTTGACCATAACTCTGACATCCGAAAGGCCAGAATCGGAGGTTGAACTTATACCAGATAAGCATGAACCCTGCAGAATAAACCTACAAACGCTTGTAGATCAGCAGGTAAGATATAGAATAGCCTTTAATCTTTACATTTACATTTGAGTTAAGAAAACATTAAGTTGTACATTTTTGTAGAATAAAATATACTACTTATTTGTCAATAAAGTAGACAATTACAACTGAAAATATTAGTTTATATAATTAAGTGTCAAGCAGTTACACTACTGAAAGCATGTTTTCAAAAGTCTTTGATGAAGTCAATGGGAAATCCCAGGTGGACGTGAACAGAACTTCTTATATAAAGCTAAGTTCATCTCTTAAAGTTAGTATGATACGGAATTCAAGATAATTTATGCCAACTGCTTTGAAATGGAGATCAATTTTTAATAAAGAATAATAAATTAAATAGAATATCTTTCATTCGTGTGTTAATTGGGAAGCTGAGGAGTAATAGAATGGATTACAAATCATAGATAATGTTTTTAACACCTCCAGTTGATGGAACATACTGAATTTGGGATCTAAAATAAAACATTTAATGTATTCTGATTGTTTAACCCAGAGAAAATTTAGCTTGTACTCATTCCTGTGCTATGTTAAAGCAAACCAACCCAGTTACGACATTTAAAAACAAATTTATAAAAAAATTAAGACAAAGCATTGGGATGGTGGAGAAGATTTGTAGCTCAGTGAATGATTTAATCGGAGTTTTCTCCTCTTAGATGGATAGTTTGTTCGCGAATTGAAGTGTTCGAATTTCTACATATGTAACTCGAAGTCTGTCCTGTTGACCTCGATCTTGATTAGTTATTGTTGACCTTTAACCTGTCATTGTCTACCTCATAATTTTGATCATATTCCAATTAGATTTGATTCCTGATCCCATATTTCTCACTAATTTTTTTTGGTTTTTGGTAGATTTAATCAGTTTCAAAGTGTTTATTTATTGCTGATTAACCTAAGTACCAAGCTTCTAAACATACTAAACCTTTATCTTTAACACTAATTTAATTAACATTTAATTTTAGGAATGGCGACTCCATGAACATATTGAAATAACAAGACGTTCGGCTACTCAAGAATATACAAATTCTAGTCAAAGTCATCCTTGTATTTCTGTTACATGTAGAGCAGCACGTAGGCCTGGTTATTTCTACTGGAATGTCTTTCTAATTATGGTATGACGATGGTGTGTATATGTGTATTTATCTTGTAATCTTAAATTATTATAACTCATACATTTTATATTTTATTTTAATAAATCATTACTTTTTTATCATTTAAGAGCTACCTAGATGAAAAACGTGCATAATGGATACACATTAATATATAATGGTAATTAGAAAAAAATCATGCATAAGGCTGTAAATGAAAAGTTTGCGTCAAACAAATACTATCAGTCAGTCAGTCAGTAACAACGTAGAACTTCGTACGTACGTACATCAGTTCTCCTTATGTTGATCAGTTGGTATATCTATCATGAGTATGAACAGAAGATATAATTAGTAACATTGAGACTATTGTATTTTGATAGTTTTGTTCTCTGAGCTGGACGGTCTAGTAGTGGAGTTTTCGTCGTCTACTTCAAGTAGAAGTCTCCGACCTAGAAGTTTGTGCTGATGATGTCATTCGAAAGAACGATAAAAGCTCCATGACCAAATAATCCAGTTCAGAGAACATAACTCTATCAAAATCATCCATCTCAGCTACATATCTATTGTATTTAAAAGTAAATAGAATACAAAAATAAAATTATTTCTCATCAGTATAGGGTTGTGGAGATTATTACGTTTTTGATTCAGATCATGAACTGATTGGTGTTAGACCACCATTGAAAACCTGGAAGCAGTGGATGGCCGTTTCTTCCTATCATTGGACTTCTCAGTCGTGCGCATCCACGATCCCGCTCTCAGGATTCGAACCCAGGGCCTTTAGTCTTGCGAGCGAGCGCCCACACCATTGTATGTCGGCTCAGTCGTTCAGTGGGTTGAGCGTCCCACGATAGAACGAAACGGCCGTCCAATGCTTCCAGGTTTTCAATGATGGTCTAACATCAAGCGGTTCATGATCTCAATCAAAAAAATTATTTTTACTTGTTTAAAATTTATGTTACATATATGTTTAGATCAACCTAAAATTAAGACATTGTGACATGTAAGTATAATAAGAACTATTTATAATGATGTTACAATTAGTATTGGGAATATATTCAAGAATCAGATTTACATGATAGAAAATCAAGAAACTGTAATACCAAATATCACCTGATGATAAGCATACTATCATAAGGTAACATCGTTATTATTATTATTATTATTATTATTATTATTATTATTATTATTATTAAAGCAATGGATACATTATGCGTAATCGATGGATAGAAAAACAAAGTAGAAAACTTTGACATTAACATATTTTCACTATAATAATTTACTCTTTATAAAATTTCTATCATAAATCAATGAAAAATACTTTCTTCAAGTTTTACCACAATTACATATTTGTATTACTGATTCCATAATAAAGTGACCAGATTTAAGGCAAAATATATAATGCTTATTATAATATTTACAAATGCTTTGAGGAATTTATTTACCATTTATCCCTATGTACTAATCCGTATCTAATTTATATTATTACACATTACGCGATTCCTGATATGTAATTACGTTATGATCTCTCTTACCTCATGTTCACTATCCATCCTCTTCTATTGCTAAACGTGTAATCGAAATAGATCATAAGATTGAACTTAACTCGGCTTTTGTGGTGTTGTATAAAAGTGTAAAAGGGTGTATACTAAAGTTTGTTGAAGCTTTAGAGATACGAAAATTCAAACCCCCTTTGTGTATCTAAAAACAATTTGTTCTCACCTTCAACTTACCCTGGTAATATTGGCTTATTGTCCAGAATGAAAAGGTTTCAAATTGTGTTCACATTATTATTATTACTCCTTGTCTCCTCTTACTTCATTTCCAGTCTTGTTGACCTTTTATTTGTATACATAAATGTTCTTAACAAATATATGTGTGATCAGATTATTCGTAATGTATTGCGCTGTTATATATCACATAGTTTCTGATAATCTTCATCCTCTTATTACATTATCGAAATTTGTCAAAGGGACTAATTGCTTTAACCAATATTTGTTCTAATCATCAATTTCACAATTTCATTTGACATATAAACTTATATGTTCATATATCTACATATAAATCTAACTCATATTTTCTATACTGATTCATCATTAAATGCTGACTAGTATAGTAGACGTTTAATCCTCTGCGATGGTCCAATTCTGTCGGTCAAAAATCATTGAACCCTGAAGTCTGAGTGACTTGAAATCATTAATATAAAAAAGTAAACGGTCAAATCTTATCCTTTGACAATAGATAACTTATAGCTTGAATCTTAATGGAAGTATCAATCCTCTAAACAGTTCAATTATAACGTACTAATAAATGTTAATTAACAAAGAAATAAGGTTCAGAGATTCCTGCTAGTTTCTTCTAACTATCTAACATAAAAACGTATCATACAGTTTATAAGTACACTAGCATTAAAGTATTTTATAACTTAAGTAGAGTTTTTTTATAGATTTTCTTAATCATGTTTTTGGAATCAAATTGATTAGAACTTGTGACTTAAAAATAATTTCTAAAAGTCAAGTGGATACGTTGAGTTAAGCAATGGTTTAATTTAGCCGAATACATGAAACAGATTTATCAAAGCATAGTTTCTATAGTTTGTTTGTATGAATAAACTTATTATTTTGCATAGAATATTTTGTTTCTTATGTAAACAACAATATTAAGAATACAGGTAACAGATGGTGTTTTTTTTCGACAAAACAATTCATATGCTGCATATATGTATATATATGTGAGACAGTAAACAGCTACAGTGTTATGGCAAAAACTGTCAAATCTATCAAAGATTTCTACTTTACAAAAGTCATTTATTTAGTATTTCTAGTGGAGTAACCCAATAAATTATACAGACAAATTGTGTCAAGTTTCAGTCAAACAGAAACCAGTTATTATGTTTCATCGTATCTTACATTTTTTGGGATCAATATATGTCTAGATATAAAGATATCTCTTACTTACTTACTTACGCCTGTTACCACTCGTGGAAGATCATAGATAGACCACCAACATTCTCTATCCATCTCTTTCCTGTACAATATTCCCCACTTGTTTCCAGTTCCTGTTCATCCTTTTCATTATCTGCTTCAAATCTACAACGAAGTCTCTTCGTCGATCTTCCATTTACCCGAATCCCTTCAGGATTCAAACTTAACACTTGATTCGTGATGCAGTTTGATGATTTCACCAAAATATGTCCTATCCGATTCCATTGTCTTTTCCTGATTTCCTAATCATATGGAAGCTGGTTTGCTCTCTCACCTAGTGGTTTATTGATGATGGTCTCCGGTCAACGGATATTGAATATCTTACGTAGACCATTGACTATAAATACTTGTACCAGTTGGATAAAGGTTGTGATGGTTTTCAAAGTTTCAGCCCCGTACAATGAAACTGTTTTGACGTTCGTATTGAAGATTATGAACTTTATGTTCCCCTCCAGACACTTGTTTTGACCTCCATATGTTCCTCAACTGTATAAATACTGTACGTGGCTTGCCAATCCTTCATTCATACCTGTATCAGATCCCCCTTGTTCATCGATGATTCTTCCCAGATACGTGAAATATTCCACCTAATACAGAGCTTCTACATCAAGTGTGATTGAGTTGGTGCTCTTTGTGTTGTATTTGAGGATCTTGCTTTTTTCATCTTTTATGTTGAGGCCTATTGATGCATAGGCATCTGCTGCTAAACTGGTTGTACTGACGTACATTTGTTGGTGTGTATGGAACAGAAGAGCTAGACTATCTACGAAGTCCATTACACACTCTTCATTTCATTTTCCTAAGAGTTTGATGAAAAAAGTAGCGTTTTCAAAGGTTTGACTATTTATTTATTTTAAAGTAAGCTATTGCCTTTTTTGAATAATTGGGATAAACCTTAGTAACTGTATTCGGTAACACAAAATAAATGTATCCATAGATTAGATGACTTAATGTCAGAGTTATTGATTAATCACTGAAGACCAGTGGTAGTTTAGTTCACTTTCTTCGCAAAACAATTCAGTTTTAATCAAGCTGCAAAAAGCGTTTCATTCAACGTAAGGGTTATAACTGAGTAAGAAATATAGAATTTCAGTTCAGAAGCTATTGACGTAGATAAACATTTTGACTGCATCATTTAAGATTGATTTTATTTCAGAGATTATACTTTAAGAGTTTGTAATGAAAACCTTATAAAATATTTTCGTTAGCTTGCATAATTACAAAACTCTAAAAAAAACCCAGTTGTCCTCTATGAAGTACCCTGCTCAAATAATAAAAAATCCCCCAACCTCCTATCTGTTTAGATAACAGTGATAGAATTCACTTGAAAACAAAAGTTTTATCAAAATGTATTTATTCATTTCTGGTACCTCAAATTGTACTTCATTCTATAGGTTTCATATCTCTAATTCTTGCATAAATTCTTGTTAATAAAGTGTATCAATTCTAAGTTCATGTATTTTGATCTATTGTGTCATACTGCTATAAAACTATTCACATGAATGTTTAAATGGTACACCAGTACTATGAAATATTAACAAATTCGAACGAAATAATTCAGGTAGTTCAAATGAATACACTTATGTTGGAGAAAATTGGGGATAATTAAATGTGAGATTGACGGAACACAAACTATGTTTGAAACATGTTTCCAAAACCTCGATTGATCTGAAGAAGCATGAGAATATGACGGCGATAGCATTACATGCGTTAGAAACAGGACACAAGATTAACATCGAAGTGAATAAAATACTTCAGAAAGGGTTTAGTACATATAAAGAAAGAAAGAAATCAGAAGATTTGTATATATGGGCTAATAAGAACATCCTGGACAGAAAAGATGGTATTCAACTAGCTACTACGAAGCCAATGTTCATTAACAAGTAATTGGACTCTGTCTCTATCCAACCTGTTTATTTCACATCCATCATTATTCTGACAGAAATTGATCCGGGATGTTAAAGTTATACATTTGATGGTTCTCATTTTACATGCACACCGACGTTTAAAAAAGCATTTTCACTCTGCACTTTTTATTTTAACTTCATATAAAAAAAAATTAACACCGAATAACAACTAAAAATAACTCAATCTTACACAAATACACTTCTGGAGACGTTAGCAAACCATGGTCCTTGTACCGAACACGTGTGATTTGAAGACTAGGCCAAGTTATGTACGAGGTAAAGGTGGGAAGAGACACGTGGACTAGACACCGAAACCAACTACGGGAGCGGATAGCTCAAGACCGCCCATCAACAGGAGTAAATATTCCCCTTTACATCCTGCTTGATACCTTCAACTTACCAGCAGTCCCACCATGAGAAGAAGCTCAACAGAAAGCTGATCTCCGTTCCAGAAAGTTGGCCTCTCCGACAGCGGCGAGCAACAGTCAAGATGCAAGTCGACCCCAGGAAAGTACGCTATTAAAAAGGGGAGGTTTGTTGGGGACGTTAGATCCCCAGAACTCACTTGGGAAAGAACTTACGTTTGTTCTTTTATTTAGAAAATTTGAATTTATTTGTTTTCTCACCTTCATGTCGTATTTCCCACTAGGAAATATCTTAAATGCTATTAGTCCGTTGGTTCTTTTAGTATACCATTTGGTAACTCTCCGCAAGGACGGTTTTGTACTGTATATATACTTTTTGAATTGTGTTTGTTGTTATCGCTCGTTTCTGGCTGTTTGCAGAATATACTTCCCCATTCCAAGGTTGGACTTCTCCATCTAGTTAGCGGTGCTGGGACGTATCAATAGCTAGCTTACTGGTCTTTGGTTACCGAGTCTTGTTTTCTCGTTCGCAAATTAAGTGAACTCGTGATACCTTCAACCCTAGCACACACATACACACACAATAATTCATTTATTTAACGCCATATTGTGAAATTTCCGCATAATTCGCATATAACTGACTGGTGTTAATTTAATAGTTGAATTCATGAGTCAATTAAAGCTAGACCACCATGGGAAACCTGGAAGTACTGGACGACCGTTTTGTCTTAGTATGGGACTCATCAGCAGTGCACATCTACACTCATTCATATGAGATTTGAACTCACGTCCTATGGGTCTCGCGTGTGAACGTTTAACCTCTAGACCACTGAAGTATTTCTTATAGTTCTAGTGAAAAACCATGATCAGTGGAGTTCAACCAATTCTGTGATGAGATAATAACTCATTGAATACAATGGTGAACGCATCATTACTATCTTAAAATAAAATAAAATACATTTATTTATATAAAGTTTGATTTAAATTAATCAATTATTGTTTTTATATCTTATTTCTTTGAATATTCTAGTTTTTTATCACAGGATTATCATTTGCAACATTTGCTGTACCACCGGAACGACCAGAAAATCGACTTCAATTATCTTTTACATTATTTCTAACTTCTGTTGCTTTCAAATTTGTAATTAATCAGTCGTTACCGAAAATCTCTTATTTAACATATATGGTAAATTGAATAATTTCTTTTTACTGTTAAATTAATTAAACCTAGTAATTACTATTATTATTATTATTATTATTATTATTATTATTATTATTATTAGTAGTAGTAGTAGTAGTAGTATTAAAGGTTTTCCTCTGGTTACTAATCTAAAGGATTTCAGACATTACGTAAACATGTATTTTATTTATTTAATGCCTATAGTATTATTGATGTTGCTATCGTGTATTCAAAACATTGTTTTCATAAAAAAAACATTCAATTATAAATAGGAATGAAGATATCAAATGTAAAAATATGCTAAAATAGAACTGATGATACTGTTTTATGCTATTAACAATAGGTATTTTCAGTTTCATGACTGTCTACAGTATGTTGTCATGAGAATTTTTCAATGAAGCTTTTCCCAGTAATTCAACTTATTATTTACATAATAAGTAAACATCAATTCTGTAATGCAGGTACATTCAACTGACGAGTCCCAAATAGGACGAAATGTGTGTCCGGGATTCTACTACTAGGCACTATCCATCTTTATTTATAAACCTTGTAACTTTAGGTAATATCGAGGAAATACGCACAAGATACATATATGCTAATAAGAGACATATAAATTGCAGTCCTAAATAACAAATGGAAGATACAAGTAAACAACATCAAGTGAATTTATAAGTTATATTCCAATATAAACAGGAGAGAATATGACTCAGGCGTCAAAAACAATGATATTTAATGATGTTTAATGATATTTAATTAAGACAAACACAATGAATAATCAAGAAGAAATGAAGTTATTAATTAGTATTATCCTTTCTGATTAAACAATACAGTCAGTGATGTTGTAATCTTTAATATATGTAACTTATGAAACAGAGATTTAAGGATATTTCAATGATGTTGCCGTTGACCAAGGATAAGACCTTGGCTAGATTGTTTTTCTGTAAAGTTAATCACTACAATCGATATGATTTGGGTAAATTAATGGATTGGATTGATTGAAGTTAGACGCTAATACCTTTGGATGCCAGCTCAATAGTCTAGAGGTTAAGCGCTCGTGCACGAAACTGACAGATCCTGGGTTCGAATCTCGTAAGACTGGATAGTGAATGCGCACTGTTGAGCTGTCGCATGCCAAGACTAAACGGTAGTTCAATGCTTCTTGGTTTTCCATGGTGGTCTAGCTTCAATGGACTCATGAATTCAACTATTAAATATTTGTAATGTCCTCTGACTAGATAAATTTGATATATGTTCTAGTACAGTAATAAATCTGTGCTAACATTATCCTACATTTTCTATTAATAATCATTTACAACTAAATTCATGCCTAATATAATCAATTCATTTATAACAGTATTAATATGTCAATTTATTGGGATAATAAATAATTTCCCGAATATGATAAAGATCTTTAAATGATCAACAACAATAAACAAATTAATGATTTGAACCAGTTGAAACTTGAAAGAAATTCTTTTCAATGTTGAATATTGACCAGATTGTAATAAAACAAACCAATATAATAAAATTATTTTAGTGTGTAAAAAAACACAACAAAATACATTGGGAGATGTGTACTTCATATTCAGTAATATGTTAATTTTAGGGGGGGGCAGGGATGAAAATTTGTGCACAGTTTACATTAATGGATGAATTAATAGAAAAGATATGTATTGAAAACAAGCAATATACGTGTGTGTGTGTGCGTGTTTACAATATATATATTTAATGTTTATAGTTTTCATCCTTATTAAGTTGAAAGCTTATACTATTTCACAGATTTAAATCATGAGTCAGTTGAAGCTAGACCACCGTTGAAAACCTGGAAGCACTGGACGGCCGTTTCGTCCTAGTATGGAACTCCACGATCCCGCACCACGCGGGGCCCGAACCCAGGACCTAATGGCTTCGCGCGAGAGCACTTAACCATTAGACCACTGAGCCGGCATCCAACGGTGTTAATGTCTAACTTCAACCAATCCACGAAGTCGCGCCACCGTACACCATTGTCTTCAGTGAGTTACTATCTCACAACAGACCTGGTTGAACTCCACTGGTAACGGCTTCCCACTAGAACTCCAGCAGTATCTCTTGAAGTTAGTCACTAGTGAGCAGATGATTATTATCAGAAGGGGTTTGTGGAGATTTTAGAAATTTTCACAGATTTAAATCATGAGTCAGTTGAAGCTAGACCACCATTTTTTTTAAAACAGCGTAAAATCACTTGATATTATTCACTTGTATCTTCCCATTGTTGTTAAGATATGCAATTGATCAGTTTCTTATTAGCATATCCTGTATCCAGTGCGAACTGCCATGATATTGCCTTTATTCACAAGCTTTATCAATAAAGATGGATAGTGGCTAGTAGTGGAATCCCAAATGCGCGTTTCGTCCTATCTGGGACTCGTCAGCTGGATGTGCCTGTATTTCAGAGTTGTTGTTCACTCTGGGAATCGAACGCTGTCGTTTTATTCAATTAGTTATTGAGTCTTGAGATGCAGATACATGCAGTTGACGAGTCCTAAAGTAGACGAAACACAAATCCTGGATACTACTACTAGCCTCTATCCATTTTTGTTTATAATCCAGATAAATGTTTCAAAGAAAACATAATAGTTTTTTCAACATTTGCTTTATTGAAACATGATAATCAAAGTCTAGATTTATTAAATTTCTAAATTTCTTTTTTCCGTTATATTCATAAATGATCATTTAGTTCAGCGGCTAAATAATTCATTCAAATGACTTGTGAAAACGTTCTTATGAAAGACTGACAAAACTATTTAATGTAGTTAGTCAGTATCATACTTTCATTAAACAAAATGAATATTTCTAATTCAATAATCATATAATTTCAAGTATATTTTTCTAATGTGTTTGATCAAAGATTATTAAACATTAACACAGTTGAGTGCCGGTTCAGTGGTCTAGAGATTAAGTGTTCGCGCGCGAAGCCAAGGGTCCTTGATTCAAGTCTCATACTAGAACGAAACAATTTTTCAGTGCTTCTAGAATTTCAGTGGTGTTCAACTTTATATCGACTCATGAATTTAACTATTGAAAAACTGTCTGTTTCCATTTTTACAGGACAAATACGTATTAATGTCACTGGCAATATTATGTGTTGTTAGTGTATGGCATGCAGTAGTCACATTAATACCAAGTGATGCAGAATTTGAACAGCTTACAACAAAAAATCTTTTAAGATCAACCAATCCTCAATTTTCATTTATGAAACGTTATAAAGAATTAACATTTCCGCATTCTTCTACAATGAACGTAACATCTAGACAAATAAAGGATACCAGTATAGATGATTATATTGATGTTAAAAATAATATAAGTTTAACCCAGGTCAGTATAATTTATTTATTTATCTTACTGAATAATATATTTTTAAATTACTTGGATAGTTTAGAGGGTTTCATAAACTGTTAAACACTCGACAAGTATTTCTTTATTGTTCGGTGGTTATTAGTATTAAACGTTATTGATAATATTAAAGAGTGGATAACAAGTATATATAATTGTTGATTACATAGTTAGTTACAAGTCTAATGACTACTTATTACTTACTTATACCTGTTACCACTCGTGATGGCCTGACCACCAACATTCTCTATCCATCTCTGTCCAGTGCAATACTCCACACTTGTTTCCAGTTCCTATTCATCCTTTTCATTATCTGCTTCCAATCACCAACGAAGTGTCTTCTTGCATCTTCCATTTTACCGATTCCCTTCAGGATTCCAACTTAACACTGGATTCGTGATGCAGTTTGATGATTTCACCAAAATATGTCTCATCGGATTCCATTGTCTTTTCATGATTTCCTACTCAGATGGAAGCTGGTTTGTTTTCTCCCATAATAGATCATTGCTGATGGTCTCCGATCAACGGACATTGAGTACCTCGCCTAGATAACTGTTCAAAAATACTTGTAACAGTTTGATAATCATTGTAGTAGTTCTACTTGATTCAACTCCCTACAGTGGAACTGACCGTCTTCACGTTCGTATTGAAAATTTTGAATTTGATGTTCTCCTCCAGACACTTGTTTTGATTTCCATATGTTCCTCAACTGTATAAATACTGTACATGCTTTGCCAATCCTTCATTCATATCTGTATCAGATCCCCCTTGTTCATCGATGATTCTTCCCAGATACGTGAAGGATTCCACCTAATACAGAGCTTCTCTATCTAGTGTGATTGAGTTGGTGTTCTTTATATTGTATTTGAGGATGTTACTTTCTCCCTTCTGCATGTTGTGGTCTGCTGATGCACAGGCATCTGTCGCTACACTAGTTGTCTTCATCTGCATTCGTTGGTGTGGGTGAGATAGAAGGGCCATGCCATCTGCATAGTGTAAGCTGTCTAATTAATTCTGAGCTGTCCATTATATCCCGTGCTCACAGTCAGATGTTGCGGTCTTCATAATCCAGTCGATCACTGGACAGATCTCATCTTTTCGGTATCTTGTTGAGTAATACTTCTTTCCAGTATGTTAGTGGCACTTGTTCTTTTTCCCAAATTTTCCTGAATAGAGTGTGAATCATGTTTGCAATTGCTTCTACTCGTGACTTTGATGCTTCAGCTGGTATATTATCAGGTCCTATTACTTTTGGACTCTTGATTTGTCTGACGGCCATCCTGAGATCTTCAATAATTGGTTGAATGACATCTGTAGGCAGGTCTGTATGTGTTGCTTCCATGTCCGGTGACTTCAGTAGGGCTGATCTATCCAAGAGTTTCTCGAAGTATTTCACATACCTGTTCCTCTGTTCTTAAATCTCGGTAATTGTTTAACCTTATTTCTCTCTCTCTCTCTGGTTTACAATATTTCCCTAAGTCACATTGTTGCATTTGGTAAATCAGTTATCAATTACTTTCTACGTTGCATTATTTTGTTTTTGTGGTTCATGTTTTCATCGAAGTACCATTTTAACATTGAACACATGAAGTTTTATTAGAATGAGTTTTGTGGAGAATTTAGGAAATTTCACAGGTTGAAATCATGAGTCAATTGAAGCTAGACCACCGTTGAAAACCTGGAAGCACTGGACGGCCGTTTCGTCCTAGTATGGAACTCCTCAGCAGTGCGCATCCACGATCCCGCACCACGCGGGGCCCGAACCCAGGACCTACTGGCTTCGCGCGAGAGCACTTAACCATTAGACCACTGAGCCGGCATCCAACGGTGTTAATGTCTAGCTTCAACCAATCCACGAAGTTGCGCCATCGAACACCATTGTCTTCAGTGAGCTGATATCTCACAACAGAGCTGGTGGATGCGCACTGCCGAGGAGTCCCATACTAGGACGAAACAGCCGTCCAGTGCTTCCATGTTTTCCATGGTGGTCTAGATTCAATTGACTCATGATTTCAACCTGTGAAAGAATTTATTATCAAACTGTACAATAGTATATATATAATATGTATATTCGTATTTATGGTTGTATGGTGAATAAATGTCCTAGCAGGATAAGAAAGATTGCATCATAAAGTGATTCGAAACTCCAAATATCAAATGTGATAGCGCGACAATAGGCGGGTGAGGTAGAGAAGAATAAAAAGATGAAAGATAGTTGTCCGTTTGACAGATATCAATAAAGAAAAGAAAAACATTAAGGTCATGATAACAAATGGATTATAGTCAAGAAAAATTGTTTAAGGGTAATGATAACTGATTACAGTACAAAAAAGAAAAACATACTATAGAAGTGAATTAAGGCTAAAAATGGATAAAAGGTTGGACGTATAATTTTTACACTCAGAGTTCGGACTGTAATTGTTGGTTCCCCGACACTTCAGCAGAGAGTTGGAAAACCCTTATTCCAAATCAATGGTGCGCATGGGCTCTAAGACCCTGATCGATGATACTATTGTTGGTCACCGTCTATCATGTGACTTCATGTCTTGACGATGCTCCACTGCTTTGTGGGTCAGACCTTTAGGTCGAAGGCTCCAGGTGTGTCCCTTTAAGAAAACCATCCGCTTTGGTCCGTGCACCCAGAAAGTATCATATCCCAAACACAAATCCAGAGACTAGTGTGGCGCATATGTATTTGGTGCCCCTTTGTACCAATATTTATGTGTTCAAACAAATAAAATAAACTTCGTTGAATTCTCTTTATTCGGATGACACAATGGTTATTCTAATGACATTAAATTTAACTTAATAATTTTGTATGGAAATATGAGCAATAAACAAACATGACGTAACAGAAAGATTATAATACTAGGTGATATAGTACAAACAATAACAATAAAATTTTGTATGATGTTGCATAAAATCTATTTAACAGTGGACCATAACGCTAACAGAGTAATATAACTAAATATATTTTGTTACAATAAATAAGTTTGGTCACACATTCATAAAGAGGTGTAATCGTGACCTCAAAATTAGTTTGCTAAACATCGATGGGAAGATGCAAGTAAAACAATACTAAATGAATTTGAAACTTCACCTCATTACACAAACAAGTGACTATCAAGACTCAGTAACTGAGTGGATAACGTGATGGCGTTTAAAGCAAATGGAGATGGCGTCGATTCCCAGCGTGAACATCAACTCTGAGACGCAGGTACATCCATCTGACGAGTCCCATATAAGACGAAATACACATCCTGGTTCCTAAATGGTTTCAGAAACAAACAGAATTAAATGACCCAATATTATATCACATAGTTCTGATAATCTTCGTCTTCTTATTACACTATCAAAATGAAAAGAAATAATCATCAATAAAATCATGGGGATATGAGGAATAACTAAAAATGAAAAGAGGAATTCTTCCAAATGCAGAATCTATGAAATGATTATAAAATAGTAATAATATTTTCAAAGCCACATTAGAGATAATGATAAGCAATTCTTCAGTTGTATATATAGTTCAGCATTTATATCATGGGTAGTAAGTGTTTCTTTTGATTTTAAGAGTTGAATACAAACCAATCCTGATAGTTATTATCTAAATACTATTGTACAGTTAGATAACAGTTCTTTTTTTGAAAAGAGATCCGCTTGCTGAACTTTGTGTTTTCTTCTTTTTTTTATATTATTGAAATTAATGAATTTTATATTTATCTTTGATGATACAGATAGAAAAATCGACACATGGTCATATCACTTCAAATGATGATAAAGGAATTATTGATACACATAATTCACAGAAATTATCTCAACAATTCAATCAACAAACATGGATAGCTTTAGCATTACAATCAAAGAATCGTGAACAACATAAACGTCGATTAATGATGAGAATTGAAAGAGATGTTTTTGTTTCATTCTGCATATTATATATATTAGCTCATTTGACATTTATATTTTGGTTGTATTTTGACGTAAGTATAAAAATTTTGTTTAGAATTTTCGATTATATCATGAATAAATAAACAGAAATGTAATCGATGATATTACTTTCTAGGTTTCTACTCAAAATTATAAAGAACAGCAATTGGAAGATGGAAGTGAAAAAATACTAAATGAGTTTAAAACTTCACCACATTGCACAAACAAGTGACTATCAAGACTCAGTAACTGAGTGGATAACGCGATGGCGTTTGAAGCAAATGGAAATGTCGAGTCCCAGCGTGAAAATCAACTCTGAGACGCAGGTACATCCAGCTGATGAGTCCCATATAGGACGAAATACACATCCTGGTTTGGAAAGAGATGTCATGAATAAATAAACAGAAATGTAATCGATGATATTACTTTCTAGGTTTCTACTCAAAATTATAAAGATTTCAGTCGATAATCAAGTATAACATGGATCATTATTTCCTACTTTAAAGTATATTATATAAAACTATATTGCATATGGAAATCATTGAGAGTATTAATTGTTTTAGTTTATCACTCTTTATATAATTGGTGGTTTTGAATACTTACACTAGCTAGTAATAGAAATTCATTAATAGACACTATTTTTCATATGCTTAAAAGTTACAAGTAAACAGTTACGTAAGAGTTTAGGTTTCACTTTATCGGTATCAGGAATTCCATCATTTTAGAAGATAATGCACCTCAATTGTTTTAATTTGAAATCAACTCTTAAACATGATGCTTTTAAAGTTGGTAAAGCCAGAAAGTCATTGATTTGTTTTCAGAAAATGTGTATGAAAAAATCTATCAAATGGTCTGATCAATAAATGGATAAATCAAAACTTACAACCTAAATCCTGTGAAGAGTGTTATAGTTACACATATACATTTCTGCATATGTAACATAAATAATGACTAAACTAAAACTAACGAGTAGAAAAATTAGATCTTCTGACGTTTTGTAACTAAATGTAAGCCACTTCTTCAGAAAATATTCTTGTTCTTCCGTTGTACTATCTAAACTTGCATTAATTTTGATTTGGTTATTTATTCTCTGAAGAAATAGCTTACACTAAGTTACGAAACGTCAGAAAATCTGATTTTTCTACTCATTGGGATATTACAAACACATTATTTATTTATAACAACCTACCAAATGCTCAAACCTTGGTAATGATACCTATAAGACCGTATAATTTGTAAGATTTTCAGTTTTTTCCTATGATTTACTGTTAATTATTATCATCATCGGATATTTATGTAAACATTTGTAGGTAAATGCAAAAGTTTGGTAAATAAATAATAATCTATAATGATTGTCTGTTACACCTGTGTACAACTATATTATATGTAATGAAGAATGATGGAGTTACTCTTTTATGACATCATATAAATGTTACGCTATAGGTTCATGAAATTCGTAAACATTGGTTACTGAATTCAAACTCAGTGATCTAAAAATAATCTTCCGATAATTGTATCTTGATGTCTTTGGCTCAATTCCCGACTAAGTGATATGTAAAGTCTCATAATAGGGTAGAACATCTGTTCTGACATTTCTTATTACTATAAATAATGACAATTTGTAAAATGAAATTATTTAGAGATTTTGATGTTTTTTTTTCCTGAGCTGGATGGTTTGGTCATGGTAGACTTCTACTTGAAGTGTGTGCCAATGATGTTCAGAAGAACTATGTAAACTCCACAATCAGACCATCCAGCTCAGAAAACAAAACTTCATTACAGTCATTCACTTGATCTACGAATCTCCACTATCTCATTTGGTGATATTTGAGAAGTTAGCTCACATACGAAATGTGAACAAGATAAATAATGCCTAGCAACATAATTTTTTTAAATTTTTTATTCTTTTCATTTCATTATTTATTTTTTCAATAGAAAGTAAGAATTATTACGTAATTAATGTAACGTAAATTATTTTTCAAGTATTGTAAATGTTCCTGTCATATTGAATGAAATAATAACGTGTATATGGAGAATATATTTTTGTTACTAAGCAAAATTATAAAAAAAACCCAGTTCCGTTCACAATGTCTTATATTAACGGGTTTGAATTGACTAGACTATTTTTAATATTTCACTTTATTCTATTGTATCTATAAGGTAGATATAAAAGAAAAGGAAACAAAAGGGGAAAACTCTCACACGTGTTATTTATTATCATTGACATTTACTATAGATAATTGTTTATCCTTTCAAATAATATAAAGGTGTATTATGACTTGAATATTCTAAGCTAATCAAATATAACATAATCAGACTACTTTTGATAATACTGATTATGAATATTTGCAAATTATTCTAATATAAGTATAGATAGATAGTAGCTTGAAGCGGAATATAGAACACATATTTCGTCTTATTTAAGACTTGTCAATTGGATTTAACTCTATTCATGAGTGGATATTCACTCTATGACTTGAACTCACTATTTACTTTAAGCACCATTGCCTTACTCAATCAATAACTGAGTCAAAAAAAGTCAGTGAAATTTAATTCATATACCTTGGGAGATAGAATCGCGTGTCTTGGATTACACTACCGGTCACAATTCATCTCTGATTAGAATACTTGTGACTTGATGAATATATTTGGCAATATGTACCAATTGGTGACTAATCAATTGCATTCCTAAACATCAATGTCAGGATTCAAACAAGCAATACATATTCTAACATACATTCAAAGTAAGCTAGCTGAAGTGAAGTATATGTTCTAAATCATATACACGATACAAATGCTATTTAATTTACTTCACATGAGTTTATAGCTGTAAAATATTCCTCAGTAGTGCATTAGAGTCCACATTTCTTTCAAGGTTCATCATTTGTGCTCATTAAGTTCGATAGATCATAATCCTTATTATGGTTGATACAATGACTATTCTACAATGTGCAGTAAAAATACTCGTCAGTTCGAATTTCTTACTGCTAGAACTAATAGATTACATTTCACCAATCACTTTTTCTACGTTGAAAAAATGGCTGTTTATTGTTTAATGAAATCTTAATTGATTTGAATGAACGACTTGACTTAATTTGTATACTTAATTTTGTAAGTAGGTGATAAACTGTAAATTATTGACCAGCAAAGTTTAACTATTTTCATTTTCTGTAAACTTCAAATCATCATTTGTTTCCTATTGTTTCTGAGACTTTTGTGTGACAAACTGAGTTACCAGAGAACAAAACAATCATTTAATGTAGTCTAAAGCCTAAAATGAATTCGAGTGAAGACTTGGAAGTATTTTCTGTGTAGCACATGTCGTGTTATTTACACTTGAATTAGTCTCGACAGTCTATTTGTCACAATGACGAGTTGGTTCACAATACCATATGTTGCATTATCGGTAACACTGAGAAATTACTAAAGCAGACAGATACATGATCAAGCGAAGTCATGATAAGCCAACATTCAACACTAAATATTCACACACCCTTCTAGTGTACCCGAGATGATGCATTAGTTAAGTAACATTTAATATTAGCCTGAGATCGCTGTGATAATGTTTGGTCAGCTCGAGTATTGTCAAGCCATGTTACGTGATTTTGATAAATAAACAATCAAGTCTAACCCAACATATTTATCTACCAGTCAGGTTAGATGTTGATCTACAATCTTTTGTCCGTGTGTAAGACTCGTAGTACAGATATTCTTTAAGTAGCAACATTTTTGCATGCATATTTTATAGTAACCAGCACTCCTGAAAAAATGTAATCAGCTACAAACTGTTAATATTTGACAAGAAGTTACTATATTGTAAAAATTTCTGGTAAACATCGATCTCTCATCAAATTTTTAAGTAATCTGATTTTGCTTATACTGATGTTATACACCGACTGAAGTTGAGAAAAAAATAATCGACCAACGAATATTTCCTTCTAGCGACAATCAATCTCTTTTGATTGTTTGTAAAATGTTGTTCTCTAAAACGACCGATGTGCTGTATCTAACAACTGGTTAACTTCACATTTTTTATCTGTGAACCTTAAGTCTGCAAAACATTCCGAATTAGTTGATGTAGAGATATGTGTATTCTTATAGTTGCTAACACTATAATTGTGATCCGTCTTATGACTTGTCTGTTAAAGCCAAACGGAATCTTTCTTATCGTCAATATTGAACTCAGCATGAATTAATTCGGTAGAATAACAAAAGAGAAGATTAATATTCACTGACTATGGTTAGTTGAAGGTTAATATTGTTACAGTCTACTGAACACAAAAACAATTATACATTGGATTGTAATTCATGTTAAGTCTTTACAATTTGATTCAATCGTGCCTGAATAGACTAATGTCACTACAGTCCTGAATGTATTATTCATGAGATAGCTTTATCCTTAACTATCCTTACCTATTAGCTCATGATTTATTAGTGTTTATAATTATTATAATTGATAGTCAATATGATTTTTTATTGATTAGATAATTCGAATGCCGAAACATGTATTTCTAATCACTAACCATGTTTTTTTGTTCTACATTGTATAATCGATTAATGATTTTGATGATGTTTATTTCAAAATTTGTTAAGTATTATTCTAGTTCATTTAGACTTTTTTCCTTCTTTAATTTTGGCATCTTTTTTCTGTAGGCAAGCAGACGTAGAAGAGAGATGGTAGAACGAGATCGATTATACAAGGTATGTATGTATGTATATATATAGAGATTTTCTTATGACATACGTTTCTATAGTAACACGATGTATATGTTACTGGGAAATGATTTGAAACCAAGCTTCTTTATCATATTTATCGAGATCAGAAAAGATAGTGTGAATTTACAGAACATTAAAATGGTTTATGATGTTGATTTTGATTTAAATAAACTTTATAAATCCTACAATTTATAAGCTAATTTTGGTAGATTATTGAAAATTACCCTGATTTGGATCTTATCAATAATGAAAAGGTCTAAATATTATGATTAATGAATAGACATTAACATCATTGGATGCCGGCTCACTGGCCCAGTAGGTTAAGCGTTTGCGCGCAAGGCCGAAGCCCCTGAGTTCGAATCTCGAGAGTGGGATCGTGGATGCGCACTGCTGAGGAAGCTCACAATAGAACTAAACGGCCATCCAGTTCCTCCAGGTTTTCAATGGTAGTCTAACATCAATCGGCTCATGATCTCAATCAAAATATTTAACAATCTCCACAACCCCTAAACTGATAATATTCAATTGACTGATTGCTTATATAATATAACATACAATGAAATAACAATATACTGCTTCATACTCAATAAAGCATAAACACTAATGAATAGAATGATGATATATATATTATTAGAAGCTTTATTCAACATTATATTTTTGGTACAACATAGAATTCTCAGCATAAAGTATTTCAACAAGTTTTCTTTTCTTATACCTTGATCTATTGTAACGATAAATTTTGAATGGTGACCGGTTAGATGTTGGGAGTTCGGTAATCCACATTTGATTAATGTTCGTTCGTTTCAATGCATATTGCCAGCCACCATGATGTCGATGATTGCACCTTGTTGTATCACGTATAGCGAAAGGTTGTAAACTTTTCATAAACGCGCCTGAATAGGTTGTGTGCTCAATGAACATAATGATGAACTAAAACAAACAACAAAACAGATAACTTGATGAAATATGTAGATCGGAGGAACAGGTAGCCCAGATATTCAAGCAGGCCGCCAGTAGGATGATGTTATTAGTAATAATAACCACCTATGGATATTTCTTACTTTTTAATTGGGACTGGATTTAGTCTCTCGAACATGATACTTGTTAAATGATATTTAAACTTTCTACGTAGATCTACGTCTTACTATAATAGTACAGTGATTAATTAGACGATGTTTCACTAAGGTTTTTATATGTATTTTAATAAGCTTATTAAAAATTATAGTTAAAAGGAAATTGTATCAAAATTTCATTAACAAAATTGTATACCGGATATTCAAAGCCAGTTGCACGCAATTTAAATATATGTTCATTGTATTAATGAATAAATAAAGACATAGATGACATGCATATAACATAACGTCAATCAAGGAAGAGAATTAGAACAAAATCCAAACAAAAAAGACCATTTACTGTGATTATACAAGCAAACGGATGTATCAAAATGTAAAATATGGATTAGGTTTATGACAATAGAATGAATAAAATTGCAGTTTCATGCGATCAAACACCTCCTAAAGACCTCTTTGACGGTAGTGCCGGTCCCAAGTTCGGATAGAGAACGGTTCGACATATCATATCGTAAAAACAAACTTGCTAAAAATGTGTTCACTCAAATATATCATTTAAATCCTTTAAATTCTGTCCTGAAAGTTAAAGGATCTTCATTTAGAAGAATGATGACATCTCAAAATGAAAGCCAATATTCTTCAAAAATCGCCAAGCAGATTCCCCCTTTGATATTCAGAGTAATAATTGATAATGTTTTGCTGAAATAGTCAGTCTGAGTTAATTGTGTATAAGCGATGTTAATAATTCACAAGATCAATGTTTACTTGAACAGTTTATGTTACAATTAAATAGTTGAATTGATTTATTTACGAGCATTTGGTTCATAAACAAAAACATATTTCATAAATCTCTGACATACTTAAAAATAGTATGGTATTATTATAGCAACAATTTACACAGATTTTGTTCTCAAAGTACTCTGACTTAGCCTTAAACTAACCAAGTTATATAACAAAGAAAGTATAGTAAAGCGAATTCGCTTTAGTAAATTCTAATTATTTTCTGGTTAGCGTTTTTTTAGCGCGGTAGTTTTCTACGGGATAGGATCGCTAACCCCATGGCTAACCCTCCTTCTTTACCCTGGCTTGGAACCGGCAATAACTCTAGAACAGCTACAGGCGGAAGTTCTAATTGTTATTTCTGGAAATATAGAAGAGAGACATATTATTTTGATAGTTTTCATACTATTACTTACATAACTACAACCGTGTATCCGACGTAAAAGTTTGATATCAGACGGTCTCATCGTGTAGATATTTATGCACTAAATATCCTTAGGTCATGACAGAATTACTTGTTTTCATTAAGGTTTCTTATTATTTCGATTTACTTCTAGAAATGGTTAATTATCAAAACATTTCCTTATTATCTCTGCATACTTTCAATGTGTTAATCAAAATTCAAAGTTTTTCACTTAAACCTTAGCTTTCTACAAACAATATACTTCGATAAACATTAAAACGAAGAAATTCATTCTATTTATATAGTAATATATACTTATTTTTTAAATACGTTCTATACTCATTTGGTATTGTTTGAGTGTATCTCCCCATTGTTGTTTAGGACATTAATTGATTAGTCTCTCGTTGACATATATTCATCCTCTGCGGACTGCCTCGATATAGCCTTAAGTCACAAGCTTTATAAGCAAAGATAGTTGGTGGCCAGTAGTGGAATCCAGAACTTCACCTCATTGTACAAACAGTTATCTACCAGGACTCAGTAGCTAAGTGGATAATGAGATGGCGTTTGAAGCAAATAGTATTGGGTTCGAGTCTTGGAATGAACATCAACGCTGAGATGCAGACACATCCAGCTGACGAGTCCCGAATTGGACGAAACACTCATCCTGGATTTCACTGATACCTGTATAATAATTTGCCAATATATGAAATAAATCATACACTTTGTACGGTAAACATAAACGAAATTCTGTACGAAAAACAAATTTACCTTTGACTAGTTTAAATTTGTGGGTGTTTTTATGGTAAAGGAAGAAACAGAAGGGTAAACTTTGGTTGGTCAAAAGAATTATCTGTTGATTTGGGAATTTTAATTACGAATTATGTATTTTGTATGTTTACAAGATAAATATAACACAAATACAAGATAAACACATATGATAGTTATATGATTATTATTATTTTCAACAAAATCTAGTGCTTGATGGTATTGACGTGATTATTTCTTGCAGAAAAAGAAAGAAAACAAAAATGCTGAAACTATTTATTATTTAGTGAACTATGTAACTCGGAAACAGATTGATAATTATCAGAAGGGGTTTGTGGAGATTTTAGAAATTTTCACAGATTTAAATCATGAGTCAGTTGAAGCTAGACCACCATTGAAAACCTGGAAGCACTGGGCGGCCGTTTCGTCCTAGTATGGGTCTCCTCAGCAGTGCGCATCCATGACCCCGCACCACGCGGGGCTCTAACCCAGGACCTACTGGCTTCGCGCGCGAGCACTTAACCATTAGACCACTGAGCCGGCATCCATCGGTGTTAATGCCTAACTTCAACCAATCCACGAAGTTTCGCCACCATATACCATTGTCTTCAATGAGCTGATATCTCACAACAGACCCCTTCTGATAATAATCATCTGCTCACTAGTGACTGATTTCAAGAGATACTCCTGGAGTTCTAGTGGGAAGCCGTCACCAGTGGAGTACAACCAGGTCTGTTGTGAGATATCAACTCACTGAAGACAATGATGGCGCAACTTTGTGGACTGGTTGGAGTTAGACATTAACACCGTTGAATGCCGGCTCAGTAGTCTAGTTGGTTAAGTGCTCGCGCACGAAACCAGTAGGTCCTGAGATTGATAATTGTTGATTTAATCTTTAATGGACACATCTGTTCGTTTCTAAATATTTCAAACTCTTGACAACAGCCATCGAAATATCATCAAAACGACACAGAACAAAGAAGAAACGCCTTAAAGTAGAAACTAAACATGATCTCAAAATCAACCATGGAAGAAAACACAAACAACTGCGTGATCAACCTGTCAAACTGCCACTGATAAACATAGATCACCTACTGCGAATAGGATTAAACTACAATACAAGCAACGCCTCAAAACTAGAATTCTTCACAGTACTTGAATCCTCACTCAAAACTTCCGGAATAAGTGGAGAAACGCAACAAAAAAATAAAACAAAGCGCCAACTCAACGGATAAAGGATAACAACCAACTGACTTCACAAGAACAAAACGCTTTAAAGAAACTTAGAACTAGGAAAGATATTGTTGTAGTTCCAGAGGACTAAGGATGCACCACAGTGATTATGGACAAAAAAAATACATCAAGAAAACCGATGAACTACTTGAGGATAATAACATCTGTTTGTTTGTACAAAGTAAAAGCTCTGAAGTATATTACAATTCTTTTTTTTTCTGTAATCGAAACAATTCTTAAATTTTGTTTGATGTGTAATAAAGCGTACTCTTCTTCTTAATTTTTTTTTCTTTTCAGAAATGTATGCAAGCATCAAAGGCATTATAAAGTAAGTGTTAGAGCTGATTTTTCTGTTATTTTATCATATAGTAATTTAATTTATCTTGAAAAACTATATGGTAGAGTTTATCTCAAAATCTTTGAAGAACTATAAAGGAATTCATAAAATGTTAAAGAATATTTATAATATTAATGATAATAATAATACCATGAAAACCACAAGAATGTTACAAAATTAGGACAGTCTTTGACTTTCATTGTTGAGAAGAATATGAAACCTGTGCTATATCATGTGCTTTCAGAAAGGATGCAGAAAGGATGTTTCAGAAGAATCATCTGTGAATATGATTTTATCAAAACCAAAAACGATAAGACAGTTGAAAATATTGATTATTGAGCATTTACAGGGATATTTAAAACAATGGAATCGGGCGGGAAAAGTAACTGACACAAATATGAAAATTTTCAGAAGTGGATACTATGGAAAGACTTTATTGTTTTAAGAATAAACTATTTATGACTTCGGTCGGAGTATTTCATAAACATCCTACAAGATTATTAATTTTATTCATTTAAGTGGTTTAATAATTCAAAGAATATATATTTTATTAGAGAAATAATTCTTTAAGCAAGCATAGATAATGTCTAGCAATGGGATTCAGGATGCGCGTTTCATCCAGTTTAAGACTTTTCAGCTGGATATGTCTGTATCTCAGACTTGTTCTTCCCTCCAGGACTCGGACCCAATACCGTTCTCTTCAAACATCATCGTATTATCCATTTAGCTACTGAGTTCTTATGGTCACCTGGTTTTACATTGAAGTGAAGTTTTAAATCCTCTTAGTTTTGTTTGCTTGTTGTTTAGGAATGCGATTGATCAGTCTATTGTGACTTAAGGCATTATCAATGTAGTTCGCACGAGATGCACATATGCCAACAAGAGACTGATTACTTCAATGTTATCTAAAATTGATGTATGGTCAAATGAGTTTTCTTAAAAATGTAAGGAAAAAATGTAGTCACAAATAGTTGCCAGGGAGAACAAGGAGGAAAATTAATATTTAGATAAAAAAAACAACAACAATGAATTCCTGTCATTAACACTCAATCTCATCTAGTTTTCCCATATCGCCTTTTTATTCATAATGTTTATTTTTTTTTCAGATTGCATATGAAATTGTTTTAATTACTAGTTCACATAATTTTGTTTTAGTTTGTTACAATTCAATTTGAGGATTGGAAATCTAGACTGTCAGTAGGTTTTATCACAGATTAGATGTATTATTTTAACTCGTCATGATAATAAGATGATAGACTGACTATGTATATATTTAATCATTCTTGGATAATAAAGTAGACGGTTCAAAATAGAAAGTTTGAATAGTGTATTTACAATGTTTAATCACACTGTGTAAAAGTTGGCTAAATCAATCATAGTGGGTAATGCTACGTTTGAACTTGTAACTTGTTGGTTTTTAATAAATAACTATCGTAATTTCTATGATGTATTCTTTAAAAAAATAATACTTTCTTAACACATCTTGTTCAGTGTATGTCTAATCGTTAGTTGTACAGATCTCATGAAATCAATGTCCATAAGCAAAAGTGGGTAGTAACTAGTAGTGGAATCCAGGATGCGCATTTCGTCCTATTTGGGACTCCTCAGCTGGATGTACCTGCATCTCAGAGTTGATGTTCACTTTGAGACTCGAACCCAGTACTGTTCGCTTCAAACGCCATCACGTTATCCATTTAGCTACTGAACCCTCATAGCCACTTGCTTGTGCAATGGGGTGGCGTTTAATTCACTTGGTATTACTTGATTTGAATCTACCCATTGATGTTTAGGACTGCAATTGATCAAGTACATCCAGCCAACGAGTCTCAAATAGGACGAAACGCGCATCCTGGACTCCACTACTAGCCCCAATTCATCTTTGCTTAGAATGCTTGTAATTAAGGCAATATCGATGCAATACGCACATTATGCACATATGCCAATAAGATACTGAACAATTGCATTCCTAAACATCAATGGGTAGATTCGAGTAAACCAATACCTATTGAATCAATATCCGTAAGTCCACTACTGGACGGCCGTTTCATCCTAGTATGGGATATGGGATTAAAATAGGATATGATTAAAATATTCTGTTATATCTCATCGACTAAAAGTGTTTTGTTGATCATTTGTATCGAAGTGATGACATCGTACAAAATAATGCTTGTTTTTTGAAAACTGATACCTGGCGTATATTTCAAAAATAATGACCATTCTATACTACATTAATTAAAAGTAGTAGTGTAGTGAACAGAATACGGGTGGGAACAATCGAATCTGTTTAACACAAAATTACAGGACTTGTTAATAAAATCTAACAGATAAAATTATTAGCAGACAAAGAAGTACGGCTGAAGCGATCATGATAATAAACTTCACAAATTTCCACTCACTTGATTCTCTTAAATTATGTGAACTCTTCAAATTCTATTCAATTATTACGTAACTCATCTTATCAATTTTTCAATCCCATGAATCCTTTATTACTTCTAAAATTATTAAGCAATTTATCTTATCTGTCTCTGATCTCCATTATTACACTACCCATCCTAAATGTTTCCATGATTCTAACACCTAATAACCTCTAATCTGTTCTTGCATATATATATAGTTATCATTGATAAACTTTGTCATTCCAATCCTTTACTTTCACTTATGTCAATAATTCCATGCTACTTCATATCTCAATATAAAATTCTAATACATATTTGGTTGTAAGCAGCTGTCGAGAACCACGAACTATAATGAATTCACATTATTCTGCGTCAATATTTCTTCTGGTTTTATTTAAATTCATACTTACTTACTTACGTCTGTTACTCCTCGTGAAGGAGCATAGGCCGCTCACCAGTATTCTCTATCCAACCCTGTTCTGGGCAATCATTTCCAGCTGCTTCCAGGTGTTATTCATCCTTTACATATCTGATTCTATTTCCCGACGTAATGTGTTCTTCGGCCTTCCTCTTTTCCTCTTCCCTTCAGGATTTCAAGTTAGGGCTTGCCTCAGGAACTAATTGCATTCAATCATGAAGAAGTCAATAATTCACATTAAATTCAAACTTCAATCACTTTAAAATGTTTTCCAAAACTAACTATTCATTACTTATGAGTAATGATATTCTATATATATGATTAATGATTTAGATCCCGTTTACAATTTTATTTTTATTTCCGTTATTCAATATGAGTTTATTATGAAATTAAGTCCTTTTGGAAGGAAAGTTAAATCTAAAATGAATCATTTAATGAATTACTGTCATTATTGACAAAAAATTTGGTTGAAAATAATATTCGTAATTATTATTGAATTTCTAAATTTTTTTCATACGTTCCATTAAAATGATCCTTGTTGACAGGATGTACAAAGTACCATAAAACAAAAAGCTCTTAATTCATATACAGTCAATAATAAAAATTATTGATTTATAATGTTTGTTATCAGAAGGGGTTTGTAGAGATTTTAGAAATTTCACAGATTGAAATCATCAGTTAATTGAAGCTAGACCACCATGGAAAACTTGGAAGCAGTAGACGGCCGTTTCGTTGACTCATGATTTTCTTCTGTGAAATTTTTAAAATCTCCACAAACACCTTCTGATAATAATCATCTGCTCACTGGTGACTGATTTCATGAGACACTCCTGCAGTTCTAGTGAGAAGCCGTTACCAGTGGAGTTCAACCAGGTCTGTTGTGAGATATCAACTCACTGAAGACAATGGCGTACGGCGGCGCAACTTCGTGGATTGGTTGAAGTTAGACATTAACACCATTGGTTGCCAGCTCAGTGGTCTAGTTGGTTAAGCGCTTTGCGCGAGACTGGCAGGTCCTGGGTTCAAATATCGCGGGGTGTAGGATCGTGTATGCGCACCGCTGAGGAGTCCCATACTATGATGAAACGGCCAACCAGTGCTTCCAGGTTTTCCATGGTGATCTAACTTCAATTGACTCATGATTTCAATCTTTATAATGTTTTTTTTTTACCTCAACCGGGTATTAAAATCCACCATAATTCATTAAAACCAATACATTTCATACATAGTAAAAGCATTATCCCATATATCTCTTTTATATAAATGAAATCTCGTAATTATTGGTCGAAGTATCGAATTTTCTATATTGGTCATGAAACAATCAATCAAGAGAAATACCAATGGAGAGTCCATTGTAACTTCATCTGTTTGTCTATAGAAAACATCATTAAATCTAAATTGTACTTTGAATGTACATCGTAGAAGTAGTTCTTTAAGATAATGTTTTGGAATACACATATCAAGATTATTATTTTCAATATAACCGTATAAAAAACAGATAGTTTCTGTGATAGGAATATTTGTTAAAAGATAAGTGATATCTAATGAGAAAATGTTTTTTTTACCAATTACGTTGATATTTCTAATTGAGTCGACGAATCCAAAGGAATCGTGAGAGTTGTATTTATCGATATTATTTTTAACAGGTTGAAATATGTCAACTAAACCTTTAGCGATGAAGTGATAAAGAGAGTTGTTCATATCATGTATAGGACGTAGAGGGACATTATTCTTATGAACTTTTGGCAGTTTATATAGTCTTAGTATAACGGAACCCGATGGTTTGAGATGTTCATAGAGGTCACAATTGATAATAGACTCATCTTTCATTTTCTTTAGTATTTTAATTAGCATCTGTTCAGTTTTTTCGGTTGTGTCATTTTGAACAGTTTCTTTGGAGAATTTGATAGGATCAGCTAAAATCAAAGATATTTTAGAGATATAGTCAAGGCGATCAATAAGGACAATTCTTACACCAACAGATGAAGTTGCAATGGGCTCTCCATTGAGTCCTCTTCTAACTGATTGCTTCATGATCAATCTATAAAATTTCATATAATTAGTTCCCTTTATGAATGTAATAGTCGTTCTAATGATATATTTAAATAATAACTTTCGTCTAAATTTGATCGAATAATTTCACAGTATTTAGGCGTTGAGTTGATGTAAGAGGAAGAATGTTGTATTTGTAAAATTTTAGCGAATGAATTTGAAGTAAATCTAATGCTTTTTTTCCTTTGAAAAAGTTTGGATCAGATTGCTGGGCAAAATGTTGGATTTACTTCAAATTCTTTGGCTGAGATTTTATTAACACATTCAATCAACCTTAACAATGTTTAAAGTAGGTATTTGCTTTAGTGTGTAAGAGATATATAGTGTGAAACGAACAATATTAAGATAACAGATTGCGTGTATATGTAAGTGGTGTGAGAAGAAATTTCATTCATTATATATATATTGTCTCTGATAATGTTTTTTTAATAATCAGAACTAGGGAATTTCTATGTAACCATTAAAATATTGATTTGCACTTGCTGTTGAAATAAAAACAACCCAACAAAGTATCAGTCATATTTGTAGCCAAATTCAAACATTACTATGACAAGATTCGATTGATAACTGTTTTATTAAAAGCAACAGGTAATTGATGAATGAGAAAATGTTTAGTATTCCGATAATTGTTTAAAAGGCTTCAAAATGTTTTTGATGGAGTTTTGTTCTCTCAGCTAGATGGTTTGGTCGTGGAGCTTTCATCGTTCTTCTGAACGACATCATCAGTATAAACTTCAGATAGAAGTGAAGTGTTCGAATTTCTCCATACGCTTTTCACAGCTTGTTCTCTACACCTCGACGTTGATCGGTTCTTATTGATCTTAAATTTGTCATTGTTTACTTCTTTGTTTTGGTTGTGTCTCCACTACCAAACCATCCAGCTCATAGAACAAAACTCCATCAAAATCATCCACCTGAGCTACAAATCTCCACCGGCTTCAAAATGTATACTGAGTTTTAATTGTAACAAGTAGACACCGATATTATACGTGTAATATACACATATACAATGTTGAAGTTTATCCATAACAGTAAATGAACTTGAAGAAAGTCCATTTAAAAAAAAAGAATTACATTTATATCAGATTAAACATTTAACGAACTCCATCTTCTCATTGTTTTATTGAAATACAATTCTATGAATTATGATCTAATATTTACATACTGATTATACTTAGCACTGATTAACTAGCCAATGTATCAAATGTCATAATAAATAATTCTGGATCCAAATCTCGAGGGTGGGATCGTGGATGTGTATTGCTAATAAGTTCCATTCTAGGATGAAACTACCTTTCAGTAATTCTAGGTTTTCCCTGATAGTCTAGCTTCAATTGACTCATGAATTCAACTACTAAATTAAAGTAATGTATATGATAAATGTCGATAAGTATGAAAACATTGAATAGTAACACGCGATGAAAGGTTGTAAGGATTATATTTCTAGAAAAACAGAATTTTAAACGAACTTAGCCAGATAATAATCAGTTTAGTTTTTCGAGCACGTGATAAAATTTTCAAGTTGTTAGGTTTTGAAAGAACCTATTCGTAATATCTAATTAAATATTTTTTCTTCTGCATCAAGTTATGAATAGAAAGAGTTCCATTTTTAAGAGTTCCTCGGCATCTGTTTCTAGATAGCTTACAAACATCCTGAGCTAATTGCATCGATATTGTCATCTAGTCACAAGCATTGTAAGTACAGGTAGATGACGTCTAGAATAGAAATCCAGGACGCATGTTTCAAAAATCCAATACATAGGAATAAAATTTCCCAAGCCAGTGACTATCTAAGCTCCGTAACAAAGAGGATAACATAATGGCGTTTCGAATAAAAGTTACCGGTTTCGATTCCTGCAGCGAACATCAGCACTGGTGTGTAAGTACATCCAAATGACGAGTCTCAAATATAATAAAACGCAAATCCTGGATTCCACTGCTGACCACCATTCATCTCTGATTAGAATGCTTGTGACTTAATGACTATATTGGGTAATCTGTACAATATGCACATATGCCAATATGAGACTGATCAATCGCAGTCCTAAATACCAATGGGGAAATCCAAACAATTGATATATATTTAAATATAAATTCAAGGTAAGCTAGTGGCAGTTAAGCGTATGTTCCAAATCATATACACAATATTGATGTAATTTAATTCACTTGACGTCAGTTTTACTCACTTACTCCCGCCTGTCACCACTTGTGGATAAGCCCAACACCATTCTCCGCCAAATTCTGTCATGGAAAATCCTTTCCTGTTGTTTCCAGTTACTAGTCACCCTTTTCGTGTCTGCTTTTGATTCTCGGTGTAGTGTGTCCTTTGTTCTTTTACTTTTCCGCTTCCCATCAGGATTCCATGTTAGCACTTGCCTCGTGATGCAGATTGTTGATTTCCAAAATGTATATCCTATTCACTTCCATCGTTTTTTCCTGATTTCCTACTCAGATGGAAGCTGGTTTGTTTTCTCCCATAATAGATCATTGCTGATGGTCTACGATCAACGGACATTGAGTACCTCGTGTAGATAACTGTTCAAAAATACTTGTAACAGTTTGATAATCATTGTAGTAGTTCTACTTGATTTAACTCCCTACAGTGGAACTGACCGTCTTCACGTTCGTATTGAAAATTTTGAATTTGATATTCTCCTCCAGACAGTTGTTTTGATTTCCATGTGTTCCTCAATTGTATGAATACTGTGCGTGCTTTGTCAATCCTTCATTCATATCTGTATCAGATCCCCCTTGTTAATCGATGATGCTTCCCAGATACGTGAAAGATTCCACGTAATTCAGAGCTTCTCCATCAGGTGTGATTGAGTTGGTGTTCTTTGTGTTGTATTTGAGGATGTTGCTTTCTCCCTTCTGCATGTTGTGGTCTGCTGATGCAGAGGCAGCTGCCACCACACTAGTTGTCTTCATCTGCATTTGTTGGTGTGGATGAGATGTGAGGCCCAGGCCATCTGCATAATTTAAGCTGCGTAATTGATTCTGAGCTGTCCATTATATCCCGTGCTGACACTCAAATGTTGCGATCTTCATAATCCAGTCGACCACTGGAAGAAAGAGAAAGGGTGTCTCACAAGGTTCCATGCTGTCAAATGCTTTCTCATAGTCAATGAACTTGATGTATAGTGACGAGTTCCATTCAAGTGATTGTTCGACGATGATTCATAATGTCTCAATTTGGTATGTGCACTACCAATCATTCTGGAACCCGGCCTGTTGACCTCGAAGCTAAACGTCTATTGAATATTTCATCCGGTTCAAAAACACTTTGTTTTAAATGTTTCTTGGTATTGATAGTAGAGTTACAAATCTGCAGTTCTCACACTTGATTAGATCTCCTCACTTCGGTGTCTTGATGAGTTGTCCATATTTTCAGTCTGTCAGTGACACTTGTTCTTCCTCCCAAATCTTTTTGAAGAGAAGGTGGAGCACATTTGCAGTTGCTTCAGTGTCTGACTTCAGTGCTTTGACTGGTGTATTGTCAGGTCGTGCTACTTTCCCACTGTTGATTTGTCCGAAGGCCATCCTTATTTCTTCTGTCATTGATGGAGTGACATCTATAAGGAGGTTTGTGTGAACTGCTTAGATGTCCGATGGATTCAATGGATCTGGTCTATTCAAGAGTTTCCCAAATTATTCTACCTATCTATTTCTCTGACCTTGAATATCAGTGATTTACTTGCATTGTTTGTCATTGACTGGTTGTTTTCGTTCACTATATTTCCTTACCAGTTTCTTCGTTGTTTCATATAGTTGTCTCATATTTTCTTCTCTTTCAGCTTTTTTCACTGTCCTTGTTAGCTCTTCCACCTATTTCTGCTTGTCAGCACTAATGATCCTCTTCACTTGTTTGTTTGCTTCTATGTATTCAGTTTGTACTTTTACTTTCTCTTTTTTTTGTTCGGCTGTTATGACATCAATTAACAACTGTAAAATATTTCTCGATAATGCATCAGAGCTCAATATTCCTCACAAATTTGTCATCACTTATGCTCTTTAAGTTCAATAGATGATAATCTTTAATTCATATTTAATTGTTTGTTTTTTTCTGTTTTTTTTCTCTACAGATTCGGAAGTTATCATAATGATCAACACTGTTCAACACATTCACAAACAAATCATCTTAGAAAGTAAAAAAACAAAGTGGAATTACAACTAATTCTAAAATGGTTACCATAGAATATACAATTTTGCATTTTTCATCTATCTACCTAATTGAATCAATTCAAATGTAACTTGATTATCAATATCTTATCATTACCAATCTATCAATCAATTGTGTTGATCAGTTTTGGATAATAAATTTTTCTTTGTAAAAAACAAACAAACAAACTGATAATAAATCATTGTATGAATAAATTTAATTATTCTGTACAATATTTTGTGACTTGAATACTTTTATCAAAGATTGATTAATAAGGATACATGTTGTCATAGTATCAAATCATTTTATAAATCAATAATCATGTTCTGAATATTATTATTTACTAGTAAATCGATATTTATTATTGAACAGTTTGTAAATAAAAAAAGGTATTGCATTATTTTCACAATTGATTGATCACTGTGTGGTGATCATTGTCATGTGTGTCAAATCCTTATTTAGTGCAGATCGAATGTTATCGATCATGTTGCAATGTGGCCACCAGTCTAGGTGACTCGACACTGCGTGAACTGTATATTGAGATTAGATGATGGTTGGAGGTAGTCGACAGGAAACCCTGAACCCGGGTTTCGTGCTATTTGGCACTCAGTGATCAATCAATTGTGATTACATCTCAGTCCTACTGGAGGTCAGTCGCGGCTAGGATAGCTCAGTGGTAACGTCTCTGATTGTGAAGCTGGGTGACACGGGATCGAATCCGCCAGGGAGCACCAGTCCCCTCAAGACTACAGATACACCTTACTGACGAGTGCCAAGTAGCACGAAACCCGGGTCCAGGGTTACCTGTCGACTACCTCCAACCACCATCTGATTGCATCGTTTTAGAAATTTCAGCAAGATTATAACTTATGGATAAATCCATAAGGTAAAAGATAACAGGTCTCGGATTTTGGCACAAAATTCACTCATCCATTTGGATAAATGAAGTTGTGGGATTATAGCTGATGATATCAGTTCGTGATGAAAATCTTAAGTTTAATTCTTAACCTTAACCATCAATTGTAAATCATAATTCTAATTCTTCATATAAGGTTATAACCCTTAATTGGTCTTAGTTATTAAGCGAACACTCTCAAGGTCAGTCTAACGTTGCTCGAAGGTCGTCCATTAATTATAGTCTTACCGAAATTTCAAGCGATATATATTTTAAAGAGTTGAATAGAAGCGAGTAAAGATATAAAGGAAGAGTTTTTTTTCTCTATTTCCAACCGATTATTTGGGTGTATCTGTAAATCAATGTTGATGTTGTTATTAGAAATTGTATTCCTTTTCTTTCTGACGTGACTATAAGTACTTTGATGCGGGTATATTTTTAGTTGGTAAGTTACAGATTGGATGAAAATTGCTTTCACTACTAACCACAATCCATCTCTAACTAGAATCTTTATGACTTGCTGACAATATCGAGGCTATATATTCATGATGTAAATATATTACAACGAAACTGATCAGTTGTCATGATTAATATGAGTAACAGAAAGATTCAGGCAATTCTTTTAAAAGAATTTAAGCTGAATAGTTTCTAAAGAATTCTCTGAAAAAGGGGAAAAACTGATTTATTCTCCTTTTGTTATAGATTACTATTAATATAAATAGATATTAACTAAGTCTTTCATTAATTAAAATAATTAGATGAACATTTAGTTTAATCAACTTTTCTAAGAAAAAAAATTCACCTTAGCATGTAATGAGTATAAATCGGTAAGATTGGGCTTCATCATTGATTGTAATTTTATTCTACAGTAATTTTAGTTGTGGTCTATGAATAGCACAATGATTACTTGATTTAGTTGTTGTGAATAGAATATAGTTTACTTGCCAACTTACCGGTCAATGAGACGTAATTCTGAAAAATAATAGGGTAGTTTCAAGTTTGCAGGCTAGCTTAAGTTTGTAAGCAAAGATGGTGGCTAGCAGTCAAACCCAGGACACACGCTTCGTCCCACTTGAGGCTCATCAGCCAGATGTACCTACATCTCAGAGTTGATAATCGCTCCGGGACTCAAGTCCAATACCACACACTTCAAACGCCATCACGTTATCCAGTTAGCTACTGAGTTCAAATAGCCACTAGCTTGTGCAATGGGGTAAAGTTTTAATTCATTTTGTATTGGCTGTTTGAATCTTCCCATTGATACTTAGGACTGTAAGTGATCAGTCTCTCAATAACATATGCATCCTATGTGGATTGCTTCAATACTGACTTAAGTTACAAGCATTATAAGCAGTGAACATTAACTCTGGGGTGCAGATATATGCAAATGATGAGTCTCAAATATAATAAAACGCAAATCCTGGATTCCACTGCTGACCACCGTTCATCTCTGATTAGAATGCTTATGACTTAATGACTATATCGAGTAATCTGTACAATATGCACATATGCCAATATGAGACTGATCACTTGCAGTCCTAGACATCAATGGGAAGATTCAAACCATCAATACAAAATCAACTAGTTTTCCTTATTTTCATTAAAACAGATCTTTGATTACTTCACGAAACTTTTTTTAATTTCAAGAATGTTATACTTTCCAACATATACTTACATAATTATTCAGGCTTATATTACGTGCCATTTTTAAACGGTTACACTCTTCTAAACTATATATATTTTGAACTAACTATTTTTTATCAGAAGAGGTTTTGTGGAGATTTTAGTAATTTCACTGATTGAAATCATGAGTCAATTGAAGCTAGACCACCATGGAAAACCTGGAAGCATTAGACGGCCGTTTCGTCTTATTGTAGGCCTCCTAAGATCATTGAATAAATATTTTGTACATATATTAAGTGACTAAAAGCAAATTACGGTTTAATTTCAATCCTGATCACTCAAGGTCAAAAGTGACGTACTATCAATAAGCTTTCCTATAAGATAATGATCCATTAAGTAAGTTCTGTACGTGGTCAACAATCATTAATGGCTGTTCAGCTGTTAGAATTCTGAAATCTAAAAATAGTCATTGTGTTTTTATTCACTACCGAAGTTGTTTTTTAAACATTTATGATATACCTACGAAAATTATTTCATCTGGTTAATATAATCGTATAACATTTACACAACTACAGTGAATCAATTACAAATTACGGTTGACTCCAGTTGACGTCATCAGCACATTATTATTATTATTATCATTACTGTTATTAGTGGCTTTATTCAAAACTATATTTTCGGTACAATATACCATTCTCAGCATAAATTATTTCAACAAGTTTTCTTTTCTTGTTTCTTGGTCGATTCTGACGATAAATATAGAGCGATCACCAGTTGGATGTTACCAGTTCAGAAATCGACATATCAATAATGTTCATCTTCTTCAATGAACACTGCCAGCTTTCACCATTTCTCTGATTGTACTTTTTTGTAACTTGTACTGCGAAAGGTCATAAACTATCAGGATTCAGTAGCTAAGTGGATAACGCGAGAGCGTTTGAGATGAATGGTATTAGGTTTGTGTCCCAGGGTGAACATCAATTCTGAGATGCAGGTACATCCAGCTGACGAGTTCCTAATTGGACGAAACGCGCATCTTGGATTCCATTGCTAGCCACTATTCATCTTCGCTTAAAATAAAATGTCTATTTGACATAACTTAAGAATATCCTTTTGAGAAGTAGTTTAAGTTGGCTTAGATTCTCTTTTCATTGCACTCATAACACGTTTATCAGTTTAAAATAGGATGTCTTCATGGTAAAAAAAAACGAAATAGTCTTTGAATATAAAAATTTATCTTTGTTTATATCAATAAATATTGGCACCTATAGACATGCTTTCAACTGAGAGAATGTTGAAATCTTTGATTGATAGAATATAAAAACAAGAATTTCTAATTGGTAAACACACTTAAATTGAAACGATTTGTCAACAAATCAAAATAATCATAAATAACTATAAATTAAAGAGTCAGATTGAAAGAGAAAATAAAATAATTATGTGAAAAATGACAACGTTAATAACTGATAATTACCATTGGCTCACTAGTGACTAGCTTCGTGGGGGAATTCTCGGAGTTCTAGTGAAAAGCCATGACCAGTGGTGCTAATCCGTGTCGGGTAGAGACAGGTACAGTGAAAGATGGTCTGGCAATTCTGTGGATTGGTTGAGGTTAGACATTAACACAGTTAGATAGAGGTTCAGTAATCTAGAGTTTAGGCGTTCCCGCACGAGATCGATAGATCATGGGTTCGAATCCTGTGAGCGGGATTGTAGATGCACATTGCTGATCGATCCCGCAACAGGACGAACGGTCGTCCAGTGCTTCCATGTGGTCTGACATCAATCGGTTCATGATCTTAATCAAAAACAAAACGTTAGCAGAACGTACTGCTAGTTACTTGTGGTGTAATCTTCATAGTTCACTTCTATTTAAAGTTATCAATCCTTTTACTAAAAGAGTGATTTTATTGGCATTTATCGTTCTAAAATAAAGAAAATTTGGGCGTACAACTTTTTTTACAAAGATAACTTTACTATGACATACTACAGTTATAATTTTATAACTATTGTATGGTGTCACAAAGTTCACAAAATTCAATGCTAGGGAATTAAATGATTTACGTTGAAAATGGTGAAATTTTTCGTTTGAGCCACTATTTCAGAGTAAATAACTCATGAAATATCAAAAATGATAAACGTCACTCACTGGAATATAAAAAGTTATTGTTTTATCATTATTATTTTAACTCCACCCATAGCTCTTCTACAGTTAATGCCCGTTCCAAGCCTTACAAAATCTATTCAAAGCAGAAGACACTACTATGCAGGACAATCGGAACGGGATGAAAGAAGCGTTATCTTCAACGTTTCAGGAGGTTCTGCGTTGTAACAAGTATTATCATAAGGAATAGATCTATATTAACACTCTGGTCAAGATTTAAGAAAGGAAGAACAAAAAGACAGCAATTGACTACAATCGAACAAGAACAGAGGAAGTCCAGGCACAAGCTGAATGCACAAAAGCAAACAAGTAAGTGAAGTGGAATAGGTGGAGGACCTAGCAAATTCAAGTTCAACAGACCGGATTGCATTGGAAATTCGTGAATGGAGTAAAACTGACATATGAATTTTAAGTCAGGGCCTGCGTCAGACAAGGCTGCTTACTCTCACCCTTCCTATTTCTTCTAGTGGTTGACTCGATTATGAAGACCTCGACATGTGAGGGGAAGCATGGAATACAATGGACAGCTTGGATTTGGCTAGACGATTTGAACTTCACAGATGACCTAGTTCTTCTCTCCCAAACACATCAACAAATACAAATCAAGACAACCAGCTTAACAGCAGCTGCCTCTGTAGCAGCAAGCCTCGCACATACACAATGGAAAATACAATATCCTAAAATACAACATGGAGAACACCAGCCAAGTCCCACTTGGTGGAAAATCTCTGAAAGAGGTGGGAACCTGGACAGCATCACCGATCCACAAAGAAGATCCGATGCAGATGTGAATGCAATGATTGGCAAAGTGAGGGCAAACTTCACATAGTTGAATAAGATCTCTGATTCAACTGTCTGAAATATAACATCAAATTTAGAATTTTCAATAGGAATATCAAGACAGGTCTACTGTATGAAGCTGAAACTTCGAAAACTACTATAACTATCATCAGAAAGATTCTGGATGTAGGTAGGATATACAAACAGAATAACGAGACAAGCGCAAGCTTAGGATGGTAGGAAGAAATGAAAAGGAGGAAGACCAAAGAACACATCGCGACAAGAATCGGAAGCAGACATGAATAGGACGAATAGCAACTGGAAAGATACAGAAAAGATTGCTCAGGATATATCTGGATGGAGAATGTTGGTGGGTGATCTACGAGGGGTAACAGGAGTAAGTATTAGTAGTATGTAGTACTATCATTATTTTTTTCATTATCAACATTCAACAAAATGCTCATTTTATTTGAGATTATCACGTATATCCTCGGTCACGACACATATGTATTTGTAATGTTTATGTTATCCAGAAAGATATTGAAATCTTCACGATTAAATCATCCAGTCCAAAGAACATAATTTCAAAACGAAACTAATCTATAAAATGAATTTTCACAGTTTTGTTACTGTTAAAGTTTAAAGTATCAAGAATTTTCAACATGATCTTTTTCAATCTTCATCACATTATATCACTAATAATTCACTAATTAAATAGGTATAATTTCAACAGTTGAAATCATGAGTCAACTGGAGCTAGAACACCATAGAAAACCCGAACGCACTGGATGGCCGTTTCATCTCACTGTGGAAGTCCCCAGCAGTGCACATCCACGACCCCGCCTCACAGGGTTCGGACCCAGGACCCATCATTTTCGTGCCAGGCGTTTAACCAACTAGACAACTGTGCCGGCATCCAACGGTGTTAATGTCTAACTTCGATTAATCCGTCTCAGTGGTCTAGTTGGTTAAGCGCCCGGAGCGAAACTGTTAGGTCCTGGGCTCGAATCCTGTGAGGCGGGGTCATGAATGTGCATTGCTGGGGACCCCCACAATAGGACGAAACGGCAGTCCAGTGCCTCCAGGTTTTCCATGGTGGTCTAGCATCAAGTGACTCATGATCTCAACTGTTGAAATTACTACAATCTCCACAAAACTTCTTTCAATACTAAATAGGTATAAGTTAAAAGTTTCTCAGTAAGTTCCATGCATATTCATCATATATATACACTCATATTTGATGGTTATAAAAAATAACAGCATGATAAATGAAAACATTTTATCAGAGAAATTTCAATGTAACAATTTCTGAATTAACTCTTATCATAAGGTTATATATATATACCATAATGTATTTAAATAGGATTTATTGTTCTATAGCGTTAATATGAGATATTTAATATATCAATAGGACTGTAAAAGAGTCACGGTTTATCAACATTAATTACTTAAGTTAAATATAGTGGTGACATATTTAAACCTTCATATTTACATAACAAACATGATTAAATACACTAGTAATTAGTAAGCAATGATGAATGGTGGCTAGAAGTGTAAACCAAGATTCGCGCTTCGTCCTATTTGGGACTCGTCAGCTGGATGTACCTGCATTCATTTTGAGAATTCGTACTAAGAAACAATATTTTGGTCAAATATACAAGGATAGTAGTGGGATCACAATGAGATCACCTATATCACTACTCATCACTAAAGTAGTAGTGCAAAGACTGGAAGTGACAATTGTACAACAAAAATATAAACCAGTGATTTAGATATACTATCCAGATAAGATATTTTTGGGTTGTAAAAGAGACACAATCAAGTATAATGATAAGTTAATAACTGTTACATCTTAGCTAGGGTTAATTTATAGATATCATCCGAGAGTTAATAATGGACTAATGTTACACATATATTCTTATTGCACAACTATTGAGTAACTAGATTATGCATATTTATATTCCTCTTATTGTTAGGTCCCAATAAGCATAATGAATGGTAACTTTTGGGATTCATTTGTGGAACAATACTATCAGTATATTTTTATCGTATAATTGTTAAATAACTAAACTATACATATTCATGTGCCTCTTATTGTAAGCTTTATTTTGACCTATAAACTATTATTATACGATTTACCATTCTTGTGTTCTACCAAGTCTATTAATTATTACCTCCCTAATTCACAGCCACATTTGGCTAATTCTTGTACAAATGTTGTTTCATTATTTATGGTACAATGTGGTCTGTTTGACCGGTATATAAACCCAGTATGTTTAAAATAAATGATTCATATTGCAGAGGCTGAGATTGGTATTCTCAACTTAACTGGCTGGGCTAGGCAAGAAGCAGGACCAAAAGGAACTCTAGACTGCTCGTACGGATTTTATGCGCCACTAGTCCGGTCAATAATTCACTGCTCTATATTTGGCGGTATCGTTAAGTTATACAATAAACACGGCACAAGTCATAACTCTTATGATAAGCTTTATTCTGACTTATAGTCTATTATTATACGATTTACCATTCTTAAGTTATACCCAGTTTATGAATTACTATCTCTCACAATCACAGCCACTTTTGGATTTGATCAATTGACTTGTACAATTGTTTTTTCACTTATGGTATGATGTGGTATGGTTAGTTTGTATATAAACCAAGTATATTTGAAATATAGGATTCATAAAGTGGAATCTGATATTTGCGTTCTGAACTCAACAGACAGGGATAGGCATAAAATTAACCATCAACGACACTCGACTTCTCATACTGGTCAATACGTCATTGATGTGGCACAGTGTTAAGACTGTATAAGTCGTATTCTGATTGGCGAATAAATCACGTCATAAATCAACCGGTCACAGGTCATAACAATAACGTGTTCGGCTATATCAAATCTACAAGCTATATAAAATTCCATTCTTCGATATCTTAATCAACGGAAAGACATATGAACACTGATTTCTAAATCGTACAGGAAACTACGCGAAACAGATCAAATTTTAAATGGATACAACAACGATCCAACATTATATGATAAGATTTGAAAATAAACACTATTGTTAAAGGACCAAAACTGACTACTACTTTCAACATGTAAAATGTCATGGAAAGTTAATTTTTGTCCTATGTTACCGACCTATTGCCTCAAAAGAAGTCTACAAAATAAATTATCACAAAACCTACCGGAAATTACATATCAGATCGTTTTATAAATGAAAAACATTTCAAAAGTAACAAAAGGGATATCACTTTGTTCCCTATAACACAAATCTTTACGAGTCACAACAAACAAAAACAAATTCAATGTTATCTACAGATGAAATGTATCAGTTACAGGAAACACTATATTGTATAAAGTGAACACACATATTCACCGGTTAACAATGATAAGGCAGGCAATAACAAAGACTGGTGCAGAATAATACGAACTCATTTTATTATGCTAGATTCTCATTAGCTGTTTACAACCTATAATACTTTCATAGCGAAATTATCATGGAAATTGACATTGTTTTACATACGAAGGAAATTAGAGATAAATCTGTGTATTATGATGTAGCGAAGATTCCAATAAATTTAATAAGCTCGTAAAAAATTTATTTTTTGACATGTTACTCTTTTATATATATCTATACTACCAAGCATAGAGACCATGTAATTCTAAATAAACTCTTGAATTTCGATATTTCAGTTAGTTTTAACTCAACAGATACAGCTATATGAATTCGATTTATCAATCCATTCGGTAAAGTTTGGCCAATAACATTTTAGTGTCTAGTAGAATGTCAAGTCCCAATTGGTTGTTCTAGCTTCCGGATAGATCAGTTTATTCATTCTTTTCATGTAACATTTTGACCTTGTCAAATATTTGCTTATTAACATTGACTGTTTTTATATGAGCGTGTGTGTGGATTATTTATCCTATTCATCACATGTCTGTATCTGATTTTCGTCGGATTGTGAATACTGAATATCGCTTTGTGAAAATGAGTTGGTTCATTCACCTTCTCCGTTTCGCTTTAATTCTTAGCTTTTTGTTCTGAATGTCTATCCGGATAAATGAGTGTACAAAATATACGTACTCAAAATTCATTCTCATATTTCACTTATTCCGTTATTTACTAACGCAATTAAAATCGATAATTATATACGAGGGTAGCTGGGATGTATATCTTTAAACATCATCGTACTACCAGACCGGAGTTAGATATTTGGCATCAAAGTGAGTTCACCTGACTTGAATTCGATCTACACCCATTAAGGCCATAGATTTTTTTTTGCGTTGGGTATAAATTAATTTATTTCTTAACCAGAAGAAAGTTTTGTGGAGATTTTAGTAATTTTATAATTGAATTCATGAGTCAATTATTTCTTTACGCTTATTGTGGTGTGAGCTTCTAATGTGGATAGATATAAGTAGTATGTGGTTGAAATGGGAAGTGAATCGCTTACCAGCTGAAGATTGAAATGAAGAGAACTGGAAAACCAACTGAGAGCAATCAGATTAACAACAGAATCCAAAGAATGATAGAGTATGTAAAGGATAACGGAAGTAAAGTGTGCAAATGATGCATCTAATGTATGATTTTCATATTTTAGAAAGACAATGAACTGGTTTCCTCCTCATTCAAGTTTCTGTTCATTATGTAGTGAACAAGAAAACGGGTGGGAGCAATCGAATATATTTAGGGCAACACTTACAGAATATTTCAATAAAATCAGAATACCATATAGTAAATCGTCAATTTGCAAAATATTTATGCATCAAATCAAACTGGACTGTTTCTGTTGCAAACACCAATTCATTGTCTCCCATTCCATTGCTCATGCGTTTTCTTACAAATTCCATTTGTGTTTTCGTTGTTCTTTTCTTGATCTTCCCCTCATCTTCTGCTGCCAGACATTACGTTTTAACTCGCGTCGTATACTACTCATATCAATATAAGTAGCTCACACCACAACTACAATGTTACTTTATTATATTTATTTGTCAAAATATTAATAGAATAAACTATGATCAATCAAATATTTAGTTAGGAAACTAAATAAATTGCTATAAATACAAAAAAATAAACTTAGTTTGCTATTTTACTGAAACTAGGCATGGTATCTCAACTAACTACTGTCTAGATAAATTATTCCCACTTCATAATGACTGATCAATGACGTTTTATAACTGTTATATTTCCCCATTTCCTGTTATTAATCAAATTATGTCAATGGATTGTCAGTTTACCGATCAGTCTGAATCACTCGATCTGTCGTACAATATGATTTCATGTTCATTGTTCAATTCATTCTTTAAAAGTCTCTGGATTTTATGTTTTCTTCTAACTCATATTGATCAACAAGACTTACCTGCAATATGATTCTCATAGTGGTATTAATAATGTTATTATTATTAATGACTTTATTCAATATTATATTTCAATACAATATAGAATTCTCAGAACAGGGTATTTCAACAAGTTTCTTTTACAACAACAAAAACAAAAGAAGAGGGAAAAAAGTTCAAAAAAGATCTGAATCTGTACAACTTTTCAAATTAGAAAGATGTTAAAAATGTAGGTTATTGACTAGGTGAACTCTCACAACCTATTCATCACAGAATATATTTGACAGAACTTTTATACCTTTACTTACTTACATGAATTTCAGTGTAATTACGTCTCTCTCTCTCTCTCTACCAGAATATATACAAGAAGAAACATATGATTCAAGGGGATGTTTAGTATCTGATAAGATAACACCTGCCAGAAGTTTACAAGAATTCACATGTCTATCAACTTCAGTAACTATTTCAGAAGACAAAACCCTAGACCGTTAAATATATAATAAAAAAACTATTTTAATATAATTATAAAGAATATAAAGTTTGTTTAGTAAATAATAAACGCATTATGGCAGATGGAATAAAACACTGATTAAATTATAAATAAAATAAGTAGTTATGTTATCTAAAAGGTTATATAGTTGTTGTTTTCTTTTTTCCTTTTTTTTCTTTTTTCTAAAAAAAGAAAAAAAAGAACGAAAGAAAAAGGACTAGAATTTCATTCTGTTAAACAAAAACAGAAAGAAAAAAAACTAGAACAAAATTGCCCTTTTAAATTCTTGTTTAACTGACAAATTCATTTAATAGAACATTTGTCAAAAATATTCTAGTTTATCTATCATCTATGAAAGATAATTACATAAATGGTAAACAGGGGCAACATATATTTATCATGTATTGCATAATGAAATCATAGATTTATTGTGAAAATAACAGTTGTTACTTGAGAAAATCCGTTTCAGTAGAAAATTGAAAAAATATCAGAATGGGGTTTGTGGAGATTTTTAGAAATTTCACTTGTTGACATCATGAGTCAATTGAAGCCAGATTACCATGGAAAACCTGGAGGCACTGGACAGCCGTTTCTTCCTAGTATTGGGCTCTTCACCAGTGCGCATCCACGATCCCACATCCCGCGAGATTCAAACCCAGAACATATCAGCCTCGTGCAAGGCGCTTAACCAACTAGACCAGGTCTGTTGTGAGATGGCGCAACTTCGTGGATTGGTTGATGTTAGACATTAACACCATTGGATGCCAGCTCATTGGTCTAGTTGGTTAATCACCTGGCGCGAGACTGATTGGTCCTGGGTCCAAATCTCGCGGGGTGCGGGATCGTGGATGCGCACTGGTGAGGAGTCCAATACTAGGACGAAACGGCTGTCCAGTGCCTCCAGGTTTTCCATGGTAATCTGGCTTCAATTGACTCATGATTTCAACAAATGAAAAATGTTTTTATTTTCTCCGAGTTAAAGTACCCTTTGACATATAATAATCAATATTCAACATTAAAAATTGATATGATAGAAAGAAAAATCAATTATCGATTGATTTACTCATTATGAGTTTCGTTCAACATTACTTCCGTTCTGATTTACTGTAATGATTACTCAATACGGTATTTGTTTTCTTTTATGATATACGATATTCTTGTATTCCATTGAGATGAACTATGCTCAGTATGTAATTTGTTATGTGATTTCATCCTAATTGTTAATCAAAGTGCATGTACAATGAATATATAAATGAATGTACTTTCGACTAGAGTCGTCGTCGTCGTCGTGTTTTGAGGGTTAATAAATCTCTACTTATACCAGTCTTTGTGTTCTTAATTTCACGTCGTTGGAATTGTGGAGGTCTTTCGTTTCGAGTATAAATGATAAGCGTTTACGACATAACAATCAGCGGCGATCAAATATAACAAACAGCATTCAATTGACAAGTTTTAATAAAAAGTTAGTCATTTTGGCTCGATAATTCATGAATGTATACGCGGTGAGATTCTAATTTATGGACGAACCTTGAACGAATCTTACGTGATCTTGATAAGTATTAGCCAATCAGAAGACAGTCAGTATAAAGTAAAATATATTATAAGAAACTAATGAATCATAGTGGATATTCTTCTTTCACGTTATTCAAAAACTTGTTAAAGTTTGATAGAGGTTCAGATCTTCTGAAATCATAATGCATACGATATAAGAACTTGCTCATATGGCTCCAAAATAATCGTCCTCTGGAGCCGTAGAACGGTCTTAAAAATTCCTTCAATCTCGACCACATGGCTTCAGTGTTGTTAGTATGAACGCCGGTAGTACGATCGACAAAATGGCGTTTATGCACTACGACATGATGGTGTAGTGTCAGTTATTATGGCAAGCCCATCTACCTTATTCTAACTTGTGGACATCCTATTTAATTCATTTTATTTGAGTCATATTTTGACCTTGTTAATTATTCGCTTACTAGCCTTGACTGTTTTCATATGAGCGTATGTGTGTACACTTCATGTCCCGTGACTCATCACATGTCTGTCGTTTATTTTGTCTGCCTATAAATATTGAGTAATGCCCGGCTTGAAATGGAGTTGGCTTCCCAGCCATCTTCCACGCGCGTCGTTTTGCTCTGTTCTATTACATTCACTTTACTTACGAAATATATGTATTCAAAGGCCATTCTCGTTAATTGACTTATCTAAATTCCGTTATTGGATAACGCGATCTAAGTCGACGATGATATACGAGAATAGGCGATTACAAAAATTTATACGATCTAAATAGGAGTCAGATCACGGTCCTCCTCAATGGACATACCCAAGTCTGTGAAGGCATCTATACACTCTTCAATCATCTGTACATACCGTAGTGCCCGGCTGCACATATTCCTTTATATCTGGTATTATTGTGCTTGCTTGACGGTTTCTCACCCTCTGGAAATGCCCCTATTGCGTTGAGTGATCACAGATTCCAAGTGCCTGTCAAGTACATTTACGGAAGTGCTACTTACCCAATCTTCCTTGATACCACGTCCCTTGTTGTATTTTTGCTTTCGCACTACTGTTTCATCTATTTTTTCCCAATACTTCCGACTGCTCTGAATGATTCGTGTAGACGTATCATTTTAAGTGCATATATATCACGACGATACTCATACCGCTGGACGGCTGAAGTTTCAGTAACATCTGCAAACGCCGCATCCAGTGTTACTTGTGCCTTTATAATCCAATTCGCAACTATATTCATGATTTGCTTCAGTCTCAGCTGCGATCGAACAAAGAAAATCCCTGTTTGAGCACACTTTTTTCTCCAACATAAAGAACAACGAAATACAATCTCATTACGATAGTCTTCAAATTGTACTACAGTCATTTGATTACCGCAGTCACAGGTACTGGAACTTCTTAGTATTCATCTCTTGTAGCCACTCAATAATCACTTCTTCTCTAAAATCCTCTGTAAACCGATTATATGTGAGCATCAGGTGTTGAACTTGGCCCCATGACCTTGAAATTCCTCAAACGCTTCTGATTGGCTCGTCCATAAATTAAAGTCTCGTCGTATACGCAAAATTTTAATCCTATGATCAAGCATGATATACAACATGTTACAGTTAACTAGTCAATAGTTTCTAGCTAATAATATGAAATGGTCGTTTAATTACAATCATCTTTTGCTATTTCTTGTTGAATTTGTTATCTAAGAAAACAGTAAATAATGTCTTATCTATCACTTTAAATATAATTCCATTATCCACAAATGATAATAAATGTCATACTCATTGATCTTACTGATGACAATCATGTGTGATGAAAACGTTCTTGTGCTTGAAACTACCTGGATTACATTGAAATACAACTGTAAACAATCTATTCGTAACCGGCTCCAAAAAGGCGAATTGAACAATCGAATTTGACTTATCTTGCTTATCTCTTAGTAAACCGACATATGAGATTGGATTTTATTGTAATTCACACCAGTTAACGATATATGTTTTCGACAGGGTTTTATAACTGTTTGATTACTTCTAGTGAAATTATGAGAAATGTTAATTTACATCCTACTATTGTTGTTGTTTAGAGACTAAAGAGAATACTTGAACTGCAACTGTGCATCAATTTTTGTGAAAATCATCATGAAGGTAATGCAGATCTAAAACATTTTGATGAAGGTAATAAATTGCAGATTTTTTAAACTGACCTAATCAGTGAAAAATCTGACTCAGAAATGAATTCTTTATTATGTCAGGATTTTTTTTATTACGTCAATCTGATACACCATACGAAGTCACTATTATTATAATGAAATATGTTATCATGATAAAAGACAAAGTGTAGCATGTCTTAGTTTATGAAATTATACTATACTAATAGCCTTGAATGGCTAATCTAATTTAACTTATGTTAAAATTCACTTGGTGTTATTTTACTTGTATCTCCCCATTGATGTTTAGGACTGCGATTGATCAGTCTCTTGTTGACATATGTGCATCCTGTGCGTGCTGCCTCGATATAGCCTTAGGTCACAAGCTATTTAAGCAAAGATGGATAGTGACTAGTAGTGGAATCCAAGATGAGCGTTTCGCCCAATTTGGGATTCGTCAGATGGATATACCTCCACTTCAGAATTGATGTTCAATCCGGGACTCGAATCCAGTACCATTTGCTTCAAACGCCACCGTTTTATCCACTTAGCTACTGAGTCGTAATGTCCAGCTGACAAGTCCTGAATGGGACGAAACGCGAATCCTGGATTCCACTGCTAGCCACTATCCATTTTTGCTTAACTTATGTTAACTATTAGCGAGAACGTAAACTTTAATTGAGGATAGATTGTTTCTAGCAATCATATTTTTGGCTAGATTTTATATTTTAGACTAAATAGACCATATTTCTTTTATATATGACTTATAATGCTACTTTAATAGTATAAGGGATAGACTACTAGAACCAGAACTTTAAAATAAAACGTCTTAAAACTAGACCGTAGTTGTAACATCATAATTAAATTGACAATAGTGCCAATTCATGGATTTTATTGAAAATAAAATAAAACAAACAAAGATTACTAGTCCAATAGACTAATAGTTAATTGTGAAGGGTCACCTATTCATGTTGAAATTTTATATTCTTCAGAATTTTAGAATATTTTAGTAATAAATGCTTTATTTACAATAGTCACATCCTTGATTAGTTAATATCAATCATGTATGAGTGATAATTATCCTGTTAGAAAAAAAATATGACGAACAAACCATTTCCATGTTCAATTCGATATAACCAAGAAGGAAGAGTATACCAACATAACAACAAATGATTTGACCTTGTAAATTATATGTCAAATTGTAAATGAGTTTGATAAATTTTGACATTTTCAAATGTGAAAATTTTTCTTGTTTGTTTTGTTTTTTTGTCATTGTTGATTAGTGACCCAAATTGTTCTTTTCTATTCTTCTATATAATGTGAATAAATTAATGCATAAAATTACTTTTAGTGAAATGTCAAATTTTACTATCTGGTTAATTTGAAATGAAAAATTTTGAAAATATTAATGCACTATTTTTTTAATACAGTGAATATTCACTAAGTGGACATTTATCACTGGGTGATTACAACATATAGGTTTCTTTTAATATCAGATTTTGTAAACAACTCATAATATGAATTCACTTTCACAATTGATTGATCACTGGGTGATGATCAATGTCATGCTTGTCTAGTCCTTATTAGTGCAGATCGAATGCTATCGATCGTGTTGCAATGTGGCCACCAGTCTAGGTCACTCGACACTGCGGGCACTATGTATTGAGATTTAGATGGTGGTTGGAGGTAGTCGACAGGAAACCCTGGACCCGGGTTTCGTGCTACATGGCACTCGTCAGCAAGGTGTATCTGTAATCTTGAGGGAACTGGTGCTCCCCGGCGCATCTGATCTGCGCTACATAGGGACTTGACACACATGATATTGATCACCACCCAATGATCAATGAATTGTGATTACATCTCAGTCCTACAGGAGGTTGGTTGCGGCTCGGATAGCTGAGTGGTAACGTCTCTGACTGTGAAGCTGGGTGACACAGGGAGCACCAGTTCCCTCAAGATTACAGGTACACCTTGCTGACGAGTGCCAAGTAGCACGAAACCCGGGTCCAGGGTTTCATGTCGACTACCTCCAACCACCATCTAATGAATTCACTTTGTCTTGTTTGTTTGAATCTTCTCATTGATGTTTTTGGACTGCAAATGATCAATTCCTTATTAGCATATATGCATACTGTGGAATTCAAGATGAGCGTTTTATCCTATTCGGGACTCGTCAACTGGGTGTACTTGCATTCTAGGATATCAACTCTGGGATGTAGGTTCATCCAGCTGACGAGTCCCAAATAAGATGAAACGTGAGTCCTGGATCCCTTTGCTAATCACTATCCATCTTTGCTTATAATTCGCAACATGATAACATTTCTAGATTTTCATTTATTCAACATTTTACTATTTTACTACAAACTACTATCTTTAGGGAATACGTTAATTATAAATATGATATTTCATCTTTAACAAATGAAATCATCGACAAAAAAGTTTTCTCCGTTGAATTGTCTTTGTTCTTCTTCGAAAAGGGTGAAGTCAGATTATGCTATTGAAGCAACTCATTATCACTTAATTTATAATAAATAATTTCAAATGAACTCACACACTGTTTGACATGGTTTCTACAGTATAACAGTATTACAATCCAGTCATTCAAGTTTTCAGCCCTCACACCAGATAATTAAATCGATTATGACATTTTAACAGGAAATAAGTTAGTAAAACTTAAATCACCATTTATTCTACATGATCCTCTGTATTTTTTTGGAGGTTAATACAAGCAAATATGTATCCTGTTTATTAATGAATCGGATGGAAAAGTACTGTTAGATATTTATTCACTTTAATAGCGCCAGTGAAATGGCACTGAGCCCTAGCCAAATCATCCGGTAGTTGGGTCACTTAATGTCGAACAGTTCATTGATCCCCTTCAAAGCCAATGACAACCCACGTGAGTCATTTATTAGTGCTCTATGAACTGGCTCATGCTGCGATGATCGAACTATTTTCTCGGTACCCATTCTTACTTCTGTAATAATATTCTTTCTGTTATGCGTTCTTCAAAGCAACAATAGTACCTTGGTACGACGAAGAGGAAATCCACGTCAGGTGCTGACCGTAATGTGTGACTTCAGAGTTATCCGGTTCGTCATACTATTCCCATCTGAGTCGAGTAAACCCCTAATCATTCAACATAGATCATCTTAATTGGTTACATACACCTCAAATAATCATTTTACTACCAGTTATAATTTGAATTTCAATACGTAGAATGCTAAGATAGTATTTCGTCTTTGTTCTAATACACTATCCTAGTTAGTGATTGACAGTCATCCTGAAGATATTAGTCTCCTAGGAATCTAGGTCTAATAAATAATGTTTAAAATTATAAAAAAACACTTAATAATTTCACTCTCAGACTTAAGACAACTCCACCTAGAGCACCTATGGAGCTACTGCCGTTCAAAGCCCGAATAAAGTAATAGGGTTGTACGTTGAGTAATCGACCCCATCTTGTAGAAAACTAACTCACTAAAAAAACGCTAACCAGAAAAAGTAAAGTAAGTAAAGTCAGATTTCAGATAAATCTTAAGTCTATGTCTGCTTGGATTTGCTGCACTTATAAAATTCATTATCAGATCATATGTGATAAATAACAGTACATTCATTTATTGATTCAAAACCATTATAGTTTCTATGTAGTTTTAAAGTTTTTATTAAAACTATTCAGTCAAACTATCTTAGTTATTGTATTACTGAAGTATTAGATTATCAATAGTATATTCTTATCTGGACTACTTATTCAATTAGTTTTTGCTCAAAAAAACAAACAAACAAATAAATAGATAACCCTATTCCTAATTACTTTCCTTTTTTTTTGTTTTTTTTTATAAATATTTTTATATTCAGTTCGATGAATTCACAAAGCGTAAATAGCTTGATAATAATAAGTTGCTTTACTTAGTAAAGGGTTAATGGGAAAATTTTCAACTTCATATCTCTAATGTTTCTTTTTACTTAATTTTACCTAGTTACAACTATTTAAACTACTGAACGGTACTACATTCTGGTTATTATAGGATCATATAGATTATTCTTGTTTAAGGGAAAAAAAATGTATCGTATGAATTAAATATTATTGTTCAAAAAATAAATAAGGGTGAAGAATGGTTAGTAAATTAAAGGAGAATCTTTATCATATAAAATCATAAATGTTATTAAGTAATATAAGTAGTACCATTAAAATGACTTTCATTTTTCATTATATTAAGCTTGTACTAATTATGGATTAATAGGGTTTAAAGTTTGAGCTGATCTATAATTGACTAGTTAATTTTTGTTTCATTAAAACAATTAAATATAGAAAAGTAAAATATTTATAAACAAATGTATTTAATATAATTTTAATGGTATACTTAAAAAGATAGAATTTTCATAAACGTCTAAGGTATATTATCATTGAAAAATTAATAAATATTCACGATGGAGTTTTGTTCTTTAAAGAAGTCTACCTAACGTTCATGCTGATGATGTCGTTCAGAAGAATAATGAAAGCTCCACGATTAAACCATTCAACTAAGAGAACAAACCTTTATCAAATGCATTCATATGAGCTAAAAATCTTCTGTCTCATCACGAAATCTATTGTTAATATATAAAGTATAATAATGCTTTAAATCCACTTATATTCAATTTAATTTAATGAGTTATACTTTAGAAATGTTTTGAGATGATGGAGAAGATTTTTAGCTCAAGTGGAAGATTTTGATGAAGTTTTGTTCTCTGAGCTGGATGGTTTAGTCGTGAAGGTTTCATCATTCTTCTGAACGACATCATCAGCACGAACTTCAGGTAGAAGCGAAGTGTTCGAATTTCTCCACATTTAGTTCACAGCTTGTTCTGTACAATTTGATGTTGATTGGTTCTTTTTGACCTTAAACCTGTCATTGTTTACTTCTTTGTTTTGGTTGTATCTTCAATTGGTTAGAAGAACGATGAAAGCTCCACAACTAAACCACTCAGCTCAGAGAATAAAACTCCATCAAAATTAGAATTGTCTTGTCGGCTTAATTAATCTCTCAATAGCTTATCAAGATTTTACACAAAATCAAAGAAATTGTATATAATTAAATGTAAATATGAAATATGTCCAAACAGAGTTAACCAGAAGTCATTGATGAAACTATCTAACAGTATGATACAATTGCTTTATCGATTAATAAATTACTGGTTATTTTAATATTTACAATTTCTCTATTATCTTTTATCTTTTAATCATCATATTGTTCATGTACAAATAGTTTTCAATATATTATACATTTTCTTAGTGTTTTCATCAATCTATGAACTATTGGTATAATCAAGGTATCAATGCCGAGGTTGAACTTCGTAGTTTTAAATAATTATCAGAAAGAGGTTTTGTAGAGATGTTAGTAATTCTATAGTTGAATTCATATATTGATTGAAGCTAGAGCACCATAAAAAGCCTGGAAACACTGAATAGTCGTTTCGTTCTAGTATGGAACTCCTTATAAATGCTGGTCAGGATCGTGTCTCTTCACTGTTGAAGAGTTCAATAATAAGGCGAAACGGCCGTCCAGTTTCAACCAAAGTGAGTGTTATGCAGAAAGTTAATAAATATATTCTTATTATATCTCAATGCGTAGAAAAATTGTATTTCTAACGTTTCATGCTGTAATGTGAGCCACTTCAGAGTAAATAAATAATTGAAACGTCAGCAATACAATTTTTCCAATGATTGGGTTATAATAAAAATATATTTATTGTTCATTTTGTATTGTCTGTTTGAATCTTCTTTATTGATGTTTCAGATTGCAATTGATCAGTCTCTTATTGATATATGTGCATCCTGTGCGGATTGCCTCGATGTTGCCTTAATTCAAAAGCCTTATAATCAAAGATGGATGATGAGTAGCCATGGAATCCTGGATAAGCGCTTCATCCTATTTAGAACTCATCAGCTTGATTTACCTACATCCTAGAGTTGATGTTTACTCCACTGACAAAAACACTACATTAAATGACATACTAGTAAACTGTAATGTAATGGATGATTGATGACATCACTAAAAAGAAAATGTTTATTAAATAATTTCACAGATTGAAATCATGAGTCAATTGAAGCTAGATTACCATGGAAAACCTGGAAGCACTGGACGGCCGTTTCGTCCTAGCATGGGACTCCTCAGCGGTGCGCATTCACGATCCCGCACCGCGCGAGACTCGAACCCAGGACCTAGCAGTCTCGCGCCAAGTGCTTAACCAACTACACCATCCAGTGCTTCCAGGTTTTCCATGGTGGTCTAGCTTCAATTGACTCATGATTTCAATCTGTGAAATTTTTAAAATCTCCACAAACCACTTCTGATATTAAATAATTCTAATTTTATTTATGTATAACTTGACAAATCATTTTTTTGTAATTAAATTAAAAAGGAATAAACATTCATAAATCTAAATACCGATAAGGGAACTAATTAAATTTAATCAATAATTATTGTTGTAAATTGTTGTTTTTTAAGGGTCTTGATTATATCACTAAGCTACAATTTATTCGATTATGCAAATAATTCAGTAATTTTTTTTTCAATATTTCAGCTTTATTCTGATTAATTATATTAATTTACTAATATCAGTATCTATTCATGTGTTATAATGTGAAATGCAAGTTGTGATAATCCAGTGATTTGAAATTTCTTTATTGAGAATAACATATATAAGTGAACTATATTGTTTTTGATTAGATCCTCATCAGGCTTTACTCTAACATACTAACATATGTTAGAGTTAGAGTATGTTAGAGTAAAGCCTGACGAGGATCTAATGCAGAGGTTTGGCATCGTGTGTTCAGGCACAGAGATGATAATGTAATTGTTGTCACCATCTTGAAACACCGATTTCGGTGGCTTGGACATGTTCTACGAATGTCGTCCCAGAGAATTCCATTACTTGCCGACTCTGGAACTGGTTGGAAAAAGCGGAGAGGTGGTCAGTATATGTCATGGTGTCGTGGTATGAAAGAAAACTGCAAAGGACTGGCTTGTGTTGGTCCTTCACGACTCCCTCGCTGGGGTCCGAGAGATGGTGCTACATAGTGGCTCAGAATAGAAGCCAGTGACGATCCTGCTGTAAACTACTTTTTTCGTAAAAATTGGTTGTAACTTCCTTAACTGAAAGATTTCTTCTGATTGTACCTTTCCGTTCCTCAATTATTACCATTATTATTATTACACTACCTTACACCAATCCCTTCGTTATCGTTCTCTTTTTTTACGCTCCTTAACTTTTTCTTTTTCCTTCTCTTTAAATTCTCATTGTTTTGTGTGGTGCATATATATTTGACGCACTCTTATACCAATATTTATGTGTTCAAATAAAATACGATAAAATAAAATAAATACGCTTTACTCTAATGTACAGTAGTATATATACACGATAATATTAAATTATTCAAGGCAGCGTATGAGACAATGATAACAGTGGAATGGATTATATGTATAAACATAATGAGTGAAAAGTACGAATTAATAGTGTAGCATCTACCAACAATACAAAAATAGTAAATATATATTATGAATTCTCCATTTATCAAACAAAATCAAAATGCTTTACATATGATTAGAAAAGATAACACTCTAATCATATGCAAACCGGAAAAAGGATAAGGGATAATTCTAATGAATTTAAGCTGATTATATTGATAAAATGAACTCACTTTTGAATGATTCAATTAAAATTCACAAACTCAACGACATTAAGGAAATAAATATGAAAGCAGAGAAACTACTGACTTATTCACTTGAAGAATTAAAAAATAAAGGAATATTTACTTCATCCATTCATGATTCACTTAAACCCATTGGATTGAACACACCACGATTCTATATTTCACCCAAAGTTCACAAGATTGAACTTCCTCTTCGTCCAATTTTAGATGTGTATAATTAACGATGATACAATACTGAAAAAAGGTTAGCTCGAATCCTAAATTCCTTACACAAATTGGTCGTCAACAAAAGTGTGAAATGCGTTTCCAATTCCATTTCTAGGGCGGAACATAAGAACTTAAATGGAAAACGGATGTTATCTAAATGTTGCTTCCTTGTTCACCAATGTACCATTAACTGAGAGTTTGTGTGCCAACAACTACTTGAAGAACAGATCGATATTGAAAATCCCAAGGTTAAACTCAAACAATTATTCTTAAAATGTGCAATCAATGTCTAGATGGTAAACAAATTGATGGTATAGCGATGGGTTCACCTCGAGGTCCTATCCTTGCTCATTTTTCTCTTGAGAAACTAGAAAACGTAACTCTCAAAGAGGTTATCGATAAGCTTGACATCAATTGTCGTTATATTGATGATACTTTCATTACCATCGATCCGAACATTGGGAAATGAAGAACCTTTAGAACTGTTTAGCAATAATCACTAAACAATCAAATTCACGTGTGAAGAAGAACTTGATAATAAACTACATTTCCTTTACGTTATGTTAAACAGAAAAGAAAACGGTTCTATCAGTAGAAGTGTGTATAGGAAAAGTCTTTCAGCAAGCCAGTACACACATTTCTTGAGATTTTTACCCTTTCATTATAAGATAAAATTCGTTAGATATCTTGTAAATTGAGCTTGGAAAATATACTCACAATAAAACCAGTTGAACTTCACTGGTCACTGCTTCTCACTAGAACAGAAGGAAATACCTGTTTCGCGTTTCGTCCTATTTGGGATTAGTCAGTTGAATGTACCCGCATCTCAGAGTTAATAATCACTCCGGGACTCAAACGTCGAAATAAGTGCGTGTTTTTAAACCAAATAATTTTCTGCAGTTTCGTTCAACCCTGTATTTAATAACCATGTGAAAATAATAAATAGTCAATTTGATAGCATGTATATCACTTTTTCAGACTTTATGTATCTAGTCACCACTTTACAATTATTAGCAAACAGTTTTCACCGCTTGCAACAATACTCTAGATTATTTAGAATTATGATAGTAGTTAAAATTGGAGTTATAGATTCATGTTCTGTCTTATTGAGGACTTATCAGATGGATGTACCACCAAGTGTCAATGTTCAAGACTCAAACCCCAGCATCTTTCATGTTAGTTTTTGTAAGCAATTGGTACTAATACCTCAATTTAATACATTATATCATGTAGTAATTGACAAACAACTGTTCATCAATGATTGAAAAAACAATCTATAAAATATCAACATCCCGACTGAGCTATAAAGCAATTTTAAATAATGTTGAACTGTTTGAATGCATTATGATAAATTACTAATTATTAACCATCTATCATATTACCTCAAACACATTCAATCAGAATCCCTTCTTCTATTGTAAACTACTAGCATATTGTAGCTAATAATTAAATTCATAAAACAGAAATTAAATTTTAAATGTTTGGTATATTAAGAACAAGCTTTGTGTATATCAATCATAATATATGATTTCGGTAATTGTATAACAATTCTGAAGAATAACTTGCATTTTTCACCATATACATTTGTATCTTTAACAAGATACCACAAACATTTTTTATTATTTTTAGTTCCAAAACTTCTTAAATGTTAACTGTTATATTTATGTCTAAATAATAGAAATAGTAACATATAAGATGTTCACGTGTTAATCATCTGTATTGACTTAAGGATACAATAACTTAAAAATAAAATAACTAATAAACACAAAACAATTATCTGTTCCTGTATACGTAGATAAAATAACATATATATTTTAACCTATAAAATATGATTTTATTCAAATACTAATTCGTTATTACAGAAAGTGATGTCAAAAACTAGAGTCCTAGTAAGAATTCGTGACTAGTGGAGTCCAATTCATGTCAAGTAGAGACAGGTATCTACCTCAGATAATGAATGAATTATTGCGCAGTTATTCATAAACTGACTGAAGTTAGACATTAACACTGATGGATACCGACTCAGTGGTCTGAGGGTTGATCGTTCGCGCACGAAACCGAAGGTTCTAGGTTTGAATCCCACGACCGGGTTCGTCGATGCGCACTGTTAAGGTGTCCCATACTAGAACGAAACTACCGTCTAGTACTTCCTGGTTTTCTAAGCTGGTCTAGCTTACATCGACACATGAATTTAGCTATCAAAATTACTACAATCTTCACCAAAACCTTATTGTGACAATAATAAAAAAAAACTAGACAGTTTAACCTGACTAAAATGATTTTTTGATTGGTCCGTTTGAAAAGCCAATCAGATGTCGAATTAAACATAATTTACTATTTTTCAAATATCTTACATGATTATTAATTTAATTTTATAGTATGTTGAATAACTCATAATAATAATAATAATACATGGGGATTTCTATAAATTTAATAAAGTGAATCATATTTTTTTGAAAAAAATATTTACTGGTGTGGATATAGTACTTATATATAGATATTACTACTGATAATTCTTATCAAGATTAATTATAATTGAAGAAAATGAATGATGATATGTAAGTGTGTTTCATTGAATTGTTTTATTATTATCAATAAGAAAAAAACATATTGGTTATTGTTTCTTATATATGTTATGAGATAGTCACTCATTGAAGACAATGGTAGACGGTGGCGTAATTTCGTAGATTGGTTGAAGTTAGACATTAACACTAGTAGATGCCAGCTCAGTGATGTAAAGGTTAAGTGTTCGAGTGCGAAACCGATAGGTCTTGGGTTTGAATCTCAAAAAGTGCGATCTTGGATTCGCACTGCTGAGGAGTCCGACAATAGTACGAAACGGCCGTCCAGTGCTTCCAGGCTTTCCATGGTGATCTAGCTTCAGTTGACTTATGAATTCAACTATGAAATTTCTTATGTATTTGCTTTTGTTATTTCATCTTATTTCACTATTTATTATTACTGAGTTTTGAAGAATATCACAATGATTAATTGGTGAAACGTTGAAATACTTGGCGCCAAGTAGTTGAATACGTTGTTTAATGCTTTATAAAATGAAATTAATTTGAAATTTTCTATCTATGAACAAAGTCAAATTTCTTATACATTTGAAAGAAGGCACAGATATACAAATTAAAACAATCTATTTAATTGATGTAAATTTAAATAAAAAAAGAGAAAAGCAAATGTTTCTATATTATTTGCAATAGTAGCCAGTAATAATTATGATCAGAAGGGGTTTTGTGGAGATTTTAGAAATTTCACTGATTGAAATCGTGAGTCATTTAAAGCTAGACCACCATGGAAAACCTGGAAGCACTGGACGGCCGTTTCGTCCTAGTATGGGGCTATTCAGCAGTGCGAATCCACTACCCTGCACCCCGCGAGATTCGAACCCAGGACATATCAGTCTCGCGCCAGGCGCTCAACCAACTAGACCACTGAGCTGGCATCCACTGGTGTTAATGTCTAACTTCAACCAATCCACGAAGCTGCGCCACCGTGCGCCATTGTCTTCAGTGTGTTGATTTCTCACAATAGACCTGGTTGGACTCCACTGGTAACGGTAATCACATGATAATCACATGGTTCTACTATAGTTGGTGATATTCTACTTGATCTATATCTTATTTCTCAAACAGATAACAACCGTCCACTGAAATGATAAGAAAATAACTAATTATCTGTTTTGGGTAATAAGTGATTTATGTAGTAGTTAGCTTTTACAGATATTCAAAGTTAATGACATTTGGGTAAATAGTTAGATATTAGGAAATAAGTGATAGCTGGGATTTCTTTAGTTCTAGACTTTGTAAGAATGAATAACCCACCGCTGACATGTTGAGAATAGACACTATATGAGATCTTTTGCTTTGAAATTGTCCGAATTTAAAGTCGTATTTTGAAGTTCCCTGGAAAAATTCGTATTCTCACATTTTAAACACTAAACAGTATATATAAAAAAACACCATATTTTTGTTATATTTTTTTCGTCTATTCTCGAATTTCGATGAATTACCTGAATTACTTGAAAATTGTTAATCTTACCAAATGTAAGTTCATCTGTTTAACTAATAGTTATTAACTTAATAATTGAATTTGTGAGTCAATTGAAGCTAAACCGCCATGGTAAACCTGGAAGCACTGAATGACCGTTTCGTCCTTAGTATGGGACTCCTCAGCAGTACACATCCACGATCCTATCATACGAATTAGTTATTAATTTAATTTGCTAATAACAGCAATATAGTTATATCGTCTAAAATTCGTTTATAACATTAATTATGTTTTACATCATATGTAACACAAACGTTTAACCATACAAAGTAAAGATAGAATTCAAATCTTTTATAAAAGTGTATGTAAAAACAATATCAGTAGTTGAACTTTCTCCAATGACAAGTAACAATCATGTAAAATTTCTTTCAAAGCAAAATTTAAGAAAATGCGGTAGAAACAAACCTTCTAATGACCTTGAGAAAACAATCGCTTGTAGTCAATGGGAATGTAAATGATATAAATGAATAATTAATCACATGAAAAACTCAAAATAGATTAAGATTAGTAGTCCCGGTTGAAATTAATGTTTAAGATTAATATTAGGAATTAGTAATAATAATGAATAGACTGGGTAATGTTACTTCGCTATACAGTTTGACACTGATGTAATCATTTCTTTGATTTTAATTGTCAGGAATCATTCAATTTTACTTCGAAAATTCGTGATTCATGCTTGAACTTTAGATATTTGGTATTTGTTTTTTATTATCTTGATCCACTTATGAACTGGTCACCAATTTAAAGTTACTCACTTTATTTGCTATTCTTTCGCTTGATATGCCAATTTATATTACTTGTTTTAGTAACAACATATTAACAGGTTTCACTTGTAACTTACATCATGTCCATCACCAGTTTTCGGATTTCTTTCTGTAGTCTGATTGATTTGTCAGAGAAAACATACTTATCTGTCTAAAAATCACTGGTAAACAATCGCTAGAATTACTCAAATGTAATTTTTATATATAATGTCTTCCGTATAGTCAGGACCTAAAGTTTTAGAAACTGCTATATAAATAGCAGTCTACAACTTGTTTATGATGTAGTTTATTTTGAAATAGTAAATCATTGCTGTCAACCATCCGTTTCAGCTGAAAGTTCAGTAATTAATGTGACCAAATTAAATTAAATTTAGTATATTTTTAGTTAAACCTACCTCATTATTTACCTAAACTGTCATTAAGAATCTTAATTGAATCAAAGAAAGTCACTTACGTACACACATCTGTTACCCCTCGTGAAGCAGTTCAGGCCATCAACCAGAAACCTCCAACCGATTCCATCTTAGCTTCTCCATTCCATTTGTTGACAGTTATCATTCATCCTTTTGATGTCTGCTTTCAATTCTCGACTCATTATGTTCTTTGGCACTCATCTTTCCAGTTTCCCTTCAGGATTCCAAGTAAGCGCTTGCCTCGTGATACAGTTTGGTGATTTCCTCACTGTACGTCCTGTCCACTTCCAACGGCTTTTCCTAATTTCCTCTAAAGATGGATCTTCGCTTGTTCTCCACCATAGTACATTATTACTGATGGTATTCGGTCGAGAGATATTAAGTATCTTGAGTAGACAAATGTTTATAAATACCTGTACACTTTTGATGATAGTTGTATTAGTTTGCCAAGTATTGACAATAGAATTGTCTTGACATTCATATTACAGATTTTGAGTATGATGTTGGCTTGTAGACAGTTGTTTTGAGTTTTATATGTTCTTCAATTGTAAGAAGTAGAGGAAAGCAATTATAATTTTAAATGTTAACATCACGGAATAATTTTGTCAGCACTTTATCAAATAAACATGTAATTCACAAATTTGAAACCAACATACGTTTAAATCCATTTGGTATTGTTTATTTGAATTTCCTCATTAATGTTTAGGAGTTCAACTGATCAGTCTCTTATTTGCATATGTGCATCCTGTGTGTATTGCCTCGATATTGCTTTAAATCACAAACTCTGTAAGCAAAAATAGATGTTGGCTAACAGTGGAATCGTCTCATTCGAGACTAGTCAGTTGAATATACCTGTAATTCAGAGTTGATGTTCACCCTGAGACTCGAACCCAATAACATTCACTTCAAACCCCATCGCGTTATCCATATAGCTACTGAGTCTTGACAGTTTAGTGAATAATGCGATAGCATTTGAATTGAACGGTACTGGATTCCAGTCCCAGAGCGAACATCAATTCTGAGATACAGATACATCCATCTGGCGAGTCTCAAATGAAACGAAACGCGTATCTTGGATTCCACTATTAGCCACTATCCATCTTTGCTTACAACATACATTTAAAATTAACCAAAAAATTTCTAGTTCTAAAAACTTATCATTAAGAAATTCTTTAATTAGAAAAACCATGATAAAAAGAAAACTTTACATCTCAAGTTACATAAATCACTTATCTGTTTAATTAACATAACCATATAAACGATTCAACAAATAGTTTTGTTTTTCGTTTTAGCATATTTCACCACTTTTTTTTCTCTTTATAAACTAACAGACATTGTACAAATTTGTTGTCTAGAAAATTTTCAAAAACATGATCGAAGCTGAATGTTGTCTAATCGTTTTTATTCCAGTTTCATTGCATAAATGCATGAATTATGAAATAGATCATGCATGATACTGTTCCTTTTGTTTGTTTCTTTGTTTGTTTGTCTTCAGTATTCAATGAACAGAAATGTATTCTAATTTATGTTTAAAAAAAAAGCAAGGAATAAGAATATAAAGAAATATGAGAATGATCTTGATCACTTCTATAGAAAATGAATCTTCGAGAAGAGATAAATCACTGCGTGATCTTTTGTTTAATAACATGAATAATGACGTAATATCTTATTATATATATTCAATTAATAAAACGATACAACTATTGTATATGCATAAGAGAGTATAAAACAAAAGTCTTTTAAATGATTTATATTTGTGTATGGTTGTTATTAACCATAGCAACGGAATTTTTATTATCTTAATATTTCATTTTTTTTATTCAATAATACCGTGTAACAAATATTCTGGATTTATATTCAGTAGTATGTGTGACTGTAATGTGTAGTCATTGATAACTTGAGATAAAAAATTTGATAAGGTATTTTTGTAAGCAATAATGGATAGTGGCTAGCAGTGGAATCCAGGACGCGTGTTTCGTCCTATTTTGGACTCTTTGGCTGGATGTACCTGCATCTCAGAGTTGATGTTCACTCTGGGACTCGAACCCAGTACTGTTCGCTTCAAACGCCATCACGTTATCCACTCAGCTACTGCTAGCCACTATCCGTCATAGCTTACAAAAAGCTTGTGAATTATGACAATATCGAGGCATACGTACAGTATGCACATATGCCAATAACAGACTGATCAATTGCAGTCTTAAACCTCAATGGGAAGATACAAGCCAAACAATACCAAGTGAATTTGTTAAAATATTTTAGATACTCAGCCATCTACAATAAACCGATTTCAGTTATTTTGTTCTAACAGCTGATTGATTTCTGTCTATCAAAAATAAATCGGGCCATTAGACTAAGTGAGTAGAGATTATCAACAACAACAAAAAATTAAGCGTATCACACAGGTTAAACATCATATTACACATTGTCACAGTCAAAAATGATGTAATATTATTTGAATAGTAAATATGATCCTTTAAGATTCTACTACATACATTACATACATCTGTATGTGATACGGTTTCGTTGATATGGGTGATTTTGTTGATTTCAATGTCAAAGATGGTTTCTAAACATCAAGAGGATTACATAAATAAACATGTTTCTAATTAACTTTAGTTGGAATTAAGACATTTTAAAAGTATTAAATCATAAAGTTAGAACCGTTGTTTCTGGGATGTCTTCAGGCAAGTTTAATAAAATGGTGTAATATTATATGCATTTAATTTACTCATGACCTTTACTAGAAATTATTAATGAAAATGGTATTTTAGTTATTTTTTCGTAACGTTAATTATCCATATCGATGAACAAAATCTACCAATGAAAATAAAAAGTAATTTATGATATATTACTCAAATGATTCAACATGATAGTTTAATAAGTAACAGATGTACTATTGAGCATATTTGTAGTAACTGCATTTAGACAAGCTGAAAACGTTTGTCATGCTTGATATAAGTTACGGGTTGACCTTGAATATTTCCAAGCAAGTGGTGGTCTTAAAACTTTCTTGCATCTTAATTTCCTTCGCCGGCGACCATACCACATTGAAAGCACCGGTTCTCGTCCGATCACCGCAGTTAAGCAACGCTGGGCCCGGTCAGTACTTGCATGGATGACCGGCTGGGAATACAGGGTGTCACCGGCTTAAAAAAATAGCCCTCAAATGCCCTAGCACAGCCGAGAGTGAGCAGCGTCCACTCTCCCTCTCGAGATGCGCTGAAGTGGACACGTACATACATTCACTACCAGAGAAGTTCTACTCACTACCTTCTCGTGACAAGGGTGTTTTTAACGAAATTGAGAAGACGAAAAGCGAATGTCCGGCGCTTTAACCGGGTTGATAGATATGGAGGATCCACTTAGTAGATTTGGTACGCCCTGATTCCAAAACAATGATCCACATGGGCTCCAATATCCTGATGAAAAAATGGCGTATGAACCAATCGTTGGTCCTCGGCTACCATGGGACTGCATCTCCTTACGACGCTCCACTGCCTCGTGGATCAGACCTTCAGGTCGAAGGCTCAGGGTGTGGCCCTTCTAAGAAAACCACCTGCTTCGGTTTGTGCACCCCGGCAGTATGACAGCCCTCACACAAATCAAATGAGATCTGTGTGGCTCATATATATTTGTTGCCTCCTTTTACCAATATCTATATGTTCAAATAAAATAAAAATTAACTTGGAAGACTGATCTTTTACTTTCGAAATGTTATCAAAAGGATACATTCTTAATCCTAACAGAACAGCACAACAAAAGTAATTAACAGTCCGTGATATAATGACATCAAACAATGTCTGTTTTGAATAAAATCAGTAATTTTGGAGTGAACGACATATAAATTTATTTATCCGTACATCGAAACAAATTTATTTATTTGAGAATTTCAGTCCCAATAAAAAGCAACTATTATTAACCTCTTAACAATCTTCCAGGTAACTTCACAAAATAAGTAGACCCTAAGATATGTAATGCAAATTTGAATAAGAAAAATATCCAACAGAAAGTAATGTATGTAATACCCTATTTTAGGTTGTAGATATTTTCACGGGCAATAACACTACCGATTAAACAATATTTCATCTTTTGAGTATACAACCCTAATTCCAAATGTTCTCCGACCGTTGTTGCTACCTTGACGTGGTGGCCGGGCTTGACTATCATGATGAAGCAACCGAGCTATACTGGCTGGAACAACCGTTCCTCAAGATCCTACCATGTCAAACAGATTAGTTGAAGAGCGGTAAGACTAAAAGCAACAAACCCAAGGTCCGAAGGCGAAGTCGTACTGCTGACTGTACAGAAGTGTGACAGCAGTAAGGTGTTTCCTTCAGACAACCTGCATTGCAGCGATGCTGCCTTCACATAAGGAGGAGTGGGGTTAGAAAAGGTCGACCCTAAAAATGCACACCTCGACTTATCCCACGAATATCCATCTCCGGCGGTAAGATCCCAAAACGTACGGAGCTAACACGAAAATTACCCATAAAAATGTCGTGTGTGACCGACCTCAAACAGTTGTCCCTTGGGCACTGCGGTCACGCTCTCAAGTCACTAAGACCATCTCTAATCCAAATTCCTTTTCAGATACTTCCGGAAGAACTCTTTCACAGTGTGGGCAATCGGGAAGTGATAACCGTCATCATACCTCCAAAAGCACTCAAGATCACTATATTCATAATAGACCATATCCCAAATGTTCAATATACAGATTTGATAACTAGCATTTTGAAATAGACAAGATTTAAAATTCTAGATAATTTTAAAAGTTCCATAGAAAATCTAGTGATGAAATGATTTGATTATGTTTCCTGGGTAACATATCAAATGATTTGGTAAATTTTCTTTAAACAACAATTATTCTTAAGTTATTGTCTCATTATTAGTTTGGTTATTTTCCTATACACAATTTTCAGCTGATTAAAGAATCCATTAACATTTGAAGGACACAAACTATTCTAATGGTAATAATATAAAAAAGAACATTAAGAATTAGATACCAATGTCAATCAAGCGAAATAGATTTGATAATAATATTACAGATTAATAATTGTTTAATGAAAACAATTACAGATAATCAGCTGGGTAATTAATAGATAGAATAGTCAATATTATTATAAAGGGTGGTTGTGAAAATAGTTGAATTTTTTAGTAAACATCATGGACTGACGTTAGTGAAGTAACTAGTATATATCAGAGAACACTGAACATTTATTTTATCTTAGTATAGAACAGTTCTACAATTTCACAAGGAATAGAAATCAAGGTCTTCGGTCTTTGAGCATGATCGTAAACTCTAGAGATTTGACCCGGAATTCGATAGTTTGTAAATGTAACTTCTTATAATCAATTTAGAAGCCCATGTTTATCATTATGTCAAGTTGTTCAAATGTAGCCATACAATTGTTCATCTACTTACAGATGATAGTGAATTCTAAAATAAAGACTACTTGTTAATGTTAAGTTCTCTCAACAAAATAAAAAATAAGTCACATCTTTAAGTTATGATTAAAACATGTACATTTATATGAACAGAATGCAGTGAAGGCTAAGTCTGTGATGTATCACTAATGAAATTTAACAGAATAATTATTAAGTACATCTATATATGAAATCGATCTATTTTTTCTGGTGATCTTTTCTTCATTATTCCTTCATTATTTTCTCTCAAATCTCTGGAAAATGAAATTAGTTTTAGAAGGGAAATTGAGTAGAAGAAAAGAGGATTCCTGATTCCTAAACTTTTCAGTTCAAATAAATAGATTTGACTAATTTGTATGTTTAAAATAATTGAATCATATTTATTAAGTTACTGATATTGATAGTTTTGCAAACAGTTTGTTGTCTTCTAGTTCATAACTCGTTTCTGACCATATAACTTGATTATGTAATTAGTGAAAGAGATTGACTACCTAAATATTCCTTATTTTTGACTAGCCAATTGAGATAGTTAAAATAAACGTTAGTAATAATTATATCTGATTATAAATTATACAGTTTATAAAATATTTCACTTGGTCTAGATTTTAACTGTCTTTTATGAATTTCGATTGAGATCATCAATGGATCAATGTTAGACGACCATTCAAAACATGGAAGCACTCGATGGTCCTCTTATCAGTGCGCATCCACAATCCCGTACACGGGCTTCTGATGACACTCACAATTTATAAAAATCTTTATACAGAATACATTTTAGGCTTTTTAATATATCCCGTCGCAAATCTAAGATACTGGTTACAGTAACATGAGAAAAATAAGACAAAAGTATTATCAGTAAGGATTTGCACTACCTTTTTGTTAACATTCTATTCGTAACCTAATTTGGTCCATTTTTGTTGATAAATATTATTTTCGAGAGAATGCCATGAAAATGGTCTTAAATGTCAGTTTATTATAATTGTCATAGTGGACCTTAGGAGTTGGATTTCACCCTATTCAAACAATTTATCAAGTATGACTAACAAGTATACTTACTACAGATAAATATATTGATAAAACATAATAATTTAATGGATTAGACAGACGACTTTTTTTCTTTTCCTGAGTGTCACCTAATTATGTTTTTGAACCGTCGAAAAAATGATACAAACCCACTTTATGATGATTCGGACTAATGTGCAGTTTGCTTCTAAATTGATTTAATGGATATTTATTCAGTTTAATTATCAATCTCTTGTTTGAATAGAGAGACAATTTATACTACAATTGAATTACTCAGACGTTTGCAGACACAAAGTTAAATAAGATTAAAACCAAGAATGTCATATTTTCGATTTTATACATAATAACTGGTAATCACTAGGCTACTAATGCTATCCTTCTAATTTCATCGAGTTCATCATTTTATATATATTTGACAATTATAAGATAGTGGAGAAAATTTGTAGCCCAGGTCGATGAAAGCTCCACGACTAAACACTCTAGCCCAGAGAACAAAACTCCATCATTTTAGCGGCGGCCTCCTTGAGTATCTGGGTTACCTGTTTCTGCCATCTAGTTATTTCAACAAGTTATCTGTTTTTTCACTTTGTTTTAACGTCTCATTATGTCCATTAATCGCACAAACTATACAGGCGCGTTTATGAAAAGCCTACGAACGTTTGCTGCACAAGCTATAAAAAAGCATCTAAACACCATTTTGAGATCCCATAATGCTTGTGCCATCAGATACTCTTTGATAAACACAGTGTCGAAGGTCAATTATCTTGGTGTTACCTTTTCCTCTGATTTCTTTTGGTCTTCTCACGTTTCATTGTTGTCGGAGAAAATTTTCCGTCTGACTTACTACATAAAGAAATTGCACGCTCTTGGGATTAGTCGACATTTACTCTTACAATTTGTCAATTCTTGCATATTATCTATTATTCTTTACTGTTCTCCATTATTCTTTCCCGTGCTTTTGGGAAAAGACTATTCTGTATTGCGGAGAGTGCTGAAGGCAGTTAGCAAGGTGCATGGTGAATCTTTCGAGTTCATAATTAATGTGGTTGTGGATAGACATCTAAAGTCTTGTAAAATCCTGGCAGGTGTTATTTTATCAGATATTAACCATCCCCTTCACTGTTATCTTTCTCCTTGTATATCTTCTGGTAGAACGAGACGTAATGACATTAGGATCCATGCACGCAAGCAAAATTATAAAAATTCTATGATACCTTACCTAGCAAATATACTCTGTGACGAACAGGTTGTTAAAGTTAACCTAGTCAATAACCTGCATTCTTAACATGTTTCTAATCTGAAAAGTTGTACGGTTTTTCAGATTTTTTTCAAACCTTTTTTCTGTTTCTGTTTTTTGTGTGTAAGAAACTTGTTGAAATACCCTATGCTGAGAATTCCATATTGTACCGAAATATAATATTGAATAAAGCCATTAATAATAATAATAATAATAATAATAATAATAATAATAATAATAATAATGACAATTATAATATTTAAAATATTATGATATTTTATCTGTTTAATATTAGTGAATAATAATTTATTTCACTCAATAGTTACCATAGTATATTTTATTTATTTCATTATATAATGGATATCTGTATGATTATGTAAATATTATCCTGTTCATTCCTTCAGGCTATCGACAACTTCCCACATATTCTACTTTATTTAAACTAGGTCATTAATAGTTGAAAACAGTTTAACAATCTCTTTAAAAGAATATATTTATCAACTAATTTTTTTCAGAACGTACAATAACTAACAACCTAACCAATATATATATAAACATGACGTTGCACTTACTCTCTAAGGGTCACGCTTGTTACCTCTCGTAGAGAAGTATAGTCTGTCCACCGCCATTCTCTATCGAACTCTGTGTTTGACAATCCTTCCCAGTTGTCATCACTTGCTATTCATTCTTTTAGTGTCTGCATCCAATTCTTGACGCAATGTATTCCTTATTCTTCCTCTTTTCCATTTCATTTCACGACTCCAAGTTAGCACTTGCTTCGCGATGCAGTTTGATGATTTTCATAATGTACATCCTATCCAATTCCGACGTCTTTTTCTAATTTCCTCCTCAGATGGGACTTGGTTTGTCCCCTCCCATGGTAGCCTGTTACTGATGGTTTCCAATCAACGGACATTGATTATCTTGAGTAAACAAATGTTTATAAATATTTGTACTTTTTGATGATAGTTTTGATAGTTCTCCAAGTTTCAGCTCCGTACAACATAACTGTCTTCACGTTCGTACTGAAGGTTATGACTTTGATCGTGATGTTGCAATCACTTATATTCCTGACTGTTGTAATTTAAAAGTTAAATAACATTTTTTGTCAATGAATAGGATTATAAGTATGGGGCTGTAGAGGTTGTTAATTTTTTGATTAAGATCATGAATCGATCGATGTTCAGTGCTTCCAGGTTTTCAATAATGGACTAACATCAATCGATTCATGGTCTCAATCAATCAACGTGAACAAATAAATAAAACAAAAAAAGATTTCTTCTCTATGATAATTTAAATATTTCAATTATTGACTTACTTACACCTTTTACTCCTCGTGAAGGAGCATAGGCCACTCACCAGCATTCTCCATCCAACCCTGTCCTGGGCAATCCTTTCCAGCTCTTTCCAGGTTTATTCATCCATTTCACGACGTAATGTGTTCTTTGGCAGAGTTAAATATTTCAATTACGGTGAATTAAAGATAGATGAGTGTTTTGTAATTCGTTTGAATATAATACTCATTTTGATTATGACCAATAGAGTATTTTATTAAGTTGTAAATCAAAGTGTCTTAATCAAGAAATATACTGAACTTTGAATCACTTTGTTTGTTCACAGTATCTCTATATGAAGGCTTTATTCAATTAACTCTTAACGGTTAATTTAGTCTAGTTATTATTTAAGGCCAATATATTATTCATTCATAGAATAAATAGCATAGCTTATTTTAATGAAAACATTTATTTTGATGCTTGATCGAATGAAGGAATTTGCTATTAGAAAAAATACCAGTTCCTATAAAATAGAATGGCGTAAATTAGGTGGTTCTGTGTGAAAACTATGCAGTTTTCGGAAAATAAAGTGTACCTATAATAAGAAGTACTTGATATTAAATAGAAATAAACAACCCAATTTCTGTTGGTCATTGACCCGATATACTGTCAACTTAAGTCATAGATATAATTATGTAGGACATTATGAACATTTTTTTTCTTTTTTCTTTTTTTATTTTATTTGAACACATAGATATTGGTTCAAGGAGGCACCAAATATATATGCACTACACAAATCTCATTTGATTTGTGTGAGGGTTGTGATATTACCCGGGTGCACAAACCAAAGCGGGTGGTTTCCTTAAGGTGGCACACCCGGAGCCTTGGACCTAAAGGTCTGATCCACATGGTGATGGAGCATCGTATGGAGATGCAGTCCCATGGTAGCCGGTGACCAATAATTGGTTTATACGCCATTTGTTCCATCAGGATATTGGAGCCCATGTGGATCATTTGTTTGGAATCAGGGCTTCCCAACTCTCCTAGGTGGACTCACCATATCCACCAACCCGGTTAAAGCGCCGGACATTCGCCATTCGTCCTCTCAATTTCGTAAGCAGCATCCCTGTCAAGAGAAGGTAGTGAGTATGACTTCCCTGGCAGAGGCTATATACGCGTGGCCATGTGAGAGCATTTGGAGAGGGGAAGCTGACTCTTCGCACTCTCTGCCGTACCAGGGTATTTGGGGGCTGAACTTAACTGGGGGAATACTTACTTAAAATTATTATTGGTTAGCTATAATTCTTTTGGGGTTACTTATTGATTAGAAATTTATCCTGTATCACAATGATTAGATATCTCTCTGAATCTCTCAATTCTGATCCTTTGTACAACGATAATAAATGAAATTTCATGGCTTTTGTATTATCAAAATGTCTACTTTAAATAACGTCGATAAAATCCATCGGCTAAATTCAAACAACTATTAAAACTGTACAACTTCCCAATATCATTTACGCTTAAGTAGTTAACTTACTTACTTACGCCTGTTACTCCCAATGAAGCATAAGCCGCCGACCAGCATTCTCCAACACACTCTATCATGGGCCTTCCCTTCTAATTCTATCTAATCATTTTTCATTCTTCCCATACCTGTCTCTATTTTTCGGCGCAATATGTTCTTTGATCTTCCTCTTTTCCTCTAAGGCAGTTAATTAACAAACATTATTTAAATTCAAGGGTGCTTATTATGATGAACAATCGGTAGTGGAATGCCTGCCAGGAGAACATTGAAAAGATTCAACTAAAGAGAACAGAAAGAGAAAATATAGAGCAATTCTAATAAAAACAGAGATGAAAGATTCATGAAGCACGCAAAGGATAAGTGAAGAAAGATGTGCAAACATTGTATTAAATGTGTAGTTATCATATTTTACAAAATCATTCTGTAATTTTAGGTTAAACAATAAATTGTTTTCCCCACCCATCTTCTCGCTCACTACACGTTTACAGCTCATACTGATATTTACATTATGCGATTATTCTGATGACACGTCTTGGATCATATCAGTCATATTTGGAATTACTGATTACTTCTTATGACTATGGATTACATGAAGTGTATGTGCAGCCGTGTATTTATGAGCGATAATTCTCATTCAACTATTCATACAATTAAGTTGGTCCGTGAACGAATAATAATAGTACTATTGCAATTTCTCGTATGGTTATCTGTCAGTCATTCAATCATTGAAAATGTAGAACGTATCATTCCATTGAGACAATACAAGATTTCACTATCCACCTCAATACAGAAGGTGGGAAATAAGCATGATGAAAATATACGATAATATAATTAATGTCAATAATCATGATAGAAAAAGCCGAAAGTTAAGAATATACTTATAGTTTAAATCCCGAATTGGTTTCAATTAAATAACAGTCAAAAACAAAGAAGCAATTTACAGCCATTTCATTCTAGTGTGTGGCTACCAAAAATCGTACACATCCGAAGTCGAAAGAGTTGTAAATCATATAAAACCCACATACCTCTTTAATACTAATGATTTGGTTCGGTAGGAAAAAATAAAAATCATGGAAAATTAATGAAATTCAGAAATTTAACGGAGATAAACTACTGAGACGTCTGAAATAAAGCATCTGACAATGAGTCCTGTCATCTTAAGTCATTATCCATTAGTTACGATTATTTTCTGAGTCGTAGCCAAGACGTTTGGATTTCCCGATTAGGTTCAAACCTACTGTCAATCCCTCAATCGATCAAATATGTTTTACTTTCTCCGTTTTATTTTTCTAAACAACTTCTATGCTAACAACAGTGAATGTTCACTCATGTTGATAAAAAATTAATTGAAAACACAGATATATAGAAGAAGAAGAAGAAGAAGAAGAAGAAGAAGAAGAAAAATATTCGCACTTGAGAGTTTTGTTTAAAATGTTTCAACCTGTAAGTTGTCTCTGTCACCGAATGATCTTATTCACGTTTACTGGTTTTCAATGGTAACCCAACCGAGATCTTTATGGGACAAAAACAACCAACTAGTATTCTGTTCAATAAATTCTCATTAAACTCTGAAGTTATAAGTTCACATCCATAATTCAGTAGAATATCCATCTGAACCACAACTTTCTTTAGCCATGAAAATAAAAATCCTTAAAACATAAGGTAATTTAGCTTGATTATCAAGCTGAATTATCAAATATGCAAGGTGATTATTCTAAGTTATTCAGCTTCTGTTCTTAATATAATCACCGGTTGAGTGGGAATCATTAATTGTGACTTTCATTGGCCAAAATCTCTCTGAACTGTTCCGTGTGAGATTTTTATCAAAGTCCTAACATAATGGAAATATTTGAACAGTTGAAAACTTGAAAAACCAAACTCATAGTTCAATATTTGATACATGACAATACCTATAAAACGCAATTATTGAGAGGTGATCTGTATAGATGTAGAAAAGAGGAATAAAGATATCCGGTTAGATATTTTCAAGGTTGATAGTATTTTCTAATACTTTATAGTCTCATGTCAGTCTTAACTAAATGCTTCAGGTTCTTCAATAACGATAATCAAATAATTAGTATCAGAAGGTGTTTTGTGAAGATTGTAGTAATTTCAACAGTTGAAATCATGAATCATTTGAAGTTAGACCACCACGGAAAACCTGGAAGCACTGGACGGCCGTTTCGTCCTATTATGGGATTTCTAAAATAATTTCCTTTTTTGGAGATATTTGCATTAATTATTCTATTCCGTAACTTAGTTAAGGTGTAATTAGTCCTTTTCGTTAATTTAAAGAAGATCGGATGAAGTCTATTCAGAGTTTATCATATCATTTACCCTATAATAGTCTAAAATAACTCACCTTACTCTTTTGTATGCTTCTACTAATTTCAGAAAACATGTTTTGTAAGTAGTGAATATTGTTGAAATTCTCATTATCAGTTCTAATGTGTCTAAACTCAACACATATATATCAACTTCCCAATTTTACTTACTTATTTCTCCTCTCTCCATTATATTTTCTCTATTTTGTTTATGTTTAAGTTTTATTTATCCAAATAATTTATCCTATCATATTATTATAGTTGATAATGCTATTTGCCTACATTGATAGAAAGTTTGACAAGTGTGCTTAATGTATTAGACAGACTCTATTGTTTATATCAGCTGTAAATTACCTGTAATTTTATGAGTACAGTTACTATCGTTATCCATTTCATCATGTGTATAATAAAAGCATCATTGTTATAATTCATTTATAAACTAATATGATTGTCCAAATATTATTCTCATATACATATGGGGATGAAGCAAGAGGGAAATATAAGTTTGAAAAAAAAATCTGTTAGTAGGAAAAACAGTAAAATAGTTTATTCCATGTGTCTTTATTTTGTATACAACTGTAAATAAAGGGAATACTTCCTTCAAAAAAAAGCCTAGGTATAAAAAATATTTCGTTTTATATGATTCACTTGAAGTGTGATTTTATAATAAATAATATTTCGCAAAATATTTTTATAATATTAACGCGGAGATAACGGTGGCTAACAGTGGAATCCAAGATGCCTGGTTCATCCTTTTTGGGACGCGTCAGCTGGATTTATCTGCATTCCAGAGCTGATGTTCTCCCCGGAACTCGAACCTAGCACCGTTCTCTTCAAGCTCTATCACGTTATTTACTTAGTTACTGAGTCCGGATAGCCATCAGCATGCGCAATGTGGTGAAGTTTTAACCCATTTCTGTACCAGTTTGTCTGAATCTTCCCATTGATGTTTAGAAATTAAATTAATTAGTCTCCTATATTGCTTATGACTTAAGACAGTATCAAAGTAATCCACATAGGATGCACATATGTCAATAAGAGACTGATCGATTGTAGTCCTAAACATCAATGGGAATATTCAAACAACTATTATAACAATAAATTATTCTTATGCCATTTCAAAGCTTACAGAAAACTTTTGAAGTTTTATTATTTATTTATTGGTAAGGGTTGTTTAAATCTTCCCGTTATTGTTCATAAAGATCATAATCGATCAATCTCTTTTAGGTATATGTACATCCTGAACAGATTACCTAGATATTCAGTTAGAGTTCTGTTGTAAATATCAACATTGAACTGAACTTATAACTAGCTGACAAACCCCAAGTAAAGCGAAACGCTCTCCCTGGATTCTATTGCTATCCACTATTTTAGTTAGGTTTGATGGATTTTAAACGTTTACGATGACCGTTTGATGATAATTATCATGCCTTTGAACTTTGAAAGAAACCATAATAGCTTATATTTAAGCACAAAAAGAGTGAATTATTTTAAAAATAACATCACTTAATAACCATAATTTTAATTTTGTTAAGTCGCTTTATGTGAATAGTAGGATTGTACTTTCGATTCATTTCTTTTTACAAACAGTGGTTAAGTACATCGAAACTCTATGTACATCATTTATATTGCCATGTAAACACTCTATGGTCATTCAGAAAACACATCAATTACTATTGTTACTTACTTACCTACTTACGCCTGTTACCTCCAATGAAGCATAAGCCGCCGACCAGCATTCTCCAACCCACTCTATCTCACTCTGCCTTCCATTCTAATTCTATCCAATTTTCGTTCATTCTTCTCATATCTGTCTCTATTTCTTAGCGTAATGTGTTCTTTGATCAACCTCTTTTCCTTTGTCCTCCAGGATTCCAAGTGAAGGCTTGCCTTGTGACGCAGTTCGGTACTTTCCTCAATGTGTGTCTTATCTAGTTTCAGCGATTCTTCCCGACTTCGTCCTCCGCTGAGATCTGGTTTGTTCTCATCCACAGTAGGTTGTTCCTAATAGTGTCCGGCCAACGGATCTGAAGTATTTTGCGTAGACAGCTGTTAATAAACACCTGTATCTTCTGGATGATGGCTTTCGTAGTTCTTCAGGTTTCCGCCCCATACAGTAGAACTGTCTTGACATTTGTATTGAAAATCCTGAACTTGGTGTTGGTTGACAGTTGATTTTAGTTCCAGATGTTCTTCAGTTGTAGATATACTGCTCTTGCTTTACCGATCCGCGTTTTCACATCTGCATCAGATCCACCATGTTCATCAATGATGCCGCTTAAATATGTAAAGGCTTTTACATCTTCCAAACGTTTTCCATCAATTGTGACTGGATTGGTGGATGCTGTGTTGCATCGGAGAATCTTGTTTTTCCCTTTGTGTATATTGAGGCCTACTGCTGCTGAAGCTGCTGCTACACTGGTCGTTTTCTCCTGCATTTGTTGTTGCGATTGCGATAGGAGAGCCAGATCATCTTATTTTGAAGCAAAGATGCATGGTGGCCAGCAGTGTAATCTAGTACGCAAATTTGAGACTAGTCAGATGGACACATTTGTTTTCCACAGTTGATGTTCACTTCAGGACATAAACCCAGTACTGTTCGCTCTAAACTCCATCGCATCATCCATTCAACTAATACGTTCGATTCAAAGAACATATGACGAACTGTTTGAGATCAAACGGACTGAAAGCATTCAACAGTGCTATCGCAAGACATCTCCTTGACACCGGACACGAACTTGATACACTGAAGTCCTTCAAGATGATTAATAAACAATCAAATTCAAATCTTTTGAAATTTGTCGAAGCGATAGCAATCAAACGTTTAAAACTAGATCTTTGTATACAAAAAGAAACAGTAATAAATCTTTCTACGCCCTGGCAACATTACCCCCCCCCTTTTATTTATTACGTTATTCCAACTCTTTCTGAATTTTAGAATTACATCATTCATAACTGACCAATTTCAATTCATATGTCTCTTTATTACCATTAATCTATTTTCAGCTGTTTCATTGCATAATAATCTAATGTGTTTTAATTCCATGATTTCTAATCACCATTTCAATGTTCGGGAACTTTCCCTCCCAAACTCTATTTATTCGAAACAAAAATTTTATGACCTCATTAACTCTAACGAAATCTTTGCTACATCATGATACACATATATTCACCCTTCATCACCCTCTGATGTATAAGTATGTCAATATCTATAATAACATTGAATTTCAAATATTTTAGGTTGTAAGTAGCTGATGAGAACCTAATGAAATAAAATGAATTCATATTATTCTGCACCAAGCTTTGTTCTTACTCCCTTTAAAATAATAAAGGGAACTGTGTGTATGAAACATCTTATTGCGGTGGTTATTGAAGAAATAATGAAAGTTTCATCATTAGATCGTATAACCCACCCTTAAAATATCATAGTAAAACATATGCTAATCAATAGAATCATAAATTCTAAGAAGAAAAAAATGAAAAACTGGAATCATAGGAAACTTTGGCGAAAAAATTACTCAATTCAAACAGTGACCCCAGTGAAATAACGTTTCAAAAATTTTATAGTCATTTCTACTACTTGAATATACTGAAATTATTTGAATGTGATAAACGAAGAAAAACTACTTACATACTGTTCTAAGAAAATCGTTCCAGTCATCTGGAAATAAAAATTTGTAAAAAGTACTGGATGAATTATTTCTTAGTGAAATAAAAATCATACTGATCATTTTGTTTTAACATTTTAATTTAATGGTAATTATATTGTAGTGAAAGGGAACATCAGTGGGGACGGCCAAATGTATGTTAACACTCTTAGTAAAATCTGAGGATCATACAGTAAATTCTTCATTTGCAATCTGTCAGACTTGACTGTTCCTTAGTTTATACACCAATCACTCTCTAATCTTATCCTACTTTATTCGATCTTCTTAACCTTCTGCTGCAATGTATTCCACTTTCGATTAGTGTTATATACTACTTACATCTGTTGATATAAGTAGTACACACACCGCAATATTAAACAAATGAAATCATCATCATGGTGAATAATTTCTAAATTGGAAATTCAATCTACAAGAGTATTCTTATATGTGTGATGAACCTAAAAGATATCTGATGGAAATCATTCACATCTCAGTTTACTAAAAGAAGTCAGTGTTCATTTAGTACAGTTATAAAATCAAGTTTTCTTTCATAAGGTTGTCGGTTACAAAAGCGAAAGATTCAGTCAACTTAAAGAAATTACGTCGACATTTGAAACAGTTAGTTTCGTGATAGTTGGATTCTAAATAAGCAGAAGACATTTTAAAAAATGAAATAATATACATAAAATTTTCAATGACTGAAATCTAATAATTTCAACGTTTCCCTTGATAGTCTACCCCTAGTGTCTTCTGGTACATTAAAACTGTTGGAGACAAAAGTTTTCATGAAAAAACTCTGTACCTAACAATTATCCAACCAATTTTAAATATTGAATTCGGTTTTTAATACTAATTTGCCTCACTTGAATTTAAATTTTTGCAAATTACGATACACAAAAATACGTACATGTAAATCATTTGTAATTAAATCCTATGAGCATATGTTGACTTAGGTTATAATGTGGATCACATTAATCGTCCTGTCAAGTAACTAAATTGAACCTGTCAGAAGTATGTGTAGGTATAAAAAATAATTCGCTAATTGCACACGCGCCTATATTTTGTTACGTTCGACAAATAATGGCTAAACAAATATTAAATCATAGTACTTGGTTCGACACTTACGTTTTTTTTCAATTGTCTAGTCGTCAAGCTTATTTATGCGGAACCACAATTAGTATATTAGTTGATCGACTTTCGTTATCACCGCCTTGATGTTTTATTATAGTTTAAAGAAATAAACACATATTGTGCTCATTAAGGCTCCTTGAGACGTCATCCGATACTCCTAAGATCAAACTACTGAACACAACACTGAACTTAATTTACTTCTATCGATGAAATTTCCACCAAGAAAATTTTGTTTATTATGGTGTTATGGAAATCACTGAATTTTATAGTTTACTTCACTGAAAACTAAGAAGCGTTTGGAAAATGTTTTGTCGTAGTAAATTATTCTCCAGAAGTGCGCTTTAGCATCTTATCACGTATCGAACCTAAAACAATCAGGTCTCCTAAGTGACTAACTTTATAACTACCGAACCAGCTTACGATGGTTTTCGTGCACAGTTTAAATCAGTCACTGGAACGACTCGATCATTATTCATAGACGTTGGTGATATTTGTTACAAATTCAATAAAATAGAACTTCAATAGCTACAACTTTTCATTAGAATTTCGAGAATCCTCTGGCACTATTGATCATCAATAAGAATTCGGTGACACTTATGATAAACTTTTATATTCTATAGTTCTTATCACAGACTACTACTTATTTTTTTAAATGACTATCTCTAATTAAAGCAGTAAATCTTTTCTGACACTTTAATTTAATAAAATGCTAATCAACTAAGTTCATATCAACTAAAGTACATTTTAAACATTGACTATTTCCGACATAACCTTCTATCATTATAAATCATGTTTATGTCAGAAAATGAAATCAATCTATTTTCTTTTAAATGTTTAAATTAATAAATATCACGTAGGTGTTTCCTTTCGACTATTGAAATTAATGAACTGAATCTTTTATTTATAATTTAAAAAATTTACATAAAAGGATCTGTAAAAATGTACACAAAATTAAACTATATTGTAGCAAATAATTTGCGAGTCAATCAGTCAGTCAGTCAGCTACAATGTAGGATCAGGTACAAATTATACATCGGTCTAAGCTGCCATTACCTTATTAGCACAATAAGATGAACACCAAAATCATAGAAGCAGTTACTTCAGTGGTAGTAATATATATAAAAGAAACATTGTGTATGAGGATAAAATACAGTAAGAAAGAATTGGTTTATAGAAAGAAAGGTATAAAGTAATTTTTAATCTCACGGTTTAAGGGAAGATAAAGAGAGTGTACAACTACGCCAACGTGATCAATTCTGAGGGGTGTTGCTCAGAGTCTCCAATCATTGGTTACGATAGTCGCGCGGACGTAATTTGCTAACCGGATGTTAATTCAAATAAAATAATGAAGGATAAGTTATTAATAATCTTTCCACAAATTATTGACTTCTAGTTGATTTAATAACGTTACATTTGTGTTCTTTTGTTTAAAACCCATACTTGAATCTGCCTATTGTTTTAAAGCGCTATGATGTTTTATTGTTTCATTAGCATTTGTAACTGTGATTTTATTGTGAAGCTAACGTTTGAAGAAAGTTAGTGTCACAGACTGATTTTAATTAAAGAATCGTCTAAAAGCAAGAATCTTAAGATGACTATTTCAATTAAGTTTGGGACTCCTCAGTCTGTCACATTCAATTCCAAGACAGACATTGAATTAATGACTAAATCCTGAAGGTGAGCAAAGTACTGTTGGACTATAGATCAGAATTGAATGGTCGTCATTCCTAAATTCAATCAATAGTATAAAGATTGATAAAACTACTGGAATTCGTTGAATCTCGTGTTTTTCTCTTTGTGTTGTATATATCTAAAGTAAATAGTCTAGAGTTTAAGCGTTCACGTACGAGACCGAAGGTCCTGAGCTTGAATCATGTGTGTGGGAGTGTGGATGTGCACAGCTGAGGAGTCCCATACTAGAATTTTAGTCGTGATCTAACACCGATCGGTTTATGATCTTAATTATAATGCAATATTCAGTTTTATGTGAATCGGGCTTTCCGCACTTCTATAAACTCGGGTGATAAATCATAAAACTACTCGTATACTATAAATGATATGACTACTAAGTACCAATGAATGTATGAACATTATACATAATTATTCTGAACGCTAATTATCTATACAAGTACAGATTAATTTTTTGGCATTTATCATTTTATAAGAAAACATAGACTTAAATGTTTGTGATATGCTGATCAAAGTGACTGATCAAAATAATAAACATCAGTTGACTGTACTCATTTATTCACAATAAAAATCCCTATATAATATAACCATTAAAGCATATACTTTATAAATAATCATTACAAAATGTACCACTTAAAATAGAATTACTTGAACAAACTTTGGCTGAACAAAAGGCAAACAAATAGGGCTATAGTTTTACTGAAAAGTGGTATATATTTATAAGCTTATTAATACAACTCTTATATAAGTTATTATATAGTCGTTATTTAAAATTATATAGATTAATGTCGAGTAAAAATGGCATTCAAAAATAATGAGTCAAATAATTCCTCATTTTGTTAATGATTATATATATATAGCTGCTTTTGCTCCCTTTAGAGCTCGTAAAGAGATGGATGAAAGAATCAGGTCTGTCATTGTAAACACTTCGAAAACAACCAGAATACACATTTCGCTTCCTAAAAGCTTCTTATAACACTTGAGTTTCGATGTTAGTTTATAAAGAAAGCTATGGTATAAATCATTATGTTTACAAATCATGCAACTGTATATACTTGTATATTCGTTTGTTTTGGTGAATTTTCATGCTCCGAGCTGGATGGTTTGTTCGTGGAGATTTCATTGTTTTTTTAAACAACATCATCAACACAATCTTTAGAGAGGAATGAAATATTCGAATTTCTCCACATATGATTTACAGCTTGTCCTATCAACCTTGATGTTGGTTGGTTATTATTGACGTTTACCCTGTTATTATCTACCTCTTTATTTTGATTTTATCTTTCTTTGATCTGAGTCTTGATCTTATATTTATCCATGATTTTTCCAATTGGTCGATAGATTGGATTGATTTCGCCATGTTTGTTGGTTGCTGACTGAACTGAGTGCCAAGCTTTTAACAATTCTCTGGTGTTCTTAGTATCCCAAAACTCCCATATTGTTTTCAGTACGTCCTCTATCCAAGATTTCAACCTTTTTCTGGTCGAATGTGTATCCACAGCTATCCACACGCATTGATATAAGCAAAGATTTGTCATGGAGTTTGGCCGCTAATTGACGTCCATGCAGGTGAACAAATAGGGGGCGTCTCCTTTGTCCGATATAGTGTTTTTCGGAATCCGAATAGTTTATTATGTAAATGAAGTTCAGTTTTCTTTTTTTGTTGTTTCGTTCTTTGATCTGCAAGGGGCAGACTGAAGTGATTTTGCTGGTTTTTGTGTTGCACTTATTTCCAACAGCTTCAATAATCTAGTTGTAATTTATGATTTGGCCCTTAACTATGGTAGAATGATCCGTTCGGTGGTCTCTATACATGATTTCGTAAATGTTGATGACTAGGGTTGATATTTTTTGACGAAGCTGTGTGAATAACTGTTTTTTCAAAGTATAGTGATTACATATTTTTCTTCATTTTTCTGCCCTGCTAGTATGCTACAGTGTGTTTTCATTCTCATGAATAAAGTTTGTACGCAGTTGATTTTGTAAGTTATTGAGTTTTTGCTACTTTGGTTGAAAACTTGATCTGTGTGTACTATCTTCCTGATTCTCCAGTTATCCTATGTTGGTTCTGGTGATCAGTACACCTAAGAATGAAAGTTTGTGGTCCAACTCCTTTTCCATTGTGAATTTTATGTCATCGAAGACGTCGTTGATCAGATTATAGGCGTTTTACAACACGTCCACTTAGATGATGACGAATGTGTTATCAACATAACAAATCCAAATTTTTGGCTTGATCTCTGATAAGAACGAGGCTTCCAGTCTCCGAATCACTGCTTCTGCAATAAGCCCTGTTATTGGTGACCTCATCAGTGTTCCTTACGTTTGTTCGTAAATTTTATTGTTGCATTGAAAATGTGTTATTCAGCATAAATCGATAAATTCTAGTAAACTCTTACTTTGAAGCTTCATCTACTTATTGAGATTTGTTTCGTTCGTGAGGAGAAGGAGTGGAGCTTCATTTGCTAAGCAATGTTTAATCGAAGTGAATAAGGCTGTTAAATCGAAGGATATCATCAGTTAGTCGTTGTTGGTTCAATCTCCGTAATCTTTTCCAAGGATTGTATGCGAGATTTAATGGAGTGTTTAGATGAACCTATTAAATGTTTCAATATTCTTAAGTTTCTCTAGCTAAATTGTTTGTTGGGGTTCCAGCGATTTATGCAATTAGACATACGTTGTTGCTTAGCTTGTTTCATTTAGACCTACAGTAAAATCGAAGGAGTACTAGTCTATTTGATTTCATTGTCTATTGATTTTGCTTTGATATTTATCCTTATTTGATAAAACTGTTTAAAGTCTTTGAGATGTGAGAAATTCTAATAAAATATGTCTACTAATATTGTCCAAATATACTTGTAACAAAACGTGTTTAATCTATTGCAATGAACCCGGTACTGTTAGTAACTAATATTAGCCGAAAACGTAGATCATTCGATTCGTACTAAAGACTTATACCAAATGGTTCTTGGTATGACTTAGTCTATGGTTTTATATGACTAGCACCTTAGGAGTTCAACTGCAAGCTAGAAAAGCTGTTTTTTATTGATTTACAGGCTGATGCTGGTTCTCTGTACAATTGATTGATCACTTGGTAGTGGCCAATATCACATATGTCTTGTAATTTGATACCTTAATATTTCATCAATCAAGCTGCAATGCTATTATCAATCAAACTGACTCAACTACAGCCACCAAACGTTTCAATACAGTGCATGAGATGAAAAGATATTCAGACTAGTGAATACACCACAAGTTGAATGAAAGAATTCGATCTGCGCTGATATGCATGACAAAATTGACATCGGTCACTAACTACTGACCTTATTAGTAGAAAAGGTTTGAAAAGCTCAATAATAAAGTCTCAGACTGTGAAGATGTTTACGATTCCAAAACAGAACATCAGTACCTTAAATAATGTAGCTAGCACGAAACTGATGTCAAAGGTTTTCTGCCAACTCTTTCGAACACTAGCATCACTTTAACAGAAAGGCCAATTATAAATTGAATATATTGTGGTGTTGCTACTTATGTCGACAGATATAAGTAGTATGTAACATCAACCGAAGGTGGATTACCTGGTAATAGAAGGTTGAGAATATCAAATAGAAGAGAATAGGAACAAAAAGTAATTGGTATGAAAATGAAGGAACAATAAAGTCTGATTCACTTGATATTGTTTTATTTGAATCTTCCCATTGATGTTTTAGGACTGAAGTTGATCAGTCTCTTATTGGCATGCAGGTACATCCAACTGACGAGTCCCAAACAGGACGAAACGCGCGTCCTGGATTCCACTGCTAGCCACTATCCATCTCTGCTTATAATGCTTGTAAATTAAGGCAATATCGAGGCATACGCACAGTATGCACATATGCCAATAAGAGATTGATCAACTTCAGTCCTAAAACATCAATGGGAAGATTCAAATAAAACAATATCAAGTGAATTAAACTTCACCCCATTGCACAAGCAAGTGGCTATCAGGACTCAGTAGCTAAGTGGATAACGCGATGGCGTTTGAAGCGAACGGTACTGAGTTCGAGTCCCAGAGTGAACATCAACTCTGAGATGCAGGTACATCCAGCTGACGAGTCCCAAACAGGACGAAACGCGCGTCCTGGATTCCACTGCTAGCCACTATCCATCTCTGCTAATAAAGTCTGAGATAATCAATGGACATTTTTTTCATGTCATATCCAGGTATTTCATAATAATGCTAGGAAAAAGTGAAATGATGAAAACATTTTTTGTTATATGAGACTGTTGGTAGTAGTGTGGTGTGTGCTACTGATGTCGACAGATATAAGTAGTATGTATCACCAGCCGAAAATGGAATACCTGGCGAGAGAATGTTAAAAAGATCAAACAAAAGAGAACAAGAACAGAGAACGATTGGTGTGTAAACGAAGTCTGACAGGTTGCAAATGAAGAATTTACTGTAGGATTCTCAGATTTTATCAAGATATTCTGTAATGTTGTGGATCTGATCCTCGCCACCTGTGTTCTCGTTCATTACATTAGTAGTAGTATCACAATAACTACGACAACGATTTTGTATTCTATTTTAACATATCAGTTTAACTTGTTGATTACAACTCATCAGTTATTTACTTTTATCCATCATGTACAACTCTTATTTAAAAATACTAATGATGTGAGTTTGTTTCGTAAGTAATTTGTAGTACTCAAAAATCAATTGACGTGATATTTGTCACTTTCGATTTATACCGTGAATAAGGTCAACGTTAATGTTCTGTCTATTGTAAAATAACACTAAGTAGAGGGTTGTGGATATAGTTAAGTTTCATTGAAATCATGAATGTTAGACCATCAGTGAAAACCTACGAGCACTGAATAGCCATTCCATCCCACTATGGGACTCTTCAACATTACTCACCACCAACCCTATACACGGGAGTCTAACCCAGAACCTAAGATTTAGAGAGTGGACGCATAACATTAATTATCATGTTTGAACTTATGACTGCATAGCTTGATGAAAACTTTATTGATAATGATCATTCACTTTAAATACTCTACTTACTCGGAAAAGTATTTATTGAAATTAGTTCACTGGATTATTAGATTAGTATTTCTACCCAGTCTGGAATACTTTTGTATGTCAAACCTAATACTCGTAATATTCGCTAAATTGATGGAAAACGTTTTGACAACTACAACTATTGATATTTTGTCTGTCATGAGTTATAAACGCAAAACTGAAGAAATAACTAAACCATAACATCAATTTTAATTCCAGGTATGATTATCATGTAAGAAACAATGTTTAGAAAATGTTTTATTAATATAATAAACTGTAATAGCTTTACTTCATGTATCAATCACCTTGATAACCGTTATTATATAAATCTCAACAGTGTTTGAAATCAGACGGCAACAAGAAGCGACAACTACAGTTTATTAGCAGACAGCGTAGATCACAAAACTATAAGTACATCAAGCGAATTTGAAGCAGAGGCGAATGAATGTATTTCAGCAAATACATAGGCAAATTTATAATGAAATCGCACCAGGGTACAACAAGACAAAGCAAAGGCTAATAATAGGATTCAAGTACATATATACATGGGGAAGAGAATGAATCATCAAGTGATATTTAAGCAATCAACATTTTAGCTAGAATCTGTCATATGATCTAGTGATCATAAAGGTACAAAGAAATAGACGAATTATTACTATTCAAATAATATTGTCTATCAAGCAAGTTAATAAAAGAGCTTAACCAAAATTAACCATAATCAAAATTGGTTGTATTATTATTATTTATTATTAAAAGCTTTATTCAACATTATATTTTTGGTGCAACATAGAATTCTCAGCATACAGTATTTCAACAAGTTTCCTTTTCTTATATCTTGATCGATTGTGACGATAAATTTTGAATGATGACCAGTTAGATGTTAGGAGTTCGGTAATCCATATTTGATTAATGTTCATTCGTTTCAATTCATATTGCCAGCCACCACGATGTCGCTGATTGTACCTTATTGTATCTCGTATGGCGAAAGGTTGTAAACTTTTCATAAATGCGCCGAATAGATTGTGCGCACAATAGACAAAATAATGTGCTAAAACAAACAACAAAACAGATAACTTGATGAAATATCTAGGTCGGAGGAACAGGTAGCCCAGATATTCATGCAGGCCGCCATAATTGATAGAAAACAAATGAATTTCTTCCAGTTATTTCATTGTTTCTTATAAATATTTTTGATTATTTCAGCCTATGTCTACGATTCCTCAACACACATATTGCACCATTTATCGTCATTCTGGGTATAATTGGCAATGTACTATCTATTATTGTATTAAGAAATCGACGTATGAAATCACCAGTTTCAATTTATTTAATCAGTTTATCAGTATTTGATATATTATTACTGGTTTGTGCTGTTGTATTATTTTTTGAATATCCATTTGCTGAAGAAGATAATTCATCATTTTTACTATCAATGCATAATTCCTCAACAGAAGATCATTTTAATACATTAAATAAACTAGGAAACAATATAACTCATTATACAAAAATTAATAATATAACTACAGCACATCGTATTTATGCACTTATTCAAGCACATTTCATTTATCCAATTGCATTAACAGCACAAACTTCTGCAATATGGATTACAGTTAGTTTAACAGTAGAACGATATATTGCTGGATGTTATCCTTTACATGCAAATGTATTATCATCTGTACCAAAATCTCGTTTAGTTGTATGCTGTTGTATGATATGTGCAATTGTTTATAATATACCAAGATGGTTTGAAATTACAACACAATCTATAAATACAACTGAATTAATAAAAGAATCAAATATTTCACAATATTCAATACAATATGATTGGCATTCAATATTTCGTCTTGTTTATTATACATGGGGATATATATTAGTAATGTTTTTATTACCATTAATTGCTTTATTAGTAATGAATATTCGTTTAATGTATGCATTGCGTAGATCTGATTTTGCTATATGTAAAACATTACATTCAACACAATATATAGATAATCCACATAATAATATTAATACAATAGTTGATATGAATTCAAATATTTATGCAAAAAATTCTACAATATCAAATAAATCAATTACTAAACAATTTCCAATAAGATTTCAACGAAGTGATCATTGTAAATCATGTAAATCATTAAAAACTCCATTTACATTATATGGTCCAACACGATTAGCAATACAAGCAGATAAAAGTATAACACGTATGATTATTGTTGTAGTTGGTGTATTTATTGCATGTCAATTACCAGCATTAATATTTAATATTTATTTTGGTATTGTATCACCAAAAATTTTACCATATGGTTGGTGTGCATTATCAGAATTACGTAATTTTTTAGTTGTAGTTAATTCAAGTGTTAATTTTATTGTTTATTGTGTAATGGGAGCTAAATTTCGTCGTAGTTTTATTCATGTTATTACACCATGTTGGGAGATTAAATTAACTAATAATAATAATAATACTAATAATACACGTAAACCTACTGTCCGGTTAATCACTTTACGATCAGATGTAACTGAACTTCAATGAATCTTATCTTAATTCCTTTTTTTTTTCTAAAAAGAAATTTGTATATTTCTTCACTTGTCTTTCCTATAAACATACTTTCCTTTGTATGAAAATAAAGTTAACACTGATAATACATGTAAAAATGACGTACCACAGACTTCTAATAAAATTTCTAAACAATAGAAACTATTATAAGCAGAGATGGATAGTGGCTAGCAGTGGAATCCAGGACGCGCGTTTCGTCCTGTTTGGGACTCGTCAGCTGGATGTACCTGCATCTCAGAGTTGATGTTCACTCTGGGACTCGAACTCAGTACCGTTCGCTTCAAACGTCATCGCGTTATCCACTTAGCTACTGAGTCCTGATAACCACTTGCTTGTGCAATGGGGTGAAGTTTGATTCACTTGATATTGTTTTATTTTAATCTTCCCATTGATGTTTTAGGACTGAAGTTGATCAGTCTCTTATTGACATATGTGCATACTGTGCGTATGCCTCGATATTGCCTTAATTTACAAGCATTATAAACAGAGACGGATAGTGGCTAGAAACTATTATTACTAATTTACAGTTTAAAACGATGTATTATTTTTAGATATTTAAGTTAGTCTACTTAAAGATTATTGATTAGAGTCATTGTATCCATGAATAGATAAGACAGTTTCTCCATTTGGCGTGTTTAGTCTTCACATTAGTTACATGTTTGTATACGAACAGTTATCTAATTATCAGAATGACAACTGGGAATTTATTTACATTTTCACATACGTAGAAGAGATATCACGAAAGATTTTAACGAATTATTTCTTTCTCTTACATAATAAGACACAATGTCTGTCAGTCTGATATATAAAAGAATAATAATAATAATAATATTAAGTGGGTTGATATGATGAAGCAAAACTCAAATGACAAATAATTATTATCAGAAGAGGTTTTGTGGAGATTTTACCAGTGGAGTTCATCCAGGTCTGTTGTGAGATATCAACTCACTGATGACAATGGTGTACGGTGACGCAACTTCGTGAATTGGTTGAAGTTAGACATTAACACCATTGGATGCCAGCTCAGTGGTCTAAAGGTTAAGCGCCTGGCGCCTGGGTTCGAATCTCGCGGGATGGAGGATCGTGGATTCGTACTGCTGAATAGCCCCATACTAGGACGAAACGGCCGTTCCGTGCTTCCAGGTTTTCCATGATGTTCTAGCTTCAATTGACACATGATTGCAATCAGACAAATAATAATGTTTGAATAACGATTATTTGAAAGATTTAATCCTTGTAACAACAAAATTAGTTTCGATAGTATAATGAGACAATGGAGTAGATCAGAAATAATATGATGTAGTACATTTTGAATAAACTGATTACACACACCTACTTATTAAGGTATATCTTGATGAAACCAATTTGGTTCATTAAGGAGAAAGAATATATGTTTACAATTTCAGCTATTGAATTTTAAGTAAATTCAACTTTCCTCTCGATAATCAAATCCAAGCTTTTTCAAGAAGGCATAATCAAATATCAGAATTATCGAATATAGATAGGTACTTAGTATCCAGTTAACTGTATACTGAACAGGTCATCTAATCATTTTAAGAATGTTTAAAGTAAGTACTTGATGTACTGCGTATGAAACATGTGGTTTGTAACAAAATGTTAGAATAACAAGCTATGTGTATTCGTAAGCGGATTTGAGTTGTGAAAAGATGTAGCAACACTTCTACAACTAATTTCGATTATGGTTAAAGTTTGATAAACGCTTTTATTAGCTTAACAGACAATGTTATTCGAATGGTAATGATTCACATATTTCTTTGTACTTTTATGATCACTGTCTTGTCTGTATGTACGTGTACGCTTGATCACATGACAACCTACGCACAAATCTCTCTCTAACTGAAATGTTAATCGCTTAAATGTCGCTCGACGAGTCATTTCCATGTATATATATACTCGAATCCTATTATTAGCCTTTACCTTGCTTTGCTGCGCTTTGATTCGATTTGACTATGAATTTCCCTCTGTATTTGTTCGTATACACACATTCTCCTCTCTGCCTTAAATTCGCTCTATGTTCTTGTAACTTTGTAATCTGTGCTATTCGCTAATAAATTGTAGTTGCCGCTTCTTATTGCCTTTTGATTTCAAACATTGTTGAGATTTATATGATAACGCTTATCAAGGTGAATAATGAAGCTAAACCAACTACATAGAAATTTTATTGACTATGCAGTCAGATTGTTTTAAATACATTGCGTATATACGTTACATATTTCAAATCAACTCAATTTATAGACGGGACTAATTAATCCAACTTTTAACAGTACAATTTTCATTTCGGGAACATTTAAAATCAACTTGGTTTATATATTATAATTAGTTACCATTTGAAATGATTATTTTCTTTAATTTAACCTTCAATTCAGTATTCACTATCTACAATTCAATGTAGAAACTTTTAGATCATGAAGAGAAAGTAGTCCCATTTTTTGTTCAGCTTAAGTATATGTAGAGGGAAAAAATTGTGAACATTAATAGATTTTTTAAAGTACTCATCAAAAAGTGATTTTATCATGCCACGAATCAGCTAATTCATAGTTTACAATACGAAATCTGAATAAATTGTTACCAAGAAAGTGTTTCAGATTAGTATGCAAAATGTTCATCTGTCAAAAATCGTTTGCTAATTGTTCATTGAAAGTCATGAGGTATAGACATATACTCCACCCTATTATGAGGCTGTGGCGCCCTTTATTTTGTCATCATTTAGATCGGACGATGTTGTCAAAAGGGCTCTTCACTTTAATGTTCCGAGATCTGACTTTAATTTGATCGTATGATTGATTGTTATTGAAATATATATGTCGTCTATTCTCCATTGGGTCCTCTCATGGCTAATTGTATCATGGCTAATAATTGAGAGATTTCATTTATATGGATGATACTTTCATTATTTATAAAGCGTACTTGACTTACCGAATCAAAATCTTAAATAAATGTAAAAAGTGTTCCATTAGAGTAGAAGAAATCACACTCAATCTTTTCTCATTACTTTTAATAGATACAATCATTTTTTTTCTCAGTGTTAAATCATTTACTGTTAATGAAACTTTTACCGTTTAATATATCACCTCACATTATTAGTACGTTGTATAATACAAGAGTTACTGATAATAAAAGATGATTTAGATAACTAAGTAAAACTGTACGATATTACTAACAGAATAGCTATTTGCTTAAGCCATTACTAAACGTTTTTCTAATTGTAACCGTCTGAACACTAATATATATTACTTAGTTGCTTTCACTAGATGCCCACAGTGCTAATGACTGATTTATCTCGTATTGAATTTATGACAAATAGAGTGAAGGTATTAAAAACAATGAAAGAACCGAGTAGTTTTCTGTAAACCCTTTGCAACTTAAAACTAGGAATCACTTCTTATAAATCTGAATAGAGCGCTGTAAAACCTCTTAAAACATATGGAAATCCTGCTGATATTAACAAAATCATTAAAAAGTAAGTTCATTGTAAGTTTTAAAATATAACTCTGTTGTTTTCTTAAATTTACTCCGATATTTTTGAAAGAAAAATATCATAAACATAGTAGGACTTTATCTGAAAAGCTACAACTTTCATGTTATTACATTAATTCAGGTCCTAGTAAACTATATATGTTTCAAAATAAATTCAACGTATTCAGGATTTCAAATATTTTTGTGTAATAATTTGAGAACTATCTTCTCTGTAAAGTAATCATCAGTTTTAATCGATATCTTATTCTTTATATTAAATTATTACTTACTTACGCTTGATAACACTCGTTGAGAAACATAGGCTGACCATCGGCAGTCTCTATCCAACTCTTACTCAACCAATCATTTCCACTTGCTATTTATCCATATGATGATTACCTTCAATTCTCGAAACAGTCTGTTCTTTGATCTTCTTCTTTTCCGCTTCCCTTCACGATTCCATGTTAGCGCATGCCTCGTGATGCAGTTTGATGATTTCCGAATTGCATGTCATATCCACTCCCAACATCTTTTCCTAATTTTCTCTTCATCTCAAAACTAGTTTGTTCTTTCCCATAGTACGTTGTTGCTGATGGTATCCGGTCAACGGACATTCAGCATCTTGCGTAAACAATCGTTTATAAATACTTGTACATTTTTGTTGATAGTTATGATAGTTCTCGAAGTTTCAGCTCCACCCAGTAGAACTGACTGTCTTGAAGTTCGTATTGAAGATTTAGAATTTGATATTCCCTAAAAGACAGTTATTTTTAGTTCCATATGTTCTTCAACTATAGGAATACGAACCTTAGTCAATTATACTATAAATGATACCTCATATAGAACTTATACTTAGACTAAATTGAAGAATTATATTTCTAAAACACATTGTCTAATTTAGTGATAATTGAATTAATCTAAATATTATATTCTTATATAATCAATTGTATTTATTTGTACTTTGTAAATGTTAAGAAATATTTCATAACATGCTTTTTATCAAGATTTTAATCATTAAACTAAGTTACATGTTTAGTGGCCCAAAATCTGACTCCAGGGAGATCATTTCTGATTACTATTGAGACATACATATCGTCAATCTTCCTATTTAATAATGGACTTAGATCACGTTAGTGAATAACGGAATTAAATAAGCCAAATAAGAGAATGGATTTCGACTACATATATTTTGTACAATCACTGATCGGAACAGTCAATCAGAGGAACGGAGCGAATAGAAGAGAATGAAGCGAGATAACGCGCGATGGAGAAGGCTTGTGATCCAACAACTCCATTTTAATGAAGCATTGTTCAATATTCATAGTCAGACAAAAATAAGCTACATACATGTGATGAATAGGATAAGAAATGTACATACACAAGGTCAAAATATGACTCAAGAAGAATGAATAGATATTGGCCTGTCCAGGAGCTAGAATAAGGTTTATGGGCTATAACATGAGATGTACTATTCATATAACTCAAATAATGCACTATGATTATAGATCAGTCTGAAATATTCATTGACCGGAAGTCATAATTTTCAATAGATATGATTATTATTTCATTTAGATAAAAGTGAAATTCATCAAATCAACAAACCCTAGAAATTTATAGGAGAAATTTTGGAAGAAAGTGTTGTTTTTTTTCAAAAAAAAATGAGAAAAACCCTTTTGGAATAACCAGATTATTATTGTCCTTATAAATATAAATATGCGTACTGAAATTATGTTTTACCTGTGTAAAATAAACGTCAAAATTCATTTGATGTTATAAATCATTCAAGATATTTCAGTCAGATTTTACTGTGAAATAACTTCTGAAAATACTTTGAAAAACATCTTCTTATATTCAGTTGATGTTGTTAAGTTGTTATGTAGGACTGCAATTGATTAGTCTCATGTTGGCATATGTGTATCTTGTGTGGATTGCCTCTATATAGCCTTAATTCACAAGCTTTTTAAGCAAAGATGGATAGTGGCTAGCAGTGGAATTCAGGACGCGCGTTGCACAAGCAGGTGGCTATAAGGACTCAGTAGCTAAGTAGATGACGTGATGGCGTTTGAAGCAAACGGTAATAGGTTCGAGTTCCGGAGTGAACATCAACTCTGGGATTCAGGTACATTCCAAAAGGATGAAACGCAAGTCCTGGATTCCACTGATAGCCACTATCCATCTTCTTACATTTTACAGATATTTGGTGAGTTTAAGGGATTTTATTTTCTAAAATTAACTAATTGTTTTGAAATAGATCTACATGAAATCCAATAAATAATTTAGTCCCTGAAGTTCAGTACAAATGATAGAGCTACGCGAGGATCTCCATCAGATAGACGTTGAGTATGTATTGTCATGCTTAACACTACAAAAGATATCAAGTGTAATTGATAAATCTTCTGACTGAACGCTTGATTAGGTTTCCTATGCTCTTTTATTAATCTTAGGGTATGTCTTCACAACAGTTTGAACACGAAAGAAAAGGCATATAATATGGAACGAGCGCCTTCCTTCAAGGTTAGTTTATGTACAGAAAATCGAGGGTATTTATAGCATTTCAGAGGGCCTTGAGTTACTGGAAAGTTCCTAAATTCTTCTGAATTTAGTAGCACGATAGGTAATCATCCAATCAGAAATGTGACACACCACTCTTCACTTTCTAGATGTTTCTGAAAAACTTCTGTTCAATGCTGAATGGATAAAAATTTTCCCAGTGTTTTCAGGGACCCCTTGGGCTTTATCCTAGGAATTTCCCGGGTTTCCCCAACAGTAATAAAATTTGTTCAGAGAATAAAGTTTTCTTTCTGGTGACATCATTTGATAATAGTGTGTTAATCATAAATTGTTTCTTAAAATTACTTCATTTTGTATCTAACGTTTTACTTGATCTTACGAAGAAAGGTTTATTGGTAGCACACAGAGTCCTATTTTCGAACACACTTTCAAGAGATATCTCAAAGGTCATCAAAATGCAGGCCCGAATAATAAAATAGCTCCACTCTTTCACATATGATCATGTGTTCCTACCACTATTATCGTTCAAAACTATCTATAAAGCTAACTGAACAGAAAAAAATAGAGTTTGGATCAGTAATTTGTGCACATCAGAGGATTTGGTGACTCATAAATCCAAGCTTGATCTATGTCCAGAAGCGACACATAGATGTAGTGACTTTTGAGCTGAATGGACTAGTTATGAAGCTTTCATCGTTCTTCTCAACAGCATCAACAGTGATTGCTTCCAAGGATATTGAGCTATCAAAATCTTTCCATAGCTGACTACCAGCTTGTTCTGTTGACTTGAAATTCGATGGCATAACCTACTCAGGTGTTTTTATGAAAAAGTAACGACCTTTCGCTGTACAAGTTACGAAAAATTACAAGCAGTGACATCTTAATGGCTGGCAATATGCAATGAAGAAGATAAACATAATCCAGATGTCGAATCCTTAACTGCTAAATTCTAACTGACGATCACTAATTAACATAGTCGACTATCTCCAGTTCCTACTAAGTTAAAATATGTATCGTAATCGTGTAGTCACAATTCAAGAATCTTGGTTAAATGATTTACAGGACGATTGCTTTGTATCACTACAGGATTTTAACATCTATTATCAGGCTCGGTGTGGCGGTGATGTAGCTACGTTTGTAAACGTGAACTGATGTCGATCTATTTTTGCATGTTTTAAGTTTTCAAACGACCTTATCAACTCTTTAGCTTTAAAATAACGTCCAAAAAACTTGAATAAATACAAGTATGTTCGTGTTACCAACATCTACGTAACTTCAGACTGCACATCATCTGCAATATATTTTTCCATTGATGAATACATTGAGTTTGCTGTTACTGCCTTCAATGGTTCACTTTCAATAATACATGGTGATTTTAATCCATGTGACTGCAGCTTTCTTTATTCACCAGGTCACCAAACTGTAACAGATTTCCTTACCAGTTTAAATGATCATTTAAACTTAGTTTCCACTGATGATGTTCGTACACGTGTGACTAGTAAACGTGCTCCATTGTCTAGTTCGGACTGTTGTATAATTCGTGTTCTATCTAAAGTATATGTGTTGTGACTTTATGTCCGGCTTTTTATCACGCGATTTATCCACCAATCAAAATACGACTTATACAATCTTAGCACTGTGCCAAACCAATGACATTCGACCGGTATGAGCAGCCCAGCGAATCATTTATTTCGGACATACTGGGTTTAAAAAGAAGAATATATTTGTAAAATCTCAGCGAATGAATTTTAAGTAAATCCAACGTTTTGCCTGGCAATCTGGTCCAAGCTTTTTCAAGGAAAATATAATCAAACAACTGGGCTTACATATCAATCAAACACCACAACGCACCATAAAATAGGAAATAATATTTGTACACAATAAAGCCAAAAAGTGACTGTGAACGTGGGAGACAGCAGTCAATAAACTGATCATACCTTAAGAACAGTAAATCGTACAATAATAAATTATAAGTCAAAATGAAGCTTATAATAAGCGAAATATAAATATACATAATCTAATTATTGAATAGTTATACCATAAGAATGTATAGATAATATTGATCCATTAATAGGTCTCAGAAGTTACTCGTGATTTAATCTTCTCTCGAATATAACAATATGGCAAGCTTGGAAAGAGTAAGCTCTTATATAAGAAAAAGAAAATCAAATACAAGAATTATTAAGAAGAAAATATCCAAAACCTGAAAATTGTTTCATACGACTAACTGAGAATCATTTTTACAGATGACTCATTGGAAAAGACTGTTGATGTTATCACTTGTTATCTTAAATTCTGTTTTGATATTTGTTGTCCTATTGAAACCAGTTTTGTAAGTTTTGATCAACTTACCTCTCCACAACTAAAACGATTATGGAGGGTAAAAGAAAGAACTTACGAGGAGAAAAACTCTGTTAAAGTTCGAAAGCTAAATGGTCTATTAAACCTAAAGATTAGATATCTGAATTCTGTTTACTCATAAACTTCTATCTTGTAAAAACTCTTCAAGCATGTGGAAACTATCTAAAGAGTTTACAGGTGTGAGGCACGTTAGAAGCGATAACCAGCTGAATGTTTGTGACTTAACTAAGTCTTTTGTAGGTCAGTTATCTGATCTCACTCTTTCTGTATACACCGGTGTTCATTTCTTCAATTTAGACGCTTACCAACCATCTTGACCAACTCGCATCTGTCTGGCAACTTCGTCATAGAATTACAAATACACAAGCATCTGACGAATTCTTAAGCGATCAGGTATTTTTGTAGATGAACGTTTTCGGTAACAATGTTAGATCCACCGTTATTCATGTCAGTTCCATTCAGCTAAAATAATGAAATACGGAATATGGGTAAGAGGTGGATAACCGAGTTCAGAAAAGATCTGTCTGAATGGATAAGAGGTAAAATACCTGATGACTATTACTTCCGTTATCCTCAATGTTCTAAAAAATACATACATGGTCGATTAATTGGCTACAGTGAAGTACAGGAGAATATCTGTATATTATAAAACAATTTTATTGTATTATAAAAACAAAAGTCAAGCGTATATTTAAAATAGAGAATTTTTCAATGTTTTTTTCACTTACTATAAACTGCAATGTAAGTTTCGTATGTTCAATTTTTTTTATTAAGTTAAATTTGAAGCGTTCTCGCTAGAACTCTAGGAAATATCCGTTGTGAGATAGCAATTCACTGAAGACAATGGTGAGTGTCGCTCAATTTCGTGGATTGGTTGAAGTTAGATATTAGCACTATTGGGTGCCAGCTCAATGATCTAGAAGTTAATCGTTCGTGTGCGAGATTGATAAGTCTTGGGTTCGAATCTGTCAAGGCGGAATTGTAGATGTACACTGCTAAGGAGTTCCACAATAGGACGAAATGACCGTCCAGTGCTTCCAGGTTTTTCATGGTGATCTAGCTTCAAATTACTCATGAATTCAACCATTAAAATAAATTTTTATCGTCACACTCATATGGATCGATAGTTTTATTTCATTTACATATTTTAATTTGATAAATATCTCGATATTGTTTATTTAACATTCATTCTAACATAGTTTCCTTGGTTGCAGTGCATAGAAATTAATTTTTAGACAAAATTTATTCCATATATTTGATTTTATTTATTGATTCTTTTTTTTTGAATGAAAACAAATTTCATCATAGTGATTATTATCATTTAACATCAAACTGAATTAATTTGAAAAGACCGTCAACTTTTGAGATTCATATTGGTTTTAAAATTTGGACTGATGTATTTTGGTGTAGAAAGTTACACAATATCTGTGAAAATAGATTATTTCACAACTAACACTCATCAGATCTTATTATAATAAATGAATCTGAAATTCTTTTGAATAATATATGTATTGAAATCTATGATGAATGTTTATGTCTCTTCAACTAAAAGTTTATAGTTATGCATAGTGTTATAACTTGTGACCGCCGATTAATGTGCAGTGACTTATCGATCGGATCAATGACGGGTTAAACACGTGCGAGCAGTCTAGAGTTATGACTGGCCCTGCTTTCTGCCTAACCCAGCCAGCTTAGTCCAGAACACCAATCCGAGCAATGTATTTCAAACATACTCTGTTTATATACCAATCAAGCAGACAACAACGTACCAATAAAATATGAAACAACATTTGTACAAGAATTAGACAAATGTGGCTGTGAATGAGGGAGGTAGTAATCAATATACTGAGTATAACTCAAGAATGGTAGATTGGAAGAAACATCCGTTCAGTGCTTCCAGGTTTTCCATGGTAGTCTAACTTCAATTGAAATTCTTGAAAAGAAATATTATTCTTTGATAAAATTTAGTCTTGATGTATTTTCGTTTGAAATTAAATAAAAATATATTATCCATTTCATTATAATTAAGACTTTTCAGGAGAGCATACCAACATTTCGGTTGAGCTTCTCCTGTCATCAAACACAAGTAATTTGCTTTTGTATCACTAAATTAAATACAGATGATCTGCAACTTCACTTCTATTCATGAAGTTTTAATTATTTTACTGCCGGATTTTTGTTTTGTAATTATTAACTACAATTCAATTATCTATAATGGAAAGGAAAAATAAGTTAACACTGCCAAATTCATTTTCCATTATCTGATTTATAAATATTCATGACTATTTCAATTATTCATCAATTTATGCAAATTAATCTACCCTACTGGTAACTATTTCTATAGAATTTCAGTAGTTCTCATTGTAATTTAGAGGCACCAAATACATATGCGCCACACATATTTCGTTTGATATGTGTGAGGACTGTGATACTGTTCGGGTGCCCAAAACGAAGCAGGACTAGTTGTTCCTATTTCAAACCTTTTACACTGTCGAAGCGATCCGGTTTGGCTTTCCATTCACGGGTTTTCTGCCTGGCATGCACCTGGCTTCGTGCTGGATTGCATATAAGCTGGCTTAGCGGTAAATATCCTAGGTTGCAGCGTTAACCATTAGTTCTATGTATTTGGGAAACCAATGTATGTGATTATTGGCTTACAACTTTGAGCGGTGGATCACTCTGCTCGTGTGTCGATGAAGAGTGCAGCCAATTGTGTGAATTAATGTTAACTGCATACTGCTTTGAACATCGACATCTTGAATGCATATTGCGGCTACGGGATATCCTGTGGTCACGCCTGTCCGAGGGTCGGCTTTTCATCTGTAACGGCGCACATTAAGTCGTGGATTGGGTGAGTGCCTGCCGGCGTGTATACCCGTATATCAACGTGTGTCGCTGGTCAAAGGCTCTGTCCTAATAATCCGGCCACAGCCTAGTTCTGTCTGGATGACTTGATTGAGATGCAGCGGTGGGTTGTGCTCGATTCGTGGCTTAATGACATTATACACACTCAGGGAAAATCGTACCTACCGTATGCTACGTTAATCACTTCACTTTGTCTCTATGGTTCGGTCTATGGTTTGTACCGATGGTGTGTGTATTACGCACGAATTGTATAATTGACTCTGACCTCGGATCAGACGTGATTACCCGCTGAACTTAAGCATATCAATAAGCGGAGGAAAAGAGACTAACGAGGATTCCCCTAGTAACTGCGAGTGAACATGGATTAGCCCAACATCGAAACCTGCGGTTAATTGATCGTGAGGTAATGTGGTTTTTAGTTTGGCTTCAGGCATTACTGCTCTACCCCAGGTCCAGCAATGAGTACGACTAGTTGTGATAATTATAATTATAATTAATGGTTGAATCAATGTTACGTAATAGGAAATAAGTGAATGATTAGAAAAATATAGACATTGAAATAACATTCATAAAATCTATAAGATTATATTATAAGAAGTGTTCAGATAATTGGGTCGCGAAGCGTGAAGTTGGAGAAAAATAAACGAAGAAAGAGTATAGAGAATAATAATGAATAAAATCGTTTATTAAGGCCAAAGGATAGATGAAGGTGTTACAAATTCTTTATGAACACAATGACTTGAATTGTTAGCTCGTATTCTTATAGCTTCTGCTATGTGTAAGAGATGACATCGAATATCATGAGGAAAATTAGTAGGAATAAGATAAATAACATTAAATGACGTATTTCTGTCTACTACATGACATCTATCGATCAAGTATGATAGAACAGAGCTGTGTATTGTCTTTATATTACCTTTTCCTAACCACGAAGGGAGGTGTTCACCAACTCTTTAGCTCAGTTGTCTGGTAGTGCGTTCAATATAGCCTTCTCCACAGAAGTAGCTGAATTAGTAGATACATATGGAAGTGGCGTACTAGGTAACTTAGCTTTTAGTGGAGGAATCACCATAGATCGGGTTGAGTACCATAGAAAGAGGTTAGCTTCATTAAATGTTCTCTTAACTGCTCCAGTCAGTCTATCACGTAGAACATCGCCAGCTACATCTCCAGTGAATTGTAGCCTCAAAATGAGAGGTTTTTTACTACCCGTTGATATCTATATTTTCTTATTTGTTATATGCAAGTGTTTCTTCAGGAAACCTTTTGGATAACTCATTTAATCAACATATTATGCATGAGCCCTAATTCCTTGTTTATTGTATCAACTGAGTATATCTTACCAGCTCTATTTACAAGATATCTAAAGAGGTTTCTCTCATAATGAAAGAGTACAAATCTCAAGAAATGTATGTACTGGCTTGCTGAAAGACATTTCCTATACACACTTCTACTGATAGAACCGTTTTCTTTTCTGTTTAACATAATGTAAATAAAATGTAGTTCATTATCAAGTTCTTCTTCACACGTGAATTTGATTGTTGAGTGATTATTGCTAAACAGTTTTAAAAGTTCTTCATTTCCCAATGTTCGGATCGATGATAATGAAAGTATCATCAATATAACGACAATTGATGTCAAGCTTATCGATATCCTCTTTGAGAGTTCCATTTTCTAATTTCTCAAGAGAAGAATGAGCAAGGATAGGACCTCGAGGTGAACCCATCGCTATACCATCAATTTGTTTATCATATAAACATTGATTGCACATTTTAGGAATAATTGTTCGAGTCTAACCTTGGGAATTTCAATATTGATCTGTTTTTCAAGTAGTTGTTGGCACATAAGCTCTCAGTTAATGGTACATTGGTGAACAAGGAAGCAACATTTAGAGATATTATCCGTTTTCATTTTATCATTCATTCAACAACTTGCTACTTTTTTTGTTTTCTACATTAATCTAACTTGTATAATCAACAAGAAATTATATTTTCTCTTTTATTTCCCTTAGTATCTTTCTGCCGATTATTCATTGAAGTTGTATTCGTGATTCAATCTATGATGTAAACTCATAATTTCTTCTTTTTTTTAAGCAGTTTAGAAATCTCATTCTGGTACATCTAGAAAAGGAAATAAAGCTTTTTAGGTTATATATATATACCTATATATGATCAATATATTGTACGCTAGAATACATCACATTCAAAATTAGATTGTTTATAGTAAGATTGTCAACAACACGAAAAATTTGCATATATCATAACATTACAATTCAGTAGTAATGTATAATTTCCAGTCAATTAGAATCCTTGAATATAAATTAAAATAATAATAATTGTCATTTATTCAACCCCACCATATTTTCTCATCATTTTCAGTTAACAACTATTATTTTCAGAAATCGGATTATTTCAGTGAATAATGAAATAATGTATGATGCATAGGAATACTAACCGTAATAAAATATCTACCTTGGAATGTTTATTTGAATGGTTCATTGTTGTTTCATCAAGTATCTTTTTGAATACATACTTGTGTGTATGTGTGTATGTATCTCTAGTTCTCTGGGTTTATCTAATAGCATTTATTACCATTAGTAAACAATAAAATGTATTTAACAGAAGAAAAATGCAAGCATATCAGAATTCTACAACTAAAATCAATCTATTTAACAACTCGACAACTTATGCATAACAAACATTTACGTTTTATCCATAGGGTATTGTTCTTTATCCTGCATTGAAATAACCAGTATCCATATAGACCTGAGATATATATATCTATCCTCAAAGAAAGTCATATTGATTCAGAAAACCTCTGTTTAAGACATTAGTTTAACTGTAGCGTACCTAGTGCCATCCTAATTTATTTAGTTGTTTTACTTACGACAGTTACCCCTCGTTAAGCATCAGCCGTTCACCAGCATTCTCCATCTAACTCTATCCTGTGCAATCATTAACACTTCTTCCCATTTGCTATTCATCCTTTTCATAACTGCTTCCGATTCTCGACGCAGTATGTTCTTTGATCTTTCTCTTTTCTGTTTCTGATGGGAACAGAGAAATATGAGAAGCCTTGACAAACTACAGAAGCTAGTTTTAGAGACGTTATTTCGGTTCATTCAAAGCTTATAAAACATTAACATTTATTTTTATCCCTAGTCTATTCTACAAATCATAAACTTCAGTTTGATGGATGACTCACTGACATAGTCATTTTTGTTCCAAACCTCTTCTAATCTAAACATAATATTTTGTACTCTATTCTATACACTAATCCCCAGCTTTCGCTATATTTGTATTTTCCTCATTATTGTATGTTGTGTTCGGATTAGTCATCTATTCATTCATGCTTCTTTTTACATTGATGTGAAATCGGGAAATCTGGAACCGGATAGGAATTGAGAATAAATCGAGTGTTGTTCCAGTTGACTTGTGTTCTCTGACTCGTGTTCTTGTCAGTCAATCAGTCAGGTGATGGAATAGTTTTTTCCACTCTACTCCACTCACGCGTACTCACGTGTACTAGCCTGAAGGTTAATCTGGTCAGCGTATTGCGTGAAGTTCTTAATGTCGTTATCTTAATCAAGTTGTCAGGACGAAAATTGGGTAGACAGATCAAGGACGTAACAGTTTCCTTTCACGATTCCATGTTAGCGCATGCCTCGTAATGCAATTCGATAATTTCCAAAATGCATGTCCTATCCACTCCCAACATCTTTTTCTAATTTCCTCTTCATTTCAAAACTGGTTTGTTCTATCCTGTAGTACGTTGTTGTTGATAGTGTCCGGTCAATAGACATTCAGCATCTTGCGTAGACAATTGTTTATGAATACTTGTATATTTTTGATGATGGTTGTGTTGTTTCCAACCAGTAGAACTGACTATCTTGAAGTTCGTATTGAAGATTTAGAATTTGATGTTGACTTACAGGCAGTTGTTTTGAGTTGCGTGTGTTTTTCAACTGAAGGAATGCTTTCCTCAATCCGCCTTCACATCTGCATCAGATCCTCCTTTTTCATCGATGATGCTACCCAGGCACGTGAAAATTTCCACCTCCTTCACAGTTTCTCAATCAAACGGGATTGGGTTGGTGTTCTCCATGTTGAGTTGCACGATCTTTCTTTTTCTATTGTGTATGTTGAAGCCGACTGATGCAGAGGCTGCTGCTGTTACACTGGTTGTCATGACCTGCATTTGTTGATGTGTACGGGGAGAAGAACTAGGTCGTCTATGAAGTCCAAATCCTTTAGTTACATCCATGGTGTCCAGTGTATTAAGTGCTTTCCTACAGATACGGAGGTCTAAATAATCAAGTCAACAACAAGAAGAAAGAGAAGGGACGGATGTAAGCAGCCATGTCTGACACCGGTCATCAGTTGAAGTTCATCTATCAGCTGTCCGCCATGCACCACCTTGCACTGTAGTCAGTCGTATGACTTCCAGATGATGTTGATGATCTTCTCAGATATTCACACCATAGTGCCGCAGAATTCTCCATAAGGTCGTCCTGTTCACACTGTCAAACGTCTTCTCATAGTCAATGAAGTTGATCTATAATGACGAGTTCCATTCAATTGATTGTTCAACAATGATCCGTAGTGTCGCAGTTCGGTCTGTGAACGACCGACCCCTACAGAATCCGGTTTGTTGATCTCGAACCTGGACGTCTATTGAAACTTTCATCCGGTTCAACAACACTGTTTTAAACGTTTCCTGGTAGTGATAGTAGTGTGATGCCTCTGTAGTTCTCACGTTTGCTTAGATCTCCTTTCTTCGGTATCTTCATGACGAGTCCTTCTCTCCAGTCTGTCAATGGCAATTGTTCTTCCTCTCAGATCTTCCTGACTAGAAGATGGAGTATGTTCGCAGTTGCTTACATGTGTTTCTTCAGCTGGTGTGTTGTGTGGTCCTACTGCTTTCCCACTGTTGAGTTGTCTGATGACCGGCCATCCTTATTTATTCTGTCGTTGATGGAGTGACATCTATAAGGTTTGTGTGTACTGCTTAGACGTCCGGTGGATTCAATGGATCTGGTCTATTCAATAGTTCCTCAAAAAGTTCTACCCACCTGTTCCTCTGTTCTTCAATCTCAGTGATTGGATTGCCTTCATTTTCTTGACTGGTCTCTCTAGTTTGTGATATTTCCCTCCTAGTTTCTTCATTGGGTCATATAGTTGTTTCATATTTCCTCCTCTTACCGCCTTCCCTCTGTCGTTGCTAGGTCTTCCACGAATTTCTGCTTGTCGGCTCTAATGTTCCACTTCACTTGCTCGTTTGCTACTGTGCATTCAGTTTGTGCCTTGACTTTCTCTGTTCTTGTTCAATTGTAGTTAATTGCTGTCCTGTTGTTCCTCGTTTCTTGAATCTTAACCAGAGATTCGGTGGAGATCCATTCCTTGTGATGATGCTTCTTGAGAAATAGAACCTCATGACACGTCAAAGTTAATGCTTCTTTCATCCACTTCCAATTGTGCTCCATAGTAGTGTCTTCCTCTTTGAGTAGATCTTGTAAGGCTTCAAACTTGTTGTCGAGAGTTATCTTGAATGCGTTGAGTTTGTCAGCAGGTCTAACGAAGGCTGTATTAAACCTTTGTAATGCTGTTTTTCCAGTGCTTCTTTAACTTCAGTTTCATCTTGGCAACCACCAGGTAGATAGTGATCTGAATCTATGTCAGCTCCTCTCCCGGCTCTCACGTCCTCCATCGACCTTGTGAGTTTTTTGGTGATGCAAATATGGTCGATCTGGTTCTATGTAGTGTGATTTGGCCACACCTATGTAGCTTTGTGTATGCTTCTGTGGCAGAATACTGTGTCATCAATAACCACTTTGTTGAATGCACATAAATCTGTCACCATTGCCGTTCACTTCTTTCAGTCAGTCCATGTCGTCCCATGATATCTTCATATCCTGTGTTGTCCATAACAACTTTGACGTTCACGTCTCCCATTAGGATGGTCAGATATCTTCTTGGACGCTACGCTATGATTGACTGCAGTCCCTCATAGAACTGACCTTCATTGTCATCTTTGCTATCATTGATGTGTGCATAACATTGGTCAGCATTCATCCTAATTCCCTTCTTCTTTGTTTTGAAGGATGGTTTGATGATCCTGTGTCAATCAGGTTCTCATCCTGTAAGCTGTTTACGTGCTTTTTTGGACAGCATCAGTGTAACTCCTTGTGTGTGCGAATTATTTTATTCTTCATGACCAGAGTACACAGCACCTCTTCCGAATCTAATCTTTTCCATCCAGGTCCAGCCCAATGGTTTTCACATATTCTGAGCACTGTAAAGTTTTATCTCTTCATTTTCGCAGCTATTTGACTAGTCCTCCCTGTCTCTCACATTGTCCGGACATTCCATGTGCCTATATTTTAATTTTTGCTCTGGTTGTTATAAGGGGCATCGGCCTCGTGACTTCTGAAAAATATCGGCCTTCACAATGAGGCGTCATAAATCCTCTGAATGAAGGTCCTTCAACTAGAAAGACAAGGTTTAAGTTGGACGTTTAGATCTCTCATCAGGATGATGAGATCCTTTCTTAGGTACTTCGCTATGATTGATTGCAGTCCCTCGTATAGCTGACCTTTATCTTCTTCAGTGATATCATTGTTGGGTGCATCGCACTAAATATTATTCATTTCTTCTACGTTATTAGAGTACAACATATTCTCCCCCGAATCTAATTGTTATGGCCCTTTTTTCAAATTCTACTTTGCCAAATTGTTATGTCCCATATCATGTGACATAATCTCCATTAGGAATACCGAATTATATGACTTTGTTTCTGTGCTAAACCAATGATACGTTAACCGGCGCGAGTAGCCTAGAGTCAACTAATAGTCCTTATTGGTCCTCTGCTTAGTAGCTTTTCGTCTAACCCCACCGGTCAGTCCAAAACACAAATATCAGCCTCCGCTATATGAATCGTATATTTCAGATATACGTAGTTTCTATACAAACAGACCAGATTGTTTCACACCACAAAATGAAAAATAATAATTATACAAGATCAAACCAAAAGTGGATGTGAGTACAGGAAACTGTAACTAATAGATTGGGAATAAATTAAGAGTGCTACATTGTATAACAGTGATCAATATATCAAATGGAAACTGTAAAAAGAATATGGATATAGATATACTCTTGTTGCTTAAGATTTATCTAATAAATAGATATGTGATAACAGTCCATAAATAACTCTTAACAGTTACTATTCATCTATCCTTCATTGGGATATAACACTAATATTTCCTGTTAAATTTGGGTCCAATAAATTTTGCTTACTTCTAGAACCGCCAACTTGTATCTCCTTATTTCTGCAGCCATTTGACTGATCCCCTCCAGTCTCCCACATTGTCCAAACATTATAAATACCTGCATTGCTTGTTGCTCTGATTATCGGAAGAAACATCGACTTCGTGGATTCCGAAGAATCTCGACTTTTACCATGAGGCGTCATAGTTCCTCTAAATGAAGATCCTTCAACTCTTAGAGCAATTTAAACGCCTTAAATAAAGGGAACCAATTGCATGAAATTTTTATAAACGCCTTAAATTGTTTTTTTCTGGATAGAATTCTTTTAGCAAGTTTATTTTCTACGATCCATGGTTGTCGACCACATGCTCAACCCTTCTCCTATATCCGTGTTTAGGACCAGCAGTAACCCTGGAAGGGCTACAGCACAATCGTTTTATAACATAATAGGTTCATTAAAAGGAAACTCAGTTTCGCTTGGTTACACATCACCTGAATCAATCCTTCATTAACAACAAATCTAGAAAACTTACTAACGATTAAGTTATCAACGTAAATATCAGTTCGGCAGCCCTTGTAAAGCTAGTTACCCTCAGTGCATCTAAAGGGACTTATCCTTCATTCTCCGCAAAAATTTACGTTACTAATGAGAAAAAAGAGCCGCTAAATCACATAATCTGATTATTATTGCTATTAAACAGAACGCGATATGAAATTTCTCAACCTTTGAGGTATATTATCGTATTTATTCCAGATGATTGTGATGTGAGCTACTTATAGCCACAAAAGTAGAATATAACGATGGTCAAGAATAGAATGTATTTCAGTAGAAGATCAAGAAGGAAAGGATAGGAACAGAAAGTAATTGGTATGAAAATCTAAGGCGACGGACTGATATTTGCAAACGGAACAGAAAAGTTTGAGATAATTGATTGATATTTTGTAAATTAACTGTTTACAGTATGGTTCTCAGATTTTAGTGAGATATTCTGTAATTTCGTGTTTAAATACATTTGATTGCCCCACTCGTGTTCTTGTTCACTACATTATTACTTTCCATCTTACATTTAGCCTCTGTTATATGTCTATTTGACCTAACTAATGACGCAGTTTGTATCTTTTTGCAATGACACTGACAAGAAATCCACTACTTTACATTTACGTTACTAAATACTCTCATCATCCATAATACATAGTTCAAGATGAATTCATTGAAAGCAGTCATACGCTTAAATACGTTTTCATTTTTTTCAATATTCTATGGGTTCTTTAAATTAATCAAATATTACTCGCTTAGATATTCACGTACTTTATGATGAAAAGAAACGCTCCATTTTAAAACTTACAAATAAACGATAAACATTTTGCAATATCAGATTATGTAATGATGTAAGAATTCTATTATTTCTATGATATATATATTACTTACTTACGCCTGTTACTCCCAATGGAGCATAGGCCGACGACTAGCATTCTCCAACCCACTCTGTCCTACGCCTTCTTTTCTAATTCCATCCAATTCTTGTTCATCTTTTTCATGTCTATTTCCATTTCTCGGCGTAATGTGTTCTTTGGTCTTCCTCTTTTCCTTCGGCCTTGAGGACTCCATGTGAGGGCTTGTCTTGTGACGCAGTTGGGTGCTTTCCTCAATGTGTGTCCTATCCACTACCAGCGCTTCTTCCTGATTTCTTCCTCCGCTGAGATATGGTTTGTTCTCTCCCACAGTAGGTTGTTGCTAATAGTGTCTGGCCAACGGATCCGAAGTATTTTACGTAGACAACTGTTAATAAACACCTGTATCTTCTGGATGATGGCTTTCGTAGTTCTCCAGGTTTCCGCCCCATACAGTAGAACTGTCTTGCCATTTGTTTTGAAAATCCTGACCTTGGTGTTGGTTGACAGTTGTTTTGAGTTCCAGATGTTCCTCAGTTGTAAATATGCTGCTCTTGCTTATTTACAACTGAGCAATATATATATATATATATATATATATATATATATATATATATATATATATATATATATATATATATATATATAATTGTAGACCTGAAGTAACTTTCAATGAATTAGCTTTGAATATTCCAATATGAGTTAATTACCAGGTAAATTTTATGTGCAAACTTTGTAAGATGTTTATTTGTCATTTATTCACAGAAAACAAAAACATTAATATATTAGTAAATCAGTGAATTATGAGGTCAAATAACAACAGCAACAAGAACAAAGATGAAGTTTTATAAATACAAAAAAAGACTTTTTCATAAACAATACATGTCCCTTATTAGTTATATAATCCCTAGAGTAAAAGATAATCAAATATTGATTTATATTCATTAAAAAAAAGTTGATTTTCACTTGTTCTTTTCAAGTGAAATTTCCTATTCTCTTGTCTAGAATAAAACTACAAAATGTGTTGGGGACGTTAGATCCCCAGAACTCACCTGGGAAAGGACCTAATTTTGTAATTTTATTTGGAATATTTGAATTTCTTTGTGTTCGCGCCAAAGGCGCTCTTGTCACCTTCATGTCGTATTTCCCATTGGGAAATATCTTAAATGCTATTGATTCGTTGCGTCTTTTAGTATTCTCTTTGGTAACTCTCCCCAAGGATGATTTTGTAACATATATATACGTTTTGAATTGTGTTTGTTGTTATCGCTGGTTTCTGGCTATTTGCAGAATATACTTTCCCATTCCAATTTTGGACTTCGCCCTCTAGTCTGCGGGGTTGGGACGCATCAGTAGCTAGCTTACTAGTCTTTGGTCACCAAGTCTTGTTTTCTCGTTCGCAGATTAAGTGAACTCATGATAGCTTCAAGCTTAGCAAAATGAATAACGTATCAGTAGAGTCTTTCAGTAATTATTTTTAGTGGCCCGTGAATCTGACTCCAATCAGATCGTACGAATGTTTGTTATCACTTATTCTCGTATACAATTATCGACTTAAATCACGTTAGTCAATAACGGAATTTAGATAAGTCAATCAACGAGAATGGCTTTTGAATACATATATTCTGTATGTAAAGTGAATGTAATAGAACACAGCAAAATGAGGCGCAGTGGAGATGGCTGGTAAGCCAACTCATTTTTAGCCAGGCGTTATTCAATATTTATAGGCAGACAAAATAAACTACAGACATGTGATGAGACACTGGATATGAAATGTACACACATATACGCTCATGTAAAAACAGTCAAGACTGATAAGCGAACAATTAAAAAGGTCAAAATATGACTCAAGTAGAATGAATAGATTGGGCTGTCCGAAAGTTAGAATAAAGTATATGGGCTTAACATAATAACTGACACTACATATTACCTGGATTTGAATCTCGCGAGATGGGATCATGGATGCGCACTGCTGAGGATTTCCACAACAGGATGAAACGTTCATCCAGTGCTTTCAGGTTTTTCATGGTGGTCCAGCTTCAATTGACTCATGATCTCAACTACTAAAATTATTATCTGTTATTTGGAACTCACTCATTTTTTAAAAATATCTAAATGTAATGAACTAAATGTAAACTGCGAGTCTACTTCTCATTGTATAAAATTTATGGAAAAAAAAACTGTTCTAATAAATAATAATGACTGTATGGTCAATAACATCTAGATTTCAGATAGATTTCCCAATAGTTTTGATAGAATGTAATAACCCATGAAATATGAATCAGATTAAGAGTTAAAAAGTAATTTCAACATAGTATTAAATCAAAAAAATTATATGTATTACGAATTTTAAGCTTTAGTAAAGTCATGATCGCCACAACATTTGGACATTACTGACCCAGTCAGGTTTGGGCTTATCAATGACTTGTATTATTCAGTAATAAATAGTTCTTATCAGAATGGGTTTTGTGGAGATTTTTAAAAATTTCACTGGTTGAAATCATAAGTCAATTGAAGCTAGACCACCATGGGAAAACTGGAAGCACTGGGCGGCCGTTTCGTCCTAATATGGGACTCCTCAGCAGTGCGAATCCACGATCCCGCCCCCCGCGATTGGTTGAAGTTAGACATTAACATTATTGGATGCCGGTTCAGGGGTCTAGTTGGTTGAGCGCCTGGTGCGAGACTGATAGGTCCTGGGTTAAATCTCGCTGGGGGAGGGATCGTGGATGCACACTGCTTAGGAGTCTCATACTAGGACGAAACGGCCGTCCAGTGTTTCCAGGTTTTCCATGGTGGTCTAGCTTCAATTGACTCATGATTTCAAACAGTGAAATAAATAGTTTATGAAAAATCTTGAGGTATTGTTAACTTATGTTAAAAAGTACCTACAAAATATGTAAAAATATTCACAGAAGAATTAGCCAGTTAAATGAACTCTGTTCTGTAAATAAAACTACTTCAAATATAAAATATACTTTTTATACATTTAGAAATTTTGTTTATTATCTTTCTTTGATTTTTATTGAGGTCTATAAACAAAAATACGGGTATCCAATAAAAACGTTAGTTAAATTCAATCGCATTAGGTAATGGGCATTATGTAAAGTATAAATTAATTCATCACTAACAACTAAGCTAACAATGAATGTCTTCCCATACATAATAAATTTGAATGATTACAACTTTTGGAATAATCTGGAATCTGGAATAGTCAAAGTATTTTCTGTGACACATTGATCTGAATCCAATTTGAATGAACATATGAACATTCCATAAATGTAAATCTTCCATTTAGCTCCATTCATTACACCTTAGCTAATCTCGTTTGTGTGACAATAATAAGAAAAAGACGAATCCAAGTAAATTTCGACGAATTTATTTCAGACTGACATTACAAATGAGAGGCGAGGAAGCGACTTCGAGAAGCAGACCAGAGAAGGTAGGTAAGCCGACTCAAGTTCAACAAGCGTGACTCGATATTTATAGCCAGGCAAAAATAAGCCAACGACAAGTGATGAATATGGTAAGCAATATACACTTACACTAATATAAAAACAGTCAAGGTTAGTAAGGTCAAGATGTTACTCAAGAAGAGCAAATAAATTAGTCTTTCCGGGATCCAGAATAAGCCATATGGGCTTGGCATAATACTAGACACTAAAATCTGACACTAGACGAGTGTAAACCGATAAATTAATTTCGCTCACTTTAAATCGTCCACGCACATACCAACTTATAGAAATAAGTAAAATGTTATTAGAAAGGTCTATGATAAGGATTTATTGAATGAAATGATCCTAATGAAGTGTCACATCAACGATCAACACTTTGAAAACACTCGAATCATTATCATTAAATGTTTCTAATTGATGTTAGTTTTTAGCTTGGATATTCAGTTCCCAACTCTTGCTAAACATTAATTGATAATATGACGAAATCACAATTAATAGATGGTATTATACCAAAAACAATACATTGACATAAATAAGCAAACAGTAGTATAATTCACCTGTATTTGACATCAAGAGTACTGCTTATGTTTATATGACAATTATTAACATTCATAGAGAAAACTGTTAAAATGAATTGAATGACTAGTCAACAACAAAAAAAACGAATGTCAAATCAAACAATACATAGTTACATCTGGTAAGTTATGTAGCATTTGTACAGTCTAACTGATATGAATGCATCTCTCAACCCTTCAACTAATTAACTTAATGTTTCTATTTGGATTTGATTACTAAATGTTGATTAAACAATTCTGTTATTGTTAGGTCCCGATAAACATAATGGATGGTAACTTTGGGATCTATTGATGGGCCAATACTAAACGTATATTTTTATCGCATAATTGTTAAATAACTAAGCTATTCATATTCATATTCCTCTTACTATAAACTTTATTTTGACCCATAAACTATTATTATACGTTTTACCATTCTTGAGTTATACCCAGTATATTAATTACTACCTCCCTCATTCACAGCCACATTTGGCTGATTCTTGTGCAAATGTTGTTTCATATTTTATTGGTACGTTGTGGTCTGCTTGATTGGTATATAAACAGAGTATGTTTTAAATACATGATTCATATCGCAGAGGCTCGGATTGGTGTTCTGAACTAAAATGGCTGGGTTAGGCAGAAAGCATGGCCAGTCATAACTCTAGACTGCTCGCACGTGTTTTACGCGTCCTTGGTCCGATCAATAATTCGCCGCTTCTAATTGGCGGCTTTGAGATATGACAGTTACTAATCAGGATAAACAATGTCGGTAAATTTTAATGCATTTGAACACATAAGCTAGATCATTCTAAGTTGGAAAGTAAACTTAAGATATACAGTTAATGGTGCATTATCCAAAACGTAATATTATGTAATACTACTTACCTAATGTATATTTTTGTAAATGAGACCGGTAAGGTGTTTAAAACTGATAAGTGGAAGTTTGTTGGTTCATTCTAAAGTGAAAACTATTCAAAATGTTAATTCATTGACCATTCAATGAATATGTAAACAAATAATGTGAAAACTATGTGCAACGATCAAAGACTGATTCATGACCCTAACATAAATTGGTATACCCTCAAATAAATACTTTCCTTTATTGGAAAAAAAAACTGCAAAATGGAGGGAATTATAATCATCAACTTACCATCAAACAATACATCTGCGTTGCCCTACATCTTAGTGACAAATCTTTGATGGGAATTTCTTGTGTTCACTTTATGGTTAATAGCATGGCGGAATTCAAGTGACTACATTTTATATGTTTTTATTTAAGTAATTAATTTAAAACCTACAAAGAGATGCCAACAATTAACTTTGGCATAGAAACTACAAAATAATCAAAGTATTATGCTGAATTCCATTTATTGGTTTTGTAGTGTCGTTTACTATATTAAGCCCACATAACTAATTCTAGCTTCCGGACAGACCAATTTATCCATTCTTGTTGATTCACATTTTGATCTTGTTAATTATTCGCTTATCAACCTTGACTGTTTTTATGTGAAAGTATGTGTGCACTTCTTATCCTATTCATCTCATGTTTGTAGCTTATTTGGCTATAAATATCGATTAACGCTTGACTAAATGGAGTTGGCTCACACGCCTCCTCCACAGCAAGTCATTTCGCTTCATTCTCTTCTTTTCTCATCGTCCCTCTAATTGTCTGTTCAAATCAATGAGTGCACAAAATATACACATTTAGAAATCCATTCCTTTATTTGACTTATTTAATTCCATTATTCACTAACGCGATCTAAGTCGATAATTACATACAAGTGTAAGCGACATGTGTATTTCATCAATAATCATTCATACGATTTAAATGAAGTCAGATCTCGGGCCGCTAAAATATCAGAGATTGATAAATCGTTTTTCTCAAATCATATTAGTAACTTCTTTATCTACTGAATTTTCATTTTTTAAATTGAGCATAACAAGTTAGGTTAACAACTATGTCTTTACATTAAATTTAATCATAGTAACTTCATATTTAACAATAAACCTCAAACATGTGAAATGTATTTTGGAAATACTGTCCTATAGAATGCCTATCAGTCCAAAGACAATCGTTCATATGTGCTATTATAGCTTGATCTAATCACTTTCAGTTTTTTTCCTTATTTTAACCCGACCAGCATGCAACTCTAGATAACGCTGTTGGTTAAGCTTATAAAGTTTATAATACATCCACATACCATGCAGATATACATGTTCATAACGCTAATCGATGATAATTATTTTGCATAGAAATTAATAGTTTTACTATATGTTAGTGAAGATTTAAAGGTAGCTTTGGTCAAAGATATGCAATATTCTTACCTCGTTCAGAACTAATTACTATGGTCCAGTATCATTGATTAGTAAACTCAGTTTTGCGTAAAAAACGGAATGACCTCACCTAGGCAATAGGTTAAATAAATAAATAAATTCTCGAAGCTAGTTCGTTTGAACTTTACAGAAAAACAAATTATCTGGCGAGAATCGAAGCTTACTCAGCTAAATAATTTCAATTCTGTCCAAGCTCTTCTTCTAAGACAAAGAACTTCGTAAGCGTTTAACGTTAAGTCGTTATATCATACTCCTACGAAGTTTTATAATAACTCAAGTTGTTTTATTTTTAGGTGTAATAAGTAGATATTAATGGTCGGCGTGCTATTTAAGTTGTTATCTTAAGTCATTTGATCCATTCCGCGATTTGTTCTAATCATTTTCTAGCCTTCAATCTCAAATAATGTCATTCGAAAGTTAAAATCAGGGATAATGAATTGGTGGACTGGTGTTCTCGATAGCTGGCGCTATAAGTTTAAGACAAGAAAAGTCGTCTAAATACGGTTACTATTCAAATGAAGTTGACAAATTCTTTGAATATTTTCAGTTCGTGTTTTGTTAGCAAATCAATTTACATTTCATATTTGAAGAAAGTGAATTGTTAGACTTTGAATTTGAAAGTTCATTCTCTAAACTACGAATCTTTACCATCATCTCAAATTTTAGAAATCTTTTTCATTACAATCCTTCTTTTGTAAAATAAGCTGACGTTTAATGTAATGATTTTTCACCATTCTTGTAGATTGCTGTGTATTTTATATCTCAGTAATCTGTCTCATCCTGGATTTATGCTTCCAACTTTCTTCAGATATCTGAAACCAGAAAGACGAGAAAATAGTAAATTGGTTTAATCCACCTAACGTTAATACCAGTAACAGTGGGTTTTTAAAAAAAACTTATTTTTATGGTTTAATTCAATACTAGTGTCCACGTTTCATGCTCATTCAAGATCTCCTGATTATTTGGATATACATGACATGACTTCTATCTGAAGTTTGTGCTGATGATGTCGTTCAGAAGAACAATGAAAGCTCCACGAGCAAACCATACAGCTCAGAGAACAAAACTCCATCAAAATCATCCACCTGAGCTACAAATCTTCTCCACATGACATTCTACTCAATAGGGCACTTGAATTAAATCATACAAAATGCATTTATTTGAAATTAAACTCCATGAAAATAAATTACTGAATTCTCTAAATGAAACTAAACTATAAGAGATTTTGCATGACAAGTAAATCATGGCTATCAATTGGATTCAAGACACAGATTCTTTGCTATTTGTAACTCGTCAGTCACATGGTATACCTGGATCCCGATATTAATTTTTACATTGTGATTCGAACCTAATGATTTGAACGCCCGATTCGTGTTCATCAATCTACTAAGTTTAGATAGCCAATGATCAAAATTCAGTAAACAAAAACATCAGCCGTAGGATAAACCACACTTTTTCTAATAGCAATACAAATCACATGAAGTTTCAGAATTTGTATCTTCATTCATCTGTTACATGACAATATTTAACGACTTCTTAATAAATACAAATACTGATATGCCAAAATTGAATTATTAAGGTCTTATGTAAGCCTTTTTGAATAAAAAAAGTAAGTGATTTCAATGACCACTGACGAAAACGTTATTATTAACACGTCTTTTTAAACAATAATTTTCATAAACATTTTTACTGGTATAATGGACGAACCAATCAGGTATAAGAATAACAGGTCTCGGATTTTGACGCGAAATTCACTCAATCCATTTGACTAAATAGAGTTTTGGCATTATAGCTGATGCCAGTTCGTGATGAAAACCCTAAATCTATTTCCTAACCTTAACCATCAACTGTAAATCCTAATTCGAATTTCTCACACTAATTTATAACCCTCGTTTGGTCCTAGTTATCCAGTGGACACTTTCAAGGTCAGTCTAACTTCCCTCATAGGTCATCCATAAATTATAGACTCATCTGCAGCACTCTTCGTGTAACAAAATAATTTAAGCAGTTCAAAATCATGTATATGTATAATTCAAAGGATAATCACAGGATAATTGATCAATTTGTTTATATCAAAAATGAAACGGCCGTCCAGTGCTTCCAGGTTTTCCATGGTGGTCTAGCTTCAATTGACTCATGATTTCAATTTGTCAAATTTCTAAAATCTCCACAAACTCCTTCTGATATGAAATGTACTTTGTTTAAAATCAGTTTATTATAAACTTGCTTTTCTTTGAAGCTTATTTACACTTAAACATACTGTTTAGTAGTTTTTGATGAATTATAGCTAGAATTTCTGATAACAAAAGATAATTCACTTCATCAGAAGTTACCATTTTCTGCTATGAAACAAACATAATTTAGATGATATATGTAAAAGCTTAAAAAATTCTGTCAAATTCTATTAGCATCTTATCTTGGTATATGATGATTATGTGAAAATGATCTAGAACATACTACAGAACAATATTTATCAGAAGGTATAGGACAGTAAATTAACTATTGAGTGAATAGTTACCTTCTCTTAAACAATCTGTACTCTGTATACTGCTTTAACACATATCTAATTATAATGCTTTTGACATTTTGGACAAAGTCCTATCTACCCTTTAATGAAGGTGAACAAACATTTTTTCAGAGATTTATTGAACAATCACTCATAGTACTCAAAAACAAAAGAAGATGCATAACCATTTCACGCAAATATATGTCATGAATCTAATGTGTTGTAATGACAATCATAATGATTAACTGCTACATTTATTCCTACTAATTCAATTATCAGTAATTTGTAATTAGTTTAGCATTTATTGATTGATCGTATATAAAATGAAGCATCTGGAGAGTGATTATCATCTTGCATGAATTATGATCATATATAAGTACAATTTACACTACAAGAATGTACAAACAAATTATTAGATTGTTGTACAATTCTAACAGTTTTTTTCCTACAGAGATATTTTAATCGCTTACCACTTTTTATCCCTACACTGTGCCAAAATGAAGGTTGATAATTAATACTTGTATTTTGAAGGCATTTATTATGTGCAAAGTTTACTTAAACATTGAAATGGAATTCCAGTCATACATCGAGGCTGGTATGTATATATTTTGTATAAACGTTTTGATGATAAGTAGTTCAATACAGAAACAAATGAATTTTAGTTATATTCATAGGTTTCCTGTTGACTACCTCCAGCCACCATCTAATCTCAACATAGTGCACGCAGTGTCAAGTCACCTAGACTGGTGGCTACATTGCAACGTGGTTGATAGCATTCAATCTGCACTAAATAAGGACTTGACATACATGACATTGATCACCACCCAGTGATCAATCAGTTGTGATATTCATAGACTCTGTTGAGATTAATAAACTTCAAATATATATTATGAGCATTCTCTTAGACACTGATTATGTCATGTTCTATAGACCGTCAACTACCACGTGACATGATCGCCAATCAGAACATCGACTTATCACCCTTGGCCCTGTGCTTAACCAATGAAACGTTAATCAGTACGAGTAGCCTAGATTCAACTCAGAGTCCTTATTGTTTCTCCTCTCTTAGCTCTTCCTCTTTGGGTCTAGAACACAAGCTCAGCTTCCACTGTATGAATCATTTATTTCAGACATATGTAGTTTATATACAAGCAGACCAGATTGCATCACACCGTAAAATAAATGAAAAAACAATTATACAAGACGAAGCCAAATGTGGCTGTGAGTGTGAGAGACTGTAACTATTAGATTAAGAATATGTTAAATATGGTAAACCTTACAACGGTATCTAAAAGATCAAATGAAAGCTTATAATAATACAAATACTAATATATATAATCTAGTTACTTAATAGTTATATGATAAGAATATATATAATAACAGTCCATAAATAACTCTTAGCGGTCATTATTTATCTATTCTTCACTAGGATATAACAGACTATACTAAAGGTTTCTAATAATTCCTATTATCATTTGTAATTGTTTAGCTACAAAGGGGTAGATACTAAATCGGCAAACTCATCAGTGATTGTAAATCATATCTTTTTTCACTTACCTTAATATAACAATCCAATATTATTCAGATAACTCACCTCTTTCAATTTATTTTTGTAATAAAATGTAGTACTAACCGATATGATTGATGAAGATTAAACTTATTAGCCCAGTTTCAATTTCATTGGTTTTTGATTGATCTAAAAAAACAACATTTAACCTTCAGGCATATAAATGTATTTAATGAGTTTTAACTTTTTTTGCTTTAGTTTTTGTTGTATTATATCACAAAAGTTATTTTTCCCTATTCATTAGCCTAACTTCTAATGTTCAGGAAGTCAGCATCATCATTCCAGTTGTGTTTTGCAAAATGTCGTCACTCGATTATATATTCATCCTACATATACACATTTTAACGTTGTAATTCATCGTTATGAAAACACTCTAATGAAAAACTATGGTATCCTACAGAATTACTTTGAAATATCTCACTGTGATGTATATCCCAAAATTAATTACATTTCAATTTGTGACTCATTTCATCAACATGCTTTAATTGAGATGTAACCAAAGAAAAATAAGCAAGAACGGGACTGATTAGTGGTGAAATGTTTAGAAATCATTCAGTGAACTTTTTTAAGATGACGATAGCTGGATATATAAATTACAATACTGACATCAGTGTGTGATTAATTTTATTATCAGAAGGGGTTTTGTGGAGATTGTAGTAATTTCAATAGTTGAGATCTGAGTTGATTGAAGCTAGACCACCATGAAAAACCAGGAAGTACTGGATAGCCGTTTCGTCCTATTGTATGACTACTCAGCAGTGCACATCCACGATCCCGCCTCGCACGATTCGAACCCAAGACCTATCGGTCTCGAGCGCGAACGCTTAATCACCAGATCACTGAGCCGGCACCAATTTTATTCACCTAAACTTGTAATATCAGCAAACCAACAAATTATTTATATGTTGTTAGTAGGCCGTCCTAATATTTTTTTACTAATATTGACAACTAAATTTTGTTGACATTTTGACATTTTAAGTGGATAACGAAGCCTTCACTAATAATAAATAAACATCATACCCTCTGATATTAACGTTCAGCAACGTAAAGGGTAATGTGTTAGTGTTTGAAGATAAGGATAACGGCTTCAAGTCTCAGTGTAAGCATCAAAATAAGGACTCATATGCATCTAGCTAACGTGTCCTAAATATGTGGAAACGCACCATTTGAATTTCCTTTGTTAGTTACAATCCATACGTCTTAACAGATCATTACAGCTTTGTAATACTATCAATCAACAGTACTGTTGTAAGTTTTAAATAAACGTAGTGTATCATTACATTCAGTATTTAATGCTCATACAATAATTGGGTAGGTAAATGAAATATTTAATAGTTGAATTCATGAGTTAGTTGAAGCTAGATCACCATGGGAAATCTGGAAGCACTGTACGTCTGCTTCATCCTAGTATGAGACTCCTCAGCAGTTTGCATCCACAATCCCACCTCATGAGATTCGAACCCAAGACCCATGGATCTCGCGCACAAACGCTTAACCTCCAGACCACTGAACTGGCATCCAACGGAGTTAATGTATAACTTCAACCAATCCACAAAAATTGCGCCACCATCCACCATTGTCATCAGTGAGTTGCTATCTCATAACAGAACCGGTTGAACTCCTGTTGGGGTATTCAGGAAAATATCCATGAAATTATTCTATTAATTCTAATGCTATTCTTGGACTTGGAGATGGTATTATTTACTTATTGGTCAGTACTTATTTCATGTTTCATTTTCCTACTGGTCAATATTGTACAATGTTATTTTCTATTTTATGGTACGTTGTGGTCTGCTTGACTGGTATATAAACAAAGTATGTTTGAAATATAATGATTCATATACCCGAGGCTGAGACTTGTGTACTGGACTCAAGTGGCTGGGCTAGACAGGGAAGCGGGACCAGTCAGAACCCTAGGCCGTTCTACGTGTTTGCGCGTATTTGGTCCGATCGATAATTCGTTACCCTTTAATCTGCTGCCGTCACAGTTATAGCAACTCCACTAGTTACTGCTTTTCATTAGAACAGCAGGAAATACCTGTTTCGCGTTTCGTCCTATTTGGGACTAGTCAGCTGAATCTACCTGCATCCGAGAGTTAATGTTCACTCCAGGACTCGAGCGTCAAAATAATTATGTGTGTTTTAAAAATAAAGTTTGTTTTGTAGTTTTGTTCAACCCTGCATTTAGTAACCATGGGAAAATAATAAATAGTCAATTTGGTATGTATATCACATGTATATCACCGTTGGATGTCGGATCAATTGTCTGGAGGTTAAGCGTTCGTGCGCAAGACTGAAGGTCCTGAGTTAGGATCTCGTGAGGTGGGATCGTGGATGCTCACTGCTGTGGAGTCCCATACTAGAACAAAACGGACGTTCAATGCTTTCAGGTTTTCCATGTTGGTCTAGTTTCAATTAACACTATAAAATTTTAACTTAATGACTCAATAATATTATGTTAATCATCACCACTATATGGGTTTGTATTTCACCTAAATAAGGATAAACTAGTCAATTAATATTTTCCAGTTTTAAAAAGTTCCCAACTTGAGTTTAGTTTGTGATAAAAAAAATTTTTTCAAATCTATTAGATGATACTTTTTTTCTTTAAAATAAATAAACACGAAAGACCAAATGATGATGTCCTTTGACGTAATGTCATTGTTCACAAATGTTCCACTCAGAGAAACTGTAGAATATATTTGTGAACAACTTAGAGAACAAGAACTAAAAACGACAATCCCTGTGGAGATAATCAAAGAATTATTACTAAAGTGTGCTATGAATGTACATCTCAAATTCAATGGTGAAATCTACAGATAAATAGATGGTGTCTCAATGGGTTCACTCCTGAGTCCCATATTGGCTGACATTTTCCTCTCTAAACTAGAAAACGGCCAACTAACACAAGAGATCGACAATTTTTCATTTTACTGCTGATATATGGATGATACATTTATTCTTTGTAACAACCATACAGATTTCATAGAAACACTCGAGCGTTTCAATACAGTTCATCCGTCCATAAAATTCACATGGGAGAAGGAAAATGGGGGTAGAATAGCCCATCTAGATGTTCTACTTACAAGGAGGAAGGACGGGTCACTAAGAAGAAACATAAACAGGAAAACTACCTGAACGGGTCAATATACAGATTTTCTTAGTTTTGTTCCTCTGCAAAACAAAAGGAACCTTATTAAGAAACTGAATCATAGAATCAAGACTATATGCTCTCTTGATGTGGTTGAAGATGAAACAAAGGCATTATACACAATCCTGAAGGTAAATGAACATCCCGAGAAATTTATAAATAAAAACATAACCAATAAAAGACAGCATAAAGAATACCTAACTGCAAGTAAAAAGCTTCTGTATATACGCTTACAATTCAGAGGCCATGTACCTAGTGAAATGCTAACACTAAAGCAGATCAATTCAAAGGACTTTTAATGCAGGTAAACTACAACTAATGTTTTCTACAAGTCCAATAATCACTCCAAGGTTGAAAGATAAACTACCTAGACTAGCCACCTCCTTCTGTATCTATCAATTCAACTGCTCCTGTGGTGCAAGTTATATTGGCAGATGTTCTAGGAATTTGTACATTCGAACTCGTGAGCACCTCCCTGTGTGGTTAAGCAAAGGTGTAGTCAAAACAGTTAACAGCTCCATCTTAGACCATTTAGTTTGAACAGGATATACAACCAACATGGAGCAATCTTTTGCAATAATATATAGTGTTAACAGTAATTTACTCAATTCCGTCAGACTGAGAATCTTACAGACGGCTAAAGCAATTGTTACTCAGATAAAAAATAGCCGGAGCTTAGCATCCAAAAGAAGTATGTCCAGCCACTCCTTTTACCCTGGCCAACTAGTTAATAATCAACCTCATAATATGGTGACGTAATTTGATTAATGTTCATTTTATGTCCCAAACTTATTATCATCTTTATCATTGTTATTATTATCATTACACTTGATAACCTTTTTGAGAAATCTATTAAGCACCCAACCTTATCTACTATATCTGACCTAATTCATATTATTCTACATGTTATGCAATTTCCGATTTTTATTCCATTATTCTCTCTCACCCCATGTTGACCATATTTATTCTGATCAATTATGATACAATTTCATTTCACTCATAAAACTGATTCAAGTCAACAACTTCATATTAGTCAACCCCAACATTAACGATCTGATTTGATTTTATATGACAAACAACAACAATCCTTGATTCACTTATTACAATTCTGCCTTAAATCTAGCCAATGTTATAGATTATTAATTTGGATTTATAATTGTAGAACCTGATGAGAAATTCATGAAAAAGAATATTCTTTGTTCACATGAATTGTGATAATCACAGAAAGAAAAAAGCAAACTAGGTTAGATATCAGTATCAGAAGGGTCTAGTTGGTTAATAGCCTGACGCGAGACTGATAGATCCTGGGTTCGAATCCCGCAAGGCGGGGTCGTGGATGCGCACTGCTGAGGAGCCCTACACTAGGACGAAACGGCCGTCCAATACTTCCAGGTTTTCCATGGTGGTCTAGCTTCAAATGACTCATGATCTCAACCGTTTAAGTTAAATATATCAAACTTTATCTTGATTAAATTATAACAAAATAAAACGATTTGATTGGGATTAGGATAAGTCCTTTGTAAATATTTTGAGGTCCGTGTATTTAGTTAAAAACCTTATATAAGAATATAATAGATTACAATGAAAGAGTATAAAACCTAAATAAAATATACTGAAATTATTCTTTATATGTATATTGAATAGTTCAATTGTATTGTTACAAGTTCATTAGTAAATAAGGAAATAATAAGAATTAGGTCATATTGAAAAAAATCAATTTAAGTAATGTGACAAAATAACAAGTAAATTAACAAACATTAAAATAAACTTGGTGTTGTTCACTTGTATCTTTCCATTGTTATTTAGTACTGTAATTGATCAGTCTGTTGTTAGCAGGAAAGTATTAGAATTCAGTAGTTAAGTGGATAATGTGATGGCGTTTGAAGCGAACGATATTGGGTTCGAGTCCTTGTTGGGATATTCAGGAAAATAGCCGTCACAGTTATAGCAGTCCTAGAGTGAACATCAACTTTAAGATGTAGGTACGTCCACCTGACGAGTCCCAAATAGGATGAAACGCATGTTCTGGATTCTACTTCTAGCCACTATCTATCTTTGATTAAAATAAACTATATAAAATTTCTTCGGTGAATGAGCCATTATAAATGATATTATTTACCAGTAACAGTTTCGATAGCATGAATCCTCATTTATAATTTATTGACTGATTATTGATGAATGTTTTTTGAACCCCAGACTGAATCAAGTTCTATTCAATAAGAGGTAATGTGATTACACTGGTGTGACTTATCATCACTATGTGACAATTTTAATGTTATATATTGTAAGGCAACTTATGGAAAGTCTTAGATTTAGGATTTTTCAATTATGAGTAGTTAGAAGAAAAATCATACTAAGATTTTGAGGGAATGGATATCTTTCCAAATGTTCCAATTTATGTCACATAGTAGTCATGTCAGAAATATTATCACTGAATTCTTGGTCTCGACTTGAGTCTCATGTAACTGTAATGCACATATTGGCTAGTCATTTAAAGTCTAGTTTATATGCTTATCAAATCATGCAGATCATGTGAACTCCGGTAGCAGATTCATCTTGTTGATGAGTATTAATCACAACTAGTTCTTACTATTTCTGCTAATTGTCTTTAATATCAGAAGGGGTTTTGTAAATATTTTAGAAATTTCACTGATTGAAATCATGAGTCATTTGAAGCTAGACCACCATGGAAAACTTGGAAGTACTAGACGTCCGTTTCGTCCTAGTGTGGGGCCCCTCAGCAGTGAGCATCCACGATTCCAGCCCGCGAGGTTCGAACTCAAGACCCATGGGTCTCACTGCTGAGGAATCCCATACTAGGATGAGACGGCCGTTCAGTGCTTCCAGGTTCTCCATGGTGGTCGAGCTTCAATTGACTCATGAAATTTCTCAAATCTCCACAAAACCCCTTCTGATAATAATCATCTGCTCACTAGTGACTGATTTCAAGAGACACTCCTGCAGTTCTAGTGAGAAGCCATGACTAGTAGAGTTCAACCAGGTCTGTTGTGAGATATCAACTCACTGAAGACAATGGTGTACGGTAGCGCAACTTCGTAGATTGGTTGAAGTTCGATTTTAACACCATTGGATGCCGACTCAGTGACCTGGTTGGTTAAGCGCCTGGTGCGAGACTGATTGGTCCTGTGTTCGAATCTCGTGGGGTGCGGAATCGCGGATGCGCACCGCGGCCATCCATTGCTTCCAGGTTTTCCATGGTGATCTAACTTCAAATGACTCATAAATTCAATCAGTGAAATAAAATAATCATCTAAATTCTAATGAAATGTCTTGTAAATCTCTTAACATAATAGTTAAGTATTTTTCAATAGTTTATTGTAGAAATCTAGTTATTGGCCTCATTTAAAATAGAATACATTATAATTCAGTTACTAAGTCATATTATATATATTTCTAGGTGTAATCTAATAAAGTATTTATTTATTTCAGGTAAATTAAAAGTTTATCCAAGTACAAATCAACCAATCAAATAAATAAGAAAACAAATGAATTCCTTAAGGATTATTGTTCTTTTTTATCAAATAAAAAAAGAAGAAAGGAAATTCTGTTGACTTTTTCCTTTCAATTATGTTGAATAAATTTCAACATAACTATTATTGTTATTATTATTATTATTATTATTATTATTATTATTATCAGAGAGGGGTTTTGTGGAGACTGTAGTAATTTGATAGTTGAATTCATGAGTCAATTGAAACCGCTCTCTGATTGTAATCATCTTATGATGACTTTAAGAGGTATTTCTTGGAGTACTAGTGAGAATCAGTGACCAGTGGGGTTCAACCAGGTCAGTTGTGAGATAGTAATTCACTGATGACAATATTGGATTTGTCGCACAATTTCGTGAATTAGTTGAAGTTAGATATTAACACCGTTGGATGCCGATGCAGTGGTCTAGTGGCTAAGTACTTGCGTGCGAGACTGGTATTTCTTGGGTTCGAATCTCGTGAGGTGGGATTGTGGATGTGCACTGCTGAGGAGTCTCATATCCAGATGAAACGGCCTCCCACTGTTTCCAGATTTTCCATGGTGATCTACCTTAATTGACTCATGAATTCAATTAATAAAATTATTAGTTATAATATTTTTATGCTTTGTTAAATAGAAATTAACAGATAATTCCCATCTAAACATTAAATTTAAAACACGAAGTTCAGTGAAGGGATCTCTTTTCAACGAATTTATTATCAAGCTGTACAATCGTATATATGTATATGAAAATTTTGTTGTTGTAAAAGTATTAAATTCCATGAGGAAATGTGAACACAGTTAATAAAAAAGGGTTATAATACTAGATTACGTTATATGAATAATAACAATAACGATAGATTTGGTGAATATAATAAGATGATTAAATTGTTATTTCACAGATTGAAATCATGAGTCAGTTGAAGCTAGAACACCATTGAAAACCTGGAAGCACTGGACGGCCGTTTCGTCCTAGTATTGGACTCCTCAGCAGTGCGCATCCACGATCCCGCACCCCACGAGATTCGAACCCAGGACCTACTGGTTTCGCGCGCGAGCACTTAACCATTAGACCACTGAGCCGGCATCCAACGGTGATAATGTCTAACTTCAACCAATCTACGAAGTTGCGCCACTGTACACCATTGTCTTCAGTGAGTTGATATCTCACAACAGACCTGGTTGCACTTCACTGGTAACGGCTTCCCACTAGAACTCCAGGAGTATCTCTTGAAGTCAGTCACTAGTGAGCAGATGATTATTATCAGAAATGGTTTGTGGAGATTCCAATCAGTGAAAATTTCTAAGATCTCCACAAACCACTGCTGATAGAATGTTTTTGTCATAATAAATAAAGGTCATAGAGGTGTAAAAAATAAATAAGATGATATGATGAGCATTTACGAATAAAACAATGAGTATATAAGACATAACTAAAAGGGGGAATGCAGTAATAATAATAATAATAATAATAATAATAATCAGAATGGATTTTGTGGAGAGTTTTAGAAATTTCACAGGTTGAAATCATGAGTCAGTTGAAGCTAGACCACCATTGAAAACCTGGAAGCACTGGACGGCCGTTTCGTCCTGGTATGGGACACCTCAGCAGTGCGCATCCACGATCCCGCACCAAGCGGGGCTCGAACCCAAAAATAGTAACCACTGGAGACTAGGGTAATAACCACCAAGCCAGGGTACATGCAGTCCAGCACGAAGCCAGGTGCATGCCATATTCAACCACTGGAGCCTAGGGTAATGACCACCAAGCCAGGGTACATACAGCCCAGCACGAAGCGAGGTGCATGCATTATTAAATATTTTTAGGTTGAGATAACAACTCACTGAAGACATTGGTGTACGGTAGCGCAACTTCGTGGATTGGTTGAAGTTAGACATTAACACCGTTGGTTGCCGGCTCAGTGGTCTAATGGTTAAATAAATGTCGCGCGCGAAGCCAGTAGGTCCTGGGTTCGAGCCCCACGTGGTGCGGGATCGTGGATGCGCACTGCTGAGGAGTCCCATACCAGGACGAAACGGCCGTCCAGTGCTTCCAAGTTTTCAATGGTGATCTAGCTTCAACTGACACTTATACTAGGACAAGATAGCCGTCCAATGCTATTATGTTTCCAATGGTTGTCTAACATTGATTGGTTCATGAACTCAATTAAAACTCAACAATCTCTACAACCCTATACTGATGATTTATTCTAAAAGTTACATAACTATAACATCAATATATTATTTCGAAATAATTGTGTTTATATATTCTTAGTTGTCTATTCTAACATATTCTTATATTCAACCTATAAATATTCACATTAATTAAAATACTTAATTTATAAGTAGTTGATGAGATACTGTGCAAGTGTCAAATTTAGACCGAAGTACAAATGTATACTCTTCTGTGAATTATATATAAATTACTATCTTACTCTCTTTTTACTTAACTATATTATTCAGTATTAATTTGCTTTCTAACATGGGAGAAGTATTTTGAACATTGCTAACGTTTCATATGATCCAGTAACACTGCTTTTTTAGAAATAGCTATGTTCAATGTACTTTATAGAACACATTTCTGTATTTGATTCTGTCCGGAAATCATCTTTAATGAACTGTTTTGACAAGATATACAACCAGTTCCGTATAATTAAAAAAACATCTCTTCATTACAACCATTGTGTATACCTTACACAAATGACAGCACTCAACTTTTCCAGTTGTTAATGTCAACCCATCCGAATGTGATGGTTTTTGACCTTATCTTTTGTTTCTTGTTTGTTCTTCTTTCTTTCACCAAATATACTTTAGTGAAATATACAGGTCATCTTACTGTATGTTTTTTAGTATTCTTAGCTCTTCAAATTTTATTGAAACAAATGTCAAATCTTAATTACGTTGGACATAAAATCATTTTACAATGTATGAATGTTTCACTTACTATATCTGTTGTGGTGTGTGCTACTTATATTGACATAAGTAGTACATGATGTTAGTCGTGAACAGAAGGTCTGGCAGCAGAGAGACAACAGGATCGAACAGTAAGGAATGGAAACAGGATGCAATCAGTATAAAAATGCAAGAACAATGAAGTCTGTGTGATTTTGAGACAATAGGTGGACATTTTGCAAATTAAGCATTTATTTTATGATTGTTAGATTTTATTAACAGATCCTGTAATTTTGTGTTAAATACTTTCGAATGTCCCCACTGCTGTTCTTGTTCACTACACTGTGAACCATGTTTGCTAACAAGCTGAAACGAGTGTAAACTGAGAATTCCATTTTCTTAGATTTATATTCATACGGTTTGGCTCAAGTGTTATCTACAATAAAGTGGTTCAATCATAAATTACAAATTATTATCACTGAATAGGTTGGAAAAAAGCTAGGAGAGTTTAAACTAAGACAGCCTTAGTCGATGAAGTTATTAGTTATTTGTTTAAGAATATTAAAAGACGCAAACCATCTGGTTGCAGCTTGTATGATAATCATAACTAATCATTGAGGACTCTATGTGAAGTGAATCGAATGCAATCGCAAACATACTAACTTTATTTTCCCTTAGATTATGAGTCTTAATAATATTTCATGCTTCTTACTTTGCGAATTCATTTTTTACCTTGCAAACTATATTCCCTATCCTTACTTCTGATTTATCATTGACACTACTATTATTCCATATTTCCTACTCTTATTATTAAGTATATCTTACTGGGGTAATGCTATACAGCAACTTAGACTGGTACATATTTCTCCCAGAATCTACGTTATGATTACCATTGAAACGCTTTTCGGGTCATTTAACTATTGTTCGTTTTCTTCTGAAATATTCAATATTGATAAAACTGGATTTCAGGTAATGAAATAGGCTAAAAAGTGAAATTTATCCACTTTGTATACAGTTTAATTAAATAGATAAAATACGGATCAGTTTTCACTTATTTAGACTATTTACGCTTAAGGAATTTTCGGACTTGATAGATTAGCAAAAATTGTTTCTTATGTAAATAGGATAAATGATTTCATTATCCGACCTTTTCAAAAGTTTAACTATAACAGTTCATTCTGTCTAACACTTTTCATGAAAAGTCTTAAATGTTTCAATTATATTAATGCAGTAAAAGGATTTTCGTTTAAATACCCTTTTTTCTGGTAAACCAACATAATGTTGATTATGAAAAGTATAATCAACTATAAATTTGAATCGCTTAGGCATATAATAGTTCTTCACCCAATCTAGATGACTTTTTACTAAAAATAATGATGTCAGTATGTACTTTATCAAAATCGGTAGCTGATTAAATAATATTAAAAATTTAGTATTTTGGAATACCTAAATCAGTATTAGTACGTTTTAAAGTATGTATAATAGAATATCCTTCAAACTTTTTCTAGGAAAACACTATAATTGCAAATAAAACCACTCATTTGAAAAAGTAAAGGCTTAAACAGTAAGTATTCAACTGTATATACAACATCACAAAATGATCGTAATTTAACAATCACTGAAAAACAGAAAGCACTGGATAGCACTATCTCTATCTTAGTATGGGACTCCTCAGTAATCAGCATCCACGATCCTACCATCAAGGATTGAATCTACGGTCTCGCTCTCGAATCCTTAACCTCTAGACCACTGATTCAACACTGAATGTTAGCTTTGAAATTAACAAAATTCTTCACAAACTCCTGCGGTAATCAACATCTATATGAACACAATTCACGTTAAAATCTCATATCAGTTGAAAGTAGGATATAATTACGCAGATGTATCATCAGCAGGTAATTTTCACCCTCTCAGTGATCATCTCGAAATTCTTTTCCATCTATTTTTAAATGAGCACTTATTAAATTGGGGATACTGTAGTGGCATTGGACCATAACCGCACAATCTTCAAAGCTGATAGATATTCAATATTTAACGCGGATAAATACCTAACGATGGAGAAGGCGGGAAGAAGGTATTGAGTGAATTAGACTTGATCGGATGGCATGGCTCGGCCATGCAGGCATAGTCTCTGATGAATGTCACCTTATATCTTCTATTCATATTAAATATATTGTTCTTTCTCTAGCCCAACCTTGTTCTACATCATGTATTGGTAATTGATACGATACAGTGAGTTGGTGTAGTCGATGGTCTGACTTCCACGTAGGATCTTATAGATTAGGCAGTTATATCATGACAAATCTACAATTTTACGATTAGGTCTATTATTAGAGCAGTACTAATATTATAGTAGACCGTAATTCTACAATACTATATTTCCAAATATAACAATAAAATTAACCTTAATTTCTCATATCAAGGTGATTTCCATACAATCGATCTCAATGTATTTTTTGTGTTTATTATTAACTAATCTTGAATTTGTAAGCAATGATGGATATTGTCTAGCAGTGGAATCCAGGACGCGCATTTCGTCCTATTTGGGACTCGTCAACTGCACGTGCCTGCATCTCAGAGTTGATGTTCACTCTGCGACTCGAGTCCAGTACCATTCACTTCAAATGCCATCGCGCTGTCCACTCAGCTACTGAGTCCTGATAGCTACTTACTTGAGTCCCAGAGTGAACATCAACTCTGAGATGCAAGTATATTCAGCTGTCGAGTCCCAAATAGGACGAAATGCGCGTCCTGGATTCCACTGCTAGACAATATCCATCATTGCTTATAAAAAGCTTGTGAATTAAGGCAATATCGAGGCACACGCACAGTATGCACATATGCCAATAACGGACTGATCAATTGCAGTCTCAACCACAGTGGGAAGATACAAGCCAAACAATACCAAGTGAATTTAACTTTCAATTTATTTATTCGATTCACAATGTATTTTCCTTGAAAAGACTATTTCATTGTGATTTTATTTTTAGCGACAATTATTCAACTGATAAAACTGTAATTAATAATAACTGAATTTTTATATATATGATCTAGTTTCAATGTAAATTCAATCTGCTTTGGTTCCGTCCTATAAATTTTGCTCAAAAGGATTTTTTGTTTGACAATCCTAAACTCACATGCTTTAAACGATACACTTTACCCTTAACCTGGCCATTTTTCGAATGATGAATTTGCATATATAATTGTAGAACCTGAAGAGAATTTATTGAAAAGAATATTCTTTGTTCAAATATTAGTCTTTTAATATGATCGGCATCTTTAGACGATCAAAAGGATTTACTGTAGAAGATGGTTTTTCTCAATCTAGAATAAGACTTTGATAGGATGGCTGACTGGTTTAAACTTGAAGCGAAACTAACCGCATAAGTGTAGAGAGATGAAAACTATTCTATTACGTGGTCGGCTGACAAGCACGCGAAAGAGAGAGGACGAGTTAATTAGAAAACCACTAGATTTAATCCCAATTCCGATTCGCACTTCGATCTGGTTCCGATTTAGATTAGTATAAAATGATACATTAACGAATAAGTGACTAAGACAACAACGCACAAACAATTAGGAATATAAATTCATATGTTACTGTTTACTTGAATCTTCCCATTGATGTTTAGGAATTCAATTGATCAGTCTCTTATTGGCATATGTGCATATTGTGAGTATTGCCTTGATGTTGACTTAATTTACAAGCATTATTATCAAAGATGGATGGTGGCTAGTGATAGAATCCAGGACGTGCGTTTCGTCCTATTTGGGACTCGACAGCTGAATATACCTGCATCTCAGAGTTGATATTCACTCTGGGAAAATACAATTATGTCCAAAGCTGGAAATTAGCGTAGAAAAATGGGGTACAAAATATTATGTTTATATTACAATAGCTTCGGAACAAAAAGGACTACGGCAGTGAATCATACATCAAACGAAAGTTTATGGTCTGTAGAATAAACTAGAACAAAAATAAATGTGTTTTACAAGCTTTGAATTAAATGAAATAACGTGCCCTAAAATAGTTTTCGTTGTTTGTCAAGACTTCGTGTTTATGTGTTCATATAAATACTCTTATGAATTACTTGGGGTATTGAAGCAAGCAAAGTTGTTGTATTCGTCATCGTAGTTATTATCACAGTAATAGCCATGTGTCGGATTATTATTATTATTATTATTATTATTATTATTATTATTATTATTATTATTAACAAACATATTTACCCTTTTAGTTAGTTATCTAACTTATTCAAATGTATGAAGAAAGTGTCATTGATTTTCATTGGGTTTATTTTTCCTAAAATAATTTATTCATCATTTCTTTGTTCTTTAAGTTAATCCCTTTCACAAGTAATAATGAACGTGATTTCATCTACGTCTTATTGATGTATTATTAATTATAGGAAAAAAGAGGGAAAAAATCTGAATGAAATCTGTATATATGTATTTATTATTAAGAGCCAGTGACATATAACAGCTACAATTTTTTTCAGTTAAGGCAAGAAAAGATAACTCAACTCTTCCTGATATTAATCGACATATACTCAATACTGACTGATTTCAAGAGGTATTCCTTGGAGTTCTAGTGAAAAGCAATGACCAGTAGAGTTCAACCGGTTCTGTTATGAGATAGTAACTCACTGATGACAATGGTGGATGGTGGTGTGATTTCGTGGATTAGTTGAAGTTAGATATTAACACCGTTGGATGCCAGTTCAGTGGTCTGGAGGTTAAGCGTTTGTGCGCGAGATCCATGGGTCTTGGGTTCGAATCTCGTGAGTTGGGATTGTGGATGTGCACTACTGAGTAGTCTCATACTAAAATGAAACGGCCTTCCACTGCTTCCAGGTTTCCAGTGGTGGTCTAGTATTGATCAATTCATGATCGTAATCAATAATAATCGTTTCTGAATATAGTATAAATTACAGGTAAACTTCATACAATCACTGAGACGTAGAAAACTTTACGACAGATGCTTAGTCCAGGTTTGTGACTCGTCGGCAGTCGAATATCTAACATCTGACGGGAATCGAACTTGAGATATTTAGGTTTTATGGCTATTCTGATGCCTTTAGAAGATTGAAGCAGATTCTCTTGTCTAAATTGCCTCCGTCCAAACATTTTGTAATATTAAATTCACTTGGTATTGCTTACTCGAATCTTCCCATTGACGTTCAGGACTGCAATTGATCAGTCTCTTATTGGCGTATGTGCATACTATGAGTATTGCCTCGATATTGCCTTAATTTACAAGCATTATTATCAAAGATGGATAGTAATATTCCTATGAGTAATAAATGTTGATAATTGTGAAAAGAATGTAAATGGAATGTTCCACTTTAGCTAGCATGATTTGCTTGAGTTTATCTATTATCTATTAGTTCCACATGTTTATCACAAAACATGAGACTAGTACTCAGTTTTGGTTCAACTACCAAGTTATAATAACACATTTTGCAAACGAAAAAAATGATGTTCAACTAACAGTCAGTCAGCTACAACATAGGATCAGGCACATATATACATCGGTCCAAGTTGTCACACCTCATTAACACAACAAGATGAACACCAAATTCATAGAAATAGTTACTTCAATGGTAGTAATAGTTTGAAAGATTTTATTATAGGAAATGTTATATTGAATACACTATGTACACTTACTAATTAACTTGTGTATATATTTTATCTCAATAACTCTATTTTTCAATCTGTTGTCAACTTGATTCTTTGTCCTATAACTTGATTATGATAATCTCTTATCTACATAACGATGACATTTAAGCGTTATCAATTCATCGATTATGATTTGAATGTGATGTTTATTATTTTGTCCCAAATATTTCCTTTGATTGTCAATTGAATTTAGTTAATCATATTGAATGGACATTCATTTGTTGTTATATTCAATAAATTTCCTTATAAGAAGCGCTGCATTCAAACGTTTTTTGTTTCATGATATTTAAAAGGAATAAATATTGAAAAAATGAAGCATATTTGAGTGAACAATTGTTTTCAATAACTTCATCATTAGGCTCTACAGTTATAAGTCCATAATTATGATATTTTACAAAGGCCGAAAAATAAGGCATGGCATTAATGAATTTGACAATGTTAGATGTTAAAAAATGGTGCACGTTTGCATCTGTTACGATACTTCAAAATTGTATTATTTGACAAATTAGAAAGGTCATTCAATAAAGGTCAGGATGATTTGGAGTAAAGTGTTCAGTCACAGTAAGTAGAATAGTATTATAGCAAAAATGAAAATGCAAAAAAATTGTGTGAATAAAATGCATAGTAGGAGAATTTAATCTTGTCAATTGAGATGATAATAATAATAATAATAAGATTGTTGTGTGAATATAATATAATATGCAATAAGGAGGGTGTTATCAAGGTAATTACGATCAACGAATTAGGAATGATCAGTGTGAAGATTAAGGTAGAGACAATCAAAAAAGGAGGGGGTAAGATTTTATAATATTCAGTTTAGGTATCCGGTGATCCAGTCGTAGGCCAAGGTAAAACATAGAGGCTGGATATACTTTTTCTGGATACATAAGTTTGGTTTTCTGGAGCTGATCCAGATGACTTCGGATATTTTAAGCAATCGCAATCTAGCTCCTAGAGGTAGATATTTTGGAACTTGATATAAAACAGAGAAAGCTTCCTCTATATTGATATAATGTTCACTATCTACCAATATATAATATCTAAAATACTAGCCTCAATAATAATCAGACGCCTAACTAAAACTCGTGAACTGCAAACACGAGAAAATCAAGCTGGCTTCAGACCTGGTCGTGGCTGCATCGACCACATATTCACCATTCGTCAGGTTCTAGAACATAGGCATACTTATCGGCGTCCGACGATGGTGGTCTTTCTTGACTTAAAAGCAGCATTTGACTCGGTAGACCGCGAGGTTCTGTGGCAGTGTCTGTCATTGAAAGGCGTACCTCAAAAGTACATAAACCTTGTGAAGGCTCTTTACTCGAACACTACTAGTCGAGTGAGAGCTTATGGTGAACTGTCATCTACTTTTGTAACCTCAAGTGGTGTCCGTCAAGGATGTCCACTTTCCCCATTTTTGTTTAACTTCATCATAGACCTACTAATGGAAATAACTTTCTCGTCGACTGAGTTCTCGGGTATTGATCTCCATCCAGGAGGTCCACTTATCGACTTAGAATACGCAGATGACATAGTCCTGTTTGGTGAAGACGCTGACAAAATGCAGAGTCTTCTGGTAGCACTGAGCAACAACGCCAGGATGTTTGGAATGCGCTTCTCTCCCTCTAAATGCAAGTTGTTGCTTCAGGACTGGTCTGCATCAACACCTGAACTAAGGATAGGGAGTGAAGTAGTCGAACGCGTTGACAACTTCACTTATCTTGGAAGTCTGATCAGCCCTAACGGGTTGGCATCGGACGAAATCTCAGCACGGATTCGAAAAGCTCGTTTGGCTTTTGCCAACTTACGTCACATGTGGCGAAGGCGAGATATCCGTCTATCAATAAAAGGACGAGTATACTGCGCGGCAGTCCGTTCTGTCTTACTTTACGGCAGCGAAACATGGCCTTTAAGGGTAGAAGACACTCGTAAGCTACTAGTATTTGACCACAGATGCCTTAGAAATATTGCTGGCGTCTGCTGGGATAATCGGGTAAGTAATAGTGAGGTTAGACGCAGGGTATTAGGAAATGATGGTAAATCAGTTGATGAGGTTATGAATCTTCATCGACTGAGATGGTTGGGCCACGTGTTACGTATGCCTGAACACCGATTACCACGACGTGCAATGCTATCCGGTATTGGAAATGGTTGGAAGAAAGTTAGGGGCGGCCAAACCAAAACGTGGCATCAGTGCTTGAAGTCACTAACCTCTAGTCTGAGCCATGTTGGTAGATGCAGACTACTTGGTTGGGGTCCGCGTGACTATCGTAACCAATGGTTGGAGACTCTTGGTGACATGGCTCAGAATCGATCACAATGGCGTCGGTGTATACACTCCCTGTCTTCCCTTAAACTATGAGATTAAAATCGCTTCATATCTTTCTTTCTACGAACCAATTCTTTCTGCTTGTACTATATCTCTATATGCAATCTTTCTCTTATATATTACCACCTTTTACCTAACCACTGTTATGAATCTGGTGTTCATCTTGTTGTGTTGATGCGGTATGGCAACCTGGACCGATGCACATATGTGCCTGGTCCTACGTTGTAGCTGACTGACTGACTGATCTACCAACTGAGAAAGAATGGTGCTGTTAATCGATTCGGTAACTCCTTTTCCCAACCATGCTGGTATATGTTCATGAACACGCAAGGATAAAGCCCTCTGAGTACGGCCTATGTGACTAGCTCCACAGGAGCAGTTGAATTGGTATACACACATGGAGGAGCCCATTTTCGGTAACCTACACTTGATTAGTTGTGTGAGTACTGGTTTAGTTGAGAAATAAATATTGGTTTATTACAGTGACGTTCTTAGGTTTTTCTGTATCGTAAAGACACATTAAACAAAAGTACATATAAGCTGATAAACATAATATGATTTTTGTCATAAGTGAAAGGAGATTTGATGACTCCTTATTAGTAACTATCAAAAATAATCTTTTTGTTTAATTGACTATGATATGCACTATATAATGATTCTAAGTTTCATCTAAGAATGGGTTAATAGAATTCTAAATTAGTTGTTTTACATTTTTGACAATTCATTAGATAACTCACTATTTTATATCTACCATGTTCCATAAAAATGTACTCAGAAATAATTGGATTCATTTCTATAAACCATAACAATGCTTTGGATTAGATAAAAATCTTGAAAAGAAGGTTAATTAAGTGTTTCGAACAGCTCCATCAGTTATGTTCGAAATATAGCTGTTAGTAGAATACAGAATGTACAGTTTATCCTATCTGAGACTCAGAAACTGAATGTAACTATATCCCAGGTTTGTTGTTCACAATGAAACCCGAAACCAACACACAAAGATTGGTCAACTGATCTTTAATGTTAATAATAGAAAAAAAAGATACTTGTACATAAAACTAACTAATCAGTCAGAATATGTGTGGATACTTCAACCTTTACGTGTAATTACATAAATATATGCTCAATAAATGCGCTAACTTAAAATACTTTCGAAATGACTGTATAATATGAATATCAGTAAATCATAATGTTACTAAATGTATTCTTCTCAAGATCAAACTGCACCGATAAAAGGTTTATATAGTACAAAATATACTTCTTTAAGAGAGATTATATATTGTTCACAATGAATTCTCATTTTAGTATACATCTATAAATCTACATGAATGTTCCACAAGAAATAGGCAAGTCCGAAATATAATATATAATACATTTAATAACTATGCTGCATATCGATGAAAGACTACGTAATGAACATAATGAAATGAATTCATTTGAAGATTGTGAAACCAAGATGAGTGTCAAATGTATTTTTTTTCTAAATCTTAAGAACAAAAATGACTTTGGTGGAGTTTTGTTCTCTGAGCTGGATGGTTTGGTCGTGGAGCTTTCATCGTTCTTCTGAACGACATCATCAGCACAAACAAATTTGTTTGTGCTGATGATGTCGTTCAGAAGAACGATGAAAGCTCCACGACCAAACCATCCAGCTCAGAGAACAAAACTCCACCAAAATCATCCACCTGAGCTACAAATCTTCTCCACCATCTCAACAAAAATGACCAAAGCAGATTTTATTGGTAAATATAATAAGAAAGAAATGTCATGAACAATAAACGTATTAGTTTATAATATAACTGAAATTTCAGTAATGTTATCGAGTGTAATGATATAAAGGGTAAAACAAAAAGAGATGCCAAATCTGCTTGATTTTGAACTTGTAGTTGTGGTTCTTTAATTGACGCGATTATTACTTCTGTTGTTTAGTGGATAGAAATCTTGGAAGATTACTTCATATATGCCAGGTTATTGGAAATGATCATGTATTGTGAATGAATTATCTTCATTGAGATCCACGCCTATTCCTAACCTGTTCAAATATGCTCTGTTACGTTCTTGATCTGTCTAACCACTTTTCGTCCCGACGATAACTTGATTAAGATAACGACATTAAGACTTTCACGCAATAGGCTCACCGGATTAACCTTCCGGATAGTACGCGTAACTACGCGTGAGTGGAGTAGAGTGGGAAAACTATTCTATCACCTGATTGATTGGCTAACAAGCACACGAGTCAGAGAACACAAGTCAACTGGAACAACACTCGATTTATTTTCAATTCCGATCCGGTTCCAGATTTCCCGATTTCACATCATTGTAAAAAGAAACATGAATGAATAGATGACTATCCCGAACACAACATACAATAATGAGGAAAATACAATTATGCTGAAAGCTTGGGATTAGTGTATAGAATAGAGTACGAAATATTATGTTTATATTAGGATAGGTTTGGAACAAAAATGACTACTGCAGTGAATCATGCATCAAACTGAAGTTTATGATTTGTAGAATAGACTAGGTATAAAAATAAATGTTAATGTTTTACAAGCTTTGCCTGAACTGAAATAACGTCCCTAATACTAGCTTCTGTAGTTTGTCAAGGCTTCTTATTCCTCTCTTCACATCATGTTCACAAGGATGGAATGGTAAATTTCCGAAGTATCGACTAATCAACACAAATGCACATATATACTTACTGCTAGAACATTAATACATCATTTAGACTTTGTCATAATAAATATATCTGTCAATCCCAATGGAGCATAGGTCATCGACCAGAATTCTCCAACCAACGCTAACCAAAAAAAAAAATAGTAATTCAAATATCGTCATACATCAGAATAAATTATTTAATTTGATCAAATAAACAGAAATTATGATGGTGAAAACATAGTGTTTTCCTTATTTATAGATAGTAACTAACATAATAAATAGTATTATCATTATTATTATTCAACATAATGATTATTCAATATTCTGCTTAAAAAGAAACATGAATTTTATTGTGTTTCTAATTCATGTTTTGATTTCTCAGGAAACTGTTCAAAAAAAGTTTTTTTTGTTGTTGATAAAAATATCAATTTCGATAAATTTGGGAAAGATAAGTCGAAAAAAAGAGAGAAAGAAAATCTCCCAACAACAATAACACATTAATATGTAATGAATATTTTCCATTAATAAGATAAATCAAAGTTTGAATTTCGTACAAAAATCGATATCTGAAATCTGATTAACTTAAGATTATGATATATACTTTATAATAAATGGAATATACACATTGTTGGGTGATTTAGCTTCAAGTGACTCATGATTTCAATCAGTGAAATTTCTAAAAATCTCCACAAAACCCCTTCTGATAATGATCATCAGCTCACTAGGGACTGACTTCAAGAGACACTCCTGCAGTTCTGGTGGGAAGCCGTTGCCAGTGAAGTGCAACCAGGTCTGTTGTGAGATATCAACTCACTGAAGACAATGATGTACAGTGGCGCAACTTCGTGGACTGGTTGGAGTTAGACATTAACACCGTTGAATGCCGGCTCAGTAGTCTAGTTGGTGAAGCGCCTGGCGCGAGACTGGTTGGTCCTGGGTTCGAGCCGCGCGGGGTGCAGGATCGTGGATGCGCACTGGTGAGGAGCCCAATACTAGGATGAAACGGCCGTCCAGTGCTTCCAGGTTTTCCATGGTGATCTAGTTTCAACTTAATCATGATTTCAATCAGTGAAATTTTTGAAATCTCCACAAAACCGCTTCTGAAAATAAGAAAGATTGATTTAGGGAAGAGTTTTCTTCTTAGTGAATTGTTTTTTAAAACCTTTTGAAGGAAATACTTATCATAAAAATGGATATCTTTTGATATTTATTAACAAGAACATAAAACCTAAATACAAATATACAATAAACTAGAGAATCATGTACCTACTTATATTTGATGATTTTGATGTTTGATTATATTTCCTTGAAAAAAACTTGGACCAGATTGCCAGACGAAATGTTGGATTTACTTCAAATTATTTTGCTGAGATTTTACAGATACATTCTTCCTATTTAATGTCTCACAATAACTCGGCGCTCAAATATTGTGAAACTATTCGATCAAATTTAGACGAAAGTTCTTATTAAAAAATCACCTTGGTGAGAAAGAAAACACTCTACATGAACATGAATTTTATGGGTGATAGAGTTATAAACGTCCTAAAGAAGGGAATTTCCGAGTCTTTAAAAAGAACGTCCTTTACAGAAACATTTCGAATAGTATTCTCCAGCCGATCATTGTTCACCAATAATCTTACGGATAAATTATCCCTCAATGTGTATTTACCAACTTACCTGCTCATGTATAGCTAGATATATAGGTTGTTTGATGTGGATTCTATCCGAAAGAATCCAAGAACATTACTCGGTATGGCTAAAAAGAAGTGGGAATGGATCAATAATCGGACACCTTTTGAAAACTGGTCACTTAGTCAAAGCGGACTCTGAGTCCAAGGTCATCTACAAGGTAAGTAGAAGGCTGTCAAAGGCAGTTATATCGTATCTTTTTAACATTGCCAAAGCAATATCTATACATTTGGTAAAATCAGAACTGTGTCTAAAAGAAATTGGTACAATCTTTTCTTCTACGATGGTCTTGATGCTTGATAGTTTTCCTTCTTCTTCTTCTTCTTCTTCTTCTTCTTCTTCTTCTTCTTCTTCATACTTTTCTTCCTTTACAGCCACCTGATTCCCCTTCCATCTTCTCTATAGACGTTCAAGCACCAATTGGTTTATTTCTGTTTCTATGATCCTCTTGATTACACTTCATCTCAATTTCAACATTTTATCACACTGAGCCATCCATCCTCAATTATAATTTCCCCATTTATCTTCATTATGAATATTTAAGCCCTTAACAATTAAACATTTATTACTTTCAATAGTTAAGATCATGAGTCAGTTGAAGCTAGACCACAATGATAAACCTGGAAGCACTAAACATCCATTTCGTCCTCTTGTGGAACTCTTCATCAATGCGCATCCACGATTCCACCTCACGAGATTCGAACCCAGAACCTATCGGTTTTGCATGTGTGCGCTTAACCACTAAACCACTGAACCAACCATCATCCAACGATGTTAATATCTAACTTCAACTAATCCACGAAATTGAGTGACATATTTATCATTGTCATCAGTGAATTACTATCTCACAACTGATCCGGTTAGTTTTCTTGACTAAAAACGTTTTATTTTTTAAAATTACTTTTGTTTATTCTACCTCACTATCACCATGTTTGATAGAATTTTCTAATCGATATTATTGTGATAGGTATGTACAGTTTTGAAAATGAATTTACCGACAAAGAAAACTTTTCACTAAATCAGTTTTTCTTATTCTATACACATTATATTCCATTTAAAAGAAAAATTTATATGGTATTACAAAAGATATATCATAAATGATGTAATGTTTATAGTGTTCAAATAGAGGAACATTTTATTCTTTATATAGTTCAAGTGATTATCAGTTTAATTATCTATTAGGTTCATTGAAGATATTTTTATGTCAATTAATGATAAATAAAATTCGATATATGCGCATGAGTAATCACTAATCTGTTTCTTGTTGTTGTTGTTGTTGGTAAATAAAGCTGAAACATTCATATATCAGTCTATTATTAAATAAGATTAATATATTGAACGAAGAATATTCTTTTCGACCAATTCTCTTTAAGTTCTACAATTCAATATATCAGATAGGTTTTGTGGATATGATAGTAATTTCAATGGTTAAGATCATGAGTCAGTTGAAGCTAGACAACCATGGAAAGCCTGGAAGCACTGGACGACCGTTTCGTCCTATTGTGGGACTCCTCAGCCGGCTCAGTGATCTAGTGGTTAAAAGCTCACACGCGAAACCAGTAGGTCCTGGATTCGAATCTCGCAGGGGGCGAGGTCGTGGATGCGCACTGCTGGGGAGTTCCACAATAGGACGAAACGGTCATCCAGTGCTTCCAGGTTTCCCATGCTGGTTTAGCTTCAAATGACTCATGATCTTAACCATTGAAATTCAATATATCCAAATTAATAATCTGACAAATGGACAGATTAAGGGTAAAGTACATCGTTTAAAGCATGTGAATTTAGGATTGTTAAACAAAATACAATAAAATTATTAATTTGGAAGATAGTTGAAATAAAACTCAATGTGATGTAATAAATGCAAGAAAGAGTTCGAGGAAAAAAGAACAAAATTTTTCTACTTATTTTACGATTCATCGAAAGAGTATTTGTCACCAAGGCAAGGAAAGATTAATAACCGTCTCCTTTATTCATTATGTAATCAATTGTTCCTAGCCGTTTGAACTGTTGTCACAATCAATGTTGTAGAATGTTCTTTCACATAAGATATATATTTATAACATCCAGTCTACTAATTTTATTTATATCCTTGCTGACGAGAACCAAACGAAATAAAATGGGTTCATGCTATTCTCCTAGAATCTTTGTTCTTGCTCTTATCAAAACGATAAAGGGAATTATGTGTTTAAAATTGTTAATGTTGATATGATTCATATAGAATGTTAACTTGAATCTGCATATATATATATTAAGTGAAAGTTTATGATCAGTGATCAGAGTAAGTATGGGTCAGATAGGGTGAGAGAAATAATAGTACAATTACAATTCAATCAAATGTTTAATGTAGAAATATTAGTAAGACATAATAAGGTAAGATAAATGGGAAATGAATGAATCATGTGTTTGAGAGATTAATAATGATAAGATGATGGAAAAGATTTATAGCTCAGATGGATGACTTTTATGAAGTTTTATTCTCTCAGCTGGAAAGTTTAGTCGTAGAACATTCATCGTTCTGCTGAACGACATGATCAGCACAAACTTCAAATAGAAGTTCATTTAAACAAAACGATAAATAAAAACAATAAAACCAACGAAGAAAACAAACTAGAAATAGTATCACTAGAATAAACGAATTTAACACTAACGAAACAAATAAAAAGTTTACTTTTGCATGAATTAAGACATGATAATATTATCTAAAAACAACAATAAAAATCTCCATAAATAAACCATCTACATCAAAGAACTCAACAATATTAAAAGACAGATTTCCTGTGTTCAACTTAGAAACGAAAAAAACAACAAGAAACATTCATTCATTTTGTAACTAAGCAAATTGAATTCAATTAAAACATACTTATACTCAAATCTTAATGTAAAAATAGCCTGTAAATAAAAACAAACAATCAAAACAAAAACAAAAACAAAAAAAAATAGGAGTGATCATTATGTAATTTCCTGTTCCGTTAAAGTATCTTCTATTCAACTTTAATAGTAAATAAAATGATCCCTTGTTTACGCTTGATCATCTTAAAACTTTCATTTTTTGTTTGTTTCTATCTACACATTAGAAAGAAAAACAAACAATAATAATCTCAAATTTTAAGTCGAATTGATTTATTGAAAACAAAAGAAAAACATGAGTAGATTAATTCACTGTAACATTTTAATATAGTTTTATTATTAATGACCAAACACACACACACACACTCACACGCATACACACACACACGCACACATGGTCATTTAGTAATATTATTTATTTATCTTAATGGTGTGGAACATGGTAAACATATTTATATTCCGTTCTTTATAGAAATTTATTTTTTTTTAAATAAATAGAAAGAAAGGGTTTTTTGATTGAGATCACGAACTGATTGATGCTAGATCACCGTTGGAAACCTGGAAGCATTGGACGACCGTTTCGTTCTATTGTGGAGTTACTCAGTAGTGTTTATCCACGATCCTACTCGCAGGATTCGAACTTTGAGCCTTCAGTCTCCCGCGTGAACGCTTAACCTACTGGACCACTGAGTTGGTAACCAATGGTGTAAGTGTCTAACATCAACCAATCCACGAAATCGCGCGACCATCTTCCATTGTACTGAGGTAGAGACCAGTCTCTACCCTACACGGAAAGAAAGGAATATAAGCATATAGTAGTCACAAATATTAAAATCATGATTATTTAAATGAATACGTCCGATAGAGAAGTCCTACTTAATGCTTTTATGCAATCGATAGCGTTATTTACAAAAACGAGAGAAAGAAAAACGAACGTTTAGGTTTTAAACCAAGTTGATGGATACGGAGAATCTACTTAGATAAGTTGGGAAACCCGGATTCCAAACCAATGATTTACATAAGCTCCACAAGTAGTGAATGGTAAATGAACTTGTCTTTAGTGTTCGGCTACTGTAAGATGGCAGCTTTTGACGTCGTTCCATTGCTTTGTGGATTAGATTTTTTGGTTTAAAAAGTACTCAAGGAGTGTCCACTTTAGAGAACGTCTATATCCTAGTTTACAAACAGATTCTATTTTGTGTAGCTTGTACTATTTTCGGTCCCTAGTTGTACCAAATTCCAAGTAAATTAAATAGAAATATAGTAGTTATCATAGTGATTAAAAAGAGCAATCGCCATTCAATAATCATGGAATTTACCAGGTTAAAAATCAAAATGAATATGCCCAAAATATTGTACGTATAATTTTTACTTTTGTGACGCTGGTTGTAGTAGTTCTTTAAGTTTCAGCTCCGTACAATAGAACTGTCTTGTAGTTTTTTATCACTAAGCCCATCGAATTACCTGCTATCTATGTAGGTTCAACTGATGCAAGTGATGATCGATATTCTATGCTATAAGTAATTAGAAAGCAGTACGTTTTACCCTAGAAAGCATCGACAACTATACAGTTGATAAAATGTTTTAATGTAATATTTACTTATTTAGCATAACTTTTGTTGAGGAATATTCAATAAGGTTCAATTCTATCAACATTGAATTATACTTTCAAACTATCAGGAAACAGAACAATTACCTAGAAACTGTACATTTTTTCAGAACCCTCTCTTCAATAACTTACGTTCCATATCCAACATAAAATATCTGCGTTCATATATTGAAATAAAAACGTTATTTATTCAAATCGAATTGGAACTTATCACTTATTAAACAATAATTGCTCAAGTAATATAAACATAAAACTGGATGGTGTAGTTAAATAATGGGTCAGTTATGTCGATTATTATTATTTTAACACATAAACATTGGTACAAGGCAGCAACAAATACATATGCGCCACGCAATAACAGTGAGGTCATGAAGAGATAGAGAATGTAAAATGCGTGTAATAAGAGAACAACAAAGGACAGAAATTAGTGTATGAGAGTTCAGTAAGCAAAAAATATAACCAGAAAGAATTCTTTCAGTTAAAAAAATTACATTCAGTAAGTAAGAGGTATTTACGGCAGGATTGCTACTGGCTCCTACTCTGAGCCATACGCGACGTCTCTAGGCACTGTGTTGCACCGTCTCTCGGATCATAATCACAGAGTCGTGAAGGACCAACAGAAGCCAATACGGTACAATTTTCTTTCATATCACAACACCATGTCATACACTGACCACTCATCAGATTTTTCCAACAAGTACCAGTATAGGCAAATAATGCACGACATGCAGTTCTCTCGGACGAAATCCGTAAAAAACGTCCAAGTCACCGAAGTTGATGTTTCAAGATAGTAACACCAATTGAAATATCGTCGTCGTGCCCGAACACACGATGCCGAACCTCTGCATTACTGATATGTTGTTGCCACTGGGTGTCATAAATATTGGCGATCGTTCGGAGACAACGACGATCAAAAACAAAGAGTCATCTAAAATCCTAAACTCATGGAAGCCAAGTTATGTCGATACCGAATACTCTTTATACCAAATCCCTGGATTCAGTCCATCCTTTCCTGTATTACTTTCTAGTAAAGGTAAAAAAGGACCTGAGGAATTTCTCCTGGACTTTTTGAAATACATTCAGAAATCGTGCGCACACTTGTGACTACCTTGTATGCATATTCAAGTATTTTTTATGAAAACTAGTGATAGTCGAAGCTCATTCATGTCGACAAGAAAAGAGATTTCACCAATGAGATTGGATAATATCACAATCTTGTAAATAACAGGAATCAGAAGTGTGTATTACTAGAATCCACCTAAGAAGTCTCAAATTTATTATGACTCCCATTAGAGAGACGTGAAGATTATAAGCATAATCATACATTCCTGAGAAGCTTCTCTGATAGTCCACGATTCTACAACTTATATCAGTCTATGAATAGAACTGAATTCATATATATATGTATAGTTAAGCTGCAGTTTATGTTTTTTCTGTTTAGCCTTAATTATTCTACTTACCCAATAAAACGATTTCCTATATGAAACTATGTTCATTTGGAACCATATGTAAAGTTTAGAAAATAATTTATTCATTGCTGAGGAAATTATGATTATAAATTTACTTAATTGATGTGAACATAGAAATAAGAAGCCTTGATAAACTACAGAAGCTAGTTTTAGGGAGGTTATATCAGTTCATTCAAAGCTTGTAAAACATTAACATTTATTTTTATCCCTAGTCTATTCTACAGATCACAAGCTTTCATTTGATGCATGATTCACTACCATAGTCATTTTTGTTCCAAACCTATTCTAATCTAAACATAATATTTTGTACTCTATTCTATACACTAATCCCCAGCTTTCGCTATATTTGTATTTTCCTAATTATTGTATGTTGTGTTCGGGTTAGTCATCTATTCATTCATGTTTCTTTTTACAATGATGTGAAATCGGGAAATCTGGAACCGGATAGGAATTGAAAATAAATCGAGTGTTGTTCCAGTTGACTTGTGTTCTCTGACTCGTGTGCTTGTTAGCCAATCAATCAGGTGATAGAATAGTTTTCCCACTCTACTCCACTCACGCGTACTCACGTGTACTTGCCGGAAGGTTAATCCGGTGAGCTTATTGCGTGAAAGTCTTAATGTAGTTATCTTAATCAAGTTATCATCAGGACGAAAAGTGGTTAGACTGATCAAGGACGTAACATAATGATAAGTAACTTTTTTTACTTTTTCTTGTGTGACTATTCTATTAATTACTGATATGGTTATTTACCTTATAAAATATTTACAAAATCTTATTGAGTCGACATTGATGACTAAAAGAACAGAGGTGATAATGGTATCCTTCTTTAATTTGTACAATTGTATGTTGATTTTTATAATCTTAATGGAGTCTTATATTGCTAAGACTCATACTGTAATACCTTTGAAAAAAAAGTAATATCCTGAAATGATTAGCTATTTGTTGAGTATCACTCAAACAGCAACAACGTAAAACTTCGCACGTAAATACATTAGTTCGATTTGCTATACCACATTAGCACAGAGATACAATTGTCCATTCAGATCCCATAGTGCTAGGGGTAGTAAAAGTATAAGCTGTAATCGAAAAGATTAGGGTTTGAAGATGTTATTCAAGGAGTATAATCCAGTGAAATAAATTTGGAAAGTGGGAAAAAGGGACATGAAAAATTCAGAAGAATAAAATTTGGGAGGATACAAAGAGTGGAAACACGTACGCCATTGCAAACAATCTTGAGCCATGTCGCTCAAGGTCTCTAACCGTCGGTTGCTGTCGTCTCGCGGATCCCAACCAGGTAGTCTACACCTATCAACATGGCTGATTTATTGAGCATAGCATTTTATGACTAGGATTGAACATAACAAATCTCCTAAATTTAGTATTTAAAGATAATAGTGACTCAGAACACTGTTATATCCCGATAAGAATAATGAATGGTAACATTTGGGATCCATTTATGGACCAATATTATGAGTCCATTTTTATTGTATAGTTGTTATGTAATTAAACTATTCATATTCATGTCGCTCTTATTATAAGCTTTAGTTTGACCCATAGACTATTACTATACGATTTACCATTCTTGAGTTATGGCATGTCTATTAATTACTCTCTCCCTCATTCACAGCCACATTTGGCTAATTCTTGTACAAATGTTGTTTCATATTTTATGGTACGTTGTGGTTTGTCTGGTTGATATATAAACCGAGTATGTTCGAAATAAATGGTTCTGGACTTAAATGGCTGGGCTAGGCGGGGAACAGGACCAATCAGGACTCTAGGTTGCTCACACGTGTTTTATGCGTCACTGGTTCGATCGATAATTCGCTGCTCTCTGATTGGTCGTGTCGTATCCAATATACCGGACACACAGGTTCACAAGTTATAACAAACACTCATTACAAACTGAAACAGGTTGAATGGTGCTTACATCACAAAAAGCATTTTCGAAATGAATTAAAAACTACACTTAGAAATTTCTTTGATTGAGTAAAAACATGTTTACTTTAAAGACTAGAAAAAAATAAGTGAAAATTGTAGTGGTTAGTTCTATGTCAAGATCACATAAGTTATTCTAGCTCTTGAATGGACCAGTTTATTCATTCTTCTCTAGCCACATTTTGATCTCATTGACTATTTGCTTAATAACTCTGACAGTTTTTATATGATCGTATATGTGTTAATTACTTATCCGATTCACCACGTGTATGAAATTTGTTTTCGGTCTGGCTATAACGATTGAGTTACTCTCAGTCAAATCGTGTTGGCTCACATGTCTTCTCCGATCCGCTTCACTTTTCCACTTCGTTCCTCTGATCGTCTGTCTGGATCAATGAGTGTACGAAATATATGTATTAGAAATTCATTCATGTATTTAGCTTATTTTATTCCGTTATTCTCTGACTCGAAATAAGTTGATAATTATATACGAGGGTTGGTGGCGTGTATATTTCAATAAAAATCATTTGTACGATCTAAATGGAGTCAGATACATGAGGGCCACTAAAAACTGTTCGTAGTTATATGCAGGATAATGTAAATCTTACGTAAAACGTCTGTAAATATGAATGAGCCTATGTTATCAACGTAAATGCTATTATGTTTATGAATAAATATATTTATACTTGTTAGTTATTTAAGAAACTGTCAAATAAATGATAAAAAAGGATGAAAGCACTTCCATACAGATGACCGTAATAGAAAAGTTCATGCTAGTATATCATTCAGAAGCCGATAAATACCTATTCTGTTTAAGTTCTATCTGTACGTATTAATATGCGTGTGTCTAAACAAAGATCTTGAAATGATAATATTCAAATTTTCAACTACATGCTAAAGAATTTGATATTTAGGGTAACCCAGTATGCACAATTAATGAACAGAATACATTGTGAATATCTTAACGAACTTCAAAATAATCGCTTGACAAAAAAATTGTCATGTTTTTTCGAGTTGTTTTAATATTAGCTGTTCGTTAATTTTCGGATCATTGTGGAACAATCAATTGAATGGAATTCATCACTCTACATCAACTTCATTGACTACGAAAAGGCATTTGATAACGTGGACAGGCCAACACTATGGAAACTTCTTCGACACTACGGCGTGCCTCAGAAGATAGTCAATATCATACGGAATTCCTATGATGGATTACACTGCAAAATCGTGCATGGAGGACAGTTGACAAAGTCGTTCGAAGTGAAGACCGGTGTTAGGCAAGGTTGCTTACTCTAGCCCTTTCTCTTTCTGCTGGTGATCGACTGGATCATGAAGACGTCAACATCTGAAGGGAAACACGGGATACAATGGACATCTAGGATGCAGTTGAACGATCTGGACTTCGCAGATGACCTGGCCCTTCTATCACAAACGCAACAACAAATGCAGGAGAAGACGAACAGTGTAGCAGCAGCCTCAGCAGCAGTAGGTCTCAATATACACAAAGGGAAAAGCAGGATTCTCCGATACAACACAGCATGCACCGATCCAATCACAATTGACGGAGAAGATTTGGAAGATGTAAAAACCTTTACATATTTGGGCAGCATCATTGATGAACATGGTGGATCTGATGCAGATGTGAAGGCGCGGATCGGCAAAGCAAGAGCAGCATATTTACAACTGAGGAACATCTGGAACTCAAAGCAACTGTCAACCAACACCAAGGTCAGGATTTTCAATACAAATGTCAAGACAGTTCTACTGTATGGGGCGGAAACCTGGAGAACTACGAAAGCCATCATCCAGAAGATACAGGTGTTTATTAACAGTTGTCTACGCAAAATACTTCAGAGCAGTTGGCCGGACACTATTAGCAACAACGTACTATGGGAGAGAACAAACCAGATCCCAGCGGAGGAAGAAATCAGGAAGAAGCGCTGGAAGTGGATAGGACACACATTGAGGAAAGCACCCAACTGCGTCACAAGACAAGCCCTCACATGGAATCCTCAAAGTCAAAGGAGGAGAGGAAGACCAAAGAATACATTACGCCGAGAAATGGAAATAGACATGAAAAAGATGAACAAGAATTGGATGGAACTAGAAAAGGAGGCCCAGGACAGAGTGGGTTGGAGAATGCTGGTCGGCGGCCTATGCTCCATTGGGAGTAACAGGCGTAAGTAAGTAAGTTCGTTAATTTATAAATGAACTATGTCTTCAGGATGAACTAAGTATTAACTCGATATTACCATAATAGTTGCATTTATTTACAGTGACACTATCTATTATTTTTCAAGTTTAATTTCCGACCCTCTTTCTTGAAATACTAACTAATACCCAAACCTTTCAAACTTTCTTTTGAGTTCCTTTAAGTTATGATGTGCTATTAGTGATTTCTTTCATATTAGACATCACGTTCGATGTCCATCAATTATGTATATATCTTGGTCTACTTGTAATTGAATGGAAATCATGAAATTAAATGGATTAATTTTATTCTACATAGATGAATAACATGATAAGCTGAATGCAAAGGCTTCATTATTTTTAAAAAGTAATTAAACTACTCATAAGTAGATTAAAACGATTTAACGAACTTAGACAATATATATAGCACCAATTTAAATTTATCAGTAGAATACAATCTATCAAGTTTCTGAAAGCACGATTCAGTCATTAGATTTGAGTCATCGAATGACTTGATAAAACTCTAGTGCAAAAGATCAAGAAACAGACAAACTCAGTTCCAAACAATACTAACTTGAAACTACTTATTTTCCGCACCGATTGCAAAAGACTACAAATGTATTTTCTAAAGCTGTTCTGCTGTTTGTTGCTGAAACTTTATGAATGAGGCCAAAAAGTTTTAACTATGGATACAGATTTAAAATCACTAATAAAAATTATTCGAATAAAACAGGCTTACAATTAATTCAATAGAAATGGTAATATTTACATCTATTTAGTATTCTAACAAAAGAACTGTTGACTCTGTTGGTTTTAAAATGAATAATAATAAAATCCCATTCACTTTTTAATACCATAATAAACAAATATGGTAAATTTACTCATTCGCCAGGTTATTGGGTATGAACTACACTTCGAGTAGGAAGTTTAATGACAATACCCGGTAACCCAATCCGAATTAGGCGAAACGGGGTTTTAACCTAGAACTTAGAGGCTGATGGTCGAAAGCTTTAAATAATAAAACACGGTCCAACAGTTATATATTTGTTACGTAATAGATCGTGAATAAAAGATAATTACTTACTGTAAGTTAACTTTTAAATAAATAAATTATCAGGATGATTCCAGAAAGCAAATTCTCACTAGTAAGATAATGTGATCTTGTTAATGAAATCATACCTATTTATTAAATCAGATGTCTTTTTGCTAGTGAATAAATGACTTTATTTCCAAATATATCGTTAACTAGATCAAGTTACTCTCTTTATTAATTACAATATACTAATTGACAAAGCTAAACCCAAAATAAGTTTCTTTTTTAGTCATTTAAATTCTCAATAGGTAGGTATGTCATATAAAGTAAATTTCATTAATTTTCAATATACACTTCTAATAAAAGTTGCTTGATTGAAATACACTTTTGTGAATGCATGTAATCTTTTCACCAAGTGATATTTCAAAATAATAAACAAACTAAAATTAAATTTTTGCCATAATAGTTAAATGGGACTGAAACTTGAAGAACTACTACAATCATCATCAAAAAGGTACAAGTATTTAAAACAGTTGTCTACACCAGATACTCAATAGCCTTTGGTCGGATATTATTAACAACAGCCTATTAAGGGAGAAGACAAATCAGGTTCCAACTGAGGAGGAAGTTAGGAAAAGACGTTGGAATCGGATAGGACATACATTTTGGAAATCATCAAACTCCATCCCGGGTTAAGCGTTAACTTGGAATCGTGAAGGGTAATGGAAAAGAAGAAGGCGGAAGAACACACTGCCAATAATTGGAAGCAGACATTAGAAGGATGAATATCAACTGGGAAGAACTGAAAAGGACTGCCCAGGACGGGGTTGGATGGAGAGTTCTGGTGAGCGGTCTATGCTCCTTAACGAGGGGTGATAGGCGTAAGTATAATAATTAAATATACATTTAAATATTTCCAGTAATTTACGAATAGGTAGTTTATTAAAAACACCCATACATCCGATGAAGGAGATCCAACTTCGAAAGCGTTATAAGGTATTGACCACATAAGACTTGCTTTACTAGACAAATGGTGATTTTACTGCAGTTTTCTATTGCACTCACGTGGGAAATGGAATTATTTCCACGTAATTACGCAAAGCAACTCTGAAACAATTATAGCGATGAACTTGAATTAAAAAGTGGAAAGCGAATTCCTAAACAAGAAAAGGCCATTTGACCTAATTACGTAATTTATTCAACACAGAAATAGACTATTCGACCAGTTCTATTCTCACGACTACATTTGTAACCTAGTTACTTACTTACGCCTGTTACTCCATGTCGAGGTGCATGACCAGCCACACGCACTCACCATCCAACCCTGTCCTGGACAATCCTTTTCAGTTCTTCCCAGTTACTAATCATCACTCTCATGTCTGCTTCCGATTGTTGGCGCAGTGTGTTCTTCCGCCTTCTTCTTTTCAATTTCCCTTCACGATTCCTAGTTGGCGCTTAACCCATGATGCAGTTTGATGATTTCCAAAATGTATGTCCTATCCGATTCCAACGTCTTTTCCTACTTTCCTCTTCAACTCAAAACTGGTTTGTTCTCTCTCACAGAAGACCGTTGTTGATAGTGTCCGATCAACAGACATTGAGTATCTTGTGTAGACAATTATTTAGAAAAACATGTACCACTTTGATGGTAACTGTAGTTCTCAGTTAGCAGTTTCCGCTCCGTACAGTAGAACTGACTGTCTTGACATCCGTATTGAAGATTTAGAATTTGATGTTGACTTACAGGCAGTTGTTTTGAGTTGCGTGTGTTTTTCAACTGAAGGAATGCTGTCCTTAATTTGCCTTCACATCTGCATTAGATCTTCCTTGTTCATCGATGATGTCATGTCGTTATCTTAATCAAGTTGTCAGGACGAAAATTGGGTAGACAGATCAAGGACGTAACAGTTTCCTTTCACGATTCCATGTTAGCGCATGCCTCGTAATGCAATTCGATAATTTCCAAAATGCATGTCCTATCCACTCCCAACATCTTTTCCTAATTTCCTCTTCATCTCAAAACTGGTTTGTTCTCTCCTATAGTACGTTGTTGTTGATAGTGTCCGGTCAATAGACATTCAGCATCTTGCGTAGACAATTGTTTATGAATACTTGTATATTTTTGATAATGGTTGTGTTGGTTCCAACCAGTGGAACTGACTGTCTTAAAGTTCGTATTGAAGATTTAGAATTTGATGTTGACTTACAGGCAGTTGTTTTGAGTTGCATGTGTTTTTCAACTGTAGGAATGCTTTCCTCAATCCGCCTTCACATCTGCATCAGATACTACATGTTCATCGATGATGTTATCCAGGCATGTGAAATTTTCCACCTCCTTCACAGTTTCTCAATCAAGTGGGATTGGGTTGGTTTTCTCCATGTTGTGTTGCATGATCTTGATTTTTCCATTGTGCATGTTGAGGCCTACTGATGCAGAAGCTGCTACTGCTACACTGGTTGTCATGACCTGCATTTGTTGGTGTGTATAGGAGAGAAGAACTAGGTCATCTGTGAAGTCCAAATCGTTTAGTTACATCCACGGTGTCCAATGTATTCAGTGCTTTCCTACAGATATGGAGGTCTAAATAATCAAGTCAACAACAAGAAGAAAGAGAAGGGACGGATGTAAGCAGCCATGTCTGACACCGGTCATCAGTTGGGGTTCATCTATCAGCTGTCCGCCATGCACCACCTTGCACTGTAGTCAGTCGTATGACTGCCAGATGATGTTGATGATCTTCTCAGATATTCACACCATAGTGTCGAAGACGTTTCCATAAGGTCCTTCTGTCCACACTGTCAAACGTCTTCTCACAGTCAGTGAAGTTGATCTATAATGTTGAGTTCCATTCAATTGATTGTTCAATAATGATCCGTAGTGTCGTAATTCGGTCTGTTGATCTCGAACCTGGACGTTTATTGAAACTTCCATCCGGTTCAACAACACTCTGTTTTAAACGTTTCCTGGTAGTGATAGTAGTGTGATGCTTCTGTAGTTCTCACGTTTGCTTAGATCTCCTTTCTTCGGTATCTTCATGACGAGTCCTTCTCTCCAGTCTGTCAATGGCACTTGTTCTTCCTCCCAGATCATCTCAGTCGATGAAGATTCACAACCTTATCAACTGATTTACCATCATTCCCTATCACCCTGCGTCTAGCCTCACTACTACTTTCTAGGTGATCCCAGAAGATGCAAGCAATATTTCTGAGACATCTGTGATCAAATACTAGTATCCTCATCTCTTAATGGCCACGTGTCGCAGCCTTAAAATGAAACAGAACGAATTGCTGCGCAGTATACTAGTCCTTTAATTGATAGGCGGATGTCTCGTCTTCGCCATAGATGACGTAAGTTGGCAAAAGCCAAACAAGTTTTTTGAATCCATAACGAGATTCCCTCAGATACCACACCATAAGTATTGATGAGACTGTCATGATAAGCGAAGCGGTCAGTGTGTTCAAATACTTGACTCCCTATCATTAATTCGGGATCTGACGCAAGCCAATTCTGAACTAACATTTTCCACTTAGGTGGAGAGATATACATCCCAAACGTTCTGACAGTGTTGCTCAGTATTACCCAAAGATAGAATTTTATAGGCGTCTTCACCACATACCCGATAAGTCGACCCCCTGGTAGGAGATCGAAACCCGAGAATCCACACAATGAGGACATCATTTTCAGTAGTAGGTCTATGACAAAATTAAACAAAGATAAAAACAGTGGACAGCCTTTCCCTGCACCACTTGAGGTTGCGAAATCAGATGGCGATTCACCATAAGCTCTCACTAGATTAGTAGTGTTCGAATAAAGAACCTTCACAAGGTTTATGTACTTCTGAGGTACGTCTTTCAATGAAAGACAATGCCATAGAACCTCTCGATCTTCCGAGTCAAGTGCTACTTTTAAGTCAAGAAAAACACTGTTGGATGCCGACAAGCATGTCTATGTTCTAAAATCTGACGAATGGTGAATGTGTGGTCAATGTAACCATGATCAATTCTGAAGTTAGCCTAGTTTTCTCGTATTTTCAGTTCACGAGTCTTTGTTAGGCGTCCGATAATTATTGGTGCTAATAATTTAGACGTTATACTGATTGAACTATTTCCTTCAACAAAACAGCACCGCTGACAATATGCAATACCCTACACTTTCATCGTGGTACACGACCGTCATTAACGATAAAACAGCTACAGCAGGGGTGAAAACTAGAAAACAATTGAAAAACAAAAAGTTGTAACGAATTGGGAATCGCAGAATATGGCGAAAGACAAAGAACCGATACGCCTGCGTCATTCAAAAGAATTTTCACTCATGAAACTGATAATTCACAACAATAATTTATGATAATCACGTGCACTCCGACCAGGTGCTAGTCTACACTACACTTGTTAACATTCTTAAGTCCAATTGTCAGTCACTTCATGGACTGATCCCATGTTTGTTTTGGCCGATACTAGCTTTCTTCCAGACTACTCCTACACCTGAAAACGTCGGTCGTAGAGGTAAACAGTAATTAGAAATACGTGACACGTCCCAACCACCTCAGTCAGTGGAGATCTACTACCTCATCAATCCACTTTCCGTCCTTACCTAGCACCTTATTCCTAACCATACCATACGTACGGACACTAATTGTCAACTGATTAAGTGCGGATTGCATGGTTTGGGTATCATCACACAGTAACACAATATCATTCGTATACTCAAGGTCGAAAAGTCTTTCTTCAGGCAACAGATCCACACCGTTATTAACAACATCCATTAGAGCTGTTTCCAGAACGTCATCGATAGCGAAAATGAAGAGAAATGATGAGGTTGGGCAACTCTGCTTGACCGCACTGCTTGAATGGAATAGTGGTGATAGGTGGTTGTCGGAGGGCACGCCTTACTTCTGTAACAACTCTCTACAGTCATCAGTACGGCTTCTCTCTCAAAATTTAAGCTTTTGCTTTTAGTTTTAGCTTTCTCCAACCAACCTGCCTGGCATGGTAGGACCTAAAGTAACATGTGCTCCAATCAACATAGCTCGGTTGAATCATCACGATAGGCAATCCCGACCCCCGCATCAAAGTAGCAGATACGGTCAAGTGCTTTTTCGTTACTTTATAGTTTTATGGAATAATACAACTCACACCGCCTCTCTTCATTCTTTTTGTTTATTTTCGTTATCTTAACAAACAGAAGCAATAGTAACAAAGGAAAAGCATATCTAAACATTAGATACACGCTCAAAGTAACGCGTAATGGCAGACAACAGTTATATTTCGGCGACTGCATTTTAAAACATCTAATTTACACTGCATCTTAACATTATAAAGGTGGATACTAAAAGATTAGAAATCATGAAAGCAAAAACTTAAATATATACACGGTACATATAGCTATTTAATAAAAATACGTAACTTATAAAACATTTGAGTTTCTAAACATGAAATAATTGAATACCTGCATATGACAAGAAAAAACAGAAGTGAAAAAAAAAATACTTATCGAAATGTGAGTGTATGAAGAAATAAATTAATTTGAAAAATAATTGTAATACTTTTACATTCACTAAGCAAAAACTTTAGCATAAAAGAGGAAAACAAAAATATTAATCCTATTGGATGTTTTTTTTTTATAAAAAAAATTCTTTCACCTAAATGTTACAACATCAAGTTAAATGGGAATAAATGAACATACTAAATTCTGTACAAGCGACATAATGTTACTACAAGAAATATTATGAAACACAAACAATTTACAGAAAATAGGATAGATATAGTTAAGGAATCATCGAATTTGACAGAAAAACGTAGAAAGATCAAAGTAACACTATTTCCAATAGTAACTTTTATAAAAAAATATCGACAACTGCAAACGAACTCACATCGATGATAAACATAACTCGAACATTACTTCCTTGGCTACGCTAATCAATTAACATCATAATTACAGAAATGTATATCGAAAATGAAGATAAGAATAATAAAAACCTTCATTGTTATCGCCCAATTTGAGTAGCGATCCAATCTAAACCTTGGGGAAGCCTAGAAACAAGTGGTAATAAGAATATTTTAATTTAAAAACAAAAAGAGTAATACAAAATAATACTCAACTAAAACTTCAAAGAATCTCATTTGAAATGGACTTACTCTAGTAATATACCTGAAAATATATAAAGCTTTGATGCGAGATTGATTGCGAACTAAGAAACTCATTTTGTAACCACTAGCACATCTAAATGAGTTCCACTCGTGTACACTATAGCCAATAATAGCACTGTCAAACTGGTTTCGTCTGATATATATAAACAACTGAAATAGGGAAGATCCTATTTCCGGTGTCGTCTACACAACCAGAAAAAAGTATCCGGTAGATAATAGTAAGTCGGTTTACATAGCCAAGAGGATCGCAACAGAACTGAATAATGCCATGGGTAATGCTTTCATGCATCATATAGAAGGTTTATCATAAGTCACTTCCTCAGCAAACTTTAATGAGAGGGACTGCGCTTTTCCTAAGAATAGAGGTATACTTTTTATTTATTTATTTATTTGAATATAAGTAGTGGTACAAAGGGGCACTAAATACATATATGCCACAATAACAATGAGAACGTAAAGTGTGTATGAGAAAAAAAGAGAACAGTAACTAACAGAAATTAGTGTATGATAGCGAAACAATAATAATAGGAGAAACAATTCAGTTAACAAAGGTTTATGCACTATCTCTCGGATCACAATTACAGAGTCGTGAAGGACCAACAGAAGCCAATCCAGTACAACTTTCTTTCATATCACAACACCATGTCATACACTGACCACCTCTCCGCTTTTTCCAACCAGTCCCAGTGTAGGCAAATAATGCATGACGTGGAATTCTCTGGGACGACATTCGTAGGACATGTCCAAGCCACCGAAGTCGGTGTTTCAAGATAGTGACACCGATTGCATTATCATCTCTGTGCCCGAACACACGATGCCAAACCTCTGCATTACTAACATGGTGTTGCCACTGGATGTCAGCAATCCTTCAGAGACAACGATGATCGAACACAGAGAGTCGTCTAACATCCTCAACTCGGAGATGCCAGGTTTCACAAGCATAGAGTAAAACTGCTCTCACCGACGCGTTGTAGATCCGACTTTTTACAACCAGACTAACATCACGAAGGTGCCAAAGGTGGCCCACATTGGCACAAGCCGCTCTGGCTTTCATTATATGTGGTTCGATCTCATCACTCACGCCACCACCAGCACTTATGCAGCTACCTAGATACACGAACTTCTCGACTACTTCTATCTGCTCACCATCCAGAGTGAGTACAGGATTAGAATCCTGCCAGTCTTGTAGAAGTACTTTGCACTTCGAAGGTGCAAAGCACATACCATACCTACGGACACTAATTGTCAACTGATTAAGTGCGGATTGCATGGTTTGGGTATCAACACACAGTAACACAATATCATTCGTATACTCAAGGTCGAAGTCTTTCTTCAGGGAACAAATTTACACCGTTATTAACTACATCCATTGGAGCTGTTTTCAGAACGTCATCGATAGCGAAAATGAAGAAGAATGGTGAGGTTGAGCAACTCTGCTTGACCCCACTGCTTGAATGCAACAGTGGAGAGAGGTGGTTGTATGCCCTCACTCTGCCTGAGGTGTTTGTATGTAGGGCTCTTAAGATAATGATAAACTTCTCAGGCACACCCTTCTTCAATAGACGATCCCAGAGAACAGTCCTGTCCAACGAATCGAAGGCAGCCCCGATGAGGAGAAACAATACAATTGTTGGCCTTTGATAAGCATGACGGTGTCCTAACATTTGGCGGAGGGTGAAGATATGATCAATACATCCCCGATCATAAAAGAAACCAGCCTGCTTCTCACGAGTCAATCATTCTCGGGTTTTCAACAACCTACGAAGTATTACGGAAGCCAATAGCTTGGACGCAATCGGAAGTAGACTTATCCCCCGGCAGTTGTTACAGGAACGACGTGAACCCATTGTAAAGATGGGACAACTATCGACTCATTCCATGATGTTCGAACACTCTCTAACTGCCAGACCTTTGTGAACAACTCAGACATCCTTTACCAGAAAGTTACCGCCATCTTTGAAAAGGGCCGGAAGTAAGTCACCTGGCCTGGTGAGTCGTAGCGCCTCAAGAGTTGGAGTTCCTTGCGGACTTTCGTCTCGTTAGGTGGATCAGTCTTCACAGACCACAGAGAGCAAGACAGTCCGACCGATGCTACCGGGTCAGCAGACCCGGCCGTTGCTGCTACCTTTACGTGGTGGTTGAGCTTGCTTATCGTGATGAACCAATCAAGCTATACTGGCTGGAACAATCGTTCCCCAAGGTCCTACGATGCCAGACAGGTCGGTTGAAGAGCGGCAAACCCGAGATTCGAGGGCGAAGTCGTACTGCCGATTGTACAGAGGCGCGACGGCAGTAGGATGTTTTCTTCAGCCAACCAACACAACAGCGACGCTGCCTTCCTATAAGGAAGGGTGGGGTTAGAAAAGGTCGACCCTAAAAATGCACATCTTGCCTTGTCCCACGGATATCCGTCTCCGGCGGTAAGGTCTCAACAAGTACGGATCTAACACGAAAATTACGCATAAAAACGTTGTGTGTGACCTACCTCAAGCAGTTGTCACTTGGGCACTGAGGCCATGATCTCAGGTCGCTAAAACCACCCCTAACCCAATTTCCTTTTCAGTTACCTTTAGAAGGGGGAAGTAGACCAGTTGGACTGTCCTTCGAAAAACTCTGTACATCGTCCAAGACGTCAATAGATGTTAGTGATTGGCATCCCGTCAGCTTCACAAATTGTTTCACCCACACCAGACTTCTTGCTGCCAGTGGATCGGATGAGTTGAAAGAGCTTCCGGCAGTTACCAGTTACAACTGCTTCTTCCAACTTATTGGCAAGCTCCGACCACCAGGCTTCTCGCTCCTTACACAAGCTCTGCTTAATTTCATTACGTAAGTTTCCATTTGTGGTCGAACTCACGAACATTCGGAGTAGACCGACGAGATTCAATCAATTGTAAGGAACCTGAAGAAGCCCAGTGCCTATGAACGGGACGTTTCGCGAAGCCGCAAGTGACTTTACTCGCCAGTTTCTTGGCGTCATGCAACTGCAACCAATGCTCATATATACTTTTCGGTGGGATGGCAGCTAGCCTTGAGCCTAGCTCGGTTAGATATTTAGTTGCAACAGAAGCTGCAATCAAGTTACTGGCATCGATCCGTTTAGGTCGATGAATTTGTTGGCCACTGAAAAGTAAGGTAAGATAAGCGCAAACAAGGGCATAATCAGAGTTCATATAGGTACTCCAAAATAAGCGACAGTCTTGTACACAACCACGCTAGTGGTAGCTCATCGCGATGTGTCAATCTGAGTCCAAGTTTGAGATGCAAAAGGAGGATGCCAGGTGGCATATGAACGATGACTGTACCAGTAGTTGGTACTTATTATTCATTACTTAAACACAAATATTGGTACAAAACGGCACTGAATACATATGAGCCACACAAGTCACTTGATCTGTGTGTGGTTATAATACTGCCAGGGTTCACAAATCGAAACGAATGGTTTTCTCAGGGGACCACATCCGGAGCCTGCGACCTAAAGGTCTAATCCACAAGGCAGAGAAGCAAAGTTGGGAGATGCAGTCCCATGTTAGCTGGTGACCAACAATTGGTTCATACGCCACTTTTTACTTCAGGATACTGGAGCCCATATGCACCATTGGTTTGGAATCAGGGTGTTCCAACTCACTTAGGTAGATCCTCCGTGTCCACCAACCCGGTTAAGGCACCGGACATTCGATTTTGTCTTCTCGATTTCGTAAAGAACACCCCTACCACGAGAATGCAATGAGTAGGACGTCCCTGTCAGTGGCTGTATACGCGTGGCCATGTGAGAGAATTTTGAGAGGGAGCAGACTCTCCCTACCCTCGGCCGTATCAAGCATTTGGGGGCCAGAAACAAGTTATAATCTGCACACAGTTGCAGTAGACGGTCCCCGTTACTTGACCTGCGACCAACAAGTTCCCCTCGGCTACCTAAACGATTCTCCTATGTACTTAGACACCCAACCAGAGCATTCATGTCTCCGCCTAGTACTACAACATTTGCCGAACACCCTTTCTATAAAAGAACTGTTAACTGGTAGTAAAACTCATCCTTGATCGCATCCGGGCTGCAATCTGCCAAAGCAAACGGAGATGACAAAAAGACATTGTTACTCACACCGATTTCTCACTTTGATGGAACTTTCTAATCTAATAGCACACAACCAACTGTTAATTGGGATCCAATCGATCAGTGCCACCTCAGCTGTAGCGCTTTGTGCGATACCAACACCAGAAAAACCAGACGATGCCACTGAGATCCCGGAAAAACGCACGTGAAACAAGCTTTTCGAGGCGACAGATGGAGAGCGGATTTGTGGTACTTTACTAGTCTTGAATACGGGTCTCGGATAGACAACAAATGTCAATATAGTATCTACACATTTCAGTAAAACCCTAACCAATATCTAGCAGTCAGACGAATAAAAGCGGAGTACTTCAAAATACAGTGGTCCTCCACTCTTATTAGTCTAAGTAAATTCATTAACAGTTCATTTTGATACATATGAACAATGTTAAGTTATGATGTGTAAACAATAACGACAAAATAGTTACAAGCCAACTTGATTGATTGATCGGTTTAGGTTCCAAATTTAGTTTTTGGATGCTAGGAGAACATCTACTATCTAAAGGTATTTAGGCAGTATTTTAAGGCTAGTTGGTCTCTTGAGGACGATATATCCCGAAAACTTATATTTGTAATTTTATCATATCGATTAACTTATCGATTAAATGATTAAATAGCAGTCAATTGATGAACTCATTGATTAATGTTTAAAAATTTCCTATGACAATATCGATTATATATATTCGTATATATACGTTTTAAATTGTTTGTGGGCTCGCTCGTTTTCTAGCTGTTTGCAGAAGATATTTTCGATACCAAGCTTGGACTTCTCCTTTTAGGTAACGGGGCTGGAACGCATCAATAGCTAGATTACTGGTCTTTGGTCACTGAGTTTTGTTCTCGTTCGCAGATAAAGTGAACTCGTGAAGCTTCAAACCTAACAGACTCTTCATTTATCACAGTAATTAAAGATACAATCACTAATTTCAAACCCACAATAAATGTTAAAGATTAGTCGATAGAGACGAAAAGACTATTTGGTGAACGACTAGATACTGTTTGTAGTACAGCATTTAACTGGACGGTTCAAACGTGATCTTTTGCCTTTCCTGAAATAGCACACCACAAAGAAACTCGTGAACAGAAAATCCTTTCCAGCTCTAATTCTTTATTACATATGGATTTCCACACAAGGTAGAATCCTGTATAAGAATAATATCTTGTACCGTAGTCCAGAATTTAGCACATAAACTCTCCTGATTCAGATGACATTTATGGATGTTATAATTTTTTTTCGAAAGACAATGGACTTGACAAAGAAATGTTAATGGAACTAGATGAATGCTTTTACTACTTCAGAGATAATCAGAATGCATAGATGTGACGCATAGATAAAATGTAGTCTGTGTAAAGCAGTTTGCAAGACCGGCAAGTGCAATAACGTGACGTTAGGAAAATGATGACAGTTTCGTAACACTACCAACCTTGAAGCAAACAAAAGTTACACAATTCGCTTTGATTTTTGGACATATTTGTTATCTTATGAAATATTTCATACATTTTAAACATATGTACGTTTCCATGAAACGGAATACAGATAAAACCTTGATAAACGGAACCAAACTTAGTACATGAAGTAAACGTAAAATCAACATAATACATGTACTTGTCATGAACACAAAACTGAATGGATAAAGAACCAAAATAAATGACGAACCCTTCTCCTGTGAGTGCACAACAAGGCTGTACATGCCATGGGTGGTCCCTAATAGACGTAAGGTTTAGATTGTGACTGATTTCAGCAACAGACATGCAGCCAGAGACATCTTGTTTGTTGGCAAAAATCAACATTTTCGAGCGTTTCAACTCCTAAAATAAACTAGACATCGTATTTTACTTACCTCAGCAACTAGTAGTTTATACAGCTCCTGTTTAGTCAGGTATAGACGCTCTCGATCTGTACTGTCAATAACTAAAATGACAAACTACATGCAGTTAACATATATTTGAAAAATACGTCTGAGCCTGCAAAGTATGTGGTCCAGGAAGCCCTAACAGAAGTCTGTCCACCAATATCCCACATTACGAAATGCAGATTCTTCCACTTTACTTCCTCAACATTGCTTCCAATGGTGGGAGAAGTCTGTACAGCTTCTTTGAGAACGAACTGGTACAAAATAGTAGATTTTCCAGCATTATCCAACCCCAAAATTATGACTTTATAATCTCGAGAGTTGAAAAGCCTCCAAAACTTTGTGAACAATAAGCCCATCACCCATGTGGCTAAAATTTAAAAGCCCTCCATGCATTTCTATATGTTTTTTTGCAATTAATACTAAAAGTGCTGAGGAAAATTAAAAAATATGATTTTATTTATTTTTACATATGTCGATTATGGTGTTGATCAACGCTTGTTTATCCTGCAGCTGATTCAGCGGGTTAATCAGGTTATGTTAAAATGGCTAAGGCTCCAAATGGTACAAAGGATTACGATGAAATGTACAAGCTTTTACTTGTTGGCGATTCATCCGTTGGTAAAACAAACCTTCTCCTTCGGTTTTCCGATAATAGTTTCAGCAAAACCTTTATAGCAACCATAGGTAATGTATTTGTCATGGTACACACATAACTTTTAAGGCATTGACTTTAAAGTTCGCACCATAGAAATTGATGGAAAAAAAATTAAGTTGCAGATATGGGACACTGCCGGTCAGGAGCGTTTTCGAACTATAACAACGGCTTATTATCGTGGTGCAATGGTAAGTTGTGACAAAGTTCGCACTTATTTTCCAGGGTATCATGCTTGTTTACGATGTTACTAATATAGATTCTTACCATAATATCACTACCTGGATGAACAACATAACCGAGGTAAGTCTTTAAAAGTACCATGATTATGTCACCCTGCTAGGCACTTTCACTAGAGTATCTTTACATAGACCACCGTTTAACATAAAGCAAACGGACTTGGTTAGCTGCTTCAGCTTTCAGGGTTATTCCGTAATCCCAATCATACGATGTGTAGAGAGTGCGATAACTTCACACCGAAGTATGGGGTTATTATTCGACATCCATTCAAGGAACAAACTTCCAGTTTGTAACTGAAGGACCTAGTTCAATTTCAGGCTTTCTTAGCGAAGTCAAACTGTTAGTTTATGCTTATAGTCTTTTATCCAATTACAAACTTATTGGAACTGGAAAAGTGAAAAAAATGTCAGTCAGTGAGTAAACTTAGATCCTAGTACTTTTGTACATCGATCCAAGTCACCATATCCCATTACCACGGAGATAAAATTGTAATGCTATAACCCAGAATAATAGAGGCAACAGCAGTATCAATGGTACTACAAAAGGTTACACATTGAAAATACTATTCGAGAGGAAAATATAAATTAGTGATATAAAAACAAAAGAATTTGTAACCAATCGGGAATCGCAGAATATGGAGGAAGACAAAGAACGAATACACCTGCGTCATTCCAAACAATTTCCACTCATGTCATTCATAGTCCACAACCATTAATTATGATAATCACGTGGAAATTGCTAAGTCCAATTTTCAGTCACTTCACGGACTGATCCCGTGTTTTTTTTCGGCCGACAGTAGCTTTCTTTCAGACTCCTACACTCGAAAACGTGGGTCGTAGAGGTAGACAGTAGTTGAGAATGTGTAACATATCCTAACCACCTCAGTTGGTGAAGATTGACTGCATCATCAATCCGCTTCTCATACTTACCTAGTAGCTTATTCCTAACCCACTCATGGCTTACTCCGTGGTCCCAAAATACACGAGCAATGCTTCGAAGACACCTATGGTCTAGTACCAATAACCTACGAATATCCCCCATTCCTAATGACCATGTTTCACATCCATAAGGTGGAACGGAGAAAACTAGTGCGCAATGAACTCCCTCTTTGCTTCAAAGACAGATATCTCACCTACACTGAAAGTGACGCATCTTAGCGATAATCGATCGAGCCTTATGAATCCGTGACGAGATTTCCTCAGACACCACACCATCGGCATTGATGAGACTCTCAAGATAAGTGGAGCGGTAGATGCGTTCAAATACTTCACTTCCTACCATTAATTCGGGTTCTGATGCAAGCCAATCCTGAAGTGACATTCTGCGCCTGAAGAAAGAGAACCCCATCTCAAACATGTTTTCATTGTTGCTTAAGATGGTCAGAAGACTGTGTTTTGTCAGCGTCTTTATCAAACAGGACTACATCATCTGTGTATTCTAAGTCAACAAGTGAATCTCGTGGCCGAAAATCAACCCCTGAAAAGCCATACGATGAAAGTTTTGTATTTAAAAGCATGTCTATGACGAAGTTAAATAGAAATGGGAAAACAAAACAACTCTGACAAACACCACTTGAAGTAACCAATTCCGATAGCAGTTCGCCATTAGCCCTGGTTCGACTAGCAGTGTTCGAGTAGATAACCTGTACAAGGGTTAATCTACTTCTTTGGGACGCCTTTGAACAACAGACACTGCCACAGAACCTCATGTTCAATAGAGTTGGACGTCGAGAAGTATATTCGTGTTCTCGAGTCTACCAAAGGGTGAATATTTGGTCTATGCATTCAGGTTCGAGTCTGAAGTCGGTCTGGTTTTTTCGGGTTTGTTCTTCACGATCTCTAGTTAAACATCGAAGTATTATTGAGGTTAATATTTTAGACACTATATTGGGTAAACTGGTTCCTCTGTGATTGTCACAAGTGGATTTTTATCCTTTCTTATAGACCGAGACCAGTCAGAGGATTACGTCCAGTCCCCAGATTTTAGGTAAAAGCCTAGTTGACCTGACTGCTAGAACTGGGCCATCAGGCCCTGCTGCTCTCCATCGCTTTAGATTACTTATAGCCTTTTTAACCTCACCAAGAGTTGGAGAACTTACATCACAGAGTTACACTTAAACTTAATTTGTTATAATAGGCTTGTTATCCTTATAATTTGTCCATCAGTTCAATCTCCTGAATTGAGACTGAATGATACCCCATCTTTTACCGAGATAGTTTCGCCAACACCTGGATTCTTAATACCTGTCTCCTTGATTAGTTTGAACAGTTGCACACTGTTACCTATCACTACTGTCTTCTCCATTTTTTTCCGCTCCTGCTACCCACCATACAAAGCTACCTCGAGATGAATATCACTTTCACGGTCGACTATCTTTCCCTAGTTGTCCCTGATAAATGTTCCCAACTTTCTCATTATTAAGTTGAACTCTAGGGAATTTTCTTGCTGTGGTTTTTCTACGTCCAGTAAGATGCAGATGTGATGGATATTACTAAACAAAATATGTGATCGTGGAATAAGATTTGGAATGTACTTTTGTTATAACATTAAAACTTACATAAAAGTCTACCATTTATTCGATGAATAAGCAGAAGATACCACCACTGCTTATAGATTCTAACCGTTTAGAGTTAATTACGCAATCACTATCTGTACTAAATGTCAAACTCTCTGTTTATCCCCTCTGAGTTGTTTTTATGTGGCTAAAAAAGCATATATAATATCCAGTTTCTTGTTACCTCATTATGAATAGTTCGCATCTTAATCTGCCGTAAGTTAATATGGAAAAATCGTAATTTTCGAACTACGTGCCTTAAAAATTGTCTGTGAAACTGTTCCAACATTTTTCAGGATATGTGTCACTTTTCAGTCTGTGGGATATAGTCTTCACAGTGTCCTAGCGTAGGTCTTACAAATTTTTCGTGTTTTCGCCTGTCAGTAACCCCATATCTTAGTCTGACCTCACTAACTTTCTTCCAACCTAATACACTGGTAATCATAGTCTGTCGGGGTTGGTGACAGTTGAGTATGCGTAACACATGTCCAACATATAGTTTGGATAGCCGTCTCAGCAGATCTCGAAGTGCATTTCGGGAACTCGAATCTCTAGACCTAGCAGCACATGTGGAAAACGTCGAGGACAAAGGATAAGAGTTGATAGTGGAAGCAGGAGTGTATCGTAATAAAAAATGGGGTTTGACTATAAATTAGTAAATCTCGCATGTTTTAAGGTGTCAGGGTGGTTATCACTTCCTAACTACACACCTTAAAAGGATACTTTCTTGAGGTATCTAACAAGCGAACTAGATTAATAGCGCTCTCAGCAACGTGGAAAAGTAACCGAAGAACCCTGGAAGCAACTGGATGCATTTACTTTTTTGAACTGATCCACGAGTTGGCTCCGTACTTGTGAGGTAATACCGCTGGGGAAGACAACCTCAGTAATAGAATGTGTGCTTTTCTCACGGTTCACTTTCTGTATACCCCTTTTGGTATGGCAGAGCACCATTTGTGCTGGTCATCTGAAAAGAAAATCTCACTGTCTTCATCCCTATACAATCAGCAGGTTGTTGCCTTTTGTGTTAGAACCTAAAGAAACGAATGTTCCAGTCAAGTTGGGTCATCACAATATACAAATCTTACTATCTTATTAAGATAGAAGTTACAGTAGCTGACAACTTCTAAATGCGATCATAAAGTTACATTCAAACTTAATTTGTTATAATCGACCTGTTCTTATAATCTTCACTTCGATAAACAATTCTTTTTTTAGCATACTAATGAAGGCGTAGCGAAGATGCTACTTGGAAATAAATGTGATCTGGAAGCACAAAGAGTAGTAAAGTATGAAAATGGTTATAAGGTTAGTAAAAGTATTCATCCATTTTAAAAGTATGGGTATGTTCTGTATGTCAGATAACCATATTTTACTAAATATATAGTATTAAATAAACCAATTAATAATTATTATTGATAAGCTTATTTCAAATAACATTCAATCGTGATTTTATTCTTAGACTCGCTTGTAAAGTAAATACAAGTTTTCACTCAGTTATTTACGTACCTGAATTTCAACCACTGTCACAATGTTAAGCCCAGGTTACTCTAGACTGTTAGTACAAGCATCATAGGACTTGGCACAAATATACATCAGTCTAAGTTGCAACACTTCATATCGAACCACTAACAGTAATCTAAAGCATCGAAATAACAATACCAGTGATAGCGACTAATTAAATACAAGGAGTATAGTTCAGAAGTAGTTGTGACGAGGTTTATACGTGAGACTCAGTTGTATTGGTTATTCATATAAGATTATAAATTAGTAAGTTCACTTATTTCTCTTCTAAGTTTTTCCGCTATTTCTCTACAGCTCGCCCAATCATATGGAATCAGTTTTATTGAGACCAGTGCTAAAGGAGGTATTAACGTCTCTGAAGCGTTTACCATCTTGGCCCGAAAAATAAAAACGAAGAGGGAACAGGAGGCTGTAAGTTTATATATTGTGAGCAGTCCCCGTTATTTTATTCAGTATATGTGTATATATACCAGTATTTAACTTTCGTCTACAATATGGTACCAAAACAGAGCACTACATTTTAGTACATTAACCTCTAGAAGACTTGTGAATGTCTTTTTTGTTATTATCATTATGTTAGCTTACAAAGTGAAGAAATTTACAAACAGCATATGTGTACATTGATACTAGGGATCATTTAGTGTCCTGGAGTCAGTTTAAACTTATATCAGGTAAAAAAACAGATTATGTTGCTTATGTTTCCTGTAATTAAAGTTAGATGTTATGTTAGTCAGTCATAGTCAACGTAAGACCTGACACTGATGTACATCGACTCTAGGTCCCGCCTCACTTGTGCTCAATGACATTAAATCATGTCTAAATTTCATCTGCACTTAAAAAACTTTATATCTAGGGTATGTCACTAGCACTGACTATGTGTCTTATAGCATCGTAACCATGTTCGTGTGTATCTGTAGTTGTTAGTTGGATAGTTGTGTTCCTGTGGCTTCATAGGAATCAAGTTACAGACCTAAGTAATAACCTTTGAACTCAGGCATCAAAAGTTATATAACCCATCACCACAACGTTTATTCTAATTTTCTTGTCTTTTTATTGACGTCATTTAGAACGTGTTATACGTGTATGAAACCAAACTTTTCTTATTAATGCTGTAACTTTGTTTGCGGTTTTAACGGAACTTCAAGTCGATCTTATTTAATGTGGGCTTTTTTTGTTTAATTTTTAGAACCTTAATAACCCACCTAGAGAAGACATAAGAAATATAACCAGCAAACGACCCAAACGCTTAATATGGGGATGCTCAATATTGTAAATGGCGTCTCCATTGATTTTTCCAAGAAACATCTTTTAGACATGATCTATACTGCACTCAAACATTGAACAATTCTTGATTTTAGGGATCTTTATTTGGTGCCTTTTATAGCCTCGTTTCTTCGTCGTCCCTTGCTTGTATTTGACACATGGTTTCCATCGTCCCCATCATACAATTTCGTTTATTGTCTTCAAGTATCTACTTTTACCTTTATAAAAACATTATATCTTATCAGCAAATTGCTTTTTCCGTCTAAATTCTAATTTTTTTTCCTTTTGTTGTTACGAGTCAAGCCGGTTTTATCACTTAATTAGAATTAGTTGAAATAATTTTTGTGTGGTTTGGTTTCTTTCACCTCGTTGTTAGTTTACACCGACGTGCAGTTTTTCATAATTGTTTTATTTTTTATCTCAAGATCACTAGTTTCTCAGTGATTGTAAATAATCCATTTTGGCACGTATTCCTACTCTTTTCAAAACCTGATTCTGTCCTACTTTTCCAAATTGCTAAACTATGTGTATATATGTTGTTAATTTGGCCCCATATTCTCTGACTTTATTTTTGGGAACCTATTATGGTGTAATTCTGAAGCTTTATTTTGAGCGTTTTTATCTGCGCGTTTGCGCTGTGTTAGTATTATATGCATCTGCATCTATATGAAAATACATTTAATCATATTTTTAGACCGACAAAACCTTGAAATTCTGTCTGCAGTTTCACTTACAGAACATGTACACCTATTTATGGCTTCTTATCAAGCCGTTATAGATTATACTTATAAATCTCTGTTAGGCACAATATATCATCTGTACTAGGAGTTGGTCATGCCGGTTTCAGTTGATTTCTTCATTTGATTACATTTCAAATAAAAGTAACTGTCTCTCAAGAAAACGTAAGCTTTTTTAAGCATATGATTTTCATTATTGGTCTTCTATTATCAGAATTTCTTAAAGAATTCTCGATAAAGTTGTTTCTCGTCTTTCTGTCTTGCTTTTTTCATTTAATCTATCGCCTCATCAGCTTTTCAGATTATATGCAATACTAAATGAGCACTATTATGTTACTCTGTTTTATTTTTCATTTTGGCTAATATATTTAACACTGATTATAATAAAACTTATCTTCAAGTTTTTCTGGTATTAACTATTAATGTGTAAATTTCTAACTCCGAACCCCTAGATATTACACAAATCTTTTATAATAATAATTATGCGTCAAGTCGTATCCTAGCGTAAGTTATATGTTAACGTGAAATATGGCTGAAGTGATGTCATGTACAATGTAACCCCCAAACGCCCTGGTACGGCCGACGGTGGAAAATTATGCTCTCCCTCTTAAATGGCCACTCACAGGTAAGTCTTACTGCCTTCTCGTGGTGTGGGTGTTGTTTACGAAATTGAAAGGATGAAAAGCGAATGTCCGGTGCATTAACCGGGTTGGTGAACATAGAGAGTCCACCTAGGAGAGTTGGAAAACCCTGATTCCAAACCAATGGTGCACATTGGCGTATGATCCTGTTGTTGATCACCGGTCACCATGGGACTGCACCTCCTAACGTTGCTCCACTCCCTTGTGGATTAAACCTTCAAGTCAAAGGCTTGGGGTGTGACCTCCTAAAAAAACTACCTGCTTCGGTTTGGGCGCCCGAGAAGTATCACAAATTAATGATAACTGCTACTGGCCTCATTGTTATTGTGTGGCTCATATGTATTTGGTGCCTCCCTTGTACCAATGTTTATGTGTTTAGTTAATTAAATACACTGTACATGTTAATATGTTGATAATGTAGTGCTCAAATAAGCTACTCGTTAATTCCAAGTTATATTTGACTCGAAAACCGGTTATCTAAATACCCCAATGTTCTACACATTGATTTTCCTCAGGTAAACGAGCTCATTGTTTCTATAAGTGTATCAAACTGCGGATACAGAAAGTGTCCGTCGACATGGAACAGTCAAAACGAATAGGTTGCTTAGGGTCAGTGACCTAATCAGACAGTTGGTTAGCTCGCAAATACCCTTGTACGGCCGAGAGTGAGCAGGGTCTACTCTCCCTCTCGAAATGCTCTCACATGGCCACGCGTATATAACCTCTGCCAGGGAAGTCATTCTCGCTGCGAGGGTGTTGTTTACGAAGTTGAGAGGACGAAAAACAAATGTCCAGCACTTTAACCGGGTTGGTGGATATGGAGAGTTGGAAAATCCTGATTCCAAACCAATGGTGCACGTGGGCTCCAGTATCCTGAGGGAACAAATGGCGTATGAACCAACCGGCTACCATGGGACTGTATCTCCTTACGATGCTCCGCTGCCTTGTGGGTCGGACCTTTAAGTCGAAGGCTCCGGGAGTGGTCCTCTAAGAAAACCACCCGCTTTGGTTTGGGCACCCGGGCAGTATTACAGCCCTCACAAATCAAATGAGACTTGTGTGGCGCATATGTATTTGGTGCCTCCTTGTACCAATATCTATGCGTTCAAATAAATAAATGATATCAATATAAATATTATATTGTGCAGTCTGTATTTTCTAAAGCCAATTAGAAACCATGTTGTTTTCCACAGTATGTCTGTGCCTGACCTATCAGTCAGAAGTATCGCTAATAATCCACCAATCCAAAAGAATATTTCAGTTAAACCCACTAAAGGTGTGTGGTTTATTGGTTAAGTGTGCGACCCAGCCCACGAGTGCATCTGCAGGCAATGCTTTCGTACATGAAACTCGCACTTATATGCGATGTTCTCTGATTTCATAAAACTCAGAAACAGGGATAACAATATATATTTAGTGGTTGATGCCCAAACCTAGTTGACTTCTGAGGTTTGCACAAGTCGTTTATTTTTGTGCCTAACTATAATGACTCCTAAAAATTTTGAGTTTACTATGGAAATAAAACAGTTAACCCTCAACACCAATGAGTACTAACATTGATAGCGACAATAGTAATAAGCAAATCTAGCTAACCAACATTCTAGTTTTTAACTTGTTTTATGACTGAATACACAGTCATATATTTGTTTCCTTACTCATAACATTTTAGATGCACTCTCGACGCGCGTGAAGAAGCGATTGACCTACGGGTTATTTGAGGGCAAAAGTAGACGTCATTATGATAAAGAAAAAAATGATTAGTACACCAAAGTGTCCTAACAAACCCCACTAGAATGCATAGCGTTGATCAGTGGCTAGCTGTTTAAGGTATGAACAGCACAAGTATTTTGTGCTCAGTTTAATAATTATCAAATAGAAAAGCCATATGTTTGGTAAGATTTAGTTATACTACAAAATATGTGGACTGTTATGTATAAAATAAGGTTTTGTCACATGACAATAATGGTAATTTTCAGGATTTTGTATGAACAACTGACAATGATTGGTCCAACACGAGTGTAGCCATAAGAGTCGTGCTTTAAACTCAATGTTCTTACTACGTAGTGGACAAGTTATCCATAGTAGTGTTTATAGATGGGTAATTAGGAATTACTGAGCATATCTGTATTATGTTGAACAGAAGCTATAAATCAACCCGTTTGAAATTGGGATTTGAGATCAATACAACTTTTATACCACCAAAGGTGACGCACTAAACGGTGTCTTTAGTTAGTTAAATGCTCATAAGCTGACAAAGTGAGTGATTATCAGGGAGAGCATAGGTTTTAGCCAAGGAGAGTACAACTTCCAACCCATTTCTATGACATTAGCATGAGCTTCTTGTCAGCGTTTGGATAAATACTACAATGATGCTATCGCGGTTGGAATATCTACGACTATACGGAGTGTTACTTAGTACCCCCGATCGGTGAGCCAAAACTAGTGAACAAACAATGACACAGAGTTCTGTTTAGTTAACAATTGCAGCAAATTCCTTCACTGATACAGTATCGCTATGATGTCGATAACAACTATTTAAACTAATAACAAGGATAAAAATGTCTTCACACTTTCGTCGGATATTCTCCCTGACTCCAACCGCGAACTTCAGGTCCCACACGATAATACCACGAACGAGGTTGCCATATGGTGATACTGGCTCGGCAAAACGGAATGTTGGTACGGCCAAACAAGATAAGTGATTTAGTACCTCATCTTCTTTGACACCCCCACCAGAAATGGACAGTGTCAACTTTTCCTTCTAAAGTCAACTGTTTTAGCCCACTTGTTGGACAATATATTTAATTTTGACTACAATAGCACTAATCATTTAGTTTTTCTGATACTAACTATTAGTGTGTAAATTTCTAACTCCAAACCCCTAGATATTACACAAATCTTTTATACTATACATCCTAGCGTAAGTTATATGTTAACGTGAAATATGGTTGAAGTGACGTCATGTACAATGCAACCCGGCACAGTACCTGTCTTTAATATGTTGATAATGTAGTGCTCAGGCAAGCTACTCGTAAATTCCACGTTGTATGTGATCTAAATATCAGCTAAATACTCGAGCGTTCTACACGTCGTTTTCCCTCAGGTAAAAGAGCTCATTGTTACTATAAATGTATCATCAAACTCAAGTTTAAAACTGCTTTAGGCAATAATGTCGCAATTAAATCATTTATTTTGTTGTGCGATTGTTACCGTTTGTGAATGATGATTTAAGTTGTTTGAATGTTGGAGGGCGCTTTCACCAACAGATTACTGAAGATTCCTAGTTATTCCACACCTTGTGACTATTTCAACTGTACCCGTACATGAACTGGGAGCTAATCCAATTGGTAGTCATTTGGATTCTGTAGAGGAAATTTAGTAGATGTTAAAGATGAACACCAATAATCATAATTACTATGCTTTGATAAGTAGATTCAGGTTGTTGCTCTGATTACTGATAAACTCATTAATATCCGTACCAGCTAATCACATAACAGGCAGAAAGTCATGTTGGTGAGAATTTAATAACCTACAACATAGGGCCAGGCACATATGTTCATCGGTCGACGTTGCCATACCTCATTAACACAACAAGATGAACATCGGATTCATAGAATTAGTTAATTCAGTGTTGGTAATATATAAAAGAAAGATTGCATATAAGGACATAGTACAGGAAGAAAGAATTAGTTGGTAGAAAGATACGAAGCGATTTAAATCTCATAGTTTAAAGGGAGATAGAGAGTGTATACACCTATGCCATTGTGATCGATTCTGAGCCATGTCACCCAGGGTCTACAAACATTGGTTACGATAGTCACGCGGACCTCTACCAAGTAGTCTGCATCTACCAATATGGCTAAGACCAGAAGTTAGTGACTTCAAGCACTGATACCACGTTTTGGTTTGGACACCCCTAACTTACCTCCAACCATCCCAACACTAGTCAGCATTGCGCATCATGGTAATCGGTGTTCAGGCATACGTAACACATGGCCCAACCATCTCAGTTGATGAGGAATTTCAAACCTGACCAACTGATTTACCATCATTCTTTGTTACCCTGCGTCTAACTTCGCTATTACTTTCTAGGTGATCCCAGCAGATGCGAGCAAGACATGTGATCAAATACTAGTAACTCACGTGTATCCTCATCTCTTAATGGCCACGTTTCGCAGCCGTGAAGTAGAACAGAACGAAATGCTACGCAATATACTCATCCCCTAATTGATAGACGGATATCTCGACTTCACCATAGGTGACGTAAGTCGGCAAAAGTCAAGCGAGCTTTTCGAATCCGTGCAGAGATCTCGTAAGATGCCAACACATTAGGGCTGATCAGACTTCCAAGATAAGTTGTCGATTCGTTCGACTACTTCACTCCCTATCCTTAGTCCAGGTGTTGACGCAGAGCAGTCCTGAAGCAACAACTTGCATTTAGAGGGAAAGAAGCGCATTCCAAACATTCTGACATTGTTGCTCAGTGCTTCCAGAAGACTCTGCATTTCATCAGCGTCTTTACCAAACATGGCTATGTCATCAGCGTATTCTAAGTTGATAAGTGGACCTCCTGTAAGGAGAACAATACCCGAGAATGTTATTTCCATCAGTAGGTCTATGACGGAGTTTTAAAAAATGGAGAAAGCCTTGACGGACACCACTTGAGGCTGCAAAAGCAGATGACAGTTCGCCATAAGCTCTGACTCGTGTGGTAGTGTTCGACTAAAGAGCCTTCACAAGGTTTATGTACTTCTGAGGTATACCTTTCAATGACAGACACTCCCCAGTTCATCCAAAAACTTCAAACTGTTTAGCTTACAAATTAAGTGTCCTGAGTTTGTACATTTCATAAAGACCCAACCTATCCTGACAAGTATGTAACAAATGAGGAATACACTTCATTAGCAATGGTTTTAGGACAAAAGCTTGTCTCATCGAACACTGTGTTTTATGAAAAGAGTCGCAGAACGTTTTCACCCGCTTAACTGGGGATGCCAGTCTTACTGTAACCGATGCCAACAAAATAGCAGCATAAAAGGGATGTGACCCTGTTGTCAGATATTATGAAAGTTACTTTTGTCGATTTTACTATCGTATCCTAAGGGTATGTAGCCTTCTCTCTCGAATTCTCGATGGTGACATATTTTCTCTTTGGGAACAGAATTAACGCTCAAGTCAGTTGGACACTGCTCTCCAAAAAAATCCGTTCAGATGTACTACGGAACTAACTTCCACATAACTACGCAAGCTGTGGATTGAACTCTAACAAATGATTATCACTAACCGTAAAAAACGGGCCCCAGTCCATTGTTAGAAAACACTATTGTTATGATAACTTTATTGGTTAAATAAGCAGTTTTTCAATGCTCTGTTGAATAGAAATGACCAGAGGTTTGAGTTGCGAGCCTTCGCTATCTGTAACAGCAACGGCTGCTACCGATCTGGACACACCACAGGCACGACCCAAAGCCATTTGTGATGGGATGAAGACATAAGGAACATTCTTATCTTCGCACAGAAGAGGCAAGTGTAAAACTATTTCAAGGGGATCTATGTCGGCAGCCATTACAATAAACTCTGCTTTTCCTCTGTTAAGAGCCTTGGTCGCCTCGTTTGCACCCTTCTTAAGCTGCTTATATGAACTAGCCTGTTTGACAAGTTCGATTATTTTATTTGTTAATTCAGGACCTGCCAGCGGGTAAGCCCGTGGGTTAACACCTAGAGTCTAACAGTAAAATCATATAAGTAAAAACCGAACATACCATGATGTGCACTCAAACGTGTTTCGAGACCGTGACCTTGAGAATGACTAAGACCCAATATTCCAAAAGACTTGTCTAACATCAAATTTTGCAAAGCACAAATATTTATAGGTTTGATCTAGATTTTTAACTTCATTACAGTTAACTAAGACCTTATTCGGTTCTTCTGTGGTATCCCTGTTAATGTTTAGTCTGGATATGTACATCCAGTTTGAGAACAGTTTTTGTTTACGAAATAGACTCACTGTTCCTCTATACTCAATGAACTTTTAGAGTTATCTTAGATATTAAAACAGACCTCTTTTGATATGGGCTGGAAAAATCCTCAATTGTCCTGGAATAGACTAAATCTGGCACGGTGATAAGTATATCAAACTCATTAGGCCTGATGTCTTCCACTCATATAGAAAAAATTTTCACTGAGACAATATGGAAGGCTGGTAAGATTATCCAAACGGCCGTCGTCAAACATAATCAATACCCGATTGAAACAATTAAAACCTATTAGAAACGATCTGGACAAAAACGATATGTTCAACGGTAAATTAATCCTCAAAACAAATAGTTTTGCAAGTCCTCGACATTAGTGCTAACCTCATTATCTCCGCAAAGCACACCCAAATCGAAGGTGTCTGATCAGGCATTCTCGCGAGATTGTGTTTAGGAACGTTGTGTTGTATATTTATCACAACGATCAGTTGGTTGAGACAACATACTTCTGGGAGCATCGACTATTTTCTGAAACATTATTGAATCACTTTGTTCATGAAATCTGGTTTAGCTGGTTTTAAGATCCTCAACTGAGACGTTACAGATAACTGAGAACTGTATCTACTAACTGATGTAGAAAAAAAGGCACAACAAGCGTCTGTAGGATGATCGGCCCGAGACTACGGGAACCTTATGCACCCTTGGAAAAAAAGAAATTACTAACATGAATGAGATTTAGTGCAGCAAGGACACCAATAATATCGGCAAAAATGACAAATGTTTGTTTTATGCAAGGCTACTTGTCATCCTTGATGAATGTTTAGGTAAATATCTGACATCATAGTCGGAATGGAAGCAACGGGTATAAACGCATCTTTCGTTGACATGGACTGAGTAAGAGAAACGAAAATGATGACGGACTGGTAGATCTATGTATTTTCAAGAACTTGATTATAGTTGGTAGTATTTTCTTCTTCATACTCACACGAAAAACCACTTGGGTTTAACGGGGCGACACTATGGAGGACCAAATCAATCGTATTTGCACCAGTAAAATTCCCAACTATCCACAAAAGACGTAAGAACGGAGTAGCCAGCTGATATTAGCTTCAGATCACCGCCTGGTGATGGTTAGGATCGAACTGAAGCTAAAGAAGCATTAGGTGGTGATAAAAGCAGAACTGCAATACAGCCTTCACTGGAAATATTAACAAGCTCAGCGAGTTCATTGTAGTTGTTAGGAATAAATTAATAACCTAACAAACACAAGCAGAAGAAAAGGAAATTAATATGGCAGACAACTGGATATGGGTTCAGAGGTAATAATTTCAACAAACCAGTAAGTGTTGGGCCCCAAATGGGACCGGCATAAACAGATGATCTTTGCAGATAGCCTGTGTAGCACTCAAGAAAGAAGAAACGAACAGACATCAACTAACAACACCCGAATAGGGGCATTAAAATTCAAGGAATTGGCAAATATATAGAAGTGAACAAAGAAGTGAAGAAACGTATTGTGACAGACGTGTGGGAATATGTGGTAGTCCTGTCAAGCACATCTGAAAAATCTGAAGAAGAAGGAAATGTCAGGGAACTATTTGATCCGAACAGGAGGCTTGTAAGGCAATGTAGTAAAGCAAGGAAATCAGTTAGAAAAAGGGAAACATATCACTTAAATTCAAGAACACGGAGCCTATAGGATACCGAAGCATTAGCTAGAGACCTTCTCACGAATACCACCCTACAACGAAGGAGGAATTCAACATAGCCATCAGAGAAATCAAGAGTAGAAAAGCAGCAGGAATAAAAAGCTTAACACATGAGATACGAAGTTAGACATGGGGGTAATTGCTAAGGGGAAGAACATGTGCGACAAACTGTAGACGGCGAACAACCTCCAAGATGCTAACAAAAGGTTTTAGTAACCGTTGGTGGTTTAGAGGCATCACACCACTAACAGCACTAGGAAAACTTTTCAAAAATGTGGCTGAATTGAATGAGAGATCCAGTGAGCTCCCGAAATGAGAACCGACAAACTAGCGGTCGGGCGTTTGATGAGCAACTCAATCCCATATGAAACCATTGCTAAAACAACGCCAACCACGAAGCAATTTAAACTATTACAGCTCTGTCCTTCGAGTTCATGCATCTTCTTTGAGATGAATTATGACACCTCATACTGAATTCCCAGATTGTTCAGAAACCTAGAGGTCGATGCCCCTTCTAAAAACCACAGCAACAGTTAATATAGGTACATAGAGTGTCCAGACGATGTGCGAGACCAGGAGAACAAGTTAAAGAGCTGCGAAAATTAAGAGATACAACCTGACCATGTTCGGAACCAGTGAAACACATTGGACTCAAACTAAACATAAAAGGTTAGATTCTGGAAAGATGCTGCTGTACTCTGTTTATGAGAGAGTTGACGCTCCGCACACTCAAGGACTTGCTCTGATCATGTCTAAAGAAGCACGAAAGCGCTGGTAAGATAAGAACCTCGACGGATCCAGAATCATCAAAGCACCATTCAAAACAAAGAAGGAGGGAATCAGAATGGAATTTATCCAGTGTTGTGCACCCACCAATGATAGCAATAAAAAAATGAAGATCAGTTCCATGAGAACCTGCAATCAATCATAGTAAAGCGTCCAGAATAAGACCTGACCATCTTGATGAGAGACCTAAACGCCAAAATCGGAATGGACAACGTCGTGTGTGAAGATATCATCGGACGACATGGACAAGAAGAAAGAAACAAGAATGGTGGCAGATTTGTAAATTTATACCCATTCAGCAAAAGTTATAGGTGGCACAATATTCTCACATAAATGCATAAACAAACGTACACGGATCTCACCGGATCACACCACGGAGTACCAGATAGATCACATTTGTATCAATAAAATATTCAGAAGGTAAGGGAAAGACATGAGAACCAGGAGAGGAGCTGACATAGATTCAGAACACCACCTACCTGGTTGTTTCCAAGATGAAGCTGAAGCTAAAGAATCAGTGGACAATTGGACAAACACAATTAAGAAGTTTCAATACAGCCTTCCCATGAGATAATACCAAATTCAACCAATTCACTGAGCTGGATGGTTTGGTCGTGGAGCTTTCGTCGTTCTTCTGAACGGCATCATCAGCACAAACTTCAGAGAAAATTCTGTCTGAAGCTTTTGCTGATAATGTCGTTCAGAAGAACGATGAAAGCTCCACAACCAAACCATCCAGCTCAGAGAACAAAACTCCACCAAAATCATCCACCTGAGCCACAAATCTTCTCCAAAATCTCAACTAATTCAGCATAGCTATCAACAACATGTTTCAAGCCTTACAAGGTCAGCTCGAAGAAGAAGAAACTACTATGGAGGACGATTGGACAGGGATGAAAGAAGCATTAACTTTGACGTGTCATGAGGTTCTATTTCTCAAGAAGCATCATCACAAGGAATGGATCTCCACCGAATCTCTGGTTAAGATTCAAGAAACGAGGAACAACAGGACAGCAATTAACTACAATTGAACAAGAACAGAGAAAGTCAAGGCACAAACTGAATGCACAGTAGCAAACGAGCAAGTGAAGTGGAACATTAGAGCCGACAAGCAGAAATTCGTGGAAGACCTAGCAACGACAGAGGGAAGGCGGTAAGAGGAGGAAATATGAAACAACTATATGACCCAATGAAGAAACTAGGAGGGAAATATCACAAACAAGAGAGACCAGTCAAGGACAATGAAGGTGAACTAATCACTGATATTGAAGAACAGAGGAACAGGTGGGTAGATCGTTTTGAGGAACTCTTGAATAGACCAGATCCATTGAATCCACCTGACGTCTAAGCAGTACACACAAACCTTATAGATGTCACTCCATCAACGACAGAAGAAATAAGGATGGCCGGTCATCAGACAACTCAACAGTGGGAAAGCAGTAGGACCACACAACAAATCAGCTGAAGCACTGAAGAAACACATGTAAGCAACTGCGAACATACTCCATCTTCTAGTCAGGAAGATCTGAGAGGAAGAACAAGTACCACTGACAGACTGAAAATACGGACAATTCATCAAGACACCGAAGAAAGGAAATGTGAGAACTACAGAGGCATCACACTACTATCACTACCAAGAAACGTTTAAAACAGAGTGTTGTTGAACCGGATGAAAGTTTCAATAGACGTCCAGGATCGAGATCAACAGAGCGGATTCCGTAATGGTTGATCGTTCACAGACCGAATTGCGACACTACAGATCATTCTTGAACAATCAATTGAATGGAACTCAACATTATAGATCAACTTCACTGACTGTGAGAAGACGTTTAACAGTGTGAACAGAAAGACCTTATGGAGACTTCTTCGACACTATTGTGTGAATATCTGATAAGATCATCAACATCATCTGGAAGTTATAGAACTGACTACAGTGCAAGGTGGTGCATGGCGGACAGCTGATAGATGAACCCCAACTGATGACCGGTGTCAGATATGACTGCTTACACCCGTTTCTTCTCTTTCTTCTTGTTGTTGACTTGATTATTTAGACCTCCATATCTGTAGGAAAGCACTGAATACACTGGACACCGTGGATGTAACTAAACGATTTGGACTTCACCGATGACCTAGTTCTTCTCTTCCATACACACCGACAAATGCACGTCAAAACAACCCGTATAACAGCAGCAGCCTCTGCATCAGTAGGCCTCAACATGCACAATGGAAAAAGCAAGATCGTGCAACTCAACATGGAGAAGACCAACCCAATCCCATTTGATTGAGAAACTGTGACGGAGGTGGAAAATTTAACGTGTCTGGATAGTATCGTCGATGAACATGGAGGATCTGATGCAGATGTGAAGGCAAATTAAGGAGAGCATTCCTTCAGTTGTAAAACACACGCAACTCAAAACAACTGTCTGTAAGTCCACATCAAATTCTGAAACTTCCATTCTTCTCTCTGTCGTGCAGTTTAACCTTTGTTCAGATCTCGTTTAGCTACACCTTTTGTTCTTCAGTCTCTCTCGTCTGAGCTTTTGTTATGTGATTTTGTTTGAAGACTTATCCTTTGTTACCTAATTTTCTCTTGCATGTTGCCGGACTATTAACAGTAAGGTCGTGTTTGACCAAGCTCAAGGTCACGGCGTGGTTCAGTGTGTGACTGCTAACTTTCTGACTGTCTGCTTTGGAGGATTGCTGGAATACCTGCAGATAGATATTTGATCCCATCTTGTTGGGAATATTTTTATCGATTCTCAGGTATCGAACCCTTTAGTATTAACTGTTTATTTTGCTGTTTAGTGCGCTGCTTTGCGTTAGGAAAACCTGTGACTGTATAGCACAGGCTGTACCGTTTGGGGTATTTTGTATTTTTGATATAATTTGTTCTATTTTCTAAATTAGAACCGTATAAATTGAGCGCGGAGTTTGTGTTTCGATATAATTTAATACGGATGTCTCAAAAACGCCTCGTAAGCTATACAGAAGAACGTAGTCTGGCCTATTTGAGTAAATTTTGGTTCGTTAGTCCTGCGTTCAAACCGAATACTGGCAGTCCGGTCGTTAAAGTCACTATAGTGTGTTTTGCGGCAAATAAATCCATAAAATAAAGAGTTTTTCAATTTTTTGACATTGATTCTGACCCTAATTTGTTTTTCTTAACACACATAGTTGAAGGCTCTCTGTCAGGCATTCGCACCAGATCAAGAGTGGGCAGATCATACTACGCATCTTTAGCAATCTTAGACAAAACGCTTCTCGATTTATCGGGTTCAATTTCTTATGTCCAGATTGATCCTGACGATGAATATTGGATGATCGCTAGTTATATTTCAAAGTTAATGTATAATTGAACTGTACAATTCAGGGTTTGACGTCTTGATCATGTTCATTCTTTTCAATGAATATTGCTAGCCAACACGATGTAGGTGATTGCACTTTTTGTAACATGTACATTGAAAGGTCATGAGTTAGTAGTGACCTACTTTTATCAAGAAAACGCGATTGGTATAACGGAAACAATTATAATACACAAGTCCACCAGTGATTGTTTTACTGTGCCTGTTTGTTTAAGTGCACCAAAACATACTATCTTCCGTTCTTTGCGACCTTGCACGAACTCTTGTACGCTCAGTATTCTCGCTTGTAGATTTTGGCACGATCTCGGTATTATTTCGATATCACGAGATCGCCAACAAATACATCTTAACCATAGACTTCAACCGCCTCCTGATATTTGGCCTCCGTAGAGGTCTAACCCGGCAACTAGCATGTATTCCATCTGTAGTGGTGATCATAATCAACCGCAAGCCGACACCCACCACAGATTTTTCATAAATACGTTTGAATGTGTTATGCGATTAAAAGACATAATAATGTGTTAAAACAAAGAAAAACAGGTGACTCATTGAAATATCTGAATGACAGCAGCAGGTAATTCAGGTATTCGAGCAGGCCATCACTTTCGTGTAAATGCGTTGTCAAAATCCGAATGCCTTCACTGACCCTAGACTTTGTTTGCATGAAACCTGATCAGTAGCTCCTTGGTTTAAAAAACAACCTTTTGTGTGAGCCTGTTGGTCAAACTGCAAGAAGCCTCATTACTTGCGATTTCGTTGACAGTTCCCTTCGCTGAAAAAGAAATTTTTTAATAAAGGAAACTTTGGGAGTACATAGTTTTTATTGGATAATTAAAGGATGGAAGTCTTAAAAAGATTATAACAACACTCAACAATTACCATATTACTGGAACACTGAGGAAAATTTAAAACTATTTGCGGAAACATAGTAATTCCTCGCTCACTCCAAATTATAAGGACACCCTGGAGCGTATTCAACGGCAAGCCATGAAATCAGTTTGGGAACTTGAATTCAAGCCTTAAGAAGTGGGCCTCCATTCACTTAACCTTTATCAGTTAGAGTATAAGCATCTTAGAGGTGACCTTCTGATGGCTTATAATATCCTTAACACTTCTGGACATCCTATCAAACACCTACTTAAGCTTAGTTTCAATACTTACCTAGGGGGTAATTTCGTGCCTATAGGTAACCCTCGTGCTATTGATAGAAGAAACCAGACAAGTAGTGAATAGGTCTTTATTTCGATCTTAGCGCAGCCACAGTGGAGCGCGGGATTATCTGTCCAGACAAACAAAGGCTTTCAACATTCAATATAAGATAATAGGGAATATAACGCTTATACAAAATAAGGAAGTGAATGAATACTTTTTTGAATGAATACTGTTTTGGCATATGCTTGGTTGTTTGGGGTCATCTATTAACCAACCAACACCCAAAAACTGGAGACACAACATAGCAGAATGGAATGTAGACACAACTTCTACTCCTTAAGAGTTGACCAATGCTGGAATCCGCTGCCGGCCGAGCTAGTCCAAGCGACTTCCCAGGAGTCCTTTAAGAGGAAACTTGATCTATTCTTAAGGATTTATCAATTTCTTTTCCTGTTTTCCTGTTAACATACCTAGGTTCCTGCCTGGAGGATTTGGTGATCATCTGCTACTAGACATGGAGGCCTGTTAAGTGAAAGCTTCTTCTATTCCGTCCACAACCATTTGAACCATTATTATGTTGAATTTGAAGTAATTGCTTACATCACCTTGATGACAAAATCTGAAGCTTTGTGTAACAAAATGACTGGCTTATGATGGTGCAAAAATCTAAAAGAAAAGCTGTCACAAAAGTAACTTTGACAGTCTTTCAAAGTATCTTTTTTAAATCTGCTCTACTCCACAAGGACGTAATGGGGAGCGCGTTTCAGATTCGTCGCCAATGAGGTGTTGTGTTTGCAGTTTGGAGTTCCAAAATCCATCCAATACTCTTATTTTATGTGGCAACTGCAATACAATTGTTCATCAGGGATGTTATGGCGTGCCGAAACTAACTGGTGTTAATAACTGGTTTTGTAGGAAATGCGAGTCGCAAGTTCGCATGAGCAAAATCGTAAGATACAGTCATGTGTAAACTTATTAATAGCGTTGCGATCTGTGCCCAATTAAGGATGGTGCATTTAAACGCAGCAACGGCGTTCGATGTGGTAAGATTGGGCTTCATTCAGGATGTATTCCAGTACAGGTTGGGCCCATATCATCTGTGCAATATACATACCTGAAGTATTTTTCACTGATCTTAGCAACATGGAGCTTATATCAGTTGAGAACGTGATGCCTGATAGGCTTGGTCGGGTGAGTAATATAATGATCGATTATACGGCAAGACTATAATTTATGGACGGACCAATTAGATATAAGATAACGAGTCACGAATTTTTGCGCGGAATTCATGGGTACATTTGGCTGAATAGGGTTTTGGCATTATAGCTAATATCAGTTTGCGATTAAAACCCCAAATCTAATTTTTAACACTAGCCATCAACTGTAAATGAGAATTCTAACTGCTTTATGACCCTTATTTAGTCCTAATTAGTAGGTGTCAATCCCTAGGGGCACTTCAGCGTCTCTCGAAGGTCGTCCATATATTATAGTCTCACCGCCAATTTTTACAAAGTATTCACTTCTGTGTTGGTTAACATGTGTTATTAATCATGTGGAAACTCGGTGTGCGATTTTGTCATAGGTGGTACCACATATTAGCTGTTAATTAGTCTTATTGGAAATTCAAATCTGAACCACACGAAGTATTCCTTATATGGAGACCTATGAACAAGCCAGTTTTCTCTATAAATTCATTGGAAATCAAGCTTGACACGTGATAACTGTTCTAAAAATAATCAAATCACTTGTAGTCAACAAAAAGAAGACTGGCGAAAACTAAAAAAACTGAATTAACCTAGTATCTATATACGGCAAAAGTTCAATACAATGACGACCTTAAGTCAACCAATCGGAATTAAGACACATTCCCTAATTATCTTGCGAAAAGTTTCAAGTTCAGTAATAGATAACGTGTATATCATCATTAACCACGTAAAAATGGGCAATTTTTGGTTCTTAGAATGCTTTTTTTAAGACCAACCAAATATCTACTATGTGACGATAAAGTGAATTTCAGATAGTTCTTAGGTTAACTTATTTGTCATACCTGCTTCTAAGGCACATTATGCGTCTAATTGCGTAATGCTGTTCACTACGTAATCAAGTGCCTAATGAAGCCAAATAATGTGATCCCTTTCTTATTCTTGCTTTTAATCTCAACCCCAAGTTTCTCAACTTTGTAAACAGGAAGGTGGCGAAGCATCGCATTGTAAATGATGTCAGTTCGTGTCAAAAAACCTGACTCCAATTTGTAGACTCAACTTAAAACTCCATTTTAAATCTTAGTATCTAACCCTAAGCTTTTTGTTTTATAACTGATCTCAGTGGGTGGCGAACACTGATGTGATAACCACATAGGGTTATAAAGTTACTAGCCCGACTCCTAGTATGTATGTATATATGTTGACTTGCTTTTTTCTTTATTGGAAGGGATAATTCGACTTGCGAAGACTAATTATTACGGTCAAAGCTGTTATTTCCTTATTTCATGTTGTTAATTGTCTTATAATTAGATGACACTTCCTGATCAGCTGACAAGTTGTCCAAGGTCGTCGCCATTTGTTCCCTTAGGATAATGGAGCCCATGTACATCATTGGTTTGGAATCAGGGTCTTCCAACTCTCCTAGGTGAACTCTCCATATCCACCAACCCGGTTAAAGTGTCGGATATTTGTTTTTCGTCCTCTCAACTTCGTAAGCAACACATTCGCAGCGAGAATGACTTCCCTAGCAGAGGCTATATACGCGTGGCCATGTGAGAGCATTTCGAGAGGGAGAGTGAACCCTGCTCACTCTCAGCCGTACCAGGGCATTCGGGCGCAGGATAGTCTCACGGAATATATAGTTCCAGACCCGTGTTTATACTTATAATCACGAGTAGCTTATCATTGTTAAGACGACTTTTGAATATGTATATGCTTGATTTATGTTCATAATGAAGGTAAATGAATACTTTAGAGTGTAGAGTTCTTTCACATTAAGTAAGCTTATAATTGTGTTGAGTTCGTTAGCAATACTTTAAGACGACTGTGAGAATCAATCCTCACTGTCTTTTTAATCAGTTTCTTGTTATCATAATAGTATGGGACATCCTTTCGATATCCTTTTATGCCATTTTTTTCCTATGAAGAACTGAATGTAACCATCAGTAATAACTACTACTTTTTAAAGGCTTATTTCAAAAACAAGGGAGAATTTGTTAGGGCTGTCCCTTTATATCTATATTTATGTGATCAAAAGTGTACATATTTGGTGTACATATTTGTTACTATTTAGTCATTAGTAATCTAACCCCACTTGTTATCCGAAAGATTCGATGTACTAGTTGCGAAAAAGAATTAGCTTGTTCATTCCGTTTATTCTCAGCAACAGTGAGTATGACAGTATTGTGAGCCAAAAGTTTTGGGGGTTTTTACTGCTACTCGGTTATTTAAACCTTAAAGTAAAGCATAAAGTGGTAAACTGTTCCAATATCTTCCTAACAGTAAATTCTAACAAAATTCGCCATTTAGTATGTTCAGAAATAAAGAATTTCATTGCTTTGTTCCTTACATAACATGTGTTCTAAATAAAATCAGAGCATATTTATCAGAATATTGAAAATAGCTTCAAAATAGGGAATTCTGTAGACAGGCGAAGAAATTTGTTAAATTAACGGTTCAACGGGACTGTAGTTTCTTACACTTCAGAATTTCCAGTCAAAAATTTTAATTGTACGTTAATCATAAAATTGTCCAAAGTAAGGTAGTACTAGGAAGATTCCTGAATGGTTATACTTTAATAAAAGGAATGCATAACCTATGATTTGTCACATCGCTACCACCACGATCGTTTCAGATTCACTTCACTAAACTAATTTCTCTACTCGAAGGCTTGAGTGCTATCTCGATCTTGCCGTTCTTTTCAACTGTGTATGGGTTGATAACCAATCACAGTACAATCGCGAATAACATAAATTTCATCAGTCAAGTGTTTCTGACAGTATAAATTTTAAATAACTATTTAAACTCTATGGCTACTGTTCATAGTTGATAATTGTTGTTGAAATTCCCCTCTAAATTTTATATTTTAAAGTCGTGTATATTTTGCGAAAGAAATCAACGAAGCTCTCTAGCGAACTACGGAGCTTGTATCCAATGTGCGTGGAAAAATTGCCGTTTATATTTTCATGTTTCTTGGTAAGCAATGACCGTTTTCGTACTTTAGCTTAAATTCTGTTTCTTGTTGGATTTTCTTTGTTGCTCTTTTTTTGTACCGTCAGTTAGACTATTCTGTAGAAGCTACTCGTTAATCCACATGTTTTACCGGTTTTGAATGATCACATCCTTTTGGGTACTTTTTTGAAATCCACTTCTTTTATCTGTTAATGACTGTGATAACTTGAATCACTCTTAATGCATACCTTTAATGTTACTGCATAAAATGTTGGAATAATGGTTTCTTTTTTGGTTCGACTTTGAAGCCGTATTCCCCCATAACTGAGCTAGGGTTGACTAAATGATAATTCACCGCTCCGGTGCAGTTATATATCATGCGGTGTTTCAAGACTTTAAATTTAATTGATTGCAGACTGTTCTTTACCAGGTTTATTTTCGTGATCATCCATGAACAGTGGTATTGACTGTGACAACTCTCATGGGAATTAATACTTGAGTATTCGGACCTCCATTTCTTGTCACTGATTGACTCTATATATGTGCCTGGAAAGTTAACTATTTCCTCTGTGAATATCACTCAGTTATCTATAAACCAATTTAGTCATAAAATCCCATTTGATAAGAGAAAAGGGGATGTTGACTATCTATAGTAAATAATTGTGCACTTTATTTACATTTTCTAGAGAATTAGGTTCATGAATTCAAAAAGATCAGTACAGATTTTTTTAGATAGTTGAATATCTGTTGATACAAAATTTTATATTAAGGTTTTGGTGGAGTTCCAGCTCAGAGAACAAACCTCCACCAAAATCATCCACCTGAGCTACAAATCTTCTCCATCATCTCTTTATATTAAGGTATTGAACTCCCAACGAAGTCTTGTTATTGTATTTGAATATGAGATGATACATATGTACAATCTGCAATTCCATAGATATATAGTCTGTTTCCACTTTAAGCCCAACAATAAGTAACCGGACAAATATTGTCGAATTTTATGATTTAGCTGCTTATATAGATGAAAACTTAACGATAAAATACTTTCAAATGTCCCCGCGGACTAAAACTTGTTTATGTTGGTCCGTTTAGTGTTTCTTTATTTAAACATAATCCCTGTATTCAACGAAATTTCTTCTTCTCAGTGAGTTACTTCTCAGTACAGGCATGCAGACGGAATCGCAGATGATAGTTCTAATGATGCCTTTTTTAAAGTGTTTTGGTAATTGTATCTGCTACTTTGACGCAGTGGTCGGGATTGATTTGTCTGTACATTCACTTGCTTCCAGGGTTCTTTGGTCACATTTCCACGTTGCTGAGAGTGCTATTAATTCAGTTCGCTTGTTAGATACCTCAAGAAAGTATCCTTTTAAGGTGTGTAGTTAGGAAGTGATAACCACCCTGACACCTTAAAACATGCGAGATTTACTAATTTATAGTCAAACCCCATTTTTTATTACGATACACTCCTGCTTCCACTATCAACTCTTATCCTTTGTCCTCGACGTTTTCCACATGTGCTGCTAGGTCTAGAGATTCGAGTTCCCGAAATGCACTTCGAGATCTGCTGAGACGGCTATCCAAACTATATGTTGGACATGTGTTACGCATACTCAACTGTCACCAACCCCGACAGACTATGATTACCAGTGTATTAGGTTGGAAGAAAGTTAGTGAGGTCAGACTAAGATATGGGGTTACTGACAGGCGAAAACACGAAAAATTTGTAAGACCTACGCTAGGACACTGTGAAGACTATATCCCACAGACTGAAAAGTGACACATATCCTGAAAAATGTTGGAACAGTTTCACAGACAATTTTTAAGGCACGTAGTTCGAAAATTACGATTTTTCCATATTAACTTACGGCAGATTAAGATGCGAACTATTCATAATGAGGTAACAAGAAACTGGATATTATATATGCTTTTTTAGCCACATAAAAACAACTCAGAGGGGATAAACAGAGAGTTTGACATTTAGTACAGATAGTGATTGCGTAATTAACTCTAAACGGTTAGAATCTATAAGCAGTGGTGGTATCTTCTGCTTATTCATCGAATAAATGGTAGACTTTTATGTAAGTTTTAATGTTATAACAAAAGTACATTCCAAATCTTATTCCACGATCACATATTTTGTTTAGTAATATCCATCACATCTGCATCTTACTGGACGTAGAAAAACCACAGCAAGAAAATTCCCTAGAGTTCAACTTAATAATGAGAAAGTTGGGAACATTTATCAGGGACAACTAGGGAAAGATAGTCGACCGTGAAAGTGATATTCATCTCGAGGTAGCTTTGTATGGTGGGTAGCAGGAGCGGAAAAAAATGGAGAAAACAGTAGTGATAGGTAACAGTGTGCAACTGTTCAAACTAATCAAGGAGACAGGTATTAAGAATCCAGGTGTTGGCGAAACTATCTCGGTAAAAGATGGGGTATCATTCAGTCTCAATTCAGGAGATTGAACTGATGGACAAATTATAAGGATAACAAGCCTATTATAACAAATTAAGTTTAAGTGTAACTCTGTGATGTAAGTTCTCCAACTCTTGGTGAGGTTAAAAAGGCTATAAGTAATCTAAAGCGATGGAGAGCAGCAGGGCCTGATGGCCCAGTTCTAGCAGTCAGGTCAACTAGGCTTTTACCTAAAATCTGGGGACTGGACGTAATCCTCTGACTGGTCTCGGTCTATAAGAAAGGATAAAAATCCACTTGTGACAATCACAGAGGAACCAGTTTACCCAATATAGTGTCTAAAATATTAACCTCAATAATACTTCGATGTTTAACTAGAGATCGTGAAGAACAAACCCGAAAAAACCAGACCGACTTCAGACTCGAACCTGAATGCATAGACCAAATATTCACCCTTTGGTAGACTCGAGAACACGAATATACTTCTCGACGTCCAACTCTATTGAACATGAGGTTCTGTGGCAGTGTCTGTTGTTCAAAGGCGTCCCAAAGAAGTAGATTAACCCTTGTACAGGTTATCTACTCGAACACTGCTAGTCGAACCAGGGCTAATGGCGAACTGCTATCGGAATTGGTTACTTCAAGTGGTGTTTGTCAGAGTTGTTTTGTTTTCCCATTTCTATTTAACTTCGTCATAGACATGCTTTTAAATACAAAACTTTCATCGTATGGCTTTTCAGGGGTTGATTTTCGGCCACGAGATTCACTTGTTGACTTAGAATACACAGATGATGTAGTCCTGTTTGATAAAGACGCTGACAAAACACAGTCTTCTGACCATCTTAAGCAACAATGAAAACATGTTTGAGATGGGGTTCTCTTTCTTCAGGCGCAGAATGTCACTTCAGGATTGGCTTGCATCAGAACCCGAATTAATGGTAGGAAGTGAAGTATTTGAACGCATCTACCGCTCCACTTATCTTGAGAGTCTCATCAATGCCGATGGTGTGGTGTCTGAGGAAATCTCGTCACGGATTCATAAGGCTCGATCGATTATCGCTAAGATGCGTCACTTTCAGTGTAGGTGAGATATCTGTCTTTGAAGCAAAGAGGGAGTTCATTGCGCACTAGTTTTCTCCGTTCCACCTTATGGATGTGAAACATGGTCATTAGGAATGGGGGATATTCGTAGGTTATTGGTACTAGACCATAGGTGTCTTCGAAGCATTGCTCATGTATTTTGGGACCACGGAGTAAGCCATGAGTGGGTTAGGAATAAGCTACTAGGTAAGTATGAGAAGCGGATTGATGATGCAGTCAATCTTCACCAACTGAGGTGGTTAGGATATGTTACACATTCTCAACTACTGTCTACCTCTACGACCCACGTTTTCGAGTGTAGGAGTCTGAAAGAAAGCTACTGTCGGCCGAAAAAAAACACGGGATCAGTCCGTGAAGTGACTGAAAATTGGACTTAGCAATTTCCACGTGATTATCATAATTAATGGTTGTGGACTATGAATGACATGAGTGGAAATTGTTTGGAATGACGCAGGTGTATTCGTTCTTTGTCTTCCTCCATATTCTGCGATTCCCGATTGGTTACAAATTCTTTTGTTTTTATATCACTAATTTATATTTTCCTCTCGAATGGTATTTTCAATGTGTAACCTTTTGTAGTACCATTGATACTGGTGCTGCCGTGCGCGACCGGCCTCAAGCAGTTATCCCTTGGATTCTGCCGTCACGCTCCCAGGTCGTTAAGACCAACACTAATCCAATTTCATTTTCAGGTTGCTCAAGAAATACCCTTCCACTGTGTGGGCAGCCGGGAAGTGATATCAGCCCTCATTCCCGTAACAGTATACGAGACCAAGTTGGTCACATTCAAATCCTTCCTACAGCTACTAATAACTCTCTTATCTCCATGACTAACCCTCCTCACGTCTCTTTATCACCTCGCACCGCTAGGGCAAACGATTCGAGTATGCGGATCGTTGTTCCTGGTCTCCTGAAACCACGCTTTTAACGTCCGAACACTGTGCCAAATAGGACAGCAGGCTTCCTTAGTTATGACTTTAGAATTCCGCTCCATCGATGTGTGCTGCATCTCCGAAATTCGCATACAGGATCCGAGTAGCGTCATTCATTTGACCTCACCATGCCAAAATAAAGAACCGATTCGATTCATACTTCGTGTATCTGGAAGCCCTGATTCTGCTTCCCGTGGCCTCACTGGCGTAGGTATAGAATTGAGTCCTAGGGCAGAACTAGCTCTCTTAGAGTGGATCCCAGTAGACAGTCGTTTGTACGCTGTCCGACTGAGCGGAACAGTAAGGATCCGAAAAGATAGTGACACTCGTCGTTGCCTCTTCGTCGTCTCTGCCTATTCTCCCACTGACTGCAGCGCAGATGATGTAAAAGATGAGTTTTACAGAAAGCTTTCGGACCTTCTCCGAAAAGCTAGGCGCTCTGATGTAGTAATAGTGGCCGGTGACTTTAATGCTCAAGTAGGTAAACTGAGCGATAGGGAAAGACACCTAGGTGGATCTTATGGTGTCGTGGATCAAAGAACAGATAATGACGACCGTCTGTTGCAACTATGCTCAGATAACCGCCTGTTCCTTTGCAAATACTAACTTTAAGCATAAGGAAAAACATCTTTTAACATGGCGACCCCCTAATTCGTCCCAACGTTGGACCCAAATAGATCACATGGCTATCAGCCACCGATGGAGGGGCTCGATAGAGGACTGTTGCTCATTCTGGAGCACATGCTTAGATTCAGATCATGCTCTAGTACGAGCGCGTGTTTGCCTGCGTCTTACTGGACGTAGGAAAGATGCTGCAAGGAAACCTTAGGTGCATACTTAATGATAGTCAAACTAAGAGTATATTTCAGGAACAACTAGGAAAACAGTTAGGCAGCCATGTATGTGATGTCCACCCCGAGGCAGCATGGAATGATATCCGAAAAGCTCTGGAAACAGCAGTGATATCTGCTAGTAAGGTAAACCACAAGGTTAGGGAGCAACACTGGATCTCAGCAGCATCTATCGCACTTATAGATGCTCGGAAACTCATTCCATCTGGCTCTGAACATAATGAAGAGCGGAGTCAGCTTAAGCGCAAGCTGACAAGAAGTCTACGCAATGATCGTGAACAGTGGTGGGTAGCGAAAGCAAGAGAGATGGAGAAGGCAGCGGCAATAGGTAATAGCAGACAATTGTTCAGACTTGTTAAGGAAACCGGTATTAGGAAACCAACTGTTAGCGAAACAATCTCAGAGAAAGATGGACATATTATTCATTCCCAATCCAGGAGATTGGATCGATGGGCAGAAAACTTTAGGGATCAGTTCAACTGGCCTTCAGTCACACTTTGGTTTCCCACGATCTCCAGTCTACCTGAATGGCAAGTTAATGTAGGTCCTCCGTCTCTTTATGAAGTTGAAAAAGCCATAGGAAATCTGAAACGAGGGAGAGCAGCAGGCCCTGACAGGTTTACTCCTGAGATTTTTAAGGATGGTGGTCCAGTATTAGCAATGAGATTAACCGAGGTCTTAGGTAGAATTTGGGAACTGGACGTAATCCCATCTGACTGGTCTCAATCACTGATTGTGCCAGTCTATAAGAAAGGACAAAAGTCCTATTGTGACAATCATAGAGGAATCAGTTTGACTAATATAGTGTCTAAAATATTAGCTTCAATAATACTTCGACGACTAACCAAAGCTCGTGAAGAACAGACTAGAGAAAACCAGGCTGGTTTTCGACCTGGACGTGGTTGTATAGACCAAATATTCACACTACGTCAGGTTCTAGAACACAGACACACATTCAGACGCCCCACAATGGTAGTATTTCTCGATCTTAAGGCGGCATTCGACTCTGTTGACCGTGAGGTTCTATGGCAGTGTTTGTCACTGAAAGGAGTACCAAAGAAGTATATTAACCTTGTAAAGGCTCTCTACTCGAACACAACTGGTAGAGTGAGAGCTTATGGCGAACTGTCATCAGAATTGATTACATCAAGTGGTGTTCGTCAGGGCTGTCCACTCTCCCCATTCTTGTTCAACTTTGTGGTCGACGTACTTTTAGAGATAACACTCTCCTCATTTAAATTTCCAGGGGTTGAACTTCTACCGGGAGGTTCACTTGTTGACTTAGAATATGCAGATGACATAGTTTTATTTGGTGAAGACGCTGACAAAATGCAGAGTCTTCTGACCACTCTAAGCAACAATGCAAGCATGTTCGGGATGCGATTCTCTCCCTCGAAATGCAAAATGTTGCTTCAGGATCGGGCTGCATCGACGCCTGAACTAATGATAGGGAGTGAAGTAGTTGAGCGTGTCGAACGCTTCACTTATCTTGGGAGTCTCGTCAGTCCTTGTGGTCTGGTGTGTGACGAAATCTCAGCACGGATACAGAAGGCTCGACTAGCTTTCGCCAACTTGTGTCATTTATGGCATAGGCGAGATATCCGTCTATCAACCAAAGGACGTGTTTACTGTGGCGCAGTTCGTTCTGTCCTACTTTATGGCAGTGAAACATGGCCGATAAGAGTAGAAGATATTCCTAGGTTACTAGTATTTGATCATAGGTGTCTTCGAAATATTGCTCGTATATCCTGGGACCATCGAGTAAGTAACGCAGTTGTTAGGAAACGGGTACTAGGTAAGGATGGCAAATCAATTGATGAAGTGGTGAAACTTCATCAGTTGAGATGGCTGGGACACGTGTTACATATGCCCAACCACCGACTGCCTCGACGTGCGATGTTCAGTGGTATAGGAGTAGGCTGGAAGAAAGCTAGGGGCGGCCAGACCAAAACATGGCACAAGTCCATGAAGTCACTGACAAGTGGTCTGAGTCATGTTGGTAGGTGTAGACTACCTAGTTGGGAACCGCGAGATGATAGCAACCGATGGTTAGACACCTTGAATGACATGGCTCAAAATCGTTTGCAATGGCGCAGGTGCATCCACTCTTTGTGTTCTCCCAAATTTTGATCTCCTGATTCCCCCTTGTCTCTTTTTTCTCTTCCAAAGTTTATTTCACTGTATTATACTCTTTAAGTAACATCTACAAACACTAATCTTTCCGATTACTGCTTATACCCTTATTACCTCTACCACTACGGGATTTGAATCGACCACGGCATCTCTCTGCTAATGTGGTGTGGCAACTCGAACTAATGTACATACGTACGAAGTTCTACGTTGTTACTGACTGATTGGCTGACGGTTATTTGTTTTATTTATCGTTCTGTGCGTTAATGCTTATAACATGACCCATTTTTTGTCACTAACGTTATCTTGGGTGTTCAAATACATGAAACTTTTGTCTAATGAATTATGTGTAATGGGACGTATTTATTTTATAATATTATGTATATTTACTTTTGACTACATAAGGGAACATCGAATATGCCATAACTTGTAACTTGCTTGGCAAGCAGCTTTCACATAGATGAATTGATATTTTTGCAGCTGTTTTTCTTTAGCTATTTGCGTCCAAAATGTCTGGTGTCAAAAATGTTTGGTACATATCCCGTAATGTCACAAACATTTGGTTGAACACAACTAATCCGAAGACGTCGAAGTATTGCTGTTAGTCCGTTTCGGTCAATATGAGTTGGTTGATTAGTTTCCACTGTTTCTTCCGCTAATATTAATTTATATTAATTGTTGCTGTGGTTGTTAGAAGGGGAAACAGCCTCGTGATTAACAAAGAACTCTGACTTCTACCATGAGTCGTCATAATTCTTCCAAATGAAGATCCTTCAACTTCCAGGGAACAGTTTGAGTGTTTTTATCTGGTTGGCGTTTTTTAGCAAGGTCGGTTTCTACGAGAGGAGGCTACTGACCCCATACCCTAACATTTCTTATCCGTACTTGCGATCGCAAGTAGTCCTAGAAAGGCTACAGGAAGAATTTTTTCTCTCTTACTATACAATTTGTGGCATCCAGTAAATGGAATTTGATCTGATGTATAAATGTATCAGTCTAGGTTAACAAAAAGGTAAACAATAAAACTTCAAAAAGCACTAGTAAAGTTTGACTAGGTAAAAAAGAGGGTAAATTAACAGTTGTTGTAATTACTCAGTAACCTCTGAAAAGTTCATATTTGCTGTCACTCACTCCTAATCTGTAGTTGAAACTAATATAGACAACAATAAAGCCGGAGAGTCAAGAATTACTTTTACTGGCGCATTTCAAATTACCTCAGTTTCCTACTTACTACTTTGCGGCATCTTTACTATTCAAAAGTCTGTCATACTCCCCAATCGTTTTGCCATTTAATGTCAGTTTCATGACCAGTTATTAGTCGGCTATATCGTATCACTGTACATTACCTATTGTTTAGTGTGATATCCATTATTTTACTAACCCATACTTCGTATCACATACTATGAAACTGGGACTTTTATAAATAAGGCTATAACTTAGCAGTTGGAACGTTCAAGTTTCAGCTGTTATGTTATTGCTTAAAACTGCTTTTTACCTATCTCTAATATTTGAATAACTCATAAGTACGACTTAATCTCGATTGTAGGAACCTGTAATTGATGATTAAGTATCACTATATTATAACCTTAAAGAAAGTTTAAAATGTCACTCATTGTGTCAGTCAGACATATTAACAACATACTAATCAGACTGTTAGTGATTTCGTTGTCTTTTCATTTTCTATTTGTAAACGTAATAATCGAAAGAAATATAGATATCTATATTTCTATATAAATTTCAACTTTCTTTTAATTCATATTAGTGAGGAACTTCTTTAACTGAAAGAATTCTTTCTGGTTACATTTTTGCTTACTGAACTGCTTCCCCCATAACAATACTCATAATAATAATAATAATAATTATTATTATTGTTTCACTATCATACACTAATTTATGTCATTTGTTGTTCTTTTATTACACGAGTTTTACATTCTCTAACTCTTCACAACCCCACTATTATTATGTGGTGCATATGTATTTGTTGCCCCTTTGTATCAATGTTTATGTGATCAAATAAACAATAATAATAAATAAATAACATAAATTGTGATTTTTTCCACTTTTCCTAGTGCTAGTGCAGAAGGTTTACTTAGCGAGTTACCTGCAACTGAAGCGAATACATCTTTATCAATTGCCGAAATATTATTCAAGACAACTGATAAAAATAAACTTTCGCTTAATTTATCAGATGATTCAACTGAATTATCTAAAGAAATGAATCATAGTTGTGAACAACAATCTTATAGATATCCATTAAATGGTTTTTGTTGTTCGCAGCATAAAAAGGTATCTTGTTAAACTATTTAAAATTTTATCCCCTCTTCATCTGTTAATCTACTTTGATTATTATATAATGAAAATTAACTGGAAATAAACATGAGAATATCACCTTGTGTTTATTTGTTGTTAATTTAACTTTGAGTGGAATCCAGTAGAATGTATTCATAAGGTATATATGAAATGTTATAGGACTTTAAGACATTTCTAAAGAAGATAATTGTTAGCACCAATTGTCAGTTAGTTTTTTTTGGTGACGTAATTTCATTTCTGAAAAGCCAGTATTCATGGTTATGAATCTTTAATTATGGATATAAACGTCAACGTTGACAAAAAAATTTTGTTATATAGAATATTCTGTTGCTATTGTTAAGATGAATAATTTTACTCATATAATTATCGAAAATAACCAAGTATATTTTTTTAAAACACATGGATTGATAATGAAAGTGCTTATATGCAGGTCCAGTGACACATTTATATTTGCCTAAATGAAATAAAATAACAATCTCTATTTCCTTTTTTAAAATTTGTATTACTCCTTATTTTGCATGAAAAAAGACTTTTAATCATATTTTTGATTTTCAGAAATTCATGTCTGAAGCTTCCAATCTGAACTCAATTCCTGCTATTTCTCACGGGTAAGCGTATGTTATGCTCAAAGCCGCCAATCAGAAGCAGCGAATTATCGATCGGAACAAGGACGCGTAAAACGCGTGCGAGCAGCCTAGAGTACTGATTGGTCCTGCTTTCTGTCTAGCCCAGCCAGTTAAGCTCAGAACGCCAATCTCAGCCTCTGCAATATGAATCTTTATAGTTTCAAACATACTGAGTTTTATTTACCAATCAAACAGACCACAACGTAGCATAAAATAGAAAATAACATTTGTAAAAAATTTGGCCAAATGTGGCTGTGAATGTGGGAGGCAGTGACTAATAGACAGGGCATAATTCAAGAATGGTAAAACATATAATGATGGTTCATAGGTCAAAATAAGGTTTATAATACGAGAAATATGAATATGAATAGTTTAGTTATTTAACAATCATATGATAAAAATGTACGTTTAGTATTGGTCCATAAAAGGATCCCAAAGTTACCATTCGTTATTTTTCTTGGGACCTAACAGCGTAAAACATACTCTTAATAAGTTTGTTGCATACTACTGGTTCATATCAGTAAGAAATGTGCAGTTACGTTCATCTAGTGTTGAAAGCTCCCGCTGACTGAGAAACATAAGACAGCTCCGATATTATAAACTACAAAAACTTGGTCTGTAATATTTGTTACCGTGTTCATCAGCTGAAGTGGTTGGGACATGTTACACATTCCTAACTACTGTCCACCTCTACGACCCACGTTTTCGAGTGTAGGAGTAGTTTAAAAGGAAGCTACTGTCGGCTAAAACAAAACATGGGATCAGTCCGTGAAGTGACTGATAATTGGACTTAGCAATGTCCACTTGACTATCATAATTAATGGTTGTGGACTATGAATGACATGAGTGGAAATTGTTTGGAATGACGCAGGTGTATTTGTTCTTTGTCCTCCTCCATATTCTGCGATTCCTGATTGGTTACAACTTCTTTTGTTTTTATATCACTAATTTATATTTTCCTCTCGAATGGTATTTTCAATATGTAACCTTTTGTAGTACCATTAAAACTGTTACTGCCTTAAATAGTTTGAAATTTGGCTTTACAATTTCATATATATGCTAATGGTATATGGTGACTTGAACAGATGTGCAAATGTAGCATGTTCTACTTTGTAGTTGACTGATCAAAGACTGTCATTGTGTCGAAAGCTTGTCTCAGGAGGAGGGCGAACATAGTTTCATCTCAGAACAATGGAATACTGGGTATCGCATTGTTATTGTTGGACTGTTGAACAAAATCTTTCTGTTTTTTATAAATGTTAACTCGCGAATATGTTAGTCAAAAATCAAATTTATCGAACACCTTAATATAAATCCTACCGTCTTGCAAGAATTATAAGTATTCTTCACTGGTTGCGAAAGGTTCACACGTATTGTCAATTAAGTTTTATAGGGCTGTAATATACAAGAAAAGATTCCGGTCTTATTATTTCTTAACTTTACAATCTGTTATCTAGTGTCCATTTACACCATAAAATTCATTTTTTCAGTTCATCTAGATAATGAAAATTTACTGTTTTTCCCCTTGAACTAATCACTTTAAACTTATATTAGTATTTCAATATTGTTCATTTATACTAGCACTGACGTTAACAAAGGATGTAAGTCCCCTACGACTGAATTGTCTTGTGAAGTGAATAACCAACCTCCTAGACGCCGATCTTCTCAGCTGCGTCTTTCTCAGCGACCATATACTTCAGACCCAAACAGAACAGATGAGATTATTAACACTCAAGACGATTTAAAGAGTGATGGAAGGACTACGTCGGAATGCAAAAGTGAATTTAATCATCAAAGCTCTTCCACAGTACAGAAAGATCAAATTTATAGTGAAACTCGCTCTCCTGGATCTACAACAACCGACTGCCCAAATGTTAAACGGATCAAAATAGATGTAAACTTAAGTAAAGACAAAATTGGTGAAGTTATTGATACAGAACGAGTTCTTAGTAAGTTCTTAGTTGTGCTAAAATGCAGTCATAAAGGATTGTAACCCGTGTATATAGATCGTAATAATATTGTCCATATCTTATTATCTTGGTGGTAAGTAGTCTCAAATAGTATGAAACTCGCATCCCGGATTCTACTACTAATCAAATCTATTCAACCTCTTATTTACTTATTCAAGCACATAAACATTAGTACAAAGGGACATTAGAATATACATATGCGCCACACAATGACAACGGGATTATGAAGAGATAAAGAATGTAAAATGTGCTTAATAAAAAGAACAATAATGAACAGAAATTAGTGTATGCGAGTGAAATAATAATGGGAGGCGTTCAGTTAAAAAAATACAACCAAAATGGAATCTTTCAGTTAAAGAAGTTCCTCTCACTACTATGAAGAAAGTAAGTGAAAGTTACAACAAAGCCGCCACTGGCTTCTATTCTGAGCCATGTGCGATGACGTCTCAAGCCATTATGTTGAACTGTCTCTAGGACATCAACCAGGGAGTCGTGAAGAGTTGACAGATTCTAGTCCAGTAAAACTTTTATACCATGAAACCATTTGATACACTTACAACCTCTTCACTTTATCCAACCCACGCCAGCGTCGACAAATAATGCACGATATCGTCTCTCATGCCTGGTCAGTATGCACTTTGTTGTAGTAAATCCGTCGTTCTTGCGATGCCTGTATGTGCTACCTGGTGACACTCATGTATCATATTACGCTACCAGTCTTTCGGAATCACAGCCACCCAATTCTCGTCATCGTCCTGCCAGGTCAGGACTCCATATGCGTTCACTTTCAGTCGTTATATACTACTTATGTCAATATAAGTAGTACGCACCACACTACTACAACATCTACTACCACCACTTTAGTATCCATTTCTGTGCTGCTGTGGTGTTGCGAATGAGGCCGATTCACATTTGTGCCAGATCCTATGTTGCTTATGATTCGCTGGTTGATGAGCCATGCACAACCAGGTGTGTATAGGTCTCACAGCCTTAGTGTTGAATTACATTCAGAAGGTATTGTATACCTGATATAAAAATTAGCGACATATTTTGTCTATAACTTTATACATACCAAATTTTTCACTTTTAAGAGTTTCCCATTTAATCGGAAAACTTGAAGTAAAACTTATGAAATAAAGTTTTATCTAATTTTTGTCTCGATAATCCAATGAGAAGTTTATCAGAATTATGTGATATATTTGCGCAATACATTTCAAACAATCTGATCACACATATACTTGTTAAGACATTTTTATATGGAAATTAAAAGGTCAACTAGACATGTTAAAGGTAAGCCGTAATAAAAAAGAACTAATATTAAAGTACACAAAAATGTGATTACCACTCTGGATAATAAATCAGTATTACCAGGATAGGTTAAGTGTAAGAACAAATTGTTTTTGAACGCATAAAGGGGGTTTCAGTTTCCGTATAGACAAGGCTTCAATAAACTTTAGATACATCTTTGAAGGTTTTTGTATAACACTACAAATATTGACTTGAAGTCAACCTTATGACCAGTCTCATTCAAATGTTTCGCAATGGAGGATGATCTCTGTCTATCCTGTGATCTTATTTGACCATATAAAAATGTCTTAAAAAGTATATGTGTGATCAGATTGTTCAAAATGTATTGCGCAAATATATCACATAATTCTGATAAACTTCGTCTTCTCATTGCATTTATCAAAACGACTAATTGTTTTAATTTTTGTCTGTTAATTTAATTAACTGTTGGTGTACATAGTACTATGAAAGTTTTGAATATTACCTTGCTTTCATTAGAACAAATCATTCCATTTACACAAAATAGTTTAATTTTAATTTCCCTTGATCGCCATGATTATACAGCATCTCCGTCATCATCAGCAACAACAAACAATCAATCGGCTGTGACTAGTACAATTACATCATCCCAAAGTTCCGTTACTGATTCCACTATCCCTGTAACTTCTCAGGAAAATTTACCTCTAATACTACCGCGTCGACCTTTATCATTACGGGGTTTAGGCATTTCTTGTAATTCGAAGAATAGTTCAGTTTTAAATAATATAGCTGGAATGTATGTTGACTCACCATTGGCGCCTACAAATAAAGTCTCAATCTCAGCAAAATCCGATAATTCATTTCCACCTACATTAGCTACAATGCATGATTTGTTAGAATGGCAATGGGATCAAGCTGGAGCTTTACTAATGCAACAGGCAAAAAATACAGATGGTATGTGTTATCAATTGATTATTGTAATATTTTCGCAGAAATTTCCTCTTTTCTACAGTATGTATATTTATACATACCAAAATGAATGACTGCTTTATTTCAGCAGTCAATTTCACACAATTTGTTTGATTTTTTCAGAGAACTTATCAAGTATCTTTAAATAGTGAATGCACTGTATACATTTTAAAATAATTTTAGTGTTGATAAAATTGATACAGTTGTAATATGAATAAGTACTTTATGATGTGGTCCGAAGCTAAAATCAAGCAGTGGTGAAACGAAATTGTACTACTGTTTTGGGTTTTGACACCTTTCATGCATAGTATTCCTAACTATTAAAGAAATCTAAAGGATTCCTATGATTAAATTTATGTCGTCATTCATAAGATGTTCATCTCATAGGTTTTTCAAAATCAAATTTTTGTCAGAAAATGATAATATTTTATTCTTTACAAAGTGAGAAATTAAAGTCCTATTCACATCTACTGGCCAATTATTAAATAGTTTTAGGTATGGATTTTACCTGATCGGGTTCTCTCACTTCAAGTGCGGAATGTCACTTCAGGATTGGCTTGCATCAGAACCCGAATTAATGGTAGGAAGTAAAGTATTTGAACGCATCTACCGCTCCACTTATCTTGAGAGTCTCATCAATACCGATGGTGTGGTGTCTGGGGAAATCTCGTCACGGATTCATAAGGCTCGATTGATTATCACTAAGATGCGTCACTTTCAGTGTAGGTGAGATATCTGTCTTTGAAGCAAAGAGGGAGTTCATTGCGCACTAGTTTTCTCCGTTCCACCTTATGGATATGAAACATGGTCATTAGGAATGGGGGATATTCGTAGTTTATTGGTATTGGACCATAGGTGTCATCGAAGCATGGTATTCACTGACCTTACATTACAACACCACTTATTTTCGAACTGATAACATCAGTCCTGTAACAATTGTTGAAGTAATTCGATAGTAGTGTTTCCCTGATCTTTCACCTTCGAAATCTGATGTATAACAATCCATTCGTGATATTTTATAGCAGCTTAGAAAAAAGGAAATTGACATCAAGATGATAAGCAGGCGGGCGTGAAGGATAATCTTAATAGGGAATGAAAACTAAGCATAAGACGAGTGGTTTGAACCAATCAGGTTTTCTAAAATCAGTATAGCAAAGTGTCGGTTGAATCGATTTTGATAACAACATAAAGATTTTATATTTACTTGGTTTTGTTCTCTTGAATATTCCCATTGATGTTTAGAACTGCAATTGATCAGTCTTTTATTGTTATATATGGGTATTGCTTAGATATTACCTTAATTTACAAGCATTATAAGCATTATCGAGGCAAACACACAGTATACATAAATGCCAATAAGAAACTGATCAAATGCAGTTCTAAACATCCATGGGAAGATTCAAGTAAACAATACTAAATGAATTTAAACTTCGCAGCATTGTACAAATAAGTGGCTATCAGGACTCAGTTAGGCGGATAACACGATGAAGTATGAAATGTCATGTACGGGGTTCGAGTCCCAGAGTGAACAACTCTGAGATGCAGGTACTTTCAGCTGACATGTCTTAAATGGGACGAAACGCGCGCCCTGGATTCCACTGTTAGCCACTATCCTTCTTTGTTTATAAAGATATTATGTTGCAAAACCGATGCGCTAATTATTTTTAAGTGTTTAGCTGTTTACATAGTTTTATTCAAAAAACATGTTTTATGACAATCAATTAAATGGAATCTTGGGAAATGATATAATTAGTTTCTATTTCTTTCCTGTAATTTTGTAATTGAGGTACTTCAGTAACAGTATAGTGTAGGGACGGTTTAAAAAGCGGAGACTAATTTTCAGCTAGTTTTTGGCCAATCAGAAAACAGATTTTGTAGATAGATACCCCATAGATAAGGAAATAATAATACTGTTAACTGAACTGATATCACTTTATTGATCAATGTGTTAAAGTCTTCTACAGGTTTCTCTGCCTTTAAATCATTAAAGCAACGACATGAATTCGTCATTATGAATCTGGACCGACCGTCTTTTCAAACGAACTCTTTAAAGGACCTAAATGGATTTTTCAGAGTTCCTTGTTTTAATTTGATATTTAGGGTAAGCATAAGGGTCTAAGGTTAGAGGTTTTTATCACGAACTGATATCAGCTATAATGCGAAGATGCTCTGTGGCCTTGTGGATGAATGAATTTCATGCAACTCCGTCCTAAACAATCCTTCCCAGTTGCTATTCATCCTTTTGATGTCTGCTTCCGATTTCAGACTCAATATATCCCGCGGTCTTCCTCTTTTCCGTTTCCCTTCAGGATTCCGAGTTAAGGTTTGTAACCTGATGCAGTTTGGTATTTCCTACCCATCTTCAGCATCTGTTCCTAATTTCTTCTCCAGATGGATGTTGGCTTGTTCTCTCCCACAGTAGTAGGTTGTGACTGATAGTATCCGGTCAACCAACATTGAGTATCTTGCGTAGACAATTGTTTAGAAATACTTGTACTAGTTTGATGATGGTTGTAGTAGTTCTTTAAGTTTCAGCTCCGTACAGTAGAACTGTCTTGACGTTCGTATTGAAGATTTTGAGTTTGATGTTGGTTTACAGACAGTTGTTTTAAGTTCCATGTGTTCTTCAAATGTAGGAATGCTCCTTGTGTTCTGCCAATCTTTGCCTTTCCGTCTGCATCAGATCCTTCTTGTTCATCGATGATGCTTCATAGGTACAGAAAAGCTTCCACCTCATCCACAGTTTCTTCATCAGGTGCGATTGAGTCGGTGTTCTCCATGTTCTGTTTCAGGATCTTTTTTCCTTGTATGCGTTGAGGCCTACTGATGTAGAGCCAGCTGCTACATTGGTCTTTATCTACGTTTGTTGGTGTGTATGAGATGGAGAAGCTAGGTCATCTGCGAGGTTTAAATCGACTAGTTGCACACAAGCTGTCCATTGTATTCCACTCTCTCCATTCTTTAACTTTGTCGTTGACGTGCTTTTAGAAATATCACTTTACTCATCTAGATTTCCAGTTGAACTTCTACCAGGAGATTCCTTTACTGACTTAGAATATACCGATGACGTAGTTCTATTTAGTGAAGGCGCTGACAAAATGCAGAGTCTTCTGACCACTTTAAGCAACAATGCAAGCATGTTCGGCATGCGATTCTCTCCCTCGAAATGCAAAATGTTGCTTCAGGATTGGGCTGCATCGACACCTGAACTAATTATAGGGAGTGAAGTAGTTGAGCGTGTCGAACGCTTCACTTATCTTGGGAGTCTCGTCAGTCCTTGTGGTCTGGTGTGTGACGAAATCTCAGCACGGATACAGAAGGCTCGACTAGCTTTCGCCAACTTGTGTCATTTATGGCATAGGAGAGATATCCGTCTATCAACCAAAGGACGTGTTTACTGTGAAGCAGTTCGTTCTGTCCTACTTTATGGCAGTGAAACATGGCCGGTAAGAGTAGAAGATATCCCTAGGTTACTAGTATTTGATCATAGGTGTCTTCGAAATATTGCTCGTATATCCTGGGACCATCGAGTAAGTAACGCAGTTGTAGTGAAACTTCATCAGTTGAGATGGCTGGGACACGCGTTACATATGCCCAACCACCGACTGCCTCGACGTGCGATGTTCAGTGGTATAGGAGTAGGCTGGAAGAAAGCTAGGGGCGGCCAGACCAAAACATGGCACAAGTCCATGAAGTCACTGACAAGTGGTCTGAGTCATGTTGGTAGGTGTAGACTACGTGGTTGGGGACCGCGAGATGATAGCAACCGATGGTTAGAGACGTTGAATGACATGGCTCAAAATCGTTTGCAATGGCGCAGGTGCATCCACTCTTTGTGATCTCCCGAATTCTAATCTCTCGAATTCTCCTCGTCTCTTTTTTTCTCTTTCCAAACTTATTTCACTGCATTATACTCCTTGAATAACATCTCCAAACCCTAATCTTTCCGATTACTGCTTATACTCTTAGTACCGGTACCACAACAGGATTTGAATCGACAGCTGCATCTCTCTGCTAATGTGGTATGGCAATTTGAACTAATGTACGTACGTACGAAGTTCTAGATTGTTACTAACTGACTGGCATTGTATTCCGTGCTTCCCCCCAGATGTCCAGGTCTTCATAATCCAGTCAACTACAAAAAGAAATAGAAAGGTCGAGAGTAAGCAACCTCGTCTGACACCGGTCTTCACTTGGAGTGCATCTATCATCTACCCTATATGCATGACCTTGCCGTGTAGTCCATTATATGAGTTCCGTATAATGTCGACGGTCTTCTCAGCTACTCACACCAGTGTCGAAGAATGTTCCATGAGGTTCTCCTCTCCGCACTGTCAAATGCTTTTTCATAGCGACGGAAGTCGATGTATGGTGACGAGTTCCATTCAACTGATCGTTCAACGATGATCCGTATTGTCGCGATTTGGTCTGTGCACAACCGACCTTTACAGAACCCGTTCTGTTGAGACCTATGTCCTGAGCGATCTGTCAACTACATCCAATTGCTTAATATCGAAAAATAATGCACGGAGTGTCAAGTCACTGATACTAGTAACTAGATTATACCTTGATCAATTTAATTCGTTTCACACTAAATTATAGACAAACGTGACATTGACCTCTAGTCAGTGATCAGTTAGTGTTTATATTTGAAGGTAGAAGACATGAGCTATTTATATTTCTAATAATTCCGCATAATTTATTATAGAGGCGTGGCTCACTGGTTTAAAAGTCCGACTTTTAGCTTACATTCCCCAGTCTGCATACATCAATGTGTAAGTTATAGGATGATTCAGTTAATTTCGATTATCTCTAGTTGATTTATCATTACTGTTTTTTGTGGAAGCCTGTAATTCCTGTGTTCTGTATATTATACATAAACTTTAGTTGTTACATTATTGGATTGTTTGCATCAATTAAAATGTGAAAATGATATTCTTGAAGCTAAATTAATTCGTCTTACAACAAGACATGAGCATTTGAAATCTGTGAATGCTCGTTTGTCTGATTCACTTGCTACAATGGAATCAACAATGGTAATGAACTCTCCAAAACATGAAATTTCCGAACAAAATTCTACTGGAGTCAATAATCTTACAAAAAAGTCAAATCACCATTTCGCTCATCCTTTGGATACTAATACTGCCATTACTTCTAATATAACGACCACTACACAGAGTTCACATATATCTACAATCTTACATTCTATTGATCAGGAATCTCATCAACTTCAGTTATCCGACAATGTCACTAAAAGTTAGTTATTTGATATTTGTTAGCAGTATGTATATTGTTGAATTCATAATTTCTGTTAGTTTGAGATAATCTTATTTTTTCGTTCATTTTGTTTGAATCGAAAATGGTAGTGATAAATAGTTCATTTAATAATAACATGGTTTAATCAAGTTTATTATTATTATTAATGGCTTTATTCAATATTATATTTTTGGTAGAATATAGAATTCTCAGCACAAAGTATTTCAACAAGTTTTTTTGTACAAAAAAGTGAAGGAAACTTGATAACTGTATCCATATATATAAAAGTTAATCAGATAAATTAAGTAGATAGACTACCTAGAATTAAATGAAATGTTTTTTTTCAAAAGGTGATTTGGGTCTATGCAACTTTTGTTTAGAAACATGCTTAAGAATACGAGTTGTTGACTAGGTCAGACCTAATAATCTGTTTGTCACATATGATATTTACTAAATAAGTCATTGTAGAGCCTTTATATCTTAGATTGTATGCGTGGATTCTAAAATATTGACATCTCGTTTTGCCAGAAAATATACAAGGAGAAAGATATATATGAAATAGATGATTGGTATCTAATAAGATATTACCTGCCGGGAGTTTGCAAGATTTTGGATGTTTATCTACAACCGTATTAATAATAATATCAACAAGCTCACCACACACCCTGACAACTGCCTCCAGCACTCCCCGCAACACAACAAAGTCTTTTCTCAAAAGCTGGGGAAAGAGTAATAGAGAACAGTAAAGAATAATATGATTTCTGGTTAAATTGTGTTTAGTTAACTGAGTATGCAATCGCATAACTCTTTTGCTACTGCTCTAAACAATACCAACGACCGTTTCACATAAGGGTAAGCTATTTAATCGTTCTACAAAAGCTAAATCAGTTCATTCTGACGAACTGTTGTTTTTGAATTGTTCTTTATCTTCATTCGTTTGGCCATTCGTGTTGACTGACTTGTTCGGTCACCCTAAACACGTGATTGGTTGACTTTTTACGTCCAGGATGATAGACGGGATCTATATCGATATCTTTTGATCATCTATTGGTCGGAATGCAATGTTTTCAGTTATTCTCTTTAATTCTTTAAATTTTATCTACTCGAAAGTTTAACATTTTCTTAATCAAATATATATTTGTACATTAATGTTTGTGATAATATGTCATGTCGTGTTTCACTGTTAGTGTATTTGTGTATGCGCGAACAAAAGAGGTCCTCATCCTATCCAATATATTGCCTGTCTCAGGTGATGCAACTTATTTTATGAACAATATTGTATTTATATTCTTTCGCTGTTATACCTCTCAGTCTGCGTACGATGAAATAAAATGCCTGTGTCTATTAGCGAGTAACGTTAATTTCAACAGGCTTTAAGAAGTTTCAGGTGATTTATGGATTTGTTTTTATACGCGGCAGAGTAATTTTACTTTCGCAGATAATCTTATGGAAGTACCTCAACTTGTTAAACACTTTTTGATGGAGTTTTCTGTGTAACCATTTTTACAGAAAACAGAGAAAATATGCTTCGTTTTTTCGTGTACTCAGAGTACCGGGAGAAGTCTTGATTCTTCTGAATAACGTCCTGACACAACTCATCTTGGAAATTTAGTTTTTTTATACTGTAATTGTAGTATGTGATCTATTTAACTTGATTTCCTGCATACCTGTATTTACGATACTGGTTAACTGTTGATTCTTCTATTGTGAAATGTTGTCAATCAGTCATCGAATATCTTTAAGTCTGTTTCTCTTGAAGATAACAACCGTGCCATTTACTTAACATTAAAATGTTTGTTTGATTTTTGGTAAGACTATAGCTTTTGGTCTTTACATAACTGCTTTTTATAATTAAAACTAATAGAAATATTGCCAAATACTTTCCCACTGAACTTTCCGGACTTTATTTATTGATTGTTATGGCTTTTTATTGGAGAATTTTAGAAAATTGTTATTGAATTTACTCAAAGTTAGTGAATACAGAAATATTTTTAGTTTGACGGTTTTGGGTTGGCTTTTGTATATATTTTCATCACAATCGAAAAATTGTGGTAAACTAGGACTGATTTTTACATAATTGTTTGCCATTCTGGTAATATTAGATATCATGTATTTTATCTGGTATCATTATTTTGATTGTTGTGTTGGTAATCAGTATTTTACGTGTTTGTACATTGCTTTAACATGTAATTATATTTTGTATTTATTCTGACTGTAATCTATTTTTACTCAAGATTCTTCAAATCAATCTGTCACATTGGTCAACAATTACAATGATCCATCTTTTGCAAAATATTCAACTAATGGAAATAGAAAAGTTCCAATTCTACCGAAAGACTATACTACAACTTGTTCCAATTTGAATTTAAAACATGATTCAACAAATATTATGGATAATCTAGGATCATTAGATAAAATTCATTCAACCAATTGTTTAAATCAAACTCAACCAGTATTTTGTACATCATTAGATTCGAAGTCTTCACATGAATCACATTTAAGCTATTCAAATTTAATAAAACATCAACCGAATACATTTCTAAATGATTCTTTCACTCCACATAATAATAATCATAATCAAACTAGATCAACCTTTGACTATCTATCTAGTTCATGTTCTTCTTCTACGTTACCGTCAACAAATCCTACATATTTTACTAAAAGTGTTGATCATAATGATTTGGTGAGTATCTAATGATTGAGTAATAAGTAAATTTTAATCGCTTCATATTATCATTGACATTCTTTGTCCACTGCTCACTGCTAAATAGTTCCATACTAGGACGAAATGTCCATTTAGTGCTTCCAGACTTTCAATGGTGGTCTAACATTGATTGATTCATGATTTCAATTAATAATAGTAATAATAATAATGATAGTCCTTTGCCATCCAAAAAAGTGTATTTACTCATTATTGAACTATAATTACTGACAGTATATGCAAACATGTGATTCACTGACAGAAAGTTGAATGATTTTTATCCATTAGGTTTCTGTATAAATCAATTAATTATAGATTAGTTGAATTCTTTTACTATAGAAAATGTTTTCCAGATTGTAGAAATTTTCAGCAATTTTCCTTGTTTTACAATATTATCTTTTAGTAATATTTTAATATATCATGATAATATAGATCGTATTAGTCATTTTTGTTATTACCGGTATTCATAAGTGGAAAATTATTGGTTACATACATTATGACTTTTATTTGTTTAAAACAATTAGTTCATTTGATAAATTTAGTTAATCTAATGAGATAATAAAGTTTTATCAGTACTAAGCCCCTGACCCATATGAAAATTCAGACTCCTGTTGTTGTTTTTTTTCCAAAAACAATCTTTAATTACACTAAGTCGGTTGCGGCCGGGATAGCTCAGTGGTAACGTCTCTGGTTGTGAAGCTGGGTGACACGGGATCGAATCTGTCAGGGAGCACCTGTTCCCTCAAGACTACAGGTAAACTTTGCTGACGAGTGCCAAGTAGCACTAAACCCGGGTTCAGGGTTTCCTGTCGATTACTTCCAACCACCATCTAATCTCAATATGGTGCACACAGTGTCGAGTCAACTAGACTGGTGGCCACATTGCAACTTGGTCGATAGCATTCGATCTGCACTAATAAGGACTTGACACACATGACATTGATCATCACCCAGTGATCAATCAATTGTGAAAATTCAGACTCCTGTTGTTGTTTCTTTTTTTTCAAAAACAATTTGTAATTACACTAAATCTACTATAGTAATATTAATTGATTACCAGTTTAGTGTGATGTATGCTGTTTTTCCTTATCATCTTTATTTTGTTCATACCTTCTAGTATTTTTCAGGTGTATAAAAATGTCTAAACCAGTAGATGTGTGGTCAGTTTATCCCCTCATTGAGTTTTATAATCATTTGTTGTCAAATAAATTAACTCAGTGATACTATATTGCTTAAATATTCATCATATAAATCTTACCTGTAATATATATTCTCATACTTAGTTAATCGGCTGGTAATCTTATATCTCCTATAAAGCTACTCCATTGTGATTTAGTAAAGGTTTACTTAAATAAACTTATAAATCCAGTCATCATCTCACTTGACTTTGTTTAGAACTGATCACAATTACTGTTTTTTTTTTACATTCCTATCTTTTTGTTTACATTCTTTAGTCATCTATTGAATTTCTGCCAGTCTTTGTCGTATTACTATTGATTTTAAGAAACGTTCATGTTTGTTCTTGATCCTTTTCTTTGTTGTTTCAATTTAGGTCAATCAATCTGTTTTTAATGTGAATTGGGTTTTAATCAGTTTATGAAATAAACTAATTAAAACTATTAATACATAAATCTTCTAATGTAACCAGAAATACGATTAATCGATTCGTGTAAATTATTGGTTGTGTTTAGTTTGACGTGCCCTGGTACGACCGAGGGTGGGGAGAGTAAGCTCTCCCTCTCGAAATGCTCTCATATGACCACGCATATACACCCACTCACAGGGAAGTTCTACTCACTGTCTTCTTGTGGCGAGGGTGTTGTTTACGAAATGGAGGACAAAAAGCGAATTTCCGTCGCTTTAACCGGGTTGGTGGACACGGAGGATCCACCTAGGAGAGTTGGAAAATCCTGATTCTAAACCAATGGTGCACATGGGCTCCAGTATCCTGAAGGAACGAAGGCATATGAACCAATTGTTGGTCACCAGCTAACGTAGGACTACATCTCCTTACGTTGCTCCACTGCCTTGTGGATCAGACCTTTATGTCGAAGGCTCTCGGTGTAGCTCCCTAAGAAAACCACCTTCTTCGGTTTGGGTACCCGGGTAGTATTATAACCCACACACAAATCAAGTGACTTGTGTGGCTCATATGTATCTGGTGACCCTTTGTACCAATATTTATGTATTCAAATAAATAAATAAGGCTATTTAAAAATTAATAATCTTAGTTTATTTTGTAAAATCAGTGTTAAACTGTAACCTATAATTTGAAATATATATCACAGTTTAATTAGTTCGTTTATCATTTTAAAACAATCGATCTCATAATAATTATTTTAGTTAAGAATTCATGCATAGTTATACTTTATTTTTAGTCTGAGCCATGTTGGTAGATGCAGACTACTTGGTTGGGGTCCGCGTGACTATCGTAACCAATGGTTGGAGACTCTTGGTGACATGGCTCAGAATCGATCACAATGGCGTAGGTGTATACACTCGGTTTCTTCCCTTAAACTAAGAGATTAAAAGCGCTTCATATCTTTCTTTCTACTAACCAATTCTTTCTTCTTGTACTATATCTCTATATGCAATCTTTCTCTTATATATTACCACCTTTTACCTAACCACTGTTATGAATCCGGTGTTCATCTTGTTGTGCTGATGCGGTATGGCAACCTGGACCCATGCACATAAGTGCATGGTTCTACGTTGTAGCTGACTGACTGACTGACTATACTTTATTTATTTACATGTTTGTAGTCATAAATACTGTTGTAGTGAACAAGAACACAGGTGGGGACAATCGAATGTATTTAGCACAACAATTACAGTCTATCTCAACAAAATCTGAATACCATAAAGTCAATCGTCAATTTGCAAATTATCAATACATCATATCAAACTGTACTGTTCAAGCTGCAAACACTAATCCATTGTCTCCCATTCCATTGTTCATAGGTTTTCTTACAAATTCCATTATGTTCTTGCTTCACCTTTCTTGGTCTTCGCCATCTTTTGCTGCCGAGCATTACGTTCTTTTAACGCACGTTATATACTACTTATGTCAATATAAGTAGCTCACACCACACTGTGAATTGGGTTTATGGCGAAGTAACCACCTCCATTGCCCGAGGCCTTTATATATTTCACCATTGAGTTAACTGCTTCTATAAATCCTATGTTCGTTTTGCTGTGCTAATGAGGTGTGGCAACTTGGACCGATACATGTATGTGCCTGGTCCTACATTGTAGCTGACTGAGTCATAAATACTTTTAACCTGTTTTTTTTACATTAGACTACTGTCAAATTACTTCATTAATTTGTATTTCTCTCAGATGAAGTATGTTAGGCATTTACGTTTAATTAAATACTAAAGAAAGTTTTTATATGTATAGATATGTGCCTGATTTTGTTGTTAATCATATCTTTAGTTATAGATTATTTATGCCTTAAGTTGTTTTACTGCCTTCAAAGTAAACTTTCATACACTTCTCATTATCACATTTACTATCAATTGCTTATCAACCTTACATATGATGTAATACTACTGAGTATATCACTAATGTTTAACAACCACACTTTAAATTCTCCATTATTACTAAGGCTTATTTTGTTTATAATCACGAACTATAACATATCATTGAGATATTGTGCTTTCCTACCAATTTTTTCGTCTTATTTCTATTTTCGTTCTATAGCAGGAACTAAGCGCTCGTTTAAGTTCAGCAATAGCCGCTCGACAACCTCAGTCATCAAAAAGTACTAGTTCAGTTATGCCTTCATGTCCTACGTTGCCTAAGAATTCTGGTCAAAGCAAAAGAAACAGCAAAGTTGTTACATCTGCTCAACCATCATCTTCGAGTAAATTACCGATACCTCCGTTAAATTCTGGTTCACTGGTCAATTGCATTTCGAAATTAGACACATTAACTAGCTGTCATAATTTCTGTCCTACGAATTCGAATAACGTGCAACCTACAACATCATCCAATAATTCAACTAAATCTTCATATTCCAGTGATCAAGCTTCTATACAAGCACAAAGTAACCCTTTATGTAGGTTGATACACTTTCAGATTGTAGTGTTTGACGTAATTGTACTATGTAATTCACCTAAATACATCGAAATCGCTTCTTATGTTGTTTAAAAATGTTTCAGATTCTGACGTTCAATTGTGGTTGACTTCATTCATGAATACATATTTATATCCCTTGGTTAGTTCTTTTTACAGCAAATGTAAGGCACTAATAATTCTATTCATATTATATTAGATACGAAGGAATCCTTAACTTGAGTCTAAGCCAGATAGTTAAACGTTTCACACTATGCTATTGTCCCGACCGTTGTTGCTACCTTGACGTGGTGGTCGGGCTTGCCTATCGTGATGAAGCAACCGAGCTATACTGGCGGGAACAACCGTTCCTCAAGGTCCTACCATGTCAGACAGGTCGGTTGAAGAGCGGTAAGACTAAAAGCAACAAACCTAAGGTCTGAAGGCGAAGTCGTACTGCTGACTGTTCAGAGGTGTGACAGCAGTAAGGTGTTTCCTTCAGACAACCAGCATGACAGCGATGCTGCCTTCCCACAAGGAGGGGTGGGGTTAGAAAAGGTCGACCCTAAAAATGCACACCTCACCTTACCCCACGGAAATCCGTGGGGTAAGGTGAGGTGTGCTCCCACTGACTGCAGCTCAGATGATGTGAAAGATGAATTTTACAGAAAGTTATCTGAACTTCTTCAGAAAGCTAAACGCTCAAACATAGTACTCGTAGGGGGTGACTTTAATGCTCAGATAGGTAGCTTAAACCACACAGAAAGGCATTTAGGTGGATATTTTAGCATTCCGGCACAGCGAACAGATAATGGTGACCGTCTGCTGCAACTGTGCTCAGACAATCGCTTATTTTTAGCAAACACAAATTTTAAGCATAAGGAAAGACATCGTCTAACATGGCGACCCCCTACACCAAACCAACGATGGACTCAAATAGACCATATTGCCATCAGTCATCGTTGGAGAGGGTCGGTAGAAGATTGTCGCTCATTCTGGAGTACCTGCTTGGACTCCGACCACGCCCTAATACGGGCACGCTTCTGCTTGCGCCTCACCGGACGCAAAAAAGCCATATTGAAAAGACCCATTAGAACTAAGTTGAGTAACGAGAAAACCAAAAATAGGTTCCAGGAACAACTGAGGTCACACTTAGGTAGTTCTGAAGGCGAGGCTGACCCAGATGTTGCTTGGAAAGACATACAAGCAGCTGTGGAAGCAGCAGTGACATCTATTAGCGACTTAAACCACAGAGTTTCAAAGAACCAGTGGATTTCTTCAAAGTCTATCACACTGATGGATTCTCACAAACTCGTCCCATCAGGTTCCGAACATGATGAAGAGCGACAACAAATCAGATCTAGGTTAAGAAAAAGTTTAAGAAACGACCGTGAGCAGTGGTGGGCAACGAAAGCAAAAGAGATGGAAAAGGCAGCGGCTATAGGGAACACAAGACAACTTTACAGACTAATAAAAGAAACTGGAATTAATAAGTCAAGTGTAAGTGAGATTATATCGGAAAAAGACGACACTCTCATCTATTCCCAGTCCAGACGTTTAGAACGATGGGCGGAACACTTTAGGGAACAGTTCAGCTGGCCTTCAGCGACTCTACAACTACCATCCATTCCCAGACAGCGTGAATGGAACATTGAAGTAGGTCCCCCAACTCTTGCTGAAGTTCAAAAGGCTATAGATAATCTGAAACGAGGAAGGGCAGCTGGTCCAGATGGACTGGTTCCAGAAGTCTTTAAGGATGGTGGTCCAATTTTAGCGGTTAGGTTGACTAATATTTTAGCTAAGATCTGGGAGTTAGACGTTATTCCATCTGACTGGTCACAATCACTTATCGTCCCAATATATAAGAAAGGATCAAAATCATCCTGTGACAACCACAGAGGGATTAGTTTAACTAATATAATATCTAAAATACTAGCCTCGATAATTATCAGACGCCTAACTAAGACTCGTGAACTGCAAACACGAGAGAATCAAGCTGGCTTCAGACCTGGTCGTGGCTGCATCGACCACATATTCACCATTCGTCAGGTTCTAGAACATAGGCATACTTATCGGCGTCCGACGATGGTGGTCTTTCTTGACTTAAAAGCAGCATTTGACTCGGTAGACCGCGAGGTTCTGTGGCAGTGTCTGTCATTGAAAGGCGTACCTCAGAAGTACATAAACCTTGTGAAGGCTCTTTACTCGAACACTACTAGTCGAGTGAGAGCTTATGGCGAACTGTCATCTACTTTTGTAACCTCAAGTGGTGTCCGTCAAGGCTGTCCACTTTCCCCATTTTTGTTTAACTTCATCATAGATCTACTGATGGAAATAACTTTCTCGTCGACTGAGTTCTCGGGTATTGATCTCCATCCAGGAGGTCCACTTATCGACTTAGAATACGCAGATGACATAGTCCTGTTTGGTGAAGACGCTGACAAAATGCAGAGTCTTCTGGTAGCACTGAGCAACAATGCCTGAATGTTTGGAATGCGCTTCTCTCCCTCTAAATGCAAGTTGTTGCTTCAGGACTGGTCTGCGTTAACACCTGAACTAAGGATAGGGAGTGAAGTAGTCGAACGCGTTGACAACTTCACTTATCTTGGAAGTCTGATCAGCCCTAATGGGTTGGTATCGGACGAAATCTCAGCACGGATTCGAAAAGCTCGTTTAGCTTTTGCCAACTTACGTCACCTGTGGCGAAGGCGAGATATCCGTCTATCAATAAAAGGACGAGTATACTGCGCGGCAGTCCGTTCTGTTTTAATTTATGGCAGCGAAACATGGCCATTAAGAGTAGAAGACACTCGTAAGCTATTAGTATTTGACCACAGATGCCTAAGAAATATTGCTGGCGTCTGCTGGGATAACCGGGTAAGTAATAGTGAGGTTAGACGCAGGGTATTAGGAAAGGATGGTAAATCAGTTGATGAGGTTATGAATCTTCATCGACTGAGATGGTTGGGCCACGTGTTACGTATGCCTGAACACCGATTACCACGACGTGCAATGCTATCCGGTATTGGAAATGGTTGGAAGAAAGTTAGGGGCGGCCAAACCAAAACGTGGCATCAGTGCTTGAAGTCACTAACTTCTAGTCTGAGCCATGTTGGTAGATGCAGACTACTTGGTTGGGGTCCGCGTGACTGTCGTAACCAATGGTTGGAGACTCTTGGTGACATGGCTCAGAATCGATCACAATGGCGTCGGTGTATACACTCCCTGTCTTCCCTTAAACTAAGAGATTAAAATCGATTCATATCTTTCTTTCTACGAACCAATTCTTTCTTCTTGTACTATATCTCTATATGCAATCTTTCTCTTATATATTACCACCTTTTACCTAACCACTGTTATGAATCCGGTGTTCATCTTGTTGTGCTGATGAGGTATGGCAACCTGGACCGATGCACATATGTGCCTGGTCCTACGTTGTAACTGACTGACTGACTGACTATGCTATTGTGATCATGTGTTGAATCTTACAAAATCATACTGTGCCGGTGAAATGTAAGTAATCGTGTTGGTCATTTTACAAGAATAATTGATCACCTTTGAGAAATAATATATGGACGATAATCAAACAGAGAAAGTCCTTTAACATCTATAACTCCGAGGGCAGGTTTCACAAACATAGAGCAAAACTGGTCTCACCGACGTACTTTTATTAAGAAGGGGTCGTAGATGGGTCAGAGCGCCATAAGACACTCTAAGTTTCACTATATGTGAATTGATATCATCATTCACGCCACCATCAGTACTTATACAGCTACTCAGACACGACTATTTTTAACTACTGACTACCAAGAGTGAATACAGATTCCGGGGTTCTGCCAGTCTGGTAAAAGTATTTTTCACTTAGAAGGTCCAAGGTACATGCCCCGTACCTACGTACACTACCAACTGACTAAGCGCGAATCCCATGGTTTGGGTACATCACACAGTAAGAGAATATCGTCCGCATACAGTAGGTCGAAAAGTCTTTCTCGAAGTAAAATGTACACCACCATTATACCTACATCCATTAGGACTGTTTCCCGAAAATCATCAATGGCAAAGTTGGAGACAAATGGTAAGATTGGACAATCTTGTGTAATCACACTGTTTGAAACAATGGGGTGCGGTGGTTTTACGCCCTCAATCTTCCTTAGTTGTTGTATGTAGGATCTTCACGATGTTGATACACTCCTCAGATACACGCTTGTCCAACAGATAATCCCAGAGAACAGTCCTGTCCAGCGAATAGAAGGCAGACCCAATGTCAAGAAACACGTATCAGTAAGATAACTCGATCAATTGTTAATTTCTTATCAGTAATGTTAATAAACTATAAAAATTCTACAAGGATTTCATTGTTCGTAATTCCTACAACGTATCTAACGGAGGAGTATACAAATTATTGGTTACACTACGATCTGTAGAAAAGTATTTTATCGTTTTTCTCATTGGGCGTTTCACAGTGGCTAATCAGATGATCTTATTATCATGTACTTATTCATCTTTGATTTCGTTTTGACAAAAAGTTGTACTTCATTTTGAAGTCAAGTTCCTCGTAATTGTTTTTAAGGGATTTTATGTTTGTATTTATTTATATAAGACTGAGAAAATTCAGCCTAGAATATATAAAAATAAGGAAATGAATATATGTTAATTCCTTTTAAGTATATAGTTGTATTGTTTTCATTTTAAAATCTCATGTCTGTTGTAATCTACTCAATCACTCAGATTAAGACATTCACTCTTAGCGTAGTATTCGGATTCTAACGCCGTTTTAAGTTTTGATTGTTATTTTTTCTTAGGACAATCAATTGTCATTAAAATGACGTGTAATCAACTTTTAAGTTTCCTCAATGTCATATCCATAATTCATATAACACTGTGATGTGAATCCAAACAAAATTTCATTTACCACCATACTGTAGACAGATAACATTTTCGACTTTAGAAAACAATCAATCTATTGGAATCATCTTATGTACATTAAATGTTTACCATCGTTTCTTTGTCATAACATAAATTACTTATACTTGTATAATGTTTTTTTGCCACTACGTTTTTGAAGTTTGATTTAAGATCATTTTATTGTTGACTGAAATAGTCAACAGGATATAGGAATTGATGTTATAGTCGTAATTTATTTATTATAATTTATGACTTATAATTATATTTCATTGTCTTCATTCTCTCCTATTAGCTTTTATGATATTTACATCACCAACAATTTCGGAAATACATAATCATAATAATATTCAATCTTCAACAAATCAACCAATTGTTACATCTAATGAAATTCTCTATAATGAATTAAATACTATTGAGTCATCAATAATCGTAGCAACTAATTCAAATTCAGTTAGTTTATCAAATGATTGTAAAACAACTTTAACTCATTGAATAATAATTCAGTACGGACAATGTTTATATATATATATATATATATATATATATATATATATATATATATATATATATATATATATATATATATATTGTTTTATGCTTATTTATATAGTTGATGTTCAATTTTCAAGTTTGCTTTTTTCTTATTCTTCTTCTTCGTTTTCTAAATGGAAATATGTTGTTCGTTTATTTATTTAAATTTTACTAGAGTCATGTACACTTTTTAAAAATTTAAAATCTGTACTATTCTCAAATAACTAAAAGCATATATATATATATATATCATAATAGGAATTTTCTAACTGTTTAGTATCGTTTTCTCTCTTGTATTATTACTATTTCAAACTAATTCTATATAATTGGAAATTTATTATTAGGATATATTTATTTAAGGAAATTATTTATTGTCTTTTTTTAGAAAAAAGGAAATGTTTGTTTTTGTTTTTTATTTAAATACGTATCCAATATATGTGACTCAATATATGTATTCTCCACACACACACACCCCAAATATGGCAGCCATTCTAAGCAGAGCAAAAACAAGAAACAGTTTCTGCTAAAGAAAAGAAAATGAACGATGTTTTTCCTCCCTTTTTTTTGTTTTGTTTTTGATATTCCCAATTATGATTATATTACATTAACACGTTTGTTGTTTTTTTTGGATGAATAATTTACAATTAGGTTTCGTAGTTGTTTCATATTATTAATTAGTAGTGTTATATTCATTTTAAATAATGTTTCTTGTATAATGAATAGGATTTTTCAAATCATCATTCATATTATTATTGGTCATGTTATCATGTTGTAATATTCGAATTGAAATGCTCTTTTGAAACGTTGGACACCTTTTTTTTTAACAAAAAAATAGAAATTTACCATTTAGCAATTTAATTTATTTATTTATAAAATATAAAAATTATTTATCTTCTATTTTGTAGTTTACTTTCATGAGGGAATTTGGTTAGTTTTATGCGATAAGAATTATATTTATTTATGGTTTATTGTTTAGAATATAGCTGATTTATTTACAGTTTATCCTGTGATTACCTCTAATTTATAGAGGAGCACATTGTAAAAAGTGGTTCTTCTATTTAAACTTAATGAAGAAAACGTGGTAGGTTGGATTCTAGCTAACTGTAGACTCTAGATATGAACATTTCCGTATTATGACTGACAGTATTCTACCCGCATTTTATTTTGGACCGTACCTAATCTGAAGTAACACACCAATCAGTCAGCTACAACGTAGAAACAGACGTATATATGCATCGGTCCAAGTTGCCATACCTCATTAGCACAACAAGATTAACACCGAATTCATAGGAGTAATTAATTCAGTGGTGGTAATATATAAAAGAAAGATTGCATATAAGGCTATGGTACAGGAAGAAAGGATTATTTCGTAGAAAGAAATGTATAAAGTATTTTTAATCTCATGATTTAAGGGAAGACAGAGTGTATACACCTACGCCATTGTGATCGATTCTGATCCATGTCACCTAGGGTCTCCAACCATTGGTTACGATAGTCACGCGGACCTCAACCAAATAGCCTGCATCTACTAACATCAAGTTCAAACAATTTTATGATAAGGTACACGTAAAACGGTACTTGAAGCTTTAGTCTACGACTGAATATGTTTGACTGTAATAAACACTTTATGCTAATCAACAAGGGTATAATGTATTACCTTCAATAATTGGGAGATTAGTTAGATGATTCTCATGTCCTTCATTAAGAATTTCAACTGAACAGTTCCCTGTAATTATTATAACTTAACTCATTATGATTTTCGATTTCTTATAGTCAGGAACCTTAATCAAGGGGGTTACTCATTTTTTATACTTCAGTAAATATTCATATTGGCTGATAGGCACCTTCAACTTACTCTGACTTTAATGTATATTGATCTGTCCACTCTGAGTATTCGAATTTTTTAATCATTCATTTATCATCACCATTGTGGCAAGTCATCTTCACTTTCAATCTGCATACAAAAAAGCAAAACAGGTGGGTTTTGTGCGGTAGTTATGCTGCACTTATCTATTTCGTTTAGGTTATAGAAAGTGGTGTAATGACTAGCATACGTCATAGTCAGATCATTTGGTAGTTGTTTAGCCTAACGAACCCTAAACTTACAACCAGGTAACCTTCCGTGTTAATCACTTATAACATGGAAAGAAAGTTCATTGTTAGGATGCCGCAGATTTCGAGAATCAGAATGCGGTCACTATCGCGATGTTCAAGTTATGCTGCACATCCTTAGAATGATGCTAAACAAAATAACGAGGTAAAAAAAACTAATTTAAGTTAAAGATTCTAAACTAAATTAAGTACACAGTTTATGCTGTCGCAAGTTTCTCAATATGTTTGAAAATATCCTCGATCTTTTCGATTATTCGTGAGGGATAGTTTGTTAGTTCAAATTACTAGTACCATTTCGAGTAAACATTATATCAGGCTTAATCTAAAACACGATAGTTAAGGTGCATGCTGTTCTGAAATATTTTCCTTCAGTTATTATAAATTTTCACCCGATATGTCTCGAGTTATATGTGATTTTTAAAATCTACCCTCATGAGATTCAAAAGAAACGTTTTGTGCGTGAATACATCTCTAATATCTAGTATAGCTACATAAAGCCAGTTGAAGCACGTCATGTCTTGAAAGGAGATGGCCGCATGTCCCATCGAGTTTCTTCTAATAGGAAGTACTAAATTCCATCATTTCTTGGGTCTAGTAACGAAAATTCAACTACTGAAAGAATTATTGACAATATTCTTGATTAATCATGACAAACAAGGACCGATGTGTAATTGGCAGAACCTGAAGTCCCATTTGTTAACGCCCATAACATGACTTCTACATCCCTAATTTAAGAACGGTATCACTTTCTTAATGTATCTCTAGTGTGCGGCGTCTAAATGATAGCCAAAACAAAAACAAACTTGGCTGATCCGTAAACATTAAATTCCCAACCTGTATAGTGAACGTCGTACATCACCAACGTTTATGGTCTGTGTTATATATTTGTGAGCCTATTAGAGTTAGACGGGAATGGTGTGATAAGCCATTCAACGACGAAGCCACACTACACGATTAGTTCATAACGTGGATTACTCTTTTGTCGTATCTAGGTTCTAGGGCAGCTATGATGACCGTGCAACTCAAACAACTATATCACAGAAATATAGTAGTAGGTGTAGGTACAAGGGACAGGGTGCGACCACTGTCATATGGGACAGTCCATGACGTGCAATTAACTGTTGCGCGTTTGTTGTCCTTGGCGAGGATCGGCGAACTGTTCGATATTTAGTAACCCGACTGCTGGCTGATTTGGCTAGAGCCCAGTGACATTTCACCGGCTCTGGAGAGTGAATCAAAAGATTTGATCTTTATGGGTAACCTTACTAGTCATTCCCTACACTTCTATTGGAATGAGTAAAGTGAATGATAATGTAACGTGAGGACTGCAGATTAGAGTGGAGCGTATTTATCGATCGGATCAATGACACGTAAAACACGCACGAACGACCTAGAGTCCCGATTGGCCCTGCTTCCCTGTCTAGCCCAGCCAGTTGAGTCCAGAACACAAATCTCAGTCCCTGAGATATGAATCATTATATTTCAGACATGCTCTGTTTATATACCAACCAAACAGACCACATCGTACCATAAAATAGAAAACAACATTTGTACAATATTTACCAAGTTAAATAAATATTGACCAATAGGGAGTATACATTTAAAGTCCAAGGACACCATTAGACTTAACATGATAATTATTGGTATATTTTTCCGAATATCCTAACACCTCCCTTTTTTTGAAGATCCGGAGTTGATATCCGGATTTTAAAATGTTTCCTCGTCCATATGGACGAGGATAGGATATCCTAACCCGCGAAGTAGTGCTGGGTCCTCATATCCCCAAGTTACAACTAATTCGACTTTATTTAAAACATGTTTCTCGCATTGAATGTAGAATCCACTAGAAGTGACTATATGGTGATGAACGATTTTTGATTTGAGGTCAGAGTTTGGTTCCTCTGGAGCATCACTTTCTAATTTATTAAGAATCTCATCAGCGAATAATGGGTGATCAGGAAAATCAACATCAAACAAAATTAAATTAGATCTTTGACCATCATTTGACTCAGCCGATATATTTTCCACATTTTTGTAAGAAATTTCACCGAGATTATGTGCATTATTATCAGAACCCATATCTGGTACATTGTCATTAGAAACTGGATAAGTTGATTCAATATAAATTTCTGTTTCTTTGTGGACGGGTACTGCAATACATTTATGAGCATTTAATATGACGTTGTCTTCCTGTGATCTGGACAATCCAGTGTCTGTACATAGTGTCTCGGATGCAATGGGATTTGAGCCCACGACAGGGCATGTCTCTGAAACGGACATTTCTGGACCACTGGACAAATCATGAACGACTGCTTCGTTTGCATTACTGCTCATCAGGGATTAATAGAGGCTTTTTGGCACATCTATATATTCTGCAGTCATTTTCCAGTTCAGTATGCAAATGAGAAATTACTTTCCTTACGCCTGTTACTGCTAATGGAGCATAGGCCGCCGACCAGCATTCTCAAACCCACTCTGTCCTGGGCCTCCTTTTCTAATTCCATCCAATTCTTGTTCATCTTTATCTTGTCTATTTCCATTTCCAGGCGTAATGTGTTCTTTGGTCTTCCTCTCCTCCTTTGGCCTTGAGGATTCCATGTGGGGGCTTGTCTTGTGACGCAGTTGGGTGCTTTCCTCAATGTGTGTCCTATCCACTTCCAGCGCTTCTTCCTGATTTCTTAAACGTTGGGTTTGTTCTCTCCCACAGTACGTTGTTGCTAATAGTGTCTGACCAACGGATCTGAAGTATTTTGCGTAGACAACTGTTAATAATCACCTGTATCTTCTGCATGATGGCTTTCGTAGTTCTCCAGGTTTCTGCCCCATACATTAGAACTCTCTTGACATTTGTGTTGAAAATCCTAACCTTGGTGTTGGTTGACAGTTGCTTTGAATTCCAGATGTTCTTCAGTTGTAAATATGCTGCTCTTGTTTTACAGATCCGCGCCTTCACATCTGCATCAGATCCACCCTGTTCATCAATGATGCTGCCCAAATATGTAAAGGTTTTTACATCTTCCAAATCTTCTCCGTCAATTGTGATTGGATCGGTGCATGCTGTGTTGTATCGGAGAATCCTGCTCTTCCCTGTTTGTATATTGAGACCTACTGCTGCTGAGGCTGCTGCTACACTGGTCGTCTTCTCCTGCATTTGTTGTTGCGTTTGGGATAGAAGGGTCAGATCACCTGCGAAGTCCAGATCGTCCAACTGCATCCTAGATGTCCATTGTATCCTGTGCTTCCCTTCAGATGTTGACGTCTTCATGATCCAGTTGATCACCAGGAGAAAGAGAAAGGGTGAGAGTAATCAACCTTGCCTAACAACGGTCTTCACTTCGAACGACTTTGCCAACTGTCCTCCATGCACGATTTTGCAGTGTAATCCATCATATGAATTCTGTATGATATTGACTATCTTCTGAGGCACGCCGTAGTGTCGAAGAAGTTTCCATAGTGTTTTTCTGTCCACGCAGTCAAATGCTTTTTCTTAGTCAATGAAGTTAATGTGGAGTGATGAATTCCATTCAATTGATTGTTCCACAATGATCCGTAGAGTTGCGATTTGATCTGTACACGATCTATCCTTACGGAATCCTGCCTGTTGGTCACGAAGTTGGGCGTTTAGGCAGTCCTTCATCCTGTTTAACAATATTCTGTTGAAGACGTTTCCCGGTATTGAGAGAAGAGTGATGCCCCTGTAGTTATCACACTTACTGAGATCGTCTTTCTTCGATATTTTGATCAGGAGTCTTTCTTTCCAGTCTTTTGGTACTTGTTCCTCATCCCAAATCTTATTGAAGAGAATGTGGAGTATACTTGCAAATGCCGCTACGTCTGCTTTAAATGCCTCTGCTGGAATTTTGTCTGATCCTGCTGCTTCGCCACTCTTGATTTGTCTGATGGCTGTGCTAATTTCTACAATTGTTGGTGGGCCAACGTTGACCGCGAAGTCCATGGGTGCTGCTTTGATGTTAGGTGGGTTCAGTGGGGCTCGTCGATTCAAGAGCTCTTTGAAGTGTTCTATCCACCTGTTTTGTTGCTCATCAATGTTAGTGATTACCTCGCCTTCCTTTCTTTTCACTGGTCGTTCAGGTTTGTAGCGATTTCCAGAGAGTTGCTTTGTTATGTCATACAGTTGTCTCATGTTTCCTTCTCTTGCAGTGTTTTCCGCCGTCATTGCTAAATCTTCCACATATTTACGTTTGTCGATTCTGATACTCCTCTTCACTTGTTTGTTTACTTCTGTGTATTCAGCTTGTGCCTTGGTTTTTTCTGCTCTTGTTCGACTGGTATTGATTGCTGCCTTCTTGTTCCTTCTTTCTTGAATCTTACCCTGTGTATCAACAGTGATCCATTCCTTATGATGATGCTTCTTGTGGCCCAGAACCTCATGACATTTTGAAGTGGTTGCCTCCTTGATCCTCTTCTAGTTGTTCTCCATAGTAGTTCCCTCTCCTATGAGTTGATAGTGAAAGGCCTGGAACTTGTTGCTGAGGTCTATCTTGAATTTGTTGAGTTTGTTAATACCCTGAACGTTTTGTTGATGCAAATATGGTCGATTTGGTTTTGCGTGGTGTGGTCCGGTGAAGTCCATGTGGTTTTGTGTATGCATTTATATGGGAATATGGTGCCGCCTATGACCAGTTTATTGAAGGCACATAGGTTTGCAAATCTCTCACCATCTTCGTTCCTTCATCCCAGTCCATGTCGTCCCAAGATGTCTTCATATCCACTGTCGTCCGTTACAACCTTGGCGTTGAAACCTCCCATCAGAATGGTCAGGTCTTTTGTTTGGCACTTCTCGACGATTGACTGCAGCCTATTGTAGAATTGATCTTTATTGTCTTTATTTTAATCGTTGGTAGGCGCATAGCATTGGATGATGTTCATTGAAATGCCCTCTTTCTTTGTTTTGAAGGAGGCTTTGATGATCCTTGTTCCATGAGATTCCCATCCTGTAAGCGCATTTTGCGCTTGCATGTGGGGGATTTTCTTCTTCATGGCCGGAGTATAACAGAAGCTCCCTTGAAGCTAGTCGTTGTTGTCCACACTACGTCCACTGTGTTTCATTGATCCCAGGCATCTCTAGGTTGTATCTCCTCATTCCTGCAGCATTTTGGAAGGCTCTCTCGGTGTCTCACATTGTACGAGTATTCCATGTACCTAAATAAATGGTTGCTCTGGTTGTCAGAAGGGGCATCGGCCTCCTAACTTCCGAAGGAATTCGGCTTCCATCATGAGGCGTCATAGTCCTTCTAAATGAAGACCTTGTGACTCCCGAAGCAGAGTTTAATAGGTTTGAATTGTTTTTATCTGGTTAGCGTTTTTTTAGCGAGTTAGTTTTCTACGGGATGGGGACGCTAACCCCATGTCCAACCATCTTCATTTACCTTGGCTTGGGACCGGCATTAGCCCTCGAAGTGAATCCAGGCGGAGTTAAATATGAAATTAGTTGATCAATTTCTGTCACATCTCCGAAACACGGGAGATTAAGCAATCGTGTGCGTAAATTGTCCAAAACATTCAACAGGTTCTTTTTGAAACGCTGCTGTTGGTGGTCAAGTAGTAACTGCAATTGATCGGGAGAGGTGACCATTTTCTGAATCAGCAAGGTAATGAGAAATACCGTATGATCAACAACTAATGTCTCCCAAGGACACCGATAATAAATCTGGACGCTGATTGGTCCAATTAATTTGGCTGAATCTTGTTCAATTACAGGGTTTAACATTTTCTCATCCACGTCGCTAATTGCTATGACGTGTGGACTGCATATTGGAGTAGAACGTATTTATCAATCGGATCAATGACACGTAAAACACGCACGAACGACCTAGAGTCCCGATTGGCCCTGCTTCCCTGTCTAGCCCAGCCAGTTGAGTCCAGAACACAAATCTCAGTCCCTGAGATATGAATCATTATATTTCAGACATGCTCTGTTTATATACCAACCAAACAGACCACATCGTACCATAAAATAGAAAACAACATTTGTACAATATTTAACAAGTTAAATAGATATTGACCAATAGGGAGTATACATTTAAAGTTCAAGGACACCATTAGACTTAACATGATAATTATTGTTATATTTTTCCGAATATCCTAACAGTTAATTTACTGACTGGGTTGGAAAACGGATCACAGATTACCAACCAACTGAATTGAACTCGTCAACATACATCAACTTCCCTCACTATGATAAAGCATTTAACAGCATGGATAGTATAACCTCATGGAACATTCTTCAACACTTTATGGTCAGTAGCTGTGAAAATCGTCAGCAGCATGCAGAATTCATACGACGGACTACATTCCAAAGTCCCACATGGAAGACAGCTCACAGACGCATTACAAGTGAGGTCCGAAGTCAGACAATGCTGCTTACTCTCTCATGTTTATTTCTTGGCGGTTGACTGGATTACGGAGACCTCCACATCTAAGGAGATGCACGGATAACAATGGACAGCTTAAGTACAAGCTAGACGATTTGAAATTCACAGATGAACTAGCTTACATTTCTTAGAGTATTTTAAAGGTAGGCTCAATTTAATCTGGTGATGAAAAAAGTCAATATTGAGTCATATATATTCAATACCATTTCAATGAGTCCATTTTCTCTGGACATCAACACGCTTTTCTACATGATGGATTCTGCAACACATAACTTTTGACTTTTCACTATAGCTGAATCATCGCACTGGAATAAAACCATCCTTTTCATTTTGGTCAACAGCAAAAGGAGCGCCATAAGGCTCAATCTTTGGATCACTTCTCTTCCTATTGTTCATTATTGACCTGCATAACACTCTATATTGTCAAACTCGCCCTTGAGCTGATAATTTTTATATCTGCATCAAAGTAGTTGGTTTGAATGATATCTTGCTTTCTATAGAATACACTGCTAGGCAACCGAAAACCTTTTCCTTGGTTCCTACAAATTCAGAACGATAATTGTAAATAACAGGCAGGTTACATTGTCACACTTTCCATCACTGTATAAGACAACAACACCACTCTTTGTGATACTTAAAATACGTCTAGCCATAAGAATTCTAAAAAAACGGTAAGTAGTCAATGTTGAAGGTTCTTCATAAAACAGTTTGTGATCTGATCCGAAATCAGTCTGAGACTCACACTAAAGACAAACTGCACTCACCCATATATTCCTCATTTATGACCAGATTAGTATCACAGAATCAAGGGAAGTGTGATTATTATAAATCATATTGTTCATAGTCACATTCCCCAAATAGTTCATTGATACGCTCCACTCACGAGTCAAGCTTAAGAGGACATCCACAGAAGGTAGAACGCTCAAAAGTTTGCACAAGACCTCGGACAAATTTATTCGCGATTTGAATCAATAAGTTATTGAAAAAAACTCGTTGTGGATGATGATATTGATGCGCTACGTTGATCTTCTCGTAAAAGGCTGTCAATGGCTTGTTAATCTAGCTGCTATTCGACTTAATGGCGCAATATGCCATGAATATAAAATTTTAGATGACCCAAGTTTTTCTCACAAAAGCTAACACCGTCTCGGGGACAGCTGTAACATAAAGCGATATATTTCAGGGAAACATTTTCACAGACCGACATTATGAAGCGAAGTATGATAACCAAGGAAGAGAGGAAAACACAAAAGCGCTAAATCAAGCTTTATACGTGTTATGTAAGTCAATATAGCTCAAAATAAGTCAAGCATAATGTGAGAGAAAAATAGTGTGTTCCAAATATGCACAAGGCGCATAACTCTTGAAATATAAGGACATGAAAGTAAAACGTGTATATAAGTAAGAATCAAAATTTCCCGTGACAATAATTATAGCTATTGTGAGGACAAATTAAGTTGGTAGTCGCACGCGATCTCAATAATTAAAACCTTTTCACAGGCTAGGATGTGCTATTTGTGTGGTAGTACAGGACACTACACGCTCAACAGTCCTTCAAACTTGATACTTCTTAATGTAAACTAATCTAAATGGGACTCACATCTGACTTTTTCTACTAGGAAACGTCGAAGTTAAAAACGCTGAGAATACGTATCTGTAGGTTTCTTTGGGATCGCTTTTACGGCTACTATTTCATCAGTTCGCCCATTAATATCACACGTATGCCTCAATAATGTTATGGTCAAAATACTGGTAAGATTATCCTAAAAGGCCGTAATGATATTCGTGGTGATTTAAAACTTGTTAGAAAGCGAATAACACGGTTTCAATAGAAAAATTTCGCACAGCAGGTTTCATAATACCAAACAGAAATCAACAGTCACTAAGTAACAGAAAATGAGATTTGTCTGCGTAGACTTCAGCAAAGCATTTTAAAAAGTGACAAATAAAGATTATTCTTGAAGCTGGAAAATCTGGGAATTGACGGATTTCTCCTTAAATGGCTTAAAGTTATCTTGGTAGATCGTAAACAGAAAGCAAGAATAAATTCCAAGTGCTCATCTTGGAAACCGGAACTTGGAGGAGTTCCTTAACACTCTGTTCTAGATCGTAGATCTTAGATAATTTGATAAGCTGGTCTAAAAATGGTTGATGCCCATCAGCGCGGTAAAGTTTATCTACGCGCACATAAGGGATATAAGGGCAGATATGTATAGGGTTGTTGAAGAGTCAGTTCCCGCAGTCTGGTCGCACAATGATCTTGGGGCAACAGTTAGTCATGACATCAATATCACAGTCCTATTCCTCGATTTCACACCTAAGGGCTTTAGGATCGATATTTACCGAGTTAGATACAAATATCTTCACAATATTACGCACAACCTTAGTGAGATTCACACTTGAAACTTCTTTCGTGTGGCAATCGTCAGTTTAATCGATGACTCTGACATCCCTGGAAAAGTATACGAGTCAGTCATCTGTGCAGTTGCAGAACTCCAGGGTTTCCGATAACAGAGATTTGAGAAGCTAGATCTCATAACTCTGTCCTACATTAGATTAAGATGTGAATTGATGTTGATGTATGGAAACTGAGAAATGATTTTGAACCTGATTTGTCTCCCTTTTTGCCTCCTACTAGATCAGAACATAAATGGTTGGCACGAAATCCAAGAATGAACAAAATATTCTTGGCATTCACACAGCAGTATCGGTACACTTAACGCTAAGGGAAGATCAACACTGGTGAGCGCGGTAACAAAGAATCTAAATGACGTGGATTTTCTATTTGACCTATTGTCTTTTTGATTGAATATATCACTATCTACCTAGCCTAAATGTGTTGTTCAGAATTATTAGACATCATATTGCCAAGTGTCACGATAGGACGAGTTAACGTAAGGAATTACGTGACTTCCGCGTAAGATCTTATAGATAGATAACCACATCATGACATATCTGCAGTTATGGGATTAGGCCTATTGTTATGGAAGCAAAGACAAACGTGCTAATATCTAATCAAACCATAATTCTACAATGTCATTTGGTTCAAGAGAAGACTAGACACTCTTAGAGGCGTGGTGATAGAAAAGGATTAATATGAGCCGCAGATCATCTGTCCTCAACACACAAATCTGGATCTGAATTCGAGCATCCGCACGGCGTCTTTATGTTTGCTGGTTACTTCAGTCATCAGCAATAAAGATGGTTGTTGGACCTGTGCTTATCCTGACAGTTCGCCTTTCTGTGAAGTTTCAGTTTCTCCTTGAAATGTTCACTGATGGGGCTTGTATCACCCGTTCGAGTAAGACGTTCTAGTCATTGGCCACTCGATGTGAAAAACGGGACCAAACTCTTAATTCACAAGACAACGGCTTTTGAAAATTCTTTCCATGGCCTTGAAGATGACTAGTTCTTGAAGGAGCGAAGAAACGTGACATATTAACATCCAAACCGGTTTTAGACATATAGAATACCAAGATAAGGTTATTCTACTTTCTATGATACGACAAATTTGGAAAATTTAGTCGTTTTGAACTCTCATTGTAGGACAGCTTGAGAAGACTCTCTGGCAGCTTTTCTCTCATACGCTGAACACACTGAATTGTGTTAATATCCTTACTAAGGCATGAATAGGCTGCTTGGACAAAATAATCTAAGTGTGGTCTTACGTAAGTGGGGTATAAAATTCAAGACATCCCATCGCAGCACTTGAATGTTCGAAAAAATAGCCTTAAAACTTATAACGCTTTGAGAACTTCCGCGCCCTAATACACAGTTGTTTTGAAGTCATGAATAAGTGTTAGCTCTGTGTTCGTGCACATATAGAAGGGGTGTGCAGTTGTTACTATACTGGTGATTATCGACTCGTTCGATTTGGATTAGCAAACACTTTTTAGAATTAATTAACTTTGGAATCAACTAACTAATTCGTCTAGATCAGCATGAAGATCGAAATGATCAGCCCAACATCTTATTGTTCTCCAGATTTTGACACAATCTGCAAAGTATGATGTGGATGCCTAAAACAGGAGAGATTTAAGATGTTGCCTTTGGATAAATCACTTTTGGCCTTCTTTTGTTCAAAGAGTGTCCTATTGGCCTCCACTCTCTGCCTTCTTTCCCAAACAAGTCTTCTTGTTCATTCTTGTACGGCTCCTGTTATCCGGAAGCTCGAAAGCTTTTGCATAAGGCCTAAATTCTATGAAAATAATATCTGGCAAACTTCCATCTTGCGCTACAGTCAAATCCTTTCTTGCAATCATTAATTTGTTTAAGCATGAATTCTTATTTCCAAACCCGTGGTGCTAGGGTGTGAGCAGATTGTGTGACTTTTGTGACTTAATGACAGCTTGAACCATTCTTTCAATTCACTTATCTACTATGCTGATTACATCTACAGATCGGTATTTAGACACGGTCTGTTTTTGTGCATAGTTAAATATAGGACTGACTACAACATCCTTCGAATCCATAGCGAGTTTAATGTGGGAGAGGGATGTGTTGAGCAACATCATTGATGATCCTGAAAAAGTCTACGAGAGACGACAGCAATCATGGATGTAGCCCACTAAAACCTGATGTTGTACTAGGCTTGAAGTTACTGATCAAGTAAAGAACAACTTCCTCACTCACACTGACAGGCTGTATAGCCGATATCTCGTTGGTGTGCTTATTATAAGTCTTGATGACAATACTAATGGAGTGAACTTTACTGACATGGTTTGATGAAGTCTCGGGTTTCTCCAGTCATGATGTAGCTAGTATATCTGAATTCGTATACATCAATAATGGAGGAATACAGTCACCACACTTTGTTCTTCGGTTAATGAAAGAAAACAATCGTTTTTGGGCAGGTAAGGCCATCATGTTGGTTTCCTCTAAAAAATTAAATGTTTATTGGATTAACGGTTCAACGGATGAAATCAATGAAAGACCAAAGAGGTCAGTTCAATAATTTTACTACAGTTCTGTATATGTGCACTGAAACGTAAAGAAGGGTTTCTTTACCATTCTTTTGGGGTGGATGTGGTAGAGACGCAAGGTTTAATATCTGTGTCCAATATCCCAAACTTCCGTTGTTTGACATTATTGTCTCGCCAATTTCCGAGTAAACTTGTCAGCTTTTAAGATGTTAATTAATGAGTTCAACACCTTTGGATACGTCACCATCAAAGTTCAAGTCTAGGCACGTAGGCAGTGTGTTTGCAGCCGTGTAAGTCACGTATCAGATTGAGTTAAGTTTTTGAGATTTAATAGACTGCATACTGTACTGCAGAACATATTGTCCGGCATTTCTGATTAGAGTGCCAATATGTAGCAGCTGTAGATGGACATGTGAACACTGTTAATGGATGATAATCCTAAAACGTCAATCAGATATATTTTGTCATATATGATGACACTGGAATTTAAAAGTCATTTCACGCTACTTGTCACTTTATCGGAAAGAGCACTTCAAAAGTGCAGCTTTCACGGCTGCACAATAAGTGGGATATGTTTTTTCAAACCCCACGTGCATTAACCAATCAACTCCTGTCACCATCTGTCAACGAAAAAGACCTTGCGAAACTGTGACGTCGTGACGCAAGGTTATTTTCTTGATATGAGAGACAAAATACAAAAGAGTCACCTTGCTAATGTTGTACAGACTAGATAGTCAAGCGAACTTGAGACCAAATCAAGCCAGGTTGCTTAAAATAGCATCCAATTCTTCTAATGTATGGGACTCAAGTTTAGAGAAAGGACATAAGTTGGAGGGTGTGAGAGTTTTTGTCCGTGAAAACTTGCTGCTGGTAAACCGTTTAAAAATAGACAGGAAGCCAAAAAAGAACTGCTATTTAGGCCAGACGTTGGCGAAATGGACCTGAAAATTGTAAATTTTCGGGTTGTAAGGATTCGACAGAGAATGACGCCGAAGCCACTCTGGGTGAAGCACGAAGCCATTTAAATAGGCTTCAGATCTGTTACACTAATGCTCATAGCTTACTTAACAAGCGATCGGAACTAGGTGTACAGAGTGACTCTACAAAGCCAGACATAATCTCAGTAACAGAAACCTGGCTGACACAGGCTATATATAGTATGGAACTTGATTTCGAGGGTTTTACGTTAGTAAGAGCCGACAGAATATAAAAGCTTAAAGGAGGGTGAGTAGCTCTATTCATTAGGAATGTTATTCCACTCACCATTATCGACAGTGTATCCCATGAGAGTGCGATGTGTGAATTAGTTAGTCTCTCTTGAAATGCAAGGGACAAGAGCTGCTTATTGGTTTGGTCTATCGCAGTCCAACCTGAGGTGTAAATGAGATCCTGCTAAGCAGTCTCAACACTTGTTCACAAAGTGGCCAATGTCTAATCCTAAGGCACTTTAATGCACCTATGGTAGACTGGGAAAATCTGTGAACTGAGTCGTCAGATAATTCCTTCGAGCAGGAACTAGTTGATGCGGTTATTACATGTGCTCTAATGCAACATGTGAAAGAAGTGACTAGGGACGACCCGGACAGTGAATCATCCTTATTAGATCTTATACTGACTCACTATGAGAATGATGTTGCGAACCTCCAACATATGCCACCCTTAGGTAAAAGTGACCACGCAGTTTTAACTTTCGACTTCCATATAGCTGTTAATCACGAGCATGCGTTAGCTCAATCCAGACCTAACGTCTGGAAAGTAAACATAGCAGATATCATGCACTCAGCATCGTTAATAGATTGGACAATAGACCTGGAGTCCTCAATTGAGATGGCTTAGGACGCACTTCGAAAGTTATACTTAAAAGTAATCGCACCCCACATCCCTTGGACTACACCAAGGGGGCCGAGAAACTTTATATTATGGTACGGTAGAAAGCTTTACACCTTTCCCCGTAAGAGGAGAAAAATGTGGGATAGATTTAGGTTACTGGGGGATTGATGAAACCAAATCTCAGTCTCAAAAAGCTCAGAAAACTTGCGCCTCAACCCTCCGTAAGTCCAGAAAGTTGTACGAAGAGAAAATTGTTAAGGAATCCATAGAATATCCTAAACGTTTGTATTCGTATATAAACCATAGGACAAAAAGAAGAGGAGGAACTATGGGAGACAGTACTGCCTCATCATTAGTGGGGGACGACTTTGGTAAGGCTCGAGTATTCTCAAACTACTTTACCAATGTATATACGATAGAAACACCCTTCCCGTCAGTCCATACAAATCCCTCCACACAAACACTGTACAGCGTGACCATTAAAGAACTCGATATATTTGGCCTGCTAAATAAGGTTGACACAAGTAAATCTTCGGGGCCTGATGAATTGCATCCTAGGCTACTGGAGGAATTATCTAAGTTCGTTGCAAACCCTTCAGGTATATGCTTTAACCCATCCCTAACCCAGGGTCGTTTACTAAAAGACTGGAAGTACGCCATGGTTGTGGTTTTTAAAATCCTAGAAGAGATTATTCGGAAGGAGCTGTTTAGGTGCCTCGACAAAAATCGTATCTTTTCGGAGAAGTAGCATGGTTTCAGAGTAGGCTATTCTTGTCTCACTAACTTATTAGTCACTTGTGAAAGCTGGTGCGCCCTTGAGGACCAAAATTTACTTGTAGACGTAGCCTACATTGATTTCTGCAAAGCTTTTGACAAAATTCTGCACAACCAGCTGTTATATAAGCTAAGAAATGTCGGGATTGCAGGCAATCTATTGATGTGAATAAAAGACTTATTAGTTGGGCGTCAACAAAGAGTACGGGTGAACTCAGAGTTGTCTGGCTGGGGAACTGTTCTCAGTGGAGTGCTCCAGGACGCAGTTTTAGTTCCATTGCTATTCCTCTTGTACGTAAATGACCATCCTCCTCTACTATCATGATCGATCTTGCTATATGCTGACGATGTCAAGATATGGAGAACGATATGAAGTAAGGGTGATAGCTTAGAACTCTTAAAGACCCGGAGAAATTATCTGAATGGTTTCAAACCTGGCAGTTGCCAATAAACACTTCCGAGTGTATTGTGATGTATATCGATCATCAAGATACAGATAAATACACGATGAATAACACTGAGCTACCTGTTGTCCAGACACTCAACGACTTGGGAGTCACCGTTAACCAAGACTTAAAGGCTACTGTACACTGTCGTGCAATAGCCGCCAAACGTTTTAGAACTTTATGGTCAATACGTAGGACCTTTAGTCATGTCGAAGTTAAAACGTTTTTGGCTTTGTATACAGTGTTTGTGCGTCCTAAACTTGAGTAATACATAGAAGGGGCTAGTCCCTGTTTAAAAAAGTCATTGTGCTTTTTGAAGAGGTTCAGAGAAAAACAACTAAGCTGATTCCTGGGTTAGCGAAGCTCCAGTATGATGGTAGCCTGACAAGCTAAACCTATTCCCGTTGTCATATCGAAGAACTAGAGGTGACTTGATTACAGTTTTCACATTGCTTAGTGAAAAATTTGCACCTGATTTGCCCATATTTCTCTTGTCTTCTAAAACAGAAAATTTACCAGGACATTCCAAAAAAATTCACAAGCCCAGAACAAATTACTTATCAGCTGACTATCGACTTTCCCACTGAATCATCAACGAGTGGAATTCATTACTTCAGCATGCGATTAAGGCTCCATTCGTCGACTCTTTCAAAAGGAAGTCGGATCAACTAAGAGACCATAATTGCCAGAAATAACACAGGTCATCAAGCCTTCTGTCCTTTCCAAATTGAAATTGAGGAAAACAAGGACATGTACGTAATTATTTAAGGTGATAATTATTTTCTGACGTTCTATAGGTACAGTCTTCAGTGTTAACGAAACTAACCGTTAGTGAAGCTTCATGTAACTAGTTTGTGTTTAAAAAAATGTTCTTTAGATATCGTTGTAAATTTTTGCGCATTAAATTTCAGAATTCATGGGATAATTTTGATTCTCAGTAGTTGAATAGGCGTTACAAAAAGAAATAACCAGTCGAATATTTATCATGTTCAACTTTTTTTTCAATAAACGTGCTTTTACTTTCTTACTTGCACAGGAAACTCTTTGACTAAGTGTTGAGAAAGCCTGTTTAATTTTAAGTGCTCTTGCAATTAAGTACATGTGCGTAATAATAATAACACATCACCTGTTCTTTCTTTTGTAGATCTTTTCAAAGCACAATAAGAATTGACAAATACAATTACAATATGCAACGTTTGATTCTACAGCATCTACCAACTACTTATGATGTTGTACATTATTATGCTTTTTTACTTTCCAGTAAATTTCTTTAAACATATACCACTCCTTACGTCGATTGTAGTTTTCGTGTGGTGTTACGGAAATAAAGGCGGACACAGGAGATGTTTGGGGTTATACGAAAGGTGTTCTAAAATTGGGAGCAAAACTAGATGAATCGGCCTGTATTTAGGCGAAAAGTAGACAATTCAGCAGATTTTGAAAAACATAGCGACATGAAGGGGAAATTCTGCATTCGTTTTCTCAAACAAAAATTTTAGCGCGTTTTCCAACTATTTTCCTTTCAAATTCCAACGCATATTCCCATTTATTTCCCCTATATTGGTTGGTTGGGGCAGTTTATCGTACAGTTAGTCTCAAGACTTTAGGTTGTAGTTCAGCACAAAACGGATAAAAGAAAACGTCAAACCATCATCAAAATAACTCTTTTTAAAGTAAATCTAGTACGCTTTTGAGGCAATAAATATAATACGGCAAAGTTAATTCACTCCACTTATGTAGTCACAGCCCTTTTCAAAAACACGCGGTCACTTGAAGATGTCTAGTTTAACTGTCCTGGTGAGTTAAATGTAACTATTATAGCTGTGCCTTAGGTTAAGAAACATGTGCCACTAATAAAGTTTCGCAGTCAATTAAAAAACTCCATAAACATGTAATTTATACTACTAACATATGTTCTCTTCAAGTTCGAGAAATCCTGGGGATTCACAAACTCGCATCAACTCAACTTTTGTTGTGAAATCATCAGTGCCCCCAGAGTTGGCAGTAGAAGCCTCTCTTATTAACCCGAAGTTTCGGAGGAAAAGGATAACGGATGAAGAAGTTGCTTTTTATGAGGTAGCACAATTACGTTGATATTATTTTCTAGAGAGGCTTTCTCGCTGAATAAACAAATGATGTAGTATAATTGAAGTATGTAGTTCATTGTGATATAAAAAGTAATACAGAGACTTCTGAAACTCTTGAAATTTGTCTGTGTCTTCACCACGCACCGAAAACATGATCATTCACAGTTTGTAGGTAAGTGTCGTAAATAAGCTTCTTTCCTTGCGACTTCTGAAATATCATCTGAGATCGAAAGCACATGTAGATTATGACCGGCTGGCGGAAAGCGTGCCTAATAAATGAATCGCTACCTAGTTTATTTTCACAATAACTAGCTGTGTGCTGATTTATTATCAGTATACGCAAATAAATTAGTAGGTCCTAAACTTTCGGCCTGTCGTTACTATGTTGTTTCATACTAAGCACAATTATTTACTTTTTTTGTGAGCTGCCATTGTAAGGGTTTTTTACTTAGAGAGCTAGTTACAATGTTTGTCTCTATGCTGTGTCAGCTCACTTTGATCATGTTACGTCGTGTTAGTGTTAAATAAAATAATGAAGTTTCCCACGCTGTGGATGGATTGTACAGCTCAATCACATTAAAATTACTAAACATTGACGCTGTCGACTGTTGTCAACACTTCCATTTATTCATTTCGCATTTTGGCGTGCAATTTACGTCCAGCTCTTGAGAGCTTCCCAGCTCGATGTATTTCACCCCAAAGTATCCAGACCGTTGCTTGTCGAATGAGTCGGCATCCCTCGCCTATGTTTTTCTTTGAACCACCGAATTCGATCACCTATAAGAGGTATATCGGAGACCTTTTGTTTTAAATAACTGCCTCGATATTGTTGTCTTAACCTTTTCTCCTAATTGTAATGTTCCCATTATTGTAAACTAAATTCGGAAATAGTTTTTCGAGGGTGAGGACGGTTTATCTCTTTTCTCCACAATAAAAGAATTCCTGGACAGTGAAGTATTCGCAATTGAATAGTGAAAACACCCTTACGTATACTTTCGAATTGATGGTTATGCGTCTCATAAATCATGACGGGAAAGTGCTTAGTTGCAAATATAAGCTGACAAAATCGTTGGCACCTCAGCAGTGCATATCCATGACTCCACCCGTAGGAATCAAAACCAAGACCTCTGCTCTCGTGTGCGAACGCTTAACCTCTAGACCGCTCTTCCGGTATCTAATCGTGTTAATGCATAACTTCAGTCATTCCGCGATATTGCGCGACCATCCATTGCCTTCGGTGGGTAATTATCCCACAACACTAGAACCCCGAAGATTGCCTCTCTAAGCTACTCAATACTGACCACATGATAATTTTCAGTTGATAATTCTAATAACGCTCAGTAATCACAACTTTGTACCGACAGATAACGAATTCGGTTTAGGCTTGTAAAAAGTCATGATATTGCAGTAAAGCTAGGTGAAGTGAAATGCTCATCTGTCTCAAAGCAAGTACGAGTTCAAGTAATCTAATTTACAAGAGCTCAGACTCTATAGACGTCCTGTGCTTAATTTGAAGGTATATAAAGAAAAATTGGGAAAGCTATTGAGCTCCACCGGTCCGAATATTTATCCTGTCGCTGGCCAACGTAAACCGAGAAGCCTAATGAGCAATTACAACAACCTCCTGGAGGTTCCCTTGGTTACTGAGTTATATCGAGGCTTATGGGAAGCTATGAACCAGAACTGTCGTGCTTCTTTTTTTACTCTTGGTTTTGTTATAAGTTGGGTGAATAAGGTGTCTATTTGTATAACTATACAACAGCCTATTTCACACCCAAAAACAACCAACTTAGAGTAAGTGATCACGGCTGCTTGATGAAGTTACTTATGAAATGTAATGTTTTGGACATCTTAGGCGACTGTTCAACCTCCTCAGGATTCTTTTCTGTCCTTTGAAGTGCTAGGGCAGTTAAGGCACGCAAACCATGCTTTACCACCAAGTGTTTCTGAGGTGCCTCTTGCTTTGTTTTCGACATAATCACTGACTACCAATCTGACCTAATGCTCGGACCACAGTATAACCATGCGAGATATTACCTTTCACAGGAGTATTTCTAACTGCTTATTCCACAAGTTCATATGATCTGAGATATGACATCCGTCGATGATATGCACATTTTTTATTGAAAGGAGGCAACTGCTAGTAGCTCATTATATGTGGAGTGAGGTCTGACATGTCGATCATAACTTTCGTTATATCTGTGTGTAAAGTGCAAACTGGATCTATCATCCATATTTACAAATGTATTAAGTCCATGCTTTAGTAACTTAATAAACTCTTCATTGGTTATGAGGATGCTTGTTTGAGTTTTTCACACAACTTGTCTGACTACAAGCAACTTTGTATTTATTAAAAAGCAAATAGATGGAATTATATTTTCCCTAAAAGGTATCTGATTTGTCGATCAAGATCAACAATTAAAGAATCACTATTTTCGTAAACACCAGTATTTAGTAGACCGTCACGTTCTTCAATCAGCCGAGTAATTTGTGCTTCGATTTTCTCATCCACCACAGACTTTACATCAGAAACGTTTATTTCAGTAGTCATTTCTTCATTCATTTTGGATCTAAAGATCAAAACAATATATAGCTACTGTAATAAAATCACATCTGGAAGTAAATTCTGAGAAATTATTCAGTTAGTTTAAAAAGTCGGATTTGTTAGGTTGGTGTACCTATAAAAGGAAGATAATATGTGGACTTTCGGTCAAGAAAAACAGCAGCGGGAAATACGATATAGTTCACATTTTTTCAAAAAAAGCAATCACCTAGAACGAAAGTAAACAGAATTTATGCACTTTTAGAAAACCAAACGGTAAACTCCGGGACCTTAGTTATAAACCTTAATGTTGCGTACAACTATTACACTCTTCTTCTTTACGCATATAAGTAACTAGGAGAAGTATTGTGATGTTAGTATTGCTTTGAGAATCTGTTTCCATTTAATCACCTTGTGGATGTATTGTAAACCATGACCAATAACAGAACGACCCCATCCAAACTTACGTATCAATACATTCAGTGTTTTATCCTACCTCAAGATATTGCTCAAAATTTCAAATCGTCACCCATTTCAGTATATTCGTGAAAGTATTTATCTGTATCCTGTCAATCAATTCTACAAATATTAGCTGTCCACTTATTGTGTATTAATCATCCGAATCCGTACGAAACATAGAAACAAGGGATTAAAATAAAATTAATAACTCCTGTTGAAAAATTTGTTTGGATAATATTGAACAACTGACTGCAGTTGTAAACCAATTTAGTTTGTGATTACGTCCAAATTCTAACGCATTTAGACGAATAAATGATTGTGAGAATAACATGTTTTACAGTTCTTGTTTTGCTCCACGTTTATACTATTAACCCCTCTGTTTTACATTGAACATCCGTATTAATCATTTACGTCCTATCGTTCAATGTTTGATGATTGTTACGCTGTAAGCGATTACTTAGTAGTACAACTTCATAACTGCAAACAATGTGAGTGTATGTATACGGACTTTCAGTCCTCTGGAAAAAATATTGAAATTATCGCGATTGTCCTAACTCTGGTCTAATGACGCTTGAGTTCACTAAATGTTACAAAACGCTGAAAATTACCGGAAAGCATATTCAGCAAAGGAAATATATGTACATGTATGATTTGAGAAGTAAAAATATAAACCGAGAAAGTTATCTGTAGTGCAAAAGCCTCATAATCAGCAAAACTGAAGCGTCAACTCTAAGGAGATGGCTAAATAACTGATGAGTTTAGTGGCGAATAAGTTACAATATTTTCAGAAGAATAGTTAGTGAGGTAGAGCATATCAGATAAAACGGCCTGATCTATTAACATATTGAGAAACAATTCAAGATAATTTTAGCGTCGAGGATTTCCTCTTCGGTTATATCATTTGGTATAGGTTAACGGTTATTTATTGTGCTTGGTAATCAATCCAGTGACGAGAATCTTAACTGTGTTACTTTATCCTTAGTTCTTATACTTAATAAATACGATTGTACGGTGTTAGGAAATGCTATGACCAAAGGAAAAATTCTTCGCTGAAATTGCCTTAAGTTCTTCAATTCATCCGTTTAAAGTGGTACATTTAAAACGTATTTTCTATTAGTCGATAAATTACATTAAAATTCTAAAAACAGGAGACACTCCTCATGTAGTACTACGTAAGCTAACTTGAGTAATAGACATTCCAAATATTCACTTACCGTTCCAAGTTACCATCTGTCACTTCTTTTAAATCTTGGCTAGTTGGTCGTTTTTCATCAACATTTAAATAGTAAGATTTTAGTTGTTCAAGTTCTGCTTCTTTTTGTGCCAGTGAAATCCGAGTAGCTTCATCTGCTTCTTGTTTTACCTTGGCTAGTTCATGCAGAGATTTCGTCCATAACTGACGATATCTTGCTCGACCACGTTCTACTTCAACTAAACGGCATTCTGTTTCGGATAGTGTAGCCCGAGCAACTGCTAATTCTGCAGTCAGTCGGGCTACTTCATTGTTTATTGAAGGTGTTTCGTTGGACGCTTTGTTATCTACCGACCTTTTCAATCTGCCGTTTATTTCATTTCTTAAACTGTTATTCTCTTCCTCCAGAGAAGCATACTTACTTCGCCATTCAACTATCTGTAAATGAGATAGAAATCCAATATTTATACTTAAAAAGAGTATATCTGTAAATTGGATTCAAAGCCAACAATAAAAACATGACAGTTTATAAGGGAGGAGTATCACTAAATTTACTTGTGACTTCCAATGTTCAGAGTTTTTTTTCTCCAATTTCATCTGACTCTCTAAATCACGAATCTGAACTTGAGACTGTTGATTCAATTCTTTGCGTCTAACTTCCAATTCCCTTGCATTTTCTTGTTTCAGGCGTACCAATTCTGCTTCACCTGCGGTTAGCTGACGCTCTCTAGTAGCAAGTTCAATGAGTGTATTGCGCAATTTTTCCTCCAGAGCTTGATATTCAGAAAGCTAAATGTACGTAGAGTGAGATGAAGAGTAAATTAAATTCTTATCTCATTTATGCAAAAGAACTGATGAAGAGACAAAGCATTTATGTTGCATTATACCTAGGAATAGTCTCTGTCGTATCAGTCAATCATAAAAATATTCATCGACTAAAGATGTCACGGTCTGCGTCACCACAAAAAGAAATCAACCTCATGAAAAATAGTCTTATATAGTAATGTCAGTAGTGGAAAATTAGGAGTAATGATAACATTGATAGCTCTGAGGAAGGTTACTGTATTACGTTATTTATGATTTGAAGCTCCTGACAGCAGAAATTAATACTATGTGTAGCAATGCCATACGTAGGTCTTGTGTTTCTCCAACGTACCCCTATGTTAGTCTAGGTAGCTCTTCGGAGTAGGTGGTAATTTGTTACGTTTGGTCAACGGGGATCCACCGACCCATTATGCACAACCAGAAGTTATAGAAAATCATTGGTCTATGAATGTGGTAAAAAGGTAAATCTTATTCTAAATTGTGTTGAATGAATTCGTTTACTTAATCGCGACAAACCAGCTTGTATTGTAAGGAACTTATGTGGCTAACATGTTTTATGGTGAGCTACATTAACTCTCGTCGGTTGGATTGCGTTTCACTTTTGTCGGACAATTATATTCCTAACATGCTTAGTTAGAATTTTAGGACTAAAACATGTACAGTATTATACAGTGACTAATTTGGTAAACTGAAAATTAAATTTAGCTACATTCTAACCTCCCTATGTTTCTATCAGTCGTAATTGAATGGAATAAAGCTAGGTCGCTCATACGATATTCTTACTCATTGATTCAGTCGTCACTTGATGTAATGTGCTGTATTATCCTTGACATTGATATTATTTAGAAGTAGTTTTCAGTAAAAGAATTTAATAGTGTTGTAAAACACCAATTATCATAGGGGGCTGTGGTTAATAAAAACGTATCACAAGTGTTGTATCCATTTCTCGTAATCAGTCATGATCAATTGTGTCCTGACCTAGGTCTTAGGTACAGCTATATGAATAAGTACTGGGTCGAAATAACAGTATTATCAATGATAGTGAAAATTATATAATAATAATATGGTTCTAAGAAAAAAAGAATTGAAAGCACAAAATAATACTCAAGACTTAAGAGGAAATTAAATATGGGTGCATCTGCGCGCCTGTGATCCCTTCTGAGCCATGCTAACCAACGACTGGTCGCAGCTACCGTATGGACCACGGTCAAGTAGTCTACATCTAACGACATGACATGGACTGGTATCAAGTCTCAGTTTCACCACCTATGTCTCGTCTGTTGTTCACCAAACGCATATGTCAAGCGGACTTTCGACATCCGTGTTGAAGTCTCATCAGACTAGTGGCTAGTTGAATGATACCTTCTATTATTATGTGGGTGTCCGTGATCTGATACTAGAACACAACAAGCTACGCGCTAACCCCCAAAATTGACCACTTGAGCTAGTGAGGAAATCTAGTGAAATACCGAATAACATGCTAAATATTCATCTACATAATTCTGGCCCATAGAAAATGAGTCCATTTCTTAGCAAATCATATGCATTTGTCCTTCAGCTCATTATTGATTATCGTCAATTAACCTCATTTGGCTACTTCTGATCAACTCACTATATCAGCGTATCAAGAAATACCACTATAATCAGGCGTTGAGAGTTATGTATAAGTTTGTAACCCGATTATAGTTAGAGTTTATAACATTCAGTAGCAGCCTTGTCAAGTTATAAAGTAGAAGCACTTGCAGCGATAAATAAATCCCCGAAATCAATAGTTCTGTAAGTCTTCGACATTTGATGCTGACCACATTCGTTTTTATGAACTAACCTAGCTGAAGGCTCTCGGTCACGCATCCGCACCAGATCACGAGTGGGAACGCTGTGCTCAACTTCTACAACCGCTAGACAGTTCAGATCAGTCACTTCTCGATATATTGATAACCTATCAAATATTTCTTCGAACCTCTACGCTTCTGACTCCTGATTTTACTGTGTGGGCACGCTTAGATTATAGGTGTTGTCAGACTAAAAGTACTTGTGGCATCTTCACACTTATTGATTAGCTACTATTAAAAGAACATTAGTATACCGGATCGTAATTCTCTCCAGTAAATGCTATGTACCGATCGAAATTATTAGAAACCTACCTTTTTACGACATATAATTTCGCGTTGACTATCTCTTTTATGCCATTCTTCAGCAAGTGTAGCCATTAGTGTTTGTTCTCGTTTCTTTAATTGAGCAGTGAATTTGGCTTCTTCTGCTGCACGCCACAGTTCCAGCTCAATAGCCACTTGATATTCACGGGTTGATCGTATATCTGAAGGTTCAGACTATCAAATTGTAAGTAGCATAATTGTTGTCATCACACATGTTTGGATGATATGAAAGCAAGAGATAATAATATAAGTAATTTTAATTTCCTATTCAGTGTATTAATTTATTTCTTTACGTTTATTGCTGATATACGTTTTCTACAACTTCAGGTAGAGGACGAGATTAGGGTTCTATATATCTGAAAAGACTGAATTACGTTTATAATAATCGAAGTCAGACAATAAGGGTTTCAAACAATCATAATATACGAGAATTAATGCTTATCACTTATAGTCAGTTGATATATGACTTGAAATTGATAGCATTCGATCAAGATAAAGAATTAGGAAACACCCAAATTATTGAACTTATCACTAATCATGTTTTGTCTAGAGGGTGCAGAGCCTCACAGACAAAAGCGGACTGTAGATTCTTCGGCTGTAGCAGATACGACAACGTAAGTTGTGTTCAACAGGGATGCTTTTTTACCCGAACTTGCAAAACATTAGTAGCACTTCACTAGTGGTAACATTTTAATTTGAACTATTTATGGGATTCACCACAAAGTAGATATAATAGAAAAATCGTTTACTTAGTCACATGTAATCTGAAACTTAGGAAATACATACATCAGTTCAGGTTGCTACACGATATCACCACAACGAGATAAAATTATCAAGGCAAACATTGGATTACTAATAGTAACAGTTTCTTAAGTGGTAAAAGAAAGACTAAGCATAGACAGTATAATTCGAGAAGAATGAATTCGCTTAGTAAAATGTTTAAGATGACTTCAAAACACAACAATTAAGGAAGACAGTGAGTCAATACATCTGCCTCATTGAAACGTATTCTGAACCACATCAAAGAAATACTAACAACTACCGAAGAAACACATCATGAATAAAATATTCTAATTTATACTTGAGTGCTTCCATATTATTATTTTTTGATCAGTGGAAGAAATCCTAGTTAACATTTTATAGAAGATAATGTTACTAATCTATGCATTGATTCAATTACAACCTATTAATTAAGTGTGAAAATCATGTCAAAACAACTGTCCTGCATTTTTATATGTGTTGTGGATGCGAAAGATAGAGCAATAGTTATCATGTTAAGTCCAATGGTTTCCTTGGACTTTAAATGGACATTTCCTACTGGTCAATATCTGTCCACTTGTTGAATATTGTACAAAATGTTTTCTATTTTTATGGTACGATGTGGTATGTTTGGTTAGTACATAAATAGAGTATGTCTGAAATACAATGATTCATAACCCAAAGGCTGAGATTTGTGTTCTGGACTCAACTTGCTGGGGTTGACAGGGAATCGGGACCAATCGTAACTCTAGGTCGTCCATTACGTTCGTACGTGTCATTGAATCGGTCGATAAATACGCTGTTCTCTAGTTTTTCAGTCAAGGACACAACAATTAGCACAGGGTAAAAATCGACCACAACTTCAAGTCACAACAATATATTTGATGTTCTCTCAGTCAATCTCACTACTGAAGCCATGAAGACAATCTCGAAATTTTTCAAACTTTCGAAAGTGATAAATCATTTTACTATTGAGTTACAAGTTTAAAGAAAAGTTTGCATCACTTACCTTGATTTCATCATTTATTTGATGAACTAATCCCTTTGTCATATCCAATACAGATGCATTACTATCTACAGTATGTGCACCGAAATCTTCTAACTGTAATGAATAGACAAGTTGTCCAACAACTTTTAATTCATTTGTATTGCTTTGTTCAGCTAACATGTCAACACTATCATTTATACGTCTGACTAAAGTAGACGATTCTTTTGTGGCTGGAATAAATCAAAAATAATGAAAACATTTCATTTCAATATTGAAATTGTACATCTTATTAATAATATAACACATAAGATGTGAGGATAACTTAAAGCGTAACAGAACTCGAGTAGGTTATATTTTAAAATGGAAACAGTATGTCAGAAATTAAAATTAGCGTGGGACCTATACCAGTAGGCCTCAATGTAGACAAAGTAAAAAGCAGGATCCTCAAACACAACATGAAGAGCATCAACTCAGTCACACTTGATAGAGAAGATCTGTATACCATTATTGATCAACAAGGACGATCCGGTGAAGATGGAAAGAAGAGGATGGCAAAGCACAAGCAGCATTCCTACGGTTGGATAGCATATGCAATTCAAAACAACTATCTGTATGCCAACACCAAACTTAAAATCTTCAATACCAACGTCAAGACAGTTCTACTGTACGGAGATGAAATTTCGAAAACTACTAAAACTATCATCAAAACATACAAGTATTTCTAAACAATTGTCTACGCAAGATAATCAATGCTCAATGACCGAATACCATCAACAACAACCTACTGTGGGAGAGGACAAACCAGCTTCCATTTGGAGAGGAAATTAGGAAATGACGCCGGAGGTAGATAGAACGTTCATTGCGGCAATCATCAAACTGTATCACGAGGCGCTCTAACTTGCAATTCTGAAGGGAAACTGAAGAGTGGTAGACCAAGAACACATGGCATCGGGAATTGAAATCAGATATGAAAAGGATGAATAGGAACTGGAAAGGATTGTCCGGGACTGAGTTGGATGGAGAATGCTGATGGGTGGCCCATGCTACTCCATGGGAGGTATCGGGCGTAAGGAAGGAAGGAATTAAATATCAACAATCGAAAATTTGAAATACTTGTAGAAACAATTGTTATTTATTGTTTGCTTGGATCTTCCCATTTATGATTAGGACTGAGATAGAACATCCCTTGAGGATTTTCTCGAAATTGCTATTCAGTCAAAATCATTATAAACACACATAGTTGATGGCTAGTAGTGGAATCCAGTATGCGCGTTCTCTCATTCGGGACTCGTTATCTGAATGTACCTTGTAGCAAGCCCATTCAACTAATGTATCATTTGTCTACTCACTGTAATTCAGACACTTAATTCATCATGTTAATTTGTGTGCATTTCAAACTCTTAATTCACTATGTTAATTTCGGTGTGTATGATCGAATGTATGTCTGTACATCAACTCTTAAGCTATTTTCCTATTGGTTTCAATATGCAGATAATCGATAATCTATCCACATCCGATTAACTCTCAAATATATATGGATTTTTAACAGACTCACTCACTCTCTCTGTTTCATCGTGTGCTTGCTCACCGTACGCTTGTGGATTATTATTATTCAATAACAATAAACTATCTCTATAACTGGTGTTCGGGCTTTTTAATAATCTCGAGGAAATTCGCAATTCTACTAAGAGATTAAGCCTACCTAAAATACTCAGTTACGGGATATTATTATTTGGAGTCAGATATTGAGAACATTATCCTCAACATATTGGTGAGCCCGACGTGATGGGTGTAGAATAGTAGTTGCAGTACTCGAATAGCGTTTTTGAGTGATAAGTGATGCAGCATGTAGTTATGCACGTGGAAGAATAGATAAGATGAACGTAAAGGTTTCTAACCAGCTAGTTAGAGGCATCCACAAACATAATAGGAGGCGATTTCGAAATGAAAAATGTATGTTGTGATAACATAACATAATGTAATATTAGATCAAATGACATGAAAAAAAATTGGAACGAACTCACTTAAAGCAGGGAAATTTCACGTTTTTGAATAGTAAAAATATTCCAGTGAGTTTTGAATGTCATAAAGTGGAGTGTTCATAAAATGATAATCTGTTCGGTGAACAATATGATTACGAAAATGTCATAATTTAATGACAGCATGAACATGGTTATTAATTCCACATTCGGTCATGATATTGAGAATCATGTAATAATAAGCATATAATGATAATTCGAATAGTAATGGAGCAAACCGACGAATGGATCAATGAGATAATACGACTTGAGCATGTCCATGTCATGTTGCACAGGCTGTGCTGATTGCGTCGGATTGGAGATTGCGCTGGCTTCTCTGATTTTGTTCGTCGTCCGCGGGTTTACCATTTTTGGGAGGCCTCGTGGTTTTGTCGTCGTCCGAATTAAACGACGACAAAACCACGAGGCCTCCCAAAAATGGTAAACCCGCGGACGACGAACAAAATCAGAGAAGCCAGCGCAATCTCCAATCCGACGCAATCAGCACAGCCTGTGCAACATGACATGGACATGCTCAAGTCGTATTATCTCATTGATCCATTCGTCGGTTTGCTCCATTACTATTCGAATTATCATTATATGCTTATTATTACATGATTCTCAATATCATGACCGAATGTGGAATTAATAACCATGTTCATGCTGTCATTAAATTATGACATTTTCGTAATCATATTGTTCACCGAACAGATTATCATTTTATGAACACTCCACTTTATGACATTCAAAACTCACTGGAATATTTTTACTATTCAAAAACGTGAAATTTCCCTGCTTTAAGTGAGTTCGTTCCAATTTTTTTTCATGTCATTTGATCTAATATTACATTATGTTATGTTATCACAACATACATTTTTCATTTCGAAATCGCCTCCTATTATGTTTGTGGATGCCTCTAACTAGCTGGTTAGAAACCTTTACGTTCATCTTATCTATTCTTCCACGTGCATAACTACATGCTGCATCACTTATCACTCAAAAACGCTATTCGAGTACTGCAACTACTATTCTACACCCATCACGTCGGGCTCACCAATATGTTGAGGATAATGTTCTCAATATCTGACTCCAAATAATAATATCCCGTAACTGAGTATTTTAGGTAGGCTTAATCTCTTAGTAGAATTGCGAATTTCCTCGAGATTATTAAAAAGCCCGAACACCAGTTATAGAGATAGTTTATTGTTATTGAATAATAATAATCCACAAGCGTACGGTGAGCAAGCACACGATGAAACAGAGAGAGTGAGTGAGTCTGTTAAAAATCCATATATATTTGAGAGTTAATCGGATGTGGATAGATTATCGATTATCTGCATATTGAAACCAATAGGAAAATAGCTTAAGAGTTGATGTACAGACATACATTCGATCATACACACCGAAATTAACATAGTGAATTAAGAGTTTGAAATGCACACAAATTAACATGATGAATTAAGTGTCTGAATTACAGTGAGTAGACAAATGATACATTAGTTGAATGGGCTTGCTACAACCTTCATCCCAGCATTGATGTTCACTATGGGACTAGAACCCAGTACATGGCATTTCGTACTCCACCGTGTTATCCGCCTAGCTACTTAGTTCAGATAGCCATTTACTTGTGAAATAGGGCAGATTTCGATCCATAAGTAACCAATATATATGAATTAATAATAACCCTATGATATAAGCCAGAGGCTTTTCTAAATCAATAACTAAGTGGATAACGCGATGTTACTTGATGTAACGTGTATTGATTTCCGATTCTGGAGTGAACATTAACTATTGCATACAGGCACATCCGATTGAAAAATTTCAAATAAGATTCCAGTGCCAGCCACCGACCAACCTCTATTGATAAACTATTAATACATTTTAAGCAATTTGAAAACAAAAATTCCCATTATTTAAAAGTAAAAGGGTTATTAAGTTATCTTTTTCATTGAAATATAGTTTACACATGAAAATTATTGTCACATTATTCAATAGGGAATTGTAGATAAACTTTAGGATGCTTGAATTATAACTATTATTACGTTAATATTATATATAACAATTTTCTAATGATCTTTTTAATTCAATATGTAATGTAGTGATTAACAATGATAGTGACAATAACAAAAATATCGTTAAACAAATTTTTAAATTAAATTCTAACCTTTAACAATTGATGATTCAAAGACTGATACTAAAGGTATAAGGGAATATCCAATGAAGGAATCTGTTGCTAAAGTACCTTGTGATCGATCAAAAAATTCCACTTTCAATGGATTGTCATTAAGACGAGTTTTTAACTAAGATTGTAGTATTAAAAAATAAAAAACAGTTTATTTCAATAGGTCCATAAATAGAAATGAGTATATGGGGTTTTTTTTTATAAAAAAAAAACCAATACATAAATAGATTCACAACTTGATGTACTCATACGTTAATAATTGATTTCATAACAGTTGGATAAAGTTAATAAAATATATATCCTATTTGACTTTATCTCCACAATAATAACAACGTAGATAAAACAATGTCGAAAATGAAATTATTTGAACAATGTCTATTTTAGACATTCGATAATGTAGGCGACGATAAGAGATGAAGTGGAATTACAAGCAACAGAAATAGTCAACTATAGTATTTAATAATAGACATGTTAAATGAACATAATTGTATATTCAATTTAGAATACGATATGTGAATGAGCATATGACTGTCAAGTGAATTAATTCAATTCTTTTGTTTAATTTGTTCCCAATCGTGTGAATAACTCGAATGCCTTATACGTGAATCTGTTATGTCTAGTACCATGTCAAGCCCATATGTGTTATTTTAGCTTTTGAACAGACCAAGTTATTTAGCTCTTCTTCAGTCACATTTTAACCTTGTCAATCACTAGCTTATTAACATTGATTGTTTTTATATAAGAGTATGCGTGTATTTCACTTATCCAATTCACACGTGTCAAGCTTATATTTTTATAGTTATAGTTTAGTTACGTCCTACAAAAGGGAGTTGAAACATTTGCCTTTTGATTTTCATTTTCGATATATGTTAACGTAAACAAGTGCCTGAAGTCAATTCATCCAACTCGATATGTATTTGGCTTCTTATTACCGGGGTTAACCTAGATGTAATATATGAAATTGAATGGAGGGTTTATATTCACAGCATGTTTATTCTTTGAAATCGGAATCAGATCGACGGGCCACTAAAAATCTTCCTTTATTTGGTTACCCAACCATTTATTTGTTAATCATATTCCTTCACTATATTGGTATATAAATGCTGAAGACACGCTTACTAATTGGAACTCTGGAAAGTTCGTATTCATTTCAATACAATGCAGATTTATTTTACTACAATACAATTAATTGCTGGTTATTCTTACCAGTGTTGTTTCTATTATAATATAATTCCTATTGACTTTCAGTGCCAGTAACAATATAAATTCAATTCAATTACAAAGGGGTTTATTTTTGGTGTTATTACAATACTAATATTATTTCAGTCTATCATTTTCCATTCAATCCAATTACATTTTGATCGTTTATTACTACTGTACACCTCAGTGAATGCAATTACTGAAATATATATTCAGGAACACTTATTCTAGTTCTTACTTAATTCTTTTGTCCTCGGTCATCGATGATAATTATAATGTATATAACCAACTCAATTTCACCAAACGTGACTCCATATTTTTAGTCAGACAAACAGGAGAATGAAATAAATGATAGACACGCACACACACATACGCTCATAAAAACAATCGAGGTAACCAGTGTATAATTGACAATGGCAAATACATGTGTACATAATGACGCCAAAAAATCAGATTAATTTATCTGTCTAGAACTCAGAATAAATCATGTAGGCCTGTAACAGTAAAATAGCTGCTACGTTAGTTCCATCAATCAATAATATACATTGACTGAAGTTCCGTACTAACTATTGAAAACGCAAGTGTCTAAGAGTATTCTGACGTCATCATAATCCCGATAAGATCATGTGATCACTATTTACAATTTTTCGGTCGCACATAAATATGAACTGCAATGTGAATTAAGTGGCTTTACTTGACAGAAGACTACTAATATTCAGGGGAATTAGTCACTTTATAAGTTTGTGTTGTCAAATATATCCTTCAAATTATAATGATTGTTAAGATCAGTGCTTAACATTTAGTCCCAACCTTACTAATTTGAGAAGGTTGAAGTAATTAAAAGTATTTTTCATGCTGTTTGGCGTTTCATCTTGGACATAACATTATTCATACACGTTTCCAGACAAGTCAACTTAGTTATTTCATCAACTAACATTTACACATAAAAAACACTCATATTAGGATCAATATTTTGTTCTTCCTTGACAATGACTGACTATGGTGATGATGAACCACTCGAGTAAAATTAATTGGGAAATAATCTGCTGACAATGAAGTTTGTCATGATCTCATTAAAAGGTATGGGTTACTTTTGCTTTATAAAATCACTTCGTCAGTTTTACTCTACACTGGTGGTTCTTTATATAACTGCTAATAACTTCCTCATCATTACTGAATGTTCAAATTAATTGAGCTCTGTTCTACAGATTATGAAATTTTGGTTAAATGGTATAACAGCTCACGATTCCTAGTACTTGTCCTGGTAATACTATGCGGATTAATGAGATTTATTTTACATTCTATATCTAATCCTGACATACATAACACTGAGCTGTTTAAGGAGGTAATTCTTAAGCGAGTTAGTTTTACGAACTGATTAATTTTGAATGAATTCATTTGTAGCCCCGAATTACGAAATCTTTCGGAAACTGGTATGCCACAAATAAGCGATATCTTAATCTAACGCAGACGGTTTCTGACAATAGTTTCTTTTGAAAGCCTCAAAGCAACCGTAGACTAAAATTGCGACCTTCTAGAGCAATAATAAGAAAGAAATGAAGTCTTATATTGTTATTAGAAAACTTGCTTTAAATAATTGTTATGTTACCAATAAGCTTTGGCAACAACACTTCAGCTTAACAGATTTATACAATTCCATCTACTTAGAAATATCGAAGTTGGTTTCAGACTTAAACATTACCTAAAGACATTCATGTGTGTTTCATGTGGCTGTTGGCTAAAAATCATCGGGATTAGAAGTAAATGATCATCTCTACCGGAAAACAACAACTAAGTCAGTCTGCTGTGCAACAACTACATACAACTGATGGGTCCCTTGAAATGTGAAATATGCTGCATGATTTCCATTACCAAATAAAAACCTCAGATTCAGTCCTGTATATGGATTCGAAGGGTAAATAAAACTCAGAAGACTACTCTGATGTTTTCTTTACCTTCTCATTTCATTTTAAAGAATTTACCACAGGATTGAATAAAGTACAGTGGTTCGAGAACCACATGATAAAATATACTCTAGAAAGATATCTTGTCAAATACTAGGTGGAAATTTTACGAAGATAGACACGTATAACTCAAACCAGCTTGATAAACCAAAATACAATGATTTTTTCATTAAAACAAATCTTACTTCTTCGAGCGATGCAGCAAACTCGAAAGCACAAAACCCATGTGGAAGAATAACCTCTTGATGTCTGGTTACGGCAACTGGTGGAAGTGTCATAACTGGGGCTCCACTTCCAAACAATGGATATACATATCTGTAAGATCATAAATAAGGGTAGCGAAAAAGGTATTCAGCACTGGTGAATGCTTTTAGTGAGATTGTATTCCCTAAACCAGAAAGTTCAAATGCTGAATTCTCATCGTCTAAAACAAAAATGATGAGCTTCACGGGACTAAATTCAACCAACTGTCACATGATTTTCAAGAATGAGAGTCAGTGTACCTCAGTCAGGGAGTTATCACTAATATACGAGGTCTGAGATTAATAACATCTGTACGACAAATATTTGATAAGTGCCAAGAAACTTAGCTTTAATGTTGCTAGTCGATTATATGCAACCAGCTAATGCACAACAAAGTTGGGGTGAAATATTGGGTTAATCAGTTTGACTTCTAGCCATTTCACAAAGTGGTTAACAGAATTTTATCAGCACTACGAATAATTAGTAAATATTATGTGTTAAAATCAGTTGAAAAGTTTGTAAAGAATTTTTTATGCTAAACTAATGGAAAAGGAAATTCACACCAGAAATTATTAGGTAACTAAATACAGAGAAAAAACACCTGAAGCTTTTCCAGCGTTACTGCCGGTCCCAAGCCCATACAAAGGAGGAAGATTGGGTATCGGGTCAAAAACTCGATCCCATATGAAACAGTCTTGCTGAAACAACACTAACAAAAAAAACACAATTAAAATTATTTCAAAACTATCGACCGCTTTGAAGCATCTTCATTCAAAAGAATTATCACAACTCATGGTGAATGCCCAGATTTTTCTGAAGCCACAAGGCCAATGCCCTTTATAACAACCACATCCTTACACTGCTTGGAATAAGTGAAGCCCATTGGAATCAAACAGAACACCGAAAGGCTAGATAAGGGTAAGATGTTGCTGTAATCTGGTCACGAAGAAGAGAATGCATCACACACTCAGAAAGTTGCTCTGATGCTGTTCATAGATGTACATAATGAACTCACAAGATGGGAATCTCGATGGATCCACAATCATCAAAGCATCATTCAAAACCAGGAATGAGGGAATCACAATGGAATTTATTCAATATCATGTACCCACCTATGATAGCAAAGACAATGATAAACATCAGTTTTACAAGAAGCTGCAAATGGACAAAAAGGCAGCAATTAACAATAGCTGAACAAGAACAGAGAACATCGAGGCACCAGCTAATTACACTGAAACAAGCAGGCAAGTGAATAGGAGCATAAGAACTGTCAAGTAGAAATTTAGTTACTCATTTATTTATTTATTTTAATATGTAAACAATGGTACAAGTGGGCACCAAGTTCATATGAGACATGCAATAACAATCAGACCATTTGTAGTTATCACTGATTGGCATCAAGTCTGTGATGTTGTCCGGGTGCCTGAATCAAATCACGACAAGCAGAAATACGTGGAACACCTACCAATGACAAAGGAAAAAGCTGGAACAGAAAGAAATATCAAACAACTATATGATACAACGAAGAAACTGGTAGGGAAATATAGTAAACCAGAATGACCAGTCAAGGACACAGAAGACGAGACAATCAATGAAATTCAAGAACAGAGGAACAGATTGGTAGAGCACTTCGAGGATCTCTTGAATAGGCCAGCTCCAATGAATCCACCAGACATCGAGGCAGCACACACACCTTTCTATAGATGTCACTCCATCAACGACGGACCGGAGTCAGACAATGCTGCTTACTCTCTACCTTTTCCTTTTTCCTGGTGGTTGACTGGATTACGGAGACCTCCACATCTGAGGAGATGCAAGGATCACAATGGACAGCTTGAATACAAACTAGACGATTTGAACTTCACAGATGAACTAGCTATTCTACCCCATAAAGTTCAACTAATCCAGGTGGAGATATCCAGTGAAGCAGCCGTGTTTGCATCAGTAGGCCTCAATGTAGACAAAGGAAAAAGCAGGATACTCAAACACAACATGAAGAGCATCAACTCAGTCACACTTGATAGAGAAGATCTGTATACCATTATTGATCAACAAGGACGATCCGGTGAAGATGGAAAGAAGAGGATGGCAAAGCACAAACAGCATTCCTACGGTTGGATAGCATATGCAACTCAAAACAACTATCTGTATGCCAACATCAAACTTAAAATCTTCAATACCAACGTCAAGACAGTTCTACTGTACGGAGATGAAATTTCGAAAACTACTAAAACTATCATCAAAACATACAAGTATTTCTAAACAATTGTCTACGCAAGACAATCAATGCTCAATGACCGAATACCATCAGCAACAACCTACTGTATGAGAGGACAAACCAGTTTCCATTTGGAGAGGAAATTAGGAAATGACGCTGGAGGTAGACAGGACATACATTGCGGCAATCATCAAACTGCATCATGATGCGTGCTTACCTGCAATTCTGAAGGGAAACTGAAGAGTGGTAGACCAAGAACACATGGCATCGGGAATTGGAATTAGATATGAAAAGGACGAATAGGAACTGGAAAGGACTGTTCAGGACAGAGTTTCATGGAGAATGCTGGTGGGAGGCCTATGCCTCTCCACGAGGGTAACAAGCTAATTAAGTAAATACAGAGAACAAATTATTCCTGATTAATTGATTTGCCCTTAAATTGATTAAGTGCTGTGTAGTGAGCGCTGTCATGTTTATCTAGTTCTTTCAGTGGTGATCAAATCCTATCAAAGAAGTTGAAATACAACCACTAGTCCAAGTGACTTAACATCGCGTGCAACATATTAAGAAGCTAGGTGATTGGAAATACCTAATATTATTTATGCTTTTGTTCGTATAGTAAAAAGATGGATTCAGATAGAACTGTTGGAATAATTCCAGAAAAGCTCCTCTTTTCTGGAGATTTATATGACCTATATTACATAAAAATAACTAGTATTTTACTACATAGTTTCTTGACGTTATAATGTTTTCCGAATAGCAAACCAACCACTTGCTTACTTACCGGTTAGTGTACTCTTTATTTGTTCAATTAAATTAAATTAGTCATTTTGGCTTTTTGTCTTTAATGACTTTTAGCTATTATTGCTGCTTTTATCAGCTCGAATGTAAATTTATAACGTGAACTAATTATTTAATTACTGTAAAACTATTCATTGAGTTATGCATAAATAAATTCCAAGAACTAAATACAGTCTTCTAACTTCAATAATAATAACATCAATTATCAAACATTTAGTTCCATAATATTTACTGGATTAAAAAAAGAAAGTTGGCGATACAACTAAATATCCCTCCTTAAAAACATTGCAACTTAATTTTTTAAAGTTCTAGTGAGTATATATACATAAAATCTGTTTAAGCTTCTAAAAAGTAACAACCTATTGATGAGTTGTATAAATTCCTTTGATTGGAAAACTGGATAAAAACAATTATAGCAAAAAACAATAATCACCATCGTTACAGTACAATTTGTTTGTGAAAAAAATCTCTCTTCCCTCTTTATGTACTTTAGTAAATTGCAATGTTACTTTACAAGGTGTTGTATATTTATTTTTAAATTAATACATAATTTCGTTTGTTTAGGACAATGCTGTCTTACCTAAAAAAAAGTCATTTTTTAAAAACAAACTCTTAGTTTCAACTAGCTATTAAGTTGACATTAAGACTATAATGGTATAATGGAAGTGTTTTAAAACGATCTAAAGCCCTCATTATTTAACAGTAATAACATTACGGGAACCCCACTAATTATTTAAAAATATCAGTAGCGTATAGTCGAAGTCAAATAAAGTTTCACATACCTGGCGTAAAGTTGTAACTCATGATCGAAACCCTGAATATTTTTTACACTTCTTAGTTCAATAGTGTAACAATAACGATGCCAATTGGGTGTACCATCCATTGACTGATAAACGTTCAGCAGTTTTGATGGACATAAAAAGTCATCACGTTCAAGTGTTCTACTGGACTGTTTAAGTGTTTTTCCCTGTGAAGGAATTTATTCCCAAAAAACTTTATCTTAGCTTTAAATACACGTTATAGTGTAATTATTTGTAACGTTTTATCTTAATCTTGGTGTATATTTACACAATCTTAATAGAGAAAAAAGATAAATTGAATGCATTAGCCCCTTACCTAATATGAATAATTGTTTGGGATAGCCACAAAAGTCCTGTTATGTTGAAATAAGGCCAAACATATGTACAGAACAATACATATTATAGTACTTTTTAGACATAGACGCTCCCATTCAAGTATAAGTGTATGATTTAGTCAATTTTTTTGCTCAGAATACTACATGAACTAATAGTCTGTATGAGCACGTTCATCAAAATTCGTATGTACATTTTGACAAAAACTGGTGGCCAAGTGCATTAAATGTAAAAGTTAAATTAAAATAATCTCTGATTAAAATTTACATAATTCTAAATATTGTTCACTTAAAAGAATAACGACTGTAACTTATAAGCTACTGAGTTATAACATTATGGAAGTTGCCGAACGACGCTGAGATTGTGTTATTAGTTATTTCATTAAATCAAAGTTCACCTAAACATACTACATAAGATGAAGCCTGGATGAAATGAAAGTTAACAACGCATGGTCACATCAAGGAAATACACAAATCTATAAAAAGTGATTAATGTTGAATAAGATCTTTAATGAATTATTGAGGCAATCAAAACCGTCAGTTAAAAAGTCTGAATTCCGAACAACACATATTGTGTTACGCCTTATTCATTTCATAGTTCATTCATTTATTCATTTCTTATCATAGTTCTCTCACAGATGCTTCTCTTTTTCTGTATTAAATAAATGTTTAAATCATTAATTTTCATTGGTTTGTACCTAATTTCATTGATTGTTTTTTTGTATACTGACGTGAAGTATTTACAATTAAGCTTAGACATAACTGTGAGAAATGTAGATGTTTTTCCATTGTCTGTTATAACACTACATTGACTGAATATTTGTGGACCAATCCCGTGGTGATGAAAGCAGTTAGCTTTCAATTAGTAGGTCTTCAGTTCGAACCTAGCCATTCACTTATTTCGGTTTAGATATTCTGGTGGTATCAAGTATCTTCATACAAATGATATAAATTAAAGATGAGTACATAAATTGGTGTACTTGGTAAATAAGTTACACGAACATAGATAGAAACTGATTGTTTCGTATGACTTAGATTGTTAATATTTCTGCACGAGTCAGTAAAGCAATTACTCATGAAGAAATTTATCTTATTAATCAAGTTTTTAAGGACTAAAGACACTATTTAGCTGCTGGATTCGAAATACATACATCGCAGTTCAACTCTTCAACTAAATGATTGACAATCAAATACCTAAACATCTAATTGAACTGATCTACAGTGAGCAGTAAATTTGTACATAGACATTAAGAGTATACTGAATGGTTGAGCTAGTGAAACTATACACATATTTAAAACATAGTCAGAAACAATAATTAAAAAAGACACAATAATAGTATTGGATGCTTACCTCCGGTAACGAAGTTACAAACTGATCTATAGGAAAACATACAAACAGTTATTTATTAAAAGTAATAAATGAAATTAACCTACCATAATTTTCATTTACATTCGAACTCATTGTATTTACATCTGCATATGGATCTGGATTCAGTGAAGGAATATGATTCAATGAATCAGTCATATTGCACAATCTTCTGCTATTATTATTATTATTTGTCATGGTCGATCGTTGTTGTATTACATTTTTATCAGGATATCGTCGAAGTGTTATGTTTATATTGACACGTGGTTTATCTTCAGTATGCCTACTTTGATATTCTTTTAATTGTTGATCAGATTCTTCGGATATAAGCTAAAGAGAGAAGTAAAATTAAAATCTGAAATAAACTAACTCAAAAACTTTAATTTTAACTACATTAAAACAACAATAATAAGACTTGAGATAACGACTATATACCAATAAAAAGGTCACAACTTCTGAGATCACTCACGAACACCAGTTTGTAAGAAAATAGACTGGGCTAGAGACAAGACGAAAAGTTCCAAAAACTTTCATTCAGCGATAACAAGAAGATAACATACTAGCAACCAAGCTACTTAAAATCGCTTGCCCAAGTAATGTGGAAAGTAGTAAAACAATAAACTGAAACTCATAAATAAGTATGAAAAATAGGACAAATGCAGAAATAGTAATTTGTTTTGTTAAACGCAAGAAAATACTAGGAATTCAAGTGAATAAAATATACTTCCAATCTGCTTATCATTTTAATGAAAAATGGTTTTAAATTAAGAGATATTACTCTCAAACTGAAGTCAAATGAAAAATTATTGGCTGCTAAACAACCTTGAAGGTTTTTCCTATTTTAGTTGATCATGACTTAGAAAACTTTAACAGATTATTTGTATTCATAAGTAAAAGTGTTTTGATGTCAGTGTTGTGTGTGCTACTGATGTCGAAAGATATAAGTAGTATGTATCATGCATCGAAAGTGAAATGCCTGGCGGCAGAAGGTTAAGAAGATCGAAGAAAAGAGAACGAGAACAGAAAATGATTGCTGTGAAAGTGGAGGGACAATGAAGTCTGAGACGATTGATTAACATTTTGCAAATGAAGTATTTAGTATATGGTTCTCAGATTTTACTAGGACGTAGTATAATTTGTGTCCAAATATATTCGATGGTCCCACTTGTGTTCTCGTTCTCCACAGTTGGTGATAACTTCTTTTAGAAAAGCATTCCATAAATTAACTTGTGCATACGGCACTATAGAGGTCTTTTTCATGATCTTTATATGTACATAAATAGTATTGCGAAAAGCTCAAGATTAATTGTGTGAACTTTTGTTATGGAGTCGGAAAAGTTCCGCTGGTATATTACAAGTTTATGAGCTTATATCTGTGCTATACAAACCTCAATTCCAATGAAATCATGAAATAGTGTCAGATGAACACCCATATTATTTCAAAAAATTATTCTTAAGTAAAATCAAAATAATCTCAACCTCTTGCAATGGTTGTAAAAATGACTGTATATTCGAAAATATTTAGAAGGGAGATTTGAAGTGAATATCTAATAAAAAGTAAGTAAATAAGTCAATGGCTTCTTACACTAATTACTAACAAAACTAATTTTAGTTGCGACAAGAGTTAAATATTGAGTCTTACGTCAAAACTTCTATTTAATACAACAGTATTATGTAGTATATGATCATTGGACGGTATTAGTTGTTCTATTGGAACTGTTGCATGTGCTAATACATGACTTCCAAAACAAAATTTGATCACTAATGGAGTAATATGCACAAAATAAATACGTAGAATATCAACTGTTGATCTGAAATGAAAAAGAAACATACGATTAGATAGCATATTGAGGAATGGAAGTCACCTCACTACTGATCTTAAAAGATCTCTAAAAAAAAGAAATGGAAACAGTTGTTTGTTTATTAGAACATTGCTAACTGCTGAAAAGGTTTTACTCAGGAATTTCTCAAAATATATTCACCAAGATTATAAATATTAACAATTAGTCTTAAAAGTGAATTGAAATCTACGGGTGTAAATTATTTAATGCTTTATAGACTAGGTAACTCTGATTACATTATTAATGATTTTATTTTCTGACAGGGAATCGAATCACTCTGATGACAGGGAACAATTGAGTCATTACTGTTGATTAGCGCTTGTAGTCTTAAGAGAATTAGTTCAGCTAGTTATACATATAGTTGGGGAACATGTAATTTTATACATATGAATATGATCTTAAAAACTGAAAAACAGATTAATTTACGGTAAAACGATTAAAAGCAATCAGAACAAAATCCTAAACCTATATTTCATGTCGATTAACCCAGACAGTCAATTGATCATGTTTTTGAATTTGAAACAAGGTGAAATGGATTTGAATCGCATAAGCACTAGTCATTTTCAAACGGTTACCAAATAAGTTTTGTTGAAATGGTGTTAAAGAATATAAAAAGTCTGTGTAAGGCTTATTGTAGTTTCTGTCAACCGTCTCAAATTTAAAAAAAAAAACAGTGCACGATCATATTGAATCAGTTAGCATGGCTGTGCAACAGTTCGCTTCATTCTACTCTATGGCTGTGAATCATGGTTCATTAAGAATAAAGTTTATTTATAGGTTACCAATATTTGATCATAGGCATCTTCGAAGCATAGTCTGAGTATTTTAGGATTACCGAGTGAGCAATGACGAGGTTAGGATAGTCTGTAATGAAGGTAAATCGACTGATAAGGTAGTAAGTCTTCATCAACTGAAGTGGTTGACATATGTGTTACGTGTGCCCAATCACAATCTACTCTTATGAAGAATGTTGGCCGATGAAGGAGTAAACTGAAAGAAAGCTAGGGGTTGGTAAACTAAAACAAGGCATCAGTACATTGAGTCAATAACAACTGAACTGAACAATGTTAACAAGTGTATACTACTAGCTTGAGGTCCGAGTGATTATCGTAACTTTGAATAACATGGCTCAAAATCGTTTGGAATGTCGAAAATTCATCCAACCCTTGTCTTATTCAGATTTAAAGTTTGTAAATGTTCCATAAATCTGATTTCATCAATCTATATTTTCTTCCAGAATTTTATCTTCCATCGTAAGTCCGTTCTTTTACCACTGATTATTACTAAACTTAGATGGCACTCCGTGATGAGTGAATAACTTCACTAGTAGTAAATTGCACTGGGTAAGTCATCATTGTTATCACAAATCAATAAATAATTCACAATTTGACAATTATAATGTTTCATATTGTTTAATATTTTTGCTAAATTGTAATATGCTTTAATCGTTGTCATATATTTCAGACATTTTATTTATCATTATGGGGATCTGTGGAGATTGTAGTATTTTAACACTTGAATTCACGAGACAATCCCCATACTGACAATAATTATGTGCTCACTAGTGACTAGCTTCAAGCTGGATTTCCTGTAGTTTTTGCTAGAAGCCATGACCAGTGGAGTTCAATCCATGTCGGCTGGAGACAGTTATCCACTTCGGACAATGGATTAAGGGTTGCACAAGATCATGGATCGATTGAAGTTAGACGTTGTCACCACTGGATACCGGCTCAGTGGTTTAGGGTTTAGGCATTCGCGCGCGAGACCAAAGGACCTGGATTCGAATCCCGTGTGAGGGATGAGGATTCACACTACTGAACAGCCCATAATAGGAAAAAACGGCCTTCCAGCGCTTCCAGGTTTTCAATGGTGGTTTAGCTTAGAATGACTCCCGAATTCAACTGCTAAAATATATTTTATTTAGTTTTATGCAATAAATCCCCATTACCGTTTAATTAAATTAAACCCTGTAGCACTGTAGCATAAATTCTTTTACTTTATTTAGCTAGAAATCGGTGTTTAATTCGTGAATTAAACCAATCAAAGTCTATCATGACTAAATATTTTCTTTTCACAGAAAAAACTCACTTAATATAGAAAGTTTGTTCGATTGGATTGAATTTCACTTGCATTAATTGACTGAATTGGTTAGAGTAAATTGTAATACCAAATAGTTCACATGTAAAATGAAATCCACCAATATGTTCACCTGAACATAAACTTTGTTCAATTGGAATTAGTGATTCTAATTTAAAAGCTTCTTCAAACTGAAAAGTTAACATAAAATATTCTTTTGCTAAACGCCTTGGACCAATTGTATACCAAGTGATATTTGTTGATTGTATATTTGCCATTGTTGTATGTATTGAAAAGTGTTGATTGTCTTCTTCTGAATTATAAACACGAGGTATTAAATCAGCTTCTGATAGGCTCATCGCCAAACCTTATAAATTTGAAGAAAAAAACTGTCTGAATTATATATATATACCGGTACTTATCATCGATTAATGATATAACCCCACCTGTAGATGGCCTAGGGTTACTGTCGGTCTCAAATCCACACGAAGGCGGAGAGTTGGGCAAGGGGTTAGCAACTTCATCTTGTAGAAAACAACCTTGCTAAAAATACGCCAACCAGAATAATCAATAATATGAGGATAATTTTGAAGATAAAACTTTATGACGATTACTTATGGTAAATATATGTTGAAATAAATCAGATATGTTGTACAAGGCTGTATACATAATGCATTTACATATGAATGTATGTTCATTGTAAAATTATCAATAGATACAATGAAATCCCTAACAAATAAGTGGAAAAACAGAATTATATAAATTGGTAATACAAGAAGTAAATAAAATGTCGCAAAACGTTTTTCAATGTAGCTCATTTCTAGGTATAAATTTATTTACTCGGTTTTGAAACATACTTTTGTATGATGGCTGTGAAGATTTCCGGTCGGTGGTCGATGTTACGTGAAGGAATGACAGGTTTAAGTAAACATATATGGATACTATTTATGTACCCAAACCAAAGTAGTTGGTTGAACCAGGTTTAAACTGGTTACCTACTAGTTGAACCTCATTTTGGGACGAAATAGCGGTTCAATATCTTTTAACTTTCAACGATTACCTAACAGAAGTCGCTCTGCGATGTAAAACTTCAGATTTAAATATTTATATCATTTGTTCTTAACACGAATTCGTTATAGGCTATGATCCTATACTTCATTTTTAATAGAGCTACAGATATGAAATGTCAGTAATTAATTATTTTAAAAAGGTTTAACCCAAGACTAAATACAGTAGTCAGCAAAAAAAAAATAAAATTTATTGTTTTTACTGAAAATCTTATATTCATAGGCTCATAAACTTAACATGACTTCTTACTTTGTTAAAACTACAGAATATTAACGAATTTATTCGATCTTTGCCCGAAATTCGAGAGATAGTGATCTACACCTTGTAACAGTTAAATGAAAAGTACCTGTATCTCGTTTCTTGAGATGCTTGAAATCGAAAAATTTACTTGTTGCGCAATAATACAGTGAATGCTACATGGTGTTAAGCTAAAATAAACGAAACAACTGCTTTTAAAGTATATGCTTATTATTCACTGTCTGTATTCGATAAGATTCAGATTACTGGTAAGTGTTCGTGTGATCTACCATGGTCAGCGTTGCCTAACATTTATAAACAGTCCAAGGTAACTTTAAAGTTTTAGTTTTCAATTCAAATATCAATCTGCATAAGTTTTGACCAATATAGCTTACAGATATTCTTCCAATTTAATCTCCATTACTTATCCTAATTCTTAGCTTTTAAAGTTAGATAAAAAGGAATACCGGAATTCATGATCGAAAGATAACAAGCAAGTTCATCTGCGCCATCGTGAATAACTCTAAACTGAGTCACCTAAACTCTGCAGTCAATGAATACGGTTATCGCGCCGACACCAACCAGGTAGTCCGCATTCTAGACTTACAATCAATCAGTCTATGGATTGGCATCAAGTCTTGGTTTGGATACTCTTAACTTCATTTCAGCTCACTCCTACACCAAACAACATTGACTATTGAGGTTGGCAGTGGTTAGGTATAAAAGCATATCCAAATTACTTCAGCCGATGAAAATACTACATTAAAGAAGTAAAATCTAACAGAAATCAACAAATAATTGCTTAAAAATCTACTAATACTCAAAATCAAACTGCACCACAAACAAAATTGCCGACTGATTACCTGTTTTGATTTTTGGATTTGGAACAAGTTCTTGTCCTTCAATATCTAAATAAATTGAAGCAAATATAGCTGGACTGCTTTTATATTTACTATGCAGAATTCGATACCATTTGTAGACCTTTTAAAACACATTAGTAAAGTTGTATGAGTCAATATTAAAAGAATATTCACTTTTTCAGCAGAACATGAACGTAAATCTAACATGAAAAATCCAACTGGTTCTTTAACTGGTGATTGGCTGTCAACAGCGGATACCGTCACTTTTAATGCACTCCGTTGTAAACGATGTTGTTTTAAACTTGTTTTATCTAAATCCCAAGCAAGTTCCTGTTCAAATTGGGGTTCTTCATTATGTTCAACTGGATCAGTTGATAAAACTTCATTATTGAATTTGGCTTCACATACTAAATGATATGTAGGTCGATTAGGAAAGTTACGACCTTGGAAACAGAGAATCCGTCAGTAACATTTGAGTTGTTTAAATAGGAAGTTTTAAGATTATTATATAAATGATAAAATTAATTGTACATAAACTTAAGACTGCATGGCTTTTTAAAGTATTTGAAAGGTTAATTACTTTATTAATACGCCCAGCATTCATGTATGCCATAGGAAACTGAAAATTTGCGGTCCTTAACACCAACAACGGAAGGACTCGAATCGTCACAACTACATTGTTTATTTTTTAACTCATATTTTTAAATTCACACTATTACACTGTTGAATAGTTTTGATCGTATGATAATTGTGATTGAATAAACTTCAAAAAGTTTATTTTTATTAGCATAATTCTCACCTCTTTATTCTAATTCAATTTAAATAGAGTGAGACTACTAAATTACTACTCTTTTTCATAATATCACTCCAAAATCAACATGCTAACCAACTGGACAGAAACTTAACAACTACTAGAAACCAACGTTTTAGACGGGCTTTTAAACGAAAAACTCATTCAAGAAACTAAGTTAGTAGCGTATATTAATTGTTTTGTTTTAAGTAATCTATGTTAATAAAGAGCATTTTCAGGTAAATACATAACGATTTTACGACATAAATTTTATGTCAAATTTACACGTACCATCAAAAAAATATATAATCTTTGAAGCTTATTCTTAAGAGGCCACAATGGTTAGGAGAATTTTTTTTTAATTCTGAATAAATTACCTTCCAGTGATGAATAATAATCTTACACGACACCGCTTTTATATTTCTGTAGAAATATAATTTACTAGTTAAAAAATCTACTAACAAAATTTGTGATTTTTAAATGAGTCGATGATAAAAGTGTATGAAGCATGGATGTCAAATGTAGAACCAGGGAATAACCTTGTGTCCGTAATAAATGTATATTCATTTTTAATAATGCATGTAGCTCAAATATAGATCTACCATTTTATCGAAATAGCACTATTTTAGAAACTTTTTAAAGTTATGTACGTAAAAGAACATTTAACAAGACATTTTAATTACGAAATCAGTGGTTTAAGAAACCAGTTACTTAATATATCTCTTCACTTTCCCCCCATATTCAATAGCATTTTATCTTAAGGAAGACAAATCAGAACTCAGTGAATTAAAACAGTAATAGTAGTAGTTACTGATCAGTGAAACGCCAAAGAATTTTAAAATTAGTCCTGTTAATAAACTATCTCTTTTTAATATACGCGTTTCTGGATGTGTTTAAAGTAATCCATTTTAGGATGTTATAAAAACTTGAAAATTATCTAGTAGTGTGGTACGCAAGAGCTTAATTTGTTGAAGTTCGTACAATGCATAAAACAATTTTTTACAAACATCTTTGAAATGTAATCACACCTTAAGAGCAAACATATGATTTAGTAAGTTTGTTATATATTTTGGTTATAAATGTCGATAATATTCTGGAAACTACTCCGGTGGAACGAATTAGTGATAGTGTAGAACTGTCACCTAGAGAGATAATTCTTGATCTTCACTAAGTGAATGATATTGTCTTACTGTGCAACGATACTCAAGTTATACAAATTGCAGCCTGTCATTTGCCAGTCAGTGTCCATAGCTACGGCAGGTAATCCATACCTCTCAAATCCAAAGTGATTTTAGAAAACTGAAAGGAACTTGTCCTTGAACTCACCCTTGATAGTGAGCCATCGGTGGACGACACATTTGTGATTTAGAAGCTGTGTGAGTGCTGGTAGTGGTGTAACTTATTAAATCAACTTGCATATAGTGAATGCCAGAATAGCTAGGGTAGTTTTGGTGCCATTGTGATGTTGGTATACGATTTGTTGGTGATGGCAGTCGTATCGAACCTACACGTACATATAGTAGAATCACCGAGTCAGCAATGCTGAGACTAAACGTGGAGTAATAGGCAAAAATAGATGACTGAAATTAGTCTGTGACTAATACACCTGTCAATCAAAAGAATTCCCACAACAATTGCTTTATTTAGAATAGTGACATGTGTTGATTTGATATCCAGTATCCAATAATTGATAGTACTCTATTTCAAACCTTGGCAGTTGAGATGCTTTATTTGAAAAGATTTTCGTTTGTGCACATTTGTAACGTCTTTTGCTTTTTTTCTCATAATTTTAGAAGCATTTTCCCCGTTGATCTCTATACTTCTTGGTGTTTGTAAACCGTGACAACTTACATCGACACATTTGCTATCATGTCTCATGTCGCTTCTGTATATCTGTTTGAGTTGTCCATGCATGCAATGGGCTTAAATTACAAAATGCATTGTTATTAACGTTGTATAGATCTATGGGACATTTGTTATAAAATAAGGTGGTTTTAGTTGGTGCAGTTTAAAGACTTGTATTCCTTACTTACTTAGTTAGGGCTACTACCCCTCGTGGAGGAGCATAGGCAGCTAATCAGCACTCTCCATACAACTTTGTCCTTGGCAATCCTTTCCAGTTCTTTCCAGTTGCTATTCATCCTTTTCATATCTGCTTCCGATTTCCGATGTAATGTGTTTTTTGGCCTTCCTCTTTTCTATTACCCTTCAGAATTAAAAGTTAGCGCTCGCCTTGAGGTGCTTTTTTATGATTTCCTAAATGTATGTCCTATCCACCTCCAGTGTTTTTTCATGATTTCCTCTTCAGATGAAACCGGATTTGTCCTCTCCCACAGTAGGTTGTTGCTGATGGTATTCGATCAATGGACATTGAGTATCTTACTCAGAAATATTTGTATGTTTTTGGTGATGGTTGTAGTAGTTCGTGAACTTTCAGCTCCGTACAGTAGGACAGTCTCGACGCTCGTATCGAAGATCCTGACTATGATATTGGTTGACAGTTGCTTCCAGTTTCATATGTTCTTCAACTGTAGGAATACTGCCTTTACTTTGCTAATCATTGCCTGCACATCCACAACAGATCTTCTTTGTTCATCGATGATGCTTCCAATGCACGTTGAAGATTCCACATTTTTCTGAGCATCTCCATCAAGTGTGATTGAGTTGGTGTTCTCCGCATTGTATTTCAGGATATTGCTTTTTCCAATATGCAAGTTGAGGCCTATTGATGCAGATATGGCTGCATCACTGAATATTTTCACCTGCATTTGTTGGTCTTTATGAAATAGAAGGGCTAGGCCATCAGAGAAGTTCCAACCGTCTAGGTGCATCCAAGCTGTCCATTGTATTCCATGCTTACCCTCAGATGTGGAGGTCTTCGTAATCCAGTCAACCACCATCTATAGGAAAGATTTTAGGTGCTTCTTTGATGTCCGGTTGATTCAATGGAGCTATTATATTCAAGAGTTCCTCAAACTGTTCTACCCACCTGCTCTTTTATTTCCTTGACCGGTCTCTCTGGTTTACTTTATTTCCTGCCCGTTTCTTCGTCGTATCATATAATTGTTTCGTATTTCGTCCTCTTGCAGCTTTTTTCACCATGTACTCTTGAATCTTGTTCAAACTTTGCATAAAGATCCATTCTTTATGATGATGCTTGTTGCGACCAAACACCTCCTGGGACGTTGATGTTAGTATTTATTTGATCTCGTTCTGATTGTTCTCTATCGTAGTTTGTTCTACTTTCAGTAAATCCTGTAACGCTTGGAACCCGTTATTGAAAGTTATGTTGAATTGGTTGAGTTTGTTATTATCTCGTAGGAAGGCTGTATTGAACCTTTGTAATGCTTTTTTTCCTAGCTGTCCAGATTTTCTTCAGCTTCAGTTTCATCTTGACCACAACCAGGTGGTGATCTGAAGCTATATCAGCCGCTCAATTGGTTCTCACGTCCTCCATCGACCTTCTGAATATTTTACTGATATAAATATGATCTATCTGGTACTCCGTGGTGTGGTCCAGCTAGACTCATGTAGCTTTGTGTATGCGTTTGTAAGGAAATATTTTGTCTTTTATAACTAATTTGTTGTATGCACATACGTTTGTAAATCTCTCCTCGTTTTCGTTCCTCTCTCCATTACATCTTCATACCTGGTGTTGTTCATTCCGACATTGGAGTTTAGGTCTCGCATCCTGATGATCATGTCGTTTCTTAAGCACTTCACTATGATCGATTGAAGCCTTTCATAAAACTGGTCTTTATCGTCGTTATTGCTATCATTGTTGAGTGAATAACATTGGATAACATTTATCGTGATTCCCTCATTCGTTTTGAAGGATGCTCCGATGATACTAGATCTGTGAGATTCCCATCCTATAAGTTCATTACGTCTTTCTTTTGAGAGCATCAAAGTAACTCCCTGAGTGTGCGGAGCATTTGCTTCCTTGTGACCAGAGTACAGCAGCATCATTTTCAAACCTATCCTTTTCTGTCTAGTTTGAGTGGATTGTGTTTCACTGCATCCGAGCACCTCCAGGTTGTATCTCATCTCCGTTGCTATCGGACTGGTTCTCCCGGTTACCCACATGGCCCGGACATTCCATGTACCTATCTTGATTGTTGTTGTGGTTGTTGGAAGGGCCGTCGGCCTCATGACTTACGAAGAATCTTGGCTCCCATCATGAGACGTTATAACTCTCCCTTGAACTCTCAGGATAGAGTTATAATAGTTTAGTTTGTTTAATCTGTTTGACGCTTTTTAGCAAGATTTCTTCTACAGGATGTGGTTGCCGACCTCATCTCTCACATATATATATATATATATATATATATATATATATAACTTTAACACTTCTAGACATCCGCTTCAACACCTACTTAAGTTTAGCTCCAACACAAATCTAAGGGGTAACACCCAAAAACTAGAGACAAAACACAGCAGAACGGATTGTAGACACAACTTCTACTCTTTATGAGTTGTCAAATTCTGGAATTCGTTGTCGGCTGAGATAGTCCAAGCGAATATTCAAGAGTCCTTTAGGAGAAACTTTGATCTATTTTTAAGGACTAAGGATAATATCTTACTGTGATTTACCAATTTCTTTTTCTCCCATTATCGTTATTATACCCAGGTTGTTGTCTAAAGGCATTAGCGATCCACTGCTACCAGACACGGAAGATGTTAAGCGGAAGCTTCTTCTATTCCCTTCACAACCATTTGAACCATTTATCGACGATGAGTTGACATTATTCATTCAAAAGACTATATCTACCGTTTTACAGATGGAAAACTAGCTGTGATACACTTTCAATTTCACAAATAAAAACGGGTAGTATACTGAAAATAGATGCGAAGAGTTAATTATCAAAGTGAAATCGTTTGTAAACAAAAGATATTTAAAAGAGGATCCAAAAACATTTTGAGGCATCAAGAAATTAGTTGTTAATTATGCTTTCCGAAATTCAAAATTTTAGTTCGAACATACAAAAGATAGAACATTGTGTACTGACTAAATGCTCATACATGAAAGCAGACGGACAATGTTAATCTTTGCACGTTCTATAATTTGTAGTACAAAAATGAACACTCCACTTTTAAATTTAAAAATGCATAAAGATGTAAAACGAAAATAGGTATTTAAGTAATATGGTACCTGTGATTAATGCAACAACAACTAAGCAACGGTCTTTCAACTGCATTTCGAATGATAAATCAATAGTAAGTTATCCCTATCAACATCATTTGATTCGCTCAAACAAGTCGACAAGTAATAATAGCTTGCTGATGACATTTAAAAATATTTTGCTGAAAGTGCTTGTGTGTTTCTGGCTTCATTTTGAAATTCGATGCGTCGCATCTTATAAGAATGTGTACAGAATTTGTACAGTAGAACGTAGTCTGGCCTGCTCGAATACATTGTAGTTTGTCAGTCCTGCGTTCAAACCGGATACTGGAAATTAGGTCGTTACGATCTGTAAAACAGATTCAGATTTAGATACGTGTATTGAGGACAAAAGATCTACGGTCTATGTTAGTCCTTTTCTAGTAAGCTTCTATGAGTGTCTAGTCTTCCATTGAATGAGTCAAATGAAGGTGCGGATAACACTGCTTCGGGTAACAGGTTTCAAGAATCAATGATCCGGTTTGGAAACCTGTATTCCACTAGTATTTTGTTCGCTCTTGGCTTTTTCACTCGTCCACTATATCCCTTGAATTTTCCCTATCTGATAGGGAGAAAAAGAAATCAAACCACCTCTTAATCTGAGATAGGACAGAGTAAAGGTGTCATCTTTTCAAGACACAATACTTATGGCAACAGCCGGTGTCTGGCACTGTGTGTGTAGCTTCCCTCTGTACTTTCTCCGGAATATCCGTTCAAACAGGGCTTGATACCTGGGCACTGACTCTTCAACAACCCTATGCCTATTCACCCATATATCCCTTATGTGCGCGTAGACACATTTACTGCGTTGATGGACATCAGCCATTTTAAACCAGCTAATCAGATTATCTAAGTCTTCCCAAAATGAAAATGTACTTCCTCAATTTTTTATATGATCAGCGTCTATTAGCATCGGGTGCTCAACTGCACTTGAGAGTTCATTTACATACCGTGTAGAAAGTAGAGTACCTATAACAGAGCGTTGATGTACTCTACTAACTACTGGTTACCACGACAAGCACTTGAAATTTTTCTTCACTTCCTGTCTACGACCTACCAAGAATTCATTAAGCCATTTTAGGGGTAATCCGTCAATGCCCAGATTTTCCAGCTTCAAGAGTATTCTGATGTTGTTTATGTAAACAACATCCACCGATTTCCCGTTGTTCAGAGCCATCATCCTTTGCTCGCCTGCTGTTAAGAGGTTTGTTGTATATTATTAGTACTGCACTAGTAATAAACCTGATCCTGAAACTGTAGATCTGTCATTATGTGATTACTTAATCTATGAGATATATCGTGGAAGTAATATCGTCTACACTAATTCGACCTACTTCTGGAGAATACATTTAAGCTGGAGATAGAACAATATATTTAACATGAGTAAAAGATATAAATTGCACAAAAATGACCACTCCTGCAATGTTGGGCCGCGCCATCCGATTAAATTGAACATTTCCGCATTCTCTACTTTTAACCTCCTCTTTGTGTTAATTATTGAATACAAACCTTCTTAGTATTCATATGCTCATTTTCAAAGGTTACGGTCCAACGCCACTACACCACTCTCACACAAGATTCAATGTGACGTTGGTTCGATACCAAAATTAATGCTGTAGGGCCAATGAAATTTCACTGAGCCCTGGCCAAATCATCCGACAGTTGGGTCATTGAATATCAAACAAATCGTCGATCCTCGTCAAGGTCAAGGACAACCAATGCGCATCAATTAATCGTACTCCATGGACTGGCCCATGAGTTGGTGGTCTTACTTTTTCTTGTATCTTCTTTAACTAATATATTTCCATACTAACGTACTCTGTGTTGTACAGTCTTCAAAGCATCTATAGTACCTTGATACGTCAATGGCGTAGTCCATGTAAGGTGCTGACCACGAGGTGTGACTTCGACGTTAGCTGGTTTGTCACATCATACCCGTCCAACCCAAGTAGGCCTCCAATCGCTCGACAAAGATCATCTACGTTGGTGAGGTACACTGGGCTTGTCGCGCTGAAGGCGCTGAATAATAAGAAACCTATGGGTATTCATTAGCTCAAGGATAAATCAGTAAGAAGGCGCAGTAGCTGGTCGGGAAATACATGTTACATTTTCAAAATGTTTGGTTTAATTCTTGACACGCGAAAAATGGAAATTTAAGGAAGATTATTTATAAGTTGAACAAAATGGTGTTATATTAATTAAGAAGAATTTACAACAGATATAATTTAAAGTCACATTACGATGGCTAGTAACCACCGTTGGTTAATTGCTTAACATATAGACAATACAAGTATTTTGAGCCTAGAAACAGTAAAACGATAAATATTGTATAAATGATTTTGGTAATATCTTTGGCTTAAATTACAAAGTTAGTGTGTTGTCCGGATGAGTTGATTTCCAATTGCATTTGCATTAGCGGGTTAACCGAAGGAAAAAAAAGAATAACAGCGAAAAGGAATAATTCCAACTAATTTTCAAGTTAGTTTGTCAAATTTAATGACGTTTGTTTAATTGCGTTATTGTTTTCTTGGCATCATTATTTAGGCGTAATAGGATCTAATAAAACTACTATTACAAATGAATTGTTATTACAATCTTAAATAAGTAAAAAATAGTGATTATGTGAATGAAATCGTCTGTAGAATTATGGTCTTTTATGATATTAGTACTGCTCTAATAATAGACCCAATCTTAAATTGTAGATTTGTCATGATATAACTGCCTAATCTATAAGATCGTACATGAAGGTCACATAATCGTCTACACTAACCCACTGTATCGTAAAAATTACCAAATACGTGATGGAGAACAAGCTTAGGCTGGAGATAGAACAATATATTTAATATGAATAAAAGATAAAATGTAACATTCCGCAGGGACCACACCAGCGAGGACGAGCCATACCATCCGATCAGATCCTATTAATTCAACTCATCGTTCCCGCCTTTTCCATCGTTAGGTATTTCTCGGCGTTAAATATTGAACATCTATGTTCCGAGTAGTCTCGTGTTCAGCTTTGTGGATTATGTGGTTATGGTCCAATGTCACTACACGTCTATGAGACATGTTATAGACCAAATGTTTCGATATACAGTAAACCAATTATTTATATATATGTATTCACCGACTGATAGTATATACTGGTTGCAAGTATGGAGTTTAGCATTATGTAGAAAACGACCTATTCGAATTACAATGAATAAAATTGTTTTATTGACAAAGCCTATGTGCCATAAACAAAGGTGAAATGGTGTTGCACGATGCTTCCGGCTAAATAAAGCTTCACAAGATGATAAACAGTCAATGATGCTCATGTGATTATTTGGGAGAACATAAATTGTGACCAAGGAGAGTACACTCCCAACTCATGCCTATGATAATGGCTTGAATCATAGTCAATGTTGGGATAAATTCGACAGTATTTTCAGTTTACAGGAGATTTACTCGACTGCTTATACTGATGATTAGCATACATGATTGAGTCGCTGAACCTCCAATTAGGCTAAAAAGGTTTTGAGATATTTACTGAATGAGCATTTGATATAAAAACATACTATAATCATTTAATGTGGATGAAGATAACGAGAAAATAACACTATTTAATAATAATTGTAAATAAATTTGTTGACCGATTTTGTTAACAGTTTCACCAACTTTATCAATCATAGTACGCGATTGTCAAGTCGTGATAAAGCTTTATGACAATATCCTGAAACCATTATGTTTAACTAGTTATAGTGTTTATTGAGAATTATCCAATGGGAAACAGCTATTACTGTTTTATGTGCCTCTCAAATAGCAGACGTTCGTAGCATTAACGGATCCGAAATGGTTCATTACATTACCCATTGCGACCCAGGAACTTTTATTCAATAAGTGTTAATTTTATTAGTAGGCTCCGGAGTTTATATTGAATGCTTGTTTGATTAACAACTAAGAGTTAGTTTAATCATTATATAAGCGTAGCATGGCAATACCTAAATTCGTCGATTTTATTATCTGTTACGTTCCAGTTTTTGCTCGTTCTCGTTATTGAAGTACAGTATATCGATCTATTTGCAATTTACGAACTAAAATTACCAATGGAACGAAACTCCAATATAGGTACCAAAGTTTATTCGCAATTTACAAATAATCGACCCTAATGTCGTTCTTCAATTTTGTAAGTTCCCGGAGTAAATACTCCCAAACATCAAACCAAAGACAAAGAAGAACCAAAATGTCCCTTCATCCACAGGTTTAAAGAATAGCTGTGTTCCTAGTTTCACTGAAACTGATGTCCGAAGATGTCTCCAGTCACTTAATTCATCCCGATGTTTGGGACCTGATGGTATCCCAAACATACTTTTAAAAAAATGTGCTGACTTCCTACGTCATCTATTCACGACTGTCTTTAACAGATCCTTCTCATCTAATCTCATACCGAAAATGTGTAGAAAGATGGAGATAATCCCTGTACTCAAGAAAGTATCTGGTGATAAGAATGTGAAAGTTAGACCTATTGCAATAACTTCACCCTTCCTCGAAACAATCGAAAGATTATTGATACTTCCACTTCAGCCTACGATGAAAGAGCATATTGATCCGTACCAGTTTGCTTACAGATGCAAAAGAAGCACCGTAGATGCTGTTGCTGTTCTGCATCACAATATTGTGTTCAACTTAGAAAAGGGTAGGAAGTATGTTCACTGCTTTTTTCTGGACTGTTTTGATGAACTCTAGGACATATTCTACACAATCATTCATTTTATATCATGTCTTGTGGGAAGTTCAGTCTTCGTACAGAGATGCTATACCTGTGTATATTTCAAGCACATTTCCCTCCCAATGTTCAAAATGTGCGCAATATCTAGCGTTTTTCTGTTTATTTAGTGGATGAGTGCTGGGTACAAGAACATAGTTTTTACTGGACATTTCATTGCAAGCCGTAACTTTGACTTTATTTGCATCTTTTATCTGACGAGCGATTGATTTCACTGTATGTATGCCTCTCTCTTCCTCTTTACATCTCATAGAAATGAATGAGTTTTTGTCTCGTATTGATTGTTGGTCTGTTGGTAATGGTCTTATACTTAATCCGTCTAAACGTCAAGCTGTTAACTTAAGCATGAGACATAAACGGCATCTAAGCACCATTATGAGATCCCATAATGTTTGTGCCATTGGAGACGCTTTGATAAACACAATGTCGAAGGTCAATTATCTTGGTGTCACCTTTTCCTCTGATCTCTCTTGGTCTTCGCACGTTTTATTGTTATCGAAGAAGGTTTTCCGTCTGACTTACTACATAAAGAGATTGCATGCTCTTGAGATTACTCGTCATTTACTCTTACAATTTGTCAATTCTTGCATACTACCTATTAATCTTTACTGTTCTCCATTATTATTTCCCGGACTTTTGAGAGAAGACTTTGCTGTATTGCGGAGAGTGCTGAAGGCAGTTAGCAAGATGTGTGGTGAATCTTTCGAGGTCATAATTAATATGGTTGTGGATAGACATCTTAAGTCATGCAAACTCCTGGCAGATGTTATTTTATCAGATACTAACCATCCACTTCACTCTTATCTTTCTCCTTGTATATCTTCTGGTAGAACGAGACGTAATGACATTAAAGTCCATGCACGCAAGCAAAAGTATAGAAGTTCTATAATACCTTACTTAGCAAATATACTTTGTGACAAACAGGTTGTTAGAGTTAACCTAGTCAATAACCTGCATTCTTAACATGAATTTAATCTGAAAAGTTGTACAGTTATTCCGATTGTTTTAAAAACGTTTTCACTCTTTTTGTCTTTGTTTCGGTTTTCTATGTAAGAAACTTATTGAAATACTCTATGCTGAGAATTTCTGTGTTGTACCAGAATATAATATTCAATAAAGCCTATAATAATAATAATAGTAATAAAGAGACAAGTTCATAAGTTGATTAAAACAAATACATCTGTAATGACTCACTTTTACCACGAAGACACTATTTGTTTATTGAAAACAATTATTATTATTGTAACCAATCGTACCATTGACTCTTTGTTTAACTGTGCTAAAAACATCCATTATACACACTTTGATTGTGAACTCGCGCGAATTCAGTTACGCTCTGTAACCAAGCCTGTATACTCGCACGATCTCGGTATTCTATCGATACCACGAGATCGCCAGCAAATATATCTCGAATTTGTCCATTAACTGCCTTCTGATATTTGGCTTCCGGCGGATTTTATGGATATCCTGGCACGCGTTCCTTTGTTGTGGTGTTTATAGTCTACCGCGACTCGACGCCACGCTACACATCCAAGAACAAAGTCAAACTAAGAATACTTAATACAAAGGTTTTAATCAGCCAAATGTCTTCAGTTCTCCCGTAACAATTATCTCAACTTTTTTCAACGTCTTTTTAAGAACTTATATGATGGACTGATTCAGATGCCCGAATATGCATCGCAATGACGACTATGACGGGCTTAGTGAAAACGTTAAAGATGTTTCAATTGATTGTTACATTGAAAAGGCGTACAGACGTAATGCAACACATGTACATGTCAGGTTAAAATGCTGGTTGATGAAGGATATAAGAACTAAAAAATTATAAAGTTGTCTAAAAACATTTCTTCAAATTTATACTTGTCGAACAACAGTTAAGAATATGACGAGTTAAACTATAAATTTTTCATACGAAATTGCTGTATTTAGCTTGGTGAGATTAAAAGCATGTGGCAAAGGTAATCGGAACTAAGAATTGTTAAATAATTTTTGAATCTAATATGCTTCGTCAGTAAGCGACACAAATTTTCCTAGTAGTATGTTGTATCATAAAGCCAGTAAATATACCTTATACCAAAAACATTTTGGGAGTGATTTGTATGAAATATAAAAAGCTAGCCTAAGTGAAAATACACAGATGTCAAGGATTATCAAATAACATGGCAAATCACCCAGCAAAGTAATTAAACTCGCCTGGTTGATTCTCGAAAATTAGATCATTCAAAATATTTGAAGCATGTAAGACCAATTGTTAACCGTTTGGAACCACGTTATTCCCTGGTAATAAGTTGTTAATTTTCACGAGTGTCATTATCGTCTTTTTGATCATTCTGTTCAGTATTTTAATTGCGACACTGTTGAGGAAAACAAGTCTGTAATTTGATCGGAGTTGTCTTGATTTAGTTTTATTTATGAGATGATGATTGTATTCTTCTAGTCCGTGGGTTACACACCGTGGTTAAGTGACACATTGAGTATCGCAGACAGTAGGACAGTAATACAATATTAAAATTGTCTCACAATTTTAGATCATGGTTCATTCTCTCCTGTTGATTTTTCAATTTATTAGTACTACGGGCTTTCAGCACATCGCCTAGGTCAAGGTTCACAGTGAACAGAAGAATTTTTACTTCGTTTTTGGGTCTATTACTTTGTCTAGAAAAGACTTTTGATTGGAATCTGTCCCGACATAGTATACCACAAATCTTCCTTTGTCCTGATCATCCTCTGATATTTGAGATCCAGTCACTTCCGTAACTAGCTCACGAACGTATTGCTGCGTCCTTGTTCCGTAATTTATGAATTAAAATAGTCTTTTGGGCTGCTTTTGCGGAGATTGTGCCAGCTGCATTTCACATTTTCTCCTAGCTTCTCAGATTTCAATTATACACTTGTTTCTTACCGACCTGTAGCGTTCCATCGTACTTGCTGTGCCAAGGTTGATGTCAGCGTTCCAACATTTCTTATTTTGTCTTAGTAAACGTCGAATAGTCCGGCCTATTCAAACATAGTCGTCCTTCTTATCTTACAGCGAAAACTGGAAAGTGTCTATTGAAGCTTGATAAGTCATAGACGCTGAACAAAGACATTGAAGATGCTACAGGTATTCGGAGTTTGTCAATGCTTTAACCAGTAACACCTTCTAATATGAAGCGCACCCACCAAATGAAATCAAAAGACAGAAGATATATTTGATAAGCTATCAATATATCGAGGGTCGTCTGATCTAATCTGATTAGCGATTGCAGGGTTTTTTGAGCACGGCGTTCCCACTCGTGAACTGGTGCGGATGCATGACCGGGAGCCTTCAGCCAGGTGAGTTCATTAAAACTAATGAGGTCAGCATCCAATGTCGAAACTTTACAGAGCTATTTATATTGAGGATTTATTTATCGCTACGACAAAAACAGAGGATTTTACATGACGGTACCTAACAATAACAAAAAATTTGACATTGGCAGTTACAAAAAACAATAATACTTATGAATACAAACGATACTCGGAGATATGCTCAACGAAGAAGTAATAATAATAATAATAATTTATTCTCAAACAACAGTTTGTTACAGGAGACATGCCAGTTTACAGGCAAGATCAAATTGATACAAATGATACAATATACACTGTAATAAATTACTTAGCTGGGTTGATAATTTATAAGATATGAATGTCGATGGTTTAAATCAGTACCACAGTTGGCGCGCTTCATGAAAGTTGCGTTGCGAGTGTGCGACTGATGGTCAAGGATAGGTCCATTGAAGGTATGAGCTTTTAGAAATCGCAACCTTATGTCCCTTTGGGATATCCAAGGCTTTAAGGATGGTGCAGGAAGTAAAAGAAAACACGAGAGGCAGAGTAGCCAATATTCATGAAAGAATGCTTAAGGTATGATTACTCAGTCTAATTTTCCTTTATTAAGGTATATGTTAAGAAAAAGCATTTTAATAGGTTAAAGAAAATAAGTGTTGACAAGGTGTGAGTGGACATACAACTGACAAATGGGGGCGATTCGGAAAAGAGCTGAGATTATAAGATTATGTGTGATTATAAAATAAAATATAGTGCTAGAAACAGTATTGTGATATACATTTGGCTGTCTTCCCTTTAATATCGAAGCTATTAGAGCCACTTTCGTTTTTTTAAATATTTTCCCCCAGTTATTATAGGGTCTTGATTAGGCTTCGCATATTAGCGAATTGTCTAGTTTGCTTGTAATAGGATTTCTGGGTAGGAAGTGAAACCAATTCAACGTTCGTAACACGACTTAAAGAGGTATTTTGCGTGAATAGATCAGCTTCAATACCATAAGTTCGTGGCATCCCACTAAACCATAAGGAGCCGTAATTAAACAAAATGTATAAATACTAGTGTTTCTAAAAAATGGTTCAAAATGGTTGTGGACGGAATAGAAGAAGCTTTCACTTAGCAGGCTTCCGTGTCTAGTAGCAGGGGATCACCAAAACCTCCAGGCAGGAACCTAGGCATGTTACCAAGAAAACAGGAAAAGAAATTGATAAATCATAGTGCGATACTATTCTTAGTCCTTAAGAACAGATCAAGTTGCCTCTTAAAAGACTCCTGGGAAGTCGCTTGGACTAGCTCGACAGGCAGCGAATTCCAGCATTTGATAACTCTTAAGGAGTAGAAGTTATAATAATAATAATAATAATTTATTCTCAAATAACAGTTTGTTACAGGAGACATGCCAGTTTACAGGCAAGATCAAATTGATACAAATGATACAATATACACTGTAATAAATTACATATCTGGGTTGATAATTTATAAGATATGAATGTCGATGGTTTAAATCAGTACCACAGTTGGCGCGCTTCATGAAAGTTGCGTTGCGAGTGTGCGACTGATGGTCAAGGATAGGTCCATTGAAGGTATGAGCTTTTAGAAATCGCAACCTTATGTCCCTTTGGGATATCCAAGGCTTTAAGGATGGTGCAGGATGAAGTCACCAGTTCCATATCTCAAGGGGGCTGAAAAAGGGAGCAAGTAAAAGAAAACACCAGAGGCAGAGTAGCCAATATTCATGAAGGAATGTTTAAGGTATGATTACTCAGTCTAATTTTCCTTTAATGTATATGTTAAAAAAAAGCATTTTAATAGGTTAAAGAAAATAAGTGTTGACAAGGTGTGAGTGGACATACAACTGACAAATGGGGGCGATTCGGAAAAGAGCTGAGTATAAGATTATGTGTTGTGTCTACAGTCCGTTCTGCTATGTTGTGCCTCCAGTTTTGGGTGTTACCCCTTAGGTAGGTGTTGGAACTAAGCTTAAGTAGGTGTTTGAGAGGATGTCCAGAAGTGTTAAGGATACTATAAGCCATCAGAAGGTCACATCCAAGACATCTATACTCTAATGGGTAAAGGTTAAGTGAATAGAGACGCTCTTCATAAGGTTTAAATTTGAGAATTCGTACTGATTTTGTGGCTCGCCGATGGATACGCTCCAGGGTGTCCTTATCCTTTTGCAGTGAGGGGGAAAACACTATGTTTCCGTACTCTAAATGAGGATGGATAAATTTATTGGAGATTATATGGAAAGTTCTTCAGTCAAACTGGCTAAAAATGAGCTTCAATGTTACCAGTGCAAGGTTTGCTCGGAAGGCATTTTTGTCACAGTTGGCATAAGACTTTAAATCGTAGGGCACCAGGAATTCCAAGTCTTTTTCGACTTGAGATACTTTCGTGCCTATAGGTAACCCTCGTGCTATTGATAGAAGAAGCCAGACAAGAAGTGAATAGGTCTTTATTTCGATCTTAGCGCAGTCACAGTGGAGCGTGGGATTATCTGTTCAGGCAAACAAGAGGCTTTCAACATTCAATATAAGATAATACGGAATATAACGCTTATACAAAATAAGGAAGTGAATGAGTACTTGAACAATACTCTTTTGGCATATGCTTGGTTGTTTGGGGTCAACTCTTAACCAAACAACCTATGCTGTTACATTAGCTTCCCCCTAGAATCGACTTCCGTAGGAACGTCGGTTCGATTAATCTATCTATCAAAAACAACTTAGTTCTATTTTTCATCCCAAGAAAAATTATTAACTCGCTCAATGTTTGACTTACAATCAGTGGCAACTAACGCTGTCAGCTGTCAACGACAGTCCATGGATGTCTATTCAATTACCAGCTTGTCATCTCATTTTGTAGCATGTGATTTTTTCTACAACTATCGCTGAGGGTTTGCTGCGTGCTTCCAAGAGAAAGAGTGAGACTGTGAAATAAGAATATCTGAGGAAATGCCGCGTTTCTCAGGCCGAATGGCATGCGTACAATCTCGAATAAGCCAAAGGGTGTTGTAATAGCTGTCTTGGGGATATCTTCATCAGCCACCGGGATATTGTGATATGCCCTGATTAAGTCAATTTTAGTGAATATGTTCATACCCTGTAAACCGTTTGTGAAATCTTGGATATGCGGTATTGGGTACCTATCTGGTACGGTTTGACGGTTGAGAGCTCCGTAATCCCCGCACGGTTACCAGTCACCTTCATTCTTCTTTGGGACCATATGCAAAGGGGATGCCCATTGACTATCAGAGGGACGGATAATACCCAGTTGTAGCATATAATCAAACTCGGCCCTAGCGATTTTGAGATTATCTGGTGCTAGTCTCCTGGGTTTTGCAAACACCGGTGCACCTTCGGTCTTGATAGTGTGACTTACTTTTAGTTTGTCTTTGAAAGGCTGTGGGTTTGGTTTAGTTAAGTTTGGAAATTCCGCTAGTATATCTTGAAATTTCGCTGTTGTTACTGGAGGGGTTTGAATCAAGTTAAGAGAGCTGATGCGACTTTCTTTGCCTTTTGTGTAAAACGAAGTTTCTTTTAGTGTTAATCGCCGTTTTTTGGTGTCAACCAGAAATTCGTATCTCTCTAGAAAGTCCATCCCCAGTATTGCCAGATCTAAGTCGGCTACCGTGAAAACCCAAGGGAATTGCCTTCTGAACCCCAAATCTAGGGTTAACGTTTTCTGCCCAAATGTCGCGATTGTAGTTTTATTTGCAGCTTGAAGTGTAATCGGGGATGTTTCTCGACTAATCTCAGTTTTATTTCAAGGGATGATGCTGAGAGCAGCGCCAGTATCCACCAAGAAATTCAAGCCCGAGTTTCTGTCTCTGACATAAAACAAGCGACTGTTTAGGCGCCCCTCCTCAGTTGTCGCGACCTGGGGAGGGGTTACTCGTTTCCCGCTGTCTTGGAATTATGCTTAGGCCAGGCGCATGGTTGCCTGCACTTGGTTGAGTTGACACCAAACTTCCAGTGGTACCAACAAAACTGCCCAGATTGTCTGGACATTTGTGACTTAGATCGTGATCGTTGTGGTGACCTGCTCCTGTTTGTATGACCCATTTGCATTCTGGTGACAGCCTCAGTGAGACTCTTAACGCTTGCAATGAGTCCTTCTATGACGGGATCTTTTGCTGATTCTACTTTTTGTGTGTGATTTATTGTGCCAGATCCAGTTGGAGGACCTCTTTCCATTATTCTATCAGCTATACGCGCTAAATGAGATAATGAGGTTTTAGGATCTTGTGCATCCAAACAGTGTTGGACGTAGCATGGGAGAGCTTGTATCCATCCTTGTTTTAGGACTGCTTCACCCACTGTGTTATCACCCACTAAGACTTGGAGGTGACGTAGAAACTGTGACGGCGACCGATCACCTAGTGTTTCACCATGAAAATGTCTTTGGATTCTTTGACTATCTGATAATGATAAACGGTTCATTATCTCTCGTCTTAAGATGGTGTACGGTTGTGGTGATGGTGGATCTAAAATCAAGTCACAGACTTCTTTGGCGACTGAAGGAGGAAGGATAGAACACAAATCTCTATAGCGAATCCCTTCAGATTTGATATTGTGTCTCGTGAAATAATGCTCGAGTTGAGCAAACCACAACTCAGGATCACTGCGATCAAATTCTGGAAGTCGAGATTTCGTAGTCATAACAGTGTCTATCTCCACTGGTGACAAATCCTCCAGATTATGGGTTTCTTTTAAGTCTGACATGAGATATGTGACAAATATAGCAATAAAATTAGCACGAAAAAATGGTTTCTATGACACGAATAACTTAAGATATTAAAAAAATAAACTATACATATACCCAACTTAGTTTACGGATAATCAGGTCTACTTTTACGATTGAGTAAAAAAAATAATATTAATAACAAAAATGAGGTTAATTTGTGTTCAAAGAGGGCTCACCAGTTTCGTGCCTATAGGTAACCCTCGTGCTATTGATAGAAGAAGCCAGACAAGAAGTGAATAGGTCTTTATTTCGATCTTAGCGCAGTCACAGTGGAGCGTGGGATTATCTGTTCAGGCAAACAAGAGGCTTTCAACATTCAATATAAGATAATACGGAATATAACGCTTATACAAAATAAGGAAGTGAATGAGTACTTGAACAATACTCTTTTGGCATATGCTTGGTTGTTTGGGGTCAACTCTTAACCAAACAACCTATGCTGTTACATTAGCTTCCCCCTAGAATCGACTTCCGTAGGAACGTCGGTTCGATTAATCTATCTATCAAAAACAACTTAGTTCTATTTTTCATCCCAAGAAAAATTATTAACTCGCTCAATGTTTGACTTACAATCAGTGGCAACTAACGCTGTCAGCTGTCAACGACAGTCCATGGATGTCTATTCAATTACCAGCTTGTCATCTCATTTTGTAGCATGTGATTTTTTCTACAACTATCGCTGAGGGTTTGCTGCGTGCTTCCAAGAGAAAGAGTGAGACTGTGAAATAAGAATATCTGAGGAAATGCCGCGTTTCTCAGGCCGAATGGCATGCGTACAATCTCGAATAAGCCAAAGGGTGTTGTAATAGCTGTCTTGGGGATATCTTCATCAGCCACCGGGATATTGTGATATGCCCTGATTAAGTCAATTTTAGTGAATATGTTCATACCCTGTAAACCGTTTGTGAAATCTTGGATATGCGGTATTGGGTACCTATCTGGTACGGTTTGACGGTTGAGAGCTCCGTAATCCCCGCACGGTTACCAGTCACCTTCATTCTTCTTTGGGACCATATGCAAAGGGGATGCCCATTGACTATCAGAGGGACGGATAATACCCAGTTGTAGCATATAATCAAACTCGGCCCTAGCGATTTTGAGATTATCTGGTGCTAGTCTCCTGGGTTTTGCAAACACCGGTGCACCTTCGGTCTTGATAGTGTGACTTACTTTTAGTTTGTCTTTGAAAGGCTGTGGGTTTGGTTTAGTTAAGTTTGGAAATTCCGCTAGTATATCTTGAAATTTCGCTGTTGTTACTGGAGGGGTTTGAATCAAGTTAAGAGAGCTGATGCGACTTTCTTTGCCTTTTGTGTAAAACGAAGTTTCTTTTAGTGTTAATCGCCGTTTTTTGGTGTCAACCAGAAATTCGTATCTCTCTAGAAAGTCCATCCCCAGTATTGCCAGATCTAAGTCGGCTACCGTGAAAACCCAAGGGAATTGCCTTCTGAACCCCAAATCTAGGGTTAACGTTTTCTGCCCAAATGTCGCGATTGTAGTTTTATTTGCAGCTTGAAGTGTAATCGGGGATGTTTCTCGACTAATCTCAGTTTTATTTCAAGGGATGATGCTGAGAGCAGCGCCAGTATCCACCAAGAAATTCAAGCCCGAGTTTCTGTCTCTGACATAAAACAAGCGACTGTTTAGGCGCCCCTCCTCAGTTGTCGCGACCTGGGGAGGGGTTACTCGTTTCCCGCTGTCTTGGAATTATGCTTAGGCCAGGCGCATGGTTGCCTGCACTTGGTTGAGTTGACACCAAACTTCCAGTGGTACCAACAAAACTGCCCAGATTGTCTGGACATTTGTGACTTAGATCGTGATCGTTGTGGTGACCTGCTCCTGTTTGTATGACCCATTTGCATTCTGGTGACAGCCTCAGTGAGACTCTTAACGCTTGCAATGAGTCCTTCTATGACGGGATCTTTTGCTGATTCTACTTTTTGTGTGTGATTTATTGTGCCAGATCCAGTTGGAGGACCTCTTTCCATTATTCTATCAGCTATACGCGCTAAATGAGATAATGAGGTTTTAGGATCTTGTGCATCCAAACAGTGTTGGACGTAGCATGGGAGAGCTTGTATCCATCCTTGTTTTAGGACTGCTTCACCCACTGTGTTATCACCCACTAAGACTTGGAGGTGACGTAGAAACTGTGACGGCGACCGATCACCTAGTGTTTCACCATGAAAATGTCTTTGGATTCTTTGACTATCTGATAATGATAAACGGTTCATTATCTCTCGTCTTAAGATGGTGTACGGTTGTGGTGATGGTGGATCTAAAATCAAGTCACAGACTTCTTTGGCGACTGAAGGAGGAAGGATAGAACACAAATCTCTATAGCGAATCCCTTCAGATTTGATATTGTGTCTCGTGAAATAATGCTCGAGTTGAGCAAACCACAACTCAGGATCACTGCGATCAAATTCTGGAAGTCGAGATTTCGTAGTCATAACAGTGTCTATCTCCACTGGTGACAAATCCTCCAGATTATGGGTTTCTTTTAAGTCTGACATGAGATATGTGACAAATATAGCAATAAAATTAGCACGAAAAAATGGTTTCTATGACACGAATAACTTAAGATATTAAAAAAATAAACTATACATATACCCAACTTAGTTTACGGATAATCAGGTCTACTTTTACGATTGAGTAAAAAAAATAATATTAATAACAAAAATGAGGTTAATTTGTGTTCAAAGAGGGCTCACCAGTTTCGTGCCTATAGGTAACCCTCGTGCTATTGATAGAAGAAGCCAGACAAGAAGTGAATAGGTCTTTATTTCGATCTTAGCGCAGTCACAGTGGAGCGTGGGATTATCTGTTCAGGCAAACAAGAGGCTTTCAACATTCAATATAAGATAATACGGAATATAACGCTTATACAAAATAAGGAAGTGAATGAGTACTTGAACAATACTCTTTTGGCATATGCTTGGTTGTTTGGGGTCAACTCTTAACCAAACAACCTATGCTGTTACAATACTACTAGAGAGGAGTTTCGTAAGTTATAACTGTAGTCTGCGACATGTCGCAGATGGACTACTTTACACTTTGAAGTGTTGAAGGTAAGTCCGTTATCGTCTGCCCAACATTGAAGTCGAATCAGAGCCTCCTGAAGTGCCTGTATATCGTCTTGTTTGTGCATCTCTCTCCAAAGTTTCACGTCATCGGCGAAAAGTAATAGGTCTGACATTACCTGTTGAGGAAGATCATTTATGTAGATCAAGAAGAGAATAGGTCCTAGTACTGAACCCTGGTGGACCACACCATGACATTCCATAGCCTGAGATAAAGTTAAATTAACCCTGACCTTAAAATGTCGATTGTTTATGTATGAAGTGAGCCAATTGATCAGAGGTGGTATGATACCGAATCGTTTGAGCTTAATGATATGACATGTATGGTTAACCTTATCAAAAGCTTTTGAGAAATCTAGGTAGACGATATCAACCTTCCCCTTGTGATCGAGGATGCTTGTCCATCTATTCGCCGCAGTCAGCAGGTTGGTAATACAAGTGTAACCCTTCCTGAAACCGTGCTGTCAGGGTGCACTTCGTTTTTTTTATATCTGTACTTGTGAGGTATAAATGATGAAGTTCTCTCGAAAAAATTGAAACTCTCGAGGATTATTTTAAATAAAATAAATTCAATTAAAGCAAAAACTCTAATCATGATGTAGAATTTAGCGATCAATACTATGAAATGTACTGTTCTTTTTAATAGCGCGCGTCGAAGTGTCATCAACCCTTGATGTTAACGATTATGAAGTACAAATGGACTAACATAGAAACATTTTATGCATGGATTGAGTCTAAGCAACTGTTTAATCGTAAGCTGTAGTTATTGTTATGTTATGGCGCAAAATCTGGGCCTTACGTTACAATGACAAAATGTTCTCTAGGACGTGTTGTCAATGAACTGCTTATGTTAATAATCAATCAAAGTAGTAATTTGTAAATAAGTATAAAGCTTTTTAGTTTTGCTATTATCCTACTAACTCTTGGCTCACGGCTTGCTAAATACATATTGTGGTGTTCCATGTCATTACACATTCTGTCTAATTATCGTTTATATCCATGAAGGTCATTGAAAGTCTATGACTAATAATACTGGAAATACTCAGTCATATTTTCTTCGCTCTTTTTAAAACCACCGTTGGCCTACTGTTTAATTGCAAGGAACAGTACCCACGGGTACCCAATTTCCAAAGTCTGTAAGCACATTTGTGTTCCGATATCTAACAAATGGCTTATTTTTTTACTTTTGTATTTACCTTCATACCTGAAACCCCCATGATATTTCCGATTTCGATCTCCATGGACTCTGATTAAGTATTGAGTAACTTCAGATGCTTTTTTTTACTGTCTAACCTATGGCTCTATTTATCACAAAGAAATTTTTGTTCCTTCTTACAAACTGAGACAAATAGTGATCACGATTTACCTGACAGCGTTGCTTTAAGATCCCAAGTTCAAGCAAACATCTCAGCCAATGTAACTACTAAAGCGTTATCATCATCTGTTATATCCTAACGAAGATTAAATAAACGGTTACTGTTAAAAACTACTTATGAACTGTTTTTATATATTTATTCTTATTGTATGGCTTAAGTAACTAGATCATACATATTTATATTTTTCTCATTATAAGATTTCATTTGGCCTACTGGTTATTATACAATCTAACCACGTGATATAATATCAGGTGCATTGAACACAACACTATCCTTTTCTAACCGGGCTTGACAGGACTTTTCTATGTCTTTTACTGTGATAAAATTAGCCACAATTTCATTGCTTGTTGATATTTTTTTCAAGGATTTTTGTGTCTTCATTTTTCCTCTGTCTATGAATGTTGTGTTCTGTTTTTGTTTTATATTAGCAACTTGAATTGTAATAATGGCTTATTCGATGTAAAACTACATACCGAATATGTTTTGGAATCGTTTAAGGTAATCTATTATTTGTGAGTATTTCATTACACATTCCTCCGCTTTCAGAAAAACTAATAAACTAATAGAACATATTGTCATTTTCCATTTGGATAGTACAAACGGTGGTTGGTTACCGAATAATTTGTTCGACAATTTTTAGATCCTGTAGTTGAATATGTCTATCCATCTGTTAAGAACGAAAATTCTCACTTTCATAAGCTGCGAAATTTTGTTCTTCCATGTAAGCATAAAAGGTCAGTTATATTTACCTTCCATAGTTAAGTTGTTTTAACAGTCTTATTTCGGAAGAGTATACACTTATATTCACGGATAGCGATGGAACTGTAGAATTTTTTGCCTGTATCACTTTACCTATTTCCGGATATATTGTGTGTGTTAGTAGGTAATATTTTCATCACACTTATTTATATAGTCTAAATTTTTTGTGATAATTTTAGTTATTTTCCTTACTTTGAACTTTTGCACTCAATCATAACTCTGATTAATCAAGAACATTTATACAGAGGAGAAAACCGACGTAATATTGAAGTAATTTTAAAGGAATTGCATTATCATTCTGGCGTTGCTACACTTAACATTTCATCACCTCCGAATTCGACGGTACTGCTCACATTCTATCTTTTAAACCAATTTATCCAAACAGAAATTAAGTATACAACTCCCGGAAGCACAGTTTCAATTTGTTTATCACGTAACTGATGATTGTCATTATTTCGTGAAATTTTAGAGACACATTTTAGAGTATTATAATACATTGTCTATCGGCAATTGGATTGTAATATTTGAAAGGTGAGACATTGTATAGTTTGGTTAATTAATAAAAAAATTTCTGTTACTTCCTACATCTAGCTTGATTTTGGAGAAAAGTGTAATATTCTACTCAAGTCGTTTACAGCGTATTACTTCCTGTCTTTTGGCCAGTCTAAGTTTGTTGTACCCACTTATATGGTATTTTTAATTCCAACTAACTTGTTTTTCCTTACATATAATCAGGCCTCATTTAATTTATTCTCTGCTACCTTCCAATTGTATTGAATATGTTGGGTAAGTGAGTAACGTAAACACTTGGAATCTAGATCTTTTTTCTTATGAAGCTGTCCGACCCCATTTGTTGCTGGTGTTCACTCATGTTTAAAAGAGGTTTGTTTAATTCTGTCTTTTCGATTATATGCCCGATTGTCAGCAAGGGGTCGTAAAGATTGTTGAATTCCATTGAAACCACGAACCGACCAATGTTAGACTACCATTGCAAACCCAGAAGCACTGAACTGATTTCAATGAAATTCAACAATCTTCACAACGCCATACTGAAAGATATCATGTGCTCACTAGTGACTAGCTTCGAGAAGTGATTCTCGGATTTATAGTTAGAAGCCGAGACCAATGGTATTCAACCCTGTCGGGTGTTAGGCAATTACCCACTAAAGACAACAGAAAATAGTCGTGCAATACCTTGGATTGAGTGAAGTTAGGGATTAACACACTTGAACGCCAGCTCAATGATCCAGAGGTTAGGCGTTCGCACTCGAAACCGAAGGTCCCAGGTCCTAACCCCGTATGCGGGATCATAGATGCGCAATGCTGGCGAGTCCCACACTAGGACGAAACGGCCGTCCAGTGCTTCCAAGTTTCTAAATGTAGTCTAACACTGATCAGTTCATGGTTTCAATGTAGGTCTTTGATTTTTTTAAAAGTTCTGCTTTTTATTTGTATAGAAAATGAAACCATTGTTAATTCCTGGAGTTCGACTTGTCGATTTGGATCATGATGTTGTATATGGAACAGGGGATGTTGGAATAACCATGCCATCTGTTTTAGTATGTTTAATATTTTATACCGGTGTTTCTAAATATTAGTTGTCATCTATTTGCACTAAAAATAGTCATTTTGACATATTATACCTAACTATAAAATTCACATGGATTCATCAGATAATTGATCTAATGCGCGGAAGCGTTTTGGTCTACTTAAAAGCAGGCAGATAAAAAAATGTTTATTGGATGCGAATCTTGGTAAAGTATAGTTTATTTTTAGCACATTGCGTGGAGTGTTTGAAATCCTTTTAATGCTTATGAGATGAGTACGTTCATTGATATAATTTTTAGGTTTAACTAGGACCTAACAGGAAAGCACGTCGGTTTCAGCTTTCACATTTCACATCATTTTATCAAGAAAAAGTCAGCATGAGAAATAAAAAGAATTGAAAACATCAATTGAGGAATCAGTAGGGAACTTAAGTTAAAGAAACAGATAAAATCAAGGGATGAAGACAGAATAAATATGCAATATTCGAAAATTTAGAAAATATGCGTAGTAAACAAGTCTATACCTCGATTTTAAATCATATCGCTAAACATCTCCAACCATTAGTTAGGGGTTCTCACATACTAACTAAATCACCTGAAGAGTACTTTACTGTTCAGACAAACTGATTTATCTGAAAGTTCGTGAAAATGAACGTTGTTACTGGTCCTCAGTCATATATAATGACTATTTTGCGGAACCTCACCACGGAGTCTGTACCTACTTCAGCCAATAGCTTCATATATATCAATCCATAGTTTATATATGTGGTGTTCAGAAACTTTCATTCCAATAGGTAAAAGTCGAGGAGAAACTTATATGTTATTGCTTTTTTGCCTTAGATCGGTAACACGTGTGTAGCTAAATCATTGGGTATCTCTTAATTTAACACAGGCGTTTAACTATGGAAGTTCAATATTAGAAAAAGAGTTAATTTCAATATCATGCAAAAAAGATCCGAAAACTTTATAGGCATTAATAACAAGGTTGGATTCGTTAGTTTGAATTATTTATTTTTATATCACAATGGATAGAAAAGTTATATTTCCAACGTTTCGTGACTTAATGTAGGCATCTTCTTCAGAGGAAGCAAATAACTGCAATTAAATCAACACAGGCTTCAAACTTAGTTGATAATAAGTTTGTTACAGTTATTCTTATCAACAAGACACTACCATCAAATATGTAAGTATCGTACTGTAAAGATGAAATTTAAATAAAGGGAACTAATTGCCTGAAAGATGAAATTGTTTGAAATAGACATTTACTTCCTTTTTAATTAGTTTAAATTTTTTTAAATGATAAATCATGATTCTTATCTAATATTGACATGGAAGCAAGAAAATTTACCGATGATATTACAAGTAATGTAGGATTACATTGATGGCTGTAACTTTTTTATACTCATGCAATCTTATTTTTGTTGTTTTTTCGTTCACATTTATTATTTTAGTCTTAAAAATTAGTTTCAAGATTATTCAATGACATTGTAAACTTCTGTTGTTAATGATCCTTGTCTCATTCGATACTTTCTCATTTTCTCAGCGTCATTGGTTGATTAAACGGTGTAACGCATCACACAGTGCAATTTTACGGCATATACGCTCAACAGAGAATGTTGCTTCAACTGCTGCCTTACTTCTAGCTCGACCATACTTAGAACTAATGGCTATTCTTCTTGGTAAGGTTACTATTTTTTGCTTCGTAAGTAAAAATTATTTCATAGTAAATTAAGTCTACTTACAAAAAAATGAAGAGACTGCAACTATTAGAAAAGCACATCACTCATTGTATTCATCCACAATATAACCACATAACTTGTATCAATTATTTTGAGGTTATTAAAGCATCGATTCCTAGAGAAGTCGCGTTAGATATTTACTTAATTCAAACAGTGATTATATTTTTTATATAATTCAATTTGTTTCAGACAAAAATAGTCACACATTTGTAGGACTATTCGGTCAAATTGTGACAAGAGTTTGATTAGATTTGTTCATGCACATCTGTGACCACAAGATTGAAGCCTGTACAATCCGTCATATGCACGCAAATCTAGGTAAATACATGAGGCTGTAGAGTGTATCCAACACTTTTTAAAAGGCATCGTATTACAATCGGCGTGTATTCGGTTCTATCAACGGTAATATATGCTGTCATTATTGTCTAACTAAAGTTGTTCAGTTCCAATTCGTTTGTTTTTAATTTTATAAATTTACTGTTTTCACAATTGTCAAACCACTAGTTACTAAGAACGTTGTAAACCTGTCCTCATTTATTTTAGATAATATCCATAAAAAGGTACCAAATTACTCCATACATGTTATTAAGCTTTCACTAAAATTTTAGACTGACTAAGCTTTCCGAAAATTACATATGTTCGCAAAGATTGGTTTATTTTCGTTGAGTCTGTTAGTTAAGACAATATTTCTAATCGTTACCAGCTGACAGTTTGTTTTGAAGTCAGATTTGTGGAAATCGATGCCACTTTCTTATTGTAAGCGAATTTTTAATCTGACTATGATTATTAATTTACTACATCTTCCTTGTATTTTCTTAAATAGGTCGTTATCGATCGGCACTGCAGCATAATGAAGCTTCTTCATCTGTCGATCTTTTACCAATACAATCACCAAATGACGAAAGTCGATCACAAGATAAATTTGATCAACCTCGTATAGGTGGATGGTTTTTCGATCGTGCTGCATTTGTCATTTCTTGTGGTCATGAATTACAGCCATATCTTACAGAACTTTTAAATTCTCAGATGGTGATACAAGTGAGTTGATCTGGTAAACGTTTGATTGTTTATACTCCATATACACCTATATATCTGTTATTTGGCGAAGATGCCGAAACATTGACACTCAGTAGAACTGAAAGGTAGGGAAATAATGTGTACTCAAATAAGATTATGGGCGTGTGTTGAATTTTATCGATTTGTGAAAATAAACTGTTGTGCAGCTAATTGAAAATAAAATTATCACTTTCACGTCACATAAAGTTATTTGTTGTGAAATGGACGAATATCAAGAGTTATGTGATGGAAAACCCACCATTTCCTAAACACCCTACTTAAGTAAAAAAGATTTTTCTAATAATTTTCGTTTTTAATTTAGAAATAGTTCACGTGCCACTTCATCAGGCACCATGAATGAGTGATTCTCTAGAGGATCCTAAAAATAATGTATGTGCGTCCACACTTTTCTCCATGTTTCATCGTTGCTTAGGGGTAGGGAATAGACCTATTGAATTTTTCGTCATTTCAGCAGTAGCGCGCCTGAATTAAGAGTCATTGGAAGGCACAGCAAAAGCTTTATTTACTAGGTTTGAAGCGATTACGAGTTCGCTTAGTCTGCGAACGGAACAAAGACTTGTGACCAAAGACCAATTAACTAGCTATTTCTAAATTAAAAACGAAAATTATTAGAAAAATCTTTTTTACTTAAGTAGGGTGTTCAGGAAATGGTGGGTTTTCCATCACATAACTCTTGATATTCGTCCATTTCACAACAAATAACTTTATGTGACGTGAAAGTGATAATTTTATTTTTAATTAGCTACACAAGGGAGAGAGCCTCTTTCTCTATTTGACTGTACTTTCCACCGGAGCCAATGTGCTAGATGCATGCATGATAGCTTTCTCTGTTGCGTCCGGGAACCGGTGTGAGATGACAGAACTGAGTCGAAGGCTGAAGCGTCTGCAGCTATAATGATTGGCGTAGACGGATCGTGCGTCAATAACAGTTCAGAGCATATGGTTGTTTTCAGCTTGCAAAATTCAGCTTCATATTCTTTTGTCCATCTCCAGCTAGTATTCAGAAGATAATTTAGCGGGGCGCGTATGTCGTGCCTCGACGGAACGAAAGCTGAATGGTAACTAACCAAACCCAGGAATAATCGGAGAGTGGAGACATTTGTAGGAGTGGGCATCCCTTTTGTTGCTCGAATGTTTTCAGGGTCTGGTCTGCAACCTGAATCGTAAATACTTTACTGACTTCAAGAAAAGCTGGCATTTTCCTGGGTGTAATCGGAATTCGTTGTCGCTGATGCACCGTAGTACAGCTGTCGTGCGTTTTTGAAGCTGTTCTATGTGGCAACAGTTAAGATGTCATGAAGATAGGTCGCGACCCCCGGGATACCCAATAGGATGGTATCCATTAGTTGCTGAAAAATAGATGGAGCGGTTTTAAGTCCAACTGGCAGACGATTATGCTGAAACGAGCCACGATTAGTAATGATGGTAAGTAGCTCTCTGGATTCCTCATCCACTTCCACTTGTAAATAGGCATTGGCTAGATCCAACTTTGCAAAGAACTTCCCACCATTTAGCATTGTCAACAAATCTGCAGGGACTAGCAGTGGGTAATGATGCTGTTCGAGAGCTGTGTTAAGACCTGTGGAAAAATCTGCGCATATTCGGGTTGTGCCATTAGCCTTCTTAATAACCACAATGGATGCTGCCCAAGCGGTATAAGAAACAGAGTCTTGTGCTTGGACTAAAAAATGTTCAGTGCTTCTTAGTTATCAATGGTTGTCTAGTCAAGTCAGTACTTGGTGTAAATCCATCGTTTTAATTTCTAGTCCGCTTTATTCTTACAATGATTTATAGGAGTCATATATATATATATATATATATATATATATATATATATATATATATATATATATATATATATATATATATATATATAATTAATCGATGTGCACATATTCTAGATAGTGTAAATACATTAAGCATATGTAAGTTTGGTTGTTTGTTCATTTGACATCATTAATATTCAAAATGCCAGTCATTCAGTTATGTATAATACAACCTACTTATCTAACAGACTGATTATGTCCTTTGTCTTAACACTTTTATAGATACTTATGAATTATTTCGTTGATATACTGAATGTTATACTTGATTTTCTAGTGTGAATAATTAATGACTAATGTATTCGCTGACTCTTGTTGTTCAGTTAGAAATAGGAATCATTTTCAGTTTGTTGATTACCTCAAATCGATTAGTAATCAGTCATATAATTTTGTATCTTTTCTTTCGTAAATTTATTCAACTATCAAAACTGTTATAATTAAATTGAATCAGTAGTCCTGAGTTTTAAGCACTCCATTTTTAATAAGTCAGCCGTGAGAAGTCTTGTTATTTTAAACGCTTTATTCGGTTCCTAAACTATTCTGGTAACCCACTAGCTAGAACTGCGCAGCGACCTGAACTCGAGAGAAATGGCGCAAAGTCAGCAAAAAACACGGGTATTTATAGATGTTAACATTTGTTAAATTAACATCATATTTTGGCCAATCCGCTAAAAGACATTATGCTACTGATCAATAATAGCACGCCACTTTGATATTCTAGAAAGCTCCACCATGCTCTGATTGGCTAGGACTCTTCGGCTCCTTTGGAGCCTGTGGAGGCTCCGTCGCAGTTCTCGGAAAGCCATACTATTGGTGTAATATAAGTTCAAATCGATTGTCCAAATATTTCCTGTCGAGATATATCTTTTATCACAGACATTTTACTCATTTATTTAAGTCGGATCTGGTATCTTTGAAGTTGGTTTATTTTATTCATAATGAATAATGTTATATAAGATTAACTGAATGCCTGTATCATTTCAAGAGATAACTTTTTTTATGTAATTCATGTTGGAACGTATTCGGTGGATCCTTTTACAAGCATTTCATTCAAATCCATTTCGCAGCCAATTGAAATTGTGCCAGTTCATTGTTTATAGACGAATTTGTGGATTATGATGAAAAGTTATTTCAAGACTGCCAAATAGGCTTGTTCAGCGATTGTAATAATAAGCCAGATGAAGATAGACACATCAGTCTATTACTGGTAATTTTGAGATATATCATACGTTGAGTTTAGTAGTTTAGTCATTCGACTATCAACCAAAGGTTAGAGATGTATTACTCACCAATTAGACGACCATCTACTCTGATGATAAATGTTGACCAACATAAGAGCAGACCAGAATAATATTGGTAGCAGTCAAACAAAAATTTGACATCAATCTGCAAAGTTGTTGACTCTTAGACTTTGTAGTGTCCATTATTTGCTTCATTCTTCCCTATTTGATAAACAATTAACATTATATGAATAAACAGGAAGATTTTCAGTTATATACTAAGTCCTGAGTAATTTTCGGAAACGGAGCAAGATTATGCCCCTCTCATTTATACTTCTGTATTACCCCTTCGTATAACCTATTCTTAAACGTCCATTCATATTCCATAGCCCATATGATATTTGATCATTGTTATTATTTTTGTTGTTTGAATCATAAACTGATCTTAGCTAAATCAACATTGTAAATCAAGAAGAAGTGGACAGCTGTTGAGTTTTAGCATAGAGCTCTTCAGGAATATGCATTCACAACCCCATTAGGGATCGAACCCGTGAACTTTAGTTTATCTGATAAACGCCTAACCTCCACACCACTCAGCTGGTATTTAACTGTGTACGCGTCTAACTTCAACTCTCGATATTGCGTGACCATCTTCCATCGCCTGCGGATTACATACTACAACAGACTAACCCATTACGGTTTTCACAAATGTACTCTAATACACTGTTTATTGTAATACAATTGATGTGACGATAAAAACGATCATATTTCTTTTAATTTATTTTTGAGGACCACGTGGTCGTACAGTAAGAGACAGGAGAGCAGTTGTATTGATCTTGTCCGAATATTGATTGGATCACCTAGATTGTTTATCTAATCACTAATGACCTTCGGCTAATAAGTGATACGACTTTAGTAAAATGACGTCCAAGAATAATACTTTATGACCATTAGTCCAAAAAACAGTTTCCCACACTTGCTCACCCAGCAGCTAGAATAGAACACAATACCGCAAGTAGACAACTTCTAACCATACAGTTCAAATTTATGAATCGCTCATGCAACAATGTAGAGTAAAATCCTGACCACACATCAACGTAATTAAGAAATTACAATACCGACATAACTACGCTATTGGTGGAAAAAGACTGAGTAATTGGTCCGTCACAAAGTAACTAACTTAAGAATGATACACCACATAACTACAGTTTTTGCTTCACGAGAAAGCTTGTAAGTAGAAGAATACAAAAGTACAATAATCTAAGTATTTGATAATTGTACAACAAAAATCTACACATTTACTTCATGTAGGACAGTTCCAAAGGTTTAATTTTGCTTAATACTTATCCCGTTATAGCAACAATGTTATCTGAGTACCGAATAACATTTAACTTTTACCCCCAAATTTTTAACATAATCTTTAAGATTGAAAAATAATGCTTTCTTCTTTTTCTTCATCATATTTCAAATTTTTTAAAGTTTTTCGAATCACGTGTAGCAGTTTTAAATTCAGATATGGCGTTTATTCCACCAGATGATTTTGAAGATATTATCGACCATGTTTCCATCCCGAGGCGTTCTGGTGGATTAAATGATCTACTGAATTTCGGTCGAACTGAATTTGATAAAATAACTCGAAAAGTAAGTTCTCCAAGGGAAAAATCCAGACAAAATTTACGTAATCTATTTGATGATAGAAATTTCACATTTTTTAATGGACTGGAAATATTATTGCTATTAGTGATGATTAACGTTGGTATTAAAAGTTCACGTCACTTTATTTTTTATATTGTTTAACTGAAAAGTGTTTATTTCATGGTTTGGTAATATGCTCATTTTAAACAAGAATTCAGCAGTTCTGTTTTTGAATTCTTGGTTATTTATACACAAATATGCCGAATTGTATGGTATTCTTCATGTCTCAAGTAGTGATTATTATTAGTATTTGTAGTGCGATGTCTTAGTAGTTGGAGCATGAAGCTTTCGGTTAGTTGACTGTAGGTTTAAAGCATCCCTTCACGTACTTATGTTTGGACAGCCTAATCAGTATTACTGTCTTTCTTACTCCAAAAAAGTTGGACGGTAGCTCAATGGTTATGGCATTCGAGTTTCAGTCACTAAGTGTCATTAAAAAAAAACCTACACTTAAGTTGCTTTAGGCAACCGCGCAGTACCAATCGTCCTCACACCGAATGTTGCTCGAAGTTAAGTACATGAGTCTGTAACCTGATAAATGAATTGTCTATATCAGCAAGTCTTCATACAAACAGTATGGTCCAAAGCTGTGTAAATAAACATCTTCTTAGTAAATGAGTTCAACAGAAAATAATGTAGTTTCTTTAAGAATGATTCGATATTGGTACTTGATAACATGAATTATTTCCAATTCCATATACAAGAGTTATATATATATATATATATATATATATATATATATATATATATATATATATATATATATATATATATATATATATATATATATATATATATATATATATATATATATATAGTGGTTAGTTATATTCTAGGCGTACCTAAATTAAATCAATTCTTAAAAATACACCTCGACGTTTACGCTAACTACCATATTTGCATTTTTGGGTGAGTACTTGAAATTCCTTCATCATTCACACATGTGATCTGCATTTGTCTATACGTAACATAATATGTTGTAAATATGTCTTTTTTTAATCGACTTAATGCCTTTTATTAATAAATTATAGACTATTTTGCGTAACTTGTTTCATCGATATATAGTCATTAATTCATCCTATCTTTTCGTACATATATGGTGTATACTACTTACGTTGACAGGTATAAGTAGTATGTGACACCAATCAGAAGTGGAATGCATGCAAGGAAAATGTGAATTAATTAAATCATAAAATCCAATAATCTACTTTTGAATAAAATGATTATATCTCTGGACTTTTCAGGTGGCCTGTAATATTGGGGAATTAAAAAAACGATTAATCTATCCTAATTCAAACGGTTCTATTAACGACTTGATAGTGGTAGATGCCACACAAAACTTCAACTATTAGTCGCTAACACGAAAAGACGACAAAATGTAGAAGAAACGCGTTATTGCAGAAGAACAACTTGAAATAGTACAACTATGTATTTATAGTAACGAAAGCATAATCTTCAAGTATACGTTTAACTAACGAACTGAAAGTATTGCAGTCAATCAGAAAAGAGCAAACTGAACTGAAAAAGGATTTGCGGTTTCGATTACTAGTTACCCTTCAACATTAGAAAAAATTAGGCAGTTACGTTATCACCTTGGTACACAGATAAAATAGACTGACAAGAGTAATATTTATTTATTGTACTATTAACATATCAGCTCCTCTGTTTGTACATTATTCATTCCTTGATGTCACTTGCATTCCTGTTTAAATACATTGTAAATAACACTAGATTCCAAAGTCACGTGTTTTAGAATGATAAACAGTGTTATTTAGTATAGGAACCTATCTCTAATAGTTTGCGTATATTTTACTTATAAGTGACTTTCATAAATTTTATGTTCGTCCGTTATCTGACACAGAAGTTAACTTTACGAATAATACTGAATCTGTTGGTTTATTGCATTTTGTATCATGAGATAAAGTATACCCGTATTGAATTTACATCGTTCGATGTAAGAGGAAATTAATCAGTTTAAGAAGTAACAATTACTTATTATAATTAGTTGACAAAACATGAGTCAAGAGATGGAATCCAATAAATATTGATAAAATTTGATGAACGCTTAAAAGACTAGACAAGCACGACAGTGATCAAATTACTTCTGGGCATACCAGTCATATAGGAGGCCCTTCAATTGCCGTCTAACTCAGTGATAATGTTATATACTGTGATAGTAAATGTCACGGGTTGGAATCCATCAAGTAGCATTAGTTCTTCAAGATTAAAGGTACATTTTACTGATGTGTGCCAACTATCACATAACTTAGCCCCGTGGTTAACTGTCGAATATCTCCCGTTACTAAACATCTCACTTATATAGAGTATATAGTTACTTACATGCACCTGTTATCCCTCGTGGAGGAGTATGAACCACCCACCAGCATTCTCTATCCAACTCTGTCCTGGAAAATCCTTTCGATGTCTGCTTCCAGTGTGTTATTTGATCTTCTTCCTTTTCATTCCATGTGCCTCGTGATTCAGTTTGGTGATTTACAAAATGTATATCCTTTACACTTTCAACTTCTTTTCTTAATTTCCTCCTCAGATGGAAGCCAGCTCTAATGCTCCTCTTCATTTGTTCGTTTGCTTCTGTGTAATTAGCTTTCTGTTCTTATTCGTTGTCAGTTGCTGTCTTTTTGCTCTTCGTTTCTTAAAACTTTTCCAGAGTTTCGTTGGAGATCTATTCCTTATGATGGTGCTTCTTGTGGCCCAGAACCTCCTAACGCGTTTAAGCTAGGACTTCTTTGTTCTACTTCATAGTAGTTTTCTCTTCTTTGCATAGATCCTGTATGGCTTGGAACCTGTTGTTGAAAGTTATCTTGCATTCCTTGAGTTTATATTTCGAAGAAAGGCTGTATTGAGCCTTTGTGATACTTTTTCTTTAGTTGTCCAGTGTTTCTTTGGCTTAAGTTTCTTCTTAGCAACCACCAGGTATATGGTGATCTGAAGATATGTCAGCTCCTCTTCTAGTTCTTATGTCTTCAAGTGACCTTCTGAACTTCTTACCGAAGCAAATATGATCGATCTGGTTTTGTGTAATGTGATCCGGTGAGGCCAATGCAGCTTTGTGTATGTGTTTGTGTGGTAATATTGTGCCTCCTGTAACCATTTTGTTGAATGCACATAAATTTGCAAATCTGTCACCATTCTCGTTTCTTTTTCTCAGTCAGTCAATGTCGTCCCAGTATATCTTCATACTCGATGGTGTCCATTCCAACTTTGACGCTTAGGTCTCTCATCAGGATGGTCAGGTATCTTCCTGGACTCTTCATTATGATCAATTACAGTCTCTCGTAAAACTGATTTTTATCGTCTTCGTTGCTATCATCGCTGGGGGCATAACATTGGATAAATTCCATTGTGATTCCCTCTTTCTTTGTTTTGAAGTATGCTTTGGTGATTTCGGATCTATCGAAATTTCCATCCTAATAGTGCTTTACGTGCTTCTTTGGATATCTTATGAGCAACGCCCTGAATGTGCAAATCATTTTCTTCCTCATGATCAGAGCTCAGCAGCATCACTCTCGAATCTAACCTTTTACAGTTCAGTTTGAGTCCACTGTGTCCCACTGATTCCGAACACGGTCAAGTTGTATCTCTTCGTTTCCGCATTTCTTTGAATGGTTCTCTCGGTCTCCCACATTGTATGGACATTTCATATACCTATTTTGATTGTTTCTGTGGTTGTTATAAAGGGCATCGGCCTCGTGGCTTCAGAAAAATCTGGGCATTCACCATGAGTTGGCATAATTCTTCTGAATGAAGATGCTTGAATTTGGAGGATTGAGTTGAAATCGTTTAAATTATCACATAGTTATTCGTGTCGCGACCTATCTCTTTTGGATTGAGGCATTAACATTAATTGATCACTGAGTGAGTAGCGATTAATGTCATTGTTACCGCTATTGTTTCGTAAGTCATCATAATAAATAAGCAAATAATCGTTATTTAAGATATTAATCCATAGATTTTAATCGTATATATATATTTCAGCTGACGCAGAAATCCGAGAAACTTTCACAGAAAGTAAGTTTCGTATTATTAGATTTCTATTGTTATATATTTAAGATTCGTATTTCCATTGGATAACAATTCTTCACATTCATTTCGGTTTTTATTTTCTGAGATTATTTTCTCTCATCAGAACGTAACGTACTAGTGAGGATTTTGTTGTTGTTTTCTGAGTTCCTCTCTCTGTATTATTATCCTAACCAAACCATTCGTATTGGAATCAATATTCGAATGGTTATATTAATTTTACATCATATTATGCTTGTAAATTACACAACATCAGATTAGCACCTAGTAATTGAGTTTGTGTTGGTGTCCCTATTCAACTGTCTTTTTTATTATTATGAATCATTCTTTTGAAGTGAAATTTGTAAATCTCAATAACTCACTTCATACTCTTATTGTATATTTAACTTTCTTTAGGAAGACAAATTTGACTTGGTAAAATGCCAAGATGAATGAGATGGCTCAACACATAAACTGCCTAATTGGTTTTTAAGTTCCTAGTATTATAAAACAACCACTTATTAATTGAATGCGTATTATAGGAAAATTCAAACTGTTATATATATTTCCAACTAAGCCAAATAACTTGTTAAATACCTGCGAGACGAAGATGTACTACTTAGATTGTAAGGAGCCTGGATGGCGTCTCATTTTTCTGAAAACTAGTATAATAATATATTTCTCTCTTAAAAGATATATATATATATATATATATATATATATGCCAGTTGAGTGATGGGTTTGTAGTTAAAGCAACTGATTTCCATCTATTAGGTTGTAAGTTCAAACTCTAAAGCATGTGATTCGGTTTATATAGTCAAGTTGTAATACAAGCTGCCATACAAAATGTTGATCATAACCGAGTACTTGATTCTGTACCGCGATACATATCTTAAGTAAACGCTTAAGCACTGATTTTCAAACCACTTCTTAGTCTCCAGGATTGCCCCATTCTTTATCTCGGAACAAAAAATGGTACATATACGAAAAGCTTTACTCTTCGTTATAGTGATTTCCATCTACTGACTAATTAATTAATAATAAAACTGGTCATAATGAGTTATTTGTTCTTCATCAGCTACTCGTATTAATTTCCATAAATTATATCTCACATGCCAAGTATGTTTTGCAACAAACGATATCTTTTTGATACTTTTCGCCTTAAGCAACACGTTAATATTTATCATTAGTGTCAAACAAATATCTTATTTTGATTTTGACACACCAATATAATCTATTAACACTGAACTTTTATGATGTAGGTATTAGACTGTTTCTTCTTCTTCTTCTTCTCCCTTTTCCGCTTTGTTTTTATTGGTGGTTACTGGTGATTACTGATGGTCAGAGCATTGAAAGCAAATCCAACAATAATATATCTTAGGAAAGAATATGAAAAGTTGATATTAAGTTCTTATGTTTATTCATTGATTAAACGATTAATTTTCGCAGTTTAAACCGTGGACCGATCTTACCTAAATCACCATTGAAAACCTAAAAACACTGAGTGACTGTTTCGTTCTAGTGTGAAACTCCTCAGCATTGTAGTTCAATGATCCACACCCAGGAGTCGGACGCAGTCTTCGTGTGCGAACGCTAAACTCCTAGACCACTTAGCCCATACCCAACTATATTAACGATTCACGATATTGCGCAATTCTCATTCATCATTTGCAGTAGGTAACTGTCTCACTATTAACTAGCTTCAAGAAGCAACTCATGGAGGTCCAATAAAAAAAGATGACCAGTGAAATCCAACCATTACTTACTTACTTACTTACGCCTGTTACTTCCAATGGAGCATAGGCCGCCGACCAGCATTCTCAAACCCACTCTGTCCTGGGCCTTCTTTTCTAGTTCCATCCAGTTCTTGTTCGTTTTTCTTGTGTCTGTCTCCATTTCTCGGCGTAATGTGTTCTTTGGTCTTGCTCTCCTCCTTTCGCTTTCAGGACTCCATGTGAGGACTTGCCTTGTGACGCAGTTGGGTGCTTTCCTCGATGTGTGTCCTATCCACTTCCAGCGCTTCTTTCTGATTTCTTCCTTCACTGTGATCTGGTTTGTTCTCTCCCACAGTACGTTGTTGCTAATAGTGTCCGGCCAACGGATCTGAAGTATTTTGCGTAGACAATTGTTAATAAACACCTGTATCTTCTGGATGATGGCTTTCGTAGTTCTCCAGGTTTCTGCCCCATACAGTAGAACTGTCTGGACATTTGTATTGAAAATCCTGACCTTGGTGTTGGTTGACAGTTGCTTTGAATTGCAGGTGTTCCTCAGTTGTAAATATGCTGATCTTGCTTTGCCGATCCGCGCCCTCAGATCTGCATCAGATCCACTATGTTCACCAATGATACTGCCTAGATATGTAAAGGTTTTTACATCTTCCAAATCTTCTCCGTCAATTGTGATTGGATCGGTACATGCTGTGTTGTATCGGAGAACCTTGCTCTTCCCTTTGTGTATATTGAGACCTACTGCTGCTGAGGCTGTTGCTACACTGTTCGTCTTCTCCTGCATTTGTTGTTGCGTTTGGAATAGAAGGGCCAGATCATCTGCGAAGTCTAGATCGTCCAACTGCATCCTAGATGTCCATTGTATCCCGTGCTTCCCCTCAGATTTTGACGTCTTCATGATCCAGTCGATCACCAGGAGAAAGAGAAAGGGTGAGAGTAAGCTCCTTGAGCTTCAATTTCATCTTGGAGACCAGCAAGTGATGATCTGATGCTATATCAGCTCCTCTCTTGGTTCTCACGTCCTCTATAGTCCTCCTGAACGTTTTGTTGATGCAAATATGGTCGATTTGGTTTTGCGTGGTGTGATCCGGTGAAGTCCATGTGGTTTTGTGTATGCGTTTATGTGGGAATATGGTGCCCCCTATGACCAGTTTATTGAAGGCACATAGGTTTGCAAATCTCTCACCATTTTCGTTCCTTTCTCCCAGTCCATATCGTCCCATGATGTCTTCATATCCGGTGTTGTCCATTCCAACCTTGACATTGAAACCTCCCATCAGAATGGTCAGGTCCTTTGTTTGGCACTTCTCGACGATTGACTGCAGCCTATTGTAGAATTGATCTTTAGCGTCTTCATTGTAGTCGTTGGTAGGCGCATATCATTGGATGACGTTCATTGAAATGCCCTCTTTCTTTGTTTTGAAGGAGGCTTTGATGATTCTTGTTCCATGAGATTCCCATCCTATAAGTGCCTGTGCTTGTTTGGACAGCATCAATGCAACTCCTTGTGTATATGGGGCATTTTCTTCATCATGGCCGGAGTATAACAGAAGCTGCCTTGAAGCTAGTGTTTGTTGTCCAACCTACGTCCACTGTGTTTCATTGATCCCAAGCATCTCTAGGTTGTATCTCCTCATTTCTGCAGCAATTTGAAAGACTCTCCTGGTGTCCCACATTGCACGAGTGTTCCATGTACCTAAATAAATGGTCGCTCTGGTTGTCAGAAGGGGCATCGGCCTCCTAACTTCCGAAGGAATTCGGCTTCCATCATGAGGCGTCATAGTCCTTCTAAATGAAGACCTTCTGACTCCCCGGGCAGAGTTTAAAAGGTTTGAATAATTTTTTCTGGTTAGCGTTTTTTTAGCAAGTTAGTTTTCTACGAGATGGGGACGCTAACCCCATGCTCAACCCTCCTTCTTTACCCGGGCTTGGGACCGGTAGTAGCCCCCGGAGGGACTCCAGGCAGAGTTGAACCAACCATGCTGGATATGAAACCGTTATCCATCACAAGCAATGGGTAGCGGTTGGGCGATGTTGTAAATCGGTTGAAGCTGGACATTGACATTGTCGAATTTCAACTTTGTGGTCTATAAGATAAGTGTTTGTGCACGAAACCAGAGGCCCTGAGTTCAGCTCCCGGATGCATACTGTATAGGCGTCCCAGTCTAGGACGAATAGGCAGTCCAGTTCTCTCAATTTTTCAATGGTGGTTTAGGTAAAATGATACAAATTAATTAAAACACTACAATTTCCACTAACCCTACTACAGTAGAAATTGTTAATCGTAATATATCTTATTTATTTATGATATTCCAACTACTCAGTTTATTGTCTCAGATATATTTAATCCACTAAAGATTTACCTATTTAATGGAAGCGTTCATTGGTGTATTGTTAACATTAAGCAATCCAATAGTTGCATTTATTATTACTATTTATTCTTATTTCATAGATTAATAATAATTACTTCAGTTCTACCGTTTCAAATAATGAGCAAGGATAAAATTCTATATGCACATAATAATTACAGATGTTATTAGTATTTTTGTTCGAAAAATATATCAAATAAATCTATCAGTAGTATTAATAGTAGTATTTCCGAATATTATGTGTAACCCGAAGTATTTTTTCTCTCTGAAAAGCTTAATCAATTAATCTAACGAGTTGAATGAGGTCATAGTTTTTTTTAAAAAAATTGTTTTTCCGAAAATCATCTCGATGTTATAAGTATAACCTTTCTCAAAAAAGTATTTAATTACACTTTAAATGACATTAATTTACAATTTTATTTGGTATAAACAAAACGGGCTAAGTAACGTTATTCAAATGTACTTACGGTACATTTTTCAAGTCAAATAATGTATTCATTTATATATATATATATATATATATATATATATATAGTGATTGAGAATGAAGTTCGTGAACGTATATTGTGTATGTTCACACTATTATCCAAATGTTTTAGTTGTAATGTAGTTACTTGTGTTAATTTATCATTGAATATTGACTAGTTTCACGTTTGTTTAATCTCAGTGCTGATCGATTACGACCGATCGAATTGCAATTTGATCACGCTAGTTTACGTGGCTTACCGTCTCATTTGCTCCATTAAGATATCAAGTAGCTAGAGGTAGTCTTCAGGAAACCTTGAATTTAGAGTAGATTTTGACAACTGCTAGATACTTAGCCCTATAACATTCGCATAACACAACTAAAATGATAACCTGACCTAAATTTCCTCACTCAAATTTTTTCTGTTCCAAAATCTCTGTAAGAAAACTTAAAAATCACCCCGATTTTCTTATATTGTTTAAACTTAAAAACCAACTTAATTATATCAAATCAGAAATTTCAGTTTATGCAAAACTAGATCATTTGTAGTATGATGCTACTGAGTAACAGTTATATAGATATCCAACGATAATTTACGAACTGTGAATGATTTAAATAAATGCTTACAGTTAAGATGAAAAATACTATAAATTAATCGCTTAATACATACACACTGAAGGCAGATTCACTACTTCTTTGATAAATAGCTTTCAAAATCTCAAATCTCCCAGTTATTCGCTTATTTCTAACAATATATCTAAAAACAATGACGATTATTTATTAGAATTCTTGTCATAATGTGTGATTTAATGAGAAGCGTGTCACTGAACGGTGATTATAATATTAAATTTTCAATTATGTAGTTATAGGTTTAAATTGTGCTCTACTTAATTCCATTTAAGGAGCTATATAATACTTATTGTATCCACATAATGTAGTGTATGCTACTTATGTCTGTCGACATAAGTAGTATGTAACATCAATCAGAAGTAGAATACCTGACAGCAAAATGTTACTTACTTACGCCTGTTACTTCTAATGGAGCATAAACCGCCAGTGATGCAAAATCACGAACAAAGCGTCTGTAATAATAAACGAACCCCAGGAAACTACGAACGTTGTATGCCTTTTCTCTGTCTGTGCCTACTCCATCTGCGGTGATACGGTGTCCCGAGAAGATTACTTCATTTTGCAGCTGTCAGCATTTGGACGGTTTCACTTTTGAGTTGTATTGTCTAAGGCGCTGAAGAACCGCTTTCAAGTTAGCATTGTGTTGTTCGGGTGTGCTGCCATACAGAATAATGTCATCAAGATATATCAAACATTTGTAGGGTATTATATCTTGTAAGACTGTTTGTATAAGTCTTTGAAAGATAGCTGGAAATTCATATAGGCCATTTGGTACTATGAATGCGGTTTTCCTTCTAACTTGAGGTTAAACGTCCACTTGCCAATACCCATATGCTAAGTCCAAAGTCGAAAAACAACAACCGCCTTTCATGGCGTCTAATGTAGCGTTTGTCGGTGGAAGTGGAAATGAATCACGTTTAGTTATGGCGTTATGACGTTGGTAATCTACGTACAGTCGTAGAGAGGAGTCTTTCTTTTTCATCAAAACAATAGGTGATGCCCAGGGGGATGATGAGGGAACTACAATCTTTTAGTCTAATATATCCTTTATCACGGCATCCAGTTGCGGTCAGTAGTGTACCGGTACCCTGTGAGGTGGCTGCTGAAGGGGCATATAGTCCCTTGTGAAAGTAGAGTGTTGTACTGTTGTCGTTCGGTTTTCGGAGATCCATCGAGTGTCAAAAGTCGTTCGATGCTTTAAATGCAAGGCTAACCTCCCTACCAGTATTAGCCTTTCCGGACACCTCAGTAGATGGAAGCGAATATATACTTTATACGAATGTTCTATCACAGGTAGCTCGAGTTGAACAGCAGAGACTCGTCGCGTACGCTAATCGACGACTGGACAATAGCGAAGCGAGATATTCCACAACACATCGAAGGATGTCAGCGTTGGTAAAATTCTAACAAACCTTGCTTCATTATCTATTGAGTCCACCCTTTCGTGTGCGCACGGCCCACCGTACACTCCAGTGGCTTCGTTCTTTCCGCGAACCAGAAGGACTGGCAAGAACGGTTACAAGAGTTCGATTTCACATGCGAGTATCGACCGAGAAGCCGACATAAAAAAGCGGATGCTCTGTCTCGCACGCCTAGGCCCCCAGATAACATTAATGCTATTCTTAGTACAACCCTGGAGATCGATCAGCCTTCTCTGGAAGCAGCAGATCAGGATCTGCAACTTATTTACCAAAGACAGCTACGAGGATATAATCAGCCATCCATGAGGGAGCTAAAGGATCAATTCGTTGTATTTGCAGAAAATGGAGCAACCTGACATTGTATAGTAACATGTTATTCCTAATTAATGAGTTGAGACAACCCTTGTTAAAAGTTCTGCGGTAAAGGTTCAGATTATTGTAGAACAGGTGCATCGCTTACTCGTTCACTCAAGGGAACGAAGGATTTAATATGCAGTCCGCCAGCGGTTTTGGTGGCCATTCATACGGCAGACACCCCATGCACCGTTAATTTCGATGAGGACAACAGTACCACACCAGTAAGTGGGCGTTGATATCATTGGGTCACTGACAACGACGAAAGAAGGAAGTCGCTACATATTAGATATGATGGATTATTTTACTAAATATTGTGAAGCAATACCCATCGCTCAACAAGATTCTCTCACTGTCTTTCGAGCTTTCATCGATCAGTGGTTTTCCCGTTACGGTGCCCCATTCTCACTTTACTCTGATCAAGGTCTAGACTTTGAAAGCCACCTCATCGATCAAATATACTGGCTATTAGGAATCAAGAAGACACACACTACTGCGTATCACTTATAGTCGTTCGTCAACAGATCGTCGCCTGATTTGTGGGATAATGCACTACCCCAATGCCTTTTAGTTTATCTTACATCGACACATGGGTCCACAAGATTCTCACTCGCCATTTTACTGTTCGAGTACGAAATATGCCTAGCGGTTGGGATACAAACGCCTTTGTTGCACTGCGAAGCCCAAGAACATATACCGTACATACGTAGTCTCCGTAACCACCTGGCAGATGCATACCGCTTGGTCACCATCAACTTGTGCAAGGCTAGTGGACACCAAAAAGATGTACAACCTTAAAGGTTTCGCTCTTGTGATTTGTTGCATTTACTTCCCCGCCCGTCAGTAACTGCTGATTACACACGCAAAAGGTTGAGGAAATCGAATTGAAGAAAATGGAAATAGAAACAAACGTATCGAGAAATGGGGGAATCATGAAGGATGTAAAGAACAACTGATGAGAGATGTGCAAATGAAATACTTAATGTATAGTTTTCATATTCTATGAAGACACTGTAATATATATATAGGTAAAGTTAAAGAGCAAATGCGAACGATTCTGAGACATGTTATCCAACATCTCAAATCAATGATTGGGAATATCATGGCGACCTTAATCATGTTGTCTGCATTAACCAACATTCTTCAGCTCAGCGATCACTAACTTGAACTGATATCAAGTCTTGGTTCGATTACTCTAGGGTTTTAGTTAATGGCACCTTTCGACCGACTTGATGTATGGTTCGGAATTTGAAACCTCGAAAGTGTACTTCCAAGCACGGTTTCAGTGAAACTAGGATAGCATTTCATAAACTTAAATTGTCATAATTGGTAGAAAATGTGGAGCGATTCGGGGACAGAAGATGAGAGTTGATTGTGGAAATAGAATATGTGTATAAAGTATTACTACTTTACAACCAATCTATCTGGTACGGTACGACCTAACGGAAATTAATGCTCAAGCCAATATGACTCGCTTTGATCATCCTAATATACAAGCTCAATGATCACTCTAAGATATACCAAATACGATCTGAATGAACATAAAATGATTTTCACTTTCATCTCGCATACCAGACTGAAATACGATTATTTGATTTGATTGTATTTACATTCTTGTATAGTTTAATTATGTAAGTTTGTATCATTTTTGTTATTTTTATTCACATTAGTTGTTTGAAATGTATATTTTTGCACTACCTTAAGTTGTATGTACTTTTAAACGGGTTAAAAAATGTGTATCAAAGTAGTGAATCATTGTATGTTATTTTCCATTTTTTGACGAAACAAGTGTTCCGTGAGCGAATTTTCGATCGTTAAAACATGTGTAAAGAACGCTGATCGATTGGTGGTATCCAGCGACAACTGATCAAAAGACCGAATTATTGACCTAAGCTCCCAAATGATTTACGATAAAGAAAATGCCATATTATGGGGTCTTGGAGACTATTGAATTTCATTGAAATCACGAACCGATCTAAGTCAGACCGCCATTAAGTGCTTAGAAATACTGAACGGCCGTTTCGTCCTAGTACGGGACTCATCAGCCTCCGGGTTTTGAATAGTGGTGATTTCAACAAAATACCACAATCCAGAGGAATGGGTTTTACTTAAGTTATAAAATGACATGCTTATGTGCAAAATATTAATACAAAGTAAACATGATAAATTGTCATAGGTGATTAGAGGAAATTAGTCACTCACTTATTAATTGTTTGAGTTAATTCTTCGACATCATATCACAAGTTCCGAACTTTCTGAACATAATTATCATTTAGTTATTTGCATGGGTTTGTATGTCACTGTTGTTGATAAGACTGCGATTGATAAGTTTCTCATACTTTATGTTCATTCTATGTGAATTCCCTCGATATAGATATTTTTCACAAGTTTTATTAATATTTGGTTCTGGATTTTTCAAATGAACACTGATACTTGACAAATAAGATGTTTATATGAATGATACTGAAGATTGTGATGACAATATCTTATTTGACATCTAAATATCTTTAAGGAAACGGAATATATCCATTAAGACATCAAAATAAGAAAGAATGGTTCAGCAAAGTGTTCTTTTTTAGCTTTGAAAATGAGTCCTCCGAAAAGGGAACTCTTCGTTGAACTGATCTTTTTTAGTTTAAATATCTGTCATTTATGTATGAATTAAGCTTGAGAAAAGAAATTCATGTAAAAATATTGCATTTTGTATGAAGAATTATTATACCGGTTATAAAACACTAAATTTGTTAAACTGTTTCATAACTATTTTATTTTTGAAGAATTATGTGGCCAATAGAAGTACAGTTATTTGAATTCTTTCACAATAATATACAGGTTTAGTCTATATTCGGAAATGTTTAGATTAAAACAAAATCTTCATATCTCAGGAAAAACCTATATCCGAGCTCTTCAGTTTTTTCTAGGTGTTAATTAATTGTTTCCTACAATGTAGTTACATATGTTCCTATGTTCAATAATTGTTCATTTTATATCCTTTTCACAAAGGTATCTCCATATTTATATATAATGTATGACCTTCACAAATAACTGTCAGTTCTAGTTGCCAAATCTCACATTAACACCACTTGATTCGCTTCCTTTTTTTGGATAATAAGCAAATTGTGAGAGTCAAAAGCTTCATTGTAAATGATAAAAGTGTCATCAATATATCTCTTCTATGTATGTTAAAACCTCTTACAGACTTCACTGAATACCTTTCTCAGTATTGGTTCACAAAACAAACCTAAGGATTATTTCATTTCTAATACTAACTCGGTAGTTTGTTGAGGTTTAAATGAATATTCAAAGTTCATATGATTATAAACTCTCTCAGGATGAAGGCATATCGACACTTAGTCTATATATATCAGGGTAATCAGATATAAGTTTACTTGAACGGTTACGTACACCATGATGAGAAAAACCACGAGTGCCTCAAATCAGATGTTGGTATTCTTCATTCTTGAACTTTAGATAGTTCATAGTGTCAAAGAATTATAAATCTTATGACTTATTATTAGTCGACAAATTGTAGATTTTACTAAATAATTAAATCGTCAAATAAGTGAACTTTTAATACGTCACTAATTAGTTCAGTCAAAGTTATTAATTTTATTCTGAATAATAGTTATTTCTATGTCTGACGTTAACACTTAAATAAGGGTCAATCACCGTAGTCTTAATGACTTATCTGTATGTAGTGAATTATCAATGTTTATTTGTTTTTACACCCACTACATCTGACCGTATACTACTTAATAATATTCAGTAGTCTGGTAATATTTGCATATTATCCAATGTGATGAGGTTTCAAATTTCCACATTATTTTCCTTATTATCCTTATCTCCTCTTGTCCCCTCCCCCATTTCTAATTTAGTTGACCTTTTATTTTTATATATAGGTGTTCTTAGCAAGTATATGTGTGATCAGATTGTTGGAAGTGTATTGCGCTAATGTATTACATAGTTCTGCTGATCTTCGTCTTATTACACTATCGTAATTTATCAAAGCGACTAATTGCTTCAAATTCAGTAGTCTATATTACAATAATCAGTTTTGGGACATGTTTCGCGAAAATTTCCCTTGTTTTAATTGAGCTGCTATTCCTAAATATTTACATTTTATCCGACTTCTGATCCGTTTTGTTACCTACGAATTAGTAAATAGCTGTGGTGCTGAATAGATTGCTAAGAGTTTTTAGGTGTTATAGTAATAATGATAACAATAGTGATGACAGCAATAATGTGTGTGACTAAGAAAATACAAACAGGGAGATTGCATTAATAATAATCGAATTATGTTGACGTATCACCAAAATGATAACTAATTAGGTCAGAAGCTGGTTAAGGTAAAAGGAGTGGTCGAATATACTTCTGGATGCAAGGCTCTGGCCTTTTGATCCGAGTAGCTATTGCTTCAGCCGTCTGTTGGATTGGGCAGATTGGTGTTAGCGCGATATATTGTTGTAAATGATTGCTCTATGTTGGTTGTTTATACTAAAATCGAGTTGTTAACAATTTTGACCATATCTTTGTTTAACTACACTAGGTGCTCCCAAGTACGACAATACATATTCCTGGAACACCTGCCAGTCTGACTTTTTCCACAAAAGCAGTTGAACTGATAGATGAAGAAAGTGGCTAGTAAAGGTTATTTATTTTTCAATCTCAGACGGGCCATCGTGTTATTCAGACTTGGTAGTGAATGAATAAGCATCAGGTTATAATTCGCATCACTGAAAATTATCACATTTTGACAAATTTGGGTTGATAGGAAAGTTCAGTTCCATTAACACGATAAAGAAATATCACATTAATTATCTCATATAAGTACAGCGTTTGAAATTTAAGCTATATTCAATTTTCGGTAACTTTGACTTCGTCTAGTTCATATAATTCTACGTATGTTGAAGCAAACTAGAGTTTAGATGTTCAAGATTTCGATGTATTCAGAAATTGAAGATTTGTACTCTTTCTGTTTAGACATATTATTAGTTCGCGATAAAATCACATTCATTCAAATAATCGTTTCCTTAAATATCGCACAACAAAATTTGACTAGAGTACTTATAACTTTTCTTAGTCAAACATTGTTGTCTTTAATTTAAATATATTATTATTATTAGTTTAAAATCACTATTAAGCTCCGAATGCATAATTAATCTACTTAGCAGTTATCCCATTTTATTCATTTTTACTAATTCCTCCTAACGTTTTATTATACACTATAGCCTTCCACAAAATATTTGATCTGATTTGTATTTAGATCATTATCTGTATCACTTCATATTAACCATATTTATTCTGATCATTATTTTCACAATTCCATTTAACGTATAAACTTATTCAAGTTTATATTACACATTAGTTATTACAACACAATTTTATATATCTTGAATTCTCATGCCATAATTTGATACGATATATTTTGCCTTAAACATGGACTCAGTTTGGATTTATTTTTTTGGATATATAATTGTAGAAACTGAAGTGAATTTATTTATAAAAGAATATTCTTCATTCATATATCCGTGTTCCGTTATTTTACTTAGTATATTACAGATAAATCTCGTGTTTTTCTTGAGAGATTCTACGCTTAACTCGAACATAAGTCTTATGACTTTATGTCCGGCTTTTTATCACGTGATTTATCCACCAATCAAAGTACGACTTATACAATCTTCGCACCGTGCCAAAACCAATGACGTTCGACCGGTATGGGTAGTCTAGCGTCCTTATTGGTCCTATGTCCGCCTAGCCCGTCCACTTGAGTCTAGAACACCGAATACCAGCTCCCAATATGCGAATCGAATAATTTATTTCAGACATACTGTGTTTATATATATCAATCAAACAGACCGCAACGCACCATAAAATAGGAAATAACATTTGTACACAATAAAGCCAAAAAGTGGCTGTGAACGTGGGAGGCAGTAGTCAATAAACTGAACATAGCTTAAGAACAGTAAATCGTACAATAATAAATTATAAGTCAAAATAAAGCTTATAATACGAGAAATATAAATATACATAATCTAATCATTGAATAGTTATACCATAAGAATGTATAGATAATATTAGTCAATTAATGTCTCAGAAGTTACTCGTGATTTAATCTTCGCTCGGACATAACAATAAGGTTAGGATTCTTGAAATGATTTTTGTAGTCAGTCAACATTGAACCTGATATAATTGAAGTTTGGTTCAACGTTTTTTTTGTTATACCATAAAATTAAATAATGATAGTTTTATCATTGTAATTTATTCGAAATTTCGTCAATAATCAAAATAATGATGAAAATGTCCTTTCTTTGTTTTTTGAAAAAAAATGAATGATTTACAGTTAGTCACTCGTCCTAATAATCTTTATCAAACCTTTAAATTCAATAGTTCTACGATGCAGAAACGAAATTTCGTAAGCGATTACGTTTTTTTCTCTTTTGTTAATTAATGTTTTCTCTTCAATGATAACTCTAATTCTTTGTAAAGATACAGCAACACTGTTCAAAACCATAGCCAAATGATTTTGTTGTTTGAAAAAGGTATACGTAGTCTTAGAATAGCTGCATCAGATATTGTATTGAGTGGTAGTTTCTAGGAAGCCGCTTTTTTGTGGTTTCAGACTGTTTGCATAGTACGAAGCTTTCAATTTAGGAAAATGGTCGATGATGACTATTTGAAACTTGACTTACTATAAGGATGATTGATGCAATAATCTTACAACCGCCTCATAATAAAAAGACTGCCTGAATTTGCAACATTCATGTGTATTTATCAACTCAACTGCTCTTGTGCAGCCAGTTATGCAGGGCGTGCGATTCGGCAAGTCCATCATCGCATAGTAGAACACCATCCGTCTTGGTTGAGCAAAGGATAGGTAAGAATGATTAAGAGTTTTATTCTCGCTCGCTTGGTGTACACAGGTCATCAAGTTAACCTGATTAAAGCTTTTAAGGTATCCACCATATTCCATCAAATTTACCACGTTTTACGAGTTCGCCTTTTGCACATAACTGAAGCTGTCGGAATCCATATTCACAAACCACACATTTTCATCCAAACTAAGTTTATACAACCATTCTCACTACCTTGATCATCGGTATAGGAGTGAGTTCAAAATATCTAAACTGTTTTCCAATTTCTTTCACTTTTGTATTATATATATCCTTAACCTTCGTCCCTTGATTCTTATATAACAACTATGGCAATATCAATTAAATGTAATTGAGAGCCAAACGTTATTTACTTCTGAAGCTTTAAACCTATTGTTAGCTTAGCCAACATACTTTTTGTTGTGATTTTGTATAACCTCTTTTGTTTGTCAAAAATCACTTGCTTTATTCAATAACAAATTCTGTTGTGGAAACATTTTTTGTTTTTAAAATTTTATTGTAGAGTAATTCTGCTACATCAAAAGCTCACAGTAGAAAAGTACTAATCCCGTCTCTTTCAACTCGACCATCAGAACAAGATATTTGTGAGATATTAAGGAAAAAATTGGAATTTAAAAAAGATAATAATTTATCTTTACCCACTCATTATCAGCAAAACAATGATACTAACAATCTTCTATCTTGTGATAATTCCATATGGCAACCTTTATCACCAAAAATCGATCATGAATTACGTAATTCAGAACGAACAAATCGTAGTCTACTCACTAGTATTTTGTCAGAACTACCTGACTTAACAGCTGATTTTTATCCTTCAACAACTAGTCGAGTTAATGATTCCCAAGTATCGCTTAGAAAACGTTCTCAAGACATAGAGAATAAACCATTTAATCTTCGTCGTAATTCATCAAAGCGTATGGGTTGTTACGTAGAGTCTCCTGAAAAAGCTTTTCATAATTGGGTTACGTTCGATTCTAGCCCACCTACATGTTCTTCTGAGTAAGTTTTTGAAATGCTTACTTTATATTTTTCAAATTGTAGCAAAGGTTAGTTTCAACTTCCATTTCTTATAGTTTAATATTCTAAATACAATCCCTCGAATGTCGGAAGACGTGTCCCTAGTATATTATTTACTCATATGGAATAGGAAACATTGATTCCGAAACAATGATCAACATGCTATCCTAAATTCTAGTTAGGGTTAGCATCAAGTAATTCTACATCTCACAAAATAAAACGATAATGCAATTCTTGAAGTAAAATCAGCTTCCATACTGAAAAATGTTCACTTACATAGTGTTAGGATAAAATCTTTGAGTAAAATGAAATCTTTAATCATTTTTGTGTACTTCTTGAACTTGTATATGTTGACTTTATTTAAATCTATAATTATTTAAATAATAATGGCTTTATTCTGTATTACATATCTGGTACAATGTAGGATTCTCATGTTTTTCGTGGTCCAGTGTGCTATTCACTATCTTGCGCACTTTAACTATTTGATGCTTACGAAGAAGTTGTACCAAGCATATCCAGACAACAACACCTATTTTCAAGCTTTAGTTTGTTGAGATTGTTTGCCGTAACTAAGTGTTTCACGTTTATGATCTATAGGTCCAAACATTTGGCTTTTAGTTGTTGTATGAAGCACTTCAAATCCTATCTCTACTTGAATCTGGATAATAACCAGCTATAAGTTTGGGTACTCAGTTGTTGTGTTATATTAATCTGTTTAAATTCCAGCTTATTTAAATTAGTTTCAAAGTATCTGTAGAATGGTGAACAGATTTCGTAACCGTTAGTGATTTTGATTCAATTTCCTGATGTAAATTACAAGTTGTATATTTCCATTAATCCTTCACATTTCTCATTCTTTGTATACATATTTTAGAGATCTTATTAATTTGACTGGTTCCCCTTCCAAATCATCCAATATGCTTGATCCGTTTTCAGATGATTCATTTGTAAGTGTACTTTTAAATCATTCAATTTTAAAATATCTGTAACTTCATAGTTGTGTTAATGTCTAAGCGTTTTTATTAGCGTAGGAAAACGTTTAATAATGGTGTTTCCAAGATAACATGTATTTTATCGACTTGTGATAATGCTAAAACTATGGAACATTATTAAATAATCTATTTAGAACAATCTATATTTTACTATAATTCATCAGAAAATTCCTATTTAATTTGCAAGAGTTTATGTATGATTTAATTAATATATTTATACTAATCCTTGATTGTAATTTAATGTCATATAGTCATAGGCCTCTCTTCGGTTTGTAAACGACTGGTATGCTAAATATATTTATAATGATAAGAAATAAGTTTATGAGATGAACACGTAAAATCCAGCACAATTTTGTGTCACTTTAATTTGTTATCACAGTAGAAATCAAGTAACTAGAAGCTAAGAAAAAAATATGAAAAAATTGTATTGCCAATAATGGTGATAATATATCATTAAAGTTAAATGATTGTTACCTGAAAATGAACTATGTAGGATCATGCCACGCTTAAGATTTCAAAGGAAACAAAAATAAGCACTTTCGATTGACTGGAACAAATTTTGAGATCAATTCTCTAAGGTCTCTAACTATAAATAACAATCATTTATGGACTGAAAACCGGTAATCCTACGCTACTGTAGGGGTTGGTCTATTCCCTTTTTTTTCGTACACACAACTACATGTTAACTGAAAGTATATACGAAAAGATGTAGTTAATTTTACAAAGGTATAAGTCAAAAAAAATTTCTATGACTCAACATGACGTATTTTAGGGGACAGTAGTTTTTATCCATTGCTTGTTCGCGTTTCTTATTTTGTTTGTGATATGTTTTGTTAATTTGAACGCTTTATTGGGTTCCTAAGCTATTTTGGTAACCAGCAAGCTACAACTAGCAAAGACGGCGGAAAAAGCTGCTAGAGAAGGAAATATGAAACAGCTTTACGATACAACGAAGAAACTAGCAGGGAAATACAGTAAACCATAGAGACGGGTCAAAGATAAAGAAGACAAGCCAATCACTGAAATTCAAAACAGCGGAACAGATCGGTAGAATACTTCGAGGAACTCCTGAATAGGCCAGTTCCAATGAATCCACCGGACATCGAAGTGGCACACATAGATCTTCCCATAGACGTCAACCCACCAACGAAGGAAGAAATCAGAATGGCCGTCAGATAAATCAAGAACGGGAAAGCAGCGGGACCGAACAACATACCAGCTGAAGCACTGAAGTCAGACATCAAAGCAACTACAAACATGCTTTACCTTCTATTCAAAAAGATTTGGGAGAAGGGACAAGTGCCGGTGGACTGGAAAGAAGGGCACCTCGTCAAGATTCCAAAGAAAGGAGATCTGACCAAATGTGAACACTACAGAGAACTCGTCACTATACATCAACTTCATTGATTATGAAAAGGCATTTGACAGTGTGGATAGGAGGACGTTATGGAAACTTCTTCGACACTACGGAGTTCCTGAGAAGATTGTCAATATTATCCGGAACTCATACGACGGACTATAATGCAAAGTCGTGCATGGAGGACAGCTGGCAGATGCATTCCAAGTAAGGACCGGAGTAAGACAAAGCTGTTTACTCTCTCCCTCTTTCTTCTGGTGGTCGACTGGATTATGAGGACCTCGACATCTGAAGGAAAACACGGAATACAATGGACAGCTTAGAACCAATTAGACGATTTGGACTTCGCAGATGACCTAGCCCTCCTATCGCATACACACGAACAGATGCAGACAAAGACAGCCAGTGTGGCAGCAGTCTCTGCATCAGTAGGCCTCAGCATACACAGGGAAAACCAAAGTCCTCAAATTCAAAGCGGAAAACAACAATCCAATCACTCTTGATGGCGAGACTCTGGAAGATGTAGAGTCCTTCACATACCTAGGAAGCATCATCGATGAACAAGGAGGATCAGCTGCAGACGTAAAAGCGAGGACTGGCAAATCAAGGGTTGCATTCCTTCAGTTGAAGAACATATGAAACTCAAAACAACTGTCAACTAACATCAAAGTGAGAATCTTCAATACCAACGTCAAGGCAGTTCTACTGTATGGAGCTGAAACTTGGAGAACTACAACAATCACCATCAAGAAGGTACAAGTATTTATAAATAGCTGTCTTCGCAAAATACTCAACATCCACTGGCCGGATACCATCAGCAATAGCCTTCTGTGGGAGAGAACAAACCAACTTCCAGCTGAAGAAGAAATTAGGAAAAGACGATGGAAATGGATAGGACAAACATTACGCAAATCATCAAATCACGAGACAAGCCCTAACTTGTAATCCTGAAGGGTAGCGGAAAAGAGGAAGGCCTAAGAACACATTACGTCGGATAATAGAAGCAGATATGAAAAGGATGAATAGGAACTGGAAGGAGCTGGAAAAGATTGCCCACGACAGGGTTGGATAGAGAATGCTGGTGAGCGGCCTATGCTCCTTCCCGAGGAGCAACAGGCGTAAGTAAGTAAGCTAGAACTGCTCAGCGACCTAAACTCGAGAGAAATGGCGCAAAGTCAGCGAAAAACACTTTACTCCAAAGGTTCATTCTTGTACAGAAAAACACGGGTATTTATAGATGTTAACATTTGTTAAATCAACATCATATTTTGGTCGATCCGCTAAAAGACATATTATGCTAGTGACCAATAGTAGCACGCCACGTTGATATTCTAAAAAGCTCCATGATGCTCTGACTAGCTAGGACTCTTCGGCTCCGTTAGGGCCTCTGGAGGCTCCGTTGCAGTTCTCGGAAAGCCGACTCAACAGTTTGTTATCATCTCAGACATAATCTTAAACCACAAAGTTATTAACAGAATTTAACCATGAAAGTTTTAATATGGGAATGAATAATATTACTTGTGCCATTAAAAAGCAAACCATAAATGATTATTATTTTCTTTTTACTTTCATTTACTCGAATCAAGTCCAAATCTTTATCAACTAACACAAAACCAGCTAAATGTGATCACAATGAATTAGAACAAGCAATTCTTGATGAATTCGACCAATTGTCTATATCTCGAATGAGAAAAACATAATGGTGACAATTATAATTCTCGCTTATGTATATGTCGTTATTATGATTAACTAATTTTAGTGTATATTTACAAATGAATCTCTGTAATCGTCGATCTGAGATCTCAGTTCATGATAAAATTTCATTCCATTTTCTTAGAATCTAATAGAGATTTCTTACGTTTTTTCTTATTACAATCGGGACAATCATTTTTTTTAAACTTTACATTATTTGTTTATTTAAATTCTTTGTATTTCAAAAAAATTTGATTATTAATAATGTTGTTTTGTGTATATTGAACATTTGAAAAACATAAATATTCCCTTGTTAAGTTGTAAGTAAAAGTCAAAATGGTTGCACATTTTGAACAAATTAGTTAGATACAACAGAGAACTTGGGATACATGCACATCGGTTTAGTGTGTTACATTTTACTAGCACAGGGAGATGTGATAGTAAGTAATATTATGCATGGAAGATATGATTTGAGAAGGTATGTGTTCGTAGAATAGAAAACTTTCTTATAACAACTAAGAAACTTAAGATCTGAGGATAAACAGAGTGAATGCATTTATTCCATTGCAAACGATTCTGGTTCATATCACCCAACGTTGCCAGCCATTGATTACTATAAATGCGCGGACTATAAACCAGGTAATTTGCAGCTACTCACAAGGTTCAGTCCAACAGTCAATGACAACACGAACTGAAGCGATGTTTGATTTGGCCAGTCCTAGCTATATTTCAACCTACTCTTACATAGGTAATCATCGTCCATTGATGTAGGAGGGTGTATGTAATATATGCTCCAACCACCTAACTTAGTAAAGATTCAATACCTTATCAACTGATTTGCCATCCTTACCTTATACCTTAAACTGACTTCAGCACTACCTAGTCGTTGGTCCGGACATATACGAGCAACGGTTCGAAGGTGTTTATGGTCAACTACCGGTAACCTACGTTTTACATCCATAAAGCATAACGTAATGAGCTGTTGAACTCATCCTTTTGTTGGCATTAATCACTTTTTAGCGATTATTCATGCGTATGTAGTGTATTATACTTAAACTATTTCAGTAGGCTTACAACGGTTTACTTTTTTTTCGAGAAAATGGAACGACAAGTAATCCATTTACCGGATTAACCTAAACGACTGTCAAGTATTCGCTGTTTTCAGGTAGATTGAGAAATACAGGTTCATTACATGAACCAGCAACTTTTTATTTTACTAATGGCAATGTAAATAAAATTTCAGAACAAGTATGAGATTTACATCTATCAATTAATGAGCACTGACCATGTCATATTTTTCTGATCCTTAATGCAGCTGTTTAGCCATAAACTACGTAGAACCTGGTGCAAACATGGATTGGTTCAATTCGTCACATCACATTAGTACAGTGAGATGAAATTATCAAGATAAATGCCAGAACAGAAAAGACTATGACCCAAAAATAACAGATTAGAAGGATAGAAAGTATAAGGTGATCTTAACACTCAAGATCTAAAGCAAGAGAGAGACGAAATGCATCTGTGATGCAATCGCTTTATATAGTAGAAGTTGTTGATACTTCAAACATTGTACAAAGATGAAAATCACCTTGAAATTATAGAATTAAACGAAAACTGGAAGTTTTATTTATTAAATATAAAGTGTAACTTCTAGTTCAATATTCTGATTAAAAGAATATGAATGGTTGAGAGGAAGAATCCACTTTAAAATTTATCCTTTAAGTAGTATTGTATAGTGTTGGCGAATACTAATAGATTTTTCGATCATGAAATCAGAAATATAACTTTGTCATTTAGGTAAATTTAAGAGAATAAAAATACCCATTCAGAAAATTATTATTGAAAAGGTGAAGAAATATTTCTTTTCAGATAATCTGCTTATTATAATGCTTAATTTTGAAACTTAAAAATAAAACACTACGGTTATATCTAATATAAATGAAGTTTAAGACGAATGTCTTATACATAATGTGATAATTGCCGTTAAATAACTTTAGAATTATTGAGCATGTCAACATAATACTGGTTGATTTAAAACAAAATTTCTTTTAACCATTTAGTAATACTGAAAACACGCTCCCAAAAAAATCAGATTATCAGTATAAGGTTGTAAAGATTGTTGAGTTTGATTGAAATAGTGAACTGATCAATGTCAGACTATCGTTCAATTGATCAGTTCATGATTTCAATTAAAATGGCATAATTTTTTATAGTTAGTTACTTTTTGTTACTTTTCAGAAAAATTGAGTGTTCAAATATATAAAATTATCGAACGTATATAAATTGGTTTATTATTTAAAATTCATTCATTTAGATGATACTTTTAATTCAATAATAAATAGTCTATAAACTTACAAAATTGACTTGGAATCTTGAAAATTTAACGATAAGAAAATCTTCAAAAATGATTAATATTAAACAAAATAGTATTTTCAATGGTTGAGATCATGAGTCAATTGACCACCATAGAAAACCTGGAAGGCCGTGGGGGGGTCTAGCTTCAATTGACTTATGATCCCAACCATTGAAATTACTATAATATCCACAAAACCACTCTGGTATGAAAATAGTATTTATTACATAATAACAATATATTTCACAGATTGAAATCATGAGTCAGTTGAAGCTAGACCACCATTGAAAACCTGGAAGCACTGGACGGCCGTTTCATCCTAGTGTGGGACTCCTCAGCAATGCGCATCCACGATCCCGCACCACGCGGGATATCAAACTTAAAACAATTAGTAATTAAAAGTGAACAATATGTTGTCGTTAGCGTAGCAAACGTTTAAACATATATATATATATATATATATATATATATATATATATATATATATATATATATATATATATATATATATATAAAATCTAACTACTTGATGACTGTAGCCACTCATTTCTATACTATGTTAAAAGTTCTCAGTCAGTCAGCTACAACATACGATTAGGCACATATATGCATCGGTACAAGTTGCCATACCTCATTAGCACAACAAGATGAACACTGGATTCATAGCAGTAGTTACTTCGCTGGTAGTAATGCATAAAAGAAAGATTGCATATAAGGATATAGTACAAGAAGAAGGAAAGATATAAAGCGATTTTCATCTTTCTTCTAACCATACCCAACATTAGTCACCATTGCGTGTCGTGGTAAACGGTCTTCAGAAATACGTAACACGTGGCCCAACCATCTCAGTCGATGAAGATTCACAACCTCATCAACTAATTTACCATCTTTATTCTCTAATACCCTGCGTCTAACTTCACCATTACTTACCCGGTGATTCCAGCAGATGCGAACAATACTTCTAAGGCATCTGTGCTCAAATACTAGTAGCTTACGAATATCTACTCTTAATGGTCACGTTTCGCAGCCGCAAAGTAAAACAGGATGAACTGCCGCACAGTATACTCGTCCCTTAATTGATAGACGGATATCTCGAGTTCACCATAGGTGACGTAAGTCGGCAAAAGCTAAACGAGCATTCCGAATCTGTACTAAAATTTATACACATGGAGAAAAAACCCTTTAACAGTTGAATTAAATTGAACAATTTGTTTTCTTATGATTGATTTATTTATTGACTTTCGAATCTGGTAGCGTATTGTTCTCGCTAACAAATACGGTGTCGAATCGAAACATATGCGGATAATCATGAATGTTTACTGGTTAGAAGTACCAAGCTACGACAAAACAGCTTTCTAATGTTCCTTGATTTTCAATTACTCTCAACAAATAAAATCAATTCGTGATGAAGAATCATTCATTAAATTACGTAAAACATCATCGCATAGAAAACCACATTGTTGCATTTAACTATTCCTATTACTCTTGACATACTGACGTGCACAACCCATTTTTCGTGTGTCTATCTATATCTACTAGCACAAAGAATGATGCGTAGACAGGTATTAAGAAATTCATCTGTAAGTCGAAAAGAGAAAACATGCAGAATGCATGCACATTTACCACACAAGATATATATTAGTTGTTAATAATTTTGTGAATGTTTTTGTAACATAAAAACAAACTAATTATACATTACTTGAAATCAATAAAAAAGGAATAATTTGAAACTCTTGCTTTCCTTTCTCTTCTATTTTAATGATAAATTGTAAGAAAGCAAAAAAAGCAGAACAAGAAGTATCTGTATATAATTAAAAGGATAAACAAGCAATAGTGTAAATGCATGATATAATGAAGTGAAATGTATGGTTATTTTCGAGTAAATATGAAAACACAATAGAAGATCAGTCATAAAACGAGACTTTTCCCCCCTGAAATAAGGCACAATTTGTAGGTTGCGAAGTCAAATGATGTGTGACCTGTGAAAATAACGTCAAATATCCATGAATATAACCACAGCAAGTGATGAAATATATAAGTGATTAAATGCTATGTAAGTTTACTAACACACGTAAGAACTTACCGCTACTGTACGCACATTACCACAAAGCACTATGCTAAAGTATATACGGTTCCACGCATTACATCCCTAGCAAGTCATTCATTTATAATGTAGGACGCTGGGTAAACGTACATCAGCTCATTTTGCCACAAATCATAACATTATAGCGAGAGGAAATCAGCAGAACAAAGAGCTAAGGAGTCTACAAAATAAATTGTGCCAACTGCGAAAAACACTACACCGGACAAAGTGGACGCCCCCTTCACCTTCGCCTACATGAACATCAATTAGCAGTCAAACGGCATGATATCTCTTCACTTATATCAATACACGTGGACAACTGTGGACAATCATTCGATTGGAAAAATGTGAAAATCTTAGACAGAGGAAACTCCAAAAACACCAGAGAATTTTTAGAAGCCTGGCACTCAGGTCAATCAGCAATCAACAAACATATTGAAATCAATCCAATTTATCAACCAATCAGAAAAATCATGCACAAACATAAGAACAAAAATCAAAACAAAGAAGTAAACAACGACAAATTTAAGGTCAATAAGAACCAATCAACGTCGAGCTGCACAGGACAAGCTTTGAGACATATATGGAGAAATTCAAACACTTCACTTCTATCTGAAGTTTGTGCTGATGATGTCGTTCAGAAGAACGATGAAAGCTCCACGACCAAACCATCCAGCTCAGAGAACAAAACTCCACCAAAGTCTAGATGACTTTTATACTACTGAGTTATCAGAGTTGAGTGGTTTATTAGTGAAGCTTTCACTTTCTTTTCAGCATAAACTTCAGACTGAGGTCAGCGATTTGAATTTTTCCCCATACGATTAACAGCTTAATATGTTTACATTGGTTCTGAGTGGTTGATGCTAACTTTTGTCTTTGTCTGTGTATTTCTCTTGATAATCAAAATAATGAGCTACAAACTTCTACTAGTCTTCCTATAATTTCGATACGTAAAAGGTTTCCCGAAGCCATGAGAATTAAGATAGCATGAAATCAGTAAAACAATATCGTTTAATATTAACAACTAACACTACTTACTGTAACCATCACACTTCGACCAACTGACTTGTATATATTTTTAAGGTATATTCACTAGAATCTTCATTATCAGAGTATATCAGATACACTGATATGGCGTAAATTTTTATGAGCATTTGCTAGTTCAGCAAGCAACTTAGTGACATCAACTGGATCCGGTTGTGATTGTACTGATAATTTGGGATGTAAAGCCTGAAGTAATAAAATACAAAAATTGAAACTCAAATAACTATGTATAACTCATTTGTGATCGATCATTCAACCACGGAGTTTCAATTTGTGATATTTTCGTTACCAACATCAATGAATCGGTTATCCAGATTATAACAAAACAAATATGTTCAAGCTTGATTCAGTCAGCTTGATTACAATAACAAATTACAAGTGCGAATAATCGCATACACAAAAATAACAGTATATATATATATATATATATATATATATATATATATATATATATATATATATATATATATATATATATATATATATATATATATATATATATATATATATATATATATATATGCCTAAAAGCAATCATTTATTTGTTAATAAGTTAGTATAAGAGTATTTATCCGCAGATGAAAAACACTCCAGAACATTCAGTGGCTAACTACTTGTAGTCCTCTTAAACTAGACCTCATGGGTCACAAAAGTAACAGCCAATAATGTAAGATATTACAAACTGTTAAGTCTATGGCTAGTGTTCAGTAGAAACAATAAATTGGTTTGAAAATTTGCATAACTTGAAACAAAGCATTTATTTACTTGTATGAACACAAATATTGGTACAAAGTGGCAGCATATACATATGCACTACGCAGTAAAAACGAGAATGTGAAGAGATAAATAATGTAAGGTGCGTATAAGAAGGGGAACAACAATGAACAGAAATTGGTGTACGGTATTGAAATAATAATAATAATAATAATAATAATAATAATAATAATAATAATAATAATAATAATAATAATAATGGGAGCAGTCCAGGTAGCAAAGGTACAACCAGAAATTCTTCCAGTTAAAGTTACATCCATTTTTTATGAAGGTAAAAGAAAGTTATAGCAGGATCGGCACTGACTTCTATTTTGAGTCATATTTGACGTCTCCAGCCACTGTGTTGCACTATCTCTAGGACCTCAACCAAGGAGTAGTGAAGGACCAACAAAAGCCAGTCCGGTACAACTTTCTTTCAAATCACAATACCATATCATACACTGACCACCTCTCCGCTTCTCCCAACCAGTCCCACAGTCGGCAAATAATGCACGACATGGAATTCTCTGGTACGACATTTGTAGAACATGTCCAAGCCACCGAAGTCGGTGTTCCAAAATGGTGACACCAATCGGATTTTCGTCTCTGTGCCCGACCGAACACACGATGCCGAACCTCTGCATTAATACTGAGATGGTGTTGCCACTGGATGTCAGCAATCCTTCGGAGACAACGATGATCGAACACAGAGCCGTCTAACGTCCTCAACTCGGAGAGGCCAGGTTTAACAAGCATGGAGTAAAACTGCTCTCACCGACGCGTTGTAGATCCGACCTTTTACTGCCAGTCTGACATCACGAAGGCGCCAAAGATGGCCCAGATTGGCATAAGTCGCTCTGGCGTTCATTATACCTGAATTGACCTAATCACTCACGCCACCACCAGCACGTATGCAGCTACTCAGATACACGGACTTCTCGACTACTTCTATCTTATCACTACCCAGGGTGAGTGCAAGATCAGGGTCCTGCCAATCTTGTAGAAATACATCGTCAACCAGAACGAAAACCAGTCTGCTCCTCGCGAGTCAAGCTCTCGTATTTCGGAACAATCTACGAAGTATTACGGAAGCCAATAGTTTGGACACGATAGAAAGTAGACTTATCCCCCAATAGTTGTTACAGAAACTACGTGAACCTTTTCTAAAGATAGGGACAATTATCGACTCGTTCCATGATGTTCGAATACTGTTTAACTCCCAAACCTTTGTAAACAACGCAGTCATTTCCCTAACCAGAAGGCCGCCACCATCTTTAAAAAGGGTCAGAGGTAAGTCATCCGGACCCGGTAATTTGTAGCACTTCAAGAGTTGGAGTTGCTCGCGGACTTACGTCTCACTCGGTGGAACAGTCGTCACAGGCCATGGAGGGCAGGACAGCCCGGTCGATGTTGCCGGGGCAGCAGACCAGTCGAACTTCTCCTGGAAAAACTCTGCCCATCGTCCAAGACGTCGATAGATGTTAGTGATTAGGATCCCGTCAGCCTCATAGATTGTCTCGCCCACACCAGACTTTTTGCTGCCAATGGATCGGATGAGTTGAAAGAGCTTCCGGCAGTTACCAGATGCAACTGCTGCTTCAAACTCATTGGCACGCTCCGACCACCAGGCTTCTTGATCCTTACACAAGCTTTGCCCAATTTCATTACGTAACACTTTTCGTTTGTGGTCAAACTCGCGGTCACCCGGAGTACACCGACGGGCTTCAATAAGTTGTAAGGAACCTGGAGGAACCTAGTGCTCATAAGCGGGACGTTTCGCGAAGCCGCAAGCGACTTTACTCGCCATTTTCATGGCGTCATGCAATTGCAACCAATGCTCATCTATACTTTTCGATAGGATGTTAGCTAGCCTTGAACCTAGGTCGATTTGGTATTTAGTTGCAACAGGAGTTGCAATCAAGTTATTGACATCGATCCGTTTAGGTCGATGAATCTGTTGGCCATCGAAAAGTAAGGTAAGATTAGAGCAAACAAGGGCATGATCAGAGTCTAGATAGGTACTCAAAAAGGAGTGACAGTCTTATACATAACCACGCCAGCGGTAGCTGATCGTGATGTAAGTAATCTGAGTCCAGGCTTGGGATGCAGAGGGAGGGCGTCAGGTTGCACATTGGCGATGACTGTACCGGTGGTTAGTGCTAGCGAAGAACAGATTGTAGTCTGTGCACAGCTGTAGTAGACGGTCCCCGTTATCTGACCTGCGACCAAGTTCCCATCGGCTACCTAAATGACTCTCGTCTGTGCCTAGACGTCCGACCTGAACATTCAATTCTCCAGCTAGATTTACAATACTTGCCGAATGCATTTTCTGTAGAACAGTTAAATGGTAAAATTTATTCTTAATCGAATCCGAACAAAAAATCTGTCGGAGCATATGCGGAGAACGAAAAGACATCGCTTCTCACACCGATTTCCTCTCACTTGGATCGGACTTTCTAATCTAACAGCGTATAACCGACTGTTAATGGTGATCTAGTTGATCAGTGCTGCCTCAGCTCTAGCGCTTTATGCGATAATAATGCCAGAAAAACCAGACGAAGATGCTACAGAGGCCCTGGATAAACTCACGTAAAACAAGCTTTACGAAGCGACAGATGGAAAGCAAATTTGTAGTACTTCACTGGTCTTGAATACAGGTCTCGGATAGATAACAGACATTGATATTAGGACTTTCGAAAGACATAGCCAACCCTATCTGCACTAGTGTGCGAACGTGTAAGTCATTTTGAATGGTATACGTGGCTTCAAAAAGGCTGTTTCAGTATTCGTATTCGGTGGTAGCCTCAAACTTTTGACCAGTTAGTGACTCAAGATCGTTTAGAGAGAACAGGGTTTCCACTATATGCGAGCTGCCGCGTAAGTCGAAAAATAAAGATACATAAAGTGATAATAAATGAGAGTGACATGACGTAACACACAAAATGAAAATAAAAATGAATTTTATCAAATGGAAATGAGTTGTCTGAATCCTATTTGGAGCAAGAACAGTAATTCCAGTTTGTAGGCATCATTACCAAGGTCTAACTTGATAATTTCGAATCAATTGAGTATTGGGTAGATTGTTATAAATGATATATTTGTAATATCCCGATGAGTAGAAAAATGAGATTTTCTGACGCTTCGTGACTCGGTGTAAGCCAATTCTTCAGAGAACAAATAAAAATTAATCCGAGTTTAAATAGTATTAAATAAATATCCCGATATATATATACTTTTCGAAGGCTCGTCAACCACAATAAGTCCTACAAATAGGGGGCCAAAGAGATTGTGAATCCGCTCGTAATCGGTAACATGTTTACTTTAATCTCAATTTTGTAAATGTTGAGAATAATAACTATTCACTAAAAATTATGAATAGTGAAGTATTTGACAAGATAAACAGTTGACTGACTGGTGAGTCATGAAACTTTCGTCATGGCTATTTAACTGAACAAGATCAGACCACTATACTGATAACACTTTCGGTCTACAAACGATTCGAGAAATGAATGCTGACTGGGAAGATATAATCTCTAGGAAATTTTATTCGGTAAAAAAATTACATGACTGTTTATGTTAACTTCGATTAGAATTTGGTGGAAAGTTATCAAATATTAAGTGGATATCCCTATATATATACTTTGTAGTAATCACATTTCTTACATACTTAAAGTGTGAATGATGACGAGAAGAGTATCGATTCGTGTGTTGTTCTCTTTGATTGAACATATATTTTGCTTGGTGTTTGCACTTTCATCTCTATTGACAGCATCTGACTTCAAGTTTACTTTATATAATTAACTTGAACTTCATATTTCTTGATAAATTGTTGTCCAGATAATTGTAGATGGTTTTCAGCACGAACTTTCACCAATTAAATGACCACTCAAAATCATAGGACATTGTGTGTCTATGATCCAGTTAAGTCTTGAAACTAAGAACTTCGTACCTCACGATGAGCACATTATAATTAGACCATTACTGAGTCTAAATACGTTGATTTTAATGAATTGGCCATATGATGAGGCAATCGTCCCATGTCATTGGCAGGCAACTATCTCATTTCTGGCATGGTTGAAGTCTACTAGTCTGTGACAAAGGCTATCTATAAACTAAATTGATCTCCATACACCTCTGCAGCAAACTATGATATAGTTTGTAAGTATTATTACCAATGTTTGACTTGATAATTTCGAATAAATTGAGCATTGGGTAGATTGTTATAAATAAATAATATTCTTGTTGTTCCGTCGTACTATTTAAACTTGGATTAATTTTGATTTGTTACCGATTACGAACGGATTCACAATCTCTTTGGCCCCCTATTTGTAGGACTTATTGTGGTTGACGAGCCTTCGAAAAGTATATATATCGGGATATTTATTTAATACTATTTAAACTCGGATTAATTTTTATTTGTTCTCTGAAGAATTGGCTTACACCGAGTCACGAAGCGTCAGAAAATCTCATTTTTCTACTCATCGGGATATTACAAATATATTATTTATTTATAGTAATTTCAGTAATTGTCATTTCATTTTATTTGTATAGATTACACTGGTATAAACACATTAAGTTTTCGTTTGAAATAAAGTTCCCACGATTCAAGAACCGCTCTTTTAATGTTTCATTTTACCTTTCTAATTAGTTCTTTGTGATGCGTCACCATCTTACAATTGAAATGTCCATATCATTTTAACTCTTAACTTGGGATGTTGGTAGCAAAACGTTTTTGAAAACCTGTCGACCAATGTTTTTAACAGATCATGACATCTAACTTCGAGGTATAATAAATTTACTGGGCCTCAATGAATTTTCACATAATTGTTAGACTAGAATTTCGGTAATATTAAACCTTTCGTCACATAAAACAATTGACCACTTATATCCTTTTCAAAGATCTATTTTAATATCTGGAACGTAAGACTACAAACACTATATAGTGAATAATACCTTTTTAAATATATTAGAATTTATAAGAAAAGATATCAATTTGCTGTGTGCTGTCAAATATCACTAAAGTGTCTTTTACATCATTTCGCACCTAAATGCAAAATCTAATTGTCATATGAACATAAGCAATCTGTCCGATTTAGTACAGATTATTAAAACATGTCACTCTGAACAAAATTACTCATCATAGATAAATTTGAAGCGAAAACTAACCTTAATACTTAAGGATAAAAAAATATGCAAATTCGAGGAAACGGCTGGAGTTGATGCTTTAATATGCTGTTTTACTCCTTTTAGTTAGTCTTAAATAAGCCTACTAGTCAATACTTTTTTCTATGAGGTTAGATGAAGCTATTCATGGCAGTTACTTTTTGAAGTATTCATCTGAATCATGAAGCTAAATCAACTACACAGATCTTACCATTTAACAAACAAATCTAAAAGGCTTCAGTTTAAACAGTTCAACATATAAAAATGTATGTATTTTTGCCCAAATAAGATTGATTAGTGTTGCCATTCTTATTATCGTTTTTTATGCCAGGATAATAACGCAGTTGATCGTTGAAATGTCTACATAGTAATAAAAATTGGAGAGATGTCAAGTAGCAAAACTGATAGTCCGTGCAACATAAAAACACTTTGTTACCTTTTTTGAAGTTCTTTCATGTGTATTGGTACGAACCTCTTGTAAAGACTGAATTGGGCGTATTTCAACAGTTGGTAAGGGTAGTTTGGGACCATTTTTATTCCATTTTAGACCGTATGGAAAATGCTCTCCAACAACTACGCACAATTCATCCAGACAAGAAAGCCATGAGCGTAACCACTCAACATGTTCAGGAAGGCTATATACAAAAATCGCAGTAAAAAGGACATGTAAAGTGAGGGAAAATTACTTTCTCATTTGCAAAAAGTGGTAAAATGAATATATCCTACACTTGGTATCGTACACAACATATCTTTCCGATAGACTTGACTGAATGGAAGGAAAAGCAATAATAGACAAACATTCCTAAATAAAGCCGAACAGATTATGGTATAAATATAAGTTGGTGGCTTTCCATTTCAACAACTCTGAGTACCTGAGTGAACTAACTTACACCAGTTCCACTAAACTGGTAAATATTAGTCGATGCATCAATACTGTGATACATAATTATTTTTTTAAAAGGATCATTGAAGTAAAATGATGTGAATTTATTCATTTCGGGAATTAATGACGCAAAATAATCGACTTACAGAGACAATTGAATAGTTACTGACCGTTATTTATTGTACAACTGCTTTTCGATTTTAATTCATGAAATCAACTCGTAAGAATTGTATAAATATTCATTTCCACTATATATGAATACTAACTAATGACGTATGCATAAGACTGTAACAGGTTTCAAAAGCTTTACTATTAACACACTAGACGAATTTTAAGTACGTAGGCAAACACACTATTGAAGTACTTACTATGAAGACAGGTACAGTAAATGTGAACCTTGATACGAACAAAATCAAAATGAATCCAAACTTTTGATCTACCTTACTAAGTTAAGATGCGAAAGTGTGTTTCGATAACATAGAGTAAGCATGTATTCTCTAGTCCAAGGCTTTACAGGCGTAATACCCAATAGCCCATTTCGAGTCAATCACTTAGTTACATCAAGTAATCCTTAGGCATTTAGGAGCAAACAGTAAGGAATCCACAGAGCGAACATTGCCGCATCTGGTTAATAATAGTATTCACGCTTTTATGCCAGAAGATAACTTACCTCTCACGACAATACTGAAAGACTTTGTTAGCGTTCAACCATGTTGAGTCCTTCAATTCTTTAACGTACTGCGATGCTGAAGACTAAGATTTGTTATATTACGAATCTGTAGACTTACAGACCCAACCCAATTCAGTATAAGGACAGAATCTGCGATGGTCGATAGCTGACACTTCCGTACGGACATAGCTCCAACCCTGAAGTTCTTGACTTCATTTAAGTTATTACGGAGAATTAACGTACTGCTATTTCAATCATCTTATAATGAAGAGGCTTTAAGTGAATATCCATATCCACTTCAGTTGGTTTGCTATAAATGTTGGATAGTTCAATGAGATCCCTGACGAAGCCGAAAGCGTTTTGGACACATAATGACTACAAGTAGACAATGGATTGTAGTTACCTGAGATTGTATGTTTCCTCCCAACTTTCTACTACATGCGATATAGTTTTTAAGGCTATTAGCAATAATCTGTTCAAAAGCAACCAGTCCAGGAGTTTTTTCTGTGTAATGAACAAATCGACGTAGGACTTACCTGGTGTTATTGTTTGTGCTATCCTTTCAAGCCGAAGAACTATGGATTCTAAACGATCACAGAACTCTACTCTGTTGAGAACGCCTAATACAGATGACGTATTGTTGCTGCTGCCCTCACATAATAAATTCACTTTTGAAGCATCAATTCCATCAAGTTGGTGAACCGTAGACCAGTCGCCTAAACTAGCTGAAGCCCCGTCCCCAGCACCCGGAGTGTGACTAATGGTTGATAGCGATAAAGTCTCCTTAGCACTTCCATCTTGGTCAGCCTGTCTAGTATCGTTTAGGGTTTGCTTGTTTACACAGTTAGCATAGTCTGAACCACTACTTTTTGTACATTTACGGCGGCGTTTATAACAAGAAAGACAACTAAGTCTATTGCTAAATAATTGAAATGAAGAAAGATGACTAACGTATTCCTGCTCATATGTTTCGAAAGGCTGTAGATTTTTTTGCTTGATCTGAAGGAATTTTGGGTCCTGAGAAAGCGTTTGTAGTGTGTAAGGAAAGTTTGAAAGGAAAACAAGTGAAAATCTGAACTGAAGACTCAGCAGGCACAGAGTGTACTTACATTAACTAGTGTAAGCAGTTCATAACAATTTGTAGCAACAAATGTTTGAGATTAGGGTAACCAAAACTTTAAGTGGTAGTATGTGATTTCGAAACCGTTAAAAACCACGGAGTAGTAACGCACAATTTCAAATCAGTGCTCATTCTGGAGTTTTCAAGCCTCAGACTTTGCAAGATAGAACTAGCGCATTGTTTATCCCTTGGAATTTGCATTTGGTTACTAGAAAACAGTTTACACTTATAGAGAGGTATAGTCCTTGTTGTATTCCTCTGTAAATAAAATGAAGTAAATAAAAATGAAAGTAGTGGCAGTATAACACCTGGAGTAATCCCAGTTAGTACTCACAGAGCTAAAGTAATCATTGAGCCTTCTGTTGGAACAGTCTGTGGAAGTTTCCATCGGTATATATTTTGGTAGGATATTCCAAAACTTACAGACACGATATTCTGACGATGTCAATATATATCGAGTCATAAATAGTAAAGGTGGTAGGTTGACTGGTTTAACATTCGACACTTGCCGATAAATGCTTTCAAATGCATGATGATGCATATTGGTCATCAAATTAAAAACACACACACAGAAGATAGCATTAATTTACTTGGAAGTCATCGCTAGCACTGACTTAAAATCTATTACACACTGCCATGACAACCGCCAAAGGTTTTAAAACGTTATGGTCAGTACGTGGAGCCTCTAGGCGTATCGATGCCAGAACCTTCGTTTAACCACACTTGGTGTTCTTCAGTGTTCCCCATCCGATCTTTGATTATGTGACTTTGACTAAAGACTTACCTTTTGTTACCTAATTGTTATGTTACATGTTGTCGAACTATTAACAATGAGGTCGTGTTTGACAAAGCTCAAGTGGTTCAGTGTGTATCTGTTAGCCTTTGGCTGCATGCTCGGAAAGATTGCTGAAATTCCTGAAGGTAGGTAGCTGGTCCCATCTTGTTGGGAATATTTTTGTTGATTCTCAGATATTGAGCTCTTTTGTACTAACTGTTTCTTTTGCTGTTCAGCTCGCTAATTTGTGTTAGAGAAATCTTTGACTGTATAGCACAGACTAAATTAGAACCATTTAGATTGAACACAGAATTTTTTTGATGTATTTTAATGCGTGCAACTAAAAGCGCTTTGTACGCTATAAAGAAGAACGTAGTTTGATCTAATCGAATAAATTTAGGTTCGTTAGTTCTGCGTTCAAACCGAATATTGGAAATTCAGTTGTTACAACTAAATGTTTTGCCACCTGAAGTAAACAGACAAATGTAGTCACAATTGATTGATCACTGGGTGGCGATCAATGTCATGCGTGTCTAGTCCTTATTATTAGTGCAGATCGAATGCTATCGAACATGTTGCAATGTGGCCACAAGCATAGGTGACTCGAAACTGCGTGCACTATGTTGAGATTAGATGGTGGTTGGAGGTAGTCAACAAGAAACCCTGTCGACTACCTCCAACCACCATTTAAGACAAATGTAGTTCTCTAATCAGGACTCTCGAGGAGAGTACTTGCTCGGAAAAAAGACAAGAGAGAAGATTAGAGGTTTATGGTCGATAAACAGAGTGACCTCTCGAACTTCTATGGAACAACACAATACATGACTAGAAATTCCCTGCTGTAAGTGGTATGCTCTGACTCGGTGTCTTGTAGTCTGATAAAAAGAATACATAAGGTTGGCTAGTATAGTTTGCTTATTGTTTAAGGCTCCTCCGATTGCTGAGTTAGATGCATCTACTGCGATATTAATGGGTGCTTTGAAGCCCTGGTGTGCGAGAATGCTTTTCTCGCATTGTCGTCCAAATTGTTAAGTTTCGCATCTCCACGAAGTTGGTAGGTTAAAAGTCTCGTAAGAGACTCGTAATTCTATATGAACCATTCATAGAAACTCACTAAGCCGCTATGCATGTGCAGTTGATTGTAGACGGTTCAAGACAGTTCAGCATGACCACCACTTTACTTCTCAGAGGGTGGACGACTTGAGTGTCAGTGGTATGTCCGATAAAAACTAGGGAGTCAGTTCCAGTGTGACATTCCTGAGTGCTTTCAGTGATGTTGTTTTATTGCAAATGTTCGAAAATAAGACGCATGTACGAAGTTGAGATTCCGAAAAACGTCATCGACTAAACCCTGGAGTGTTTGTACAACATTTCTTAAACCAAAAAGACATGCGCTAAAATTCGTAGAGACCAAATGTTGTGATGATAGCGGTTTTAAGAATGTCACCCGCAATCATGAGAATTTATTTATATGCTTTAACCAATTCGATTTTCGAAAAAACAGTTTTACCTTTCAAAGTAGCTGTTAAATAGCGAATGTGCAGCAGCGGGTAACGACCCGAAATGGTTTTCGCATTCAATCATCTATATTCACCAGTTGAACGCCAATTGTCGCTGTCCTTCTTAGCATTCATGTGGAAGGGAGATTCCCATGAATTACTTGATCGTCGAGTGATTTCCGAATTTATCATATGGTCAAATTCGTCTTTAGCCAACCATAGCTTTTCAGGACTAGTCAGTGTGTTTTCGAGAATATGGATGGTCCTGTAGCTGTAATGTGGTGTGCAACATTGTTGGCTATACACGGTAAATTCGGTTTCATGTGGTATATCTTGGGGTAATTATTGAGTATTTGTTGTTAGTGTGGACTGATAGTGTGCATTACTGTGACTGGGTGGTAGTTTTCAGGTGGACAGAGAAGTTACAGAAACAGATGAAGCAGTATTTTCATAAACTAACCTCGTTTTTAGCGTGTCGATGAGTATATTGTGATGCTTCAGCAGATCTACACCAATGATCAACAAAAAAACATCTACAACAACGAAGATCCAGTGAATGGGTTTGTATAAATCCACATTGAGATACACATATTATCTACCATATGTGCCTATCAGTTTTCAGTCTGCCTCCTGTAAGTCTAAAACCGGTTCGTGCAGTCGATCTTTAGAATTCGCTAGAACGCTAACTTTTGCGCCAGTGTAGGCTAGGTAGCTATCTTTCGTAATCACATCAGTGACGTATAACAGACGGCTGTGTTCGCCGGCCATGGTTGCCGTTAACGCGTGCCGGCTGGGAAGTTTCCCGAAACGTTTTTCGTGTCGGTCGGTTAGGATTACGGAAAATCACAGGGTTTTCTGCTTTTTCATCAATGTTTCCCATACTTATTGTGATGCAAACACTAATCAGGCTTATCTGTCTCTCGTGCTCTAGAGACAGATCGTTTTCGTAAAGAACTACCTCGAGGGTTTTGTTACCGCCTGCGGTCATGACAATACGAAGGTAACATGTCAGAGTATTATGGAGTTTTGCAGCCTCATTTGACGTCGTTGTAGGCCTTCCTTTGAATAAACAGTCCACGACGTTAGACGTTCTAGTGACCTTCAGAATCCTGTCAGCAGATGCACCATCTCGTCTGCAGTGTAATGATAAAATGAAACAAGTATCGCCTTCGCGTGTTAGGGAAGCTTAGACAGATAAAGCTGGCCGAGCAAGCCCTCGTTGACCAGTGACCTCTATCATTCGTGACAATATGTTTGTTGCTGAGCCATGTTGTGGATCGATGTCGTTGAAGAATTGATCTAACCCTTGATGTTCAGCATAATCTTAGCGTTTAAGTATAACTCGTTTTAGAGTTTCGTACTGTTCCGAAACATCACTAACAGACATACTGGGTATGACGTACTCGTTGAATTTGTGAGGTAGTGATCTCGCTACTGTGAGGAATTGTGCATGTGGATTGGTCACGCTGTGCTCCTGAAGTTAGCTTTTTAATAGCAGAACCAGGCTTCTATATTAACAATAATAATAATTTATTCTCAAATAACAGTTTGTTAGTTGTGGCATGCCAGTTTACAGGCAAGATCAAATTGTTACGAATGATACAATATCCACTGTAGTAATTTACTCAGCTGGGTTGATAATTTATAAGATATGAATGTAGATGCTTTTAGTCAGTATCACAGTTGGCGCGCTTCATGAAAGCTGAGTCGCGACGTGCAACTGATGGTCAAGTATAGATCCATTGAAGGTGGGAGCTTCTAGAAATCGCAACCTTATATCCCTTTGGAATATCTGAAGCTTGAAGGATGGTGCAGGAAGAAGTCACCCGTTCCATATCTCAAAGGGGCTGAAAAAGGGAGCAAGTAAAAGAAAGGGAGAGATGCAGAGCAGTCATTGTTCATTAAAGAATATTTAAGGTACGGCTACTCAGTCTAATTTTCTTTTATTAGAGTATTTACAAAGCCAGAGCAGTCTAATAGGATAGAACAATGTATGAGTGGATAAACAGCTGACAAACTGATGTGGTTCAGAAAGGAGCTGATAATATGGGATTATGTGTAGTTATAGAATATAGTGCTAAAAACAGTATTATGATACACAATTGGCTATTTTCATTTTTTTCTCGAAGCTATTGGAGCCTTTTTATTTATTTTTTAAAATAGATTTTAGGGGTCTTCAGCGGGCTTCGTATTTTAGTGAATTGTTTAGTTTATTATCGGGCACTAGATGAAATGAGAGTGGCGTAAGTATCTTTATATTAAATAATTTACGAGTCTGTGATGTCATGATGAATATGAAGAATAGGAATTAACGAAAGGAAAAGTATTCAGAATTATAACAAGAATTACAACATGTGAAAATTGAAGTAGAAATATGATTCATCAAGTTTTAAAAAGGAACAGCTCACAGTTTACGAACTGGTGTACCAAATCACATCGGGCTCATCAGTGAAGATGTCAAAAGTATACGGAGTTTGACAACACCTCAACCAATAACATCTTTTATCATCGAAACGTGCCAACCTAGTGAAATCAGAAGTCAGAAACGAGGAGGTTAAAAGATATATTTGATAGAATATCAGTATATCGAGAAGCAACTAATCCAAGCCAGTTAACAGTTGTAGAAGATTTGGGCACATTGTGCCCACTCGTGATAAGGAATAACGGTCATATTTACATCCATGAGATGTGATTTTTGTTAAAGAACTAGTTTATACTGTCAATTTTTCCATGACTGTAATTTCGACTAACCACAATGTACTGTATTGCACCGGACATCCATAACATTCTGGAGTGACATCTCAAGTCATAGAAAACCTATAAAATTCGTTCTTTTCTTTGAAGTAGACTGTCGATGGGTAGCGTTTCTGGAGAAAGGTTTACTGTGTGGTAAGCTACGATTTTATGTATAAATGTCTAGTTAGATGGCAACAGATCCTATGAAAATCATTTCTGAATGTCCTCAGTGAACTGGTATCAAAGTGAAGCATGAAGTAGTCCAAAAATAATGTAGTTACACCATTTATATATTAAAAGGTCATTAATGACTCGTAACCAAACTAATCGGTAAGAGTATGATAGACTAGTCTATCAGCTGACAGCCTAGAATTAAACAATCAGAATAAGGGTAAGAACTCACTTCTTGTGTGTATAGCACGATGTGATGAGATAGTTAACCTGTATGTTATTATGAACCAGGTGAAAATTAACAGTATTCACTCCTTGAATTGTTTGAAATTAATGAACTTATCTATTACACAATATAGGGAATTGTAGATTATACTTAGGTAAAAGTACACAACATAAGATATGTAATTTACATATCTATTATATATATTTCTAATGAAAGGCAGTGATCACTGCGGAAATAACCACAGCTACAAAGTCGATTTAGTACTTCTTGTTATACTTGTTGCATCAAAAAGCATTTTGGGTCTACTTTAACTTGATGTATTTCGACTAAGGCTTGAAATTTTGCTAAATGTTGTCTTGAGGTACCTTCTTTATCATTGGCTCAGACATTTCTCTTCAGTAATAAGAATAGGAGGTCTGTCGACGGATATTAACCCTTGTCGCTTGTAACACTGTGCATGTTCAATCTCTGATTGAATATATCAACAGTCTTTAGTCTTCAGTAATAAGATAGTAGGTTGGTTAACCTGTGTTAATCCTGACAGATTGTCTTCCAGTGAAGGTCTAGTTTTTCTATGAAAATATTTACTGATGGGGCTGATACAACTTGTTCGGGTAAGGCGTTCCAATCATTGACTACTCGACTAGAAAAACGAGACCCCACTTTAAGTTTATTAGATCGTGGTTTATGAACCTTCTTGCTACGACCTCGGAGATTATTAGTGCTGGAGGGAGCAAAAAGATAAGACATATTAACACCCAAATCATAATTAAAGACACGAAATGCCAGTATAAGGTCACCTCGTGTCCTACGATACAACAAGGGGAAAAGATTTAGGCGTTTTAAACGCTCATCGTAAGGGAGTCTAGAAAGACCCTTCGGGTGATCTTATCCGCAACGCAACCATGTAAACTTAATGTATCGGTCATCTGTGCATTCAAGTAACCACAGATTTTGTCATTTCATAATGTATTTTTAATTAAATAACTAGATTATATAGCTAATTTTGATCTTTTTTTATATTTTTATTCGCCACGTCCGACTGCGTTACACTGCACGTCCATTGCGTGCTGGGATGATATCTCAAGTTATAGTGAGTTTATTCACATAGTTGATTGTTTCCAGATAGACTGTCAGTGCATGATTTTACTGTAGAAAGGTTTATTGTACTATAAACTATGTTTTTATGAACAACTGCCTGTTGTCTTCAGTCGGAAAGCAATATGTATATTCTTTAAAGACAATTGTCTTCCGTTCGGTAAGTTCAATTGGCCTACATTTCGTGTTTTTGTTTTATAGTCTTAATTATGTCCATTTAACTACTTTAAGCAATATGCCTGTGCAAATGAAACAATAACTATGACACTTGCTTAGTTTAGTATTCTTGGTTGTCGTATAATTCAGTTAAGTTGAAAGAATTATGGTATACTTAAGTATAGTGCTTGAAGCCTGTAACGAAACAGATCAGTCTAGTAAGTAGAGTTGCCTGTTTTTGATGAGTATACTGATTCAAATCAGTCTGATTAAAAATAGGAAAAAAGTGCTTTTGGTACTGTTGCTGTCATACATTATAAGATAGCGATAAGTATATTTGGTGTTTATTTCTAGATTGTACATCTATCACTGACCATATTTCATGATCACTGTCATTAAACAATTTCCCCAGCAATAACATCGGTGGCAGGATAGCTAAGTGTGTGAGCTTTTATTTGCCCACAGAAGAGCAGTATACAGTCTTAGAAGATGAGTGTTCTGTATCTCAATAAAATGCAGTTGGCTGTTGACAAATGTTAAGAATCTTTTTGACAACTAGGACTTTTAGTTCATCAGACACTAACTCTGCTTGTATGTCTCCCTGTTAAACTAGATGCAGATACATGGTAATACTTAAATGAGAGCAAAATAATAAAAGCATTGAGATACGGTATTAAGTTCATGTTATGCTTTGCACAAGTAATAGCTGACCTGACCCAATATCCATGAACTAAAGGTAAATCACAACTGCATAAATTCTTTGCTAAAAAACATGTAATTTGGTTATTTATGTATTCCACATTTCTGACTAAATTCACTACTGTTTTCTCATTTAGAATGCAACAGGACTGAGTCTTCATAGATCCTAAGAACTGTTTCGCCCTTAGAACTATGGCCCTATGGATCTGTTTACGGGAGACCCAACTAACAGCAGATTATAAAAAGGATGCTGGATGTTCATTTTAGTCTCACAACCACTTCCAGTACTTTTTGAGTTACTTCTTTTACCCTTTCGTTTGGAAAAACAACAAAAACTGCAGCTTAACATTACCAATGCAAATTTTAGACTGGAACTTGGTTTAAACCTTTGTTTCATATTCGATTCTTAATGAAAGTTCTCGAATAAATTTTTGAACCTAACGCTACTTTGTTTTATCTACTTAATCGTTGCAAGAAACTTGTGATAATCGAGCCTCTCATCACCTAATTCATGTGTTCAGGCTTCCGTGTCTAGTAGCAGGGGATTACCAAAACCTCCAAGCAGGAACCTAGGTATGTTAACAATAAAAGATTCAGTCGCCTCCCAAAGGACTCCTGGGAAGTCGCTTGGACTAGTTCGGCAGGCAGCGAATTCCAGCATCTGACAACTCTTAAGGAGTAGAAGTTGCGTCTACAGTCCATTCTGCTATGTCGTGTCTCTAGTTTCTGGGACTAAGCTCAAGTAGGTGTTTAAGAGAATGTCCAGAAGTGTTAAGGATCCTGTAAGTAAATAGGTCACCTCTAAGACGTCTATACTTTAATGAGTAGAGGTTAAGTGATTAGAGGCGCTCTTTATAAGGTGATTTGGTGCATATATCCGTCATTTTCTTGGGAAACCTACAGGCTCGGATCCTCTCACAACTTATTCTAGCCACCATGAGTTGCCACGAAAACTGATGGATGGACACGCGTTACACATCCTAACCGTCCCTGCGTCTAATCTCATAGCTTCTTATTCAAATGTCATATGATAAGCAAGTAATGCTTCTACCGACACTAATGGAACACGAGTAATTTAAAGGCACCCTGTATGGTACTTTAGATTGGTCTACGCACTCACTTAGCTTTTTATTGAGAATATTACTACAGTCCTGCTAAAAATCCCATGAATCCACCTACCACCATCAAAACAATAAGTCTGTATTTGCTGCATATAGCAATTTCATTTTTCAGAAGATATATAACAGTTAGAATTGGAGTAAAATAGCAATATACAGCAGATGCACGAGGTACATGTCTTCATTGATCAACTGAAATAGAGAATACGGATATTAGTTTAACATGCTTATCTAGAAAGACTAGTGTTTACTATGAACTTACTGCGTGAGAATGTTATACTGGAACTGTGAATAATGTAGGAATCTAGTCTCCCAGGGCGTACGAAGCACTCAAACTGGAAGACAGTTGTCCTAAAATAATTCGAATATGAAGGTGAGAATTTGCAGGTACTTTTCATCGTAAGGGTGAACATATTAGATAACGGTTGACATCATACCGTAAAAAAAACACAAATTTGCGAGTGGTGAATTATGGTCTATAAAAAGGTGAACTTAATAACAGTTAGTTACCTTTTTACTTTCTGATCATGACCCTTCGACTTCCTTTTGTGGCCAAAACACCAAACATACACTACACACTGATAGCAGATTTCCGGCTTTTCAATGTTAAGCTTGCTTTAACGCACTACGTTATGCGTATAACCCCTCCATTACTGCTATGTGGCATATTTTTTCATAACAAACCCTCTGCAATAGATTGGTAGCATCTGTGACTTCGTCTATGGTTGTCGGAAGCCGGGATACTTTGGAAAACAATACTGACATCCCCTACGGCTAGGCACTAAGTATTAGTTTGACTCGTTGGTGGGATATTGTTGTCCGCAATACTGAAGAAAATTAAAAACCAGAAATTGTTTCCTTTCATTTTGCCGATAACATCATAAAGGACGGTTAGGAATGAACATGCGGACAGTAAGTCACAGGAGGCAGCAAGTTATTTCAGCTAAGAAAAAACGAACTTCGGCTTTGGATATTTAGAAAACAAGTCAAAAGCAAACCGATTTCCATTTTAAAAAATAAGACTAACCAGCTTGACTGAAGAAATACATTGACTAGAGTAGAAGCAGCAAAAACCCAAAAAACAATGCTGATTCGAAGTAAATTTCACACCAACATGTAGAACATTACACTAACTGCGGCATCTTAGCACATTGAAACATTAATTACATAGCTACACAAAAGAAATAGCTAAAAGAAGCACAGAACGAAGAAAGCCGGCCACCATTACGTACAAAGATGGCTGATATAATAATTCCCGCCACATTCTGATTGGTTGCTAAGCTGAAGAGCACATTTACGAAATTGAGTTGCGTTTAATTGCAGCCGACCCTTCACTAATTTCGTTCCCACACACTGGAAACGCTCAAGTAAGTTGGCATCCTTTACTAGACATGGGCTAGCTGCTTGGATACAGTACTCTAAATGTGGTCTTACATGCGTAGTTATTTTTAATTCATGACTTATTATTACTCCTAAGCCTTTCTTTTCTTGAACGCATGGAAGAGGTTTACCATCAATAGTATAACGTTAACCATTACCGTGACCGATGCGCATTAGCACACTCTTCCTAGCATTGATTTCTAAGCCCCAATCTCGAGCCCATCTAATTGAATCGTCTAAGTCAGCTTGAAGATTCAGATGATCAGCCTCACTTTTTATTTTTCTCCAGATTTTTACATTATCCGCAAACAATAATGTCGACGACCCAAGTAACAGCGGTAAATCATTAACGTAGAGAAGGAAGAGCAGAGGGCCTAAGGTGGTGCCTTGGGGTACACCACTTTTGACCGGCTTCCAATCGGATAGCGTTCCGTTGACTCTAACTCTCTGTCTGCGGTCACATAAGAAATTTCCTATCCACTCATGTACAGTACCTATTATTCCGAAGCTCGCGAGCTTCTGCATAAGACCTACGTGTGAAACCTTGTCAAACGCTTTGCTGAAATCTATGAATATCACGTCGACAGACAGACCGTTATCTAGGGCTGCTGTCCAATCCTCCCTCGCAATAAGCAAGTTAGTCAAGCATGAACGCTTGTTACGAAATCCGTGTTGCTCAGGAGTTAACAGATTGTGTAAATCTATGTGGCCTAGCAACCTAACCCGAATTATCTTTTCGAGTAACTTAACGACTATGCTAGTTAGACTGACTGGCTGGTAGTTAGATGCTATCTGTCGCTGACCGTCCTCAAATATAGGACTAACTATAGCGTCCTTCCGATCTCTAGGGAGTTGAGCGAGTGAGAGGGACATGTTGAAGAGTTTCACAAGCGGTTTTGAAATAATGACAGAAACCGTGGATGTAGCTCGTCAAGGCCTGGTATCTTACCAGGTTTGAGGTTAGTTATCAACGGAAGGACAGTTTCCTCAGTCACCTGTACAGATTCGATGGTTGGTACCTCGGTGTGAGTGGGACAAGTATTTGTTACAATAAACGTAGAGAGGACTTCGCTAAAGTAGTCTGAAAAAGTCTCAGCTTTTGATCGATCTGATTCAGCTAGTAATTCTGAATTGTCGTGTAACAGTAACGGGGGAATACTATCACTACGTTTCATTTGCCGTTTAACATACGAAAACAATCGTTTCGGCTATCATATACTAACTGTCGTTCGTAAGTGGTACGAGATTTGGCTGTGGTTTTCTTACAGATATTAGGGTATTTTTGGTACTCACGCTTAAATGGTTCATGACCTGTCAACAAGAATAAGTCCCAGAAATGTTTCCTACGCTTTAACAGCTTCCGGGTTTCCTTATTAATCCATGGAGGGCAATGTGATAGCTTACGTGCTGACCATGGGATAAACGGCGACGTTACGGACTCGAATGTAGCCTTAAACTTATTCCATTCATCTTCGATCAATCCATCCGCGCCGACCGACCAATCAGTCGAGACAGCACAATTTCTGATTTCCGGAATATTAGCTCGCCAGATATTGGGACGGGGTGGAGCAGATACGAATTTTATACCATGTGTCCTTAACTTAAAGTGAATTACAACATGATCACTCTTCACTAGTGGAGGAAGGTGCTGGATATCAAGGACATCCTCAGAGTGGTGGGTGAGGGCGAGGTCCAGCAGTGACGGAACATGTTGCGAATCAATATGTGTCGGTTTTGTGATACATTGTACAAGTGCACAATGAATAACGGTTGATAGAAGGTCGCTATCGAAATCACTACCTGGAGCTGTAAGCTCTATCCAGTTGATATGCGGTGCGTTGAAGTTTCCAATGATGAGACAACATTCTGCCATACTCCAAGAAGAGATGTGTCTTAGGATAAAGTCGTCAGCAAGACAAGACGGGCTACGTTATATTCCCCCTATAGTCACTAACCCATTTCTAGATTTAATCTTACAACATGCAACCTCACATGTGCCACTGATATGAGCCTCTGATATGGTTGATTGTATACGAAAGTGATCCCTAACGTATAATATTACACCTCCCCCATTGCGACTTGAAACTCTATCACTTCTGACACAGATAAAACCAGCAATGAAAGGAGGACAGTCTATATCAACAGTGAACCAAGTTTCTGTAACAACGATTATATCAGGACTTAATTCGTCCACCATCAGACTTAGCTCGAACGTTTTATTCCTAAGACTACGGGCGTTCGTGTAGCACACACTTAAGGTGTTTTGTCAATCAATCGTTCTACCCATACAGTCCTCGGAAGCAATGGCTTCCAAGACCTGACTACCCGAAAACCCTTAATGGTAAGGTTATTTTCGCCATTTAATTTGCGAGTCCTCAACTCCGTAAGAGCATTCTTCCACTTGATTCGATCCTCAAATGGCCAATCTGGTCGAATACAGATATTTGAGGCACGAGTTTTTAGTGCGCTTTTCAATAATATGTCTCTTTCATCAATACTCCCGAGAACCAGCTTCAGGATTCTTCTTGGTTGGGTCTCGCCTCCAACCCATTTACCAAGTCGTATTACTTTTGTAATCTGTACTCCTGAAACCTCTTCAGGTAGTACATTCCTTACCACAGACTCCACTAACTGCAGGTCATGTGCATGTCTTCTAGCAGGGTCGTTGTCTTTCGACTCCTCTAGATTCCAAATAATTAAACTAGGGAGGGGTTTGGCTTCTTTTGAAACTGTGTTCACAGCTTTCAACCGTGACGTTAGATCCTGTATTTTAACTACTGGTATCTTACGATTAGTTTTTATTTTAACAGAGTCCTGGGAGTCAAGCGAATGACTCACAACAATGTCAGACGAAACTTTACTATGGGACTTTGGCGGATTGGCCTGAGAGTCCACCAAGGACTTACCAAGTAAACAGTCATTAGTTTTAGCTATCTTTCATACTCTTCTGCGTTTTCGCGTCATCCATTTTCCATCAGTCGAAACGTCTACATTAGAACAACTCGGGACAGTAATTGTTTTATCTGGGTCACCAGTTGCTGCTGTAGCAATATGGCCACCAACGTCTAAGGACGTGTCACTCACTGAACGTTTCGGGGGAGAACGTTTAACTGCGGGTTGCACAGGTAGATGTGTGGCTTGCGCCGTGACAGCACTTACGACACTAACGCAATCTTCGCCATCAGTACCAATGTTATCAGTACAGCCCTCATCAACCTTCTTATTAGCCAACACCAGGAGACTAATTGCTTCCTGGATGATTAATGTTTTGCTCAAGCAACAAAAACTACGAAGCCAATGAGAGTTGGGCTTTGAACACCTTTTATATGTAGTGGGGCTTAGTCGGGTGCACATCTTATGGAACCACTTATTACACTCATCACATTTCATCCCTTCATCCACGGGAAATAAGCAGTATGGTTGTCCACATTTATGAGTAGACTTAGCCATCGTGAAAATCAACTAGAATGGTGATAAAAAACAGGATATGTAAAGGGATTTTCAAACCTTAACTTAATAAACCAAGTAAAAGTCAACCAAGTATGCTTCGATGCAATAAATACACAGAAGCAAAATCTAAACACTCAATACAATATCACTTTAACTGGGGTAGATGCAATTAAAGGGTAAACAGTAGTTTTGATGCGCAATTTACGATCAAAACAGTTAATTAACTCAACGAGAAAGAATACCAGCAGTGCAGGTCAAAAAATTAGTTGCTGTCTATGTTCAATCTTACTTAAGTCAATTATTTCTTTCAGAATAATAATAGACAGGTCAATAAGATTGCGAAAAGGTGGGCTGAAGCCACGAAATACTTGAGGTTGTTTGGCTGTTTCCGAGCAACCTATTACAGAAGATTGAGGAAGTTAAAAGCACAGTTCACATAGAAGTGTCAGTTACCGAGCTGTGACAAAGAGATAGACAATCCAGTTGTCGTCACAGAATCGCGTACTATCGCAGCTACAGAGCAGTGGATTAATATTGTCACAGATACAGCTACTGCTTCAAGTAGTTATGTCCAGTGTCCAGATAAGCAGCGGTAGCATCTCTTTAATGATTAGAAATTTATAGGTTGTGTGATGTCAGAATTGTCTCCAGCCATTCATCTTTCGATGAAAGAACAGTTAGACAGAATAGTCATTGAAATGATGAAAGGTGGTTACATAAGCATAAAGGATGACTAAATATTGGACATTTTGCGTGCGCGGTATTCAGAACTTCCAACGTCCGTCCGGGGTGCACTACGTCTATGCAACGACGTGGAGCCTAAGATCCTCGATTCTGGAACGTATTACCACTTGGGATTGAAATCAAGTCTTTTAAGAATTTCGGAACATTGGCTACGGCAAATCCGTTTCACCGAACTGAAGTTGCAGTTAAACTACGATGATCTAAGCTTGTCTAAAAGCTTTAAGCAACAGCTCTGGCCCATCTTAGGTCGCATAGTAGCTCCACTAGTTAGTAGTGTTTTCATAGTTTGGATCTACGGTGGTGAAGTAAAACCATCTGATTTCAACGACATGTCAGCAACACTTATAACAGTTACAGGAGTTGCTGACAGTAAGTATTAATGTAGATAAGTATCAGCTAAATTTAACAGTTAAATTAGTTGCTGTTATTTGTGACGCTCCAGCTCGCAGCAACGTCAAGTACATTGTGGGACACAATGGTATCGCTGTATGTGACAGATATCAGGTTTTAGGGAGACGAATGGGTGGTCGGATGACTTTCCCCCAATAGTGAACACAAATTGAGAATTGATGTGTCTTTTCGTAGTAGGTCCCAATATATCCATCATTGTGGTAGAAGTTCATTTGAAAATCTACCAGTGGGTATGATAGTGTTTTCCATCGGAACCGATGCATATGATATACTTAGGTGTTACAAAAAAACTTATTGCATTATGGAAGGAGCTAGCTATTGAGCGACTTAATAGGATGGATCAATCAATAAATGATGCACTAGACTTATGTAGACAACACACTACATGCGATTTTCAACGGAAATGTCGTTCACTTAATAAAGTTTCTGTATGGAAAGCAACTGAATGTCGGTTGTTCTTATTATACTTAGGACCTGTAGTTCTTCATAATAGGTTACCACTATCTATGTACAGAAACTTCCAGTCACTCTCTTTGTCTTTGTATTTATTATCGCACCCTAAGTTGCACACCACATTCGCAAACGGTGTTCGAGTATATCTTAACAACTTATTAAGTTACGAAAAGTGTTACGGTAGCGACCAATTAATCTACAATGTGTATAGTTTAAAAAACATTGTAGAGGACGTTATAGAACATGGAAGTTTAGAGATGTTCTCTGCCTTTCCTTTTGAATCATACATGAGGAAAATTAGGCGTTTAGTACACTGCGGATTTGCTGCGGCCAAACAATCCGCACAGCGATATGCCGAAGAAGTTTACTCCCAAAGTATACTGACTCAGGATATAGCTGACAATGTCACTGAGTCTGAGTAACTCATGATTCTACCAAGAAGATCATGAGTTACAGAAATTCAAAGCTATCAGCCACAAGGCCGGACAATGTAGTTATTGCACAAGGTAGACCAGGGTTCGTAACAGAAGTAGTTGATGGAGGCCGAATTAGGTTTCGAGCATTCCTTAACCCTTCAGATTTACATACGGACCCTTTTCCATCCGGTAACATCGGTGTATTTAAGTGCACTACCTTAAACCACGAGTGTACGTGGATTACAGTAACCGACATACTTTGTAAATGCGTTTGTATAAGGACACAAAATTATGAGGTTATTATATATGTATATATATATATATATCCTTAATCGATGGGATAATTTGGATTGTTTTAATTATTATGGTCAAAGATGTTATCATACTATTTCGTATTGTTAATTGTTTTATAACTAAGCAGTATTTCTTGATTAAAACCGTCAGTTTATGGATTTTTACGCATTAGTCTATGTCATGAGAAGTCGACTTTCGCTCATGCATTAAGCTAAAGGTATGGATGGAATAGAGTTATACTAAACGTCCTGATATTGTATTTGTCAAGTTCTTACAACTTAAATGAATTATGCACCATTGAAGTATAATTTAATTCAGGGTTATCGAAGATCTTATCCGTACAAACTTAAGTGTAAAACAGGTTCCTTTAGTCACGATATACGTAAATTATCCTTAGTTTTTGAAGGACTTAATTCTATGATTTTCTTTATTCCTTTAGGTCTTGTGGATATTATGACGCTCGGCAGTGTGGCTGAGAAGCTTTTCCAACATTTTAACATTGATACCAAACAATGGTCATACTCACGTATAACTGTCGCATTATTAGCTCATGAATCTCTTGGGATTGGTTTAGCTCTGGGTTTCTGGATAATATGCTATAAAAAGCAACCAATTAGGTGTCTGGCATCATTTGCCCCGGTTTCCATACAAAACATTTATTCAAAGTATGACCCTACTTTCTCCCTAACTCATGCTTCCTAGAGGATTGGAGTGGTCAGCAAGAAAACTCCGTCAGTTACCTTTATTCGTTTCTTCACAGGCAGACCCTAATCGGATTCTTATTAGTGGAGCAGAGAGTTACGTACTTCGTAAAATATTGTCACCTCTTACTATTCCTGGGAAGATATACATGGCCGTTCTAGTTTCCGGTATTGTCCGCTGAGAACTGGAAGCAGTCTACTTTTTTGTACAAGGTCATCATTTCATAAAAATACATGACGTTATTTATTTGTGTCACGTATTCACTAAATGACACTTGTTGAATTAAATGCTGGTAATTTTTCTATAAATTATTTCGCTACATAGCTTACTTGTCCAACTCGTATGAAGGATAGTTCAACTGGGTTTATGTTAGGAAATGCATGGCATGAAATATGCATTATGATGGTGCTCTACTCATTTGTATGATAAGCAAAAACAATCTAGTTAGCATTTTATTCCAATATCATAAATTGCATTCTCATCAGGTTCATTAAAACACTTTATCAATAGTTGTTTGTGCAAACATGTAATTTTTAACCGTTGGTAGGTTTTGTCTAACCTGAAGGTACTTTGTGTGCTTAGAGGGTGTGTGAGGGAGAATCTCGAAGAGAGCAAGAGAAAAAATTACCCGACGAATCAATGAGCTTATTGATGCATTTGTGTTTAATGATGAAAGCAATCGACCAATAAAACAGGTGTAATATTAATCCGGTTTGATGATCGAAATTAAAATTGATTAGTGTTTGGACTCAAATAAATTACATATGTCCTACTTTGAAAACCTTCTGCGATGGATTGGAATATAAACAAATTTTATACAAGTATGGCTTAAGTTATTGAATGTCACCGTCAACTGAGTATGACAATTAGCATTTCAAATCAAAGCGCGTGAAGTAAGTGTTTATAAATGGTAGGTAACTACTATTGACCAGGGTACCTGAATCATATGTTCAAGTTTTTAAGATAATGAACAGAATATCGGTCGATCCCTAGTGCATACAGTACGGTGCAATTGAGCAATAAGTAATCAGGTCAACTTACTAGGAAATAACGTCAAAAAGCATATTGGTATTGAAGCTTTGTCGCGCTAGACTACTGATATTAAGGTTAACATTTTAACTTAAAAATATTGTCATATGGGCTAGGAACTTCAGGTTTGATGCACTAGGAGACTGACTAGTCCTAACTGCGGCTGGTTTCTAATGAAGAATAAAGGGGATATCCAGTGGACCCTAATTTTTGAAGCCTTTCAACCGCAATAAGTTCTACATATACGGGGCCACAGAGATTGTGAGATGACGTAACACACAAATAAAAATGAATTTTATCAAATGGAAATGAGTTGTCTGAATCCTATTTGGAGCAAGAACAGTAATTCCAGTTTGTAGGCATCATTACCAAGGTCTAACTTGATAATTTCGAATCAATTGAGTATTGGGTAGATTGTTATAAATGATATATTTGTAATATCCCGATGAGTAGAAAAATGAGATTTTCTGACGCTTCGTGACTCGGTGTAAGCCAATTCTTCAGAGAACAAATAAAAATTAATCCGAGTTTAAATAGTATTAAATAAATATCCCGATATATATATACTTTTCGAAGGCTCGTCAACCACAATAAGTCCTACAAATAGGGGGCCAAAGAGATTGTGAATCCGCTCGTAATCGGTAACATGTTTACTTTAATCTCAATTTTGTAAATGTTGAGAATAATAACTATTCACTAAAAATTATGAATAGTGAAGTATTTGACAAGATAAACAGTTGACTGACTGGTGAGTCATGAAACTTTCGTCATGGCTATTTAACTGAACAAGATCAGACCACTATACTGATAACACTTTCGGTCTACAAACGATTCGAGAAATGAATGCTGACTGGGAAGATATAATCTCTAGGAAATTTTATTCGGTAAAAAAATTACATGACTGTTTATGTTAACTTCGATTAGAATTTGGTGGAAAGTTATCAAATATTAAGTGGATATCCCTATATATATACTTTGTAGTAATCACATTTCTTACATACTTAAAGTGTGAATGATGACGAGAAGAGTATCGATTCGTGTGTTGTTCTCTTTGATTGAACATATATTTTGCTTGGTGTTTGCACTTTCATCTCTATTGACAGCATCTGACTTCAAGTTTACTTTATATAATTAACTTGAACTTCATATTTCTTGATAAATTGTTGTCCAGATAATTGTAGATGGTTTTCAGCACGAACTTTCACCAATTAAATGACCACTCAAAATCATAGGACATTGTGTGTCTATGATCCAGTTAAGTCTTGAAACTAAGAACTTCGTACCTCACGATGAGCACATTATAATTAGACCATTACTGAGTCTAAATACGTTGATTTTAATGAATTGGCCATATGATGAGGCAATCGTCCCATGTCATTGGCAGGCAACTATCTCATTTCTGGCATGGTTGAAGTCTACTAGTCTGTGACAAAGGCTATCTATAAACTAAATTGATCTCCATACACCTCTGCAGCAAACTATGATATAGTTTGTAAGTATTATTACCAATGTTTGACTTGATAATTTCGAATAAATTGAGCATTGGGTAGATTGTTATAAATAAATAATATTCTTGTTGTTCCGTCGTACTATTTAAACTTGGATTAATTTTGATTTGTTACCGATTACGAACGGATTCACAATCTCTTTGGCCCCCTATTTGTAGGACTTATTGTGGTTGACGAGCCTTCGAAAAGTATATATATCGGGATATTTATTTAATACTATTTAAACTCGGATTAATTTTTATTTGTTCTCTGAAGAATTGGCTTACACCGAGTCACGAAGCGTCAGAAAATCTCATTTTTCTACTCATCGGGATATTACAAATATATTATTTATTTATAGTAATTTCAGTAATTGTCATTTCATTTTATTTGTATAGATTACACTGGTATAAACACATTAAGTTTTCGTTTGAAATAAAGTTCCCACGATTCAAGAACCGCTCTTTTAATGTTTCATTTTACCTTTCTAATTAGTTCTTTGTGATGCGTCACCATCTTACAATTGAAATGTCCATATCATTTTAACTCTTAACTTGGGATGTTGGTAGCAAAACGTTTTTGAAAACCTGTCGACCAATGTTTTTAACAGATCATGACATCTAACTTCGAGGTATAATAAATTTACTGGGCCTCAATGAATTTTCACATAATTGTTAGACTAGAATTTCGGTAATATTAAACCTTTCGTCACATAAAACAATTGACCACTTATATCCTTTTCAAAGATCTATTTTAATATCTGGAACGTAAGACTACAAACACTATATAGTGAATAATACCTTTTTAAATATATTAGAATTTATAAGAAAAGATATCAATTTGCTGTGTGCTGTCAAATATCACTAAAGTGTCTTTTACATCATTTCGCACCTAAATGCAAAATCTAATTGTCATATGAACATAAGCAATCTGTCCGATTTAGTACAGATTATTAAAACATGTCACTCTGAACAAAACTACTCATCATAGATAAATTTGAAGCGAAAACTAACCTTAATACTTAAGGATAAAAAAATATGCAAATTCGAGGAAACGGCTGGAGTTGATGCTTTAATATGCTGTTTTACTCCTTTTAGTTAGTCTTAAACAAGCCTACTAGTCAATACTTTTTCCTATGAGGTTAGATAAAGCTATTCATGGCAGTTACTTTTTGAAGTATTCATCTGAATCATGAAGCTAAATCAACTACACAGATCTTACCATTTAACAAACAAATCTAAAAGGCTTCAGTTTAAACGGTTCAACATATAGAAATGTATGTATTTTTGCCCAAATAAGATTGATTAGTGTTGCCATTCTTATTATCGTTTTTTATGCCAGGATAATAACACAGTTGATCGTTGAAATGTCTACATAGTAATAAAAATAGGAGAGATGTCAAGTAGCAAAACTGATAGTCCGTGCAACATAAAAACACTTTGTTACCTTTTTTGAAGTTCTTTCATGTGTATTGGTACGAACCTCTTGTAAAGACTGAATTGGGCGTATTTCAACAGTTGGTAAGGGTAGTTTGGGACCATTTTTATTCCATTTTAGACCGTATGGAAAATGCTCTCCAACAACTACGCACAATTCATCCAGACAAGAAAGCCATGAGCGTAACCACTCAACATGTTCAGGAAGGCTATATACAAAAATCGCAGTAAAAAGGACATGTAAAGTGAGGGAAAATTACTTTCTCATTTGCAAAAAGTGGTAAAATGAATATATCCTACACTTGGTATCGTACACAACATATCTTTCCGATAGACTTGACTGAATGGAAGGAAAAGCAATAATAGACAAACATTCCTAAATAAAGCCGAACAGATTATGGTATAAATATAAGTTGGTGGCTTTCCATTTCAACAACTCTGAGTACCTGAGTGAACTAACTTACACCAGTTCCACTAAACTGGTAAATATTAGTCGATGCATCAATACTGTGATACATAATTATTTTTTTAAAAGGATCATTGAAGTAAAATGATGTGAATTTATTCATTTCGGGAATTAATGACGCAAAATAATCGACTTACAGAGACAATTGAATAGTTACTGACCGTTATTTATTGTACAACTGCTTTTCGATTTTAATTCATGAAATCAACTCGTAAGAATTGTATAAATATTCATTTCCACTATATATGAATACTAACTAATGACGTATGCATAAGACTGTAACAGGTTTCAAAAGCTAACCTGCATGAAACAAACTTTCCCCTAATGAAGTCTTTACTATTAACACACTTGACGAATTCTAAGTACGTAGGCAAACACACTATTGAAGTACTTACTATGAAGACAAGGACAGTAAATGTGAACCTTGATACGAACAAAATCAAAATGAGTCCAAACTTTTGATCTACCTTACTAAGTTAAGATGCGAAAGTGTGTTTCGATAACATAGAGTAAGCATGTATTCTCTAGTCCAAGGCTTTACAGGCGTGATACCCAATAGCCCATTTCGAGTCAATCACTTAGTTACATCAAGTAATCCTTAGACATTTAGGAGCAAACAGTAAGGAATCCACAGAGCGAACATTGCCGCATCTGGTTAATAATAGTATTCACGCTTTTATGCCAGAAGATAACTTACCTCTCACGACAATACTGAAAGACTTTGTTAGCGTTCAACCATGTTGAGTCCTTCAATTCTTTAACGTACTGCGATGCTGAAGACTAAGATTTGTTATATTACGAATCTGTAGACTTACAGACCCAACCCAATTCAGTATAAGGACAGAATCTGCGATGGTCGATAGCTGACACTTCCGTACGGACATAGCTCCAACCCTGAAGTTCTTGACTTCATTTAAGTTATTACGGAGAATTAACGTACTGCTATTTCAATCATCTTATAATGAAGAGGCTTTAAGTGAATATCCATATCCACTTCAGTTGGTTTGCTATAAATGTTGGATAGTTCAATGAGATCCCTGACGAAGCCGAAAGCGTTTTGGACACATAATGACTACAAGTAGACAATGGATTGTAGTTACCTGAGATTGTATGTTTCCTCCCAACTTTCTACTACATGCGATATAGTTTTTAAGGCTATTAGCAATAATCTGTTCAAAAGCAACCAGTCCAGGAGTTTTTTCTGTGTAATGAACAAATCGACGTAGGACTTACCTGGTGTTATTGTTTGTGCTATCCTTTCAAGCCGAAGAACTATGGATTCTAAACGATCACAGAACTCTACTCTGTTGAGAACGCCTAATACAGATGACGTATTGTTGCTGCTGCCCTCACATAATAAATTCACTTTTGAAGCATCAATTCCATCAAGTTGGTGAACCGTAGACCAGTCGCCTAAACTAGCTGAAGCCCCGTCCCCAGCACCCGGAGTGTGACTAATAGTTATGGGATATTACAAATATATTATTTATTGATAGTAATTGCAGTAAGTGATATGTGATTTACATCTTCATTACCGTTTATTTCATCTTTCTATAAAACGTCCGAACTTATTTTCAACTACAATTCCAATGTGTTGCTCAGCATGACTTTTGTGACAAATTTGTTTGACTTCTAAATATGCAAATATTTTAATTTAAAACACAATTTAATCTTCAGTGGCAATTAATTTTATCAGTAATTGAAAGCACATTGTGTGAATTACTTAGATGGTATTGACAACGGTAAGATAGTTTAGCGCCCCTTAAATTGACTCCAAGTGGATTGTTTCGGATTGTTATTGAAATATACATATCGTCTATCCTCGTACATAATTATCGACTTTAATCGAGTTAGTGAATGACGTAGTTAAATAAGTCAAATACCAGAATGATGTTAGTTTACGCTTATTCTGTACTTTGGCCTGAATAGACAATCAGAGGAGCGAAGCGAAACGGATCGACACGCGGTGGAGAAGGCCTGTGTTCCAATTCGATTTAATCAAGCATTGATCGATATTTATAGTCAAATAAAAATAAGTTACAGACGTGTGATTAGTAGGGTAGGTTATTAGAACATATACGATAATATAAAAACAGGATTAATAGGTGACGAGATCAAAATGTGGTTAGAGAAGAATGAATAAATTGATCCGTCCAGAGGCTAGAATAATCTATGTGTGTTTGACATAGTACCAGCCTCTACAATGAAAGTTTATCATTGATTGATTACTGAGCAGTGTCTAATATTACTTTTGGCTAATCTTGTCGAATACCTTCAACCATTCAACACAGTTCACACGTCGTCACGTAAGTTAGACTATTAATCACACTTTAATTTGATCGATAGAATCCGATCGACAATAAAATGACCAAAAGAACATAAAACTGATCATCACTAAGCAATCAGTTAATCGTAAATATCTAGGTGCCATAGGAGGTAAGTCACAACATGAATATCTCATTATCAACTTCTCAGACTATGAAGCTAGATGACATAAAATCCGACAGGGGGTATGCAATGATTAGAAGTATTCGAATTATTGTACGAAACAGGAATCCCAGAAATAACGCAATTAAGGCCAAATAGAGATAGGAATGCGGCCCTTGCTTTGCCAATCCTCGACTTTACGTCTGCATCTGAACCTCATTGTTCATCGATGATGCTTCCCAGTTATGTGAAAGATCTTACGTCTTCCAGAGTTTCGCCATCAAGAGTGATTGGGTTGCCGCATTCCTTCACTTGAGGAACATATGGAACTCAAAACAACTGCCAACCAATATTAAAGTGAGAAACTCCAATACAAACGTCAAGGCAGTTCTACTGTACGACCGATCCTTACGGAATCCAGCTTGTTGATCTCGAAGTTGGGCGTCTACTGCATCTTTCATCTGGTTCAGCAACACTCTATTAAAGACTTTCCCTGGTATTGATAGTAGTGTAATGCCTCTGTAGTGTTCACATTTGGTCAGATCTTTCTTTGGAATCTTTATGAAGTGTCCTTCTTTCCAGTCCATCGGCACTTGTCCCTCCTCCCAAACCTTTTTGAATAGAAGGTGAAGCATGTTTGTAGTTGCTTCGATGTCTGACTTCAGTGCTTCAGCTGGTATATTGTCAGGTCCTGCTGCTTTCCCGCTCTTGATTTGTCTGATGGTCATTCTGATTTCTTCCGTTGTTGGTGGATTGACATCTATAAGGAGATCTGTGTGCTGCTTCAATGTCCGATGTATTTATTGGAGCCGGCCTATTCAGGAGTTCCTCGAAGTACTCTACCCATCTGTTCCGCTGTTGTTGAATTTCAGTGATTGGCCTGTCTTCTTTGTCTTTGACCGGCCTCTCTGGTTTACTGTATTTCCCTGATAGTTTCTTCGTTGTATCGTGAAGCTGTTTCATATTTCCTTCTCTTGCAGCTTTTTCCGCCGTCGTTGCTAGTTCTACCACGTACTTCTTCTTGTCGGCTCTAATGCTCCTCTTCACTTGCTTGTTTGCTTCTATGTATTAAGCTTGTGCTTGGACTTTCTCTGCTCGTGTTCGGCTGTTGTTAATTGTTGTCTTCTTGTTCTTCCTTTCTTTGATCTTGTCCAGTGTTTCTATAGAGCTCCATTTCTTATGATGATGCTTCTTTAGACGCAGGACTTCTTGACACGTTGAAGTTAATGCTTCTTTGATACCTTTCCAGTTGTCCTCCATACTAGTCTCTTCTTCCTTCCGTAGATCTTGTAAGGCTTGGAACCTGTTGTTGAGAGCTATCTTGAATTCATTGAGTTTGTCAGTATTCCGAAGGAAGGCTGTATTGAACCTTTGTATTGCTGTTTGTCCAATTCTTTTTTAGCTTCAGTTTTAAATTGGCTACAACTAGGTGGTGATCTGAAGCTACGTCAGCGCCTCTCCTGGTTCTCACATCTTCCATTGTCCTTCGGAATTTTTTGTTGATGCAAATATGATCTATCTGGTTCTCTGTAGTGTGGTTTGCTGAGATCCATGTAGCCATGTGTATACGCTTGTGTGGAAATATTGTGCCCCCTATGACCAATTTGTTGAATGAACATAGATTTGCAAATCTTTCTCCATTTTCGTTCCTTTCTCCCAGTCCATGTCGTCCCATAATATCTTCATATCCAGTGTTGTCTATTCCGACTTTGGCATTTAGATCTCCCATCAGAATAGTTAGGTCCTTTCTTGGGCATTTCTCAATGACTGACTGCAGCCGCTCGTAGAACTGATCTTTAATGTCGTCGTTGCTATCATTGGTGGGTGCATAACATTGGATAATATTCATTAAAATCCCCTCCTTCTTTGTTTTGAACGATGCTTTGATGATTCTGGATCCGTGAGATCCCCATCCTACAAGTGCATTTCGTGCTACTTTGGACAGCATTAGAGCAACTCCCTGGGTGTGTGGAGCATATTCCTCTTCATGACCGGAGTAGAGCAGCATCTCTCTCGTATTTAGCCCTTGTTGTCCAGCTTGGGTTCAATGGCTTTCGCTGATTCCCAGTACTGCCAATTTGTATCTCCTCATTTCCGTTGCTATTTGACTGGTCTTCCCGGTCTCCCATATTGTTCGGACGCTCCATGTACCTATGAAAATTGTTGCTCCGGTTGTTAGAAGAGGCATCGGCCTCGTGGCTTCCAAAGGAACTCGGCTTTCACCATGAAGCGTCATAATTCTTCTAAATGAAAACCTTCTAACTCTCAGGGCAGAGCTAAAATGGTTCGAATTATTTTTTCTGGTTAGTGTTTTTTTAGCGAGTTAGTTTTCTACGGGATAGGGTCGCTAACCCCATGCTCAACCCTCCTCCTTTACCCGGGCTTGGGACCGACAGTAACTCTAGAAGAGCTAGAAGCGGAGTTATGATAATAATGTACTAATAAGCATATGATGATAATTTGAATCATAATGGACAAATGGATCAATTAGAATAGTTGACACGATGACAAAGTATCGATAATATATTACGAATGAATGGATCGGCCTGTCCGAAACCTAGAATAAGATATATGGGCTTAACATATCAACCGACACTATAATCCATCCTTTTCTAAGTTTGCAGAAGGAAACTTTTATATCAAACATCACAAAGTCGCCGCCATCATTTTGTTTCTCATCGATTGTCAACTGGGTCAATAATCTACCCGAGATTGCTGAAAAATCTGTTTGAAAATATCAAGTCGTATGATATTGAGCTGTTTTCAGTGGCTTGTCTTCATTTGAAATCTTTCTATATTCACAAGAGTTAGTAAAGACCGCTTACTTAGAAGTCGGTCTAGACTGACATTTATAGAAGAAACATTCGAAACTAAAAGTCAGTAGTCGTTTGTTTATTTCCATTTTTAAACTCTCCATTCGTCCCTACTCACAAACAGATCGAACACAGTACCTTCATTCTTTTTGTTCAACGCTTTAACTTCAAAACCATTGTGTTGAAATCTCATGATCTCCACATTACAAACTTTCATCAATTTGTGATAATATAGCACAACCATTGTCTAATTCCATTAATAATATCTGTATTCACTTCCGACATGATTTGCACTTCATCGATTGTAGCTTTTCACTTTGATCTGTTAAAACGTGATAAACTGAACCAATACATATTTATGATATGCTCCGATTTTAATGAAACAATGTTTACATACAATAGTCTAAGTTTTCATAAACAGGTCAACTTAAAGTATTTTGTACAATAAATTAATGAACAGTCACTTAAAACATGACTGATATATATTTAGATGGTGGTTGGAGGTAGTCAACAGGAAACCCTGGATCTGGGTTTCGTGCTATTTGACACTCGTCAACAAGGTGTACCTGTAATCTTGAGGGAACTAGTGCTCCCTGGAGGATTCGATCTCGTGTCACCCAGCTTCACAGTCAGAGACGTTACCACTGAGCTATCAGAGCCGTGACTAACCTCCTGTAGGACTGAGATGTAATTACAATTGATTGATCACTACCCAGTGATCAATCAATCGTAATGACTGATATATATGCTAAGAAAAACTTCAGAATTCTCTTTTTTCCGGTTAATTTTTAAAAAAAATATAGACAATAAATTTTGGATAAATAAATTAACATTTATAAGAAAATAACAAATCATATGCTTTAAAGAATTTCATTTATATTTAGAGGTCATAATAATACAATGAATAAAAGGTTATTTAAATTAGACAAAACACAATAAACGCACTATATTGAACTATCTTGGGTTACATTAACAAAAAAATAAACAAAATAGAAAATAGATTATCGTTATTATTATGATTATTTTTATAATGAAGTGTAGTAAACTTATGTTTTGATAGTAGTAGAATACTGACTTACTTACTTATGTCTGTTACTCCCAATAGAGCATAGGCCGCTGACCAGCATTCCCCAACCCACTCTGTCATGAGCTTTCCTTTTAAGTTCTATCAAATTGACGTTCATTTTTCTCATGTCTGTCTCAATTTCTTGACGTAATTTGTTCTCTGGTCTCCCTCTTCTCCTTTGACCTTGAGGATTCCAAGTGAGGGCTTACCTTGTGATGCAGTTGGGTGCTTTCTTCAATGTGTGTCCTATCGATTTCTACTAATCAGTAGTAGAATACTGTGTTTGTATAAATAGTCGCCGATATTGGTTTTTTTAATAAAATAGGAAGAACGAATGATGTAAAACTATATAAATTTATTTTTATTTTATGTTTACTCACTAGCTGCTTACAGTCGTACATATATTACAATATATCATGAAAATTGAAATTAAAAGTAATGTACATATCTATATGTGAATAAGTATGTGTAAGATTCCCATTGAGGTTTTAAGACTGCAATTGATCAGTCTGTTATTGGCAGATACAAGCAAAACAATACCAAGTGAATTTAAATTCACCCCTTTGCACAAGCAAGTGGCTATCAAGACTCAGTAGTTGGGTGGATAACTCGATGGCGTCTGAAGCGAATGGCACAGGGTTCGAGTCCCAGAGTGAACATCAAATCTGAGATGCAGGTACATCCAGCTGACGAGTCCCAAGTAGGATGAAACGCGAGTCCTGGATTCCACTACTAGCGACTATCCATCTTTGCTTATGTGTGAGATTATTTGAAGATGGATAGGAGTAATTATTCAAAACTCGGGAACTGATCAAATGGATTGGGTAATGATCACCGAAGACTTGATTTACTCTTTATATTAGTGATAAATACCTTGAATAAACCTCAGTGGATAGGACACACATTGAAAAAAGCACCCAACTGCATCACAGGGCAAGCCCTCATTTGGAATCCTCAAGGTCAAAGGAGAAGAGGAAGACCAGAGAACACATTACGTCAAGAAATGGAGACAGATATGAGAAAAATGAACAAAAATTGGACAGAACTGGAAAGGAAGGCCCATGACAGAATGGGTTGGAGAATGTTGGTTGGCGGCCTATGCTCTACTGGGGGTAACAGGCGTAAGTAAGATGGTTATTTGGTGGTTTATGTCAGTCATGTGACATCAATTATACAAATCCGTATGGATAATCATAATACAGTTCAAACCATGACTATACCAAAGTATTCAACAACGGATATCCTAAATCTAATGAGGTATTTTGAGAAACAAAGTACATTTTCCAAATTAAAAGTAAAAGGAACACTATAATACTTTACGCTACATTTTTCCTCATGCATTTGAGCACATAGTAATTTAATTGGTCTGGGACATTTCTGAATCTAACCACTAAGGTTTCTTTTCTTCTACATTGACCCTAGCAATTGATTATGAATATAAGTAGAAAACTATCCCGCAGACCGTATAACATACATCTCGGTTGCATTAAGTTTAACTCATTTAAAACCTATACCCAACCATTTCATTCTTAATTTTATGAAATTAAGACCATTTATCCCTGCATTTTATAGAGATGATCATTTAGTAGATAAAACGTGTTATGCAGAAACTGTCGACATTTGTAAATTCCAACCATTTATACAATCTGTCAATCATTGAAATCAGGATATTTCATAAAGCTTCATGAAATGAAATTGTTTTAATCTATGTATAAATACTGCTACGACCTATGTCCGGCATGACATAAAATTAGAATCTGAGTTCTATTCTTTTTGAGCAACGTAGTTTTCAACGGATAGGTTGGAGGGTTTGTAGTTCTCATTCTTTATGACTAGGCTAATTAAGAAGTTTACAATCACATTGATCTTTTCAATACACGAAGAGTATAAATGCAAAATGAAGTTGTAAAGTGGTGGTAAGAGACAGTCGGCAGGAAACTCTAGACCCAGGTTTCGTGTTATTTGGGACTCGACAACAAGATGTACTTGTAAACTTCGGGGAAATAATGCTCCCCGGCGGATTCGGTCTTCACAAATATGTTACTACTGAGTTATCTGCGCTTCCAACCACCAACTTAAATCTCAATATTGTGCACGCGATGTCGGGTCACTTAGACTAGTGGCCATATTGCTATATAATCGATGGAATTCAATGTGCACTAAGAAGGACCTGAGATACTAGGCACTACCCACTGGTCGATCGTTTGAAAACAAGAAGTTTTAAGCACGTTCGGATTTTAGCCCGCACAGGAATACGAGATGTGTTTCGTTTTATTTGGGACTCCTTATAAAATGGTCCAAGCGTTATTATAGTGAAAATCCCAAATGAGGCAAAATAGACCCGACCGAAGCTGCTACCTTGACGTGGTGGTCGGGCTTGCCTATCGTGATGACCCATCCGAGCTATATTGGCTGGAACATGTGTTCCTATAGGTTCTACCATGCCAGGCAGGTCGATTGGTGAACGGTAAGACTAAAAGCAGCAACTCAAAGTCTGAGGGCGAAGTCGTACTGCTGACTGTACAGAGGTGTGACAGCAGTAAGGTGTTTCCTTCGGACGATCAGCATGACAGCGATGCTGCCTTCCCACAAGGAGGGGTGAAGTTAGGAGAGGTCGACCCTAAAAATGTCACACCTCACCTTACCTCACGGATTTCCGTCTCCAGCAGTAAAGCCATTTGAAGAACGGAGCTAACACATTAAAAACTTTCCACGAAAAGGCCGTGCACGACCGGTTTCAAGCAGTTGTCCCTTGGGCTCTGTGGTCACGCTCCCAGGTCGTCAAGACCAACACTAATCCAATTTCCTTTTCAGGTTCCTCAAGAAATACCCTTCCACGGTGTGGGCAGCCGGGAAGTGACATCAGCCCTCATACCCGTAACAGCACGCGAGACCAAGTTGGTCACATTCAAATCCTTCCTACACCTAATGCCTCTCTTATCTCCATGACTAACCCTCCTCACGTCTCTTTATCACCTCGCACCGGTAGGGCAAACGATTCGAGTACGTGGAACTCTATTCCTGGTCTCCTCAAACCACGCTCTAAACTACACGTAGGAGCTTTTAACGTCCGAACACTGTGCCAAATAGGACAGCAGGCTTCCTTAGCTAGGACTTTAGAATCTCGCGCCATCGATGTGTGCTGCGTCTCCGAAACGCGCATACAAGATCCAAGTAGCATCATTCATTTGACCTCACCATGCCAAAATAAAGAACCGACTCGATTTACGCTTCGTGTATCTGGAAGCCCTGATTCTGCTTCCCGTGGCCTCGCCGGCGTAGGTATAGCATTGAGTCCTAGGGCAGAACTAGCTCTCTTAGGGTGGATCCCAGTAGACAGTCGTTTGTGCGCTGTCCGACTGAACGGGACAGTAAGAATCCGGAAAGATAGGGACACTCGTCGTTGCCTCTTCGTCGTCTCTGCCTATTCTCCCATTGACTGCAGCTCAGATGATGTAAAAGATGAGTTTTACAGAAAGCTTTCGGACCTTCTCCGAAAAGCTAGGCGCTCTGATGTAGTAATAGTGGCCGGTGACTTTAATGCTCAAGTAGGTAAACTAAGCGATAGGGAAAGACACCTGGGTGGATCTTATAGTATCGTGGCTCAAAGAACAGATAATGGCGACCGTCTGTTGCAGCTATGCTCAGATAACCGCCTGTTCCTTGCAAATACTAACTTTAAGCATAAGGAAAAACATCTTTTAACATGGCGACCCCCTAATTCGTCCCAACGTTGGACCCAAATAGATCACATCGCTATCAGCCACCGATGGAGGGGCTCGATAGAAGACTGTCGCTCATTCTGGAGCACATGCTTAGATTCAGATCATGCTCTAGTACGAGCGCGTATTTGCCTGCGTCTTACTGGACGTAGGAAAGACGCTGCAAGGAAACCTCTTAGGGGCCTACTTAATGATAGTCAAGCTAAGAGTATATTTCAGGAACAACTAGGAAAACAGTTAGGAAGTCATGTATGTGATGCCCACCCCGAGGCAGCATGGAATGATATCCGAAAAGCTGTGGAAACAGCAGTGATATCTGTTAGTAAGGTAAACCAGAAGGTTAGGGAGCAACACTGGATCTCAGCAGCATCTATCGCACTGATAGATGCTCGGAAACTCATTCCACCTGGCTCTGAACATAGTGAAGAGCGGAGTCAGCTTAAGCGCAAGCTGACAAGAAGTCTACGCAATGATCGCGAACAGTGGTGGGTAGCGAAAGCAAGAGAGATGGAAAAGGCAACGGCAATAGGTAATAGCAGACAATTGTTTAGACTCGTTAAGGAAACCGGAATTAGGAACCCGACTGTTAGCGAAACAATCTCAGAGAAAGATGGACATATTATTCATTCTCAATCCAGGAGATTGGATAGATGGGCAGAACACTTCAAGGATCAGTTCAACTGGCCTTCAGCCACACTTCGGTTTCCCACGATCTCCAGTCAACCTGAATGACAAGTTAATGTAGGTCCTCCGTCTCTTTATGAAGTTGAAAAAGCCATAGGAAATCTGAAACGAGGGAGAGCAGCAGGCCCTGACAGGTTTACTCCTGAGATTTTTAAGGATGGTGGTCCAGTATTAGTAATGAGATTAACCGAGGTCTTAGGTAGAATTTGGGAACTGGACGTAATCCCATCTGACTGGTCTCAATCACTGATTGTGCCAGTTTATAAGAAAGGACAAAAGTCCTCTTGTGACAATCACAGAGGAATCAGTTTGACTAATATAGTGTCTAAAATATTAGCTTCAATAATACTTCGACGCCTAATCAAAGCTCGTGAAGAGCAAACTAGAGAAAACCAGGCCGGTTTTCGACCTGGACGTGGTTGTACAGACCAAGTATTCACACTACGTCAGGTTCTAGAACACAGACACACATTCAGACGCCCCACAATGGTAGTATTTCTCGATCTTAAGGCGGCATTCGACTCTGTTGACCGTGAGGTTCTATGGCAGTGTTTGTCACTGAAAGGAGTACCAAAGAAGTACATTTACCTTATAAAGGCTCTCTACTCGAACACAACTGGTAGAGTGAGAGCTTATGGCGAACTGTCATCAGAATTGATTACATCAAGTGGTGTTCGTCAGGGCTGTCCACTCTCCCCATTCTTGTTCAACTTTGTCATTGACGTACTTTTAGAGATAACACTCTCCTCATCTAAATTTCCGGGGGTTGAACTCCTACCGGGAGGTTTCACTTGTTGACTTAGAATATGCAGATGACATAGTTTTATTTGGTGAAGACGCTGACAAAATGCAGAGTCTTCTGACCACTCTAAGCAACAATGCAAGCATGTTCGGGATGCGATTCTCTCCCTCGAAATGCAAAATGTTGCTTCAGGATTGGGTTACATCGACACCCGAACTAGTGATAGGGAGTGAAGTAGTTGAGTGTGTCGACCGCTTCACTTATCTTGGAAGTCTCATCAGCCCTTGTGGTCTGGTGTGTGACGAAATCTCAGCACGGATACAGAAGGCTTGACTAGCTTTTGCCAACTTGCGTCATTTATGGCGTAGGCGAGATATCCGTCTGTCAACCAAAGCACGTGTTTACTGCGCAGCAGTTCGTTCCGTCCTACTTTATGGCTGTGAAACATGGCCGGTAAGAGTAGAGGATATTCGTAGGTTACTAGTATTTGATCATAGGTGTCTTCGAAGTATTGCTCGTATATCCTGGGACCATCGAGTAAGTAACGCAGCTGTTAGGAAACGGGTACTAGGTAAGGATGGCAAATCAATTGATGAAGTAGTGAAACTTCATCAGTTGAGATGGCTGGGACACGTGTTACGTATGCCCAACCACCGACTACCTCGACGTGCTATATTCAGTGGTATAGGAGTAGGTTGGAAGAAAGCTAGGGGCGGCCAGACCAAAACATGGCACAAATCCATGAAGTCACTGACAAGTGGACTGAGTCATGTTGGTAGGTGTAGACTACCTGGTTGGGGACCGCGAGATGATAGCAACCGATGGTTAGAGACCCTGAATGACATGGCTCAAAATCGTTTGCAATGGCGCAGGTGCATCCACTCTCTATGTTCTCCCAAATTCTAGTTATCTGAATTCTTCATGCCCCTTTTTTTTCCTCTTTCCAAATTTATTTCACTGGATTATACTCGTTAAATAACATCTCCAAACCCTAATCTTCCCGATTACTGCTTATACTCTTGCTACCTCTACCACTACGGGATTTGAATCGACCACTGCATCTCTGTGCTAATGTGGTATGGCAACTCGAACTGATGTACGTACGTACTAAGTTCTACGTTGTTACTGACTGACTGACTGAGACACTCTCATTGGGCTCTTTACACCCATTAGTCCGGTCTAAGCATCAGACGTTCGCTCCTCATTCTCGTAAACAAAACCCTTGCTACGTGAAGACGATGAGTAGGACTTCCTTGGCAGAGGTTATGGAAGTAGGACCATTTAAGAGGATTTCGAGAGGGAGCGATGACTTTAAACCCTCAGTTGTATCAGAGCATTTAGCAACATGGTAGCACAGCCTTCTTCCTAATGGCTTGAATAAATTCACCCGAAATGTTAAACATTCCAATATATGGGGATTACTTACTTTATATTTCAATTCATAAGACTTTATTTCGCTGTTATTATAGTTTCTTAACTTGAATTGATGCCTTGTGTCAAATCCCATAATCTGTTTGTCAGCCAGTAAGCAAACGCGTTCAGTAAAAAACATACTGGTTCATTAAAAGATTTATTCATATTGAATCTTATACAAAAGAAAATCAATTCTGATAAAGAGACCCAGAGCAAAGACAATAAACGCATATTTAGAATTTGTACACAGACCAATCGAGTAAACCAATAAACACGATAGTTATTATAAAAAAGAAAATAATTTTTCATTCTCAATCTAGTAAAGGTATAAATCTTACTGAAATAAACAGGCGAATTCGGAATTGACAAGAAATAATATGTTATTGGGTGTTTTGTATTGTTTGAGCTAGAGAGCTTAATTTCGGAGCTTTCATTGCCGTCTCATATGGAGTAGGCGCTGATGTTGTCGATAACAACAATGAAAGCATCCATCCAACGCTCAGCCATCATTTCACAGTCATATATGTCACTAAATGTAGTTGGAAAAACATGGTTTGTGAAAAAATAATGTATCATATAACTAATAAGAAACTGAACTTTAGATTCACCAGGAATTTTGGTTAGAAAAGAATATACCTAGATAAAAGGGTTTATCAAAAGTGTAAATAACATGTCACTTTTGTTCTACACAACCTGTACACCAGAGATTTCTGTTTGTATTCATTAAAAACTGCAGTGTATTTCGTAGCAAACGTAATTCAGTAAGAGTTGTAGGTAACAGTTTTACATCTTCTGTTAATTTCTTCATTATCTGAAGGCGTGATGCACAATTAGATGATGAATTATCGGATAATAAATTATTCGAAATAAAATTGTCATAAGGGAAAGCCAATAAGAAACTGGTTGTTAATAAGCAAAATCGTAGCCCAGGATCGGATAAGACTGTGAAAGGGCAATCATTAGTGGGTCTAGTCCAAGAATCTGAAGTTGAGATATACAAACGGAAAGTACCATCGGAAGTTAACCACGTTAAGTATTCCTTGTTCATTTTTGACATGAAATCAGTAACTATATGACCCAGTGTTGATCCAACAAGATCACGTAATGTATCATGCGTAGAAAAGTTTACAAACTGATTATCAGTGTTGTTTAGTTGAGCATTTGATAATGAAGTCGTGAAAGGATGAATAACAAAAAAGAAACTAGTTGGTCTTAACTGGTCGATCTCATCAAACAGAAATGTCAAAGTTTCATACCAAAAGTGTGTTGAAAGTTCACTGGGAACTTCTGAAGCACATCTTAACCAATTAATCCATCGATCTACCAATAATTTCAACTTGTAACCAGTAGAATTTGGATCACGTAAGACAGATGGAGATGAATAAGCCTTTGGAAGAGAAACAAAGCAGGATAAAAAGGCTGAAATATATTAGTATTTTAAAACAACTTCATAATTATATGAATGAAGAATTTTCTGAACCAATGCTATTCCCCAAGTGTATTTGTTTCGAGAATTCGCTGTTTAACATGTAATATATATCTTATAACAAAAAGGAATACATTCTTAATAACTCTTGCAAGCGTGAAATTTGTTAGGATGTCATAAAACCACCAATTTTGACAATAAAAAAATATATTTTACTGAATATTATTATGATAATATAATAGATATATAGTATTAAGTCTATGGTTTTCACTCATTATACACACATGCATACCAATGAAACTTGTCCATTACATTAGTTATATAAATACGGTTGTGAAGCTTTTGATAATGAAATCGTTCAAAAGGAAAGTTTTTGCTGGAATAATTGCTTTATTTCCGTTGACTAAGTATTTTTCAGTTCATACTAATATTTGCATAATTAATTCTCTATCTTTTCTTTCTTGGTGATTTATTTCCTCGAGCTTATTACGTCGGATGGGTAAATGCCCGACCGTTGTTGCTACCTTGACGTGGTGGTCGGGTTTACCTATTATGATGAACCAATCGAGCTATACTGGCTGGAACAATCGTTCCTCAGAATCCTACCATGCCAGACAGGTCGGTTGAAGGGCGGTAAGACTAAAAGCAGCAACTCAAGGTCTAAGAGAGAAGTCGTACTGCTGACTGTACAGGGGTATGACGGCAGTAAGGTGTTTCCTTCAGACAACCAGCATAACAGCGATGCTGTCTTCCCACAAGAAGGGGTGAGGTTAGGAGATGTCGACCCTAAAAATGTCACACCTCACCTTACCTCACGGATTTCCGTCTCCAGCAGTAAAGCCATTTGAAGAACGGAGCTAACACATTAAAAACTTTCCACGAAAAGGCCGTGCACGACCGGTTTCAAGCAGTTGTCCCTTGGGCTCTGTGGTCACGCTCCCAGGTCGTCAAGACCAACACTAATCCAATTTCCTTTTCAGGTTCCTCAAGAAATACCCTTCCACGGTGTGGGCAGCCGGGAAGTGATATCAGCCCTCATAAGCGTAACAGCACACGAGACCAAGTTGGTCACATTCAAATCCTTCCTACACCTAATGCCTCTCTTATCTCCATGACTAACCCTCCTCACGTCTCTTTATCACCTCGCACCGGTAGGGCAAACGATTCGAGTACGCGGAACGCTATTCTTGGTCTCCTGAAACCTCGCTCTAAACTACACGTAGGAGCTTTTAACGTCCGAACACTGGGCCAAATAGGACAGCAGACTTCCTTAGCTAGGACTTTAGAATCTCGCGCCATCGATGTGTGCTGCGTCTCCGAAACCCGCATACAAGATCCGAGTAGCGTCATTCATTTGACCTCACCATGCCAAAATAAAGAATCGACTCGATTCACGCTTCGTGTATCTGGAAGCCCTGATTCTGCTTCTCGTGGTCCCGCAGGCGTAGGCATAGAATTGAGTCCTAGGGCAGAACTAGCTCTCTTAGGGTGGATCTCAGTAGACAGTCGTTTGTGCGCTGTCCGACTGAACGGGACAGTAAGAATCCGGAAAGATAGGGACACTCGTCGTTGACTCTTCGTGGTCTCTACCTATTCTCCCACTGACTGCAGCGCAGATGATGTAAAAGATGAGTTTTACAGAAAGCTCTCCGATCTTCTCCGAAAAGCTAGGCGCTCAGATGTAGTCAGTCAGTCAGCTACAACGTAGGACCAGGCACATATATGCATCGGTACAAGTTGCCATACCTCATTAACACGACAAGATGGACACCGGATTCATAAAAGTAGTTAATTCAGAGGTGGTAATATATAAAAGAAAGATTGCAACAAGGATATAGTACAGGAAAGAAGAATTAGTTCGTAGAAAGATATGAAGCGATTTTAATCTGTTAGTTTAAGGGAAGACAGAGAGTGTATACACCGACGCCATTGTGATCGATTCTGAACCATGTCACCAAGAGTCTCCCACCATTGGTTACGATAGTCACGCGGACCCCAACCAAGTAGTCTGCATCTACCAACATGGCTCAGACTAGAAGTTAGTGACTTCAAGCACTGATGCCAAGTTTTGGTTTGGCCGCCCCTAGCTTTCTTCCAACCATCCCGAACACCGGTTAGCACTGCACGTCGTGGTAATCGGTGTTCGGGCATACGGATGTAGCAATAGTGGCCGGTGACTTTAATGCTCAAGTAAGTAAACTAAGCGATAGGGAAAGACACCTGGGTGGATCTTATGGTGTCGTGGCTCAAAGAACAGATAATGGCGACCGTCTGTTGCAACTATACTCAGATAACCGCCTGTTCCTTGCAAATACTAACTTTAAGCATAAGGAAAAACATCTTTTAACATGGCGACCCCCTAATTCGTCCCAACGTTGGACCCAAATAGATCACATCGCTATCAGCCACCGATGGAGGGGCTCGATAGAAGACTGTCGCTCATTCTGGAGCACATGCTTAGATTCAGATCATGCTCTAGTATGAGCGCGTATATGCCTGCGTCTTACTGGACGTAGGAAAGACGCTGCAAGGAAACCTCTTAGGGGCCTACTTAATGATAGTCAAGCTAAGAGTATATTTCAGGAACATCTAGAAAAACAGTTAGGCAGCCATGTATGTGATGCCCATGTAAGTAATGCAGTTGTTAGGAAACGGGTACTAGGTAAGGATGGCAAATCGATTGATAACGTAGTGAAACTTTATCAGTTGAGATGGCCAAGACACGTGTTACGTATGCCCAACAACCGACTGCCTCGACGTGCGATGTTCAGTGGTATAGGAGTAGATTGGAAGAAAGTTATGGGCGGCCAGACTAAAACATGGCACAAGTCCATGAAGTCACTGACAAGTGGACTGAGTCATGTTGGTAGGTGTAGACTACCTGGTTGGGGACCGCGAGATGATAGCAACCGATGGTTAGAGACCCTGAATGACATGGCTCAAAATCGTTTGCAATGGCGCAGGTGCATCCACTCTTTGTGTTCTCCCGAATTCTAATCTCTCGAATCCTGCTCGTCTCTTTTTTTCTCTTTCCAAATTTATTTCACTGTATTATACTCCTTGAATAACATCTTCAAACTCTAACTTTTCTGATTACAGCTTATAATTTTACATCTAGCGCTACGGGATTTGAATCGACCACTGTATCTCTGTGCTAATGTGGTGTGGCAACTCGAACTGATGTACATACGTACGAAGTTCTGCGTTGTTACTGACTGACTGAACTGATTGTTCCAATATATAAGAAAGGGTCAAAATCATTCTGTGATAAACACAGAGGGATTAGTTTGACAAATATAGCATATTAAATACTAGCCTCAATAATTATTGGCCCCCTAACTAGGACTCGTGAACTGCAAACACGAGAAAATCAGTCTGGCTTCAGACCTGGTCGTGGCTACATCGACCACATATTCACCATTGGGGTGTGGCCCCGTAAGAAAACCACCTGCTTCGGTTTGGGCACCCGGGCAGTATCACAGCCCTCACACATATCGAATGAGATTTGTGTGGCGCATATGTATTTGGTGCCTCCTTGTACGAATATCTGTGTTAAAAAAATAATAATCACCATTCGTCAGGTTCTAGAACATAGGCGTACTTATCGGCGTGGTCTTTCTTGACTTAAAAATAGCATTTGACTCCGTAGACCAAGAGGTTCTGTGGCAGTGTCTGTCATTGAAAGGCGTACCTCAGAAGTACATAAACCTTGTGAAGGCTCTTTACTCGAACACTACCAGTCGAGTCAGAGCTTATGGCGAACTGTCATCTACTTTTGCAACCTCAAGTGGTGTCTGTCAAGGCTGTTCGCTTTCTCCATTTTCGTTCAACTTTATTATAGACAGACTGATAGAAACAACGTTTTCGTCGACTGAATTTTCGGGCATCGATTTCCTACCAGGTCTACTTATCGACTTAGAATACGCAGATGACATAGTCCTGTTTGATGAAGACACTGATAAAATGCAGTCTTTTGGTAGCACTGAGCAACAATGCCAGAATGTTTGGGATGTGCTTGTCCCCCTCTAAATGCAAGCTTTTGCCAGAGGACTGGTCTGCGTCAACACCTGAACTAAGGATAGGGAGTGAAGTAGTCAAACGCTTTGACAAATTCACTTATCTTGGAAGTCTGAGCAGCCCTAATAAGTTGATGTCTGATGAAATCTCTGCATGGATTCAGAAAGCTCATTTGCTTTTTGCCAACTTACGTCACTTATGGTGAAGTCGAGATATCCGTCTATCAATTAAGGGACGAGTATACTGCGCATCAGTTCGTTCTGTTTTACTTTACGGCTGCGAAACGTGACCATTAAGAGTAGATATTCGTAAGCTACTAGTATTTGATCACATATGCCTTAGAAGTATTGTTCGCATCTGCTGGAATCACCGGGTAAGTAATAGTGAAGTTAGACGCAGGGTATTAGGGAATGAAGATGATAAATCAGTTGATGAGGTTGTGAATCTTCATCGACTGAGATGGTTGGGCCACGTGTTACGTATTTCTGAAGACCGTTTACCACGACACGCAATGGTGACTAATGTTGGGTATGGTTAGAAGAAAGATTAAAAGCGCTTTATATCTTTCTTTCTTCTTGTACTATATTCTTATATGCAATCTTTCTTTTATGCATTACTACCAGCGAAGTAACTACTGCTATGAATCCAGTGTTCATCTTGTTGTGCTAATGAGGTATGGCAACTTGTACCGATGCATATATGTGCCTAATCGTATGTTGTAGCTGACTAACTTAATGGGGAAATAGGAATTTATACCAGTATACTAGGGCAAAAGTTGATCATTGTATATCAGAGCTTAATTTTATTGACGCTTCAGCGACCCACAAAATCTTTATCTTCGAATTGCTTATACTTCAAATGACATTTAACAGAGATTGTTTTAGTAACTAATATATAGTGTACACCACTAGTTCACTGCAAAAAACTATTTCTAAAAACTTATCGTTATCTTATTTTATTAGTCTGGTCTCAAGACCAATTATCATTTGACCATATTGTATCAGTAAGCCCCATTAACCGATCGAGTTTGTTCGTCCATAAAGTCCTAAACCAAAACATGCACATAAACACTTTCTGTTCTGCGTCGTTTTTGTGTATCATGGTAACTGGAACTGGATTTATATAGATCTTTACAGTAAACGATACAAGGTGTAAAAAGTTAAGAGATAAAATTGTGTGGGATCTAACGACAGATACTTGAAAAACATGAAAGCTTGTTTGATTATTTAATTGATGTATTCCATATAACTAACTAGAAATAGACAATGCAGATTAACAAAAAGACAACTTTAGGCAACTAGACGTACTTGGTAAGCACTGTCAGAAATTCCAAATAAGCATAAACCAGATCCATTAACTAACTGATCTTCATGGTCATCATTTGTATCTTTGCTAAAACTTAGACGAAGTTCCTTTTGAGCTTTAACCAGCTGTTCTGTGGAAACTGGAATTGCGGCCTTCCGAAGGACAACAAAACCTCGGGGTAGTTGTGTGTCAGGATCCACCTGGTTCATGCTAAACCAAAGTTTTGTTAGAGAAACCCAATGAGGCGGGTATTTGAAACGAGCTGTATCAAATAAAAAGACAAGTTCTCTATCAGGATGATAACCACCTACTGGGGCGAAATGACCTGTACCCGTCTGGCCTAAAGCGCTGCGGCTATAGCAAACAACAAGATAACCTTCAGAGGACCCTGAAGTCATTTTGGTCACCACATCTCGAAAATAAGACAGTGAAGTATCAGGAGAAACGCGATGTAAGTCCACCTAATTATAAGAATAAAAAGTAGAATTTAGTCAGTACAATTCTGAATACGCCAAAGTTTCTCGATAGCATGAAGAAAACCGACAAACACCATAAAAACTTGGGGCGAGACTATAATTTATGGACGAACTAATCAGATACGAGGTAAAGGATCTTGGATTTTGCCGCGAAATTCATTCATCCATTTGGCCAAATAGGATTTTGGCATTTCAGCCGATGTCAGTTCGTGATGAAAACTAAATCTAATTTCGAACTTCAATTGCCTATTTTAAATCATAATTCTAATTCCTCACATTGGTTTATGACTTTCATTTAGTCCTAGTTAGTAGATGGACATTCTGAAGGTCATTTTAGGATCGCTCAAAGGTCGTCCATAAATTATAGCCTCACCGAATTTCCTTACAAAACTAACTGGATACATAGGTCATGGTTTTATGTAGTGTATGACAATGGTATTACAACACAAACGATGCAGCCGAATTACCGATCAAAATTTATTTGAAGGAATTGAGAGGTTTTTACCGGAGTTTATCTAAATAATCGGTAACAAGGTAACGTAAACAAGTTGGTCTGTTACACTTGGTAATATCCGAACCATCTAATTATAAGTCCCATGATATAATTATGCTTAAGTTTGAATTAAATAATTATTGACTGAATACCACATATTCAAGTGTTAAGTTACTAAAAACCACTTACTTTATATTAGCTCACAAAACATTTGAGATTCGTCGACATACATCGACCAAACAAATGTTGGTTGTGTACACCACTAACTTTTTCAGATAGGTAAAATATCATTGGAATGAAACTACTTATTATGGAAAATAGCTTTCAAGATATCTATATGAAAACAGCATTTAGCCAAACAGATGGACTATGGTGGGCGACATTCGCTAAGTCAAATGACACACATTGAAAAAATCTGCTCAATTTTCCTGTACTTTCTTAACTATATTACTAATGATATTCGTAAAGCTCCAGCGATGAACAACAGATATTCAGGAAAAATTTCCGACATTGAATATGCTATCGATAAATTCTCGTTCCGAGACATAAAAATTAAATAAATCTTTTTAAAACAGCAGACTATCGCTCACAAGTACGATTTTTTTCATAAACTGTATGAAGTTTTCTCAATTGGCAGACTCCTTATTTATCCATGCAGTTCGTCACAATCAAATCTTGGAAACATTTAGGTAGTTTTATACACACTTGAGTGGATATAAAGGACGACATTAATCTTGAAAAAATCCAAGAGGTGCATGTGATACTTTCATGCCCTATAGGCTACAATAAATTGCATCTGTCAATATACGAAATTGTGTTTACAGAGCTTTGGTGTGCACTGAACTGCCACACACCTGTAGCTTAATTTCTTACGTCTGTTACCCTTCGTGAAAAAGCATAGGCCACCCACTGGGATTTCTCAACGAACTGTCCTGGGCAATCCTTTCCAGTTGGTTCCACTTGCTATACATCCTTTTCATGTCTGCTTTCAATTCCCAACGTAGTGTGTTCTTTGGCCATCCTTTTTCTGTTCCCCTCCAGGATCCCATGTTAGCGCTTGCTTTGTGATGCAGTCTGATGATTTCCTTAATATATGTCCTGTCCATCCCCAATGCCTCTCCCTAATTTCCTCCTCAGCTGGAACCTGGTTTGTCCTCTTCCACAATAGGTTGTTGCTGATGGCATTTGGTCAACGGACATTGAGTATCTTGAGTGGAAAACTTCATAAATACTTGTACCTTATTGATGATGACTATAGTAGCTCTACAAGTTTCAGCTCCGTACAGTAGAACTGAACTGATGTTCGTATTGAAGATCCTCACTTTGATATTGGTTGACAGTTGTTTTGAGTTCCCTATGTTCTTCAACTGCAGGACTGCTGCCCTTACAGCAGTCTTTCCTGACTCCGGTCCTCACTTTGAATGCGTCTATGGTCTGTCGTCCGTGCACGACTTTGCACTGTAGTCCGGCGTATAATACTGTTTTCCCCAGTTGTCCTGTGCTTCTTAGCTTCAGTTTCATCTTGACAACCATTAGGTAGTGATCTGAATCTATGTCAGCTCTTCTCCTATTACTCACGTCTTCCATTGACCCAATGAATATTTTACTGATGCAAATATGTTCGATTTGGTTCCGCGTAGTGTGATCCAGTGAGACTCATATAGCTTTGTGTATGTGTGTGTGGGAATGTTGTGCCGCCTATGACCATTTTGTTGAAAGCACATAAATTTGCAAATCTGTCACCATTCTTGTTGCTGAAAGTCGTTCCTAGTTCCATATTTTCCTCGATTGTAGAAATGCTGATCTTGCGTTGCCAATCCTTGCCTTCATATATAGAGGTCTGATCCACAAGACAGTGGAGTAACGTAAGGAGATGCAGTCCCATGGTAGCCAGTGCCCAACAACAGGTTCATACGCCATTTGTCTCATTAGGGCATTCGCTTTTCGTCCTCTCAATTTTATAAACGACACCCCCACTGCGATAAGGCAGTGAGTAGGACTTTCCTGGCAGTGGTTGTATGTACTTGGCCATGCGAGAGCATTTCGAGAGGGAGAGCTGACTCTTCCCACTCTCGGCCGTACTAGGGCACTTGGTTTACGTATTTTTGCATGTTATGATAACCAGTAATTTCAAAAAAAAATGGACAAAAATAAATTAGGCCAAACTGTATAAACATTTACTTACGTCTAAACCGTAACAACGAGCAATTTTAACAAAATCATCTAGGGTAATTCCTTTAGTCAGTACATCCCGTGGTAGACAACACGTTAGCATACTCTCATGATACCAACGCCAAGGTCCCTTCCATACACGTCCAGGATCTAGTCCTAAGGCATTTAGAATCATAACTAAACTGGCTAGTCCACAGTAAGAAGGTTCTTCCTATTAATGGTAAAATGGGAGAGAAATACCATAGACCAAAACGTAAAATGTTGTATATGTTTGTGTGGAGAAACAATCGCGTTTTTTCAGTTAGTGAGTATTGTTTTTTACAGCCTTCTTAGAGAATACACGATTAGGTAATGTATTCTGTAATAATCTAACTGTTAGCTTCTTTTTCATACTACTATAAACAAGGCATCTTTCCATCTCCTTTTAGCAATAAGGTACAAAGTTTTGAAATTATTTCATTATGAAAATCACAAAGGTAGATTAGTTTAGACCTCTGAGTAGTATAAACGTGGTTTATAAAGTGTTTTGCTACACACGCTTAAGGTGATAAATATTGTTATGAATACAAATTAATGTATAATACATTCAACTGAAAAATACCTGCGATTAAACCCATACCTAAAACTAATGCTTAACGCATCAGGGACATAAATGTCAATTATTGACAGGTGAGTGGAAAGCACTGTGCATTCAATTATCAAAATATTACTGAGTCACGATCTGAACACTATTCACAAGTTACTAAATCTGAATCAATAATAGTTGAGATAATGGATTTTAATGAAGAATAAATAGTGGTTCCTAGGACAAATTCAATGAAGTATCTTGAACTTATTAGAGATTTAAATTCAGCCATAACATTTGTCGGAATTTCGATAAAACGCGCCGGTTTTATGTCTAGGATGCTTATTTTTGGGTTGTGAACATCCAGCCAAGTGTACAGCACGCACACAGCTAATCAGCTTTAATATGCTACTCATCAAGCAAGTTCATGAAGAGTACTAATGCTGTCTTACAACACAAAAACATTTCGGCCGCTCGTATATCTACAGACTGTGTTGGGGATATAGAATCTTCAAATACTATATTTATGGAAAATTAATTTTAGGATCCACACACTGAATTACAGTGGGCTTCGTTCAGTACGAAGTTCATTATTTTATTTTTAGTCTAACTTCATAGTATTAATTAGTGCACGGTGATTTGAACTTGGTGATAATTACTTCGTTATTAGATGATATTCATTTTGCTCGATATATAACTGATTAACTTTCCTTTCTGCTTCGAAATATATTTACTTTTTTTCTCCAAGTCAACTGAAGTAGTGTCCAAGAATACTAGGCCATAAAAGACAATATGAAGTCATGTGGTGAATGTTCAGGCTAAAGAAAAGAGAGGAAGTGAATGGAAAAGTTTATGGTGCCTTGAGAATCGGGCAATGATGGATAAGTGTCTTGCAACCTGAAAACGTAAGAGAACTGTTTCCCGAGAAAATTGAATAAAGGGATTGAAAGTACTACAGTTTTACAAGTGTTATCACAAAAGCATCCCACACTGTTTCTTAAGGGAGGCGGCATGACGGAGAAAGAATCAAGTCTTATAGTTAAACATTAATTTCAGTGTAGGGTAAATGAAACAGTTTCATATCCTATAATCGTTTCCTTGTTAAAAGATCCAATAATTTTTATTCGTGTTCAAGGTTTTGTCAAAAAAACTTCAACGTAGCGGCTGTTTTGTCTGCTGATATTAATTCATTGAGGGCTTATGCCAATAATTCGGTCGTGTTTAGTCATTATTTGATCACATAATATTATCTAATATTACAGTTAATTGGCACTGTATCTATCAATTTAACAATCCCCAAACGTCTTTTCGTTGCAAATTAAACAAGCCCAATTCATAACAACCCAATAAATCGAACACGAAATCTAGCGATGATTACACTTATATAAAGACTGGTTTAACTTGCTGAATATTACAATTTTCGAGAGATAAATATTGGAAGGCATATAACCTTGTCTAGTTAATCGTCACTGATGTTCAGGAAAATGAACCTGGAATTTCAGAGACTTATTGATTATATTAGGCTTGCATACAAAGTCATTTTTAAAGAAGTCTGTACCTATTAAGTTATGTGGTTTTTAACATTTTTCAGGATCGGAAGATAGTTAGGAATGAACATTATGTTAGGCAACAGATTCTCTTGATGAAGCGCACGCAAACCACGTACCCGTGAAATGAATTTCTATTGCAAAACGAAACTATGAACCAAACGGTAGGAAAATAAAATCCTGAAGTGTGAAAGCCAAATATCAATACAAGAATAATCAAATATAACTTGAAGTCCGTGATTCTATTTATTTACATATACTTATCGAATACTGTTATTCTAATGAAGATTAAGAGAACTTTATATGACCAAACTTATCTCTGCAGAACTAGTTTAGTATTGTTCAGAGCGTACTAAGCATTTAAGGATACACAACTACATATCTGGGACAAATGTGAAGGGGTTCAAACCATAACACCATCCAACTTTTAAATTTTCTAACCAATAATAAAATATTGAAATTTAACAAAGATGATAAGTGAAGGTGCTCAGATGCTTCAGATGATAGTGACTACTTTCCAATTAAACTTTTTTAAATACGTCTACATTTTTAACCATGCAAGCCAATCACCGAAATTCAACAACAGCGGAACAGATGGGTAGAATACTTCGAGGAACTCCTGAATAGGCCGGCTCCAATGAATCCACCGGACATCGAAGCGGCACACACAGATCTTCCCATAGACGTCAACCCACCAACGAAGGAAGAAATCAGAATGGCCATCAGACAAATCAAGAACGGGAAAGCAGCGGGTCCGGACAACATACCAGCTGAAGCACTGAAGTCAGACATCGAAGCAACTACAAACATGCTTTATCTTCTATTCAAAAAGATTTGGGAGGAGGAACAAGTGCCGATGGACTGGAAAGAAGGGCACCTCGTCAAGATTCCAAAGAAAGATCTGAGCAAATGTGAAAACTATAGAGGCGTTACACTACTGTCAGCACCAGGGAAAGCCTTTAACAGAGTGTTGCTGAACCGGATGAAAGATGCAGTAGACACCAAACTTCGAGATCAACAAGCTGGATTCCGTAAGGATCGATCATGCACAGACCAAATTGCAACACTACGGATCATCGTCGAACAATCAGTTGAGTGGAACTCATCACTATACATCAACTTCATTGATTATGAAAAAGCATTTGACAGTGTGGATAGGAGGACGTTATGGAAACTTCTTCGATACTACGGAGTTCCTGAGAAGATTGTCAACATTATCCGGAACTCATACGACGGACTACAGTGCAAAGTCGTGCATGGAGGACAGCTGACAGATGCATTCCAAGTAAGGACCGGAGTAAGACAAGGCTGTTTACTCTCTCCCTTCCTCTTTCTTCTGGTGGTCGACTGGATTATGAAGACCTCGACATCTGAAGGAAAACACGGAATTCAATGGACAGCTCGAAATCAATTAGACGATTTGGACTTCGCAGATGACCTAGCCTTCTTATCGCATACACACGAACAGATGCAGATGAAGACAGCCAGTGTAGCAGCAGTCTCTGCATCAGTAGGCCTCAGTATACACAAAGGGAAAACCAAAGTCTTCAAATTCAAAACGGAAAACAACAATCCAATCACTCTTGATGGCGAAACTCTGGAAAATGTAGAGTCCTTCACATCATCGATGAACAAGGAGGTTCAGATGCAGACGTACAGGCAAGGATTGGCAAAGCAAGGACAGCATTCCTACAGTTAAAGAACATATGGAACTCAAAACAACTTTCAACCAATTTCAAAGTGAGAATCTTCAATACCAACGTCAAGGCAGTTCTACTGTATGGAGCTGAAACTTGGAGAAATACAACAACCACAATCAAGAAAGTACAAGTATTTATAAATAGTTGTCTACGCAAGATACTCAACATCCATTGGCCGGATACCATCAGCAATAGCCTTCTGTGGGAGAGAACAAACCAACTTCCAGCTGAAGAAGAAATTAGGAAAAGACGATGGAAATGGATAGGACATACATTACGCAAATCGCCAAACTGCATCACGAGACAAGCCCTAACTTGGAATCCTGAAGGGAAGCGAACAAGAGGAAGGCCAAAGAACACATTGCGTCGGATAATAGAAGCAGATATGAAAACGATGAATTACAACTGGACGCAGCTAGAAAGGATTGCCCAGGACAGGGTTGGATGGAGAATGCTGGTGAGCGGCCTATGCTCCTTCACGAGGAGTAACAGGCGTAAGTAAGTAAGTAAAATCAAGGTACAAAGTATAATGCAGAACTGAGTTGAACGATAGAAACGTTGTTACTTGGTGAATATTCAACTGACTGCGTGGTTGAGACAGTTAAAAAAGTTAAATATCAGTTAACCTCACATCTCCAGTACTACTTGAATCTTTTAACAGTTGCCCTCCTCGCTCATTAGATTCCTCATCACAAACACTTCCTTTCTAGCTTTATTTTTTTCTGCAAACGAAACTAGTTTCTTGAAAGTGCTCTTCCTAACTACTGACTGGATCATTCACTGCATCAACCTTAAATTATGTTAGCTCTATTGACTAATATTCTAGATTTTCGTGGGGTAAAAGCATGTTGTCAGAGTCCACAGATAGAACAAGAACGTGGTTACTTGCCTTACTTTGCCTAATCACTGAGAAAATCAAAACAATGAACGCGACACCGAATAACATACTGGTGGCCACAGAACAAATCGATCTATAAAGTCCGAATAGCATCAATAATTAGATAAACATGATATTGGTTGGTACTTAATGATTAATTAGTGTATCTACACATAATCTATACATTAGCTGTAGGCTAATTACTACATAACCAGAGGAATACTGAAATCTAATCTACATTACGATCCAATTGTGAAAAACTGTGTAATTAGGTTTATCTTACTTGTGTGCAAAATTGGGAAGCCAATGAGAAGTAGGCTTCCATGTGTCCAGACAATAAAGCCTCACGAAATATGTGTTTTCCTTCAGGAGAACTAAAAGGAATGCAATGACGAGGTAATGGTCGGCGGTAGAACTCTTGAACCTTTGGCATAACATTGGTCTGAAACTTGGGAGCATCACATACTGCAGACATACTTTGAGTTGAATTGCGCAAAAAAAATTTGGTATTCCTTATTAATGAAAGCGAATTCCAGACCGAGTAGTTTTTACGGTGCAGTAGTTTAAAGGAACCAAAAACCTGTGATTTTAGAGAAAACCCACACCTCGGCGAGAAAGTTTTAAGTGTTAGTGGTTTGACCCATTCAGAAAGCGATAGTGTAGCATTCATGCATAGTAGCTACTACTGAATACGTGGATGAACGTGATTAAGTTCAGGTATAATAAAGACTGTATTCTGTAAAAAAAATTAGGGTTAGGACATTAATCTAAATAATACAACGCAATTCAAGAAACTTCATCGTGGCTCAAAAAAGGTCATGTTCATAAAGGGGAAACGTTGTAGAAGGAAATTAAGTTACTTGAAGAATCAGAAACAGTTGCGTCTTAACTCCAGGAAGATTCAAAAATTAGCATGCAGCAAGGGATATTAGCGATTATAGAATGCCTGAAACCTTCGCTTCCGTGCATGAATCGATCAGTTGTATTTTAGAAAGTCGTTATAACCAAAACAGAGTTCAGATTACCCCCAAAACTAGATGATGATGATGATGATGATGATGATGATGATGATGATGATGATGATGATGATGATGATGATGATGATGATGATGATGATGATGATGATGATGATGATGATGATGATGATGATGATGATGATGATGATGATGATGATGATGATGATGATGATGATGATGATGATGATGATGATGATGATGATGATGATGATGATGATGATGATGATGATGATGATGATGATGATGATGATGATGATGATGATGATGATGATGATGATGATGATGATGATGATGATGATGATGATGATGATGATGATGATGATGATGATGATGATGATGATGATGATGATGATGATGATGATGATGATGATGATGATGATGATGATGATGATGATGATGATGATGATGATGATGATGATGATGATGATGATGATGATGATGATGATGATGATGATGATGATGATGATGATGATGATGATGATGATGATGATGATGATGATGATGATGATGATGATGATGATGATGATGATGATGATGATGATGATGATGATGATGATGATGATGATGATGATGATGATGATGATGATGATGATGATGATGATGATGATGATGATGATGATGATGATGATGATGATGATGATGATGATGATGATGATGATGATGATGATGATGATGATGATGATGATGATGATGATGATGATGATGATGATGATGATGATGATGATGATGATGATGATGATGATGATGATGATGATGATGATGATGATGATGATGATGATGATGATGATGATGATGATGATGATGATGATGATGATGATGATGATGATGATGATGATGATGATGATGATGATGATGATGATGATGATGATGATGATGATGATGATGATGATGATGATGATGATGATGATGATGATGATGATGATGATGATGATGATGATGATGATGATGATGATGATGATGATGATGATGATGATGATGATGATGATGATGATGATGATGATGATGATGATGATGATGATGATGATGATGATGATGATGATGATGATGATGATGATGATGATGATGATGATGATGATGATGATGATGATGATGATGATGATGATGATGATGATGATGATGATGATGATGATGATGATGATGATGATGATGATGATGATGATGATGATGATGATGATGATGATGATGATGATGATGATGATGATGATGATGATGATGATGATGATGATGATGATGATGATGATGATGATGATGATGATGATGATGATGATGATGATGATGATGATGATGATGATGATGATGATGATGATGATGATGATGATGATGATGATGATGATGATGATGATGATGATGATGATGATGATGATGATGATGATGATGATGATGATGATGATGATGATGATGATGATGATGATGATGATGATGATGATGATGATGATGATGATGATGATGATGATGATGATGATGATGATGATGATGATGATGATGATGATGATGATGATGATGATGATGATGATGATGATGATGATGATGATGATGATGATGATGATGATGATGATGATGATGATGATGATGATGATGATGATGATGATGATGATGATGATGATGATGATGATGATGATGATGATGATGATGATGATGATGATGATGATGATGATGATGATGATGATGATGATGATGATGATGATGATGATGATGATGATGATGATGATGATGATGATGATGATGATGATGATGATGATGATGATGATGATGATGATGATGATGATGATGATGATGATGATGATGATGATGATGATGATGATGATGATGATGATGATGATGATGATGATGATGATGATGATGATGATGATGATGATGATGATGATGATGATGATGATGATGATGATGATGATGATGATGATGATGATGATGATGATGATGATGATGATGATGATGATGATGATGATGATGATGATGATGATGATGATGATGATGATGATGATGATGATGATGATGATGATGATGATGATGATGATGATGATGATGATGATGATGATGATGATGATGATGATGATGATGATGATGATGATGATGATGATGATGATGATGATGATGATGATGATGATGATGATGATGATGATGATGATGATGATGATGATGATGATGATGATGATGATGATGATGATGATGATGATGATGATGATGATGATGATGATGATGATGATGATGATGATGATCGTATATCATCAGTGGTGGGAAATGTTATAATTTCTCTCATTACGACCCAGCTATTCCTATTGCTTAGTTTTCTTGGACACCAATTCACTCGACAAGTCCCCAAATCAGAACACGATTAAACAGAAACGAAATAATATTCCAAATGAAGATGGTAGATTGAAGTAGGAATTACGATAAGAAAAACGTTAGTATATTTATAGTCTTTACACGAGAAGAGTTTAGGATCTTCTGTCAGCATCCGCTAGCGCTGATTGGTTAAGAAATAACCAACCAGCGTGCCTCAGCATAATCCTGCACGGAACGTGCTTTAATCAAATGTATACTCCGCTAACAGACAATGACTCAAAAAACGAGGTACTCTCTAACGACCTTACTAAAGTACATTTAGCAGAGATGCCTTGCTTGAAGCGAGTCAAACTAAAGTAGTGAAAATCTGAATACGTTAACTATTTGACAATTCGTCTTTGGTCTACTAAGTAAACTTAATGTAGGGAAACTAACGAGGCGAGTCATAATGCATCCTAGAAAGCTTAAGGAATCCGCACCTTTTGTGGAAAAAACCATTGGAAGTTCTCTCTTCAAAACATGCTCGTGAAAATTACTGTTCAGTCAAGGCAGCAAGCGAAGCTTTTAAGCTCTTAAAGAATATTATTCGCAGAGAATCACCAAACTATCTGGATGAAAAATTGATGCCCATCGGAAAGTATTAGGCTTTAAAACAAATTAGTGGCACAGGAAATCTGATGTTGTCTGGACAACCACAAGGTACCTACAGATGAAACCGTCAAAGCAACAAGCTTTCTGACAAAGCCCTGCACATAGCATTTTTGTCGAAGTTGAGTGACATTGGAATCAAGGATAGTTGACTTTTGGTTAGACCTAAACGAAATGTACGAATCAACCTGAAGTTGTAGGAGGAAATAGTGTTTGATGAAATCTCCTAAGGTAGTCTTTGGACAACTAGTATTGCTATGGATCTGCAAGGTTTTCCAGGTTTACTGTCGTCCTTAGTCTTGCTTTATGCCAATGATAGGTACAAAACGGAGAGGGCAGTGCAAAGCTTCAAAAAGACTTGAATTAACTACTAGGATGTTTAATAATATTTTTAAGTGCGATATGATGAATACTGAACAAGTCACAAATAAATACTAGTGAATAATGTTGACGTACCCCATAACCAGACAGTGATTTATGGACCATTATCCAACAAGATTCGAACAGCTCTTGTATAATGTCCGGCAGAAGCTACTAAGAGTTTCGGAACCCTTTGGGAAAAACGTAAAGCTTTTAGCTACATATATATCAGGACATTTATGGCATCTTGTATGTCAGCCATTTAACCAAACCCCGAGGATTCGATACGATGAGCTACTTTTTATTTAAAGTCAGATGTTGAAAAAAAGTTTAAAATACTCCAACTCAGTTGATCATTAGAATCCCAAAGCTGTGGTATGCCTTAACCATACCTATTCTCTTTCAAATACGGAAGGACTGAAGGTGACTAGATCAGTCTTCAAATTGCCAGATAATTTAGGATTTGACATGCCTTCACATCTCATGTCTTTTAGAAGAGAATTTACTATAACACTACAAAATAAATCACTAGCAGACAAACAAACACTTTTGGTTGACTAATGACTTTATTAAACTGCCAACCACTTCAACACTTGGTTGCAGACACTATCAGCAATGAAGATAAGATTAGATCAAATGAAACTCTTTATAGACAGGATTTACACAGGCCTTTCGCTCCCTGACTTTCCCAAACTAAAAGCAGAATATATTCCGGTCGGAAAATAATCCGCAATGTACTTAAACTGATTATATCAATAAGAAATGGGTAACCATAATGAAGCGTCTCATTTGTATAACTGTTAGCTGGTTATGCTGTCATTTTCTGTAGACGCTTGCTTGTATATTCGAAGTAGAAACAATACGGAAGGAAATGAATAAGTATCCTAATACAATAGAGGTACTGTCAGTCAGTCAGTCAGTAACAACGTAGAACTTCGTACGTACGTACATCAGTTCGAGTTGCCACACCACATTAGCACAGAGATGCAGTTTTACTACACCTTAAGAAACTGTACACGCTTATGTGATTAGGAATTGCATGTGAACACTACATAGAGACTGAAAGAGCAAGTCATGAATATGACCATAATAAAACACAGCACTTTCGTAAATAAGTACTTAATTACATTGTATAATAACTCATGTTCCAAACTGACCTTTATTATGCGTAAAAAGTTTATATGGGCTCGGTGGAACTGAGCAGTTTGGATGTCAAACGATCTCAGTATGCACTGATACAAACTATTGAAGTACTAGTCACGGTAATAGATTAACTCTGACAGGAGCGCTAATGTCAAACAGGTGTTGAGTAGCTCATGCGTGTTCGTCAGTTTAAAAAGCATATACTTTTCAATATTCAACACGTCCAAAAGGTTCAAATGGTTGTGGACGGAATGGAAGAAGCTTTCGCTTAACAGGCTTACGTGTCTAGTAGCAGAGGATCATCAAAACCTCCAGGCAGGGACCTAGGTATGTTAACGATAAAAGAGGAAAAAGAAATTAGTAAATCATAGTGTGATACTATCCTTACTTACTTACTTACTTACTTACTTACTTACGCTTGTTACTCCCAATGGAGCATAGGTCGCCGACCAGAATTCTCCAACCCAATCTGTCCTGGGCCTTCTTTTCTAGTTCCATCCAATTCTTGTTCATTTTTCTCATGTCTATCTTTTTTTGGTCTTCCTCTTTTCCTTTGGCTTTGAGGATTCCATGTGAGGGCTTGTCTTGTGACGCAATTGGGTGCTCTCCTCAATGTGTGTCTTATCCAATTCCAGTTATTCTTCCTGATTTCTTCCTCCGATAAAATCTGGTTTCTTCTCTCCAGCAGTAGGTTGTTGCTGATAGTGTCCGGCCAACGGATCCGAAGTATTTTGCGTAGACAACTGTTAATAAACACCTGTATCTTCTGAGTGATCGCTCTCGTATTTCTCCAGGTTTCCGCCTCATACAGTAGAACTGTCTTGACATTTGCATTGAAAATCTTGACCTTGGTGTTGGTTGACAGTTGCTTTGAATTGCAGATGTTCCTCAGTTTTAGTATATTGTTCTGCACCTTCTTGATCTGCACCTTCACATCTGCATCAGATCCACCATGTTCATCAATGATGCTGCCCAAATATGTAAAGGTTTTTACATCTTCCAAATCTTCTCTGTCAATTGTGATTGGATCGGTGCATGCTGTGTTGTATCAGACAATCTTGCTTTTGCCTTTGTGTATATTGAGACCTACTGCTGCTGAGGCTGCTGCCACACTGTTCGTCTTCTCCTACATTTGTTGTTGCGTTTGGGATAGAAGGGCCAGATCATCTGCGAAGTCAAGATCGTCCAACTGCATCCTAGATGTCCATTGTATCGCGTTCTTTCCTTCAGATGTTGATGTCTTCATGATCCAGTCGATCACCAGGAGAAAGAGAAAGGGTGAGAGTAAGCAACCTTGCCTAACACCGGTCTTCACTTCGAAAGACTTTGTCAACTGTCCTCCATGCACGATTTTGCAGTGTAATCCATCATATGAATTTTGTATGTTATTGACTATCTTCTGAGGCACGCCGTAGTGTCGAAGAGGTTTCCATAGTGTTGTTCTGTCCACGCTATCAAATGCTTTTTTGTAGTCAATGAAGTTGATGTAGAGTGATGAATTCCATTCAATTGATTGTTCCACAATGATCCGTAGAGTTGCGATTTGGTCTGTACACGATCTATCCTTGCGGAATCCAGCCTGTTGGTCACGAAGTTGGGCGTTTAGGCAGTCCTTCATCCTGTTTAACAATACCCTCTTGGAGACTTTTCCCGGTATTCAAAGAAGAGTGATGCCCCTGTAGTTATCACAGTTGCTGAGATCGCCTTTCTTCGATATTTTGATCAGAAGTCCTTCTTTCCAGTCTGTTGGTACTTGTTCCTCATCCCAAATCTTATTGAAGAGAATGTGGAGTATTTTTGCAGTTACCGCTACGTCTGCTTTTAGTGCCTCTGCTGGAATGTTGTCCGGTCCTGCTGCTTTGCCACTCTTGATTTGTCTGATGGCCATGCTGATTCCTTCAATTGTTGGTGGGCCAACATTGATCGCGAAGTCCATGGATGCTGCCTTAATGTTGGGTGGGTTTAGTGGAGCTGTTCGATTCAAGAGTTCTTTGAAGTGTTCTACCCACCTGTTTTGTTGCTCATCAATGTTGGTGATTACCCCGCCTTCCATGCTTTTCACTGGTCGTTCTGGTTTGTGGCAATTTCCAGAGAGTTTCTTTATGTCATATAGTTGTCTCATGTTTCCTTCTCTTGCAGCCTTTTCTGCCGTCATTGCTAGATCTTGCACATATTTACGTTTGTCGGTTCTGATACTCCTCTTCACTTGTTTGTTTGCTTCCGTGTATTCAGCTTGTGCCTTGGTTTTTTCGGCTCTTGTTCGACTGGTATTGATTGCTGCCTTCTTGTTCCTCCTTTCTTGAATCTTATCCAGTGTATCAAAAGTGATCCATTCCTTGTGACGGTGCTTCTTGTGACCCAGGACCTCATGACATGTTGAAGTGATTGCCTTTGTGATATTTTCCGCCCCGTTGTCCAGTGCTTCTTGAGTTTCAATTTCATCTTGACGACAAGCAAGTGATGATCTGAGGCTATATCAGCTCCTCTCTTGGTTCTCACGTCCTATATAGTCGTCCTGAACGTTTTGTTGATGCAAATATGGTCGATTTGGTTTTGCGTGGTGTGATCCGGTGAAGTCCATGTGGTTTTGTGTATGCGTTTATGTGGAAATATGGTGACGCCTATGACCAGTTTATTGAAGGCACATAGGTTTGCAAATCTCTCACCATTTTCGTTCCTTTCTCCCAGTCCATGTCGTCCCATGATGTCTTCATATCCAGTGTTGTCCGTTCCAACCTTGGCGTTGAAATCTTCCATCAGAATGGTCAGGTCCTTTGTTTGGCACTTCTCGACGATTGACTGCAGCCTATTGTAGAAGTTATCGTTAGCGTCTTCGCCTGGAGTCCCTCCGGGGGCTACTGCCAGTCCCAAGCCCGGATAAAGGAGGAGGGTTGGGCATGGGGTTAGCGTCCCCATCCCGTAGAAAACTAACTCGCTAAAAAACGCTAACCAGAAAAATTATTCAAATTATACTATCCTTAGTCCTTAAGAATAGATCAAGTTGCCTCTTAAAAGACTCCTAAGGAGTCGCTTGGACTAGCTCGGCCGGCAGTGAATGTCAGCATTTGACAACTCTTAAGGAGTAGAAGTTTTGTCTACAGTCCGTTCTGCTATGTTGTGTTCCCAGGTAAGTGTTGGAACTAAGCTTAAGTTGGTGTTCGAGTGGATGTTCAAAAGTGTTAAGGATACTGTAAGCCATCAGAAGGTCACCTCCAAGACGTCTATACTCTAATGGGTAAAGGTTAAGTGATTGGAGGCGCTCTTCGTAAGGTTTAAATTTGAGTCCTCGTACTGATTTCGTGGATACGCTCCAGGGTGTCCTTATCCTTTTGGAGTGAGGGGGGAAAATACTATGTTTCCGTACTCTAAATGAGGACGGATAAATTTATTGGAGATTATATGGAAAGTTCTTCCGTCAAACTGGCCAAAAATGAGCTTCAATGTTACCAGTGCAAGATTTGCTCGGAAGGCATTTTTGTCACAGTTGGCATAAGACTTTAAATCGTATGGCACCAGGACTTCCAAGTCTTTTTCGACTTGAGATACTACTAGAGAGGAGTTTCCTAAGTTATAACTGTAGTCTGCGACATGTCGCAGATAGACTACTTTACACTTTGAAGTGTTGAAGGTCAGTCCGTTATCGTCTGCCCAACATTGAAGTCGAATCAGAGCCTCCTGAAGTGCCTGTATATCGTCTTGGTTGTGCATCTCTCTCCAAAGTTTCACGTCATCGGCGAAAAGTAATAGGTCTGACGTTACCTGTTGAGGAAGATCATTTATGTAGATCAATAAGAGAAGAGGTCCTAGTACTGAGCCCTGGTGGACCCCGCCATGACATTCCATAGCCTGAGATAAAGTGAAATTAATCCCGACACTAAAATGTCGATTGTTCAGGTGTGAAGTGAGCGAATCGATCGGAGGTGGTATGATACCCAATCGTTTGAGCTTAATGATATGACATGTATGGTTAACCTGTAGTGGCATTGGACCATAACCACACTATCCTCAAAGCTGAATACGAGATTACTCGGAAAATAGGTATTCAATATTTAACGCGAAGAAATACCTAACGATGGAGAAGGCGCGAATAATGAATTGAATAGACTAGAGTTGATCGAACGGCATGGCTCGGCCATGCAGGCGTGGTCTCTGCTGAATGTTACCTTATATCTTCTATTCATATTAAATATATTGTTCTTTCTCTAGCCTAACCTTGTTCTACGTCATGTATTGGTAATTGATACGATACAGTGAGTTGGTGTAGTTGATGGTGTGACTTCCACGTAAGATCTTATAGATTAGGCAGTCATATCATGACAAATCCACAGATTTAGGATTAGGTCTATTATTAGAGCAGTACTAATATCATAGTAGACCACAATTCTACATTGGCGAGCCCAACTAAAGAAACGCAACCTATTATTGCTAATCGTTATTTCCACCTTAACCTTCTCAATCGGTTTTTATTTTTGTTAACCCAGTATTTGTATAGTCCTTTGAATAATGGTCACATATGTTATCGTGATGTTATATCTATTAGTTCACATAACTTACTAGCTCAATCGATAATAAAAGTTGATCATCTATATCAACTAATTAGCTTTGATGGTTCGTTAACAAGCTTTAATAGCATTTACATGCTTCAGCGGCATAGACTTGTTTAAACATCAAGCTCTAGCAAATATGACCTGTAAATAGCGTAAATATACATTGACTAACAATGCGATCAAGGACTAAATAGTTAACTGGATCTAATTCTCAGTGTTCCTTCACTTAACACCTCATCCTGTTCTAAACTGCACTATCCTGTAATACCTTTTCTTCCGACCACTGCCTGCCTAATTTCATATTCTCGAGTTCCATTGCCAAACAACAAGGATGACACTTCTCCAAAAAAATACGGTGAGTTCCAGCTATAAGTTTTCTGCAATCATAAGTTCATTTTAGATGGCTCATTCAATGGCACACACAGTTATCTGGATTCATTCGATCGTCCTCATCCGAGCGAGTGGCAAAAACGCCAACAGCATCAAACACACTGGAATTAATTGCCATACTGCATGTTTTATTCTGGATACTTTTGGATCATTTCTACTCCACGAATGGCGTTATATATGTCGTCCACTGAATAATCTAATTTTTAAAAATAATCCAGGCGAGTTCAACTATTTTACTTAATGATTTTTTGTACTTAACATGTATATGTTTTCCAGTTGCTTTTGCCATAAATTTGTAAGTATCCCTAGGCTAAATGCAGTAACTTCTTATGGAATGTTTATAACGTATCATATTCCTGCCTGGAGTTTTATAAGCAGTCTTAGCTTGAAAATTATTTTCTGGTCATGTTCATTATTTTTAAATCGTCATATACGTCAACAACCTGCACGTTACCCTGGCCCGTACATGCGTTGCACTATATCTCCATGTCTTCTAAATTTAGAAATCATCTGGATCGCCTCTAACATTTATTAATAAACCCATCATAGTCGTTGTTGCTAATCGTATTTGGATTTATGGATTGGTTTATCATATTAGCAGTCTAAAATGCAAACATAATTTAGATAATAAGATTAAAAATTTAGGTACTATCAACTGCACTAGTAAAATTACTAAATCCTCAGGTAGTTGTTGGTTGAACAAACTTTTAAAATCAAAACTCCGTAGCCTACTAGAATTAACATTAAACAAATATTTCTGAATTGAAATTTATAATTAAATTAGGCGTCTCGGATTCTTTAACGTTATAAATTTCTGATAATTTTGAACCACCTAAAACAACAATGCCTATTTTTCCACTGGCCAATCTTCAATCAACACTATAACTATTTAAACAATAGTTTCAGGATATCTTCATAAAGCATTGTCATGACTTGACAATCACGTAATATGATTGATAAAATTAATGAAACTATTAACAAAATCGGTCAGCAAATTGACTTATAATTATCACTAGTGTTGTTTTTCTTCATTCACTACAGATGATTACAGTATGTTTCTCTATCAGTTGCTCATTCAGTAAATATCTCAAAACTTTGTCAGTCTAATTGATGGTTTAGCGACACAATCATGCATGCAAATAATCAGTATAAGCAGTCGAGCAAATATCCTGCAAACTGAAAACATCAATGTCGAATTTACCCCAACACTGACTAAGGTTCAAGCTATTATCATAGGCATGAGTTGGGAGTGCACTCCCCTTGGTTACAACTTATGTTCTCCCTGATAATCACATGAGCATCACTCACTATTAATCATCTTGTAAAAAATTATTTAGCCAAATACACCTTGCAGCACCACATCACTTAGTAATATGACACACAGGTTTAACTAATTTCAATAACGTATAACCACTATATCTCAATTAAATCGTGTTCCGCCTTATGATAAACTGCATACTTTCAACTAACTTGTATACCCAATCAGCCGGCAAGTATAGATATAAATAAATAGTCTGCCGCAGATCAGAACATTGAGTCTAGAGCATGTCTCTTAAGAATACACTCATGTTTAACGATTTGTTTCTAGCTATCTGTCCAAAATTCACATAATTATCACTCACGTATTTAAATTTTGTTTTGATAACCATTCACGTGTATTAGTAGTATTACTAAATTCTATCACGGTCAGGTAAACATGGGGTTGAGAAAATCTCCCCGTAACTAAAACCGTATCAAACTAACTGGAACACTAGTTGGAATTCTTCTCCGCGGTAATACTTTTGTTCCTTCAGTTAGCCTACTAATACAGATGCAATTGGAAATCGACTCATATGGACAACTTACCGGCATAATCGTTATTTGATTTCATAAGTTAGACTAAAAGTAGTACTAATATTAACATTTCTACAATATTCATAACTTTAATATTTCTAAACACAAAATACATACTACCTATACGTTAAGTTGTCAACCAACGGCTATTACACACGCATCGTTTTATTATTACTATTATTGTAATCTCAATTTTTTTTATTGCTCAAATAATCACTCAAATTTTCATTGTAAGCGTTTTAAGCATGAAGGCAGATATTTTAAAATTATTACATGTATTTCCCGACCAGATGCTGCCGTCTTTTTGATTTATCTTTCAGCTTGTCATCACCCGGAGGATTCTTATTATCCTTGGTAACCTCCGGCGCGCGACGACCCCATCCAATTTGGTATCGAACCAACACTACGTTGATTCTGGTGGGAGAGTAGTGTAGTGGCATTGGACCATAACCACACTATCCTCAAAGCTGAATACGAGATTACTCGGAAAATAGGTATTCAATATTTAACGCGAAGAAATACCTAACGATGGAGAAGGCGCGAATAATGAATTGAATAGACTAGAGTTGATCGAACGGCATGGCTCGGCCATGCAGGCGTGGTCTCTGCTGAATGTTACCTTATATCTTCTATTCATATTAAATATATTGTTCTTTCTCTAGCCTAACCTTGTTCTACGTCATGTATTGGTAATTGATACGATACAGTGAGTTGGTGTAGTTGATGGTGTGACTTCCACGTAAGATCTTATAGATTAGGCAGTCATATCATGACAAATCCACAGATTTAGGATTAGGTCTATTATTAGAGCAGTACTAATATCATAGTAGACCACAATTCTACAAACCTTATCAAAAGCTTTTGAGAAATCTAGGTAGATGATATCAACCTTCCTCTTGTGATCGAGGATGTTTGTGCATCTATTCGCCGCAGTCAGCAGGTTACTTATACAAGAGTAACCCTTTCTGAAACCATGTTGTTGGTGTGAGAATAAATTTAAGGACAGTAAATAATCATTTATACCATCGCATATCAGGGACTTCATGATTTTTGAAGGTATTGAGAAAAAAGCCACCGGTCGATAACTTGAAGGTTCGCTGCGTCGACCTCCTTTGAAACTTGATGTGATGTGAGCCAGCTTCCAATTTTCCGGTATTTTTCCTCAGCTTAGCGAGTGTGAGAACATCACGCAAAGCGGCGTTGCCAGGATTGAGGCTGCTTCCCTTAGTATGACAGAATGAACCATACCCAGGCCAGGAGAAGTGTCAATTCTTAAGTGCTGCAGTTTCTGGAAAACCAAGTCAGCGCTCACGTTCACTTCGGAAAGTCCTTTGGAGTTGCAGATGAAGCTTTCGTCAGTATAGTTTATGTGGGTCGGTTGAAATGTCCCAGAGAATTGTTCAGTCAAGAGTTTAGCGGCGTCGCCGTCGTCGTTGGTCGGGCCGTTAAGACCTGGCAGTTGGGAAACTCCAGTTTTGGCTTGACGAAGAGAGGCTGCATAACGGAATAAGCTTTTCGGATTAGAGAAAAATTTGTCCATAAGCTTTTTCTGGTACTGAAGCCTGTCATCTCTTATAGCCTTCGTGCATATGTTTCTTATATGTTTGTACTGCCTGTACGCTCCGTTGTTGTCAGTTCGTTTGTACTCTGCCCAACAGTGCCTTTTGCGGCACTCGTTGTTGTTATGTTGAGATCCTTCTAGTTTAGTAATGATCTATAGCATCATTCAAACACTAAAAAAGATTAAATAAACCCCGAGTATTCTTTTAAATAAGCATCAGACAGTTTCGATTCAATCGCTTTCTGCAGTAAATTACACAATTAATGCCTCAAGCTTCGAACCGTCTAAATGTATTTTGACTCTATTTTATATTCTCTCCTAGGCAGGTGCAATGACAGTAACGATAACGAACGTATAAAATCAATCGTAGAACAGTAAGGAATCAAAATATTAGGAACTAATTACTTAATCATGAAAATCCTGATAACCCAAAAGTAATATTCTGTTCACAAAGGTAAAGATTATCATTCATCAGGTGAATTGAAAGTGAATAATCATTAGTATTGTTATTGTCATTATTCACGAACATTTTATGAGTACATATGTGTTGTGAAGAAATTATTTCGGGTTTATTCAAAAATGTTATAATACACAAGTTTCAATAACGTTAGCATTATATTTTTCATATTTAAAAAAGAGAGTAATAATAATAGAACAATAATGATAAATCAGGTCATGCAGTAGACAAATCGAAATCGTTTCGAGTTATCTATCGTATACCTCCATCATTTCCCGACGGAGTCCGTTCCCGTCTCCTATATATAGCTGAAGCAATTGAAATTCGTACATATAACCCCAATTTATGTGTACAGAAGAAATACGTGACCTCCTATCCCTTCAATGGCCAGTTATAACTTAACTAAAAAAATTTTTAAATTTTTTTATTTTTTAAATTTTATTATTATCATTATTTATTTTATTCTATTTGTGTTATCATTAACGTTATTTCCACATCCATTATTTGTTTGTAATTTTTCGCCTCTCTGTATTTTTCACTATCTAATTATTTACACACATCTTATTACGTAATGATTTTAATGTTTTGTGATTACTATTCCTAGTCTATTTCCCCATGTTTATTTGACCTTCTATTTCCAACGATTAACTATTGATAAGAGTTTTGTTATTGTATTTTATTATTCTCACTATTATCAGTTCATCTGTCTTCCTACTATCAACTTGTACTTTTACCTATTATGTGTAGTGACTTATTCTATTTCATTGTGATTATTGACTCATATTGCCTTGATTGGTTTAAAATTTCGTATAATTATTCATGTATATTAGAGTAAAGCCTGATGACGATCTAATTGAAAACAATTGTTCGCTTATATGTGTTGTTCTAATTTTCACAATGGGAATCTTTAATATTCTAAAATCAGGTTCTGCGTAATTGAGAAGAAGGAAAGGAAGAAAATAAGAGGATAGAAATAAGTGTTTCCAGAGCTTTAGGCTTAACGTTAAGCCGGGTTTGAAAAGAGAAATGGTATAGACTTATTTTTATTTCTAATAGCAAAATAGAACTTAAATCCCGAAAAAGCACTTCGCTTGATGAATGAGTGGAACTTGTCATTCTAACGCCTATGGAGATTTTTGTCTTAACTAGCACTTTAGGGAGTTGTGATTTACAGTAGAAACAGGGGATAATTAAATTTTTCGAACCACAGTGGGTATAATTATAGCAGATCTATGCACCCGAATGCAGTATGAAAAGCTTAGTATCGGACCTGAGGTAGGCATGGAAACTGAAGTATAAAAATTTTATATGGATGATCAGAACACAAAAATGTATCAGTCTAGTGGTTTCAGGCTTTCAAAGGTGGTTTAGCATTAATCGGTTCATGATTTCAAAGAAGTTAAAAAGTCTACACAACCCTATACTGAAAATGTTCATGCGCTCACTAATTGCTAGATTCAAGAGGAAATTTCCGGATTTCCAATGAAAAGCCGTGACCAGTGGAGTTCAAGCTCTATATAATGTGAGATAGTTACCCACCCAAGATAGTGAGATACAGTTGCAGAACATTATAAATGGATTAAAGCTAGACATCAACACTGTTGGGTGCCAACTCAGTGGTCAAGAGTCTAATGTCTTCCTTCCGATTCCAGTTGCAAAGAAGCGGATGCTCATTGTCAAGAAGTGTCATACTATGGCAAAACGGCAGTTCAGTGATTTCAGGTATATAATAATAATAATAATTTGTTCTCAAATAACAGTCTGTTACATGAGGCATGCCAGTTTACAGGCAAGATCAAATTGATACAAATGATACAATATACACTGTAATAAATTACATAGGGTCTTGAGTAGGCTTCGTATATTAGCGAATTGTCTAGTTTGCTTGTAATAGGATTTCTGGGTAGGAAGTGAAACCAATTCAACGTTCGTAACACGACTTAAAGAGGTATTTTGCGTGATGAGTCAACATCAATACCATAAGTTCGTGACATCCCACTAAATGTTGGTTTAAAATTGCCCGGTCGGTGATTTCATTGAAAACATATGAAAACTAATGGCGGAGCAAACTGGATGTGGTGTACTTTAGAGCTGATTGAAGTTATACTTATTGAGAGGATTTAAAAGCACACACATCAGTAATTTCTAATATAATGTTTAAACATCTAAGTTCCAAAGATACATCTCAAAATAATATTTGGAGATTAGACTGTGGAAGTGACAGTAAAAAATAAGCACTTCGAAAATCCCTCACATGTGTCTTAATAATAATATATTTCTGCATCAGCAGGTACACGCCATTTTTACAGACATGATCTATAAATCACGGAATTTGTTGGCGCACAGCATGTTTCCCAACTTTTTAAGTTTATAGTTTTTATAAAGTAAACTCGTAGAGTGCTTGATGACCTTGAGGAGACGCGTTTGTTCCAGACGGTAGAAGTTCCATACCCATGTCCTCAGAGCAAGATTCTGAAGAAAAAAAGAAAGGGAAACAGAAGAGCACCGAGGCACTTGGATATGAACGCCAAACGTTGCTTAACATTGTGTAGTAGAACAGATTGAGGTATAATAAATTAGATTAAATCCATATTATCTCTTGTTAGAGTAAAATGAAGTCAGAGGCTACATATAAGTGAGTGTAGTAATAAAGAACAACGAGTTGTGATGTTTAAAAAGTTGAAGTAAGCTCACATGAAGGAAGGGAAGTCAAGGTTGGTACAAGGAAAGTGGTTTATTAGAAGGGAGTGTGCATATAGAGGGTGAGGTGTTATGAGTAGTAATAACTATGTCTTTTATTGTATAATTTTTTATTTATTTCTTTTTATGTCGATCCGATGCTAACCACACAATCCTAGTGTAAAAATCCGAGTTAGCATGTTATAAATTGTCTTAGTAGAATAGCTAATCCAACATAAAATTGGAAACATGAGTCTGAGTTGTGAGCGTAGGAAGACAATCTGTATGACAGAATAACTGAATTGCTTTCAATCATAAAGAGCTCGAAACGTACAAAATGTTCTGCCCCACAAACACGAGTGGATTGAAGCCATCGCTCTCACCATCAATGCTTGCTGGTCAGTAACTCCACCCTCCCTCCTTGTGTGATAATAATAATATATTTCTGCATGTGCAGGTACACACCGTTTTTACAGGCATGATCTATAAATTACAACATTTGTTTATTCACAAAATGTTTCCCAACTTATTAAGTTTATAGTTGTTATAAAGTGAAATCGTAGAGCGCTTGCTGCAAACTATGACCTTGAGAGGATGCGTACATCAAGCTCGTTCCAAACGTCAGAAGTTTCATAACTGTTCTCTCAGAGCAAGATTTTGAAGAAAGAAAAAAAAGAGAAACAGAAGAGCAGCAAGGCACTTGGATATGAACACCAAACGTTGCTTAATATAGTGTAGTAGAACGGACAGAGGTATAATAAATTAGAATAAATTCATATTATGTCTTGTTAGTGAAATGAAGTCAGATGCTACATATAAGTGAGTGTAGTAATAAAGAACAACGAGTTGTGATGTTTAAAAAGTTGAAGTAAGCTCACATGAAGGAAGGGAAGTCAAGGTTGGTACAAGGAAAGTGGTTTATTAGAAGGGAGTGTGCATATAGAGGGTGAAGTGTTAAGAATATTAATGACTACATCTTTTATTGTCTAACTTTTTTTTCTTTTTTTGTTTTTCCGATGCCAGCCACACAATCCTAGTGTAAAAATCCGAGTTAGCATGTTATAGGTTGTCTTAGTAGAATAGCTATTCCAGCATAATATTGGAAACATGAGTTTGAGTGGTGAGCGTAGGAAAACAATCTATATCACAGATTGATTGACTTATTCTCAGTCATGAGGAGCCTGATACATACAAAATGTTCTGTCCCCACAAACATGGGTGGATTGAAGTTATCGCCCTCACCATCAATGCTTGCTGGTCAGTAACTCCACCCTCCCTCCTTTTGTGATGTTAGGCTCATTTGGCATTATTTTTGTATATACGTCATACCTCGCACAATCCTCTGTTTCACAAACTGTTGGAAAGCACTATTTCTATAAGTACCATTTTACAAGCTTATCAGGCAGTTACAAGCTATGGACTGTGGGTAAAGCATCGATACAGTGCCTCTGTTGACTATAGTATAAAGTATAGTTTGCCAATCAGAGTATAAGCGTTGAGAAGGGTATATTGTAGGATAGTTGTTTATTTAAGCAGGCGGAAAAAGTATAGAAGTATATGAGTTGTGGATATGGGAACGAGTGGAGAAATAATATTAATTGCTAGTCAACATAGTGTACTGAAGAGTAAAAAGTTAATACAGGATAAACAGGAAGGAACTCACAGTAACTTGGTGCTGATTTTATTTTCTGTTGTCCTAACCAGTTGATTGGTAACAGGCTCCATAGATGCAAGACCACTGGTAGTAGGCAGCCGGTTGTGCGGTCCTCTTGACGTTTTAGGGTGGTAGTGAGTGGCCCTTATCGACCGAGTTTAGTTTAACAGTAATGATAAGTCCAGTGAGTTATCTGTCTACTTCAAGTGAACAAATAGGGTGGAAAAAGTGATTAATACAACTGCAAAGTAGAAAAAATAAGGCAAACTGACCTTGAAGTCCATTTTGGTCTAGACATGGAGAGAGCCTATGATGTCTGAGTGGGGCGCAGATGTGTTCGTACGTGCAAGATCAGTGCAAGTGAGGGCTTGATCAAGCAGTTTTACAAACGTATGTAATTCATCTGCCATGCGAGTTTCGAAGGGAAGACTGTTCCATATTATTGCATACTTGGTAAGAAAGAAGTTTTCCCGAGTTTTTGATCTGTATTTCTCAACGTTGACCGTAGATACTTTGTTTCGAAGTCCGTATTCATGTGAATCTCGGGCAAGAATTATCTTACATGTTAAATAAGTAAGGTTTTTGAGTAGCTTGAATTAGAGAATCAAATTAGACCTAAGCCTTCTCTTCCAAAGGGGTGCTATTCCTAAAATTTGGTATCGGGAACTGTAGTCAATGACTGAGTCAGCCTTAAGTACTTTGCGGTTGAAGTCTCGTTGTATTCCTTCCACCTTTAGTATATCAGATAGGTATAGGATGAAAAATAAGAACGAGCAGTATTCAAAGATAGGTCTTACACAAACTTTGTAAAGAAGGATTTTAGATTCATTTTGATAGAAATTACAAAGAATGAATCCAAGCAATTTCCGCATTTTGGATGATTTGGCTGAGATGTGTTCAGAGAAATTAAGACTGTGTGAGTATTGTACCCCTAGGTCAGTTACTGATGCCAGTCTGGGCAGTGTGTACTTTCGAAAACAATACTGACATCCCCTACGGCTAGGCACTAAGTATTAGTTTGACTCGTTGGTGGGATATTGTTGTCCGCAATACTGAAGAAAATTAAAAACCGGAAATGGTTTCCTTTCATTTTGCCGATAACATCATAAAGGACAGTTAGGAATGAACATGCGGATAGTTAGTCACAGGAGGCAGCAACAGTTATTTTAGCTAAGAAAAAACGAACTTCGGCTTTGGATATCTTGAATACAAGTCAAAACAAAACCGATTTCCATTTTAAAACATAAGACTAACCATCTTGACTGAAGAAATACACTGACTAGAGTAGAAGCAGCAAAAACCTAAAAAACAATGCTGATTCGAAGTAAATTTCACACCAACATGTATAACATTACACTAACTGCGGCATCTTAGCGTTACTGACCAGCAAACATGAAGGTGGGGAGATAACTTCAATCCACCCATGTCTGTAGGGCAGAACATTTTGTTTAATTACGGCTCCTTATGGTTTAGTGGGATGCCACGAACTTATGGTATTGAAGCTGATCTATTCACGCGAAATACCTCTTTAAGTCGTGTTACGAACGTTGAATTGGTTTCACTTCCTACCTAGAAATCCTATTACAAGCAAACTAGACAATTCGCTAATATACGAAGCCTAATCAAGACCCTATAATAACTGGGGGGAAAATATTTTTTTAAAAAAAAACGAAAGAGGCTCTAATAGCTTCGATATTATAGGGAAGACAGCCAAATGTATATCACAATACTGCTTCTAGCACTATATTTTATTTTATAATCACACATAATCTTATACTATCAGCTCTTTTCCGAATCGCCCCCATTTGTCAGTTGTATGTCCACTCACACCTTGTCAACACTTATTTTCTTTAACCTATTAAAATGCTCTTTCTTAACATATACCTTAATAAAGGAAAATTAGACTGAGTAATCATACCTTAAGCATTCTTTCATGAATATTGGCTACTCTGCCTCTCGTGTTTTCTTTTACTTGCTCCCTCTTTCAGCCCCCTTGAGATATGGAACTGGTGACTTCATCCTGCACCATCCTTAAAGCCTTGGATATCCCAGAAGGAAATAAGATTGCGATTTTTAGAAGCCCATACCTTCAATGGACCTATTGTTGACCATCAGTCGCACATTCGCAACGCGACTTTCATGAAGCGCGCCAACTGTAATACTGATTTAAACCATCGACATTGATATCGTATAAATTATCAACCCAGCTATGTAATTTATTGCAGTGTATATTGTATCATTTGTATCAATTTGATCTTGCCTGTAAACTGGCATGCCTCATGTAACAAACTGTTATTTGAGAATAAATTATTATTATTATTATTATTATAACATTAATTACATAGCTACACAAAAGAAATAGCTAAAAGAAGCACAGAACGAAGAAAGCCGGCCGCCATTACGTACAAAGATGGCGGATATAATAATTCCCGCCACATTCTGATTGGTTGCTAAGCTGAAAAGCACATTTATGAAATTGAGTTGCGTTTAATTGCAGCCGTCTGTAAACATTTTGTTGAATGCACATCCATTTGCAAATCTGTCACCATTCTCATCCCTTTCTCTCAGTCACTTCACATTTTCCCATGATATCTTCATATCCGGTGATGTCCAACTTGACTTCGGCGTTTAGGTCTCTCATCAGAATGTTGAAATACTTTCTTGAACACTCCGCGATGATCGATTGCATTCTCTCAAAGGGCTGATGTCTATCGTCATCGTTGCCATCATTCGTGGGTGCATAACATTGGATAAAATTTATTGTGATTCCCTTTTTCATTGTTTTCAAGAATGCTTTGATGACGTTTGTGGAATTATAAGATCTTCGTCTAATAAGTGATTTGAATGCCTCTTTGGACGGCTTGGGTCCCATGGGTTTCGCTGATTCCGAGAATGCCATGTTGCACCTCCTCATTTACGTGGCTATTTGACTGATCCTCCCGCTCGCCTACATTCCCAGACATTCTATGAACCTGTATTTATTGTTGATCTGGTTGTTAAAAGGAGCATTGGCCTTGTGACTTTTGACGGATCTCGGCTTTTCTCATGAGATATTATAATTCTTTTAAATGAAGATCCTCCAACTCGAGGACAGAGTTTATATGGTACAAACCGTCTAATCTGGTTATCCCAACCCTCCTTGCTTACACGAGCTTGAGACCTGCAGTAATCCCAGAAGAGCTACATGATTTGTTGCTTTTTAATAATTGGTGTTACCTAGACAAAATTCATGAAAATAAAAGGCAGTGCATTCTTGCATATGCACTAGTGAATTGACAATTGTGTTTATACGTTGGTACCATACACTGAGTACTGTTGTTTAATCCGTTTCAAAAATTGCATCACATTCATGTTATCACCTCATGAAACACACAGCAAGTCCATACTTTATATTTGTGTGTTAGAATTGTGGCGATTCTAAGTGTTTATGCAGTACGACATTTCAGGAAGTTTACAGTTGTTATGGGGTTCAGTACCAAGACTTCTTACAGTCTTAATCTATATAAACGACCTCCTTCAGCAAACATCGTCTGTTTCATTACTTTTCGCTGACGATGCAAAACTACAGGGAGACGTTTTCAACCAAGATGATAAGTTGGCAATTCAGAAGGGTCTAACTCCACTTCAAAGTTGGACGGATAACAACGGACTCACTTTCAACACTTCGAAGTGTAAAGTAGTCTATCTGAGACATGTTGTACATTACGTATACAACCCAGGTAACTCCCCTCTAGTGGTACAACAAGTTGATAAAGATCTAGGAGTATTGGTACTCTACGACCTGAATTCTTGCGTCAACCATGACTAAAATGCTTTTCAGACGATCTCGCACTGGTAGCGCTGAGGCGCGTTGTTGGCCAGTGTGACGGCAGAGATTTCCGTTTGACCCTTGTTAATTTTATTCGGCTCCATTTAGAGTATGGAAATATGATGTTCTCTTCCTCGCTACACGGGTGAGCCACGAAACCAGTTCGGGTCACAAATTCAGACCATTTCGAGTATAGAAGCCTGAGAGATGACCTTCTATTACCTCCTGGCACCGTAAACACTCGCAGATACCCTTTTAAGTAATCGCTTAGACTTATTTCCAAAACAAACATCAGGATTAAAACCCAGAAGTTAGAGACTTTTCAAAGCAGGATGGACTGTAAGTATATCTACACTTTACGAGTCGTCAAATTCCTGAGTTTGCCTCTGACTGAGGTAGGTTGGGTGACCTCTCGTGAATTCACCAGGAGAAAAATTATTATATTTTTAAGGACTCATGACAGCATCTGACGATATACATATATTAAAGCATACCGAGTGATGACCTTGAGGCATCTAATTGTATTTTGCCAATATCTTTCTTCACGCCAATAAATAGACCTACGTTTCTACCTGGAGGTGTCGGTGATCTACCGCTGCTAGATATGGAAGCCCGTCATGGGGAAGCTTCATCGGACCACTTGTACTCCCATCATTAACTGTTTTAGGGCCAGCGAAGTGTCACTAAGTTAGTTTAAACTAACTTAGTGACAATTGTCACACCATTCACGTCTAACTTGAGTCGGTCTCCAATCATTTCGACATGGATCATCTAAGTTGGTGATCTACACTGTTTTTGTCTCTTAGATTCTGGTAGCATAAAAACATATGTACTTTTCCGACCAAGAATCGTCTCCGTCTAACAAAGTACACCCTAAAAAACAAATGGCTTACTAATTTCTATTCATGATACATTGTAGACTTTGGCCCTTGCTTGTAGCGTTTTTTCAAGCTCATCGGTACTCAGCTGCTTTTCCAGATGAAATGAGTCTACAAGATAATTGCGGTGTTCAGGAGGTAAGAACTTCACATCGTGGAGACTGTTTCTTACTCCTCCCATCTGGAGAACGCGTTTTGGTTCAGTATATGAATGGACTGCAAATATTAGGATTTAGTTTTGCTTTTTTCGGCCTTGCCAGTGCATTCTTAGGTAGTTTATACTTATATCTGACAATCACAGGACTATTGGATAGTGTTCTAATTCCATCTTTATCTCCAAATGATTCCAATAATTATCCTGTGGAATTTAGTTTAGCTGGTGGTTATGGACTTCCTATTTATACCGGCGTGCTGGTAAGTATTCTATCTTAAGAAATAATTTGTAGGTCTTATCCACTGGAGCGATGGCCTTACGCACAATTATTAGCTTGCGTTACACTTCAGTGAGTATTATCTAGTTTCCAAGTTAAAACTTGTCAACATATTGTCACATGTTATAATCAGGCTGATTTCGTTAGACCTTTTACGATTTACATTCGTAAACTTATGTTTAATATTCTTTCAGGAAGATAAATTGGATCTCATGTGACCAGCTGATAAAGCAGTTGGTTCAACTAAATACCCTAAGACAAAATCTAATTAAAGTACAGTGATTACTTTTGTAGCAAATTCTGTTATCGGACGCCTACATGATTTACTCTAACTCATGAACAGATAAATTAGTATTTTTCAGCAGGTGTGTACACTTATATTTACTCTTGTCAAGTATTCACTGATATTCTTGAGCGTCTTAATGTGTTTGCCTGCGTGTGTTTATTCATCAACTACTCCACTCGTCACATGCCTTTAGTCTGTCTTTTTCTGTCTGATTATAAATATTGAGCCACGTTTAATAAAAGTCAGTTGGCTATTTCTCCTGCATTATCAACTGTTTGAAGTATACGGTTTTGAATTCCGTATTCGACTTCCCATTATCTACGTTGTTAGTGGGATGTTTCGAAAAAAATATATAAGAATTCAATTAGGTCAGTCAGCTACAACGTACGACCAGGCACATATGTGCATCGGTTCAAGTTGCCATATCTCATTAGCACAACGAGATGAACACCGGATTCATAGAAGTGCTTAATTCAGTGGTGGTAATATATAAAAGAAGGATTGCATATGAGGACATAGTACCGGAAGAAAAATTCAAGTTCGACATATATTTTATTCAGATCAACGTCGTTTGGTCGTCCTTAGTCAAAGACGGGTACAAAAATCCACTTTATTCTCTGTTAGACAAGCTGAAAATCTTAATTGGAGGCACAATATTACCATAGCCTAAAGACTCAATAAGATCAACATCAGGATAAATGACATGAAGGAGTTAAATGGGCAATAAATAGCAATTGGTTAATGAAATGTTCACAAATTGAAGCTAAATGAACAGTCGCCAAGCATGTCACTGCTGTTTATTTCGATCCACTCCACTTGACATCTACCATGTATTTCCACCTTCTGACAGGTTTCGGTAGAACGAAATATTCCAAAACAGCATACTGATATTGAGTGTCAGTGTAAGGTGTTAGCTTAATTTCACCTTACTATAATTCTGAGCAGAGGTAGTTGTTTAGTCGGTTTCGGAATATTTGCTCAAAATTTTCCTGATAAAAACTGACATTTTAGTCTGATTTTGGTTTCAGCTACGGAGATTTTACATATCATTATGGTTGATACTGTTGTTAAACGTTGTTTATTGGTGTTGTTTAATAGCTGCTATATCCTATGGAAATTTCGCACCAGATCCGTCATCAAGTAAGGTAGGTTGTTTGTTTCAATGTCATTATTTTTTCCGTATACATGGACCTGCTTAGTGGTTATCCTGCTACATCGTAGCTGTGATTGTAGAGTTAGATTATCACAAAGGCTTAGGTATCATGATATTGTTCACTGTCCAGTAGACTTCTTAGTTCACAGTATGGGCTACAAAACTTAGATTGGCAGTTTTAGATATTAAGTAATGTTAATATCTCAATCGTTTAACGTAAAGAAATTTACCTCGACACGATAATTGTAGTTATAACACGAAATACATTAATACTAATTAGTGGCTTAATTGAGTAGAATTATACAAGAACTTAAGTAGTCACGAATTATTTAAAAATGTATATAGGATATATGCATATCAGTATTATCGTTTTCTTTGCATTACAATACCCCACACAATATAGACCTGTTTCATTTTGTACCTTATCTTAAATGAAGAGTTTTTCTATGATGTATGATTGGGACGTTCAGAACTTGTGGTTAGTGTTTCACGAATGTAAGTTTTCAACGTTTACCCGTTTTATAAGACTACAAAACCCATATCAACTTATTCATGACTCAAGTGATATTTTGTGAATTACTGGGTTTTAAAAAGTGCTTTATCGTATCTAATCTTTTTGATCCGATAGCTAACTATTGAAGTGTATATTATTAGCAATGATTTATCATGAAAGTATAACATTTGAGAAAGTAGTTTTTCACGACCAAATGATGTTCATCGAGTAACCGCTGGAAATCTTTGGCCAGTAAATAATTATTTCATTCTAAACAAGATCCACGACTAAATTTAGGGTTGCTAGATCAATCACTAACCATATTACGATTGATACGGTCAGAATTTAGTGGTTAACATTCATCAACTAAAAACATGTCGATTGTTTAACTAAACTCACTAAGTATAGCTTCACGTATTTTACTTCGTGCTACATTTATTGCACAAAAGATAGGTATACTACCCGAATTGTCAGATGAAAATAATTGCAGTGATATTTGAATCCATGTTACAATAATCAAAGACTGGGTTCCCGTAATCACCCAGTCTCTGTTACTCAAAAACCATACGTTTCAGTAGTTCTTCCGCTTATATCAACCCAAGATTTCTAAGAAAATAATTTTTATGTAACCAAACCTCTGAAATTAATAACTTTGAAACTTCTTCCTCTTCCACTTAATTTTTAGATTTCCAACTCACATACCGTAACAAGAGTTTTTACAGCTGTAAATTCTGGCCTTTCTTTGATTCCGTGTTTCACAGGTTTAATACTGTACAGTCGTCCCATTCTTAGTAGAAATCAAAATATCTTGTGTTTTTATTCACTAATTCAACGATTTAGTTACTCTTCATCTTATAGACGCCTTTCCGAGGGCCAAAACCGAAATGATAGTACTAGTTCAATTAGCGAATGATTTTTTTTATCACGTTGTGTTTTTTAATCTCGTTTTAAATAGATAAGACATTATATTTTGTACTTTCATCAACATTTTTGTCGAAATTAATCGTGTATATTCTATCTTTTATGTACATGACTATGAAAAATACCTTGAAAAATTCATTATGATTTCTAATGAAATCTCTAGTTGTTCATTTATGTGTTACTTTTACCGATCATGTTCTGAACAAGAAGATACATTATATATGTCAAACATGTTCGAAATTAGAGGTGCAGAACTACAGTTTCGCAATTATTTTCTAACATACTCTTGTCTTTTTGCAATCTATGTACTTTTCTAGGAAACTGACCTAATTGTCTCACGGTTTTATTCTTTATAGCTCGATATTTGCTCAATTTTCTCGTTCGTTTTTTATTTTTTCGTAATTTGTGTTTTCCGTGATCAACAGTTAGATAAATATATCATTTATTGAAAGTATTATTATTATTACTATTATTATTATTATTATTATTATTATTATTATTATTATTATTATTATTATTATTATATAGTGTAAATTCTCACAATAGTTGGTGCAAACCTATTGAATCACTAAGCTTGTTATCTATCGGTTTAGTAATAAATCGTTTGACACATATTATTTTCGATTTAGTGTGTTCCTATAGTATATCTTACCATGATTAATTATTTTGGGATGATGTTTACTTGTGTAACCGATGTAAAGGCTTGTTCTATTGCGCACTGTTGTTAGGTTTTTTGTTATGTTAACAACAGTTAAATAGTTGTTGAAAACGATGTGACTGATCATTGTTAACAATACTGTTTATTGTGGCGTATCTAAGGGAAAACGTTCCAGCATCTTAAAAGAATTCTATGGATGATATTTTTCGGTGCAAGAGTCTTGATATTGACGTAATCTTTATGGATCATATTTTCACTTGACAAAGTTGTCATATCGAATGGACAAGAAATACCACTCAAAGGTCTCGCTTTAATCAGAAGAATGGTAGAAATTTGGAAAGTACTAGCAACGTATTTCTTATTGTAATTTATGTCCAACCTAGTTAGATTGGTGCTGCACTAAGCACTACAGACAAAGCAACACTACTTGAAAGGGTCCTCAGAAAAAAGTTTCTTATGATTCTGGGCTATCAAGTTCATTTAAAATAAAAAGTAATTGGCAAAGGGTACAGTGGTATACATCTGTTTTCTCATGTTGCACTAAAATCCAACTAAAGAATTGTTCTTCCATGGATTCGATAGCCTTAACAAAACGCGCTAAACAGATTGTATGGGACTAGCTAAAGACGCAAATATACGTGATAAAATGAGAATAGGGAAAACTGTTTCGATCAATTTTTTGTGGTAGATTAAATGCTAGAAATAACCTTGTATAGAGTTGCGGAAATGCTAAAATATTTTCAAAAAACGCGAAATTCGTAGACAGCTGTCGTAGGCATGTTACTTGGGGTTCTATTTCTTAAACTCAAATAGATCATACCGCTATTAGTTATCGATGGTGCTTTTAAGTAGAGATCTTTCACACTCCTAACTCCCTGTTAGGATTCTGATCACGCGTTCATATAGCTCATCTGGTGGTCAAAAATTCATGACTATCAACCAATTGTTTTAAGTAAATTAGACCCATGAATTGTCGTGTGCAAGTAGTAAATCGTATTGGTTGGATTAACCTGTCCCGACTCATTGAGATTTTGTGATTAGCGTCTCAAGGATCATGCATTTTAGTGGCTGCAGAAATTACCAGACATAAATGAGGAAGGCATTTGTAGTCATGATACAGTTCGTAGTAGTGTTCTTAAGTAAAATGTAATTTTATCTGGACGGAATTTATCTTGGCCAGGGAATTCAATGAATATTTGTCATTCTGCATTGACTGTTGTTGATGTATTTATAAGATAAGTTATGTAAAAGTGAAACATGTTTATTTTTAGGTTATATTGTGGAGGCCATTTAGAGCCTGAGTACCTCACAAGCTTACTTACGCCTGTTACTCCTCATAGAGGAGCATAGGCCCCCACCATCACTCTCCATTCAACCCTGTCTTGGGCAATCCTTTCCAGTTATTATTCATCCTTTCCATATTTGCTTTTATTTCTCGACGTAATGTGTTCTTTGGTTTTCCTCTTTTCCGTTTCTCTTCAGGATTCCAAGTTAGGCTTTGCCTCACAAAGGATTGCTTAGAATTAATTATTCTAAAGATTTATACTTTGGGAAATGAACTTGATGTATTACGAAGGCAAATTAAATTGACCATAACTAGTGCAGCAAATGTGAACACAAAATAATCAGTTTCTCAGAGTTAGTTATTTTCGAGATATATGGTCTGAATCTAACGAATATCCGATATACTTCTTAATTACGAAATTTGAACGCCTATGAAATTCCTTAAAACTGTAGAGCCAACATGAAATAAATTCAAATTTTGCCAACACCAGAGGAAATGCTATGATTCTTAAAAAGTATTAGCAAGACTACATGAACCATGGTATTTATTTCAAAGCAACACTGGGTATCCTAATTAATCATGAAAAACTAAGTATAAAGCTTTTTCATTTATATCTTTTATACTGTGTGTTGGTATAGATTATGAATAAGTACGGAAAGTTTATAAAACAGTTCTCAATTTATGAATTACTCTATGTCAGTGAGACCACTTAGTAACATCGAGTAGCTGTTCATTACTATATCTCGTCGTACTTTATAACTGCGCTTGCACTTTGGACTTTCGTAAACTTAATGCTTCGGTTAGCTTTAGAGTTCTTTAAATTTACTTATATTCAGGATGTTAGTGTATTCCGATGTTCCGAGAATCATTTGCATGAGGATGATTCTCATGAAATACTGGTATCTGGTGATAAACGACTAACAATTGGAAAATTGTATATTTTAGACGAGTCTTCTGTGTAAGCTCGTTAGTCTACTTTAGTCCATACATTCATGCTACTAAATTAATACCAGTAGTATAAAACTGACTCTTTAGAGTGATGGAGCTTTTTTATTCACCGATAGTAGACCTCAAAGGGATTTTATTAAGTTGTCAAAATAATCTAGGGTATGGATATTTAGGCACTTTATTAATCTTGAAAACTAGTGTGTCGGCCGCTTTACTTATCTGGGAAGTCTCGTCAGCCCTTGTGATCCGGTGTGTGACGAAATCTCAGCACGGATACAGAAGGTTCGACTAGCTTTTGCCAACTTGCGTCATTTATGGAGTAGGCGAGATATCCGTCTACCAACCAAAGGACGAGTTTACTGTGCAGCAGTTCGTTCCGTCCTACACTATGGCAGTGAAGCGTGGCCGGTAGGAGTAGAGGATATTCGTAGCTTACTAGTATTTGATCATAGGTGTCTTCGAAATATTGCTCGTATATCCTGGGACCATCGAGTAAGTAATTCAGTTGTTAGTAAACGGGTACTAGGTAAGGATGGCAAATCAATTGATGACGTAGTGAAACTTCATCAGTTGAGATGGCTGGGACATGTGTTACGTATGCCCAATCACCAACTGCCTCGACGTGCTATGTTTTATGGTGTAGGAGTTAGGTTGGAAGAAAGTTAGGGGCGGCCAGACCAAAACATGGCACAAGTCCGTGAAGCCACTGACAAGTGGACTAATCCATGTTGGTAGATGTAGACTACCTGGTTGGGGACCGCGAGATGATAGCAACCGATGGTTAGAGACCCTGAATGGCATGGCTCAAAATCGTTTGCAATGGCGCAGGTGCATCCACTCTTTGTGTTCTCCTAAATTTTCCATGCTCTCTATTTTCTTTCCAAATTTATTTCACTGTATTATACTCCTTGAATAACATCTTCAAACCCTGATCTTTCCGATTACTGCTTATACTCTTATTACCTCCACCATTACAAAATTTGTGTCGACAGCTGCTTCTCTGTTGTAATGTGGTATGGCAGCTCGAACCGATGTACGTACGTTGTTACTGACTAATTGATAACTGCTTATGGTAAGATCGCTGTCGGGTTTTTATATGTGTAACCAAAATATTACTGGATCTGTTGCTACCTTGAAGACTTGATAAGATTCAGACAGCATCGAATTTCAATAAAAATATCCCTTTTTAATGTCACAAACTCTAAATTTAAGGAATTTTTAGTCTTCTTGCTCTAAAACAGGGAGATCAAAGTTTTCTAACCTATCATCGATGGAAATTCATCTGTTTTTTAATATACTGAGGATTAATATTAAAAATAACATTTTTACATTTTCTTAATAGTTGCTGAAAGTCTAAGTTTGTTAAACTTGAGTTAAAATGTATGAGAACAATATTTGATAAACATTATTTTGGGACACTAAAAAGGACTTTCACTGATATATGCTTCTGTTAACTAGTAATCCTAAGGTTGTTATTAGCCAGGTTCACAGACACTACTGACAAAAGACATAATTATGGGCTTATATACGTACGACAGTATTTTTCTCGAAATGTTTGAGGCAATACTAGCAGGAAATGTAGATAAACAAGCGGAAAAACTTTGGTAATGGTTTCTCAACCGGTGTTGCGTCCAAAATGAATAATTATTTGAAAGGGATCTCTAATAACTAATTAACTAGTGAATTTTCTATGTGTGTTATCTTTAAGTCTCAACGTGTGATTTACTTACCCTCACATACGCCTTTTTAAGGAAAATCATCACCAATTTGTCACATACATTAACGCTTATCATAACGCTTTGTTGTATTTTATCAGAAATCTTTATTTCCTTTTGTCATGTCCTTAGCTGTAGGATTATCACGAAATACTATTGCCGATTTAAATACGCTGACTTATACGCCCAAACTAATGACGCATACGGACAGCTTAGAGTTCCGACTGGTGTTTTTTCCACCTAACCCTGCCTGTTAGGTCCAGAACACCAATTTCAGCCTCCGCGATACGAATCATGTTTCAAATCACACTAGAAAATAGAAAATAACATTTGCACAAGAACAAGCTAGAAGAGGCTGTGATTGTGAGGAACTGTGACTAACAGACTGAGAATAACTTGTGAATAGTAAATCACGCATCAATAACCAATAAGTCAAATGAAAGGAATATATATATATATATATATATATAATTTTGAGCGAGATGATGAATTTACTAAATTTCAATCACGAAAAGATTTTATGAATATCATTTCATTTTTAGTTCCGTCTGCATACTACGTGCTCAATTCAAGCTAAACTATTCATTCAAATCTTGACGAATGTGAATGTGAGATAAAACTCATATTGCTGACCTATTCAGTTTCATCAAAATGACAGTCTGGATTCTAGTTGACCTGGTTCTGGGTTATATATATATACCTGTTACCCCTCGTCGAGGAGCATAGGGTGCCCACCAGCATTCTCCATTCAACTCTGTCCCAGACAATCCTTCCATGTTGTTCCAGTTGCTATTCACTCTTTTTTGTTTGCTTCCAATTCCCGACTCAGTGTGTTCTTTGGTCTTCCTCCTTCCCTTTTACCTTCACGATTCCAAGTTAGTGCTCACCTCGTGATGCACTTCGACGGTTTCCGTAACGCGTGTCCTATTTACCTCCAACATATGTTCCTAATTTCTTCTCCAACTGGAAGTTGGTTTGTTCTCACCTATAGTAGGTTGTTGCTGATGGTGTCCTGTCAACGGACATTGAGTATTTGACGTGGAAAATTGTTGAGGAATAATTGTACATTTTCGATGATGGTTGTGGTAGTTCTAGAAATTGTTAGTGTTGGTGTTCCGTGTGTTATATTTGAGGATGTTGGTTTTTCTTTGTGTATGTTGAGGTCTACTGCTGCAGAGGCTGCTACTATACTAGCTGTCTTCATCTGCATCTGTCGGTGTGTATGGGATGGAAGAGCTAGATCATCTGCGAAGTCCAAATCGTCTAATTGCATCCAAGCTGTTCATCATGTTCCATGCTTCACCTCAGATATGGAGTTCTTCATAATCTAGTCAACCACAAGAAAGAGAGAAGGGGAGAGTAAGCAGTCTTATCTGACTCCCGTCCTCACTTGGAATGCATCTGTCAGATGTCATTCATTCACTATTTTGCAATGTAGTCCGTTGTATGAATTCCGTATGATGATGACGATCTTCTCAAATACTCACTCCATAGTGTTGAAGAGGATTCGATTAGGTTCTCATGTCCATGCTGTCAAACGGTTTCTCATAGTGAAGAAGGTTGATGCATAGTGACGATTTCCATTCAATTAATTGTTCAACGATGATCCGTCTTGTCACGATTTGGTTTATGCATGACCGATCCTTATGGAATCCAGCTTTCTGATCTCAACGCTGGTCGTCTACTTAATCTTTCATCCTGCTTAGCAACACTGTTGGAAACTTTTCCTGATGCCTTTAGTAGTATGATACATCTGTAGTTCCTACATTTGTTTAGATGTCCTTTGTTTAGTGTCTTGATTATATATTCTTCTTTCCGGTCTGTCGGTGGCACTTGTTCTTCCTTCCAAATCTTCTGGAAAAGAGTGTGGAGCATATTTGCAGTTACTTCTGTCTGACGTCGGTGCTTCAGCTGGCATGTTGTCAGGTCGTGCTGCTTTCCCACTGTTTCGATTGAAATCCATTCCTTGCAATGATGCTTCTTTAAATCCAGCATCTCCTGACACGTTGAATTTGTTGCTTCTTTAATATCTTTACAGTTGTCATTCATAGTAGTTTCCTCTTCTTCGAGTAGATATTGTAAGGCTCGCAACCTGTTGATGAAAGCTATATATATATATATATATATATATATATATATATATATATATATATATATATATATATATATATATGATGAGATCGAGATTATAACATGCAGGTAGGTGGCCTTGGCTAGTTGAGTTTCTACCCTATTCACAATATCGCACGCACACATATATTTCAATTAGCACCCATCTTTGAAGCATCTCGTAATATGCTTAACTTTATTCGGTATATCAGTATTCCTCTTGAATTTCAGCTAATCTCGACTTTATGAATAACTTTACATTTCATGATGTTACTTCCTACATATCTTAACTTTCCAATAACGATTAATACTGCTAATACTTAGTGGAGTTAATAAACTATAATACAGTAAATGATGGTTTTTTATATGGATGCAAGGATAAAGGATTTCGTATCTATATTATCCAGTTAGTTGAAAAGTCGGATAATTCGACTGATATATTTAGGTTAGATTGTTTACACAGTTATGACTCAGAATAATAGGTAAGCTTGTGATCATTTAACTCTTACTGTTCAAATAAGACATTATACCGCAGTACAAAATGTATACAGTAAACTTCCTGATAATATTTCATGTAACTATTAACCTATGTAACCCGTTTATGGCTTATCTGTATAGTGATAGTCTAGCTTCGTATACCACCTAATATTTAATTGAACTGTGGAAGTACGTATACTTGTTTCTATGTTTGTTAGTTGAACATGTACACACTTCCTGATTCGAAAGTTACGATGTCCCTTCTATCTCGTGTTCTTCGATTTAGGTGAGATACATTTCTTCATAAATACACATAAATGGTTTTTCATTTTGTACTATCTGACGATGCATAATTAGGCGGCATTCAATTTTTTTAAACAATAAGAGTTAATTCTCTACGTTTTCACTTTGAAGTCAAATCTTGTCGAGAGATTCCACCGAACAAGGTTTAGAAAGGTGAAAACTAGCTTGTCCTATAATTTGTGTGGAAATATACAGTAACGGAATTACTAGGTTTAATATTGACGCTATTGAAAACATAATATGAACAGCATAACACATTATACTATATCTATCTTAAACGTTAACAAAGTGAATATGGGAGCATAAGATGGCATAGTTGAACGAAACACAGTTTATGTTTTTAAGTCAATTTACGTTTTTATTTATTTTAATTTCTTAACAAATACCCTTTTCCACATACTTTATCTGACTTAAAAGCCATTAAAAAAAGTTATTTCACCTTTCACCTTTCATTGTAAAGGATATAACGAAATAATCAAAGACTTGTAGTTTGTAGTAATTTAGCACAATAGCCAATTTATCATTCACAATGATATTTGCTTTAGAGAGAAATAAAGATGATAGAGAGAGAGAGATCAATACTTTAAGAGTACTTGTTCTCTTACACTTCTATACACAAAAGTAATGATCTATGTAGTAAAAAACAGAATCATACTCGTATAAGGGTAGTGATAGTTTGATTAATAAAATATTCTGGTTTGTATGGCCAAATTATCCTTTTTTTGTTCCTATTACTCGGAATACAAAGGGTTTTCGACGATCGTCTAGATTGAAAGGATAAATTTTCAATCACGAAGGTCATGCTCCAAAAATGAGAACTATTGATTTCGTCAATCTTCTCGATAATATCAATCTAGTCAGTAAGGAAACACGACCATAACAGCAATTGCTATCTTTATCCCTCCTTTAATCATGTCTGTTGTTTCATCCCTAAAACTCAGACAAAAAGTTGTAAACTAGTCGTTTTTTCTTGTTGGATAACTTTTTATTTGAACAAACCTTATCTGTTAAATTACGGCTAATTTATATTCAAAAACAAACAAACAAAATAAAGCAAACTAGACTGTTTTGATTTCAATGTTAGTAAGATTAGAAAAACGATTGTTTCTTTCTAACTATTGTATGAATTTTATTTTTACGTCGTAAAACTGTTCCATTTTGTAATTTGTCTATGTTCTTTTTTGTTGTTGTTGTTGTTGTATTTGCGTATTTTATAGAACCATTTTGTTTTGTTTTGTAGTGTTTGTGTTTATTTTATTAGACAGATTATTATATAATGCAATAGACGAAGGCATTTTCACTTATATTAAAAGCAAATAGGTTGTTGATAATAATAATTGATAATAATAACACTAAGCTGCAAATTTAAAAACAAAGTTTAACCAAGGGATCTCTTTTCAACGAATTTATTATCAAGCTGTTAAAGTACTAGTTCCGTGTGGAAGTGTGAACACGAATAACCAAGATGATCTAATAGAAAGTTGATAATACCAGATTACATAATATGAATAATAACAATAGACTTAGTAAATTAGTAACGAATTATCACGTGAATGTCGTGAAATGACTAAAATGTTTTTCTTATTATTTTAATATGAATACAACAATGTCATTTTGTAATACCGATTCATTGTTGAATATCAACAAAATAAGAGTATAAATGCTTATGAATTGACAAGGTAATGGATAGTACGTAAATGTTTGAATTCTAAATAAAAACAAGATGCATTTTTTTTAAAAAAGATTTCATTTTAATCTACTATTTTAGAAGTAATTCCAATATATCAGAAGGGGTTTTGTGGATATTATAGTAATTTCAATAGTTGAGATCATGAGTCATTTGAAGCTGGACCACCATGGAAAACCCGTAAGCACTGGACAGCTGTTTCATCCTATTGTGGAACTCCTCAGCAGTGCATACACATGATCTCGTCCCTCGTGGGATCCGAACCCAGGACCTATCAGTCTCGCGCACGAGCGCTTAACCTTTAGACCACTGAGTTGGCATCCAACGGTGTTAATATCTAAAATAAACTAATTCGAATATATTTTTTTCATCTGGTCATATGTAATAAACATATATATATATATATATATATATATATATATATATATATATATATATATATATATATATATATATATATATAGTGTTGTGTTCTGTAAAGTAGATAGTGTATCAGAATGGGTTTTATGGAGATTTTTAGAAATTTCACAGGTTGGAATCATGAAGTTAGACCACCATGGAAAACCTGGAAGCACTGGACGGCCGTTTCGTCCTAGTATGGGACTCCTCGACAGTGCGCATCCACGATCCCGCACCCCACGGGATTCAAACCTAGGACCTACTGGTTTAATTGAGAAGTTAACATTGTCATTTTCAATAACACTATAGACGACTACTTAATGCAGAAATGAGTTATTCCACAATCATTCAATCAATCCATTCTAATGACCTTGTTTTTGATTGGTTATCTTTGTTGGTTATGTTATTTTTATTTATTAGTATTCATCTATACAACAAATATTCTACATAATTTCATATTACCAAAACTATATATGAAGAACAGTATTTAAGCATAGTTATATACCGATTGTATTTAAGCATTGTCCTTTACTATTATCATCTATTTTTTTGTTTGTTTGTCTCTTTTTTCTCTTCCCAAGTTTATTCCACTGTATTATACTCTTTAAGTAACATCTCCAAACACTAAGCTTCCCGATTACTGTTTATACTCTTACTACCTCTACCACTACGGGATTTGAATCGACCACTGCATTTCTGTGCTAATGTGGTGTGGCAACTCGAACTGATGTACGTACGTACGAAGTTCTACGTTGTTAATGACTGACTGACTTTGTTTGTTAATAAAACTTGTTTCTTCTATATAGAAAAAGGGATTGAATAAAGAAAGAAAACAATTGGAGCAGAACAGAATGAATTCATTTTGTTTTGGTAAAAAGTTTTTGTTTATCAATTTGCAACCATATAGTTTTTGCTTTTTGTTTTGTTTTGTTTGTTTTTCTATACTTTCGAAGGATTAATTGAAAAGGAATGTAACAATGAATAGTAAAAGGATCAAAATAAATAAAAATAAATTAGAGAAAAGTCAATATTATCATCAATAAACGTTGTTTACTTTTCTAATATAAGTTGGCAAATAATTTTATTAGAGGATTGCATGAACTCATTTATCATCAGGTTGGGTATTGATATAAAATGCCAAAATGTTTTTTTCTAATCACGTTACTAAAACCGATCATTGATTAATGTAACTAATTTATATACATAATCAATAATGTCGAAAATGGTATATTATCCATTATCAGAAGGGGTTTTTTGGGGATATTATAGTAATTTCAATAGTTGATATCATGAGTCAGTTGAAGCTAGAGCATCATGGAAAACCTGAAAGCACTAGACGGTCGTTTTGTTCTATTGTGGGACTCCTCAGTAGTGCGCATCCATGATCCCGCCTTGCGAGATTCGAACCCAGGACCTATCAGTCTCGCGCGCGAACACTTAACCTCTAGACTACTGTGTCGGCATTCAGCAGTGTTAATGTCTAACTTCAACCAATCCATGAAATTGATAAATAAAACTATGTACAGTTTTTCATTCGCTATATATCGTATTGCATAATCTTGACTAGAAATTTACATCTATGGGTTGAAATCTGTAATTTGAGTGTACTGAATCTCATAAATTGATCGTAAATATAAGTTGATTTTTAAAAAAGTGAACATTTTAGATGAGAAATCTCCTTAATTAAGATTCGAGCACTGTTAATGAAGGAAGAAAATCAGTAAAAATGTCATAGTTTCAGTGTCGGTTCAGGCTGTCGTTAGCTTTCAGGTGTAATGGTTACTATTAGTTGCCTCTATGTTTAAATAAAATTGAGCAGCTAGACAACTTAGTTGTAGTCCAGACAGTTTAAATACCTTGAAGTGTTGTGAAAATCCATTATTGAGTGGTGAAATCGGCCGACTATATTTTTGAGTAGATCCCAGTTAGGCCAATTCAGTTCAGTTCATCAAATTTTCTGGACATTGAATTAAACTTGATTTTGAGTTCTATTTCCTAAGATCCTAACTTAATATTCATGTTTGTTTCAAGTACATTTAAATTATCTTTTGGTTGGCTTAATACATTTATAAATGATATAAAGGATCGAATTTGGTCTGACTGTAGTTTAACCACCTTTAACTTATAAGATCATTAAATATGCTCAATAAAGAGGAAGTTCAAGGAATAAATACCTGAAGTTGTAGGTTATGCAAGGACTAGAAGATATCTAAGCTTATTCATTTCGCAGAAAAAAGTGAACGGAAGTGATAATAGGAAACATTTAAAATTTCCTAGGGTGTAGTATTGGAGACAAGATTATTCTACCCATGAATAGACAATTTTCTTACTGACCTTGTGTCACTATATTCTGTATTTGCAGGTGGTTGGTGGACATAGAGAGTCCACCTAGGGGAGTTGGAAAATCCTGATTCCAAACCAATGGTGCACATGGGCTCCAGTATCCTGAAGGAACAAATAGCGTATGAACCAATCGTTGGTCTCCGGCTACCATGGGACTGTATCTCCTTACGTTGCTCCACTGCCTTGTGGATCAGACCTTCAGGTCGAAGGCTCCGGGTGTGGCCCTTTAAGAAAACCACCTACTTCTTTTTGGGCACCCGGGCAGTATCACAGCCCTCACACAAATCAAATGAGATCTGTGTGGCGCATATGTATTTGGTTCCTCCTTGTACCAATATCTATGTGTTAAAATAAATAAAAAAGATTATTTTCAGGTGATATAAAAAAAACAGAGAGTGGTGGAAAGTAAAGAAGATATTAAAGGACTTTAAAACGACATAAACCTAACAAGTGAATGATATCAAGCTTGGTACATATATAGAATTATGATCTAGTTCGGTATTAATACTAATTTAATGATAGACCTAATCCTAAAATTGTAGATTTATCATGATGTGACTATGTAATCTATGAGGTCTTACTTGGAATTCACATCATTGTCTATTCTGACTAGTCGTATCGTAAGAATTAACAATATAACGTCTAATATTTCTGAAGAATATATTTGGGCTGGATATAGAATAATATATATAATGTGAATAAAGACAAGTTATACAAAATGATCACATCTACAAAGCTGAGCCATGCCACCGATTGATTGTTCCTGCGTTCACTATTGCTGACCTCTCTGTGTTAAATGTTGAATATACATCTTTTCAGTAATAATACACTCGGCTTCAAAGATCGTTTGGTTAAGAACCAATGCCACTACAAATACTGACCATTACCACCAAGTAAAGGATGATTCATATAATTTATGAATGCCTGTCTAGTCACCGTATTACAAGTTGATCAATAGGATTCTGTTATCATCAAGAATTAAACAATAGTCACTAGTTGGTAACTGACTCAGATGATTGTTTTCATCCACATCTCATGTGTATGTTCATAGGATTACCTAATCCTTTTACAATATCCTGTATAGTCAATGAACAGTTAGATACAAAATTATCCTTCATAATGAATCTTAAACTTTACACTTATTATTGTACTTTAATTCATCAAGTAATAAAAGAATTAGTTTAACATAACCTTTTCAAGATCATTAATTAAAGATAAAAGAAAACGGAAAACATTTCATTTCAAGGGAAATATAGAACTTAACGTTCAATTGAATGTAAGCTTTTAAAAGTGAATATAATTAAAGATAGTATTAACATCAAAGCTAGTTTTTAATTATCTTAAAGGTTCAATGAAAATAATAATTTACATGTAAACATATAATTCGATAAAATGAAATGGGAAATTAATAATGGATATTGTGTTTTAAACTATAGGGGAAAGATTCACTTGGTATTGTTTGGCTTGTATCTTCCCATTGAGGTTTAAGACTGCAATTGATCAGTCTCTTATTGGTATATGTGCATACTGTGCGTATACCTCGATATTGCCTTAATTCACAAGCTTTTTGTAAACAATGATGGATAGTGGCTAACAGTGGAATCCAGGACGCGCGTTTCGTTCTGTTTGGGACTCGTCAGCTGGATGTACCTGCGTCTCAGAGAGTTGATGTTCACTCTGGGACTCGAACCCAAAGAGTTTATTACGATTATTGATTGGTTAAAATGATCTAGTTTAGATTCAAATATTCAAAGTAACTAACTGGGTTTTTTTAAAAAATTTTTTAAACAGAATCACAGTACAGAAATATCACAATTGAACTTAAAGTAAAATATAATTGAAAATAAGAGATAATTAAAAATGTTTGGATATTGATGTTAATCGGTACATTCCCTATTTTACCAAGGTTTGATTTGATAATTTCGAATAAATTGAGCATTGGGTTGATTGTTATAAATAAAAATAATAATATAATTGTAATATCGCAATGAGTAGAAAGATTAGATTTTCTGACGTTTCGTGACTTAGTGTAAGTCACTTCTTCAGAGAATAAACAACCAAATTAAAATTAATCCAAGTTTAAATAGTACAACGGAACAATCCGTTGTTCTATTGTTCGTTGTATTATTTAAACTTGGATTAATTTTAATTTGGTTGTTTATTCTCTGAAGAAGTGACTTACACTAAGTCACGAAACGTCAGAAAATCTAATTTTCTACTCATTGCGATATTACAATTATATTATTTTTATTTATTCCCTATTTTAGTTCATTAAAGTATAACAGAATAACGTAGATATCCATTGAGTTAATGTTTGATTTTTATAATGAGTTCGAATATTATCAACTTTAATTATGACTAAATGGGTATATTAACTTTTCATTATACAAATATAGGTTATGATTCACATGAATGTATGCTCTTTAATTGATTCTTATAATTAAACAAAAAAAGCCTTTTTATTATGAACTAAACGTTAGTTGATAAACCGCTAAAGTAAAAGGGGCGGATCTCATTTGGAATTTTGTATTTCATTATTATTTTTTGTGTGGCCTGTATTAGTAAAGATAGAATTCAAGATGGATTATAGTGATCCTTGTCATTCGGAATAATTTGCAGATTAAATCTTTCCTTCGAAATCGGTGATATCAAGTTGTCTAGTCGAGAATTTAAATAGTTTATGACTAGATGTAAGAAATGAACAAACCTCCTCAAAAAGTCAACAAAAAGTGTTGTGACTTTATGGCCCGTTAGTTATCACGTAATCTATTCGCCAATCAAAATACGACTTATACTGTTCTAAATCAATGACGTTCATCCGGTCTGATAAGACTAGCGTCCTCTCGGTCTTTTACTCTCCTAGCCCGTCCATTTGAGTCCAGAATGCAAATAACAGACTCCACTTTACGAATCATTTATTTCAGATATACTGGGTTTATACACAAACCAAACAAACTATATCGTACCATAAAATAGAAAATAACATTTGTGCAAGATTTAGCCAAAAGTGACTTTGAATGTGGGAGATAGTAGTTGATAGACTAGGCCTAACACAAGAATGGTAAATTGTATAATAATAATCTATGGGTCAAAATAAAGCTTATAATAAGAGGAACATGAATATGAATAGTTTAGTTACCTAACAACTAGACGATGAAAATATACCGATAGTATTAATCCAGAAATAGATTCCAACCGTTACCATTCATTATTCTCATCGAGATATAACAATAACAAGTTTACTTTTAAACATGTAATAAATTTGTACACTGGCAATCCTATTTAAAGTCTTTGCATACACTATATTCTATGAATATTGAACATAATCACTAAGTATCAATACTTTCATCGATCGTTCAACTGTAATCATACTTAATATAGAATCATATTAGAATGATGATAATTCTATTTATACTCGTGATCAACTTGATTCAAATGTTCATACACGTAATGATCTCGTGCTAAATTCAATTGTAAATGTTTATATTTTCCTATTATAAACAATCACTTACATAAACTATTATGACATTTAGATAAAATTAATTGTTATTTCGATTATGTTTCATAATTGAGGTTGTGTTTCTTTTTTTTCTTTAAAGAAAAACTTTCACTGGGATAAATCTTTTTTTTTTTAGAAGAAAACTTGTGATTTGAAGGTTTATCATTTGGGGGGTTGTTTGAATATGTTGGTATATCGAATTTGTTGATTTTTTTTCTTTCAGTCTAAATACAATCTTTACTTACTTTAATGTGAAAACTTTTATTTCGTGAACCAATCTTCGTTGTTGCTCTGTTGAAAATAATAAAGGAAACGATGTGTTGATGTGACACATTAAAAAGGAAGAATGTACTTTATAACAAAAGGGGATTTTGTGGATATTATAGTAATTTCAATGGTTGACCAAAGGAGCTTAACCGGGTCTGTTGTGAGATAGTAACTCATTGAAGATAATGGTGGACGGTGGCGCAACTTCGTGGATTGGTTGAAGTTAGACATTGACACTGTTAGATGCTGGCTCATTGGTCCAGAGGTTAAGCGCTCGCGTGCGAGACTGAAAAGTCCAGGGTTCGAACCCCGCGAGGCGGGATCGTGGGTGCGTACTGCTTAAGAGTCCCACAATAGAACGAAACGGCCGTCCAGTGCTTTCAGGATTTTCATGATGGTCTAGCTTCAATCGACTCATGATCTCAACTATTGAAAGAAGGTATTTTTAAAATCTCAGTGAATGAATTTGAAGTAAATCCAATGTCTCACTTTGTAATTTTAACAAATGAATATAAAAAGGTTTTTACAATATAATTTATTTAATATAAAAGTGTTATAATCGTAAAAAATCTGATACTTGCAATAGTGAAACACTGTGATTTATATGTAAAAGAAGACAAAACTAATGGTAAATGAAGACTTATGTCACCTTCCAATCACGCAACAGCAACCAAACTAACCATATATATCGATTTTACTCACATTTGATCATTAGTTAACGAATACCAAAATAATGAAAATACAAAACTAGGTTTTATGCAGAATAAATGTGTGTTATATGTTGTATTGTAAGAAATTCATATTAAATTAATACATAAATATTGGATAATGCCATCAGAAATTGAAGATTATCAGGGCTATGTGATATATAAACGCACTAAACCTACAGATAACGGATTCAAGTATTTTAGTATGGGGTTGTGGAGGTGCTTGAATCTTATTGAGATTACGAACCGATCTAAGTATGACCACCATTGGGAACTTTTAAGTAGTGGACCACCGTTTCATCCAAGTATGGAGCTCCTCTGCAGTACGGGGAAGTACAGCTGAGCAGAGCTACTGATAACATTAAAGTTACTTATTTAGGAATGAGGCAGAAAATCCTTCCATGCCAAACCACATACGCATTCAAGATTCCGGCTTACAACATTCATGGTTGGTGGTGATGCTAGAAGGATATATGTTCTCTTGTAGTAGCTCCATCATATGAATTACTGAACTCGTTCTTGAATTTTTAATAATCGTACATTTTCAGTTTGTTTGTATGTATCAGGCATGTGTGATGAAATTCCACAGTATATTTCAAGGAGTTGGATATTACTAGCACCAATAGTCACTGTACCTTTACAAATAAAGGGATTCTTCGCATCTATAAATAGGTATTGCACAAGACAAAGAATATTCTGCCTCAATAATTTAACTGATGTGACTATCTGTTATATCTAGAGCTTAGATTCTTAGTATACCGAGTATGACTTGAGCATTCGATCACTTGAACCATCCAAGTAGCAAATAAGAAGACAGAAGAAGAATGGAGAAAGTACTTGTTAGGCTAGTATCAAAATATACAGAAAATCATGGGTATTTATAGATATCAGCGTTTGCTAAATCAACATTATAATTCAATCGATCCTCAAAGAGGCATGTTATGCTACTGACCAATAGTAGCAAGCCATGTTGATATTCTAGAAAGCCCCATTGCGTTCTGATTGGATGAAACTATTCGGCTCTTCTAGGGCCTCTGAGGGCTCCGTCGTAGTTCTCAGAAATCGTCCCAACACTATCATATTGAGAAATGAGCGCACTATGTGTTAACCCGAAGATTTAAATAGAGCGCGACTCATAAAGCTGGAAGTTATTTGAAGTTGAAGGTTATAATTATTAGGTACAACATGTATAAATGCGTAGAAAATTCCACGAAGAAACATAATTTTAAAAACTTTCACTTATCATAGTTAAGTTATTCGCATCTATCTTACATACTATTCTATATCACGGTCACGGTTAACTCTCTTCAGTCACCCATTCAGTTGTAAACTACTTGAGACCTGGCAAAAATATTCACTGGTCGTTTGCTGTTAAATTATATCAGTATAGAAGAAGAAACTAACAAGATAAAGGTCAAGTGAGTCGAAATAATAATAGTTTTGAAGATAACAAGAAAAAGGATGCAGAGTATATTTCACAAAGAACATATGAAATCAAAGGATTGGAGGTATGGAATTAGATGGGGTTTTATTTTAGTTCCGGGAGGGGTTTTTCGGGGGATTATTTCGGCAAGCAGGATGATCATCGTCATAACTCTAAATGACATCAGCAGGAATGTCTTGAATTTTGAAGCTCAACATATTTTAATGGTATGGAACAATTTTAGAATTCTAGATCTGGAGAAAGAAAACGAATGAATGCATCTTACGGTAGTGTATTGACTTAATTATGAATGATAATAATTAAACCATGAAATGTAAATACCTAAGCTAATTCCGTTGAGCAACGGTGGCAATAAAAGCCAAATACAAAACGAGATGGAAGAATTCACTTCAGACATTTGTTTACTCAAAGAAACTGTAAGAGGTGGAACAGGGAGAAACCCTTCCCAACCTACTCATTTTTATCAAACGCAGCTAAACATTTAGAGTCAAACAGGAAAAGACGGACTAAAGACATGTGATCAATAGAGTGAGTAATAAATAAACATACTGATGCATGCACTCATGTGAAAACGATCAATAGCATTAGTTACTACTACTGCTACTACTACTACTACTACTACTACTAATAATAATAATAATAATAATAATAATAATGAAGAAATTGAAGATAGCAAATATATGTACATAATGACTCAAAAAGACTTAATTAATTTATCTGTCCAGAAGTTAGAATAAATCCCATAGTCATATACTTATAGAGGAGCTAGAAAAACGTTGGTTACTGTAACTGATTTCGCTCCATATTATCTTTGATCTTAAATCGTATATTATGATTATCTCACAAACTCATAGTGTGGTACGTGCTACTTATATTGATGTAAGTAGTATATGACGCTAGTTAAAAACGTAATGTTTGGCAGCAGTAGATGGGGGAAGTTCAAGAAAGGAAGAGCGGGAACACAATGCAATTTGTAAGAAAACTCATGAACAATGAAATCTGTGACAGTGGATTGATGTTAGCCACAGGAACAGTCTAGGTTGATATGATGGATTGATATTTTGCAAATTGATAATTTGCTATATAGTTTTTCTATTTTCCCTAGTAACTTTGTAATTTTAAGCTGACTATAATTTGGTTGTTTCTACACGTGTTTTGTTCATTACAATGGTAGGGATTCTTCACTTATCAATACAGTGAAATCCAGAAAGTCAATAACTTCATAAACAATTAGTAAAAATTCTTGATCTCATCAAGTGACATTTATTTTACAGGTTGAAATCATGAGTCAGTTGAAGCTAGACCACCATTGAAAACCTGGAAGCACTGGACGGCCGTTTCGTCCTGGTATGGGACTCCTCAGCAGTGCGCATCCACGATCCCGCACCACGCGTGGCTCGAACCCAGGACCTACTGGCTTCGCGCGCGAGCACTTAACCACTAGACCACTGAGCCGGCATCCAACGGTGTTATTGTCTAACTTCAACCAATCCACGAAGTTGTGCCAACGTACACCATTGTCTTCAGTGAGTTGTTATCTCACAACAGACCGGTTGAACTCCACTGGTTATTAATTGAAAATGATGTGAAGTAAATTGATAAACATTTTATCTAATATCAATTTTTGTTATTGATCATTTATCGGTTCTCTTTATGTACTAAATTATATAGATTTTTTGATTTGATCAATAACAACAACAACAACAACAAAAAATCAATAAAGTTTTTGAACTTTTATACAATTTTTCCTATTTATAAAATTATTTATTTATTTATTTAATCCTTTGAACTTTAATTCTTATCTTTTTATATATTTAGATATTTAAAATCATTTATTGATCCCAACTTATATATAAATGTACTAATAATGACCTTACACTTTTCGCCTAATTCTTTAATTATAATGTACATTATCTTCATTCATTCATTCATTCCTTTTTTTTTTCTAATTTGACTTAGTAACAATTGTTGTACTATTTGTTTGTTTGTTTTTTTCTCCAATATTTACTTAATCAATAATCGATTCTTTCTTTATTATTATTTTTTCTTCTTTGTGAATATTAATTATTTCATTATATGTAAACATTTTTTGAGAAATGACTTCTGTCACGCGTTTAATAATATTGATCATAGTTACAAAATCATATGATTATTTTATGTTATGAATGTAGACACATGTTGACAATATAAAGAGCTAGTTAATATAAGCTTTATCACAATTATATATATATGTATATGTTACTGGTCTGTTGAATTACTTAAAGTACATGGTTAATAGCCTAATAAATTAGTATCCATTTTTTAAAACACTTCTATATATATATATAAGTACATAGTCATATGATTTGTTTCCAGAATTATTTTACGAAAGTACATTACATAAATATATAATAAGAGATAGGTTAGGATTTACTGATTGACATTATTTCAAATATTCATAAAATACACTTGAAATAATAAAATAAAGTATCCAGTCTAAATGAGTTACATAAATGATGTAGGATCATCGATAAATTTCATATCATCAATTTTATAAATAATTTTAAACAATAATAGTGATATTTTCACAGATTGAAATCATGAGTCAGTTGAAGCTAGACCACCATGGAAAACCCGGAGTCACTGGACGGCCGTTTCGTCCCAGTATGGGACTCCTCAGTAGTGCGCATCCACGATCCCGTACCCCGTGGTCTAGCTTCAACTGACTCATGATTTCAATCTGTGAAAATTTCTAAAATCTCCACAAACCCTTTCTGATAATAAGTGATACACAAAACATTTTAAAGAGATAGAGAGGTAAGTAAAAGGAAGATATCAATATGGGGTTGTGGAGATTGTTGAGCTTTTTATTGAGATCATGAATCGATGAATGTTAGACCACTATTGAAAACACAACAATCTTTACAACTTTATACTGATAATTACTATATGTTCACTAATGACTAACTTTAAGAGGTAATTTTCAGAGTTCTAGTGAGGAGCTGTGACCACTTGAGCTAATCCGTATCAGGTAGAGATAAGTATCTATCTCAGACAATAGACGATGGCAGCATAATTTCGTGGATTGGTTGGAGTTAGACGTTAACAACACAGGATGTCGGCTCAATGGTCTAGAGATTAAGTGTTCGCTCGCGAGACGGAAGGTCCTAGGTCTGCATCTCGCGTGTGGAATCGTGCATGCGCACTATTGAGGAGTCCCATACTAGGACAAAACGGCCGTCCAGTTCTTCCAGATTTTCAATAGCGGTTTGAAATTCATAGATTCACGATCTCAAACAAAGGATAGATAACAATATCCGTTGCTCATAACAAACCCTATTTCTCTAGATTAAGTTATCATTAAAACAAGTGGCTGGAACTTAGTTTTGCGAAATCAGAAATTCGAAGATATCTGTCTACAACATAAAATGTCCCATTTTCTTACACTTCTTTGTAAGTGTTACGTACATAAGATCGTTTATACAGAGAAAAATTCAACAAGTAAAACATTGCTTTTAGGCATAATAAGTTAATAAATAATAACCATTAGTACGTGTGATATTTTTGTGGGTTGTTAATTCATTTATACACGTTTACGCATATCGTCTAAATTACAAATACAATACGACTGATTGTGCTCAAGAACCTATATTTGACTTGTATACTGGTTTATACATAACTGTTAGGGTACGAATTGGACAGTCCTGGGAACTTCTAGTTAAAATAATGAATTCCGTTACTTCTGATTATCACAGTGTCTCAGTGGATACTCAGAAGTGAGATGAGTAGGTTAGTTTTGTAAGTAAAATAAGTATTATTGATTTTGTATCTGATGTTCCGATTTTGACTTAAAATATGTCGTCGCAACACGCTTCCTAAGTAAAACAAGTCTTCTTTAATTCAACCAATTTCCTCATCATGATAAGATTAAATTGGACCGATTTTTCTCAGTGAAAAATTAGTTACTAAATGAATCATTTCTGTTATTCATTCAGTACAACTCTTTTCATCTAGTTGTTAGACAATTCTTCGTGTCCTTGCTCTCTTTTTTAATTGATGCATGAACTGTAAGATTTATTTCACCTAATGGTATCCTTTTCCAGCACGTTATATAATATTGTTCAACATAGAGTCTGGAAGTAACAATTATAGTTAAAAGATGTAAAACTTGATCTTAAATATTTTATACTTTGGAAACATAAACTTCAATTTGCACAAATATGGAGTAAATATAGTTGGTCAAAGAATAATACCAACCAGTAATGGGAAGTGCAAACAAATTGACAATCAGGAAAAATAACCATACTTGTAAAAATAGTGCAACTTTTATCCATTACTAGCTAAAGGATGACCACACCAAGGTCAGGCCGAGTCAAAGTGATGAGCGTTTAAAGTAAAACGGTATTGGTCAATTTATATGTGGATCATAATTAGTAAGGAATTGATTCAATATAGAAACCTACTCGGCTAACTTTATCTTTGTCGTTTTTCGTATTTAATAATTGTGAAGCATCTATTGTAGTGAACAGAACACAAGTGGAGACAATCGAATGTATTTGACACACAATTACAGGACTTGTTAGTAAAACCTAACAATCAGATAGTAAATACGTAATTTGCAAAATGTCCATCAGTTGTCTCATAATGACTCAGACCTCATTGCCCTTGCATTTTCATAAAAACTGCATTCTGTTTCCATTCTTTACTGTTCTATCCTCTTGTCTCTTTGCTGCCAGACCTTCTGTTCACGACTAACACCATCTACTACTTATGTCAACATAAGTAGCACATACCACACCATCACTTTTGGTCACTTTTCTGTTCATTTAGTATATGTGTGCGCACTACGTCTGTGTTATTCATCTGCCATATTGATCTAGACTAAAATGACACGTTTATTACACGCAGTTAAGGATACATTCAGAATCATAAAATGAAACTTTCGGTGAAAGTTACAATCGAACATCTAGCACCTACCTATTCAATGGACAGAGAAATTTCCAAAAGTGCTGGATACTGCACACTTGTTGAACATTGTAAGCATTGTGAATAGTCTCAACCTATTTTTGTTCAGAATGTTTTCCCTTAAAGTGTCTCAAGTACAAATCCCTAACACTTACGCTCTAGATTCATGTTATTGGATTTTAACTGTTTATTGATACCCATGATCGATATTTTGATTTTCTGGTTCATTTACTATCTAATTCAATTTCTAGACAACATAAAACATGAAATAAATGACAATTGCATAATTATACTAAAGTCGACCGAACTAAAACTGGTCAACGAAAAACCATAATTTTGAGGAAATTACGAAGCTCTAAAGTTCAAGTAATGTAAACTTTTGATATTTTAACAACTATCTAGGGTAAAGAGATAAGCTAATCAGAATCCAGACAAATTCTGAATTTTTGTACGAAATTCAAAAATGAGTAACTTTTATCTCAGATCAAGAAATAAGTTCATGTAGTGGGTCCAATGGGTTTCACTGGTTCCGTACACAGTCAGTTTGTATCTCCTCATTTCTGTAGCTATTTGATTAGGCTTCCCAGTCTCTCACTATATGCAAACATTCCATGTAACTATATTAATTGTTGTTTTGATTATTAGAAGGGGAGTTGGTTTTGTGACTTCCTAAGAATTTCGGTTTTCACTATGAGCCATCATAATTGTTCTGAATGAACATCTTTCAACTCGGAGGACAGAGTTTAAATGGTTTAATTTTTTGTTCTGGTTAGTGTTTTTTCCAAGTTTATTTTCTACGGGATGAGATTATTGACCTCATACTCAACCCTCCTCCTTTGTGTGGGCTTGAAACCGGCAATAACTCTAGAACAGTTATAATATGAATTTTTTATGATCACAGAATAAAAAATAATAGCTTTATACATATCGAATGTTCAAGTGTTTCTACGTGAACTGTATATAACATACAAATCAACCCTAATTCTAAAGCCTTACCAGGAATAATTTTGTGATTCGTAACATCTCTACGTTTTAATAAAGTTATGAAATAATGAATGATAGATAAATTGAAAAATTGATTTGGAATAAATATTCTTGATAAAACGTTATTATATTTCTCTTTATATCAATTGTATAAAAAAATTTCACTCTTCAACGAGAGTTTAATTAGTTTACGACAACTGTTACAATTTCACTGGTTGAAATCATGAGTCAGTTGAAGCTAGACCATCATGGAAAACCTGGAGGCACTGGACGGGCGTTTCGTCCTAGTATGAGTGCGCATCCACGATTCCGCACCCCGCGAGATTCGAAGCCAGGACTTATCAGTCTCGCGTCATGCGCTTAACCAATCTGATCACTGAGCCGGCATCCAACGGTGTTAAGGTCGAACCTCAAACAATCCACGAAGTTGCGCCACCGTACACCATTGTCATCAGTGAGTTGATATCTCACAACAGACCTGGTTAACGGAATGTCTGTAATATGTGTAATTAAGTTTCTGAGAAAGGACAAAATGATCCTAATTTAAATTAATAATAATACGAATACCACTGATCTAATAAATAAAAAAGATAGTGAAACTATGTGTTCCAAAAACGGGACAAAATATCCATGGATCAAATAAAAAGTTTTGTGCTTGAACTTTGAATAAATAAACCTTTTATGATTTATATAAAAACAAATATAAACCCACACTAAGGTACTGACTAATTTCTTAAATGTTATCACAATATATGAAGAAGTTTTATCTTAATGATAACCATCTTATTATAATTTAACAAAAACTGACACGTTTAGATGCAACAGGAAAGCAGAGATAATCAATAAAAAAACTTATTCTACATTAAAAATTGATCAATAATGTTTGTTTTTTTTAAAAAATAGACTCATCTTTCATTGATACTGATTGATAGTTGGATTTTAAATCAATTAAACAGAGTACAATTTGTTACTAATTAATGAATAACTTAATAAATCAACACAATACATAAATCGTAAGATTAAACTATGATAATTAACAAATATAATTGATTCACTGAGTAGAATAATTGCACTTTCTTAAAATATATATTACATATTTTAAACTAGATGTTAGTACATTTACATTGCAATTACAATTGATTGATCACTGGGTGGTGATCAATGTCTTGCTTGTCTAGTCCTTATTAGTGCAGATCGAATGCTATCGATCATGTTGCAATGTGGCCACCAGTCTAGGTGACTTGACACTGCGGGCACTATGTATTGAGATTTAGATGGTGGTTGGAGGTAGTCAACAGGAAACCCTGGACCCGGGTTTCGTGCTACTTGGCACTCGTCAGCAAGGTGTACCTGTAATCTTGAGGGAGCACCAGTTCCCTCAAGATTACAGGTACACCTTGCTGACGAGTGCCAAGTAGCACGAAACCCGGGTCCAGGGTTTCCTGTTGACTACCTCCAACCACCATCTAAACATTTACATTGCATTATGACTAAAACACACTGACACGTAATTGTAAACGTGATAGAAATTGCTTTATTAAACATACTACATTATGTAGAGTATCAAAACTACATTTACTTATATATCCATTCGAGATGAATCAGTTGTTGTTTATAAAGTTCTGTGATTCATAGAGTGATATCTGATAAGTCGTGCGGATTAAGCGTTATTTTAGTCTCCTAGGCTATTCTGTAATTCTCAAGCTGGATCACTCCAACAATATCACATTATATGTTTCTTAGGTATTTATTGGCACTATTATAATGAATGAAAACATAGGTGGGGACAACCAAATTTATTATTTCTTTTTTGAAGAATTGCAGAGTTATTTTCTAAAATTTAAAAGATCACACGTTCAATCATTCATTTGTAAAATGTCCATTAATTGTCTCAGACTTTATTGTCTGTTCATTTCCGAACCCATTCATCTCTGTTCCCATTCTCTTCTATTCAATCTTCTCACCCTTCTGCTGCCATGTTTTTCACTTTCGGCTGGCGTTACATATACCTATTTATATCTGTCAACATAAGTATAGCAAACACCACACTATCACTTGTAAACATTAGGAATGTGAAAAATGTTTATTTGGACAATGCCTTTTAGTTTAATTATCTATATTTAAATGGGATTACATTAAGTTGACTTCAATATTGATAAAAATCAAATAATCATGAATTTAAAGTTAGTCTCATTATAAGGAAGATATTTTAAAGCACACATTAATCTAATCTTAATATATAGTGGCCGCAGTGTCGAGTCACTTAGACTGGTGCCCACATTGCAACATGATCGATAGCATTCGATCTGCATTAATAAAGACTAGACACGCATGACATTGATCGACACCCAGTGGTTAATCGATTGCGATTACATCTCAGTTCTACAGGAGGTCGGTCGCGGCTCGGATAGCTCACTGGTAACGTCTCTGACTGTGGACCTGGGTGACACGAGATTGAATCCGCCAGGGAGCACCAGTTCCCTCAAGATTACAGGTACACCTTGCTGACGAGTGCCAAATAGCACGAAACCCGGGTCCAGGGTTTCCTGTCGACTACCTCCAACCACCATCTAAAGCACACATTAGCAATTTCTTGTCTATGCAAAATAATCGTAAATAGTGTCCTATATAGTCGACATGACAACATCATCAAGTAATCGTTATTTGATTCACCACTGTTTGCTTTCTTTTTTTTATTTCGATGCAATATTTACTGTTGATTATTGATTTACAAATGGATAAAGAAAAATACAAATTGATCATATTTTATTATTTTTCTTCTCTCATCAGCTATAAACTTTTTAAACAAGAATGGAAACAATATAATAATTAAGAAATGAAATAGTAACTTGGGTGTAAACAAAAAAGAGATTAAAAAAAAAGTTGGAAACCATCATAAAGTTTCAAATGAAATACTGAGTACAATCATTTAATTGATACTACAGAAAAGATTAAGTTAATCTAATACAGAGTAAAAACCATATAGAAATAACAATAATGAATACTGTATGAAGTAGTACAAGAAAATAATTAGGAAGTGTAAACAATAAATTCATACCAGTTGAAAATGTTATTGGCTATTTGAATTCAGTAGCTCAGGGAATAACGCAAAAGTATTTCAAGCGAAGGATATTGGCTTTGAATTTTAATGTAAATAACTGTACTTACTTACTTACACCTGTTACTCTCAATGGACCATAGGCTCCCAACCAGCATTCTCCAACCCACTCTCTTCCACTCTACCTTCCTTTCCAGTTCTATCCAATTTTTGTTCATTTTTCTCATGTCTATCTCCATTTCTCGACGTAATGTATTCTTTGATCTTCCTCCCATCCTTAGGCTTTAAAGATTCCACGTGAGGGCTTGTCTTGTGACGCATTTGGGCGATTTCCTCAATGTGTGTCCTATCCATTTCCAGCACTTCTTCCTGATTTCTTCCTCCGCTGGGATCTGGTTTGTTCTCTCCCACAGCACGTTGTTGCTAATAGTGTCCGGCAAACGGATCCGAAGTATTTTGTGTAGACAGCTGTTAATAAACACCTGTATGTCCTGGATGATGGCTTTCGTAGTTCTCCAGGTTTCCGCCTCATACAATAGAACTGTCTTGACATTTGTATTGAAAATCCTGACCTTGGTGTTGGTTGACAGTTGTTTTGAGTTCCAGATGTTCCTCAGTTGTAAATATGCTGCTCTTGCTTTGCCGATCCGCGCCTTCACATCTGCATCAGATCCACCCTGTTCATCAATGATGCTGCCCAAATATGTAAAGGTTTATACATTTTCCAATGCTTCTCCGTCAATTGTGATTCGATTGTTGCATGCTGTGTTGTATCAGAGAATCTTGCTTTTCCCTTTGTGTATGTTGAGACCTACTGCTGCTGAGGCTGCTGTTACATTGGTCGTTTTCTCCTGCATTTGTTGTTGCGTTTGCGATAGAAGGGTCAGATCATCTGCGAAGTCAAGATCGTCCAGCTGCATCCTAGATGTCCTCTGTATTCCGTGCTTCCCTTCAGATGTTGACATCTTCATCATCCAGTCGGTCACCAGGAGAAAGAGAAAGGGTGAGATTAATCAACCTTGCCTGACACCGGTCTTTACTTCGAACGAGTCTGTGACCTGTCCTCCATGCACGATTTTGCAGTTTAATCAATCATAGGAATTCTGTATGATATTGACTATCTTCTCAGGTATGCCGTAGTATCGAAGAAGTTTCCATAGTGTTGTTCTGTCCACGTTATCAAACGCCTTTTCGTAGTCAATGAAGTTGATGTAGAGCGATGAATTCCATCCAATTGATTGTTCCACAATGATCTGTAGAGTTGCGATTTAGTCTGTACACGATCTATCCTTGCGGAATCTAGCCTGTTGATCTCGTAGTTGGGCGTCTACAGAGTCCTTCATTCTGTCTAACAATACCCTATTGAAGACTTTTCCTGGTATTGAGAGAAGAGTGATGCTTTGAATTTCAATGTAAATAACTGCACTTGGATATCAGTAAACTCAGCCAATTAATTTCGAATGGGACAAGATATGAGTCCTTGATTCCACCAGTTTAATAAAATAATGATTTCCGATAATTGTAGATTTCCTTCACAAACTGATGTAAACATGGAATAATTCTTTTAATCGTATGAATGGTCAAAATATTTTAATGTGGGTTTAATGAACGAATGATGATTTAATTAATATTTCACTAATTCTTACTACCGGTTATTGTGATGAAATACTTAAACAACATTTTTATTTTAGCAATCGAATTCACGAGTCGGTCTAAGCTAGACCAGCATTAGAAACCTGGGATCACTGGACGGCCTTTCCATTCTAGTGTGGAACTCCTCAGCAATACGATCCACGATTCCGTATACGGAACTCGAACCCAGACCTCTGAGCCATCATTCAACGCTATTAATGTTAAACTATTTGTCGATTAGTATTGTATGCCAATATAATTTATTAATATTAACTACTTGAATTCTATTACTCAACGGATGTTTTACTCCGTTTTTGGCCTTTTTCGACTTAGATAATTTTAATATGTTAACAATCAGAATATTCTTTTTCACAGGTTCCTTTTGATTTAAATTAGTGGGACATAACTTGATCACTGACATTCATAACTTCTTTCAACCCAAGGGTTTTACGAGCTAGTCCTGAGGTTTGACTGTATAGTTGTGACCTGCAGAGTCAACTTCATCCAGAATTTGACGGTAATTTTTCTACGATACTGGATAAGAATCATGTCACATTGAAAATAGACTTAATTTGAAAATAGGGATCACTGCAATCCAAATCCATGTTTTAAATGTATATTAACCAATGTGAGTTTTGAACATCCCTTGTTCGATGTTGTGCGGTTAGAAATTATGACGAAACCACTCCCCAAGACTTTTGAGTTTTCAGTGGTTCTTCGGATGATATCAGTTTGTGATGATAATGAATCCACTCATTTTACGAATCTAAAGTCTCATGAGTGATATGTTTAGGTGAACATCTATATTCAAACAGTGGTTTATAGTTAAGGCATTATTTGCTTCTCAGTATTTCTTTTTTATGACTGTTTTCATGGTTAGGGTGGTGTTTACAAGACCGACGGGACGAAAAGAGAATCTTTCGTATTTAAATCGGGTCTTTTGGGTGGGAGGGTTCACCTAGGGAAGTTAGAAAACCTTGATTCCAAAGCAATAGTGTAGATGAACACCAGGATTCTGAGGGTACATCAACCTTGTACCGTTCAAAATATTTCCCACTTACAGCAAACATTCCATCTCAGTTTCTGTCGTTGGAAACGCTCCTGGAAACCCTCAGAAGGAACGTTCTATCGATGCATTGTCATTTCATATTTTCTTATCTCTACATCTCACTTGTGCTATTCTTGTAGAGCCATTTTATATCTATACAACAAATAAAATCCTGGAGCTAAGTCTGACCAGTAACCAGGCCGATCCGGTGTAGTGACTGAATTACGGGTTAGAAACAAGCAGACAATAACTGCTGAATATGTATGTTAAAGTAAGACAGAAATTCGGTTGCACATGACCCTTTAGACCATTGGGACTCTTGCCAACTGATCGTTTGTTCAGTCACGTAATCTTAGTAATTGAAAGTGCCTATTCATTGTGTATATCAGTTTTCATTTATAATACTATTCACAAACTAATTGTATCGCTTGAATTATCAATAAAAGGACGAATTAATTGACATATAAATTTAGAAATAAATCCTTACTTATTGTTATTATTGATATCACAAACCGAATCAGTTTAGATATTCTTTGAAAACCCGAATTACTGGACAGATATTTTGGCCTACCATGGGAATTCTCAGGAGTGCGCATTCCCGACCCTACACAAGGAATCCAATCCAGGACCTTAATCCAGTAAGTGGACATCTGACTGCTAATCCACTGAGCCAAAATATAGTGGCGTTTATGCTTAAATTCACTCGAATCATGAAACTGTGCTATATCTTCCATTATCCCTGTGAGTAACCGTCTCATACCTGACCTTGTTGAACTGTGCCGATCAAGGGCTCTCACCAAAATGCCAGAATTACTACTTGAAATCAATCACGAGTCATCACATAATAATTATAAGCATATAGATTTGTAAAAATTATTGAATTCTTATTTGTTTTCATTTAACCTAATTTTGCTTCAATTCCGATAAAGAAATAAAAAGAAATAAACAGTTATATTGAGTTTTTTTTGGATTTAGCTATAAATTTGATTTATTTCCGATATTCAAAATGTCATGCAATTCAAGTTATGACCTTGAAACGATTTTTTTCAGACCGAAAAGTACAATTTTTAGAGAAATGTAAATATAACAAGTGGATGCATTAGAGTTTTCACATGTTCTACTTGTTAACATGAATGTGAAGAGGTGAACATACAAATGTGGAATGGAAATGACTTCAATATCTATGTGATAATATGATCAAACTAACCAATGTAGAATGTGGCTCTCACGGCTCCCAAATGCCCTGGTATGGCCGAGAGTGGGGTGGGTTCGCCCACCTTCTCGAAATGCTCTCACACGGCCACGCGTATACAGCCTCTGCCGGGGAAGTTCTACTCATTGCCTTCTCGTGGCGGGGGTGTTTTTTTTACGAAATTGAGGGGAAGAAAAGCGAATGTCCGGCGCTTTAACCGGATTCCAAACCAATGGTGCACATGGGCTCCAGTATCCTGCGTGAACAAATGGCGTATGAACCAATCGTTGGTCACCGGCTTTCATGATACTGCATCTCCTGACGATGCTCCACTGCCTTGTGGATCAGACCCTCAGGTCGAAGGCTCAGGGTGTGGCCCCCTAAGAAAACCACCTACTTCGGTTTGGTCACCCGGGTAATATCACAGCCCCCCCCACACAAATATGGTGTGGTGCATATATATTTGGTGCCCTCTTGTACCAATATTATGTGTTGAAATAAATAAATAAATAAGTAGCTCTCGTTTTAAGCTCCGCTTGTCAAGCATAATGTCATTTGTTGTAACTTTCGTTTTGCCCCCCTGAATAGAAAGACTATTAAGTAATTACTTAATTGGTTAATTACACTTGTTACGCTTCGAGGAAGATCATAGGCCGCTCACCAGCATTCTCCATCCAACTCAATTCTAGACAATCCTTTCCAGGTATTTCCAGTTGTTTCCAGTTGCTGTTCATTCTTTTCATGCCCGTTTCCAATTGTAGACTCAGTGTGTACCTTGATCTTCCTTCTTCTTTTTTCTTTTCACGATTCCGAGTTAGCGCTCACCTCGTTATACGGTTTGATGATTTCGTCGATGTATATCTTGTTCACTTCCAGCGTCTTTTCTTAATTTCCTCCTCAGCTGGAAGTTGGTTTTTTCTTTCCCAAAGTAGTCTATTGCTAATAGTATCAGGCCAATAGACATTGAGTACTACACTACAACAATAATCGAGATACTAAAACTGATGAAAAACGATTTGATCTTCATTCTAGTCTACATATTTTCTACCATCATTGTTTTTTTCTTCAAATTACAAGCACCAGTAAAATCTACACTCAGTAAAGAAAGATGTTTATATTAGAAACAAAACACAATTAATTTTACTCCTTATTCATTTTATAATCATTTCCTGACGACGGTCAACGTTAGGTGAATCTCATCCTAGTTGATACATGATAAATTTAAATATTTCTTTTTAAGAAAAGGTAACTTGATTAATTTTAAGTATTTCTGATGGACATATATCAAATAGGCGTTTCATAATACACTTATGTAACTGTAACCAATATTTAAGTCACCAATGCTTATCATCTATTATCGTCCATAAATTACAATCAACTAACTATAAAGTTCATTTGTGAATGTTAAAAGAAAAAACATAAACAAATATTTCCGTAATTCAGTCATACTACTCAGTTCAATTAGTTGGTTTGTTGATATTGTAAATTATAAACAGACACCAATTTATTGATTGATTAATATCAAATACTACCAATTTGATGTATGCACATTTATCGATTGACAGGATATTTAAAATGATGAATATCTATGATGAATATCGTTTTGATCAGATGTAGGCTTATGTTGGGTGAAGAAATTAGTCTTCATCATCTGTATTCCTTTTTTCTTTTCGTTGAGCAATATCATTCAGTTTTCCGATAACTAGTCATCTCCGCAATCATAACAAAGTAGTAGTCCTACTCACTGCCTTCTCGTGGCGGGGGTGTTGTTTACGAAATTGAGAGGACGAAAAGCGAATGTCTGGCACTTTAGCCGGATTGGTAGACATGGAGAGTTGACCTAGGAGAGTTGGAAAACCGTGATCCAAACCCAATGGTGCACATGGGCCCCAGTATCCTGAAGGAACAAATAGCGTATGAACCAATCGTTGATCACCGGTTAACATGGGTCTGCATCTCCTAACGTTGCTCCACTGCCTTGTAGATCAGACCTTCAAGTCGAAAGCTCTTAAGAAAACCACCTGCTTCGGTTTGGGCACCCGGGCAGTATCACAGCCCTCACACAAATCGAATGATTTATGTGGCGCATATGTATTTGGTGCCTTCCTGTACCAATATCTATGTGTTGAAATGAATAAAACGTCAGACCAAAGTTGCTACAATTGTCAGAAAGACTGAAGAGTTTCATTGCGTTGAAAGCAGGGCATTAGCGTAACACGTGGAGACCAGACAAGAAGATGGGTCAGATCGCAGAACATAACGAAAGATGCAAATGAAAGATTGAAGGCTATGTATCTGTATTAAGTAGATACTTTGTGACTTCTCAGAATGGATATACATCTCCTGAGTATTGTCATGCTTTGCATCAGTATTCTGTCTAGTTACTACTGGATTCCACTGTGAGTCACAATCTAATTTGAACAAAATAACCACAAATTTTCGAGTCACTTATGTATGAACAATGTCCTAGTAATGTATCTACCGAGATTTTTGCAATTAACTTATATAGTTACACGAGTTATGAGGAACGTGCAATCATTCACTTAGCTTTCTACTGTTCTCATTAGAGGTTTCAAAGGATGATAGTTTGTGTAGAGTAAGGATCGTTCAATTGGATACTCTAACGGCATCTGTTAACATATCATTAGTTCCATAAGTAAAAGCACACGATCCCTTTGTCTTAAACTACAGGAAGTAATTCAGTAAATTAACGACTAGCACTAACAAAGTTTCTCAGGAAACACAATGTTGATTGACCAAGTAGGAATTCGTGGAATCTTAAGTACTAATTGACCATCTTCTTTGACAATAATAATAATTCATATAGTTCATTTCTGGGTTAGAGATTTTGACAAGACTACATTTCTTCAATAAAAACGAAGCATGTACACTATATGAAATCATTTCCATTGACAACTTAACTGTGGATGGGAAGAGAAATTCGGAAATCTCCACAACCTATGGTACTAAAACATATAATCAAATTAAGGGTCACTACTATACCTCAGGATATACATTTGATTTTATTCATATATGTCAATTAAAATAGGTTTAAATTTTATTCACTTTTAATGTTCTCACTAAAACTGGAACCTAAATATCATTAGAGTTATTCATTACTAATCAACAACAATTGTAATAAATGAGAACATTAAAGCATCTATTCAAGAATCTCATGTGTATTTACAATAGATTATTAGAATGATACTACAAATTCACGATGGAAAATTTCATTAAATTAATGAACTGACTTTTTGGAAAATTATATCAATTCTTAAAACTCTACAAAACACGGTGTAAACGAAAAAGTAAGTAATATTTAATGATGGATTGAATATTTAAACAGTAAAAGCATGAAATTCAGTGGAAGGATCTCTTTTCAACGAATTTATCAAGCTGTACAATCGTATATATAAAAATTTCATTAAAGTACTAGTTCCGTGAAGAATAACCAAGATGATGTAATAGAACGATTGTAATGCTAGGTTACGTAATACGTATAATAACAACAGACTTAATAAGTTAGAAACGAATTATAACGTGAATATGATAAGATGATTAAAATGGATTTGTTACAATAATTGTAGGCATACATATACGATTGTATAGCTTGATAATAAACTTGTTGAAAAGAGATCCCTTCGTTGAACTTTATGTTATTAATTGACTATTCTTTAAAATCATAAATCAATATATCAGTAATACGTCTTATAACTTGTAGAAATAATGTTACATTATTAACTCGCTTAAATTATTAGACAACATCATTTGACGGTAATAATCCTTACGTGTTATAGTACATCAGGGATTCTAGCTAAAAATAACATTGAGACAACCTTGACTGACCGATATACAGAATCACATTGAAAAGTTCAAATAAAATTGTTTTCATTCCCTATATTCTAATATTGAAAATAATAATAACATATGTTGTTAAGCTTGTTTTGTTTCTATCATATATCAGCTAAGGTGTAGACGGGTTAATTTGTGTCGATAAGATATGTTATATAAGAACGCCAGTGATTTATGTACATCACGGAATTATCAAAGCATTGAAGTAACGGCTATATATATATATATATATATATATATATATATATATATATATATATATATATATATATATATATATATATATATATATATATATTACTGTATAATAAATACTTTATATCGAATGGTAGCTATGAATTACATTTCATCATGTTTAGTAGTTACCACCTAGAAATACCAAATCCGCCCATGTATTGCAATGTTATTCATTGTGTGACAAACATCAACAATCGCTTGTTCACCCAGAATAAGATATTACTGGAGCTCATACGCCAACAAAATTTTGATCAGTCTAACTCAGTGAATATTAAGTGGAAAGTAAAACATCAAATGATCATTTATAGAAAGTAGGAAATGCATTGTATATTGAATGAAATTTACCAAAAACTCAGTTACAGATGTTGGTAATCCACACACACATACATATCAATAGGGTAAAAAATAACTACAATATACTGATGATTGCATAAATAAATAAACAAAAGTTTCACTCCATTGCACAAGCAAGTGGCTATCATGACTCAGTAGCTAAGTGAAGCGAATGGTACTGGGTTCGAGTCCCAGAGTGAACATCAACTCTCTGAGATGCAGGCACATCCAGCTGACGAGTCCCAAATAGGACGAAACGCGCGCCCTGGATTCCACTGCTAGCCATTATCCATCATTACTTACAAAAAGCTTGTGAATTAAGGCAATATCGAGGTATACACACAGTATGCACATATGCCATTAACAGACTTATCAATTGCAATCTTAAACCTCAATGGGAAGATACAAGCCAAACAATACCAAGTGAATTTAAACTAAAGCTTTGTTTAAAAACAATATAATAAAACATTGTTTTTTAAACGTACATGCGTGCAGTTTTGATTTTGGGGAGATCATTATTCATTAACTATTGTAACTGAAATATGCAAAACACTAAAAAATATCCAGCAAATAAAAGGCTATTCAATAATAGTGATGGTTTAACTGTTCCGCAAATATTACAAATGATAAGTAACATCTCGAATATAATCAAATTATGTATGCTTTTGTTGTAAGGGATTAGACATACAATTATTTAACAAAGTGATTTATTACATCTAAATGTATAAAGGGAATAATTTGTTCACTTGACTCTATCAACCTTCAATATAACATTTTGTTACGTTGAGATTTACTACCATAGAAGCCACTGCTATACTGACTATCTTTGTCTGTATGTGTTGCTATTTATTGGATAGCAAAACTATGTCATCCGCTAAGTCCAGGTTGTTCTCAGGTACTCCATCGTGTCGAAGAACACTCCATTAGGTTCGCCTGGCCACATTGCTGAACAATTTCTCATAATCAGAACAGTTGATGAGTTCCATCCAACTGATTGTTGCGCAATGACCTGTAGTGTTACAATTCGATCGGTACACGATTTATCCTTAAGAAATTCAGCTTATTGATCTCGAATTCGGTTAACTACTGAATTATTCATTTGTCTCTTCAACACAGTTGAAAACTTACCTGACACTGACAGAAGTGCGACATCTCTGTAGTTCTCACACTTAATAAGGTCTCCTTTCTTCGGCTTCTTGACGGGATATCTCTCGTTTCAGTCTGTCGTTACTTGTTCTTCCTGCCAAATCTTTCTGGTGAGAACATAGAACAACGTATTCAGTTACGTCTATACATGACCTCAGTGCTGGTATATTGTCTAGTGCCAGTGCTTTCCCATTACTGACTTGTCAGATAGCAATTCCAATATCTCCTATTGCTGGTGTGGTAACATCTATAGGGAGGCGTGTACGTACTACTGTTATCAATTAAGAAAATACCTTATAGTACTCAGAATTTTAATGAAGTGCTTGGGTATTCTATGGTGGGTATTTGTAGGGGAAAAGGAGTCTTGTTATCCATTCTATCATAATAATGATCAGTGTAAGTGGTTTTATAATATACCAATATTGTAACTTTTTGAACACTTTAAAACAGTATCCTTAGAGAAATTTAAAACGAAAAGTTTTACGTTGAACACTCAACAATGCTTAGTGGTAGTCTAATATTGATGAGCTCGTGGTTTCAATGCTCAAAGATCTGGCATTTCTTTAACAACATATGTTAGAAACAAGTAATTACTGAAGGCGATCACAGGACAACCTTACCTGGAAGTATAAACGATTAGTAAATAAATTCTACGAGACATTTCAAAAAGGGAAATAGTTCAAAACAACTTTGTCAAGATCAGACAGGTAGATCGAATCGTTTATTCCAAATCTGGTACAGTCAAGTACATTTTCGATAAGTTGATCAGTCAAAAAAACACATCTAGGTTTTAACTATTAATAACTTTGTTTAAGTTTATAGTCCTTCACATATTTTCTCGCACTAATAAGCTTCATTCTGAATTAATAATTAGTGTTTTCCATTCCTCAGATTGTATGACTGAACCCTACGTCAATCACTCCGATTTAGGTGGTCGGGTAGTGTGACTAGTTAATTATACAAAAGTGTACTTAAATGCAAAATAACAATATTGTTATTGTTCATTACACTTTAAATGTTCTTTGAAAAAAGCTATGTTTGTACTTATGCTTTCTTGTTAAATTCTAGTGAGCAGATATCAATGGAACAGCTCTTTTTCTATTTAAATTGTTCTTATTATCATAAAAGTTTCATGAGTTATTTGCACACAAGCGAGTAAAAACAGGAAAGGTGATATGTGGCTAACTGGCTAACTGCTCCTGTGGATCTAGTTACATAGGCTGTACTCAGGGGGCTTTATCCTTGCGTGTTCGTGAACATGTACCAACATGGTTGGGAAAAGGAGTTACTAAATCGATTAACGGCACTATTCTTTCACATTTGGTAAATAATGAACATCATATCAAAATAGAGGATGCTTTTTCTGTTTTATATCAAGTTTTGAAATATCTACCTCAAGGAACTAGATTACGATTGCTCTAAATAGCCGAAGCCATCTGGATCAATTCCAGAAAACCAAACTTATGTATCCAGAAAAAGTATATCCAGCCTCTATGTTTTACCTTGGCCTACCACTGGATCACCGGATGCCTAAACTGAATATTATAAAAATCTTACCCCTTTTTTGATTACCTCTATCTTAATCTTCACATCCATCATTCCCAATTCGTTGATCGTAATTACCTTGATAACACCCTCCTTATTATATATTATATTCACACAACAATATTATTATTATTATTATTATCTCAATTGACAAGATTAAATTCTCCAACTATGCATTTTATTCACACAATTTTTGAATTTTCATTTTTGCTATAATACTATTCTACTTACTGTGACTGAACACTTTACTCTAAATCATTCTGACCTTTCTAATTTGCAAATAATACAATTTTGAAGTATATATATGTCAAATTCATTAATACATGCCTTATTTTTGGCCTTTGTAAAATATCATAATTATGGACTTATAACTGTAGAGCCTGATGATGAAGTTATTGAAAACAATTGTTCGCTCAAAATTTCCTCACTTTTGAATATATTCTATGGGGATTTTTAAACTGCTAAAAGATTTTAAGTCAGATGGAAAAATGATTCATGATTATTATTATTATCAGCTTTATTCAATATTATATTTTTGGTACAATATAGAATTCTCAGCGTAAAGTATTTCAACAAGTTTCCGTTTCTTTCTTCTTGGTCGGTCCTGACGATAAATATTGAGTGATCGCCAGTTACATGTTAGCAATTCAGTAAATGAACATCTAAATAATGTACATTCTTTTCGTTGTATATTGCCAGCAACCAAATTGTCCCTTATTGAGTTTTTTGTAACTTTGACAACGAAAGGTTGTACAGTTTTCAGAAACGCAGCAGAGTAAGTTATGCGATTGATAAACATAATGACATATTAAAACAAACAAAAATACATAACTTGTTGAAATATCTAGATGGCAGGAAAAGGTATCCTAGATGCTCAAGCAGGCCGCCCTTTATATTTCATACTGACACCATCGAAAGGACCTTGAAGCCTATAAAGTACTGGACACCTATTCCGTTTTAGTTTAAGAAAGGAGCGGGCGTGACTTATGAAAACAACGTATCGGATGATTATTACACTACAAGTGAAAGCGATTAAAATGTGATATGTGACATATCAAATTCCATTTTTGTGGACGAACAGTTTTGGGGTAATTCCCTGAGCTTGATCTTTTGTGAGATAAGTAGTATATACACCTGAGGAAGGCCGAACTAAAACGAACAGACTAGCCATTTCATTGTGGTTTTTAGTAATTTTTTTCCCGACCAATGCTACTCTACATGAGATTATTTGCCTAATTATTTTGCTGGTTAGCGTTTTTTTAGCGAGTTAGTGTTCTACGGGATGGGTTCGCTAATGCCATGTCCAACCCTCCTCCTTTACCCGGGCTTGGGACCGGCAACAACTCTAGAAGAGCTACAGGCGGAAGTAGATTAGCTGCTAATTATAGAAAAATTTCTCAAGATAGTCTGTCTAACCACATTATAACTAACTCATCTACAAATGATTCTGTAATGGTTTTAAACAAAATTTGATAATCCAATGCATTAAATCACTGTCATGGAATATTATGACCAACATTTAACTACGAAAGAAGTCTTTAGGATCACTAGCTAGTTATAACAAGTATGTCAATAAAAAGTGTAAAAAATATTGTTTTTTTCATTAAAACTGAATTACATTTTTTTGATTAAGATCATGAACCGATTGATGTTAGGCCACTGTTAGAAACCTAGAAGCAATGGACGACCGTTTCGTACTATTTCCGGACTACTCAGCAGTAATCATCCACGATCCTGCTTGCGGGATCGATGGTCTAATATTAATCGGTTCATGATCTCAATCAAAAACTTAATAAACTCCACAATCCCTATACTGATGAATTACAGTTTTTTATTGTCATCTCGTCATCTTAGACCTTTCCAAAAATTGAGCTCCAAGAATAATCATAATGCTATTAACGTACAAAGAAAAATCGATTACTTCTGACAAAAAAAAAACCATTTTAGAAATAAATATACATGAATTTTTTCTTTTTAATTCTCCACATGATAAGAACAACTACTAATCAGGAAAAATTACTTACCGGGAAAAAAAGTGTAACTTCCGTAATACTCTCAAAATGTAAACGGTTATTATAACCATGTCTTTTGCTAGTTTTTTTCGCTGATATTTCTTGTAGTCTTAAAACAATTTATTAAAACTTGAATTATAGGCACAATATACCATTAAATATGTTTTTAAAGATAGTAACATAATTTGATAGGTGGAAAGAATTGTTCTCTTAGTTTGATAACTAGTCGATAGTACTTGACTCTTAATTCCTTTCTTACGTAAGCTGATTGATATTCAGACTTTGATGGTGTATATCTCACTTTTGTGATATTCTTTTTGTTAGTATGTGATGGTGGTTTAATTATATCGAGAGATATTTATTCAACTTTATTCAACTTCACTGCTGAAGAGTCCCACAATAAAACGAAACGGCCGTCCAGTGCTTCCAGGTTTTCCATAGTGGTTTAGCTTCAATTGACTCATGATCTCAACTGTTGAAATTACTACAATCTCCACAAAACCCCTTCTGATACTAATCAACATATGCTCACTAGTGACTGGCTTCAAGAGGTATATCCTGGAGTTTTAGTGAGAAGTAGTAACTAGTGGAGTTCAACAGGGTCACTTATGAGATATCAACTCGCTGATGACAATGGTGGATGTGTCGCTGAATTTCGTGGATTAGTTGAAGTTAGACATTAACACCGTTGGATGCCGGCTCAATGGTCATGTTGGTTAAGCGCCTGGTGCGAGATTTATAGGTCTTGGGTTCGAATCCCGCGGGGGGGTCATAGGTAAGCACCGCTGAGGAGCTCCGTAAAGGGTGAAACGACCTTCTAGTGCTTGCAGGTTTTCCATGGTGATTTAGCTTCAATTGACTCATGATCTCAACTGTTGAAATAATTAGTTAGTCTTTAATGACGCATAAGGGATGACGGTACGAAACTATTTGAAACTACCATATGTGACTATGACATTAACGGGATACATTTTAAATTTTGACGAGCTACTACTTCCATTTCATGATATATTATCTTACTGTTTTATTACAAATAACTCCTTATTTGTTTGAATGAAACAGTTTTGTAGAGTTTATTTTTAATTCGAAAATGATATTATTCATTTGAGATACCACGAAGCACTAACATGTGTTTTGTACCAGTATGACCCCCCCCCCCAGTAGTGAGCACCAGAGACCAAAACAGGGTTCGAAATCAAGATTTTTATAAAATATGTGAAATTTGGCTAGGAGTGAAGTACATACTCGTTCCATAAGTGAGTGCCAATTTGAATTCAATGGCTGAATGAATAATCCGTTGGTGCACAAATGGAATGGAATGGAAATCAACTCTGGGATATATTGGTACATACGGCCGACGAGCTCCACTTAGAACGAAACTCAAGTTCTCAATCCCGCTGCTAATCACATTTCATCTTGTCTATTTAAAATTGTCCTGTAATGAATATATCGAGGAAATCTGCACTAGGTGCACATATACCAATTAAGACTGGTCAAATTTTAGTCAAAATATCAACAATAGGATAATTCAAACTATCAGAAATTAAATCAGGACTTTCATATCTCACAGCTAGGTCTTAACCATTAAATTACTGAACTAGAGCTCAATGTAACAAATTTACTTATTAAACAAACATCTATTATCCTCTATGGCCAAACACATAATTGAAACAGGTCATAAGATTGATTTGAACTCAGCTTTTGTGGTGTTGTACAAAAGTGTACAAGGGTGTATACTAAGGTTTATTGAAGCCTTAGCCATACGAAAATTCAAGCCCCCTTTGTGTATTCAAAAACAGTTTGTTCTCACCTTAAACCTACCCTGGTAATATTAACTTATTATCCAAAGTGATGAAGTTTCAAATTGTTTTCACACCATTTCTTTCTTACCCTCCATTTCTAGTCTAGTTGACCTTTGATTTTTGCATATAAATGTTCTTAACAAGTGTATTATGTGTGATCAGATTTTTCGAAATGTATTGCGCTAATATATCACATAGTTCTGATAATCTTTGTCTTCTTATTACATTATCGAAATTTATCAAAGGAATAAATTGTTTTAGATTATCTAATGGTTTTAGTTACTACTATTTTACTCCTGACATTAGTGAACAGCGTCGATTTTGTTTTCTCACCAGAACTTAAGGAACCCATCTCTAGGTAATAAATATATTTTTGTTATATCCCAATGAGTAGGAAAATTGTATTTCTGACGTTTTGTGACTTAATCTAATCCACTTCTACTCATTTGGATATATTAACTTTTTAACCAATGCTCAGTTAATTTGAAACTATTAAGCTCAATCTTGACATTGATTCATATAAACTATTCTCTAAGTCAGTCACTAGTTTGGTTTCATGGAGATTATGTTGATTTAAAGTTGGTATTTATTATAGATTGGTAGCAGTCGGAGTGCTTTTTAATACTTATTATGTGTGGATTATGACTATTTTTAAAATCAACGAAGCGAGTCTACTTCTTCATAACTTGTTATTACCCAAGTGTTATTGTTAATTCTGATCTCAACAACAGGTGATAAGCCTTACCAGATCTACTAAAGGAAGAATAAGCTACTATGAAGTAGAGTTGGAAAGGGATCAAACAAGCACTAACTTCAACGTGTCAGTAGGTGTCAGGAGGTGGCAACAAGCATTATCATAAGGAATGGATCTCTCTCGAAACCCTGTTTTGAATTGAAGAAAGAAAGAACAGGAAGACAGCAATTAACAACAATCGAACTAGAACAAGTAAGGTCAAGACATAAACTGAATACACAGAATCAAACAAGAGAGTGATGAGGAACATTAGAACTGACAAGCAGAAATAAGAGGAACACATAGTAGTGACAGTGGAAAAAGCTTCAAGAGGAGGAAATATGAAACAACTATATGACACAACGAAGAAACTAGTGGGGAAATATAGTAAACCAGAGAGACCGTCCAAGGACAAAGAAGGCAAGACGATCACTGAAATTCAAGAACAGAGGGACATATGAATGGAATGCTTCGAGGAAATCCTTAATAGATGTTACTCCACCAGCGACCGGATAAATCACGATGGACACCAGATAAATCAACAGCGGGAATGTAGTAGGGCCTGACAATATACCAGCTGAGGCACTGAAGTCAGATATACAAACTGCTGCACGTTCAACTCAGGAAGACTGGTAATGAGCAACATGGGCTGCTGGCAGGATGGAAAGAAGGTTACTTCATTAACATAACGAAGAATGAAATCTTACCAAATAAATGAAATAAAGAAACATCACACTACCATCAGTACCAAGAAACGTTCTCAATAGAGTGTTGCTGTACCGGATAAAAGGTTCAGTAGACACCCAACTTTGAGATCAACAGACTGGATGTGATGACAATTATAGTGAGACTTTATTGTCAGAAAGAGGTTGGAATCAGCGTAGTTGCTTCTGAAAACTCTCAGTTTTCGCCATACGGTGTTATAACTCCTTTATATGAAGACTCTTCTCCCTCTAAGCAGACTTTAACTGCCTCTGTTGTTAGCGACTTTTGTGTTGGAATTCTTCCTTACTATATGGTGTTACTAACCTTATCCTTAGCCCTCCTTTATTCATGTTAGGGATCGACAGTTTCCTTAAAGTAGGTGAAAACGGAATTAAGATTTCTGATTAGAAACCAAAAATCATGCTTCATAAGCTTGAGAAATCTACAGGAATCAGCCTGGTGGTTTGCAGTGCTAATTTGTAATTCAGCCAGATGCTTAAAAATGAATTATGTCGAAGATAAACGGAACTCAATCAATCATAGGAAATTGATAAGTAATGAACAAATTTCAAGTCTTCACTTCAACTATTCACCAGTAAACATCTATAATTCAGTTATAATGATTCATCTTGAAAATAAGTTTCCGCATAAATTGAAATCAACTAGAGAACCATTAAAAATTGGATAAAAATCTAGTAAGTGTGGTTCTTCTGTCTAAGATTAAAGTCGACCATTAGACTTGAACTAAATAGCTGAATGCTATTTTGGTCACTGTGAAATCATTATTGTATGTACGGTTAGAAATTTTCGGGATGAAGCAGTCATACAATGGTATCTTTTGTTACTTGGCGATTCGAGATATTCGGCAGGAAAATGATTGGATTCTACTGATGTCCCATCTTGTATTCAATAGTTTCATAGATGTTATCAGTTCATAGTGAAAGATATCTACAGTTTAATCCACTGTTCACAAAGCACCTTACCATTTAAACGAAATGCATTGATCGACTAGTTTTCCCCACGTTAAGGTTAACTATAAAATATCACTTACTTTCCATATTGTAGGTCATGCTTGGACATGAAAAATGATTGGTTTTAAGTTATGGTCAGTGGAGTTGACAACAAATCACTTCACCTAATTTTCATTTGAGGTCATTTTGACAAAGACATTTTGCTGTAAATATGTTTAGCTTGAACATTTTATCTGGATTATTAACAATCATTTGTGTAACTTTCGTCTCTATAGCTTTAAATTTTATTCTCCAATCTTGTGTTTTTATGACTATAAGTTTATCTCCATACTTCTTTTTGAAAAAAAAATAAACAAACCTGGAAAACATGTGATCATGATTGTTTAACGTGTGACGACTGGGATTTTTATATTGACATAACAATAAAATGACAAGTGGATCATGTGATAATTTAACTCGTCATTATTTGGACAATATAACAACAATGGAATTATTATCAGAATGTGTTTTGTGGAGATTTTTAGAAATTTTCACAGATTGAAATCATGAGTCAATTGAAGCCGGCTCAGTGGTCTAATGGTTAAGTGCTCGCGCGCGAAGCCACTAGGTCCTGAGTTCGGATCCCGCGAGGTGCGGGGTCGTGGATGCGCACTGCTGGGGAGTCCCGTACTAGGACGAAACGGCCGTCCAGTGCTTCCAGGTTTTCAATGGTGGTCTAGCTTCAATTGACTGATGATTTCAATTTGTGAAAACAATGGAATTCACAGAATGGACTGAAATAATTTCTTTATTTGGCTGTATATTACCTATAATTAGCCTAATATTATTAAAGTTATCAGATCAATAGCTCTTTCTGTATACCGAGGTTCGGTGAGATACCATTTATGATGTTAACTTCTATGAAGCTAAGTCATTTCAAGATTTTTCATACCTTTGTAATTTTAGAAACTGAGAGAATATCAAATGGATTCCCTGTATCTCTGACATTTCCAGTTATTGAGTTGACGGGAATTCTTGTTTTGTTTATCTACAAATTTTTGACGATATTTTTATAAAACTTGGTTGAAGTTCTTGTCAAAGGTTTTCTAATGTGCTTCTCCATGAAATCCAATCTGTTGATCTCAAAGTTGAGAGTCTACTGAATCTTTCATCCGGTTCAGCAACACTTTGTTGAGAAAGTTTCCTGGTACTGATGGTAGTGTGGTGTTTCTGTAGTACATTTAAATGGTGAGATCTTATTCTTCGTTATCTTGATGAGATATCCTTCTTTGCATTCTATCGTCACTTGTTTGTCTCAAAACATAAACATATTTGTTTAATTAGGAAATAGTATATTTGTAATATCCTATTGAGGAGAAAATGTTGACTCACTGTAAGCCACTAGTTCATAGAATAAATAAACTAATTAAATTAACCCAAGTTTAAAGGAACACAGCAGGAATATTTGTTGCGATCAACTAAAAACAGGTCTGACCAAGTCTATTCTTGTCATTTTGGTCAGGGTGATTTATGTGAGCTTTGTTTGTATTTTTGTGTATATGTATGGTAAAGAATGAAGAACATGTGACATTTGTGGTGCTAAAGGATAGAGTTGAATTTGTACGTACAATAATGATGTGAGATGTGAATAGAATCAGACATGGTAGCTTGAATTGATGTCCCTAGTAGGATGAATAGTGAGGCCTTCTTTTCTATGGAGGGTAGTAGGATTAAGCGCTATATGGAGAGCTTCAGTTAGTCTCCTTTCTTTGTAGTTGGAGAAAACTTTTTGTATTATTTTGTTTTTAATATCGGCTTGTTGTTTATTGAAAATGACACAGACTGCTGTTACCGATTTTATTTAGTCTTTCCAGTTCTACGGGATTATTAGATGGTTTCTTTGTGTACCTAAGATGTTCATTGGCTCGAGTCAAGATTTAGCGAAATGACTCTCCAATTTAGAAGGCATCGAAATCGACACATTCTAATTTGCAGGCATAGTTCTGTGTTGACATATATGGGAACTTTTTCCTTTTTAATCAAACTAAAGTACTTTGAAGGGTGTTCGCTGTTTGGTAACATAATTAAATTCTGTGTTTTTTAAAGACTGTCCGAAGTTTACCCGTTGTACTATATCGGTATGGTAAACCAAGGTGCCAATCCATGGTATTTCATTCGGATTATTATTTATCAATAGAGCGTCTCGTTTTACTGCACTTTTAACAATCTTCATGGGAAAATTATTAAATTGTAAGATGTTAATTATATGCTTTCGTTCTCTTTGCCTACCCTCTTCAGATGTAATGATCTTGTTTGCTGTTATAAAGAGGTTTTGTGCTACAGAAACTTTTGCATTAAATGGATATGCTGAGTCGAAGTCGATATAACGATTTGAGTGCGTTGGTTTCTGGTGGATGGTTAGATTTAGAGCTTCACTTAGATTTCTTTTAACTAAGTAATCTAAAAATGGTAGCTCGTCGTGTTCATTTTCATTCTCATACGTAAATTTAATGTGAGATAAGAACGTATTGATAAGCTTAGAAAAAGATCTCAGGTGAGTCGCTTTTATGACAACAAAAGTATCGTCTACATTGGTGTTCTAATGTTATTGGCGAAAATATTTGATCCTATATTTGACATAACCATTTTGGCTATAATCGAGGATATGAGGGATGTCACTGCTGTCTGTTTGCATGTATGATGTCCCGTTAAAAGTAAATAAGGTTGAATTTAAGCACAATTTTAGGGATTTCATAATTGAACTGATGCTTAAAGGACATCTATCAGATAAAGCATTGTCACTCTCTAGTAAACCACTAATAAAGTTTAAGCATCTATCAATAGGGATACTTGTGTATTATTATTATTATTATAAGCTTTATTCAATATTATATTTTCGGTACAATATAGAATTCTCAGCACAAAGTATTTCAACAAGTTTCCGTTTCTTTCTTCTTGGTCGATCCTGACGATAAATATTGAGTGATAGCCAGTTAGATGTTAGCAATCCAGTAAATATACATCTGAATAATGTATATTCTTTTCTCTGCATATTGCCAGCGACCACATTATCTCTTATTGAGCTTTTTGTAACTTTGACAACGAAAGGTTGTAAACTTTTCAGAAATGCACTAGGATGGGTTATGCGATTAATATACATAATGATATATTAAAACAAACAAAAATAGATAACTTGTTGAAATATTTAGATGACAGGAACAGGTAGTTCAGATGCCCAAGCAGGCCGCCCAATGATACAACATCATAGCTTAACATGGTTTCATTGTTTTCGACAATCAATTCCGATATTTTGATTTAAAATAATAGGAATCCTTAATTATATTATGTAAGTTGTGTTGAAGTGGCTTTCATACGCTGCTTAGATATCTAGATAATGCAGATGTTGGAGTGTGTGTAGACTCTACTATGGGTTTTAGTGGAATGTCTGTTTTACTAAATTTAGGTAAATTATAAAAACGTGAAGTAGTTCATGATTAGGGACATAAAGTAAACCGTAAAAAGACGTTTGAAGGTGTTTTTGATCAGTCTTTTGATATGATTCTGTGGAAGGATGTTCAAAAGCTTTAGCATCATAATCCTTCTTATTTATGACTACTTTCGTGTTGCTGTCGTCAGATTTTGTGATGAAAATAGTTCTGTATTTTTGAAGTGAGTGTAAAGCCCTCCATTCTTCTTTTGAAATGTTAGGTGTATGGTGTTTTTGTTTAGTGAAAATATGGAATATTTTTCGACATAATAAATGAGACTATTTCTGGTAGTTCTCTAACTGAATCAATTACAACAGTACTAAGTGGTTTTCTGTGTAAATTAAAATTGAATCCTTTCTCCAGTAGAGTAGTTTAATGGTTGCTTAAATTTCTGTTTGAGAGATTATGAACAATCTTTAGACTATTTAGAGCTGTCGATCCAGGATATCTCATTCTCGAATAAAATAACTATTCAATGTTCCATGGCTTTTGGTCCTTCTCCAGTTTATATCACTTTATTATGAAAACTACTTTCAAATTAAATGCCTAATTAGTCATATTTGTAAGTTTAATCTTTTTTCTAACATTATGAAATACAGTCAATTTGTCATTTGTATGTATTAAGTAATCATTTTTATGGGATGAAACGATTTGCACTTTTAATAAAGTCAGATATATGAAAAATGTATTTTTCTCGAATATATCCATTTGTAATAAGGGGTATGGATATTTCAGTGAAACTTAACAGTCTTTTGTGTATTAAGCGAAAGATCAATAAATGTTGACCAATTAATTCACTACTTTGAACTGACATTTTTTTAATAATAAAAACTGTGTGTAAATTAGTTAGTTTTAAAAACTTGAGTATATCGACAAATACTTTGTTGAGGAGTCCCACAATAGGAAGGAACGGCCGTCCAGTGCTTCCAGATTTTCCATGATGGTCTAGCTTTAATTAACTCATGATTTCAACTAGTGAAATATTTTGTAGTATATGGTGTGAATATTTCGAGTGTAAATTAGCCTAAACCAGAAGTAGTAGTACTATTTGATCACATTCTTTCGCTCATGATGATTACATTTTTTTATACACTATATCATTCATTTCATTCAAACTATAGTGTAATTTGATAATCAAATCTAAGTATTAGTTTAGGGTTCTGGAGATTACTAAGTTATTGATTGAGATCATCAACCGATTGATGTTAGACCAGCATTGAAAACCTGGAAGCACTGGACGGCCGTTTCGTCCTGTTGTGGAAAACCTCATCAGTGTGCATCCACGATCCCGCTCACGGGATTCGAAACCAGGGCCTTCAGCTTCGCACGTGAACGCTTAACCTACTAGACTACTGAGCTGGCATCCAATGGAGTTAGTGTTCAACCTCAACTAATCCACGATATCGCTCGACCATCTTCGATTGTACTGAGGTAGATACCTATCTCTACGTGACAAATCTATGTAAACCAGTCTAATCTACAAAATATGGAAAATTTTGAACGAATCAATAGATTTCGATTTCCTTAAATGAAAATTAGAACTTTTTTGCATGATAGTACTGCATTTTTCATTGAGGAAATTATCATTTTTCTTCGTAAGTATATATTTTTATGATTAATAAATGCTCTAAATTAAGTCATTTAATACTTATTGTAGAGTATATCAGTCCTATAACCCCCTCTATTAAAATACTTCCTGTCGGTAGCACTGCACTTATCCTATTTCCACACCTATTGTACAAAAACATCTACAAACGTTTTCACAGATTAAGTTCTTTCTCTACCTTGTAGTTTCACTTTTCTTAAAAATTGTGTAGACAGATGATTTGTCTGAAGTCAGTTCATCCACAGTCATCTTGAATGTGAATTAAGATTCAAAAACAATCATAAAACGCAACAGATTTAATATTTCCACCATCATACAACTATAATAAAATTATACAATACTTGAAAATGCCTACAGAACTCATGCCACTATATACACATAACCAGAAGGGATGATATTTAGAAAATAAGGGATTTTGTTTGAAAAGACCTAATTCATATACTTCTATAGAAACATTTATGACAAAGTTGTTAATAATATGAAGCATATGACACATATAAAATGAGTAATCATAGGTGATATCATTCTAGAGTACACAATTAGTTTCACAATAAACATAATGGTAATCATAAATCTTATAATCGTAGAGTTGTTGTAAACAAGTACTGTATGAAAAACTTAAATTTACTGAGAAGGAAAAATACCTACAATATCATGTGTGTTTTACAATGGAGGATATCACATTTCTGTCATGAAAGGTTTATTCAATAATTTATTCCCAGGAGTTTACCTAAATATTTCACATTATTTTATGTTCTGTTTTAGTGATATTATTTTTCACTATACAATAAGATATTACATTTAGGAACTGAGTAATGTGTTTATATCACTGAAGAGAATTCGGATGTGAGTAATGTGATCTAATGAGACCATGGCGTCACAATCAAATATGTGTTTAATCCTTTATACTTACTAACCATGAGACTCGACGTAAGTAAACTGAAATGTAAAATTTGCAGAGATAAAATAAATCATGTGATGTTAACTGATTCTAGTCTAGTTAAATCTAATTGCATTGTTCTAACAATCCTCTCGACTCTAACAGAAGTAGTTAATCCACTTAGAACTAACTATTTTCCGCAATATTTCACAAATATTCTCCAAGTCCTCAAGTTTTGCTGAACTTTGATAACATGTCATTTAACTAGCAGGAGTATCTAGAAGAAAAAACAAGTACAATTTCCTCAACAGACAGATGAATAAAATTATATATAAATATAGTTTTAAGGTTAGTTCATTGGTTTTAAATATCCAGTGAGAAAACAAGTATACAAGCTTCTAACCTTATCGAAACCTTCAGGCTTACTCGTCCATAGTCTATTATAAACTCGAATACTTAAAGTAGTCACATTAATGCTAAATGATTGTCTAACATGATTCATCTCTCAGTAGAAATGCACTATCAAGAACAGTGCAGATGATTACTGATGAACAGTTCCTAGATAGACTTTAGAGGTTCTAACGAAAATATTTAAGACAGAATCGAACATTTTAATTGTACTGTAACGAAAGTTCAATCGTTATATGGCAATTTGAATTGAGTTATAAAATGTGAATTACGTAGAGATTGAATTGGGTTGAGCTGACCTTGAAACTTAAAATTCCTAAGCTCGATCTCATGTATGTGAATATCAAAGTAGCTCCTGATTTGAAAGAATCTAACCACCAATTCTTAGTTCATCGGAGTGTAAATGACCAGCCAATTCGATATCATCCATTGATTTATGACATTTAATCATGTATATCTTTGTGATATTTTGTAAAACCTATTCTACTAGGCGACTGTCTCGTTCCTGATATAAGTTCATCCTGTGATTTATATCAATAATCCTTGGTTACACCATACCATTTCATATTACAGTCGATAAATAGTTCATCCACAGATACTAACAATTTGAAATAATCTTTCAATGAAAATTGTAAAATTCTAATTCACAACCCATCTGAATCTAGGATGTTATCAATTTTGTCTTCTTAGATTCTACTCGAACTATTTTACTTAAACTTGAATTAGATTGATACTGATTTCGTCTTCATTTGGAAGCTGGTTCATTCTCTCTCACAGAAGGCTGTTTCTGATGGTATCCGGCCAATGGATGTTGAGCATCTTGCGTAGACAATTATTTATAAATATTTGTACATGTTTGATGATGGTTGTAGTAGTTCTCCAAGTTTCAGCTCCGTACAGTGGAACTGTGTTGACGTTCGTATTGTACGGAGCTGAAACTTGGAGAACTACAACAACCACTATCAAGAAGGTACAAGTATTTATAAATAGTTGTTTACGCAAGATATTCAACCTCCATTGGCCGGATACCATCAGCGACAGCCTTCTCTGTTAGAGAACAAACCAGCTTCCAGCTGAAGATGAAATTAGGAAAAGACGATGGGAATGGAGAGGACATACTGTGAAGTGTGATCGATAAACGAACTCACCAATGATAAAATAAAACGCCCACCATCACATTAACGTTCGTTGACCTTGTATGACTATGTCTTGTTTATTCACCAATCACAATTTTATGTTCATTATAAAACGATATTTGCCTTGTTGACTCATTTTTCCCATGCTCTAGTTACTGTTCGGTATGTTATTTATGTCTCTGTTTTTCCCTATGATAATAGACTATATTGTTTGTTTTGTACACTAACGGTGTTAATTTATGTTTTAGAAACAGATAAAGTTTATCAAGCCAAATAGCTTACTTGTTGTGACTTTGGCTAAGCCAAGACTCTGTGCTCAACAGTCTAGAGAATAACCTAGAGTTACGCCTGTAGGAAATTGCTTCCTACAATACATTACGGAAATCATCAAACTGCATCACGAGACAAGCTGTAACTTGGAATCGTGAAGGGAAATGGAAAAGTGGAAGGTCAAAGAACATCGAGAAATAGAATCAGATATGAAAAGGATGAATAACAACTGAAAAGAGCTGCAAGAGATCGCCCAGGACAGGGTTGAATGAAGAATGCTGATGAGCGGCCCATGCTCCTTCACGAGGAGTAACAGGCGTAAGTAAGTCAGTACGTAAGATTGATACTGATAGTGAACTTGAACAGATTACACATCAAATTATTGATTAAATATAAATTATCAGAGTTATCCTCTGAATTGATTACCTAACATTCATATTAATTTAATTCATGTATAAATCTATGTTTAAACAGTATAATATCGAAGTTAACTTTTTCATCATAGACAATAACATAAAATTCTTCACTTTGTTCCTTTGTTCATTGTTTGTCAATTTTCTGAATAATACATACATAAACATAAAACTTATTATATTACTATCATTATTATTATTAAAGTCATGTGCCTACAACATTCTTCGACCTTGTCCATAATATTTAGATTAAAATTAATGATGATTGGTAGTAGTCAGCTGATCAATTTTCATTCGTTTAATCTGTTTCCCTTTTTTTTGTTGTTTATTATGACAAAAAAATATTTCAAGTTTCAGGTTCCATTTCATCATTTATTGATTAGTTGAAATCAATAACAACATATGACTTATTCATTAAATAATAAAGAAAATAAAAGAAAAAAAATAGAGTAACAATGGTTATTCTATTAAAACTTTTCATATTTTAAATGACTATTTCTTTGTTCATTATCATATGAAATACATGATGTTTAAGTGAATAAGAAAAAGTAGTGTTCCTTTTTTTCTTTGATGACGATTAGGTATGAGACTTACAATAGAACCTTCTTTCCATTTGTGATCAATCAATTGGATATATGATGATATGATATTAAAGGCCCCCAAATACCCTGGTATGGCCGAGAGTGGGGTGGGTTCGCTCTCCCTCTCGAAATACTCTCACACGGCCATGCGTATACAGCCTCTGCCAGGGAAGTCCTACTCATTGCCTTCTCGTGGTGTTGGTGTTGTTTACGAAATTGAGACGACGAAAAGCGGATTCCAAATCAATGGTGCACATGGGCTCCAGTATCCTGTGGGAAAAAAGGGCGTATGAACCAATTTTCGGTCACCGGCTACCATGGGACTGCATCTCCTTACGATGCTCCACTGCCTTGTGGGTTAGCTCTGGGTGTGGCTCCCTAAGAAAACCACCTGCTTCGGTTTGGGCACCCAGGCAGTATCACAGCCCACACACAATTAATGAACTGAGATGTCTATCATCATGGAAACTAATTCTCTTGCTTTGACGAACATTCAAGTGATTCAAATATTATTATTGCTATTATTATTATTATTGTTATTATTATTTACTACATCATTAATCACCCTCTTTTATTCTTACTCTGTCTATACTTATTTTTTTCGACTTATACACCAGCTCGTTTATGGTGGATTTTGTGTGGCACATATATATTTGGCGCACTCCTGTACCAACATATATGTGTTCAAATAAATGATATTAAAGTGAACTAATCATAGTTTAGAGGTGGTATTTATCATTGACTGAACCATCTACAAATAAACTAACCTCCACAAAATATTTTCATCAATAATGGTATGAGGATGGTATATTAAGAATCTAAGTTCTAGATATAATAAATAATTATTTGATGGATTTCAAAACAAAACCAAATTTTCATATAAATGAGTGGCAGAATTCTGGTAAATCTAAAAGTATTGTATCTATTCTAATGTTAATAGAAAAACCATTACAGAGCAAATACCAATAGTCGGTTCGGTGTTTTTTAATTTCTATTTAGCACAAATAACCAGAACTACAAACTATATTTGTGTATGATAAGGTCAGTATTAGGTGATTGAAGGTAATATTCATGAAACTATAAACCTAAGATTTTTATTAGTTGAGACTCGTCAGGTGTGTATGTCTTCAATCTTTAAGAAATTGATGTTTTCCATTGAATCCAATCTTATATCAAGTTAATATGTGAACCTATTCTCTAACTTTTAATAGATTCCATGTTCAAGATAAGTTAACTCAATTAATATAATTCAAGTCTGTTCTCCGAATTATTATATTTTGATCTTAAAAAGACGAAGAAACATATTTTTACACATGTTGGATATTCAAAATAAATCTTAAGCTAAGATAGAATTTTCCGTCTAATAACTTCCCGTGGCTGTTTGACGTATGATGGTTGTTCGATGTATGCCGATTGATGGTTTAAATCTATTTTTAAACAGTAATATTACATAAACTGAAACAACGGGTTGTTTCCAATCCTATTCGCGTATTTATTTTATACAAATCATGTGAACATTATATTAACTGCCAACTCAATGGAGTTGTTAAAAAAAGACGTTTGAAAATTATTGATTAGTTTATAATTTGAAGACACTCAAGGAATAATGTGTCGCGGAACGTAGTTTTTCACTTTAGTTTGTACTTTTTAGGTGACCAGTGAAATTTAGAATCCATGTTATAATTAGTTCATTAATGTGTAAAGAAAACTTTAGTGTAAGCTATAAGCAAGGATACTGCGTAGAAATAAGTCAGATGTTCGATAAGCATATGAAGGTTCTGGGGCCAAATTGTTTAAAACTAGTGTCAGCTTACCCTACATCATTAATCAGTTGCACACATTATGCCTAGAACTATCCTTCACTTAAGAAACATACTTACCCACTCCTGGTACTCCCCTTCTGCTTCAGAGGGAATGTTGTCAAGTACACCTGATTTCCCACTCTTGATCTGTCTGATGACCATCCTGATTTTTTCGATCGTTGGTGGAGATACATCTATAAGTAGGTTAGTAGGATCTGCTTCGATGTCCAACGGATTCAGTGGAGCTAGTCTATTCAAGAGTCGCTCAAAAATTCCTACACACCTATTCCTCTTTTCTTGAATCTCAGTGTCTCTCTTGCCTTCAATTTCTTTGACTGTCCTCTATGATTTACTATATTTCCCCATTAGTTTATTTGTTGTGCCACACGATTTATTTACAACACTTAATGGAGGTTGTTTCTTTGTCATATCACATGGTTGTCTCATATTTCCCTCTCATGAAGCTTTTTCCACTGTCGCTATTAGGTGTTCCTCGTATTTCTGCTTGTCAGTTCTAATGTTCCTCATCACTTTCTTGTTTGATTCTGTGCATTCAGTTTATGTCTTGACCTTACCTGTTCTAGTTCGATTGTTGTTAATTGTTGTCTTCTTGTTCTTTCTTTCTTCAATTCAAAACAGGGTTTTCAGAGAGATCCATTCCTTATGATAATGTTTGTTGCCGCCTCCTGATACCTACTGGCACGTTGAAGTTAGTGCTTGTTTGATCGTTTTCCAATCCTACTTCATAGTAGTTTTCTCTTCCTTGAGTAGATCTGGTAAGGCTTGTCACCTATTGTTCAGAGTTATTTTGAATCAGTTGAGTTTGTGAGTATGTTGAATAAAGGCTGATCCTGTTTGTCCAGTTGTTCAGTGTTCCTTTAGCTTCAGTTGTATTTTTATAACCATAAGGGAGATGGTGATCTGAAGCTATGTCAGATCTTCTACTAGTTCTCACATCCTCCATCGAACTTGTAAATATTTCATTAATGCAAATATGATCGATTTGATTCTGTGTAGTGTGATACGGTGAGATAGACCCATGTAGCTTTGTGTATCCGTTTGTGTGGGAATATTGTGTCTCCCATAATCATTTTGTTGAATGCACATCAATTTGAAAATCTGTCACCACTCTCATTACTCTCAGTCAGTCCATATTGTCCCATTATATCTTCGTACTCGGTGTTATCCATTCCGATTCTGGCGTTTAAGTTTCGTATCATGATGATCAGGTCGTTTCCTGAACCTTTCTTTATAACCGATTGCAGTTTCTCATAAAACTGATTTTCATCATCGTCATTGCTATCATTGTTGGGTGCATAATGCTGGATAAAATTCATTGTGATTGTCTCGTTCAATGTTTTCAAAGATGCTTTAATGATGATTGTGGATCCATGAGATTTATATCCAATAATTACTTTTCGTGCTTCTTTGGACATCATCACAGCAACTCCGTGAGTGTATGGAGCATTTCCTTCTTCGCGATAGAGTGCGGAAGCATTTCTTCTGAATCTATCATTTTTTGTCTAGTTTGTGTCTAATGGGTTTCATTGATTCTGATCACGGTCATTTATTAATATTACCATAATTCGTCTTTCTCAGAACAGGTCTCCATGCATGTTTCCAAAGCTCAAGGATTTCTAGATGGTACACTTCGTAACTTCTGTAACAACCATTCACGTATTTTAGAGTAAAAATTATGTGTCAGACTACTCTTGGAATACTGAAATCTTACTCCCAGTAGTTTTTTTAAATAAAGAATGAAATGTGGTTACGATCTGTATAGAAGTGATTCACACTTCGCATTCTTGAAATGATGGTATCTTGAACTGTAAACCCAGGTGCTATAAGTTTTGACGACCGTATATACAGGCATAGACTTAAAATAAATTCCATCTTTTACCTCAGAATACTGAATAGACAATCTTTTACATCCACATATGCAATTCAATATGCACAAACTCCTAGTCCTGGTATCCATGACACTCAAGCGATCTCATTCTAAATATTCTCTCTTTATGAATTACTTTATCAGTAAATTTTCGAGGCCGGAATAATTTACAGCAATTTATTTGTGAAGTAAAATCATTGTTATCATTTGTGCATTTGATCACTTCAAACAACTTCAAATCCTTTACATGTAACACTGCTACATGTATTAACCTGATTTTTCCTATAAATTGGTATAGGTTCTGTAACTGTTTTCAGAACATATTATTATTTAACGGTACAGGGTTGTGGGGATTGTTGAGTTTGGATTGATATCATGAATGGGCCAATATTAGTTCACCATTGAAAATTGGGGAGCAACGGGCGGCCATAACGTCCTAGTATGCAACTCCTAATCAGTACGAATCCACGACCGAGGACCTTCCGCCTCGCGCGCGAACGCTTAATCTCTAGACTATTGAGGTGGCACCCAATGGGGTTAATGTCTAACTTTAAACAATCTACAATATCGCGTGACCGTACTCCATTGTCTCCAGTGTGTAACTGGGTTCGAGCTCAGCGTGCAGGATTGAGGATGTGCACTGCTGAAGAGCTCCACACTAGAACGAAACCATCGTCCAATGCTTCCAGGTTTTCAATGGCTGTCCAATATTGATCCATCCATAATATTATTTATTTATTTATTCATTTCATATGGATGAAAGGGTTTAATAGAGAGTGACTTAATCTATAGAGAGTATTCATTATAGATTGACCTCAATTGATGTATTGTATAATTATTATTGTTTATTTATTAGAACAATCAATCAAAAATCAATATCAATGTTTTTCGATGCTAAAAATATAGAAATAATCAATTAATTATAATTTTTCATTCATCACGTAATAAAACAAACAAATCAATATGATGTCTTCAAATCCAGAATCTTGATAAATTATACGTCAGTGTATGAAAGAAAAGAACAATTAAAATGCGTAACAGGATATGTTTATTTATGTGTGCGTGTATGTAGTTGTGAGGGAGAGAGAGAGAGAGAGGGGGGGAAATCGTGTGTGAATATATAAGTAATCAATCATCATGCAATTATCCTGTGACGAAATACATATTGAAGACATCTGTGAAAATAATTGCATTTGAATCAAGTGGTTTACAGAAGAGAAAACAAAAAGATTTTTTTTTGGTTCGCTTTGTATCTTACTCTTTAAAATTTGTAATTCAATGAGTCCATAGTAAATTAAACTATAAGCCATGAGAGAAAACCTGAACATTCCCATTTTGAGTTCCATTTACAGTTACCAGTCATAATGCAGTATTAGTAAGGAAAAATCAACTCATTTGTATGAAGAAATGATATTTTATCAGAGGTTATTCATTTCAGTGTCTTAATATAATGGATACAATCAAATAACTGTTCAAAACCTCCTTACTTTTTTAATGAATGTCAAGTTACGGTCAATCGGTGATTTAAACTATTTTAAAACTGTACGCTTTGCTCAAATCTCTTATCAGTTCATATTAACAATTAACCTTAAAAATAGTCTATAAAGCTATAATGAGAAGATTGAAATGATAGAGATCAAGCATATCCAAATTAGGATAGTTATCACTGGTGTGGTTTGTGTTAGATTTTCAGTGAAAAGATTCAAATATTAAATATACATGAATGAAATTTTGAATAAAAAGAGTTACAGTTATTGAATTTTATGCATTTATTTCGAAAATAATGCGTTTTTAACCAGGGTACATAGGCCGTAGCAAGTGTTCGCTTTTACCACTAATATGAGAGGAAATTCTATCATTGGTCTAAAGGAGCGAATGAGGAAAGTAGATGGAATTTCTATCCCTGAACGTTCAATCTTCTGTAATCACGTAGCCAGCCAATCTGTTGGTCTTCAAGTTGTCAGGAAGTAAAATGGTAAATCACGGATTTATTACTTAGAAAAACTGATGTGTGCTAAAATGATTTGTTACTTGACAATAATCTGTTCTGAAGAGTTATCTTTCAGTCTTTACCATATTTTGCAGAACGTCTTCCAATCAGTCAAACGGGAACTCATGATAGCTATATGAAATAACATTCATTACTGATAATAAATCTTATGACTTTATTCACTGGATATTGTTACTTTCAAATAAGGAGAATTGAAAAGCAATTGAAAAGGTAATATCAGACAATTATTCAGATTCATCAGAGAATCTGGAGTCGAAATTCAATCGTTAGAGAAGCCGTATGTGAAAAACAACGGTAGAGTGTTCTGTTCTTAGATCAAAAATTGCTGATGATGGGTGGAATAGATTAAAGAACAGTTCTACTTGCCTATCAATATTCTCAAGTTGTCTGTTCCTGTTTAGCAGACTCAATGGGCAAACCATATCAAGCCTCCAACTTTTAGTGAAGTTGAAAAAGATATTTCTAACTTGAGTGAAGAAGTGGAGACAAGGCTTAATCAATCAACTCAGATATCCAAGAATGTTGATTTAATCTCATCAGTAAGATTTTTTGTAATATTAAGTATAATCTGGAAGCTGGTTATAAATCTGTCAAACCTCTTACGACCACTGATCATCCTAGTTTATAAGAAAGGATAGAAATTCCGTTTTGATGACCACCGTGGAGTTATTTTGACCAGTGTAGTGTCAAAAATATTGTCTTCGATAATCTCCTGATACTTAAGTGACAATCACAAGGAGCCAACTTCAGAGATTCAGGCTTATTCCAGTCTTAAATATGGGAATGTAAACCAAATATTCACCTTTTCACAGATGTCAAAACACAGACACACCAACACCCAACTATATATATATATATATATATATATATATATATATATATATATATATATATATATATATATATTTCTTCACATGAATGTGGAATTCGCTAACAAAGTAGTGCATTTTTCAAGTTTCAACTAGATTGCGACTCAGTGATCTAATAGTTAGGCGCTGACCGAAAGACTTGAAAAGTCTGAGCTCAATTCATGGAACATAAGAGAGGAGTCACAATGTAGAGAGAAATAGCTGTTCAGTGCTCCATAGTCCTGAGCGGTAACTTAAATGATGTCTGTCCTTGATAAACATCACTTACCAACTAATAATATTCTATTACTAATCCAATAACACACAAATAATCAATTAATATATTGTGTGACAAAATAAGCAATTGATAAGATGCAATATTTCATGCTAGTTCTAATTGAATTTATTTAACATTTGTTTTGGTGTAACCTAAAGTATGAATTTCTTTATCTATGTCCCTAAGTTTCAGCTTTTTTCATGTAAATATTACAACTAGCTCCAATTTCTCTTTGTTTTTTATTACGTGTTATACACAAACATAAATGTGACCATGCTTTTTGTTCCCTTATTCTAAACTAATGACCTGAATTATTCAATTGTTTGTTCTTCCCAATGAGGGTACAAATTACTAGATGGACAATTACTTTAAAGCTCTAAATATATTGAGTTTAATGTGATCAACTTAATAAATCACTAGAAACAAATTAACACTGGACGATTTTCTTGTTTGAGTTCGGAAGGTTTTGGATTCAGTATGAGATTGAACACTGAAAAATCAAGACTACCTACTATTCAATCAGATTGTTGAAATACAGTGGTTCGCATGATTTCCAACTAAATTTGACTAATGAGATAGAGCAACCTTGTTTTAATTCAATTTTTCAGAATATGTTTTCATTTCTCTCTTGTTAACGCTACAGCTTCAAGGACATTGTATGTATCCATTAATATTATCATATTGTCACAGTTATAATTAATTTCAGCTTTATAAAGTTTCAGATATTATAAGAGAGTTGTGTTAACTCTACTTGTTTACATTAAATACAGGAGGAATACAGAATGAAATAAACTTCTAAAATAAATAATACATATCTAACTGTTAGATCAATGTATTAAGTCAAACATAAGCTCCATTACAGTATTATCTTGATATTCATTAGACAACTAATTATGGTTATGATTAATGTAAGCGAATAATTTTCATAAAAATACATGAGAAGGATTTTGATGGTAAACACAACAAGAGAGTAATTTGTCCCAGTTCATTTTTTCATTTAGTTGTATGACAAATCAACTCGAGGATTTCACATAGACCTTTGATTAGAAAATAGGTACTTTGGTAGTTCTAAATCGGCTAGTTCAGTAATCAGGATGGACATTTTTAGTTAGGTCTATGTTTCTGTAACGCTGTGTATAGTTACAATGAGAAATTTATGAAACAAGTAAGTATAGGTCAGGGATTTGTAGTAGTGTCATTTTCTGTACTCTTAAACATTTTTTTGGACTAATGAAGAATGTACACTCTATTTGGTTAGTCAGTTATTTGAATTTGTATACGTACTTCCTTTCTGGTTTAAACTTTAAGCCATTACTTAGGTGTGATTGTCTCCTCTGATTCATATGAAATTATTATTTCATAAATCTTCACATTTAACTGTCTGATGATAGATACGTTAGTAGTGTTTGGACCACTAAGCATCACCTAATGATTTTGAAGTCAGATCTATTCAAAAGAAACCTTAAGAAATCCAAAAAAATATACTAGAAAATTAAATGGCACATTGTAATTCATTTGATGTATCCATCCAAATATTAAACTGACTAATTTTGAATGCATACACATGCAAGCATATTTTTGTGTTCACTTGATTGTTTGTATTAATTACCTTTAATTAAAACAGTTGTCTGGATAAAATTCCACTGTTACATCTCTTTTTAGTGTATTAATTCATAAGCGATAATTGTTGAAATTCACGTATAAACATTATAATGTATTCGATATTGCCCATTGCACAATAATATTGTTATGCATGATAGAATATAGTGTCGGTTATTATGTTAAGTTCATATATCTTATTCTAGCTTTCGGACAAACCAGTCTATTCATTCCACTTGAGTCATATTTTGACCTTGTTAATTATTTGCTTACCAATCTTGACTGTTTTTATATGAGTGCATACGTGTGTATACACTTCATATCCTATTCACCACATGTCTGTAACCTATTTTTGTGTAACTATAAATACTGACTAACACTTGACTAAATGGAATTGGCTTATCCGCCATCTCCACTGCGCGTCGTTTTGCTTCGTTCCATTCAATTCGCTTCATATACAAAATATATGTATTCAAAAGTCGATTCTCGTTATTTGACTTATTTAATTCCGTTAATCACTCAACGCGGATTAAGTCGATAAAGATATACGAGAATAGTCAGGACATATATATTTCGACAACGATCATTCATACGATCAAATTGGAGTCAGATCTCGGGCCACTAAAGTGGAAATCTCTTCAACAAACATCACCCAATCTAAATGACGACAAAAATAAAGGGCCCCACTAAAAGTTAATGCAGCACAATCTGACGGTATTGATACCAAGCTTCTTTTAACGTTGTACACACATAACGTATGCTAACTCAACTACTGCGTTAGAAGGAAGTAGTAATGTATTAGACCGCATACAGAGGTATACTTAGTAAAAGCGTTTAAACTTCTTGTAATGAAAAGGAAAGAAGCATCCCACACAAGTGTCAGCCTGTTAAAAATGAAGAGGATACTTGACCAATTCCACTACGATTAATGTTAAATACATTCTATATAATTGATTTTGAGGAAATATTTACCTCTGTACCACAATTAAGCTACATACATATGCGAAAATCCTCAAATACTTGATAAACAAAACAATAGATTTTAGTAAAACGTAACGGACAGAGTAAATCTGCTTAGATCTATTCAGTTAAACAAAGCATACTACAAAGATAGCCTGGAGCTCTTCTAGGATTCCGCCAGTCCTAAGCCTCGGTGAAGGAGAAGGACTGAGCATGAGGTTATCAGACCCATAATAAGAATCTTTCTAAAACACTAATAAACGGTTTGTCACCAATTTAGTGCACATATACATATTTTTGTTGTCAATACTAGTAATAGTAATGATAACAATAACAAAAAGCCCAATAAAATAGATCAATTTCACCTGAAACAGTTTAATTATTGTAGTTGTCTTAAAAAAAGTTGTAATAATGTGACCTCTAAAATAGTTTACAAATTTTTTTCTTGTGAGTCATTACTTAACAAAATTTCTGTGTACTTTTAGTATGATTGCAGTCATAGGATCATTGACATCTGATCACTAGACGAAAAAGTACCACTAGATCTGCAGTAAAACAAAATGCAATATGGTACATTCTGAATATTGTTCAATTTGAAATTAATTTCATAGAGAAAGAAGACGAGTTAGAGAAATATTTGGAGATATCCTTTTCGATGCTATATCTGAATATCTTTGATTTTATCTTTGGTAGAATAGTGAGGAATCATTTATCAGTAGTGTAAAATGAAAATAAATTAGTTAGTCGTTATGGAACAGGAAATGGCCTTAAATACACCGTTCATACACTATTAGGATGTCAACTTAAACATAATTAAAAGTTCCCGGCTGATGCCTTTTATTACTGTAATATGTGTGCGAAATATACTACTTAAACAATTTTCGAACTAGTAAGCTTAAAACAATCTTATATCACATGTTTGTTCTTTACATTTAATGTTACTACTTATATCAAGCTGGTTGTACCTTTAAATTGGCATGAATTCTGTAGTTATTGTTTTCAGAATACATTATATTATTATTATTAGTATTATTACTATCATTATTCCTCCTTCTTGTCTTTCAATGTTTTCTGGTTGATAGGATGTTATCTAGCTTTATGATGACTTTTATCTCTTTTTAAATCTGTTTATGTATTTTTGAGAGTTGACAATCATTCTTAGTCTGGTTATTGAGAAAATCCAAGGTTTCAAGATTTTGTCATCAAGTGGTTCAGTGACTTTCAGGGTCCTGGATGACTAATGGTTAATTGATTTTCATTAACCTTAATTTAGATACTTCAAACTCCATCCTAGTAACAGACGTTTTGAAGATTTTGAGATGTCATGATAGTATAGAAAAAATGTGGTGTTTAAACAACTTATTTTACAGGTATAATACCAAGGTTGGACTTGATAGTTTCGAATAAGTTGAGCATTAGGTGGAAAGTTAATAATAAATATATTTTTGTTATATCCCAATGAGTAGAAAAATTGTACGACGGTATGAGCTACACTAAGTATGAGGATTAGTGATGCTATGTGGCTAGTTAAAACAAAGTAGGTGAGTGAGGTTTGAACGTGCTACCTGGTACTTGAAAGCTGATTATTTTAACCACTAGGCCATACGTTCGAAATTTGTTTGAGGAAAACAACTATTCGGAAGTTCAGTCTCTGTCATTCATTACTAAAAGTGTAGTATTGAGTGGCTCTATCACGACGATATTATGATAAGGAATATAATATTATTCCAAGGGGCTTGATTCCAGACTCCAGCACCAGCAGATACATTCATTAAAGAATAGACAGATCTGCCTTGTGAGTTGTAAACGGAACAAAGTTCGTATCGTTAGTTTCAACTTCTATCCACCATTAATTGCTGTCAATTAAACAAAAGGTTATGAAAGTTTATCACCTATTAATGTGGCTGATGATAATCTTATCATTTACAATTGATTGATCATTGAGTACTGACCAATCAATTGTAAACATATTTCAGTTTTACAAGATAGATCAGTAGTAACGTCTCTGATTGTGAATCCTTGTGACACGTGATTGAGTCCACCAGGGAGCATCAGTTCCCTTAAGATTACTAGGATACTTTGTTGACAAGTGCAAAATAGCACGAAACCTAGGTTAAACAGGATTTCTTGTTAATTACCTTTAATCAGAAAAATTTAAGGTGACTTAAATCTTTATTTAATAAGTTCTTGTAAGCTTATCACCTTAACTATTTTGTTGTAGTTGATTGCTGCATACTGTTACTGTAATTATTAAACCAATTTTTAAAGTGTATCTATGTTTGTAATGAGATTAGTGAACAAATTTAGGAAAAAAAGACACTTTTTTTTGTACATTTCTCATTGATTAGAGGGGGGGAAAGTTCTTGAGTTGTTATAAGTTTAAAAAAATGTTTTCCTTGGACATATTGAATGTAGATTGGAAGAAGAAATAATCAATTTGTTGCTATGCTATTATTACACATAAAATAGAATTTAAAAAAAATACTTTTTACGTCTTTTAGGTGAATGATTTTTTTTATTTGTCACTCATTATCTTAAGAAATACATTCTCAATATCCAGAAGAAGGGTGTTCAATGGTTCGGAAACAAAATATTAAAAAAATGTATGAACCACTTCTGTTACAAAGAAATATTCAATAAACAGAGTTATGGTGATAATTATAAGTAAATAATGATAAGGTTTATTGTCATAATGATTAAGAGAACAGAATTTTTCAATGAAAGATTCATTACAAAGACATCATACATACCTACAGCTAACGTAATAATTAAAGAGGAATAATATATATAATGACTCACAATAACTTGGCGCCCAAATATTGTGAAACTTTTCGTTCAAATTTAGACGAAAGTTCTTATTTAACGTAATAATTATTTGTTTGATGATGATATTGACTGAAGTTGAAACGAAAACTGAATCACATTTCTCGTCAAACAAGTGACCTCTGAGTTGTGTATACAATAATCGATCAAATGCGTTATAAGACATGGAAGAACATTGTATTGTGTGAATCTATGATATAATATTCTTACTTTTCAAATAAGATATAGGTTAGCTTAAATCTTATTGAAACAATATTCATATGTTTGTTTGATAAACTGTAGACAATAATGTTTTTTTATAATAGGTGCTGGTAACAGATAACGGAGAACAAGAGTGTACTGACAACAAACTATTTAGATGAATGAACCACAAATATATCAGCATTTTAACAGAGCTATCAAATCCTGAAAGCATAGTGTTACAACAGAAAAACATACTATAAACTGGGAACCACTGAAATTTCCAAATAATAAGTATGAACAAATAAAGTAATTTCAGAAGGTGATTGATTCCATCCTTACAAATACATTGACAGTTGTTTTTGTAACGGCAGATAACCAGCGGTCAATACTTCAATTTGTGAATCGTACGGATACAAGTAAGAACACGAAGACGAGTAGCGCTAATCAGTAGATTATCAATAAGTTACTATATGAAAACGTATTTACAACAGATATAATTATGATGAGTACTTCTTTATAAGATGTGAATACAGATCATAGACGATCGGAAAACTCAGTTTCATACATTATTTTTACTGCAATTAATTAAGGTCTTGCCCAATAATCACAAATATGGTCATCAGGACGTACTGAATTAACGCTTGTGGAATAAAGCTAAAATAGTTTACTTATGTTTGAAGTAGGAGTTATTGCTGTTATCCGAAAAGATAATGTAATTGTCTCACTTAAACGTGTTACCTCATAGAACATGATAATATCTAAAGCATTCACCTAAGCTTCAAATCATCTCAACCATAGTGGAGAAGATTTGTAGCTCAGATGGATGATTTTGATTGAGTTTTGCTCTCTGAGCTGGATGGTTTGATTGTGGAACTTTCATCGTTCTTCTGAACGACATCATCAGAACAAACTTCAGATAGAAGTCTATCAACCATCCACCTCAGAGAACAAAAATCCATCAACATCTCAACCATGTAACACCTATATTTAATTGTGAATTAAAATATTTATTACAGAAAGTTATTTAAACCAAATTATGGAGTTTCAAGTGTATTTGTATTGTCGTAACACATAAACACATGTCTCACGTTAAAGAAAATCCTAATTTGCATATGATCACACTACTTAGAATAATATCACAAGATGATGAATAGATTACTTAGAATGGATAGTTTTACTACAAGTTACAAAATCTTTTATTTATAATTGTCAATAGTAATGCATAATTTGCGTCTTTGAATTTCCATGATATATAACCATTTGAATTAGAGTTACTTAGTATAGTTATGTATTATCTTTCTTGTATGTATGTTGCAGAATAAAGACCGAAATACATGATTGTCAACATTTATCAGAAATAACAGTCTCTTTTATCGTAATATATTATATAGGTATTCTTAGATTTTTCGGTTTATCACAAACATTCTTCAACCTTTAAAATGAATAACATTTGTTGATACGCTTCTTGCCTATTATTGTCGACTGATTTTCGTACTTTTGGAGTTTTCTAGAAATTAAAAACATTGGTATTCATGCGCATGTAGGCTAACTTATGTAAAGTTTGTAAGTAATTTGAAGACTGTATGCCGACAATTAACCTGAATTCCCTTTAAACTTGATGGATGTCGATACATCCGATAAATTCGAGTTGACTTTCTATTTAGCTTATTCTTAAAAAAATTAGATATCATTGACCCAAGTCCCAACTTAGTAATTTTAACCATGATATAATTACAACTTCTACAGTGTATTTATAACAAGAATATTCACTCTCAATCCAAAATTAATTTATATAGTCATTTTGTTAATCTAATAGCGATTAATCCATTGTATTCTTGAAGTAAACGCTGAAAATATTGTCCAGAATGACAATGAAACAGTCTGGTTCAAGGAACTCATTATCTCTTAAATTCCTCGAAAGTATTTTCAATGACTGACAGTTTGAAACTTTACACTTTGAAATAATGAAAAAGATTTATACTATAGGTGGAGGATTTTGTAGCCATTCAACTTTCTAAAATGTTTTATGTTTAACATTTGCATCATTTGTACATGGCAGAAATCAGTGGGTGATATTTATTATATTCTTCTTTTTCTCAAAATCCCAGTCATGTCCTATGGCCCGTCACAAATGTCACGTGACAATCGATAATCAGAATATCGACTTATATGACCTTGTCCCTGTGCTACACCGATGATACATCAATCAGTACTAACAGCCTTGAGTCAACTCTGAGTCCTTACTGGTCCTCTATATAGTTTTTCGCCCAACCCAGACTCCGCTAGATAAATCGTATATTTCATACATACGTGATTAATATACAATCAGACTAGACAGCATAACACTATAAAATGGAAAACAATGATTACACAAGATCAAGTCAAAAGTGGCTGTTAGTATAGGACACGGTAATTAATAGACTGTAATGAATTAAGATTGATAAATCGTATAACCGTAGTTAATAGGTCAAATGAAAGCTTATGATAAAAGAAATATGAATATACATATAATCTAATTACTTAATAGTTATCCAATAGAAATATATGTAATAGTAGCCCACAAATAATTTCTAGCAATTACCGTTCATTCATTCTTTGTTCGGATATAACAGTATTGAATTCAGAAAATGTTTTGTAGGTCCAGATGACAAATTATTATTATTATACATTCACTGAGATATGTATTATGTTTACCCACTACCTACTTTAAAAACGTGATGTTGACTGGGTTTTAAAGTGTATTGAAAGTATTTACCCAGGTGCTTTGCTTAACCAATCAGTACAGTTATGTAAATTCACATATCTATTTCATTTGCAAATCCTTGTTTTTTTACAAATGAATCTTTTTAAATTAAAGTGTTATACTCATTCATATTTCCATTTATATTTTGTCATATTTCACTTACATTAGCAATTACAGTCAAGTAAATTATAAAATGAATCTGTACATAAGAGTTAGTTATGATTATGATATAAGTCTTGTAGTATATCACCAAATACAAGTTGATATAATTTGACTACAATCAACTTTTCGGAAAATTGATTTTGTCCTTACAATTGTCGACTGAACTAGTTAGTATTTATCGATCAAGTGTCCTTATAAAATTTAAAAAAAAGCAGGAAATATTGACTTTATTTACTTGGGAACAATTGATTTTGACTTTAATGACCAATTTAGATTTTTTGATTAAATTCCTATCAGAAAATTAATGAGAGAAGTTTTACATTTATTCTTGAATAGTATTTGAACAAAAAGTGAGAACAAGAAAATGTAGAATAGATAATTAAAAGTCTCAAAGAATTACTTTTGACATTTCAGATGACATGGTAACCATGGTTATGTAAACATGTATTTATAAAGTTAATTTTATCACATTGATTGATATATGATTGCTTACTATCCTGGATTAATACATCTCAGCCCATTGCCATGTATGATCCAGAACCTGTCATCTTCATGCTGGTATTATGGCTCATGTACTTTAACCTGGTCCTATAAACCACATCGTTCCTGTTAGTAAACATTGATGACTGACTGAGATGGCTAATGAAACACTAATTAGCACAACAAACTGTTATTCTGGTCTATAATTAGAATAGAACCCATCTCTAAACCATTAAGGAGTTCTTAAAGTCTGTTAGCAGCGAGTCAAATTAGAATCCCAGGAGAGAGAAAATTTTATCACTGTAAAAGCAAACGTTTATTACTCTCGGATGTTATTGCTCGATTGTTGTTAATTGCTGTCTTCCTGTTCTTTTTTTCTTCAATTCAAAACAGGGTTTTCAGAGAGATCCATTCCTTATGATAATGTTTGTTACCACATCCTGGCACCTACTGACACGTTGAAGTTAGTGCTTGTTTGGTCGTTTTCCAATCCTACTTTATAGTAGTTTATTCTTCTTTTAGTAGATCTGGTAAGGCTTATCACCTGTTGTTGAGAGTTATTTTGAATTGGTTGAGTTTGTGAGTATGTGGAAGGAAGGTTGTATTAAATCTTTGCGATTCTGTTTGTCCAGTTGTTCAGTGTTTCTTTAATTTTAGTTTTATCTTGGCAACCATCAGGTAGATGGTGATCTGAAGTAATGTGTGCTCCTCTTCTGGCACTTACGTCTTCAATTGACCTTATGAATACTTTACTGATGCAAATATGATCGATCTGATTCTGTGTACTGTGATACGGTGAGATAGACCCATGTAGCGTTGTGTATGCGTTTGTGTGGGAATATTGTGTCGCCTATAACCATTTTGTTGAATGTACATCAATTTTCAAATTTGTCACCACTCTAATTACTCTCTCTCTCTCAGTCAGTCCATATTGTCCCATTATATCTTGATGCTCGATGGTATCCATTCCTACTTTGTCGTTTAGGTCTCCCATCATGGTGATCAGGTTATTTCCTGAGAACATCACCATGATCGATTGAAGCCTCTCATAAAACTAATCTTTATAGTTGTCATTGCTATCATTGTTGGGTGCATAATACTGGATAAAATTCATCGTGATCCCCTTCTTCATTGTTTTCAAGAATGCTTTGATGAAGATTGTGGGTTCATGAGATTCTTATTCAATAATTATTGGATGCTTCTTTGGACACCTTGTCTCCATTCATTCTTGGAGCTCACCAGCCACTATTCAGCACTTCTGTAACTAATGTATCGTCTCCAGTTCCTACTTAATCATCTCATAGTTAAAGATATTCCTAGAAAGTCAACTCTTAATTCAAAATCGTTGTTGACTTATCACGACCAATTCTTCACGATCATTTCTGATGATTCTTCAACTTTTGGATTTGGTGCTGTTATATTACATGTATTCCAGAATGCTGTGGAGAAAGAAATTACATATCCTTCGCGAACATCAACTCTAATAAAAAGAAAACGCAGATAAGTATAAAAGACGTCAACAGTTCCACTCTTTGCAGCCCTCTATTTTTACAGGTTTTTACATAGTCAAAGATTTACCTCATTAGCAGATCATAAGCCGTTAATAACAATATTCGTAACTACATCCGGGATTCTTGCACACATTGTAAATCGGTAGCAGCATTGGGCACGGGTTTTGGGGGAGGTTTTGACTTCGAGATTCGGTAAGGCTACGCAAAACACCTGCGAAAAGTGGGCGCTTGTATTGCCTATGCGAGACTATCCTACCTCCTCGGAGGGAACGAACATAGATTCAGTGTTGATAAACGACTGCGCAGTGTGGGTTACAGACAACTAGCACATTAATTCAGAAGAGCTTTAGATTTGTTACTAATGAGCAGTCATAGACACCTCTCGGCAAAGAGCAAAAAAGTCTCATTGTTGCCAGAAATTGTCATGAATTGTAAACAACTATTCAATATTTGGAAAACGTTGGGTAGTACACAGCTCACTTTCTCTGCAAAACCAATACCACTTTTACAAACGTCATTTGGATATTACTCGTATGACATTGGTTACTCGCAGTTTCGCCGATTGATCGTTTATGATTCAAAAGATTCCTGGATTTGTGAATGTTTGATTTTAGTGCTTGTAAGCAACAAAAATAAACAATTGTGTACCACCGGTTCCTAAGAATCCATGGTTCAGGGTTAGGAATTTTCACGGGCCCAGTCAACGGGATCGAATATATGGTTACTGTTGGTGGATTCTTAAAGTGGTTAGAGGTTCTTTCCTTCATGCCAATTAAATTAAACAAGTCCGTTTCATTGCTGACAGAGATTTCTCAGATAGGAGTACAAGAATCCTTAGGGTCAGATAGGTTCTTTTTCAGCATCATTTCCACTGACTTTCGAATTAATTCAGTGTAATTTTTGTGCAGTATAACTTTGTCTGTTTGTTCATTCAATAATATTCACTACATTAATATTTTGATTAAATTTTGTGACGATAGCTACCTTTAGACGAATGTACTAGAATGATCGACAATATTTTTGGATTTCTATAATGAAATCTTTTAGGCAAAATCGAACTTCGACAAATAGTTAGTGATCAAGGAACTGGTAAAAGGTAATCTTGTTCAATGTCATTTTAATAAGGGCTAGTAATTGTTAGTTTAGTGTGCAGATATACCAATCGATTAATCACAAATATTGGACAATCGATTTTTGTGTCTAGCGTATTATGCATACATTGAGTATTTGGAAACTACCAATTTGGATATATAAATGGGGTGTTTTAAGAACGCATCATTTATTAGTGATAAATTGATGTTACATTTGTGATATCCCAATGAGTAAAAATCATTTATTATCGTCATAATAGATTACAATTAGTATAAATTGACTAAATATCAGTTAGATATGTAAAAAGAATTAACTGGTGATTTATCTATCGAGTGTTGTTCGAGTAATGCTAAGCCAGGTATACATTATTCACACGAATTGTAATCAAATCGCAACAGTTAAGAAGACATTTCCTATAGAATATAAAAAAATCAGCGAGTATCTGAGACTTAATGATAATTCTAAAATATTTGAAAAGCATGATAAACTAGTGGAGGGTGTGGGGAATATAGAATGTTGTCAATAAACGATTAAGATAATTTGGAAATAGGCTAATTATTTTGTAAGAAGAGATCAGGTATTTCTTTGTGATTTATCACGTGAGTAAAAATTGAAAATCAATCATAAATTGTATTTACAAGTAGTAATTATTATTTAAGATTATTACTATAATTAACACTATTAATGACCAATACATTCTTTCTATTTTTTGAAGCAACTTATATTACGTCACTACCAAACTAAGAATTTATCTTTTTTACAGTAAATTAGTTTAAATAGTTCTTTGAATTATTTATAGGAACTAGTAAATGTTAGCTGGGAACTATATTTCCAAAGAAATAATTTCTGATTAAAAATTAAATATACCGATTGAAAATCTTATCATCTAGATTCGGAAAACACAAGAAATTTACCAAATAAGTCAACTACAATAATTCGAATTTCATAGTTTACAGCACGAACTAATTGGTGTTACACAACAAATAAAAACCATGGGGAATTAAACGACTGTTTCTTCCGTAGTAATGTTCATCCATACACTCATTCGAGATCAGAAATATGGCCTTTAGATCTTCGGATGAGCCTTTAGCCTTAAGACTACTGATGCGGGACCACTGGTTTACAATATTTAATTTCAATTACTTAGCAATATTGAGCATGAAATAGGTGTCCAGTGCTTCCTGATTTTCAGTGGCAAGATTAGTTCATAACTCCGCCTGGAGTCCCTCCGGGGGCTACTGCCGGTCCCAAGCCCGGATAAAGGAAGAGGGTTGGGCATGGAGTTAGCGTCCCCATCCCGTAGAAAACTAACTCACTAAAAAAACGCTAACCAGAAAGAATTATTCAAACCTTTTAACCTCTGCCCTGGGAGTCAGAAGGTCTTCATTTAGAAGAACTATGACGCTTCATGATGAAAGCCGAATTCCTTCGGAAGTTACGAGGCCGATGCCCCTTCTGACAACCAGAGCGACCACTTATTTAGGCACATGGAATGTTCGTACAATGTGGGACACCGGGAGAGCCTTCCAAATTGCTGCAGAAATGAGAAGATACAACCTAGAGGTACTTGGGATCAGTGAAACACATTGGACGCAAGTTGGACAACAACGACTAACTTCAGGAGAGCTTCTGTTATACTCCGGCCATGAAGAAGAAAATGCCCCACATACACAAGGAGTTGCATTGATGCTGTCCAAACAAGCGCAAAATGCGCTTATAGGATGGAAATCTCATGGACCAAGGATCATCAAAGCCTCGTTCAAAACAAAAAAGGAGGGCATTACAATGAATATCATCCAATGCTATGTGCCTACCAACGACTACAATGAAGACGCTAAAGATCAATTCTACAATAGGCTGCAGTCAATCGTCGAGAAGTGCCAAACAAAGGACCTGACCATTCTGATGGGAGATTTCAACGCCAAGGTTGGAACGGACAACACTGGATATGAAGACATCATGGGACGACATGGACTGGGAGAAAGAAACGAAAATGGTGAGAGATTTGCAAACCTATGTGCCTTCAATAAACTGGTCATAGGTGGCACCATATTCCCACATAAACGCATTCACAAAACCACATGGACTTCACCGGATCACACCACGCAAAACCAAATCGACCATATTTGCATCAACAAAACGTTCAGGAGGACTATAGAGGACGTGAGAATCAAGAGAGGAGCTGATATAGCATCAGGTCATCACTTGCTGGTCGCCAAGATGAAATTGAAACTCAAAAAGCACTGGACAATGGGGCGGACAATATCACAAAAGTTCAATACGGCCTTTCTTCAGGATACTAACAAACTCAACAAATTCAAGATAGTCCTCAGCAACAAGTTCCAGGCCTTTCATGATCTACTCAATGGAGAAGGAACTACTGTGGAGAGCAACTGGAAGGGGATCAAAGAGGCAGTCACTTCAACATGTCATGAGGTCCTGGGTTACAAGAAGCACCATCACAAGGAATGGATCACTGTTGATACACTGGATAAGATTCAAGAAAGAAGGAACAAGAAGGCAGCAATCAATACCAGTCGAACAAGAGCAGAAAAAGCCAAGGCACAAGCTGAATACACAGTAGTAAACAAACAAGTGAAGAAGAGCATCAGAACCGACAAACGTAAATATGTGGAAGATCTAGCAAAGATGGCGGAAAAGGCTGCAAGAGAAGGAAACATGAGACAACTGTATGACATAACAAAGAAACTCTCTGGAAATCGCCGCAAACCAGAACAACCAGTGAAAAGCAAGGAATGCGAGGTAATCACCAACATTGAAGAGCAACAAAACAGGTGGGTAGAACACTTCAAAGAACTCTTGAATCGACCAGCTCCACTGAATCCACCCAACATCGAAGCAGCACCCACGGACCTCCCAATCAACGTTGACCCACCAACAATTGAAGAAATCAGCATGGCCATCAGACAAATCAAGAGTGGCAAAGCAGCAGGACCAGACAACATTCCAGCAGAGGCACTAAAAGCAGACGTAGACGTAGCGGCAACTGCAAGGATACTCCACATTCTCTTCAATAAGATTTGGGATGAGGAACAAGTACCAAAAGACTGGAAAGAAGGACTTCTGATCAAAATACCGAAGAAAGACGATCTCAGCAACTGTGATAACTACAGGAACATCACTCTTCTTTCAATACTGGGAAAAGTCTTCAACAGAGTATTGTTAAACAGGATGAAGGACTGCGTAGACGCCCAACTTCGTGACCAACAGGCAGGATTCCGTAAGGATAGACGTGTACAGACCAAATGGCAACTCTACGGATCATTGTGAAACAATCAATTGAATGGAATTCATCACTCTACATCAACCTCATTGACTACGAAAAGGCATTTGATAGCGTGGACAGAACAACACTATGGAAACCTCTTCGACACTACGGCGTGCCTCAAAAGATAGTCAATATCATACAGAGTTCATATGATGGATTACACTGCAAAATCGTGCATGGAGGACAGTTGACAAAGTCGTTCGAAGTGAAGACCGGTGTTACGCAAGGTTGCTTACTCTCACCCTTTCTCTTTCTCCTGGTGATCGACTGGATCATGAAGACGTCAACATATGAAGAGAAGCACGGGATACAATGGACATCTAGGTTGCAGTTGGACGATCTGGACTTCGCAGATGATCTGGCCCTTCTATCCCAAACGCAACAACAAATGCAGGAGAAGACGAACAGTGTAGCAACAGCCTCAGCAGCAGTAGGTCTCAATATACACAAAGGGAAGAGCAAGGTTCTCCGATATAACACAGCATGCACCGATCCAATCACAATTGACAGAGAAGATTTGGAAGATGTAAAAACCTTTACATATTTGGGCAGCATCATTGATGAACAGGGTGGATCTGATGCAGATGTGAAGGCGCGGATCGACAAGGCAAGAGCAGCATATTTACAACTGAGGAACATCTGGAATTCAAAGCAACTGTCAACCAACACCAAGGTCAGGATTTTCAATACAAATGTCAAGACAGTTCTATTGTATGGGGCGGAAACCTGAAGAACTACGAAATCCATCATCCAGAAGATACAGGTGTTTATTAACAGTTGTCTACGCAAAATACTTCAGATCCGTTGGCCGGACACTATTAGCAACAACGTACTGTGGGAGAGAACAAACCAGATTTTATCGGAGGAAGAAATCATGAAGAAGCGCTGGAAGTGGATAGGACACACATTGAGGAAAGCACCCAACTGCGTCACAAGACAAGCCCTCACATGGAATCCTCAAGGCCAAAGGAAAAGAGGAAGACCAAAGAACACATTACGCCGAGAAATGGAAATAGACATGAAAAAGATGAACAAGAATTGGATGGAATTAGAAAAGGAGGCCCAGGACAGAGTGGGTTGGAGAATGCTGGTCGGCGGCCTGTGCTCCAGGCGTAAGTAATTCAGTAAAGTAAGTAAGATTAGTTCATATTGTAGACTATGGAACTCAACAATCTTCATAAACCGCCTTTTGTACTTAAACTAATTTGAAACGTTCTGTATACCAGACATCATCAACATAAGATTTGGCTCGAATATGTATTGGTTTAAGTTGTCATAATTCACGTCAGAATAGCAATAAAGGAGCCCAACAGGGTCATAGGTAAGGGGAAGAAAATTTAAAACAAAAGGAATGAATGAAATCCAATAATTTATGGAATTAAACATAACTCAAGATATAGATGACACAGCGTTGCTGCGGTGGACCTTAGATTATATCACCCACCGTTTGCGACTATCAATTACAACCGTGTGGTCTTCAACCAAGGGGCTCATACCAACCGAAATCATTGAGATAGATAGTCAGTGACTTCTTGGATCAAGGCAGCTCCACGAGTTTCTCCCTAGGCTTTGTTCGATCGATTGTTATCCCAAACAAGATCGTACGTTGCAACAAGCAGTAATTGAGAATGTTCAGAACAGATCTTAATGACTCAAGTCATAGGTATACACTAGGTTATTAGAATTGACTTGAAAAATGTTATTTTCGATGTTTAGAATTTTCGGTTATTCATTGTCACAACGTAGAAGAAACCCAAAAGAATCAGGTTTGCTCTTACATTCACTCAGGTTTTCAGAGACTTATGTTGTAAATCAATGTAAAGGAAACTAATATCTGTAGGGGTTTTGTGGATATTAGAGTAATTTTAGTAGTTGAAATCATTAGTCATTTGAAGTTAGACCACCACGAAAAACCTGGAACTCCTCAGCAGTACATATTCACGATCCTGCCTCGCGAGATTCGAACCCAGGACCTACCAGTAGAGGAACCTCTTTACTATGTAGTCTGGATTCAATTCTTGACAGTTGGGACAATCAACTGTCACGGATACTCGAAATCAAATATTGTTGGCATATGGACTCACAAATTTTCTGAATGACCTGTGAGATCATTTTCTGAATGACCTGTGAGATCATTTTCTGAATTTATCGTAGGCTTCCCTTTCAATACGTTTCTATTCCAACCTTATAGGAAACTGGTTTTCTAAAACAGAACTCCTAGTATGGAAAATAGTATATGGGTTAGGATATTTGAGAAGCACATTTTGCCAAGCAGCCGATGCTAATATGGACTTCGCAGCAAGATACATGTCCAAATTCTTAAAGGTTCGAATAGGAAGCACTTGTTTATAACAAAATGTCTTAGACCATAAGTGTGATAGCAAACTCCTAAAACACTATCTAAAACGTTAAATTACTTGACTACATAGATGTTTCAAATCGGTAAAGGTCTTGACAAAGTAGGAGAAAAGCGAGCACAATTCTTCAATATCTTATTTGTAAACCTCTTTACATCATATTGCTGTGCTGTTGAATGTGGGAACTTTGACACACTAATACTATATGTCATATGTGGACTCTTCCAGTGGGTTCAATTTGTCTGTGAAATGAGTGTTAGTAACTCCCTATCCAATACTATTGAATAGAAATAAATAAAAAGCTTTGAGCTTCACTTGTTTTGTGTTTTTGAGTGTCTCATTAAAATAATAAAGATCGACCTACAAAGCAACTGAGAACCATTTTCATTCCATTAGTCTGTCTAACCTCTACTGGTAGCTGACAAACGAAAACAGGTGGAGCGATAAAGATATCAACCTACCAGAGTGAGTATACTCCAAAAAGTAGCCAGTTCTGTATTGCTTTTGTGTTACAAAGCCTCATCTCTGAAGTTGATAGTTAGTAATAAACAAGGTAAAGTAATGCATGTTAGCCTACGTTATCATATTATTTTAAAACACCGAAATGAAACCAGCCAGACGAACTGTAAGTCAGTTAAGACAACGCTAGTATCACTGACAATGAAGTAAACTAAGCACTCGAAAGTATGGTTCGAGAGTGAGGTATGTAAGCTACCAATACTTGGACACCAATGTCTTAGAAAGTTTCAAATTGGACCACTGTCAAGACTAGGTAATGGCAATTCAACTGTGAGCTTTCATCACTAAAAATTGTTTAAAAACTTGGAGCGATTGGACTGAGATAATTACGTCAACTTTTCAAAGCCTTAATTTCTAGTCGAAGCCTCTTAACGCGGCGCTGAATTCCTTAGAACAGTTATATATAGTTGGTTACCATGTAACTCATCCGGTCATAAATGTACTTATTCCTTCTTGTCTAATAAATTCCACTTCATTTTTCAAAACGTCGGCTAGAAATATTTTTACTCTGGTTTTCCGCATTATTCCCTGAGCACTACTAAAATAAAGCGGTAACTTGGAGAAAATCATCTTCCATTGCATCCCCTTCCATCGTGGAAAAACCTAAATACTTCTCAGTATATGGCGACAATCTAACACAGCAGTCACATAACCATATCCTAAAAATTATTAAAATCCTAGACAGTTGTCTCACTTCCGACATTTAATAGGACAACCTCGAAAAATAATTACGGTACTACGACCAACAACTACGACAATTTGGACGTACGTACGAAATTGAGCATTATAGATGCTTATATCAGTTAAACTGACTTCTGTAGCAATAAAACGAATTAGTATTAACATAAAAGACAAGAGAAGCAAGTTATGATGTGCAATTTCCGGATTTCGAATTGATACAACCGAGTGGAAAGTTTTACGGGAACATTAGGCGTGAGTTATCCGGTGTCCGTGGCTTATTGTAGGTATCAATCAAATGTACTATGCACTATTTACGTTTTGTCTCACCACAAGGAAAAAGTCTAGGTTCCTACTCAGTTTCGACTCTCAATAAAGCCTAATCGTTTTTAGTGACCAAATTTTCACAGATGAAACCGTGCAAAGGTGGGCCAGTATCATATGCTGAACTGGCAACGCTTACAGATGCATTTACTTACATAAACGTGGTTTGAATTTCCGTCAGAACAAATTTCACAGACAAAATGGGCTCATTAAAATATATTTGTGCAATAAGCAGACTGAAACCAAATACGCTAGCTAAATAGGATAGAAGAAAATTACAAGACAATATAGCTTTGAGAAATGGTAGGAAAACGAATAGAACCCAATATATAAAGCATACAAAGTGAATAGAGCTTATGACATTTATGACAATGATCAGTAAACTAGTAATCAAGAACAGTTTAACACGTGTCCTTCGCATCGTCTAGCAAAGGCCAAGACAAAATAATGAACCTGCAAAATGTCACACACAAAAGTAGTGATACACTAACGGTAACCTACACAATACTACAAAATGGGTGAAAGAACACAGCCGAGTTGAGCATAATAAAACTGATGGGGGATTTTATGTGTACAAACCAGCAAGAATGTGCCGGTATAATTAGATAGAAGATTCATGCAAGCCGCAAAATGATGAAATAGTTTACGCTGCCATGAACCTGAAAAAACAGTAGTGTAAAAGCACTGACAGATGCGATCATAAACACACTCACAAGAGTTGTATTTAAACTTCATACATTTATCAAAATGAGTTAAGTGGTAGCTGCTTAAAGAATGAACAGTCTAAAATACACACTTAATTGTAAACGAAAGAATAAAGTATATTTTGACTGAATTTAATGAATTTCAAACATCACACAAAATTTAAAGGACCACTAGAATACAGTATAGTCCAGTAAGGGAAATATATGCAGTAATCATCACTTTTTCTGACATTTTTAAGCGAAATCAATGGCAGTATAATCCATTCATACAAAAATGATTGTCCATTCTTGTATAACTGACGGCGATGAGTTTCATCAGAAGAAAGCATAACAAGTACTGCTGGATAAACTGGTAATGTGGTAAGCTGAGATTTTAACGACGGTATACACAATAGATTAAACTTTGGAACCAACATGAAATATAGTCTCTAGACACAAGTGCAACCAGGTGTAAAGTAAAAACAATCATCGGAACAAGATTCCTGATCATCAGTTTTTACAAAAGAGCAATATTGAGAACATTAAATTTTTTGAACTTTCTGACAAACTATTTGAGGATTAGAACGACGAATTTCTTCTTGACCTGACTCGCGGTAATCATAGGAACAATTGTGTGCATCAGAGTAGCGATGAATGCTACAGTAAAGGCCACCACAGCGACAACTGAAACCTGAACAATGGAAAGAGAAATATACAGAACTGGGTTATAATAAACAAATCAAAATGAACTTACTGTATAAATGCAAGATAGTAAATTTTCTAAGCATCAAACGACATGATAATTAAAACTGTAGATATGATTACCTGTTAAACCCACACGTTTGTGACATACAGCACAGCGTGGTCTGGTTTTCGTTGCTGATCCAGAAGAGGACGTGGATGCTGAGGGAAACAAATATACACAATAATCATAATAAGTATCGTAAATAAAAATTCCGTATTGGATAGTGAAGCTTCACTATCGTCTTTATGACTGAGGCATGTGTCATGTTAAAAATCGAACCCGCAGTTTATTAATATGGAGACTAAAAGTTGAGACGTTTTTCCATCTAAGTTTTGGTGAGTAGTTTATTATATTTTTTTGGGGGGGGGGGTTGCTGTCTACAAACTCGTATTGCGAATGCAATGACTTAAGACTGGAAAAAATAAGTTAATTTTGGGAGTCTAATGAACCTTCAAACCCAAAGTCTGGCAGACCAGTAAATTGAAGTGCAACGGACAACCCTCACAACACTAGTTTAATAAGCCAACAGAACGAACGTCAAACTGTTTCACCATATAGGACAGAAAATTGAATCCGTCCAACGTAATGAGAAATAACGCCTACTTCATAATTCCTACAAGCATTTGCTCTTAGACGAAGGTCAGAGGTAAGTCAACAACTTCAAAGTTTATGAGATGAACAGGCGAGGAAGACATTATGATAAAAAGATGGAATGAATAGGACGTTGAAATTTTGGGAGTAGAAGAATAGAGTTAATTTGTCACTATGGGTTTTCGACCGCTTATTTCTGCTATCCAGAGCTTAGCAAAGGAAACTACACTATCGGAAGATTTAGACTGGCATCCAAACCTTATGAACTGCTATTATATTTAGGCTTAAAGCCTTCTTTCCCTCTAGTAAATAGCTATTTTGTGTGAAGTTGATTTTGTCACAAAAATATCTTGGGATAAATTACTACAGTGCAATAGTAGTAGGCTACAGAAAGGTGGGGTGGGTGGGTAAAGAAACGTCTTATATTTAGGGAACATCATAAAAACCCTTACATCACTACCAACGAATAACTTAGTTATTAGACAAACCAACATCAATGGGATCCCCACTGGACGAACGGTGTTAGTTGACACAACCCATATAACGACTGACTGTTGACCCTCTCGTATAATTGGGGTTTGCCAGTCTTTGCTATAAGTCAGTTAGGCATTGTAAACTAAGAATTTGGTTTAATGACAGGGAAACAGTACTAGATGAGTAATCCTTATGTTTAGTCATAAACATTGTGTTAATAAATGATTTTTTCTTGAAGGCAGTTCAACCAACACTAACTTGTCTATAGACTAGTTTTCTAGAGCCTACAAATGCCCTGGTACGGCCGAGGGTGGGAAGAGTCAGCTCTCCCTCTCGAAATGCTCTCACATGATCACGCGTATACAGCGACTGTTAGGGAAGTCCTACTCACTGCCTTCTCGGGGCGGGTGTTGTTGAAAAAAGCGAATATCCGGCGCTTTAGCCGGGTTGGTTGGCACAGAGGACCCACCTAGGGGAGTTGGAAAATCCCAACTCCAAACCAATAGTGCACATGGGCTCCAGTATTCTGAAGGAATAAGAGCGTACGAACCAATTGTCAGTCAATGGCTACCATGGGACTGTATCTCCTGAGGTTGCTCCACTACCTTGTCGATCAGACCTTTAGGTCGAAGGATCCGGGTGTGGCCCCCTAAGAAAACCATCTACTTCGGTTTGAGCACCCAGGCAGTATCATAACCCACACACAAATCAAGTGACTTGTGTAGCGCACATGTATTCGGTGCCCCTTTGTACCAATATTTGTGTTCAAATAAATAAAAATCAAGTCTTATAGTACATACAATTGGTGTGGTTTTCCAAGAACTTACACTACTATTCTCTGCTGTAGTACCTATTAACTACAATTTAGTACTGTAAGCCATGATTAACCACTTACGTTGGATCGATTAGTCACTAATCAAATAACCTATTAGTTAAACTGTACTCCATCGTAATTGCCTGAATGACAACTACAAAATCTACAAGGATTAGGGATAGATTTGATGCTTTTTCTCTTAGTTTAGTGACAGAGTTCAATATAGCTGATACACTTATTGGCCCAGTGAATAGTTCATAGTATACAAGTACACTTTCTCGTTACGTCTCTTTTTGAATGAATTTAAGAGTCAGAGTAATTGCTATAATTTAATATGCAGACGAATAAAGTCGAACAACCTTCGGTGAAGTTATTTTTTCGCATCATAAGCTATTGAATACACTAATATGCAATAACTCCAGAACAATGACTTCCAGAGCAATAACTTCAGAACAAACCAACTTCCAGCTGAAGAAGAAATTAGGAAAAGACGATGGAAATGGATAGGACATACATTACGCAAATCGTCAAACTGCATCACGAGGCAAGCCCTAACTTGGAATCCTGAAGGGAAGCGAAAAAGAGGAAGGCCAAAGAACACATTGCGTCGGATAATAGAAGCAGATATGAAAACGATGAATTACAAGTGGATGGAGCTAGAAAGGATTGCCCAGGACAGGGTTGGATGGAGAATGCTGGTGAGCGGCCTATGCTCCTTCACGAGGAGTAACAGGCATAAGTAAGTAAGTAATATGCAACAAGGATTAGTACATGATTCAACTAAAACCATTTCTAAACAAGTTTACGTTGTCTGCTAAGCTATTTAGACAAAAATAACGGCAGATAAAACAAAACTAAGAAGTAAATGAAAAATGCAACTAACCAGGAGAATCTGGTTTACTATCTGACTTTAGATCATCATTTAAAGAGTCCGGCAACGCTATAGAAGATACTCCAGTCTCTGCACGTAGTTCAGGAGCTGATGATGCAAGCGTTAGATTTGATTCGGCATTTAGGTTCAGCGAAGAATCTGTATGAGGATCGGGAGAAATCTTGATGGTCACAGGAGGTACCAATGCAGAATCACGTTTGGAGTAATTTTCACCTAAAAGAAAATAACCCCATGGGAATCAGTGGAATGGTTTACAGGATGAAGTGTAGGTGAATTGATCGCAAACTACAAAACGTGGTAGTTGGGAGGTGTTACATATACCTAAATACTAAGTACTTTAGTGTTTCATAATAACCCACATCAGTAAGTTGGAGCAAGAAAAAGGGTAATCAGACCTACGTGGCACTTTCACAAAATCACTACCCGTTGATCTGGACTGTGTAGAGAACTATGGACCTTATGATTAGGACTCGTGAAATAATTAGTGGATGGTTTTAAACTAGATGAAGCTTGAAATCATCTACATAAGCGCAAAAGCACCATCTACTCGTCTTTCTTTGATTTTCAATTTTGGCTGTCGCACTTCGCGACTTTATTTGCTTTCCAAAATTCCCTTTAGTCCTACTGGTACTTTCGTAATTACTTCGGGTGAATTTAATTGATTCTTATGAAAACTCGTCATTTTACGCAAATCGACTACTGTACGGCAACTAGTTTTAAGCTGTCTAGTATTTACCGTAGTTCGGATTAGATCAAAAAGGTACGTAATGTGACTGCTACGAAGAACTCAAACAGCTTATTGGTAATATCTGATACCCTAGAGAAAAATGGTTTCCTGGAGGTTGCAGATAAGTTTCATCCGACAACAAAGTCTACAGATTACCTGAAAACATCCAGACAGCACTCAACTTATACTTGATCAACTTAGTGATAAGGTGGCAATTAAGACCGCATGAAACAAGTATTTTTAGGACTAACTCATCGATACAACTAAGTAATCAGTTATAACATCATTTACTTAAATTTGAATTACAGGAAGATTTTTTGTGCATATTGTTTTGTCACTATCGCAGTAGTTACACCAGCGAAATCCAGTTATTACTGGGACCAGGGACGGTATAAGTGTACATTAGGTAAAGTTGCTACACTACTTCACCATACATATTGAAAGTGAAATTCGAAAATTCGGGGTGACAGAAGCATTAGGGATGACTAAACAGAGAATACACCCTTAAAAATGACGGGGAAAGTATGAAGTAACACAAACTCAACATGTCAACCAATCATAAGCAACGTAGAGCCCGGGATATGAGCAGTGGTGTAAGTCTCCACTCCACCTAAAGCGGAGAGCTGAAATTGTCGAGGCAGATCCTAAAGTAATAATGGAAGGGACTAGACTAACGCCACTTAATAAGCATTTGCAATAAATATTCTGACCATTCCAGTCGATGGATAGTCTTACCAATGTCACTTCTACTTAATGCGTTGCAATTATTATCAACGTTTTCCACTCAGTTGCTCAAAACACATATGAGCAACTATTAAGAGACATGCAAGGTCAGATATCATTTCTCGTGGGTACCTGTAAAAAGTGGAGTTCCCCAAGGTACAATCCTCGGTCCTTTTCTCTTTTTACGTTATGTAAATGAATTACCAACTATAGCGAAATCATCCGTCCTACTCTTCGCTGATGACATAAAGGTTGGGAGACCCATACACAGTATGTCGGATAGGATAGTATTACAGAATGATCTTAGCTCATTGGTGGCATGGTTGGGCAGGTGGTCACCAGAAGTAAATCCTAATAAGACTGTAGTGATGCAAATAAATAACTATGACGAATCGTATCACTACACAATAGGTGGATTCGTGCTACCCAAAGAAACTATAAAGATCTAGGAGTCATATTAAGCAGTGATCTCAAAACCACTAGTCACTGCAAGGCTGCTGCTGCGAAAGGCTATAGGGTATTATGGTCTATCCATAGGTCTGTTCAGTATTTAGATGAAATGTTTAGATCATTATACCCGATTTACGTACAACCACATTTAGAATATGGGATTCAAGCAGCGAGTCCCTGTTTCAAGTACGAAGCAGAGATGCTGGAAAGTGTCCAACGACGAGGTACTAAGATGGTACAAGGTCTATCTGACCTATCTTATGAAGACAGACTGAGACACCTCAACTTATTTCCGTTATCTTACCTTAGAGTACGGGGTGATCAAATATTGGCTTATCGTATACTGAACGATGACGTTGGTATTAACATGTCTTACCTTTTATTTCCGTCCAGGACTGATCACTTGAGAGGACATTCGAAGAAAGTCCAAAAAGCGAGATTAAATCGTTTACGTCTGGAGTTTCGTTTCTTGAACCGAGTAGTGAATTACTGGTATTCTCTACCGGAACACGTAATATCAGCACTTTTCGTTGATATATTTAAAACGAGATTGGACCTCCACAGTATTACAAACTGCAAGGATTAATATAGGTCGATAGACCTATCCTTATTATTGAAGACTAATTCATTTATCTACTAAAGTCAAAAGCAGCTGAGCGAACAAAATGAGATATCATAGCGGGAACTGAATTTTGTCCAAACGGTTACACAAGAGGCTTTACTGATCAAATCACGACAAGCAATCGGTGGACAGAGAGTAGTTGTTGTTTGAATAACTAGACCCCTACATCCCAGAAATGTAAGCGAGACATAGAATGCTTAGTCCCTAACATGGTTTAAACACAGAACTAGTCCATAAATGTAATTAGGAAAAAAACTGGCGACGACCAACTGAGATGGGAATTTACACAAGTAAATCAAGCTAGGGACTCTCAAAAGTGACTCAGAAATTTCTGAACTGGATGGATAAAACCCCTTTGCAATTAGTGATGCTGAATAGGAAAATCTTAATTGATGAATTCGTGATAAGGCTTAAGATACAATATATGTTTTAAATATGTAACTGCATATTAAGGGACTATCGGTAACCCAAAAACTAGAGCAGAAGAATATGTTACCTGAAGAGGGTGTAATCTTTACACTTCTTTCAGGAGACAGCTTATCTTCGAAGTCGGAAGTCACGCGAGAGACTGCTTGTACATTTTCCGCCTGGACCTGCATACTGCGATGACACTTGGAGCAAAATCCATCAAAATTAGGACTGCCATAAAATCCACATCCTTTACGGCATAATAAAGGTATATTCTGCGACTGATCGTTTTCCTCCATTATATTTATATTAGTGTGATGAATAAATTGGATTTTTATAGCAGTGCGAATAAGATTTGTTAGTGGCACGTAGGTAGCAGTGGAGATTGTGTCATACAATATATGGCAGGATGATGACTAAGGAACTACCGTTGGATAGGGCGCTTGGTAGCACTGAGTTCTTTATAACAACAAACTAGAGATTGGGATATAAATTGGCATAAAAGGTTTTGTTTTCATAAACGCTGGTTTTGTATGCCTTACTATAGGCTATTTTGCATCCGTGTTCCTTTAGAAGGGTTTCGAAACCACTACTTTGAACCTAATGGAAGGTGCAGGAACATTGAGTTTACTAAGAAAAGCAGGCCGACAAATATTATTCTCCAGTAATAGGATAGCTCGTCTATCGGTAGCTAAATCCTACGATAATAAATTTATGAACCATCGACTAAATACAAATGATTCAGAGATGAATACTTTGGCAACTAACAATATTCTCATGAATGTAGAATCAATGATCAGCGGCGCTCTCCAAAGTAGTTTCGTAGCTCACCTACAGAGTGAGGAAAGAACATCATATTTCCATGTTCTATATGGAGTCGAATATTTCGTGACCCGGTATCTGACTCCAATTATGTCGCATGAATGATTGTTGTCAAAATATACACCTCGTTCATTATTATCGACCTAACTCGCGTCAGTGAATAACGGAATTAAATAAATCAAATATGAGAATGTGCGTTTGAATACGCATATTTTATAAACTCATTTATAGGGGCAGACAATCATAGAATCACAGCAAATGAAGCGAAGAAGAGAAAGAGAAGCGAAACGAAAGGATGTACACCAGAAAAGGTGTGTGAGCCACGTCCATTATCAATATTTATAGCTAGATAAAAATAGATTGCAGAAATACAGTGAGTGGGATAAGAAGTGTACACACATACGTTCATATAAAAACAATTAAGGTTGATAAGTGAGTAATTAACAACGTAAAAATGTGACTCAACTAGGATCGACAGATTGCCTGTCCAGTAGCTAGAATAAGGTATATGGGCTTAATATACTAACCAACGCTACAAATAAAATTCGCGATGATAAAGTGGAAAGCTCTACCGTCAAATTGGCCAAAAATGAGCTTCAACGCTATGAGCGCAAGGTTCGCTCGAAAGGAATGTTTGTCACAGTTGGCGTAAAACTTTAAACCATATGGTACCAACACTCCCAGACCTTCATCAGTCTGTGACAACTTTAGAGAGGAGTTGTATGCGTAGTTTGCAACATGTCTCTGATGGACTACTTTACACTTTGAAGTGTTGAAAGTTAACTCTGTTGTAATCCGCACAACTTTGAAGTCGAGTTATATCCTCTCAAGGTGCCAACTTATCATCTTGGTTAGAAACGTCTCTCTGAAGTTTCACATCGTCAGCCAAAAATGGTGAATCGAACGAAACCATGGCCTTAAAAATTCCATTATTTAGATACGAAGCAAACCAAATTGTTGATGATGACCTAATACCTAACCATTTTAGCTTACTAATGAAACATACATTATTGACCTTTTCGAAAGCTTGTGAGAATTTAAGGTTTATGACATCAGCTTTCCCATTGTTATCGAGGATGGTTGTTCGACTGTGCACCGCGGTCATCAGGTTGGTTAAATATAGGCTAACCATCCCTGAATCAGTGTTGTTAGTGAAGTAGAGTTTGTAGATAATCAGCAGGACTTCATTAGTTCTGAGCGTGCTGAGAGAAGTGCTACCGGCCGGTTGTTTGAAGATTCTTTCTTTAAAAACTGGTGTGATGTGTTTCAGCTTTCAATTTTCTGGTTTAGTGCCTCAGCTTAGTGAATGTTAGAATATGATATCAAGTGGTTTAGCCAAGGTTAAAGCCTCTTCTCTTATTATAGCAGAATGAATCGTATCCGGGCTAGGAGAAATACCTTTGTTCAAATGGTGTGGTTTCTGATACACTAACTCAAAGCTCAAGTTCACTTCCTACAGTCAGGTGAGTTCCAGGTGAAGCGCTCGTCAATGTTGTTTGTATGAGTCAGTTGAACTGTTTGAAAATTTTCTTCAAGAAGGTCGGCTGCATCACCATTGCTGTTTTTGAACCGCTGTGACCTAACAACTGGGGAACTCATAAAGTTAGTGGTAGACTCCCCAGATTACCTGACGTAGGTTACCCCGTAGAGCTGACACATCCAACTATCTGAAATTCCAATGCCTCTCATTAGTATGATGTTTTAGTCGCTTTTTTCCAATAAAAATGAAGTCTGTGACGGCTTGGTCGCTTGGCAGGTTGTCGATTTGGGATTCTTCGTTTGTAAAAATACAGTCTAATCATGGAGGTGTCCAACCGTTTCGCCAACGAGTTGCTATCTTCAATTTTTTTGATTAATTCTAAATCTTCAATTAAGTTGAAAGATCGAGCTTCAGTCGAGTTGTAACCTCTAATGTACGTGTATAAGTGAAGTTGACTTTGTAAAGACTGAAGTCACCTAGAATCAAGATATGGGTGTATCCGAAATGAGTAGAGTAGGATAATCCTTCCAGCATATGATTTTCATACTCAGTGTCACCTTTAGATAACTTCAACTAGACATCCTAAGGTAGGAGGTGATCTCCCTGGACACCATACAAACTTGTAGTGGCATTAGACCATAACCTCACAATCTTCAAAGCTGAACACAAGACTACTCAGAAAATAGATATTCAATATTTAACACGGAGAAATACCTAAGAATGGAGAAGGCGCGAACAAGGAATTGAGGGAATTAGAGTTGATCGAACGGCATGGCTCGGCCATGCAGACGTGGTCTGTGCTGAATGTTACCTTATATCTTCTATTCACATTAAATATATTGTTCCTTCTCTAGCCTAACCTTGTTCTACATCCTATATTGGTAACTGATACAATACAATGAGTTGGTGTAGTGGATGATGTGACTTCCACGTAAAATCTTATAGATTAGGCAGTTATATCATGACAAATCTACAATTTTAGGATTAGGTCTATTATTAGAGCAGTACTAATATCATAGTAGACCATAATTCTACAAACTCATCAACACTAGCTACAGTTTCTCATTCCTGTTTTTTCGGCACTGAGGAACTAAGACATGCTGGTTATTGGGAGCTTCTGTCCATTAGTTTGAGAAGATGACGATGTTTCCCGCATACTCTATCAGATGAATATTATCAACGTTATCCAGTTCACACATCTTAGTCATTTAGTTCATATACCTACAACGTTCGTACATGGGCAGTTACTACTTTCGATTTGAAGGGCGTGAGTCTCCTCGTCCTATTTTTCCGAATGTGCCTTATATCAATAGAGAAACAATCCAAGTACACAGGGATTTCAGAGCTGGTAGCTCCTGTCCCTCCCACGGGTTTTCCTTGTTCTTGACAGTTTAAAAGTGAAATATTCCGTTCTAGTTTGCTTTTTTACATAATCTGCACATTATATGGCCTGTCCTGATGCATATGCATTCCAGTTAATAGCCGATATCTTTTAGCACGAAATGTTTTAAGAGTGTCAGCTGCCATTAAGGTGGATGCGAAGGTTACATTCATTAGACAAAATCTAGAACCCTCATCTTTCTTGGTCACTCGCACCACTTGCTGGGTGAATAGCTCTTCAGCTTCAAGAACTGCTTTATGGGCTTCCACTGAGGAATATCATAGCTTGCATATTCAGGGTTCGTACTTTCTGGAACATGTTTGACGATGATATTTCTTCCTTTCAAGGAAGTCTCGCGAGAATCCTTTAGACTGTTCCTGAAGAGACTGCCCTCAGAATTTGGTATTTCTGGCGGTTTTCTTACATAGCCTCTGTTAGCGGTTCAATTTCGAGAAGTTTGAACTTCCTGTTTTTAACTCTGACCAAAGCATACTGATTCTGGAGGTCATCCACCATACTCATCGTAGGCATTTCTAAATATTTTATTTAGGGCCACAACTGTCAAAATTAACGGGTTTCTTTCTCCCGTTTATACTACTTACGACCATAATTCTTACGCCCGAATCAAGCTTGATATACGCTTTCTTTTAAGGTCACAGCTCATATCAGGAGCTCCATAAATTTGCCTAATAACAGCTATAAACTTCCTAAGAAATTGTATTGCTTAGATATTAAACGAGACCGAAAATCCAATAGAATAATGCTGAGTTTGGATATCTTGTAAGTTTCCCGTGGTCGTATCGTGGGCGTGATGCCATTTTTGGTACAGATTATGAAAACTGCACTCATATTGAGATACCAAAACATAAACTTAATTATTAACTCTCCGGGACTTCTGTAAGAATGTACTATCTTTTTCGACTTCATTTATTTAACAACCTTACTTGGGAAGCATACTGTAAGCAAACGAATGTTGTAACTTATAGGTCATCCCTGTAAAAATGATGTGTACCAGCTCTGGCAGAAATATATTATGGTTATATCGTTATTGATTGAAACATAGACACGCAGTTGGTAACTGCTGTCTCACTTAATAACTTAACATCTACTCTCCAAAAAATCCGTCTATAGCTTTCCTAGATTTACGATGGTCCCAAGCTCGGGTAAAGGAGAGGGTTGATCATGATTTCGACAACCCCACTCTGTAGAAGAAATCTTGCTAAAAAAACGCCAGGCAGATTAAACAAATTGATCGATCAAAATCACACAATAAAAGCTCAGACGAGGGAGACTGATGAACACAAAGTTTGGTCAAAAGAGATCTGAACAAAGGTTAAAATACATGACAGGGAAAAGAAACAAGTAAATGACTGTACTGTCCAATAAAAATGCTATGGAGGGACTGTCAGCGTTCCCTTTCCGTTACTACTACTAATTCCAATAGTATCACGTACTTCTTCCAAACCAGCGTAAGGGAAAAAATCTATAAACGTTATATCTGACGAATTAGTACTTGACAAAGTCAAAAGTTCATCTTCTGAACTATACGATTCTTATCCACGAATATCACTGTTATTGTTTGATTTTATGTGTGACAACGGTATGCCAGCCTTAAGACTGGCTGATATAAAAGGTATTATCCCATATAGACTGAAAAGTCGACAATGTTCCCGTCAGTATGATATACCAAGACGAAAATCGAAAGGTCCGTGAGTTCATGCGTCTAATATTCTATCTGACACACAATGAAATGCCTACTGCTACAGTAGAGATATAATTCAATTATAAAACTCTCTTGCTCAAACTGAAAATAAACTTTACCACTCAGCACCCTACGTGTATATACGCGCTGTGAAAAATGAGAAACACCTCGAACAACTGATTAAAGTCAAATGTATCTTAGAGTTTGTATCTAAAGAAGTGAAAACAAGAGCAATGTCTTCCTACAATGTAGTTGTATACAATCTCGTTAACCACATCCCCTAATGAGCTGAGGGATATTCGCTTTAAGCATGTTATATATTGAATGACAGTGACTAAGTCATTCGCCCTAAAAAATCACACAAATAAACATGGCACTCTCGTTTAAGTTTAGCTGTGGTAACGATGCTAAGGAGTTTATTAATTCAAATAAACATATTATCTTATTGATTTCATGTAGAAACAAGAAGGTTATTTAGATCTAACACCTTTCCAACGTCGTGTAAGAATACATGAAGTGATTTGAACTCATGGTCGAGTTACATCAAATGACCAACTAGAGAGAGTTTGAAATACCGCAAATCGTTGACAGCACATGTACAACTAGTATGATATGAGTACACAAATGGCAGTTCACTCTGTAGATCTAGATTGGTCTAGAGATCAGAAATCTTTGGATTAGATATAGACCCCTAACTGACACCAAAAACTGCTATATTTCTAATTCTAATCCAGACTATTTGCGTAGCAAATTACTTGAATGTGAGCCGTGTGACGACACACATCCAACCAAACATAATTACGTAAAAACTAGTCCTCCTAAAGGTATTACACAAAATGACCCGAAAGAACTTGAATTCACCTCGCAAACATGAAGAAACTCCCCAGCCCCAGCAAAGAAGGGTAGAAAAACTATTTTGCAAATGACAATGCACTTTGATAATAATGATATATTTCTGCAATGGCAGGTACACGCCATTTTTACAGACATGATCTACAAATTACAACATTTATTGTTTCACAGTATGCATGTTAAATAAATTTAGTCTATAAAAGTGGATATCAGTTCATCCCTTCAGGTATACTGAGTAAACTTCGAAATATTCTCCAAAGTGGCATCGCCTCCACGTTACACACGAGATTAAGTCTTAGCATAATTGTGTTAGCATTTTATTCGTGCTAAGTATTTGTGCAATGCAACTTTTTAAGTTTATAGTTGTCATAAAGTAGACTTTTAGAACGCTTGGTGTGAACCATGACCTTGGGAAAAGTCGTACGTATAGTTCGTTCCAGATGTCAGAAGTTCCGTAGCTGCGCTCTTAGAGCAGGATTCTGAAAAAACAAGAGAAACTGAGGAGCAGCCAGGCACTTGTATATGAACAATAAACAATGCTTAACATTTTGTAGTGGGACAGACAGAGGTATGATAAAATGTTAGATTAAATTCATACTAGCTCTTGTAGCTAAAGTGAAGTATGGTCAGAGGCTACAGATGAGGGAAATCAGTAATAAAGAACAATGAGTTCCGATATTTACCAAGGTGGAGCAAGTCCGAATGCAGGAAGGGAAGTCAAGATTGTCTTTTGAACGCAAGGTCGATCTGTAATTAAAAGGCAGATTTAGCCCTGTTTGCACCCCTTTACTGACTGTCACTCATAATGATATCTGATGCATGGGCTACAAGTAATGTTTCCTATGCTAGTATATCACTTGGTAACTATTTCCTATATCGAACTGATGAGTCACAGGGACGAGACAGAGGCTGCCTTATAATTGCTCAATTCACACCATATCCACCTTTATTTATCCAGTCCTTTGTCCATTCAGAGTCATAAACTGGCTTGTTTTCTTTAACCTGTTGGAATGTACTTACTTAAAATTCGATCTAATGGAAGAGAATAAGTCTAAGTAGTTAAACGTCAATAGTCATGAACACTGTCTGTCGTGTTTCTCTCCCTTCTCTTTGAGGTTAGGGTCCTTCTTGTCAGGGATTTGGATTGCGGTACTTTCTATCCTCTCAGAATAAAATCAATAAAGACAGCCAAATAAGTATTATCTAAGGGCAGTACTTTATAGAAAAGGAACACTGTTGGTTAAGGATGAGTAGCTTTGCTGCATCATATAAAAGAGAGACTGTCATACCAGCGAAAAATGGTTTTCGCAAGTGTATAGTAGGAAGAAGAGTATAGATGTTGGAATTTTTCTTGGTGCTCCTGGAGACCGTTCTTATCCTCATGGCGATTGACACATACATCAGTTCATGATAATTCTGATGAAAAAAGCAATTTTATTCACGTCCTAAACTCCCTGCAAAGTTAGAAGCCATCACAACAACCTTATTCACACTTAGACATCTCTCTGACATAGCCTACTTATACCTCTGTAACAGACACATATATTATCTAGGCCAACGTCTCTAGTACTCCTCCGCGTTGTTAACTCCCCCCACATTTCAGGACATCTATTTTATTCTATAAAAACGTGTATTGTAGAAAACCAACTCCAGTATATACTTCCCTCCGTAATGTCACATACATTTACTCGTAACGACTTGAACTTTGATGTTGACTGCCATGTAATACGTAATTTTCTGCTTTGTAGGAGTGAAGATATTCAGAGGAGGTGTTATCAGAACAGATGTAAATAAAAAACAAAACATCTGGTATCTGAACGGTAATTTTGTAACAGCCTAGGTTGATTGGTTAGGAGTTGACCGAAAATAAAATAATGTCGGAACATTATTGTTTAACTATTTAATAACTTCCTTATTTTATGTATGCATTATATTTTCTATTAATTTATACTGAATGACAAAAACTGTTAGCTTGAGAATATAAGCACGCTATCCACCTGTTATGTTCCATAATCTGAATAAAGAAACATTTGTTGTGTCTGATAACCTTAGATTTTTGGCAGCTTACACAGTAGCGTGCCCACCCCTTCACGTCATTATTCATACCAGGCCAGCAAAACCGTTCTGCTATAAGCTTGATCGTTGCATGAACACCTGGATGAGAAAGTTTGTGCAACGTATTGAAGACGCTGCGTCGATAATATTTTGGCACGATTGGGCGATCCCTACCTGTAGATGTGTTACAAAGTAAGGTGACCTTACCTGTTCCTATCTGTTTGATGCGTAGTTTGAGGGTTGTAGAAAATAACTCGTGCCAAGATAAGTGTCTTCTTTTTGAAGACTGGAGTTAATCTGCAACTAGAAAAAGAAGATACGCAAACAGATAAATTAGTGTTTCCATCTAATAGCCTCGTTTGCGCGTATAAGTGGTTAAATTGTGGTGCTGTAGGAGGTCCTTATCAATGATTGGCATGGAAACATCTGCAACAACAAAGATCCAGTGTATGGGTTTACATAAACTTTTTGATATACGTAGCGATAGGCTTTCCGTTCTCCGCCTGTAGGTTTAAAGCCGATTCGTGAAGCCGGTCGTCAGAATTCGCTGGGAGAACGCTGACTTCTGCGCCAGTGTCGACGAGGTAGCGAAACCTCGTTGTCACATCTGTGACGTATAACAATGGCTATGTTCGCCGACTACGGTTGCAGTTAACGCGTGCCGGCTGGGAAGTTTCCCGAATTGTTTTTCGTGTCGGTCGATCACGAGTTGGGGAAATTGTAGGGTGTTCTGCACTTTCTGGAGGACTTTCCATACTGGTTATGATACCAGCACCAGTCAGGGCTGTCATTCTCCCGTTGTCCAGAGAGAGATCGCTTACGTGAAGTGCTGTTTCGCGCAGTGTGTGACCGTTTACGGTCGTTGAGAAATTCAAGATAACATGTAAGTGTATGACATAACTCTCTTATGTCATTCCGGGTCGCTTGAGGCTTTTCTCTGACTGAAAAAACCTCAGCATTAGAAGATTTGGTGATTTCTAAGATGCGGTTGGCAGATGCAGCCAGCTAGTCTAAGGCGTCGCTTCGAAACGAGACCAGCACAGCTTGCACCTGTTGAGGAAGTTTGGTTGCGAAAAGTTGTTCGAATAGGCCATCATCGAAGGTGTTTTGGCCGATAATCTCTCTCATTCTTTGCAACATGTCTGTCGAAGGACCGTGTTACAGGCTGATGTTATTGAGGAGTTGGTCTAACCTTTGTCTATCAGTTAGGTCTCCGCATTTAAGGATAAATCGTTTCAGTATTTCGTAAGGTTCAGAAACATGACTAGCTAAAATGTTAGGTGTTATGTACCTGTTGGATTCGCGCGGTTGTGCCTTGACTACTGAGAGGAGTTGTGTACGCGTGTCGATCACGCCGTGCCCGCAGAAGTCGGTTTCTGCGTAGCAGAACCAGGCTTCGATGTTGTTTGGCCAGAAGGACATCATTTGGAGTGAAGGTGGGGACATAATCTTTAGCTTTTGTATTTTGGGTGTCTGTTCAGTCATTTTGAAATATGAAGTACGAGAATGAACGAGTGAAAAAAATATATGTCCAAAATTACGGAAAAAGTATCATATTGTATAAAAATTTAAAATAAGGCAATGATATATAAAATCCCAAAAAGAAATAGACTCACAGTTTGCAATTTGGTGTACCGGATCACGATAGGCTCACCAATGAAGATGTCACAGGTATTCAGTGTTTGACAACGCTTTAACCAGTAACACCTTCTAATATAACTCGTATCCACCAAGAGAAATCAAAATACAGAATCGAGGAGATCAGAAGTTGTATTTGACGATTGCCAATATATCGGAATTGTCTGATCTAGTCTGGCTAGCGATTTTAGTAGATGTTGAGCACAGCGTTCCGACATGTGATCTGGTGCGGACGCATGACCGAGCGCCTTCAGCTAGGTGAGTCCACTAAAACTAATCTGGTCAGCATCCAATGTCGAAAACTTACAAAGCTATTTATTTTGGGGATTTATTTACCGCTACATTCTGTAAGCACTAGTCTAGCTTCTTCCATAGATAAAACGGATATCTACCAGCACGAAATATGCTCCTATGGGAACAGATCCTTCGTAAAATCCAATTATCACAATAGGAAAAGTATTCTTATCAGTTAATGGACTCTGTTCTATCACAAATAAGCTAGGGTAACTTTAATTCCCCGAAAATGAGTAATCAATAAGAAAATAATAATTATGGAGGAAATATAATCAAATATAACAAACCTTCGTAGAATAATTAGGAAGTGTGAGTTAAAATCAACCTTATGATATAATCATATATTCCTGCCAGAGCAGGTACACACCACTTTTACAGACATGATCTAATGGTTACGACATGAGTTTGCTTACAGTGCGTTTCCAAAGTTGGGTTGTTAAATAAATGAAAACAATAGAAATAAAAGACATTACATTCATCTAGATGTCCTAGAGTGTCAGTGATTTGGTTTGCGTTTGTACTAAGTGCAGATTTAAAAGTATTGTACCCAAATGGCATCGCATCCATGTTGCACGCTCGGTTGGAACCCGGCAGTATTGTGTTAGAATTCTGGTCGTGCTAAGTATTTGTGCAACACAACATTTCAAGTTTAAGGTTGCCATAAAGTAAATTTATAGAGCACTTGATATGAACCGTGACCTTAAAAAACACGTACGTCACGTCTGGTCCAGGAGTCGAATGCTCCGTAGTTGCGCACTGTGAACGTGATGCTGAAAGAAAGAGAAACAAAGGAACAGCAAGGCACATGAGTGTGAACGCTAAATAGTGCTTAACATTTTGTAGTGGAACAGACAAATGCGTGATAAATAGGTAGATTAAACTCATACAAGATCTTGTTGATAGGGTGAAATGTGGCTAGGGCCTCAAGATAAGATAATGCAGTAATAAAGAACAATGAGTCTTGATATTAAACAATTATTTAAAGGAAGTCTAAGTTAAGGAATAACGAGGGATGTTTATTAGAATGGAATGTGCACCAAGAGAGTAAAGTGTTAAGAACCACTTATAACTATATCTTTTATTGTCTGATTTTGTCTTAGTCTTTCCATCTAATACCAGCCACAAGGTTCTAATGTAAAGGTACGAGTTAGCATGTTTTAGGCTGTGTCAGTAGAACAGCTAATCCAGCATAAAATTGGGAACATGAGTCTGAACAGTGAGCGTAAAAAAACTGTAAAGTGTGATCGATAGACGAACCCACCAATAATAAGGGAAACGCCCACCACCACATTAACTTCTTTTAACTTTGTACGACTGTATCTCTTTATTAACCAATCACAGTTTGATGTTCATTGTAAAACAATATTTGCTTGTTGACTCATTTTTCCTATTCTCTGGTTACTGTTCGGTATGTTATTTGTCTCCGTTTTTCCTTGTATTAATAAACCGTACTGTTTGTTTGTACACTAACGATGTTAATTTATGTTTTAGAAACAGATAAAGTTTATCTAGCCAAATAGCTTGCTTATTCTAACTTTGACTTAACCAAGACTCTGTACTCGACAGTCTTGAGATTAGCTTAGAGTTGAATCTGTAGGAAATTGCTTCCTACAAAAACAACCTCAGTATAACTGACTGATTGCCGCGTTCTCAACCACAAAGAGCCTTATACAAACAAAATGTTCTGTCCCATAAACATGAGTGGATTGAAGTCATCGCCATCCCCGTCAATGCTTGCTGGTCAGTAACTCTACCCTCTTTCCTTTTGTGATGTTAGGTTCATTTAAGCTTACTTTTAAATAAATATCATACCTCACATACTGCTTGACGTTTCACATACTGTTATGCGGCGGGAACGACCATTTCACTATATATCAACCGAAGTAAAGCAGTAGCAACCGCCACAAAGCAATGTTAAGTAAAACAAAGCTCTGATGTTGATTATAGATGTTCAAAATAATAAAAATATCGTTATAACTTACACTGGTTATACTTACTGAAACAACCGTATCTAAAATTGGAGCCACAGATAAGGAGACGTTATGAAACAATAGTAATATTGAACAGAGCCAACAATGCTAATACTTCAGCTCTACTAACATGCTTCAGTATCCGGAAATTAAGTAATCCGGGGTTGTGTGTATTCCCAGGACAATAACTGAAGGGAATGCAAGTTTCATGTTTGCATTATTAACTCAAGACATTTAAACCTGTGGTAGAGCTTCCGGAGAATAGTGTTCTAGGGAGGACTATAATGAATTTTGCTTGAATAAAAACGTTACCCTAATAAAAGGGCTATAGTTATGGTTATAGAGCTATAGCTATAGCTTCGCATATAAAAATTTTAGAATGAAGTTCATTGGGCTTCGAAAGTCATTATTTGCAAGCAACAGCTCAAAGGAATATATTTCAGTTTTCAAATTGATGGAAAAGTCAATCAAATAACATTATTAGAGATATAATGGACACGACAAAATCATACGATACTGTCTTTTAAATTGCTTATAATGGTTGGAGATAGTGACTAAGAGGAATATTACCGTTTATAGGACAAGGTAGGGAATGGGAAAATTTTAAGGTGGTGATTTTGAAGGGAATGTCGTCTTTCCATGCCTGATCCTAACCTGACATTAAGCCAATTGCCTTCTAATGATAGTGTTCATTAAAACTAAACAGGTCAATGTCTGTGTTGAACGGTAAAAAAAACTGTGGACATGAAATAACATGACGAAATAGCATCAATCCCAACAAGCCTAGAACTTTGACATGACGCAATTAGGAGCTCAACTTTGAATTACTCAGTATGAAATTGCATTTCATTATTATGATAGTTTTAAGAAAAACATTAAACGTTTAACTGTACAATGTATTCATTAGTTATACACCGCAGCTGCACATAAGGTTGATCACCGAAATTGCATTTGTCAGCTTGATTTTCATTTCAGGGATAAATTCTCTAAACTTTTGGTTATTCTGACGAATCATCTTATGAGATGTTGCTCTTTCAAAACATTCGAAACTAATACACTTTACATGACTTAGTAGTAGTTCCCTGAGAGATGCATAAAGAAGTAACATAGGCTTTTCTGGACATTCCAAAGTTTTGAGTAAGCTGTAGGCATCCTTTCGGATGAATGTGAGGAAATGAGCCACAATTTTATCATCCTTCACATCTTTCTTGGTCATACTCCAGATTTCAAACATTTCCACGTACTTATAGAAAACTTTAGAATTTTGAATGTATATCCAACTGTTCACTTACACACTCCATCGCGAAACCAATATGATGATTAAAAGTATTTGAATTATTGTACCAACTAAGAATCTCCGAAATAGCTCAATTTAAGCTAGATAGAGCTAAATGAACACAAATGAACGTATTGTATTTGGAATTCGAAATCAGGCATGCGTCAAGTACAAAAAGAATAATTAGTTCATACAAACACCATACTTACCTTAGTTTGAGGACCATTAAAACTTTAGAGTTTTTTATATATATTTTATTTCAACTTAATACCACAGGGAACTGAAGCTAGGAGATTGAGATCCTGTAGGAATTATGATACATTTTAGCCATTAGTCCACAGTTTTTTACTACACGTATCATTTGGAACGACTTTTATAAACTTTTATCACACACCAATTATCTGACTGTCGCAAGTCATGATTATATCTTCCATAGTGAAAACGACTCATGAACTGTAAAACTTGTAGTTAAAATGAAAAACAGTTGGTCAGTTTTAATGGTTTTGTGGCTGAATACTTCTACAGTGAACATCATTTGGAGATTACATTAACAACAACATTGTCATTTCATAGAGTCTGACTTTCCCTATCACTCTAACTGTAGTGAAGGAGAATACAGGTGAGGACAATCGAATTATGTCTAGCAAGAAATTACAGAGTTAGTAAAATAGAAGAACCATACTATAATACTTAATTTGAAAAATGTTCAATAATTGTCTTGAACGTCATTGTTCTTGTATTTCCATACTAGTTTCTTTCTATTCCCGCTCTTCCTTTCTTGATCTTCCCCATCTTCTGCCGCCAGACATTACATTCCTGACTCGCATCATATACTACTTATATCAATATAAGTAGCACGCACCACATAACGAATACATTTTTAGAATATAGAAAATCGTAAACTCAGAGCTGACACAAACTAATTTGAGTAATGTTGTCAATTTCGTCTTAAGTGAATTAAAAAAAGTGGGATAAGTAATGAGACTTCATTTCTTGATCAGAATTTAAAATACAGCTGGTTTCTAGAAGGGTACACATTTTAAACTATCTGCTTGTTCTAATTACTATTAATAAGTAGTATAAACTTGTATCGGAAATTTCAGATTACGAGTGGTGAAAGCAGTTTTTAGAAATCGTTTCAGTTAAAAAGATCAGTAATTGGGAAGTCGTCCAAAAATATATTGATATATAATACCTTTTATATTTAGCTAAGCAAAACTTCACAAATCATTTTGTTATAACAAAGTTATGTGATTTCAAAACAAACGGATCAGTCTGAAGAAACGAACAAAGATTGAAAGTCTTTCAGCTTTTCTTTCCAATAAATTTGTGTTTCCAAAAAATTGTTTTTGCATATTTTCAACAACAGAATAACTTGACATAATTCTGTAATAGATTCAAGTAGACAAAGTTAAAACCAAACCCAACAATATAAAGTGGTAAACTCCCATTATTTTATTTTATTTTATTTGAACACATATACATTGGTACATCAGTGCCCCGAATATATATGCGCCACATAAAACAATGAGAATCTGAGAAGAAAAAAAAGTGAGGAACGTAGAAAAGAAATAATAATAATAATTAAAAAAAAAACAATAACGAAGAGATTGGTGTAAGTTGGTGTAATAATAATAATAGCAATAGTAGGGGGACATAAGGGTACAATCATAAGGAAAATACAACCACTTTTTATGAAGAAAGTAAAAGAAGGTTACAGCAGGATCGCCACTGGTTTCTATTCTGAGCCATATCTGATAACGTCTCTAGCGACTGTGTAGCACCATCTCTCGAACCCCAACCAGGGAGTCGTAAATGACCGACACAAGCTAGTCCTTTGCAGCTTTCTTTCATGCCACGACACTATGTCATATACTGACCATCTCTCCGCTTTTTTCAACCAGTCCCAGAGTCGTCAAATAATGCACGACGTGGAATTCTCTAAGACGACATCCGTAGAACATGTCCAAGCCACCGAAGTCGGTGTTTCAAGATGGTGACACCAATTGCATTATCATCTCTGTGCCCGAACACACGATGCCGAACCTCTGCATTACTAACATGGTGTTGCCACTGGATGCCAGCAATCCTTCGGAGACAACGATGATCGAACACATAGAGTCGTCTAACGTCCTCAACTCGGAGAAGCCAGGTTTCACAAGCATAGAGCAAAATTGCTCTCACCGACGCTTTGTAAATCCGACCTTTTACGGCCAGACTAACATCACGAAGGCGCCAAAGATGGTTCAGATTGGCATAAGCCGCTCTGGCTTTCAATATACGTGCATTGATCTCATCACTCAAGCCACCACCAGCACTTATCTAGCCACCTGGATACACGAACTTCTCTACTACTTCTGTCTGCTCACCATCCAGAGTGAGTACAGGATTAGGATCCTGCCAGTCTTGTAGAAGTACTTTGCACTTCGAAGGTGCAAAGCATATACCATACCTACGGACACTGATTGCCAACTGATTAAGTGCGGATTGCATGGTTTGGGTATCATCTCACAGTAACACAATATCATTCGTATACTCAAGGTCGAGAAGTCTTTCTCCAGGCAACAGATCCACACCACCATTACTTACATTCATCAGAGCTGTTTCCAGAATGTCATCGATGGCAAAGTTGAAGAGGAATGGTGAGATTGGGCAACCCTGCCTAACCCCACTACTCGTATAGAACAATGGAGAGAGGTGGTTGTATGCCCTCACTCTGCCTGAGGTGTTTTTATATAGGGCTTTTAGGATGTTAATAAACTTCTCAGGCACACCCTTCTTCAATAGACAATCCCAGAGAACAGTCCTGTCCAACGAATCGAAGGCAGCCCTGATGTCAAGAAACACTACGATTGTTGGGCTTTGATAAGTATGGCGATGTTCTAACATTTGGCGGAGGGTGAAGATATGATCAATACATCCCCGATCATGAAGAAAACCAGCCTGCTCCTCACGAGTCAATCATTTTCGGGTTTTGAACAACCTACGAAGTATGACGGAAGCCAATAGCTTGGACGCAATCGGAAGTAGACTTATCCCCCGATAGTTGTTACAGGAACGACGTGAACGCCTTTTAAAGATAGGGACAACTATCGGCTCATTCCATGACGTTGTTGCACTTTCTAGTTCCCAAACCTTTGTAAACAACGTCGTCAATTCCTCAGTCAAAAAGTCACCACCATCTTTAAAAAGAGCCGGAGGTAAGTCATCTGGGCCAGGTGATTTGTAGCGCTTCAAGAGTTGGTGTTCCTTGCGGACGTTCGCCTCATTTGGTGGATCAATTGTCACCGGCCATGGAGGGCAGGACAGCCTGACCGATGTTGTCGAAGCAGCAGGCCAGTTGAACTGCCCTTCGAAGAATTCTGCCCATCGTCCAAGACGTCGATGGATGTTAGTGATTGGTATCCCGTCATCCTCACAGATTGTTTCGCTCACACCAGACTTCTTGCTGCCAGTGGCTCGGATGAGTTGGAAGAGCTTCCGGTAATTACCAGATGCAGGTGCTGCTTCCAGCTCATTAGCACGCTCTAAGAGTACATCAATGACAACAAGCCAGATAGAACTAGATGAGCACAAACGAATGTATTATATTTGGAATTCGTAATCAAGTACAAAAGTGTCATTAATTCGTACAAATATTACAAAGTAATACAGCAAATTGAATTCTTCTAACATTGCCATTTGATCATTTGCTGTTTAATCCCCGATAAGTATCAAATGGTTTGTTAGTATGCATTAATTTCATAAATACTAGATTATAAGATAATAGATCTATACCTTTTCTAACCTGAAGTTCTTATTCAACTTATTAAGTATTATTTTAAATTTATTGGAATAAAATAAGCTTTGTTGATTTTACGGCTTACCTACTCAACTTTAATAAATTCATTAGCCATAATTCATATCTAAGATGATATAACATTATAATAATTATCTTTTTATGAGTTCACTTATCACGCCATAGAAATTAACATACTTTCCTTTATCAGAAGGGGTTTGTGGAGATTTTAGAAATTTCACAGATTGAAATCATGAGTCAATTGAAGCTAGACCACAATGGAAAACCTGGAAGAACTGGACGGCCGTTTCGTCCTAGTATGGGACTCCTCAGCAGTGCGAAACCACGATCCTGCACCCCGCGAGGTTCGAAACCAGGACCTACCAGTCTCGGGCCAGGCACTTAACCAACTAGACCACTGAGCCGGCCAGTATCCAACAGTGTTAATGTCTAACTTCAACCGATCCACGAAGTTGCGCCACCGTACACCATTGTCTTCAGTGAGTTGATATCTCACAACAGACCTGGTTGAACTCCACTTGTAACAGCTTCTCACTAGAACTCCAGGAGTATCTCTTGAAATCAGTCACTAGTGAACAGATGATTATTATCATAAGAGGTTTTGTGGAGATTTAAAAAATTTCCTTTTGTTTTTCTTTTTCTTATTTTAATAGGAAAATGTTATTAGTGAAATAGTTTTTATGAAAAAATAAAAAACTAGATGAAAAGTAAAATAAAGAAATCTAGATTCATTTTTATGGAATTTTACTCTAAATTAACAATAAGCAATGATAAACATCCATATATGTAAAATAACAAACAAACAAAAATAACACACAACAAAAACAACCAATCAGATTTAAGTAAAATAGCCAATTATGATAATAATAATAATAATAATAATAATAATAATAATAATAATAATCTAATTAATATCATGTTTAAAAGAATTTTCTATTATTCTGTTATTTATGAATATCATCTATTTGTACTATTGATGACCTATGTGGATTCACTTCAAATTAGACTTAATTAAGAAATATTAAAAAGAAAAAAAAAGTGTTACCATTTTATATTACTGTGAATTACCTTTTGTTCTGCCTTTTTTTTTCTTTCTTCTTTCTTATAAACCATAATTAGAACGTTTGGTTTACAGAAGAAAAAAAAAACAGACAAACAAAGGAATTTCAATAAAACTAAGATGAAAAGAAAAGGATAATATTGATGTCTATTTCATCATTTCAAAATTACTATGAGAATAGTTTTAATGGTATCTTATCTTATTCCAATTGGATTATATGAATGTTATTGAAGTATGTATATATGTTATGTATCATTGTATATAATGAACAACTTAATCCATGTTTAGTGTGTGTATAACGGAATTAAAGAAGTTAAATAATCATTATAAGCAAACGGTACTGAGTTCGAGTCCCAGAGTGAACATCAACTCTCTGAGATGCAGGTACATCCAGCTGACGAGTCCAAAATAGGACGAAATGCGAGTCCTAGATTCCATTGCTAGCCACTATCCATCTTTGCTTATAATGCTTGTAAATTAAGGCAATATCGAGGCATACACACAGTATGCACATATACCAATAAGAGATTGATCAATTTCAGTCCAAAAACATCAATGGCAAGATTCAAGTAATTCAATACCAAGTAAGTTAAATAATCGTTGATCTAGACAAAAGATCGAAGAAGCAAAGAGAAGAGAGTAAAGCAAAATGATGTGCAATGGAGAAAGTGTGTAAGCCAATTCGATTTTACCAAGCGTTAATCTATATTTATAGCTGAATAAAAACAAGTTACAGACATGTGATGAGTAAGATAGGAAATGAATAGACATACATTTACATAAAAACAGTTAAGGTTGGTAAGTAAATAGATAACAAGGTGAAAACGTGACTCAAGAAGAAGGAATAAATTGGCCCGTCCAGAAGCTAGAATAAGTTATATAGGCTTAACATAGTAACAGACACTACAAGTACGCTTCTTTTTGTTTAAAAAAAATGGGAGAGTTTAGCTGAGACTAGTTTTTACTAGAGAACAAGTATTATTTCTTCACATGTCTTTACGAACAAGCTGTAGTAAGTAGGTTTTCTAATCAGCTTTTTATTAAAGATCTACAATAATATACATTTATATAACAATGATAAGGAACTCTATAAGAACCTAGTGGTTATGTGTTAGATAATATTATTATAAAAATTTTACAAGTGTTTATCAGAATAACCACAAATAATTAGCAAAGTAATTAAAAGTTAAGATAGATAAAATGATTAAGATTCAATGGATGAATGAAGTGAAACGGTCATTTAGTGAAATGACAGACTGTATAATATAAGAGAATTGGCAAAGTTTTGGATCAGTCGAATAATAATAAGAGTTACGTAAGCACAAGCAGACTATCGCAGTTATACAATAACAATAGAAGAGTAACTCTGGGGAGATATTAACACACTGAGAGTATAATGAGTCATTTGTACCCCATTCTAGTGCTGGCTATTTTCAAGTTAATTGGTTCTAAAAATCTCTTATTAACATATAACCCAGATTTGTTAACAGGGATGTCCATGACTCAAGCTGTATGTGAAATAGACTTGGGCATAAACCATGCGGTAAATCTAGTGGAATCCAATGGATGAAATATAAGGCTTTGATTAAGCCCACCTGACATTCCTTATCAATTAGGTAGTCTCTTCATTAACCTTAACTATCATTTTCCTAAACAGGTAGAATTATGTGCAGGAATTAAGTGATGGGCTAGCCCGATTGTGTTCACATTGTAACTTACGCCAAAGGAGAAGTTAGGATGATAAATCCCCATGGATAGAACAAATTCAGGAAATCTATCTCAATAGTGGAATATTTGTAGAATAGGGCACATAAAGTAACTATTTTTTGTAGTGTTTTTCCTATTCACTACATTAACAGTTCACTATCATTGTTATTCAAGAGCTATAATTTCAGGAATGAAGAATCCTTCGGAACCGTTATGATCTCCTACTCTGTCATATCTTAGTTCATTTGTTTATTGATAAATTTTAACAGATATTCATTCCAAGTAAATTGTTCATGATACTTAGCTCATCTTTGATAATATTATTAAAGCAGATCAGTTTGATATGATGAGTTAGATTGTCCGCTAGTTTGCTTTTGTACCTGATAGGTACCAAACCATAAAAATGAGCGTACTGATTGGAAAATGTTGATTTTGTCGGTATACCACCTTTTAACATACATAAATGTAATCTTAAAGAAATGCTAAATAAGTATTTTGAGCACTCAGTGGGCTACTGGAATCCTTCAAACAATTTTTAAACTAATTTTGATGGCTGTTGAAATAAAAAAGAGAAGCTCATTAAACTATTTAAAACCCTATAAAATGCGACTCCTGAAAATCCGTTTTAATCAAACCCCGGGTAGTTTGTTTATAAGTTTTCCAATGTTAATCTTCGTATAAATGAGTTAAAAGCGTTATATTTTGGTTCTAAATATTGTAATACTAATACAACGACTGATAAAGCGGATCATGTAATTCATTTCAGAAACCACTTGTATGCTGCCGTGATAAATAAAATTATACATTTTTAAATCTGATTAGAGAGACGACCGCAACAAAACGTTTGTGTTAGGACCCGAGTTATTATTATTATTATTATTATTATTATGATCATTATTATTATCAGCTTTATTCAATATTATATTTTTGGTACAATATAGAATTCTCAGCGTAAAGTATTTCAACAAGTTTCCGATTCTTTCTTCTTGGTCGGTCCTGGCGATAAATATTGAGTGATCGCCAGTTAGATGTTAGCAGTTCAGTAAATGAACATCTGAATAATGTGCATTCTTTTCGTTGTAAATTGCCAGCAACCACACTGTCTCTTATTGAGTTTTTTTTAACACTGACAACGAAAGGTTGTACAGTTTTCAGAAACGCAGCAGAATAGGTTTGCGATTAATAAACATAATGATATATTAAAACAAACAAAAATATATAACTTGTTGAAGTATCTAGATGGCAGGAACAGGTAGCACAGATGCTCAAGCAGGCCGCCCATTACATTAATTATTGCTTGATATGATGGAAAGAAAAGTCAATTTTCGATTGAATTACTCATTATGAGTTTTATTCAACATTCAGCATCCATTTTTGATTCAATGTGAGGATCAATCAGTGTAGTATTTAATTTGTTTTCCCAGTATGATATTTTCTTCTGTATAATATACGATATTCGTGTATTCACTTGACATGAACTATACTCATTAAGTGATTTGTTATAATTGAGTATGTGATCTAATCCTAATTATTATTCAAAATGGGTGTAAAATCAATATATAAACTAGTGTATTTTAGACTATTTTGATTCGTCGTCGTCACAGTGTTAATAAATCTTCACTTATACCAGTCTTTGTGTTCTTACTTTTACGTCATGGGAATTACCATGGTCTCTCGTTCCGAATATAAGTGATCAGCGTTTTTTCCGTCACAACAATCAGCGACGACCGAACATAACAGTTTGCTCACTGGACTAGTGATATTTTTTATCTATCTAGAACTAGAATTGATGTTGTGAAATTCAAAACTGTGATATATTGACTGCGTACCGCCTCCACCAACTCATCGCTTTACTTTAATATTAAATAGTTTAGTAACACCGATCATTATAAAATATTCAAAAATTGATATTGAGATCTAAATTGATCACAAATGCAACAGTATAATCTTATTAAACATGTACACACAATCAGTAATGTGTATTGATGTAATGAAGATTCAAAAGAGTTTTCTAACTACTAAATAATTATATTGACAGAAAGTCTAGTTTTCGGCAATTTTATATAACTAAAGCTTTAATGATATACGTATGTATGATAAAATGACACTTTGTATTTTATTCAGTAATTTGCTATAAGAATTGGTTTATCAAGTAGTAATGTTATAAAGTCTGGAAAAAAAGTTAAGAGAGAGAGAGAGAGAACGAGAGAAAAAAACACCCATGTAAAATTCACTAAAATGATTAAATGACCATGTTTAAATTATGAGTTTAATGACTATTGAATTAGAAACTGGTATTCCATTGATAAAATACGTAAACTCGATTCATATTCTATTTAATGATGGGGATAATAATAATAAACTCAACATGAGTCATTTAACAAATATTTTATTATAATAACTATGCTAAAACAATAAAAAAAGATTTTTATTAGAATATTTTATGGATACTATCGTTATTAAGAAAAGAACCACTATATTCATATTAATTTTTGTTTCGAAATTCCTTGTGAAATAATTTCATCAGTATGGGATTGTGGAAATTGTTAATTTATTGATTGAGATCGTGAATCAGTCGATTTTTAGATCATCATTTAAAACTTGGAAGCACTGAACGATCGTTTTGTCTTAGTATGGGGCTATTCAGAAGGGCGTATTCACGACCCCTAACTCGGGATTCGAGCCCAGGATCTATTGTGTCGCGCGTTAATGCTTAATCTCTACACCACTGAGTCGGAATCCAACGGTGTTAATGTTTAATTTCACTTGTGATGAAAAAAACATTCAAGACTGAATGTTAGGTAATTGTTGTTTCTATTCGAAAAACTAAACAAATTCATTGTCATAGTTGTGAAAGATAAATGTTCTATATATTAGTGTTGTTCAATTATTCATTACATGTTACATAAATTCACTAGAAGATTCAATAATTTGTGTATGATGATGTAATTTCATGAAATAATTTGAATCTCATACGGTTGTCTAGTGGTTCAAGTCATTAAAACGCACATTTGGCTGGTGATAAAATCAATTCTGAAAAATTTGAAAAGAATGAAAACAGTTCTTTCGATAATACCAAAGAACTAAAAGATTGATGTCAAAGGATAAATGGTGAAAAACATTATGGCAACCATATGATAAAGATCAAATATCTGATTAATGCTGAATCAACAATCTTATACGAAGAGGTTGTGACTAATGATAAATTCATTTACTTTCAATGAGATTTAGTGATAAGCAAGAACAATGGAAGTAGAATAATCAGAATTAATTGAAAAAAGGAATGTTCCGAGGAAAACCATATTAGTATGTTTTTTCTTAGTCTAGTGAACTTTACAAGCAAGGCAATCAGAATAAAGGTGGTGATTTTCAGTTTTGTGAGAGAATCCTAAGTAATGCTTGTTAAATTGCCCTTACGACTTTGATAAAAAATGTTGACTCCAATATAGTACATAAATCATGTAAGATTGGTAAGAAAATGTCTCTTGTGCAATAATACAGAAAAAATAGCTTATTTTGACGGGAAAATTGCACATTAAGTAAACTCTATTCGAAACAGATTCTATACAAAACTTAATACAATAACAAGTCATTTATATTTTCGATATTCACAGTTAACTCTCACCTAAGAACTGGATTACGGATATATTGAGTAAAAGATGTTCAAGTTTTATACAAACGTTTGATGAGATTAGAATTTTCATTTATATGGCATATAGACTATAATTTTACAACGTCATATCGTTGAAAATTTCAACGAGTCTTAAGACTAGTATTGTGAAGAGTGCTGGGAATTTTTGAAAGAATTCATAGATACAACTTGACAAAGGAGCTAGATGTGGAATAGTTTTATCTTGAAAGAATGAAATTTATGTCGAAATAGTATACTTAAAGACCAAGTAAACTGATTATAGTCATTTCAAAAACTAATGAAGAGCTTAAAATCATTCTATGAGTCTATGTTTCACTGAATTTAGAGCACCACATTGCTGATATTGATAGACTGTTTGGTTACAAAGTACGTTTTTAATTTTTGATGGTTAACGTATTTTTAGACAGTTAGTTTTCTACGGGATGGGGTCGCCAACCCCATCCCCAACCCTATTCCTTTATCCGAGCTTGAGACCGGCAGTAGCCCAAGAGGGGCTCCAGGCGGAGTTTTAGTTACGAAGTAGTAAGGGATACAAACGTATAGTGTAGTATCAAAATATTGATATTGCCAATGGTATAGTTGATAAATAAACTGCCATTTGCTACTTGTTTAATGGGACAATACTGCTACAAATCAATGCAATGAAGAAATTGAAACAGTTGATGAAAATTTATTTAGGTCCCAACCACTGATTCAAAACTTATCAACACGATATCACAAATAATAGTGAAATATACAGCATTTTAAATGTTTGATCAATCGATGAATTTGAACAAATTAAGCCAGAAGTTGTTAGGTAACACTAATTAATCAATAATTTAATATCTGTATAATCTACAAAATCAATAAATTAACTATCAAAGCTGAGGGGAATAATTCACCACTGAATTATGTATTTGTTTTCTTTTTAAGAAAAGATGTCAAGGTTGTTTGTAAAATCTCTAAAGTTGGTTCCTATTATCTAACATTGTGTATATCCTACAAACAAAACATGAAAAATTACTCTTGTGTGTGTGTGTGTGTGGGGTTTGTGGTGATTGTTAAATTTTATATTTAATACCAAGAAATAGTCTCAGTTTAGACGTACTTATAACCAGGGAATATTGAGTTGTTTCTTCCTAGCATGGAACTCCTCAGAAGTGCGAATCCATGGTCGCAACATGGGGTTGAACTCAGGACGTCTAGATTTTACTATGAATTATTAGCCTTTAGGCTGTAGTGTCGTTTATTATGTTAAGCCCATATATCTTATTCTAGCTTTTGGACAACCCACTCTATTCATCCTACTTGAGTCACATTCTCACCTTGTTATTTATTCGCTTATCAATCTTGACTGTTTTTATATGAGCGCGTAGGTGTGTATACATTTCTTATCCCATTACTCATCACATGTCTGTAACTTTTGTGTAACCATAACCATTGATTAACGCTTGGTTAAATGGGAGTTGGCTTACCAGCCATCTCCACTCTGTGTCCTTTTTCTTCTCTCTATTCCATTCGCTGTATATACAAAATATATGTATTCACAAGTCCATTCTCGTTACTCGACTTATTTAATTCCGTTATTGACTAACGCCATTTAAGTCGATGATTATGTACGAGGATAGGCGATAACAAACATTCATACGATCTAATTGGAGTCAGATCTACGAGCCACTAAAGTGGAGAGCCCTTTCGACAACATCGTTCGATCAAAATGACGAAAAAATAACGGGCATTCACAAAAAGGCCACTGATATGGCATCTGATGGTTTAGCTTCAAGATATTAAAATCTCGCGACATCAGGGATATAATTGAGTTACTGAGTTGAAATATACTAGTTCATATTTAAAAGTTGACTGCATTCATGCTTCGTCTAGTTCATCACGGAATGTTAAAATTTATATTTGTTTAAAAATAGTAACAATCCTGTCTATAGTAGGCCCCGACAAGACTGCTTTCTGAATTAAAGTTAAACATGATACCTGAGTTTGAGAATTAACAGTGAGTTATTGTAGAAAACGTACATGGCTGTCTCTCTCAGAATATACCTCAGTCTTCAGCAGTAAATATAGGAGGTCAATTGACTTAAGTTCAAAACCGTAAGACAGTAAACGAAAAGTATTGTACATTAAATAAAATCTTGGGTTTAATAATCAGTTAATTACTCTCAATAATGACGTAAGAATAAAAAAAAGATGTAGGGTGAATTGGATTTGATTCGATATATTTCTTTAAAGGTCATATACATATCAATCTGAATTATTGTGCAGGTATGGAGCTTCTTATTACTCTCATTTGTCGTCTACCTACCCATGAAGGGTGAAGTTCCGAGATACGATGAACATGTCGTATCATTATATGCTCAAAGTAACAGCAGTAGTTGAACGTTTGCATATATATAGATGTAGTAGAACTTTGGAGTTCATCCTTATTTCATGAAATATTGCTTGGATAATGAATGAAGAAACCAGTCTCTGAACAGGCAGACATGCGCAACATAGGATCGGTCACATGCGTACATCGGTTCAAGTTATGACACTTTATCACCACAGCGAGATGAAATGTCGGTAGTATTGATGGTGTTAAAAAGCAATAGGTATAGACAATATGATTCAAAAAGGAAATAGGGATTAGTGAAATATTGAAAAATGTATTGAATAATTTAGGAACTTAAGCTTTAAAGGGAGAGATAGAATGCACCTATGCCGTTGTGAAAGATTTTCAGCCATGTCACCCAAATCTTTTAATCATTTGTTACTATATTCACATGAGCACCAACCGGGTGTTCCGGATCTACCTACATCGCTCAGTTCCACAGCCAGCATCTTCCTGGGCTAATGCGATGTCTTTGTTTGTATAACCTACTTCTTCATCAGCCATCATCGTGTGTCAAGGTATTCAATGGTTGGGTATAATTAATAAATACCCGAATCATTTCAGTCAATAGAGATTTATTACTTGGAGTAATGAATAGTCACTTCAGGGAGTTTCTCAGACGACTTGTTATTATTTCACTTTGCCACATTTCAAATGCCATCTCAAGAACAGAGGCTCTTCCCGCGGTGTTGATAGTCTTATCTAAATCTTTACTTAAATGATATGCTTTATTAGGAAATTCGATAGATAAATTTCTTTACTTAAACATTCGTGAAAGCTTTTGAGTTCTTTATTGATGTCATTTTTCAAGCAAATAATTATCAACCCTGTGAATTAAGCACTTAAGTATATCTCTTTTGAGTTTTGATGGAATAAGAGTTAAGAAATTAGTATGCATATAGCAAGAGGTCGGTTTTCGGAAAATATTAGTTTTTATTGTTCTATATAATCTATTCATCAATAAGAAGTTCGGAAAGGGAATGGCTTTTGTCGTTTTCTTCTTTTATTATAATGCTGATTGATCATTAGACACATAAGCTCGTCTAACACGTTCAATAAGTATCCTCTGATTTTTAGGACTAAAAACTATTCATGCACATGGCAACAATAAGGTTCTAGTTTATTTATGACAAGATTTAAAGGATCATTCCTTAATTTTGAGTAAAAGAAATTCACTAGGAGTGGATATCGTGGTGATGCCATTGTAACTACATAATATTGTCAATAAACAAAAGACTTTTGCTAATCATGTATCTTAGAATAAGTTTTTTCAAGAAAAAAGTGAGGGTCCTTATTCTCACTTGTCAGTTGTTCAGTTCATGGAATATCTAATGTGTCAGTTGTATTTCCATCTTTTCAGTAAATTCATTGTGAGTTTAAAGTTTCTATGGTCGATTATTGTATATATTAGAGGTAGGATACGTGTCAATGGTTTTGTAGCGTATCATTTTATTCAATGTTAAGTATATAGGCGATATCAAATAATTTTGGACAATTTTTTCGTTTATTTAGTGAGTGTTTGCAGCATGTAAGAACATCATTTTCACTAACAATTTCAGTTCGAGCTATAAGTTTCTTATTAATTACTTTTTCGATCCAGCAAGTTGGGATGTGCTGCAGTGACGTGTTCATGAAATATATATATATATATAACATCATAAAGTAATTCGAGATTTCAAAAATCAAAAGGGATCGAGTAATATTCAGTGGATGAAAGAATAATAGGAGGATAAAAATGATATACCGATCAGCATTGTGAAGAAAAACCGAAAAAATTAAAAAAAAACACTGAAAAATTTACTTCAAAGCCATATTCCTTCAAAATAATCTACATGATTAAAGGAACGGGATCAAAGGGAGACCGAATAAAAAACCTATGCGTTGACTATCCACCAATTCAAGCCTGAACTCTGAGGGCAAAAAAACGAGACATCAAACCTCTCATTCCTTCTTGTCCCTAATTTCCTTCTACAGTATATTTTGGTCTTATTTCATGATTATTTTGTAATTTTAAACCGTAATCAATTAGTTTATTTTCTTATTGGTTGTTTGAATCTTCCCATTGGTTTTCGAATCCCGGAGTGAACATCAGCTCTGGGTTGCAGGTACATTTATCTGACGAGTCCCTAATACGACGATACAAGAGTCCTGTATTCCACTGTTAGCTACCATCATTTCCGCTCATAATCAGTTATTATTATCCTCTTACAATTTTTCATGACATATGTAGATAGCTTTAGATGATTGAAATGAAATCCCTTATGAAATTCATTCTCTTACATACAACATTCACCAACTGAAAAAAGAACAGAAAAGTGTTGAAAAATTCTAGATGTTACACTCATTGTACACTGAAAAATTGATGAATAACTTAGATAGGAAGATGAGAATTAAAAATCCAAACTAGGCATGTTAATTCTAGTATTAGTCTTCACCTACAGTACTGTATTAATCATACATTTGCAAAAAAAAATATCATCTAACATTAGGTTAATTACATTGGGTTGAAAGTTCCTATTCATAGAATTAATGACCTAAAAACAAGGAATGAAATCAAGTTCAGTTACAATGTGATAAATACTTTCTTTTCTATCTTGAAATTTAACATGATAATCCGACAGGACACATTGATAAGTAGATCTTTGTTTTATTCAATGAATAAAACAGGCTATAACAAGTAAATGTAGTTGACCTGAATAAATAATTTGTATTATTTACTGCATGTTATAACAGGAAAAATTTAACTTTATTCGTAATTTAACATTATATTATAATAAACAAGTGGTCCATTTATAATTACTATTTTCGTGATATTCAGTCTTGGGTCCGAGTCCAGCGGGCGGGATTGAGTATATGCACTGGCTGAGAACCTCATAGTAGGACGAATTGCACTCCATGTTTCAATGGTGGTCTAGTTAAAATAAATTTGTGATCTCAAAGAAAGAAAGAAGATAGATAGATGAAGGAGGATATTCATCTATGTTCATCAAGGTAGGATTCAACAGAAACATATCTCAAACCAAGATGTTATACTAAAACAATATAATGTGAAGAGATTAACAAAGTTGAATGTTAAATTAGTTGAAATGATAACAATAAACTAATAATGGAATGTTGAAGTTCAGTCAATAATCATAGCATAATTGATAAAAAAAATATTTCACTATGCTTAATTCAATTAACAGTATTTACTATAAAAGCATTCTAATTGTCTTAAGGATTGATTCTATGTAACCAAATAAACAGAATATTAGCATATGATATACTATATGCCAGAAGAAAACTGAAGACAATTTAAATAACATACATCCGAAAGGTTTGAATACTTAACATCGTAATTATGAAAGTAACCGAAGTCAACGTTTTTCTTTTTTCGAAAATTTTCATTGTACACATTACTTACTTACGCCTGTTACTCTTCGTGAAGGAGCATGGGCCGCTCACCAGCATTCTCCATCCAACCCTGTCCTGGGCAATAATATTGGTTTTTAGTGGAATGACCTGCTTTTCATAGAATAAGCATCATATGTTTTTAACTTTCTTTTTTAATTGGAAATTATTGTGATCACATTCAGTATATACGGAGAATTCAAATTTCTACAATGATTATTGATATATGAAAAAAGTTTCATGAGAAGAAACCTTTAATTATTTGTAAAGATTTGCATGTATTTCCGTTTGATGGATATTCACAACTTAATTTGATGAGTCTAGGTTAGGTTATAAGCTACTTGACTTTATGGCGCAATTGTATTATCCAAAGTAATAGTATCTAGAATGTGTGCTTGTCTCAGTGCCAACTTTAACACTGAACAGTCAGTAACAAGGTAGAACTTCGTACGTACGTACATCAGTTCGAGTTGCAATACCATATTAACACAAGGATGCAGTTGTCGACTCGAATCCCGTAGTGGTAGAGGTAGTAAAAGTATAAACAGTAATCGGAAAGATTAGGGTCTAAAGACGTTATTCAAGCAGTATAATCCAGTGAAATAAATTTGGAAAGAGGAGAAAAGGGACATGAAGAATTCAGAAGATTAGAATTTGGGAGAACAAAAGACTGGATGCACCTGCGTCACTGCAAACGATTTTGAGCCATGTCATTCAGGGTCTCTAACCATCAGTTGCTATTATCTCGCGGTCCCCAACCAGGTAGTCTACACCTACCAATATGGCTCAGTCCACTTGTCAGTGACTTCATGGATTTGTATCATGTTTTGGTCTGCTTGCCCTTAACTTTCTTCCAACCTACTCTTACACCATAAAACATTGCTCGTCGGGACAGTCGGTGGTTAGGCATAGGTAACACATGTCCCAGACATCTCAACTGATGAGGTATCATTACTTCATCAATTTATTTGCCACCCTTACCTAGTACCCCTTTCCTAGCAACGGAACACTGAACATGAGTTCACGTTTGAAGTGATAATTTTTCAACTTAAGTTATGATGTTGAGTGCACGTGAATCCAGGTGACGAACCTTGAATAAAACGAATAGAGGATAGTGAACTGTACGGTTAGTCACAATCTAAAATATAATCATTAACAAGTCGTTTTCAGAGAAAATCAACAGCATTTTGAAAATAGCAGGAATACATTTTATTTCATTGCGTCAGTTCATAACTTCATTTCAATGTGCACTATTCGAACGTGAAAATTACTAATAGGATATTATGTAATGTAAATTATAGTAAAGGTGATAATCAGTAGAAGGCTAACGCAAACAAATAACAACCCATTGTAGAGAAAATCATAGGAATCTACCAATAATTATTCTCATGAGTGTTAACAGTATTTTTATGATAACAGAAAAACTATATATATCAGTAGTTATTCAATTAAATCTGAGTTAACTGGAATTGGGATTTATTCATTTTTTATGAATTTATAAAGGTTAACGATTACGAATAAGCAAAAGTGCGAGAGTTACATCGCTGTAACCAAACAAATTGTAAACAAAAAATTTCACTGCAATGCTATAAATTTTTTTATGCAATCCAACTAATAGGTAAATGAGTTAAACTAGGGATGTAGGTAACCTATTTATTTAAACACATAAAAATTGGTAAAAGGAGAGACTGAATTTATACGCGCCACACGAAACATTCAATTTGTGTAAGGGGTGGAATACTGTCGATATGCCAACAATGGAACAGGTGGTTTTATTAGCGGATCACTACCTGAGCTTTTGACCCAGAGATCTAATCCATGAAATCGCTAACCACTGAACCGATCCGTATTAGTAGATGTAGACTACTTTGGCTGAGGTCCGCACATTTAATGGTTTGGCGATCTGGATTACAATCAATTACATTACTTCGCAATTCCTATTCTTTAATTCAGTCCTGTTTTTTGGACAGTTTTCTTCAATTTCTTTTTCATTAATAATTTCAAAATTATAATGAGAAAAGCTGTATTTCTTCAAATAATTCAAAAGTTTAGTATTATTAGTTCTTCATTAATATTCTGTAACTAGCAATGATTTTATCCAAAAGTTCAACCCTCGTTTCATTAAGTTAGCCTACTCAGGGAACTCAAGTGATCAAAGATCATCCACTTCGGTTTAATGTCTCCTTTACAATATCGATAAAATGACGAACCATATAGAAGGCTCAATAATCGCATTCTGAAAACAGTCAACTACTCTAAGTCAATCCAAATAGCTTACTGTAGTAATTAAAAATGATTTAGAGCTCATTTTTTGAAATATAGTACTTTCATGGAAATAACCTGGTATTATCTATAATGAAGCCTTTTTTCCCTAAAAAGTGCATATCGTTTTGAAATCTGCATGTATTTAGTGTTGGAGTGATCCAGAAAATTCTTGCAAAAGACAAGCAAGGATCAGGAAACACTAAGAAGCGTTTCATCCAATCAGCGTTCACTTCAAGTTTTAGCCAGAGATATCAAGGAAGTGAAACGTCACATGTCGAGGTTCTGATTGGCTGATTGCCATACTGCTATGTTTGGTAGCGTTCTAGAATCTTCGAGCAGCCCAAGGGCATTTAAAAATATTATAAAAACATATTTTCTGTGTTAAAATGAACCTTGGAGTAAACTACTTCTCACATACTTTGCGTCTCATTTCTCTCTCGTTGTTCAGGTCGCTGTCTAGTTCTGGCTTGCGGATTACAGAATAGCTTAGGAAACGAATATAGCGTTCAGTCCGCAAGACTTATTAATTAGTGCAACTACTTCCACATCGAAAGTTATTCTAAGAAAATCAGAGTGGTTGGTCGAGCATTCAATCCTGGCCAACTTCGTTCAAACCGGTCACATGGTCAGTGAGAAATCACTACTCACAGTTATCTATCATATTAGTAATTATCTGCTGAAATCCGTCAGGCTTAATGTGCTATAAATGCCAGAAGCAATAACTATTTATATTAAAAAACAAGGGTTTTGTGTACAAAAATATATGTGCAACCGCTTTTTTCACTTTTTTAGATTCAGACACGATAAATCAATAGCTATCTTAGTCACAAGATGACCTTCTTTGACCCCTGTACAGAAAATCTTACCATCTGTAGTATCATAGCTTAAGTTCAGTTTCTTCAAACACTATTATTATCAATATTCACATTTTTAATTATTATTATTGGTAGTGAAAACACATGAAGAATTTAATTAGTATTCATCCCTCGCTACCATTCCTTTCTTGATCCATATCATTTTATGCATTGAGTAATCTTTAACCAACCATTCGATCTGATTTGCAGTTATATTATTTAAATTTATTGTGATTTTTAATTCCATAATTTCACTGCCGAAGTGCCTTCAACATATCAGTCAACAGGGATGCAAGGACAAACGAAGACACATAGATCTACGAAGATAACCAATCATAAGCATGATCATTGGGATAAACTGATTAAACGCTTGTTGAGTGATTGAATATCTAACTTCTACTGTCGCGAACGACAAAATTAACTTTGTAATTGAACCATCTAAGTTGGAGAATACAACCACACCAAAAATATAATCTTTATGATAAGCAATAATACATGTGTTAAAAGTGTTATCAGTGCCTAAAAAAACATTCACAATAGAAGAGTGAATCAATAAAGAAAAGAAGAATGAAGAGTCCAAAAAAATATTATACGGTCTTTGATAGTCACTTATTCACAAAAGGTTGTGTATGTGTATGAAAGAAAAAAAAAGGAAACGTATAGATGGAATTACAGAAACAAATAACACGAAAGTGACAAGAGAAAAAAATATCACCGTCAAATAAAACATGAAATACTCCAACAACAACAAAATACGAACACACTTTTATTATTAAAATTTCCTCTCATTCAGCTGGCTTCAAACTTAATCACATGACTATAATGTTTCTATGCATAAAAAAATATGGTGAGTGAAATGGGCAGTAACCGGAACAAAGTTTTTCTTTTTTTTTAAAAAATAAATAAAAACGAAAACAAATATAGAATGAATGACTGAAAGGAAGTAATAAAAAGTAAATAAATTCGGTTTTTTTTTAATTTATGGAAGTCCTTATTATCTTTATCATCATCATGATAAGTGTTCTTAATTTTTAAAGAAATAAGTATCTGTTTTGCTGAAAATTTTGTACAAAGGTTATTGTCAACAAAAATTTCATCTATAACTAGAATGTGTAATACTCCATACACACACACACACCACAGTGTCAACAGTTACACCAACTACCGTATTTCAACCGACTGCTACTAGTACAGATACACAAACAGCATGATAATATTAAAAAAATAATAAAAATACACAAGTAGTTAATATCGACAAGAACAATAATAGAAGATAAAGAAAATGGAGAGGGGCAAGGGAGGGAAATGCTCAAATTGTGTACAGTATAGTGAATTTAATCTTTTATCTTATACATATTTCTATATGTATTCTAATACATGAAACAATAATTTCTTTTGCACAATAATGATTATAATGACACTTTATTTTAAAGGGATCTAATTAGAAAAACAAAAGTGAAAATACAAAACAAAACAAAAACAAACAAACAAACAAACTATAAAATGAATGCAAAAGAAAACAAAAGAAAAAAATTCACCAGTTGTTATGTAATAATAATCTGGCGCATAGACAATAGAAAAAAATTCCTTTATGTAAAATAAATTTGATGAATTTATTTTATTTGTAAAAAAAGGGAAAAGTAAATTTTAAAAAAAAAAGAGTCGTATCTTGAAAATATGTGTATTATGTATAGATATATGAGATTGTGTCTTTTTATCTCTATTTCTCATGAGTATTTCGATCGTTTAGCATATTTCGGAAGCACATTAGGTGAGTTTTGAGATTCAGCTGTTTTTATGAAAAAAAAAAGAAAAATGAAGGAAAAAACACCCATTTTAGATAATTATCAATGAAAGTGATAGAATATAAAATATTTAAAAATAAATAAAACATAATTAGATCCAAGGTTGAGAGTGAGGAGAGTACGCTCTTCCTCTCGAAAGGCTCTCACATGGCCACGTGTATATATCCTCTGCCAGGAAAGTCCTACTCACTGACTTCTCGGGGCGGGGGTGTTGTTTACGAAAATGTCCGGTGCTTTAACCGGATTCCAAACCAATGATGCACATGGGCTCCAGTATCCTGAAGGAACAAATGGTGCATGAACTAATCGTTGGTCAGCGGCTACCATGGGACTGCATCTCCTCATGATGCTTCACTGCCTTGTGGACCAGACCTTTCGGTCAGAGGCTCAGGGTGTGGCTTCCTAAGAAAACCACCTGCTTCGGTTTGGGCACCCGGGCAGTATCACAGCCCTTACACAAATCAAATGAGATTTGTATGGCGCATATGTATCTGCTTCCCCCTCGTATCAATATCTATATGTTCAAATAAATAAATAAATAAAAACATTTCACCCAACTATAAGAGATTACTCTCAGTGAATCTGGAGTAGAATTCAATGAGAGGGAAGGAAATCATATGTTTAATAGTCAATAATCTGCGTGTTAATCCATTACGTTTACTTCTACTACCACATGTCACGGTGTGAATCTCACTTTATTCAACTTTAGAATTTAAACAGTTGGCTAATGCGTATTATGTGAACGCTTATAAAAAAATTTGATATGAAATTATGTACTTTGTAAATGTACACTCAGCAAGATCACTGGATGATTTATACAACTCATCTTAGCAATTTTATTCTAATCTTATAAACAATATTAGGTAAACTGATTTGATGCAGTGTTTAAGATGGTTGACTGATTGTGCACAATTACATCTTTCGAAAGAAAATTACAGTGGAGTTCAATGATCATGATTTACCTAGTTTCATTTTAACATTCTCTTATTGAAATGGGATTATTCGCTGACGATTCCCAAGTGGGATGAAACTCATGTCCTATCTCCTATCATCTATACTAAAAAATACATGAGCTAAAACACCGTTATGTTGACCATTCTATGACGATTTTAAAATGATTTTGTTCCAGAGATTAATCAAGGATGAATATCGATATGACAGAGACTGATGACGGCTTTATTTATGCTTGATATATAAAAATTTCCATTGAGAAACACAACAGTTTGAATAAGTGTATGCATGTGTATATTGTTCAAGCATTGCCAACAGCGAACATATATATATAGAAAAATAAGTTGTAGAACTTTGAGAATAAGATCCTCTTGTTGAACTTTACTCTTTTTGTTTTCTACTTCCAATAAATACTTTCTCCTTTTGTTTATTATATTTCGATGTTGAGTCATTTTTTTTTAGAAGATAGTAATTATTAACTCTGTCTATTACAATACTTTGATATTGCCTTAATGATAAATCTTCTAAATAAACGCTTGATTCGGTTTCCTAAGCTCTTTTAGTAACCTCTAGGCTAAATCTACACGGTAACGTGAATACGAGAGAAAAGGTGCGAAATATGGAGAGAACGTTTTGCTCCCAAGGTTCATTTATGTACAGAAAATCTAGGGTATCTATAGCGTTTTAGATGGCCTTGGGCTTCTGGAAAGTTTTGGAGCGTTACTAAACATAGTAACAGGGTAGGTAATCATCCAATCACAAGTGTGACATGTGGCTTTTCACTTTCTAGATGTTTTTGGTAAACTCCTATTGAATGCTGATTGGATAAGATGTTTCTCAGCGTTTTTAGTGCCCTATGGGCTTTTTTCGAGGAAGTTTCTGAGTCTCCCCAACACTTGACGTCATACATTAAATTTTGATAACCAAAGACGGGTAATCAGGAAGATAGTAATCATAAAACCATGAGTCAATCTAAGCTCAACCACGAATAAAAACCTGAAAGCACTAAACGGCTTCTTTGTCTTTCGTAGTGCTAAACCACGATTCCCTACGAGGGAATCCTACCCAGGACATTCTGTCTCACTCACGGATGCTTAACCTCTAGACCACTGAGTCGACATTCAACGGTGTTAATGTTTAGCTTCAACCAAAACACGATGTTGCACGATCAAATTCCATAGTTTTCGGTGCGTAACTACTTCACAACCGACACGGTTGAAATCCATTGGTGACGGTTTCTCACTAGAAATCTAGGTTCGCAATGATGGTCGAACTTAGAGCGGCTTATGATTTTAATAAAATTTAGCAATCTCCACAATTTCAGACTGAAAGTAATATTTGACAGGTAATAAGTGAAGTACCATGTAGAATGAAACATAAATATGCTATGAATTTCATGAGTATCGATCGCTAATGAAAAACAGTACATACATAGATAACCAGTGAACTAACCACCTATGCATGTATAACAAGTTAAAGTACTATCCACTTTATTATGAACACAGAGATTTGTATTTTGAAGAAAATCGAAAGAAAAAAACAAATAGTAGTGTCATTTACAACAGCTGCGAAAAAAAGAATAGTAACCGATAGATTTCTTTTTTATTCAACTGCTTATTTGTTTTTCTCTTTAAGCGATTTCATACAAACTTTTCCATATTTATGAATTTTAAAAGAACAAAGATAACAATTCGTTCCAGTTGCTTACAACCTGTATTCGCATAATTGTAGTACTTGTTTTTTTTTTAAAAGATTGACACGAATATATATATATATATATATATATATATATATATATATATATACGTGTGTAGTACCCTTTTTAGCTGATTTTAGGAATTTATTGTAGTGATATATATGTCTATCGGCGGTCAAACGTTAAGAGCTATGGAGTTGAGAGTGAATGATTGAATTACTCAAATCTTCCTCAATTTAAGGATCATAAAATCTCATCTTTTTATAAATTAAAATAAATGTGAAACATTTGTTTGTTCTTGGCAAAGATTGTGATATCTACATTATTCAGGATGAAGTTATGAATGATCTATTTTGAAATTATTTCACCTATGGATTAGACATTTTGTAAAGATCTATTCATACATGTTCTGCACTATCCTATAACAAACATTCAGTTAAAATAATTCCTAAATCATATCTCTTCGTATAGTGCATATACTTATTTGGTATCAAACTGACTACAGCTCGAAATTTACGGTGTATTTAATATAATTTTTGAAAAATATTATTATTGTTATTACTATTATGGAACAGCTTTATCCCTAATTTAAATTTAAATAAGGGAACGTCCAGAGTGTAAAAACCATTAACTAATACTACTACTAATAACAGGGAAGTTTTTAAACACAATACAAAACAATAGAGGACATACATTCACAATATGCTGAAATCGTATCCATATTTATACATGATGATTGACTAACAAGTACAGGTTGAGTAATTAATGAATTTTGATTTTCAGCGTTTATATTAGATAATGAAGATGATGATGGTATGGAAGTAGGCGTAGGAGGACTGTGACTAAGAGGAAATAAAGGAGGTTCTCGAGATGTTGGAGGAGCTGGTGACAATGATAAAACCTGATGTAATCCTAACCGGTAAAATATATTAGCAGGAGAAAAAGTATGCCAAAGTGGATGATGAGTATCTGGAGAATCTGTCGATGAATTACCATTGTTATTATTATTTCGATGACCATCTAAACGACCTATAATTTAATATGAGAAAAAACAATAAAAATGACTAGAATGAATGAAAACTTCCAAAAGAACGAGAATATAAAATTTTAAGTTTAAACAGTCAACGAATGGTAAGCTTACAGAATCATTGAGTGAAAAATGTTGAGATAAGGGTAAATAAAGGTAACTAATCAGTTGGCAAGGTTGTACATTCTCATCGGGTGAGGTAGTTATACTATGTGTTACGTATGCCTGACTATCACCTACCTTGTTAGGCAATGTTAGATAGTGTATGTGTAAGTTAAAAGAAAGCTAAGGATGACTAAACTAAGTGAAAGCATCAGTCTAGAAAGTCACTGAATGTTGAACTGAACTATGTTGGTAAATGCAAACCGCTATTAATGGTTACAGACTTTGGACGAAGTAATTCACAATCGATCACAGCGATGCATTGATTCTTCACTTTTCTCTAAATCTTCAGTCCCAGTATTACTTTATCTATATTGTTTCATTCCTAAATCTCGAACCATATTCTCTGTGATTAGTCTTTCTCATTATCGTTTTTACCGTGATTATTTCGACTCTTTCGACAATTATCTTGTAAATTTCATAACGTTATGTTAATGTGGGGATGAAAACTTGGGCCAATGCACATCTGTGTCAGGATCGAAATTGACTATGATTGACGACAACCGTTTTGTCCAAGATTAATGTTCCTTAGAAGTGATGAGAAACTGCGAACTTGCATAAAACCGAATCTACTACATTTATATCTTGCAACATGCAAAATACCTTCAGATTTCTCCATAGGATTCAGAGGATTTATGAAATAGCGTATTTATAACTAAATTTCATTATCAGAGGATAACTATTTCATTCCTGACACAACTAAACTACACCAGACATGAATTTGTATTAGAACTTTGAGGATCCGCCTCGAAGCTAGTTGCAAATGAGCATATGGTTATAAACTAAGTATTTGAAGATTATTCAATTAGTACGTAGTTCTTAATAACCAATAGACTTCAGATATCCAATACCTTATAGATTTTCAATGACACATAAATTGAAGTCATTGCGTAATGACACAAATGTCTGATAATACAAGTTATGATGAATCGAAGATTTCAACACGTAATTCACTCATATTGAGAAAAAACGTTAAAACAAAACGACAAGACAAACATGATTCTCTACAACGCCAAAAGAAACCATCTTTATGAATGCTGGTATTGTAAATGATAATGGAATAAGGTAAATGAGACTATTTTTACAATCTTGCGAAGAAAACCTTTTGATCTGTTAAGTTTTATATTGTATTCTCCAATCTGTAATTGACTACGGAATATATTAAGTATAAACTGGTAATTTGTAGCACTCTAATATATTTGATAAAGCTTACTTGATCTTACAACCAGGTTAATCACACAAATTGTGTGGCTTAAAAAAGTTTTTCGGTATTTCTAATCATGAAGTACAGTACTAACTACTCATAGGCAACATTGGTATTACTAGTTCAAACCTTTGGTTTTTCAACAAGTTGCTTTCCTCTATAATTATGATGCAGTGTTTGGAATTTGAACCATTTCCCATCTAGAAATTAAGCGAGGAAATTAGTGTCAAAGTTAGCTTTAGCGTAATACCGTTACTGCTCTAAAGGTTATAGTCTATTGAACGTTAAAAATGAGAAATTACGAAACCAGTCATAATAACTTAATACACATTGGACAAGTTAGTGGTTATTCAAACTCAGTAGCCCGATCGATAACGCAACGGCCATTTGAATTGAAAGACATTGGATTCAAGTCCAAATGTGAACTTTAAAACTGACATTCAAGGATAGTCAACTAATGAATATCAAGTATGGTGAAACACACGTCCTGAATTACATTCTACTAGCCCAACATATGAAATATACTGAAACCATCTTCTTTTTCCTTTAAATATAAACAAAAGTTTCATAAAGAAATAAATCAAACAAAGAAACAAATCAATCTACCAAGTTCATTGATCACTTCCGGTGTTGACAAAAAATATCCATTTGGTATACTAGTTTGTCGTAAAAGTGTCGAACTACAAGTTGATGGTAATTTCAAATGTTTCAATGCCGGGATTCTTTTTTGACGTGACAGATTCTGTGACTGTTTTTGTTCTTTTTGCTGTAAATTTTCTTCTTCCATATTTAATTCATCACAGGAATTTTGTGTAACATTTTTGTTGCTATCATTGTTGTCATTACTATCACTACTACTAGTAGTATTAGTAGTACTAGTACTGTTTAGATGATTGACATGATTGATACAACTTACTTCTGACTTTGTCACTGTTATAGTCTTACACAATAATGTTGACGGTATTGAAGCCGATGACAAACAATCTAAATCAACAATATCAGGTAATGCTGTTTGAGTTGGTGCATCGATTTTCTGAATAATTACCATTGGTTCTGATGATAAATTATAATCAGAATTCATACATTGTTGTGAAATAACATAATGTTTATTAGGGGGCACAGGTGTAGTAAGCGGACTATTAGTTGCAGCAGTTATGATAGGCTATGCAATCCATACATATGTGATAGAAAACAAATAGTAAAATAGACATATTTAGGGTGGAGTATACAATGAAAAGAATAATTATTAAATAACTGAAGTTGTAGTATCATTTGCGGAAGAGCTAATTGCTGAAACATATATATATATATATATATATATATATATATATATATATATATATATATATATATATGTCAGTATAGAGTTTTGAAGATTGATGAGACCGAAGGTCCTGGGTCCGAGTCCCGTGTGCAAGAACGCGGATGCTCACTGCTGAGAAGTCCCATACTAGGATGAAAAGGTCGTCTAGTGCTTCTAGGTTTTCAATAGTAGTCTAGCATAGATCGATTCATGATCTCAATACATCAATTTATACGGAATTATCTGAACAAAACGTTTGTGGTTTCATCTAAACAAGTAGTCAGTCAGTCAGCAACAATGTAGAACTCTGTACATACGTATATCAGTTTTGGTCGCCATACCACATTAGCACAGAGACACAATTGTCGATTTTAAATACCATAGCGGTAGAGATGTAGTGAACAAGAACACGAGTGGGGACAATCGAATGTAATTAAATACAAAATTACAGATGTCACTAAAATTTGAGAACAATACAGTAAATACTTAATGTGCAAAATATTAATCGATTGTTTCAAATTTGACCGTTTCTTTTACAAATATCAGTTTATTGTCTCAGATTTCATTGTCCCTGCATTTTTATACCAATCGCTTTCCGATCCTGTTCCTTCCTTCACGATCTACTGAAATACGTTCTATTTCTGACTATCATTATATACTACTTATGGGATATAAGTAGCTCACACCACAGAGGTAGTAGAAGTAAAAACAGTAATCGGAAAGATTAGGGTCTAAGGACGTTATTCAAGCAGTACAATCCAGTGAAATAAATTTGGAAAGAGGAGAAAAGGGACATGAAGAATTCAGAAGATTAGAATTTGGGAGAACAAAAGACTGGATGCACCTGCGCTATTGCAAATGATTTTGAGCAACCATCGGTCGTTATCATCTCGCAGATCCCAACCAGGTAGTCTACACCTACCAATATGGCTCAGTCCACTTGTCAGTGACTTCATGGATTTGTGTCATGTTTTGGTCTGCTTGCCATTAACTTTCTTCCAACCTACTCTTACACCATAAAGCATTGCTAGTCGGAACAGTCGGTGGTTAGGCATAGGTAACACATGTCCCAGACATCTCAATTGATGAGGTTTCATTACTTCATCAATCGATTCGCCTACCTTACCTAGTACCCGTTTCCTAACGACTGCATTACTTACTCGATGGTCCCAGGATATACGAGCAAATGATATTATTGCTATGTTGAAGCGAATATAAAAAAGTGTAGCAATTAAGATTAATTCACGGATTTTAATTTTATAGCTAGTAGATAACTACATCGTTGCATTTTCATATTCTCATAACTGTAATCTTCCAGTAAAATTATTAAATATCATTGTGTGTTTCACTATCCCGTAATTATATTAAACTAATTGTGTACCGTTTGCTTCGCTCTTTGTCATACATGACACAATTGTTTGTAAAGTATTTCATATTTAGAGTGTTTGTAGTCTGGTGGTTCACATATATAAGCCAGTGAGTTTTTGCGGTAGCTTCTGGGTAGTCGAAAACAATAATAAAAGCAGGGCTGCTTTTCTTTTCTTTCGGACTCAAGGCTGGGGATCAACGGACCAGTAAAAGCGAAGCATACGTTAGCCTTAGCTCAGGGTTAAACTGTGATGGTCGGAACGTATCGTTGGTCAATTCCTTGGACAGTAGATTAAACACTGAATAGCATATGAGGGGTTGAAATATTATAATCGGAATTCTGATTAGCAAATCTAACAGATGATATCGATTAACGTCTTAGGCATAACATGTACACGTAAGAACAAACCTCTAGAATAATTTTGAGCTTCACTTCCAAACTCAGTGATTCACCATTTGCTACTTAGTAGTTAGATAAAATTAGCCATTATTGCTGTGGAAAGTGAATGATATATAGTCTACACTTATTCATATTCAGCCGGAATATGCAAAACAAATTATTAATTGTGAAATTTAATAAATCAACGAGGTATGTAACTATGTTGTTATAACTTGAACTAAACATGAATAATAGTTTGGGAAAATCGACCGTTCCCCACATGGAGTACAACCAATCCTGTTGGGACATTGACAATGTTAGTGAGAAAATTATTGATTTACTTGGATAAAAGAACAATACACAAAGCTTACTACACAACTGAGATAACAACAGACGGGTAATGCTGACCATAATATGAAGTTGTAGAAGAAACAAGATAAAATGGTACCGATAAAACAAGGAATGAACTGCAGAATAGAAAAATAATTGGGAGAAAAGACTAGACAACTAATTTTTCACATTGATTAATTGATTGTTCAGTAGAGATTAAAGCTGATTTTATCTAGTAGTCCATAAAACATGGATAAATTCTAATTCAACAACTGAAGTGCATACAATCTATGTTTTCAACTAGAAATATGTATGAAAGCGGTGAAAAGTCAGATTGTTTGGAAAATTGATTGATATTAAATTATTGGAAAGAGATGTTTGAGATCAAACTCAATTTCGCGTTGTTGTTCGAATGTGGTTACAGTCACGAATAATTTATTGCTCAACCGGCTGTCTCTTTATATATAATATTTAAATGGAAAGAAACTATGCGTCTAAATGTATTGAGCACATATTTCGATAACACTTAAATCAATCGCTATTTATTCGGTACTTATAATCTTACCCTCAAAATTTATTGTTCGAAGTAGAGAAAAGAAAAATCGCAAACATTTTAGTGTCAGCAATACATTGTGATAAACAAAATGGTTTCTAATTATAACATTCTGGTGAAAAATTGTCCACAATTGCATTTAGTTCAGTGATAAAGTGACTTGGTTAAGGTTGATAACCGCACTGGTAAACGATGGTTGCATTAATAAATAATAAATATCAGTATATTCATTAAATACGTTTAAGCAGTTTTTGGGACCCGCCTGACATATTATTTCTATGTGGTCACATGATGAAGGTTTACTTCATGATAATGATCGAATTCTGTTGATCAAATTGCAATGTGGCCACTACTCTATGTGACTCAACATAGTGTGCATTATCTTGAATTGACAGTTGGTTGGGTCCCATCGGAATGAAACCCTAGACGTATGCTCAATCTTGAGGTAACTGATGTTTCCCATATGGTTTGAACCCACATTATTCAGTGTTTATTTCCATCAAACTATTTTATATTGAAAATAAGAGAATAGAATGTAATCAAAAATACATTATATCTTGGAATATTTTTGGTATTTTTTGAATTATTTAAGCTCGATGGTTTAATTGTAGAGCGATAACTGTAGTTTCGGATAACGCTAACAGTGATTAAGTAAAATAAAAGCTAGTTTATTCCACGAGTCTCAAATTCGTTTAATCTGGTGATTTTGTTTATGATTAGTTGTCTTCATGGGTTTTGTTGTCGTTATTTGTCATTGTATTGACGTTGACTATCTTGTTCCGTTAACCGCTAAGCATGTTGTTGATAAACCTTTTTTCAAATGGGCCAATAGATCAAGCATAATTTGGTGTGTTGTTGATTGATACGAATACCATGTTTCCAGAAATTTGTGAGGATCATGTCAATCATAACACTCTGACAGTAGTGATGAATAGTATGTAGGTGAAGGAGTGATTAAAAATTAAACCTAAAACAGTCACTACAAAATCAACAACTAGTTCATAAAAACGGTTTACATAAACTTAAAATTACTTACTTTATCCATATTAGTAATTGGATTTGTTGTGAAGTGATTGACAAGATTTTCGTATACACCACTTCTATAATCATCCATTTGTCCGTGTTGTTCACATGAATCAGAATAGTTATGTCTATTACTTAAATGTGGCAAATCTTGAGGTCCAAGTTTGACAGCTACAGACAGAAAAAAAATATTACTTCATATTTTCACAGTAAAGATTACAGATATAGAAAAAGATTTTAATCGGTGTCAAGATTTCGTCGGCCATCAATTTAAGAGGAATGATAAGAATTTTAACCTAAGTGAAGAAGCCAACTCGCTTAACTACCTCATTCTCTATGATAAAACTGAGAACTGATGCGGAAACATTTTGAATTTATAGGGAAAGGAACGGATATTAAACATTTTTATATCGTTATTTATGGCGTTCGGAAGACTCTGGATTTTGTAAAAGCCTTCACTAAAGAGAACTATATCATCTAATCCCGCAGATAGGTAACCAATCCTTGAAAAGTAAGATGTTACTTCTAGGAACATATTTAGGAAGTTAAATAAAAACAAGACGTATGCAGATCTAAAAGCACCACTAGATCTAAACAGATCAAACACGATCAAAAGTTTTTGACTAAAGAGGCTTTAGTAGGTTAATATAATTTTTGACACACTTGTCGAGAGTTCTAGGTCGAATGTTTCTCCCTGAGAATCAAGGAATGTGCTTACGGATGTATATAAGCCACTTATTGTCGAGTAAAAGTGAAACATCGGTATAGTGAGAGGAAATACATAGTCACATGAATGAAGAAAGAGGGATATAATGATAGTAGTTTGACTATCTTTTCGCCAGAGAAAAATACAAAACGAAAAATAAGCAATATGGAAATGAAGCTTATAGAATCAGAAAAGTTTAACGTGGCGTTATGAAGATATAACTCATTAAATAAATAAATAAAACTCGTTAAAAAACTCTACCTGTAACTTCTTCCAGAGTTACTGACGGTCCCAAGCCCGGGTAAAGGAGGAGGATTGGGCATGGAGTTAGCGACCCCCTCCCGTAGAAAACTAACTCGTTAAAAAAACGCTAACCAGTAAACTCGTTCTAGTAAACAATTTTCAACTGTTAAGTAGTTTAGGCGTTCAACTTTCAGCTACAAATTCCTGGGTTCGAAACTCACTCAACCTACTTTAATTTAGGTAACTAAGTGGTATCACTATATCGCATACTTAAATTGTACAGTACATTCAAGTACCTATTAAATAAGTAAATTAATTAATATTTTTAATCAACTTTTAATCATACTTGTAAAGTTTGAAAATACTATTTAACCATTCAAATTAATATAAGGGAAATAGGATTTAATACTGTAATCAGTTGATTAAAAGTTGAATAATTTCACTGTTTATACAACGAACTTATAGTATTATATGATGGCATGTTTGATTTAGTTGAATTCCATAAAATTTCTATTTAGAAATTAAAAGAAATGGTAGATATAGCTCTGAATTGTCTAATGAATTATCTATGACAAAAGAAATCACTTTATAATATATATATATATATATATATATATATATATATATATATATATATATATATATATATATATAAGTTAAAGTTCCTTTTTTATATTTGTCTTAATTTAAAAGTAGATTATACCTTAAAATTTGAATAATTCATTACTCTTAAGTAAATTAACTACTCTAATCAATATTATGGATAATACAAATATACACAAAATCTAGGTGTATGTATAATGTTTGAATATTTCCAACTGAATTATTTTTTGTTGTTGTTGGTTGGTAGTATTAAGTATTAACTTCATTATTATCTATGTGACTATCGTCGTTTTAAGTAACCAATAATAATCGGTAAGACAATGATGATAGCTACGTCATTAAACAAATAATGTAAGTAATTCACGGGATTAGATTTAAATACATATGTAATATTTGTATAATATGATGTAAATATATATATATATATATATACCATGTGGATCAGTTGTGCAATACCATAAGAGTGATAAACAGACAGGTAGATATATAAATAGATAGATAGATAGACACATCAATAATTTTTTTGGTGAAATAATAAAGAAGTTTGGCTGATGTATCAAACAAAACAAGCATAAATAGACAGACACTATATAATCATGGACATGCAATACACGTAGTCATAGATATAAACACATATATATATGCTTATGCATTAGTAACAGTATAACACACATAAGTATGTCTATTTACATAAATTGGATACAACTATGCTAATTGGAAAGTCAATCTTATTACCTATTTTAAATAATCAAAAAAAAAACAACAAAAAAACAACAACCTGAAATTAACATGTGATTTTAAAAATAGCACATTTTATTGAAAGATAAAACAAAAATTATTATTTTTTTCTTTTGATTCTTCTATCATGAACATCTATCCATCTATCTCTGTGTGTATGTTCAAAGAATTTTTTTTAAAATTAAATTAAATGATAAACTGATGGATAATACATTTCTATAATGAAGAATTCTACTAATATAATACAACTATTGATGACTTTAAACAGTGAAAAAGAAACAGATTACTTATTTACTTAATTATTCAATTTTTTTTTTAATGGTTATTAAAGTATAAGCTCGAAAATACAATGCAATGGATCAATAAATAAGAGTATGTAAATCAATAAGTGGATGTTGAGCTGATATTTTTCATGAGTAAATTCAAGATACACTGTACAGTTGACCATTTAACCAAGTGTAACTTAACTAACTACATGTTTATTGATTATTACTGGTTGTTTATAATGGTTGATGTCTTTTTGAGTAAGGTTGTTTTTTACAGGTTGCTGACACCATACCCAACCTTTATTCGGGCTTGAGACCGGCAGTAACCCTAGAAGAGGTACAGGTGGAGTTGACAGGATGATATATTTATTTTATTTTATCAGATAACTGTAGTCCTGAATAAACATTGAACAGACAACAGTATATATATATATATATATATATATATATATATATATATATATATATATATATATATATTTGAAATGACTTAGTTTGTGAATCGTAATGACTACAACCCCGAAAACAACTATAGTTATTCATAACCAATGATCTTGATCACTTGGCTGATCAACTGATTGTATCACTGCAAAATATATAACATTACGTGACATTGGTTAGGAAACTATTTAATGAATAATTTGCACGAAATTGAATTAATTCTTTTGGGTGATCAACTGTAAACAAGGAGATTATTATATTAATGTCGTATAGATTCAAAGACATGATTCAACGGTCAATTGTCTAGACTGTAAAGCTCCAACTGTAGGAGGCTACTTAACAAATAAAACGTACGCATAACTACCCAGAATTTTATGTATCAAAACAGAGTGCAGAGAGATGAAAAATCAATGAGATCTATAACATAGGAGAGGAGTAAGTGTATAACCTAATAGCAAACTGAACATAAGATGTCAAATAAACAATGAAGTCAGATTGAAGGATGAGAAAGGACTAACGCAAAGTTTGATATAGTGGGCAAGGTCTTAATTGATTAAGGAATAAGAGCCGTAACAAAATTGACTTTTATCAATCGCCTATGGGATTCAACCACATTTATTTCCCTGTTTCTTAATTATGTATGCTACAGTGGGATCGAGACCAATCTCAAATGTTTTGGGAAAACTCAAGGATACAATTATACTAAAAATCAAACTAAATAAAACTGCATATTTAGGGTAGGTGACATATTTTTTATCATCAGGAGAAACCAACTGCAAAATTTCCAAGAAATGACTACCAATATCTTCAAACAAACTAGCAGTAAGAAGACATGACGTATTACAACTTATATCAGTGAACTCAGACAACTATGGATATGAATTCAATTAGGAAAGCGTCAAAATTATGGATCGAGAAAATTCGAAGAATGCTAGAGAGCTCCTAAAAACACGATTTTCATGTCAATCAGTAATCATTAAGCATATCAGCATGGAACCAATCTACCAGTCTGTGTCAGTCAGCTACAACGTAGGACCAGGCACATATGTGCATCGGTCCAGGTTGCCATACCGCATCAACACAACAAGATGAACACCAGATTCATAACAGTGGTTAGGTATAAGGTGGTAATATATAAGAGAAAGATTGCATATAGAGATATAGTACAAGCAGAAAGAATTGGTTCGTAGAAAGAAAGATATGAAGCGATTTTAATCTCATAGTTTAAGTGAAGACAGGGAGTGTATACACCGACGCCATTGTGATCGATTCTGAGCCATGTCACCAGTCTGTGTGGAAAAGATCAATGAAACATATGATCAACAGAACCATGGTCAACAGAACAAAATGTTCGACAGGAATACTAAACAACATGAGGTGAACTAGACCTATGAAAACAGCCGTTCATGGACAAGGTCATTAGAATAGTCCTATTTAAGGTTTAGGGATTACTAATTAAACAGTTCACTTTTACGTGAAACAAGAGCTAATGATATTGACAATGAAAACTTCGTAAAAAAAATCTAGCTTAAAGAAACAATACAGTCGAAAATTTACATTTGTCTTCCCTTTGTTTTCTAATTCGATATTATGATGCAGCTGCGTGATGATAGGATATAAGGCAATGACAATGAATGGTTTAATGAAGTTGTGAACCTCTATTAACTGAGGTAGTTGGAACAGTGACTTAGTGGTTAGGTCATTTAGATCCCGGTTATTAGGTCGTCTATTCTAACGGATTCTTTAATTTTGTGTTTAAATACATTTGGTTGTAACCACCTGTGTTTTCGTTCACTACTATAGTATTAATCCAACACTAAGTTTATTCCTGTGAATGAATGAACATTTTAAGTAAGTTTGCTACAACCCATACTTCTAAATTATTATTCGAATAATGAGGGAAAGAGAAATAGGAATAAGAAATTTATTCCAAGGTAAGTTATGCGTAGAAAATCAACTGTATTCAATTTCTTGTGGACTTCATCTCGTACAAAAATTTGGAAACATATCAAATGTAGTATCGACATTAATTGCCCAGTCAGTCAGTCAGCTACAACGTAGGACCAGACACATATATGCATCGGTCCAAGTTGCCATACCTCATTAACACAACAAGATGGACACCGGATTCATGAAACTAGTTAATTCAGAGGTGGTAATATATAAAAGAAAGATTGCAATAAGGATATAGTACAGGAAGACAGAATTGGTTGGTAGAAAGATATGAAGCGATTTTAATCTCTTAGTTTAAAGGAATACAGATAGTGTATACACCGACGCCATTGTGATCGATTCTGATCCATGTCACCAAGAGTCTCCAACCATTGGTTACGATAGTCACGCGGACCCCAACCAAGTAGTCTGCATCTACCAACATGGCTCAGACTAGAAGTTATTGACTTCAAGCAGTGATGCCACATTTTGGTTTGTCCGCCCCCTACTTTCTTCCAACCATTCCGAACAGCGGTTAGCATTGCACGCCGTGGTAATCGGTGTTCAGCCATACGTAACACGCGGCCCAACCATCTCAGTCGATGAAGATTAATAACCTCATCAACTGATTTACCATCATTCCCTAATACCTTGCGTCCAACCTCACTATCACTTACCCGGTGATCCCAGCAGATACCAGCCCGATTACAACGTAATATATTATCCTTAATTTTTCCAGATATTTATGACTGAGTAGTGATTAAATGAAACATCCCCACACGTTTTCCGAAACATTATTATTATTGAAACACATAAACATTGGTACAAGGAGACATCAAATATATATGCGCCACACAAGCCACTGGATCTGTGTGTTAACTGAAATACTCCTCGGATGTCCAAACAGAAGCAGGTAATTTTCTTAGGCGGCCAACTACCGAGTCTTTGACCTAGAGGTCTAATCCACAAGATAGTTAGATGATGCAGTCCCATGGCAGCCGGTGATCAACAATAAATGCATACGCCATTTGTCCCCTCAAGATCCTGGAGCCCATGTGCATCATTGGTTTGGAATTAAGATTTTCCAAATCCCCTAGGTGGATCCTCTGAACCTGCTAACCCGGTTTGATCACCAGACATTCGCTTTTCGTACTTTCAATTTTACAGAGGATAGGAATTCCCTGGCAATGACTGTATACGCATGGCCATGTAAGAGCATTTCGAGAGGGATAGAAAACTCTCTAAATCCTTGACCATACCACGAGATTTGAGGACTCTGGACCCCTATTGACTTTGAAGAACGACATTTCAAAAATACCCCACACATTTCATCTTGATTAAATACCGGATCTTCAAAATGTTTAGAAATGTATAACCAATATTTTAAATATTTTAGCCAGCTACACTTTTAGGTTGTAATCAACCTAATTATGAATTCTATTTAGAAACTCTATACATTAAGGTCAAATCACCCAATTTTCAATGGTTCCATAACACAGAGCGAAAATTTTAACTACAACATGTCAAGTAAATTATCAACTACTAATGAACATTTTTTAGCGAACTAACTGACACTTAACAATTAATGTTATTTCACAGATTGAAATCATGAGTCAGTTGAAGCTAGACCACCATTGAAAACCTGGAAGCACTGGATGGCCGTTTCGTCCTAGTATGGGACTCCTCAGCAGTGCGCATCCACGACCCCGCGCCACCCGGGGCTCGAACCCAGGACCTACTGGCTTCGCGCGCGAGCACTTAACCATTAGACCACTGAGCCGGCATCCGACGGTGTTAATGTCTAACTTCAACCAATCCACGAAGTTGCGCTACCGTACACCATTGTCCTCAGTGAGTTCCTATCTCACAACAGACCTGGTTGAACTCCAATGGTAACGACTTCTCACTAGAACTCCAGAAATATCTCCTGAAGTCAGTCACTAGTGAGCAGGTGATTATTATTATCAGAATGGGTTTTGTGGAGATTTTAGAAATTTCACAGATTGAAATCATGAGTCAGTTATTCACAAGACAACGAGATTAAATAATTAAAAATCAAAGTAATTTCTCTAAATGATTAAATAGAATCTTTAATTAATTCATTAATATACTTCAATATTAATGTAAAAAGATGAATACGAATAAAATATTCACCAATTATACATTTTTTTTTCAAACTATACACACTGTTAGTTAGTGTATAACAGAGAAAAGTGAAAGTTGTTTCTATGTGTACATTCACAAAGTTGTTATGTTTTAGAAGATTACAGGAATTATTATTATTATCACTATTGTTGGTTGACTTTAAAACTAGAATTTTGAATTTTACATACAACATTAATAATAAAAATAAACAACAACAACAACAACAGAACTTAATACATATTGGTAAATTATTCAGTGGTCTATATCTATTGTGTTGAATAACATATAAACTACAATATGTACAATCAGTTAGTCATAATCAATATAGCGCCTGACATAAATATAGATCAGTGTAAGTTTCTGAACCACCGCACCAACATAGGCAACAACATGATAATATTATCAATGATAGTTTAAATAAAAGAGATTGAATCGAGTTCGAAACGAAAGAATAAATTGGTGGAATATAGTCAGTCAGTCAGTAACAACGTAGAACTTAGTACGTACGTACATCAGTTCGAGTTGCCATACCACATTAGCACAGAGATGCAGTGGTCGATTCAAATCCCGTAGTGGTAGAGGTAGCAAGAGTATAAGCAGTAATCGGGAGGATTAGGGTTTGGAGATGTTATTTAACGAGTATAATCCAGTGAAATAAATTTGGAAAAAGGAAAAAAAAGGGGCATGAAGAATTCAGATAATTAGAATTTGGGAGAACATAGAGAGTGGATGCACCTGCGCCATTGCAATCGATTTTGAGCCATGTCATTCAGGGTCTCTAACCATCGGTTGCTATCATCTCGCGGTCCCCAACCAGGTAGTCTACACCTACCAACATGACTCAGTCCACTTGTCAGTGACTTCATGGATTTGTGCCATGTTTTGGTCTGGCCGCCCCTAGCTTTCTTCCAACCTACTCCTATACCACTGAATATAGCACGTCGAGGTAGTCGGTGGTTGGGCATACGTAACACGTGTCCCAGCCATCTCAACTGATGAAGTTTCACTACTTCATCAATTGATTTGCCATCCTTACCTAGTACCCGTTTCCTAACAGCTGCGTTACTTACTCGGTGGTCCCAGGATATACGAGAAAAACTTCGAAGACACCTATGATCAAATACTAGTAACCTACGAATATCCTCTACTCTTACCGGCCATGTTTCACAGCCATAAAGTAGGACGGAACGAACTGCTGCGCAGTAAACACGTCCTTTGGTTGGTAGACGGATATCTCGCCTACGCCATAAATGACGCAAGTTGGCAAAAGCTAGTCGAGCCTTCTGTATCCGTGCTGAGATTTCGTCACACACCAAACCACAAGGGCTGATGAGACTTCCAAGATAAGTGAAGCGGTCGACACACTCAACTACTTCACTCCCTATCACTAGTTCGGGTGTCGATGTAACCCAATCCTGAAGCAACATTTTGCATTTCGAGGAAGAGAATCGCATCCCGAACATGCTTGCATTGTTGCTTAGAGTGGTCAGAAGACTCTGCATTTTGTCAGCGTCTTCACCAAATAAAACTATGTCATCTGCATATTCTAAGTCAACAAGTGAACCTCCCGGTAGAAGTTCAACCCCTGGAAATTTAGATGAGGAGAGTGTTATCTCTAAAAGTACGTCGACCACAAAGTTGAACAAGAATGGGGAGAGTGGACAGCCCTGACGAACACCACTTGAGGTAATCAATTCTGATGACAGTTCGCCATAAGCTCTCACTCTACCAGTTGTGTTCGAGTAGAGAGCCTTTATAAGGTTAATGTACTTCTTTGGTACTCCTTTCAGTGACAAACACTGCCATAGAACCTTACGATCAACAGAGTCGAATGCCGCCTTAAGGTCGAGAAATACTACCATTGTGGGGCGTCTAAACGTGTGTCTGTGTTCTAGAACCTGACGTAGTGTGAATATCTGATCTATACAACCACGTCCAGGTCGAAAACCAGCCTGATTTTCTCGAGTCTGCTCTTCACGAGCTTTGATTAGGCGTCGAAGTATTATTGAAGCTAATATTTTAGACACTATATTAGTCAAACTGATTCCTCTGTGATTGTCACAAGAGGACTTTTGTCCTTTCTTATAAACTGGTACAATCAGTGATTGAGACCAGTCAGATGGGATTACGTCCAGTTCCCAAATTCTACCTAAGACCTCGGTTAATCTCATTGCTAATACTGGACCACCATCCTTAAAAATCTCAGGAGTAAACCTGTCAGGGCCTGCTGCTCTCCCTCGTTTCAGATTTCCTATGGCTTTTTCAACTTCATAAAGAGACGGAGGACCTACATTAACTTGCCATTCAGGTTGACTGGAGATCGTGGGAAACCGAAGTGTGGCTGAAGGCCAGTTGAACTGATCCCTAAAGTGTTCTGCTCATCGATCCAATCTCCTGGATTGAGAATGAATAATATGTCCATCTTTCTCTGCGATTGTTTCGCTAACAGTCGGGTTCCTAATTCCGGTTTCCTTAACGAGTCTAAACAATTGTCTGCTATTACCTATTGCCGTTGCCTTTTCCATCTCTCTTGCTTTCGCTACCCACCACTGTTCGCGATCATTGCGTAGACTTCTTGTCAGTTTGCGCTTAAGTTGACTCCGCTCTTCACTATGTTCAGAGCCAGGTGGAATGAGTTTCCGAGCATCTATCAGTGCGATAGATGCTGCTGAGATCCAGTGTTGCTCCCTAACCTTGTGGTTTACCTTACTAACAGATATCACTGCTGTTTCCACAGCTTTTCGGATATCATTCCATGCTGCCTCGGGGTGGGCATCACATACATGGCTGCCTAACTGTTTTCCTAGTTGTTCCTGAAATATACTCTTAGCTTGACTATCATTAAGTAGGCCCCTAAGAGGTTTCCTTGCAGCATTTTTCCTACGTCCAGTAAGATGCAAGCAAATACGCGCTCGTACTAGAGCATGATCTGAATCTAAGCATGTGCTCCAGAATGAGCGACAGTCTTCTATCGAGCCCCTCCATCGGTGGCTGATAGCGATGTGATCTATTTGGGTCCAACGTTGGGACGAATTAGGGGGTCGCCATGTTAAAAGATGTTTTTCCTTATGCTTAAAGTTAGTATTTGCAAGGAACAGGCGGTTATCTGAGCATAGCTGCAACAGACGGTCGCCGTTATCTGTTCTTTGAGCCACGACACCATAAGATCCACCTAGGTGTCTTTCCCTATCGCTCAGTTTACCTACTTGAGCATTAAAGTCACCGGCCACTATTACTACGTCCGAGCGCTTAGCTTTTCGGAGAAGGTCCGAAAGCTTTCTGTAAAACTCATCTTTTACATCATCTGAGCTGCAGTCAGTGGGAGAATAGGCAGAGACGACGAAGAGGCAACGACGAGTGTCCCTATCTTTCCGGATTCTTACTGTTCCGTTCAGTCGGACAGCGCACAAACGACTGTCTACTGGGATCCACTCTAAGAGAGCTAGTTCTGCCCTAGGACTCAATGCTATACCTACGCCGGCGAGGCCACGGGAAGCAGAATCAGGGCTTCCAGATACACGAAGCGTAAATCGAGTCGGTTCTTTATTTTGGCATGGTGAGGTCAAATGAATGATGCTACTTGGATCCTGTATGCGCGTTTCGGAGACGCAACACACATCGATGGCGTAAGATTCTGAAGTCCTAGCTAAGGAAGCCTGCTGTCCTATTTGGCACAGTGTTCGTACGTTAAAAGCTCCTACGTGTAGTTTAGAGCGTGGTTTCAGGAGACCAGGAATAACGTTCTACGTACTCGAATCGTTTGCCCTAGCGGTGCGAGGTGATAAAGAGACGTGAGGAGGGTTAGTCATGGAGATAAGAGAGGTATTAGGTGTAGGAAGGATTTGAATGTGACCAACTTGGTCTCGCGTGCTGTTACGGGTATGAGGGCTGATGTCACTTCCCGGCTGCCCACACCGTGGAAGGGTATTTCTTGAGGAACCTGAAAAGGAAATTGGATTAGTGTTGGTCTTAACGACCTGGGAGCGTGACCGCAGAGCCCAAGGGACAACTGCTTGAGGCCGGTCGCGCACGGCCTTTTTGTAGAAGGTTTTTGACGTGTTAGCTCCGTTCTTCAGATGGCCTTACCGCCGGAGACGGAAATCCGTGAGGTAAGGTGAGGTGTGACATTTTTAGGGTCGACCTTTTCTAACCCCACCCCTCCTTGTGGGAAGGCAGCATCGCTGTCATGCTGATTGTCCGAAGGAAACACCTTACTGCTGTCACACCTCTGTACAGTCAGCAGTACGACTTCGCCCTCAGACTTTGAGTTACTGCTTTTAGTCTTACCGTTCACCAATCGACCTGCCTGGCATGGTAGAACCTACAGGAACATATGTTCCAGCCAATATAGCTCGGATGGGTCATCACGATAGGCAAGCCCGACCACCACGTCAAGGTAGCAGCTTCGGTCGGGAGGTGGAATATAAAAATATATAAAATATTTACTATCAAAAACCTAGAAAAGAGATTAAGTAGATTGTTGTGGATGCGGAGGAATAGACCAATAATTACCATGTTAAGTCCAATGGTGTCCTTGGACTTTAAACGGACATTTCCTATTGGTCGATATTTGTTCACTTGTTGAATATTGTACAAAATGTTTTCTATTTTATGGTACGATATGGTATGCTTGATTGGTATATAAGCAGAGTGTGTTTGAAATATAACGATTCATAACTCAGAGGCTGAGATTTGTGTTCTGGACTCAACTGGCTGGGATAGACAGGGAAGTGGAACCAATCGGAACTCTGGGTCGTCCATTACGTTCGTACTTGTTTACGTGTCATTGAATCGATCGATAAATACGCTGCTCTCTAATTTTTCAGTCTAGGACAGAACAATTAGCACAGGGTATAAATCGACCCAACTTAAAGTCATAACATAGATGAATTTGTACTACAACCAACAATTAGCATCGAAAGTTTTATTTCTGGAAGAAAACCAGAAGCCAATGTATATAGCCATTTTATAAAAATATCAATCAACAAGACTATTTCTGTACACACATCTCAGACTAACAGTCAATGATTTCATCGAAGTGTCATATTCTAGTCCATAAGCACTAATAGCATTATTCTTAATTCCTCCTACTTCATTTATCATGATACTCTAACATGGACAGCTGTTGAGTGTATGGTGCGTGTTACAACGACCTGACTCATTAAAGCCTGATAACCTCATTATCCAGTTTTACTAATCTCACGACCAAATTATTAATTGTAAGTTGTGTTGAATTTGCACAAGCAAGCAATCATTTAAGGTTGCATAATAAAAATGTACTACCGCTTCTCAGTTAGTCAGTCAGTCCTGCGCAACGCAAAACCTGACACACATGGGTATCAATTCGAGTTATCACTCCACATTAGCACAGTGAGATGAATTTTTTAAGAAAAGTTGCAAAGTAATAGAAGCAGTAAAACTACCAGTAGTTGTAAAAAAAGATAAGGTGTAGGAAGAAGGAAAAAAGTACAGAAAGATTTCGAGAGTCAGGTTCTAAGGAGAGACAAAGTGAATGTGTCTGAGTCACTGGTAATGATTTTGAGATATTTAACTTAATGTCTCTAACCGTGAATTATAATACTCGCATAGACACAAACCAGGTTGTCGCGTTCTTTGTATGGATTCTGACTTCATTTTATTCATGTCAGTCAGCTACAACGTAGGACCAGGCACATATGTGCATCGGTCCAGGTTGCCATACCTCATTAGCACAGCAAGATGAACACCGGATTCATAGGAGTGGTTAGGTTAGCACTCAAGACCACTGTTTTATTTTATTCAGGAAAAATTATTTGTTTATTTTAGGTAGTTTGCACATGCATTTACTTTTACAAACATGAAACTAAAGAAGAGTGTATACACTCTCTGTCTTCCCTTAAACTATGAGATTAAAATCGCTTCATATCTTTCTTTCTACCAACTAATTCTGTCTTCCTGTACTATATCCTTATTGCAATCTTTCTTTTAGATATTACCACATGTGAATTAACTAGTTTCATGAATCCGGTGTCCATCTTGTTGTGTTAATGAGGTATGGCAACTTGAACCGATGCATATATGTGTCTGGTCCTACGTTGTAGCTGACGAAAGAAAAATTTAGAAGCAAAGGAAAGAAATGTATTGGTATTTATCGATATTTATCATAAGCAATGAAGAACCTAGTACTTGTATGGATCAGTCTAAGTTGCCATATTACATCATCACAGTAAGATGAATACTAAAGGAGTAGTACTAGCATGAATGATAGGAAAGAATATCAAGCATAGAGGATATGACTTGAGAAGAACGATTTAATTCGAGGAATTGTAAGTAAAAATAACCTTTAAATCAATGATCTACTCCGTTCGCTTGACCGAAATAAGTAGGGTGGGGTTCGGACCTGCGACTTATTGGTTGGACGTTGAACACCTTAACTACTGAGCCACCGCTTCCAGTCATGTTTTAGCAGCTATATCTACAACACTCAATGAAGCAGTGACAAATCATTTCAGCTTTGGGGACTTTTGTGCAAACCAACCGCATGGATAAAATACAAATATCCACTATAATTAAAAGGATTTCGATGTTTAAGGACTAACCCGAAATAGTCTAATATCTATATAATACGTTTTAATGCATATGCTTGTAATAAAATTAGTAACCGAAATAATTCCAAAAACTTACGTTCAGGTTCCATATTCACTGAGGAGGTTAGATTTGTATTCAATATATTTTGATTAGAATGATTATTGGATACAACAGATGATAAAATAAATATAGGTTGATCAACTTTTAAATCTTGAGTATATGGTGTTGGTGTTAATAATGTACACTGCATTTGACCTGTATTATTAGTAGGAGAGAAATTTTCCGATGTATTTGAGTTCATAACAGTTGTATGCGGAAAAGAATGATTTAACGATGTATTCATATAAGTATTATCGTCAACTAAATGTGTATCATTCAAATTTGCACAATCTACTGGTAATGTTATTTGATTATTAGATGAATGTTGAATAATGTAGGGCATAGAAGATTGTTTTGATACTAAAATATTATTTACGTGATCAGGAGCTGAAAGAAAAAAGTGAACAACAGATACATTAGTATAGAACATTAACTGACTAATTTACATAATAAGTTTAATGAATAGAGGAAAAAGAAAGAACTTTATTTACAACTGATAGATCACAACATAGTGACCAGAGTTACGTATATCAAGTCCTTCATAGTGTTAACCAAGTCCTATCGATTAATTCGCAATGGAACCAATAGTCGTCTAAGTCTATTGATATCACGTGCACTGTGTTGAGATCCAACGTGATGATTAACCGTAATCGACAGTAAACTGTGTACTGATAGTTTATCAGCACTAAGGACTTGACATGAAAGAAATCGGTCACTACTCGGTGATCAGTCAATTTTAGATACATCTCACTCTAAAAGGAGGTCAGCCACGGCTGTGACTGTGAAGCTAGGTGGTATGGAATCGAATCTGCTTGTGGGCACTAGTCCCCTTGAGATTACAGGCACATTTTACCGGCGAGTGTCAATTATCATGAAACACAAGTCCACGGATTCCTGTCGACTACTACCATTCACCGCTTTAGAAAGGACTTCCAGTAGACTTCAAAGCAATATCACAGTCGGTTAATAATGGAATAAAAATACTTGGGGTGTGAAGATTCACGGTAGAAAAGTAGATCAAAAATTTTAACTCATCATACTCCGTTATTCATATTAATTTGACCAATTCTATATTAGTATCTCTAGCGCTTACTTAGTAAAGTGTAAAACCAAGTTTAGTAAAAGAACCATTTTCAACTGTTTTTCGTACTAAAACCTATATCTTTAGCTGTTACCACTGGGTTTATATCCATTTACTGTCAATAAGATTTCTAATTTTTAAATCCCGGACACATCTACCAATGAAGACAAGGCAAGTTTCTTAGTTTATGCGTTAACAGTCTACACTGGGATATAGATGTCCGTCATTATTAAACTGTTAAATTGTTTTATATATAGTATAGTTTTGTATATAGTCTCTAGATGCATTAATACAAGTTTGAGAATAAGCCCCCAAATATTAGCAAAACTATGAAGAAATATTATTGTATGGATTAAGGTTACCATATTTATCATTAATTCAGGATAGGTTTTCGTGATCATAAAATTTTCATGGTTTAAATCAAGACCATTAATAAAAACCAGGAGCACTGAACAGTTGCTTCGTCTTAGTAAAGGACTCCTCGGAAACGCCCATCCGTGACCTCACCACAAAGAAAGCATGACCGGTGGGGTTTATCCATATTGTGCACGAGATAGCCATCCACCACATGGAATGCAAGATGGTGTCGCAATTTTGTGAATCGACCAAAGTTAGACATGTATACCATTGGATGCCGGATGTCAGATGTTGAGTGTCCAAGCGCAAGACCGATGGTTCTGGGTTTGATTCCCTGTTTGGTTATGGATGAGCACTTCTAAAGAGTCCCCCACAAAGATGAAGCAGATGCCCGGTGCATCCTGGTTTTCAGTGTTGATCAAATAGTGATTTAAACTATGAAAATTATACCTAGATGTTGATTTTCATCTTAGATTATGTTGCAGAAAGGTTTCAATGTCGGGTTAAACACTAAATACATAAAAATATTTAGGATTCTGTTAAAAAACATCCCTGTTTTATAAAACAAGGCAAGAAATAGTCTGAACATGTCGTTTAAGTACAGAATTATTTTTACTTACGATGGCTAGTTGATTTTGGTAAATTAGTAAACAATGCCTGTGAAAAGAAAAAAAATAGAAACATCTGTGTAAAAAATCGTTTAATGAAACCAGTTATTAAAGTTGGAAGTTTATTTACAAATTAGACGTGGGGTGTTAATGTTTACGCGGAAAAATCAAAACTTATTTTCCGCTTTATGTCTGAGGAAGAATAATTTCTAGTCTAAAGGATTTTGTATATCAGAATCGGTCTCGGCCATAACAATACTCTCGGATATTATTATTTATAGGATACTAATGTGTCAGTAAATGACTTCCCAGAAATTTAGCGAACGCTTTTAGTAATTAGAGTTTTCTCGAATCACATGAAAAAATTTCGATCTATACACAAACATTTAACTTGGGCCCATTAAAATAGCGTTTCAAGACAAACAGTAATATAAATACACGCGAAATTCCCACCATAATCATAACTATTCAGTGACAACTTAAGAAAACTCCTTCCAGTATTCGTCCATTTTTATCTAGAGAACAAGGAATATATTATCTGAGTTAAGATTTATTATATTTTGGTTAACTTTACTTGTAATACAGACTGAAGTGCCACTACATTCCAGAGTAAGCATCCTGCTCACCTTCAAGGATGTAATCACGATATCACTTAGGCTGGATAAAGCATTTAACATGGGATAAAAACGTTATACGCATTCTAATATCTCAAGGAACTTAATGGTTAATCAACTTGAGGAATGTCATTGCATATAATGATTCTTTAATATAAACAATTTCATTACCGGTAGCCTCTTATTAATAATAACTATTAATTCCATGAAAGTTGAACAAACTATGGAGACTCATCACAGACTTTTATCAAACTTCAGTAAGAAAACTTATGTGGAACTATTTGAATGTAAGAGTTGATAATTAGCCTAGGATTTATGAATTGACTTTCAATGTTTTAATGACAACAATCGGTTACATTTACCGTTTTAGTTTGAACTAATCAATTAAATGAGTCACAATTAAATTTTGTCGATACATAAAATGGAAGTATATATCTTGAAATAATTCAACATTGAATTTTGTTTACACATGAATGATTCAGTATGAAAATTAGTTAAAACATTGATAGTTGGAGTTAGTCAACGCGAAATGGTCAATAAATTTACCCTAGTGATAATGTAATAGAGAAAATCCCGTTGATTTTGATTGAGCAGGTTTGTCGATATTTTATAGCTCATTTAAGTGGCAATTAGTTCAGAAAGGAAATCCTACAAATTATGATACCAAATGTTTCAGTTAAAGACAAACGTTTTCCGTAATAATTATAAAATTACTATCCTGAACTGATTATGTCGAGTTTGACAAAATCATATCAAGGTTGAATTATCACTTAACACTAATTAGGGTGTAGAATTGAGATATTAGAGGAAATGGATAATTCAATACGTAATATGTCTATATGAACACTTAAAGTGTTTAAATAATATTTTACAGCTGACTATTTTCATAGACAAATTAGGTTGCAAATACAACCTTACAGTTAACTGTTTTCGCACTGATACTCCATTTATTCCCTCAGGATCCTGGAGCCCATTTGAACCAACCCAGTTTGATCGCCGGACATTCGGTTTTCGTCCTCTCAGTTTCACAAACAACACCCCTGGCACGAGAAGGCAGTGAGTAGGAATCCCCTGGCGGTGGCTGTATACGCACCACCGTGTACGGCCATCTCGAAAGGGAGAGTTGACTCGCCCCACCCTCGGTCGTACCAGGGCATTTGGGGGGCGGGCAGCTTAAGAATACTATTCTTTGGTCTGGTCTAAAGTAGGTAGGTTTAATTTGCACCCATAACTCTAGTAGTACAATAAAGTCGAATGATCTGCAAAACTGAAACGTTCCAGATAAAATTACACATATAAAATGTGACCTATTTTTATCAATATAAAAATATATAATAAAAATTGTCAAAGTTAAGATAAGGAAAAGGAGGTACAAATAATATTTTCAACTCGTAAGCACTCAATAGAAGATAAGGAAATGATGTTGATATAATATTAGATAGTTATGCTTTTTATTCCTTAATAAGATTGAGGGGAGAAGAGTAAGTTCTACAGATACAAAATGTTCCTTATATTGATTTTCAGAAGTGTTAGTAATGTGTTGAATAGTAAGCTTATGAAAATTTTTTTCAGGAAATGGTTTTTCGTAAGCAGTAAGATCAGATAAGATAAAAGTTAGACCACCTACCTTTGAGTTTATAACACTATTATTACAGGTGAATGGAGAAACTGAGGAGGAGTACAGACTTGGTTGATGTGATGATCTAGGATAATGAATTAGTTGGGAATTAGAGGGGGAATTAGGTTTTGTAGTTGATGATATGTGAGAAACAAGAACAGGTTGGATATGAGGCAAATATTCATTTTCCACTGTGTTTAATGATGAAATTAGTGAATTAGGCGGTAAACTCATTGAGCTTACCGGTCTCATATGAGTTTCTGTTACAGTATTTATTGAATTTCGAGGATGAATACCAAATGTAGACTGTGGTTCAACAACAAATCTCACATTTGATTGAATGGCAATTTGATCGAACTTCTGTTTATCATCGTCACTTGGCTGACAAATTTGATCACAACCATTGTTATTGTCCATCTTTTCTATATTTGCAATGGAAGGTTGCTCCACATCATTCTCATCTTCATCATCTTCGTCAACGCAGCCATCGTCCTCGTTGTCTTCACTTTTTATATTTGAATAAGGCTGTGACGGGATAACACCGGATCCGCCGTTACAATTTGATCTCATGCGGCGATTTGTTAACTGAAATAAAAATTGCCAAAACACATGAAAAAGAGGTATGAAGATCATTAATTATTGATCAGAAAGACAAATATATTCAATTAAATTTCAATTAAGACATCATTCCATGTCAGTGAAAATACGCACGTAGTTTTTAATAGTATTTCAGTGTTTATAGAAAATAAGTCAGTATTAAAATATTTATATTTATGTATACAAGGCATCTTGTATAAAACTAATGTGAATAGACTAGGAAGGGACTCATATTTCCAATATTCAGTAGATAAATAAAAGCTTTGGTAAAAGAATTCAAACTTACCCTAAATACCCAAATGTGTAGCACACATCACAACACTGGTTAGAGACTAAAATACCTAGTAGGATACATCGTATAGATTGAATTATTTTTTGAAATATACTTCGTTTTTTAAAAATTGCCCACCAAAAATCACTTCTCCTGAACCAGAAAAACAAAATACTTTTAAAGCATATGGTCACTCCTTTTACCTAGTGGTACGGCCGAGAGTGGGGAGAGTCCAAACTCCCTCTCCAAATGCTCTCACATGGCCACGTGTATATAGCCTCTGCCAGGGAAGTCCTACTCACTGACTTCTCGTGGTGGGGGTGTTGCTTACAAAATTGAGAGGACGAAAAGCGAATGTCCCGGTTGATGGACATGGAGAGTCCACCTAGAGGAGTTGGAAAATCCTGATTCCAAACCAATGGTGCATATGGGCTCCAGTATCCTGAAGGAACAAATGGTGTATGGACCAATCGTTGGTCAGCGGCTACCATGGGACTGCATCTCCTCACGATGCTCCACTACCTTGTGAACCAGACCTTTCGGTCAAAAGCTCTGGGTGTGGCTCCCTAAGAAATACACCTGCTTCGGTTTGGGCATCCGGGCAGTATCACAGCCCTCACACAAATCAAATGAGATTTGTGTGGCGCATATGTATTTGGTGCCTCCTTGTACCAATATCTATGTGTTCAAACAAATAAATAATGTATAGATAAACCATATTATTAGCAATTTGATGGTCATATTCAATTGACAGAAACGTTTTCACTTGCCTGAACCTGAATAACATGTATGTTAACTTAAAAGAAGTAAACAATACAACTAGAGTCTACTGTACTTGGTCAGAATAAGACAATCGAGTATTCAGTCACGAAGGGATTTACTAAACTGGTAGCGGTGTAAGACAATAAGATACTGACAAGATATATTTTTCCCCACATATTGAAGGGAAATCTGGAAATGCTTAAGAATCATACTAAATCTATTAAATCTGAAGCTTTTAAGTGATCAGCATTGGAAAGTGACAGTGTACGTTGATCACTTAATCAAAATTTAGACATACAATCTGCAATCCGAATAGCTCACTGGCAATCAAACTGCTTGTTACACACTATGACGAGGGCTTAAATCAAACGGAAAGTAATAACCAAATTAATGCTGTGAAAACGATTCGTTTACGAGGTGATTTGGTGGTTGAGGCACTCAGCTTCTAATCGGTATGTCATATTTCTAAATCTTATTCCACATGTTTCAGTTTAGGTAGCTGAGAAGCACTACTAACCTTTGAGCAAACAGAGGCTCAAGTTCGAGTACATTAATATGTACATATTACATGAACTACATTGATTAGTATGAGTGATATATATATATATATATATATATATATATATATATATATATATATAGCGATGATCAATATGAGCGTAAAATGTTAAATATGGTTTCTAAAGATATTTGAGTATGAGTTTAGGAACTAACATAGGGTGACAACTTTAAATAAGCAATCATGAAGTATAATTACGAAAGTAAATCACTCCGTGAAGACATGAACATAAACGGACTGAAGTGATGTGCATTTTTATAACTTGAGTCTGTGAATATGGGTAAGATGGATTAATAGAAACCTTATCAGTCAGTAAGTCAGCTACAACGTACGACCAGGCACATATATGCATCGGTCCAGGTTGCCATACCTCGTTAGCACAGCAAGATGAACACCGGATTCATGGGAGTGGTTAGGTTAAAGGTGGTAATATATAGGAGAAAGATTGCATATAAGGATACAGTACCGGAATATAGAATTAGTTCGTAGAAAGAAAGATATGAAGCGATTTTAATCTCTTAGTTTAAGGGAAGACAGGGAGTGTAGAAACCTTATGGTGGTTTGTAGAAGTGGATTAATTAATGACATAACAGACTATTAATCTGATCCGTGTTAGGAGAAAAATCCTGATCAATGTCTATTAAATACTGAATTAAAGTAGCAAACCATAAGTTATTAAAATTACAGATATCTAAATAACTGTTTTTCAGGTATTCAAAGCCAGACCACTCTCCAGATATTTGTTTTCATCCATTCGTCTTTTCCTTCCAAGCATTTCAATAACTAGTTTTTTGTGAATGTACGTACCGATAGGAAATTGCGCAAAAGAAATATTATACAAGGTTTTGTATGGATGAAAACGGCCTATTCTTTAATTTTGTTCGATGTTAAGTATATCCATAAAAAAATTCACTAAGAACTATAAAACATGTGTTCAACATCTGCTGGAACTTAGTATAAATAGCTTTCGGTAATTACCAACATTTAGGTTGGAAACTACACTGATTGTTACATCTCTTTCTATATGTATTCGATCTAAGAGATAAGTTAGATACTGTAGACAAATATGTGGTCGAAGAGATATAAGGTGCAAAATATACAGCTGATAGTAAAAATAGTCTCATCACTTACTTACCCTTTCCATATCAGAATTACTAAGGAATTCATTTGCACGATGGTGTTTCTTTAATCTTTGTAAAGCATGCTCCACCGTAACACTAGCATACTGATAAAGGCGATTGCTGCGTGTGAATACTAGTAAAGCAATTTCGCATTCACACAATACACTTAACTCGTACGCCTTTTTAAATAGACCACTTTTACGCTTTGCAAATGTGACCTATCATATAAGAAATAATAGGTTTAGTTATGTAAATTAATTTACCAGTCGATTTTTTTCATCGTTGATAAATTTTATCTCGATTTTTTTACGTCCCATTTTCTAGAAGGAAAAAAGTTGAAATCAGTTAGCGTTCAATGCATTAAGAATTTTCCAAATCCTCCAAACTTATAAGAAAATCAGGATGACGACTGCAGTTATGAACTTTCCACAGTTCAACAGTGTTTACAAAAAGAACTAGATTTGGAAAGTTTACATGAGCGTGAACTTTCATCTGTGTTACCAGCCAGGAACTATTTAGTAATATTTTTCAAGTGCGCCAACTGAAACTGCTCTGTAGTTTAAAAGTATGTATTAAGACGTATATACAATCTCTACAATTAAGTTCTCTTGGGAACCCAAAGCCATATCATTAAGGACTTACTATCGAATTAAACTGCATTAAAATATACATATTGCTAAAATTCAGCAACTGCGTGAAAAATAAGCTTTATTCTCAAACGGTACCGTTGCATTGGATGTATCTGAATTATATAATTTTGCTGTTCATAGCTATTTCATAGTGTCTTAAAGGTGGTAGGTTGATCCGGATGGTCGGTGGATTCAATTATTCCCTAACTCATGTTAAAGTCAGGTTGGCTATGTTTCTACCTGAACAAAATCCAACTCAGCAGATTCGAAACCGTCTTACTTATATTAAAGATACAGTCAACCGCTGAGTAAGGAAGGACAGTAAATTGTCAGATGTTCAGGCGTTCATAGAACCGCATATAAATCTATTCATGAAATCTCAAAGCTGAAATATGATAGATTAACCAAACTAAAAATATTCCTCTTATCATATATAAGAGCCAGAGGTAACTTAATGCGTCCTTAAACTATTTACTGATGATTTTCCACCGAACATGCCCCCAATTTTTTTCAAATTTCAAGACGTCAAATTAGTTAGGAGACTAAAAACACAGTTCCAAAACCATCTATTTTTCGGGTAACTACCGACTCTCCCATAAAATCACCAATATGTTGGACTATTTATCTCATGTGGTTGGAGCTCGATACGATGCCCATAGATTAGGCTCAACAATCACGTCTTAATTGACTGGAGAACGAGTAGCCTATAAGTGAATTTCCTTTGGTCGCCTATGACATTCTATCACGTTCATCATATGTTTATATTCCGTATATAAATAACCATGTTACTTTGCTACATGAGGAGCTCCTCATATAGCTAGTGGTCTTTCCATTAATTTCTAATCATTTAGGGGCCCAGGTCGATCATACAGTTTCGTGAAAAGCCATCACTCGGTCAAATTATATCACTGCAGTTCATTTATTGACTAGTATTCTATTCCTCAATTTTAACAATCGAAATTCCGCCTCGTGCAGAAAAACACTTGATAACAGCTCCTGTCGATACACATGAAAAAAGAACAGCTGAAACCTCCATCGCCAGGACTAACACAGACCTTCCAACTTTCTGTCTACCCTCACTTCTCTAGACTATCTGAAATATCTTTAAATGTATGGGTTCGAGTTTTAGTGTGAGCATCAACACTGGAGTGCGGGCACATCCAGATAACAAGTTCAAAGTTACATGAAACACGCCCCTTGAAATTAAATGCTAAATAATATTCGACTTTATTAATATGGGTGAGTGTTACAGATCCTGTTGTATATACTGAATGAAAGTAGTACATAATTAATGAACACGATCAGTTATTTGAAATAGCATACATCTATGCTAACCGAAATATTATGATATCAGTAAAAATCCGCTGGGAACAACCTTATATAGATGGGTTACTAAAATGATAAGTACACTAATTTCAAGGTTAGCAACAACCTCTATATAATGACTAATTGAGCGTAATGAGTACTAGGAGTTTATGACAATGGAATAAACATGTCATCACCAGGCAATATTTCTAATTGAAAGCTGGTATTAGTTAATGTAGTGTTAACAGATAACATTATAGCTAAGTCATGAGATGAGTTCTGACATCATCCATTCAGACTCAACATACATCATAGACGGGGTTTCTAACAGGCACAATCAAACAAATCAGTAGAACATGAGATACTCAATTTTAGGAAAAGCAAATTATTCCTTTTATTGGCGGCCATATCCGCACAGATAACCACGCCTACAAGTCAGACGTATATACTAGGGAACAAACAGATTGCCATTTCTCAACAACCAAGTTCGAGTTCGTCTCTCAAAACAACTAAGACCTGGTATATACACGTCAAACCAGAGTTCGTTAGCGGTCCAGTCTAATACGTTCACATATGTGAGGCTAATAAGGTTTTAAGAACATTGAAAATTCGATCGCAGAAGCTATGCGGCGGGTTTGATGGCATGCGCACGGAGTCGGTTCTCGTCATTTTTTCGTGAATCCGACAGCCAGAAAATGCGCAACACATTCTTGTTAAGACAGAGATGTTAATTGAGGATTTAAATGCTAAATGTCCTATCCTAGTATTTCAATATGAATCACTTATTTATTTCACCGACGAACGAATGAGTCATGATAATAGAGCCGGGTGACTTAAATCTTTTTACTAATAAGTGATAGGACGTTAGATGCCTTTAGATTGACCCTCAGTGGTAGCAAAAACACACCAACTCACCCAGGCAAAGATCCCTAAGGTCACACACACCCGCTTCGAACAGAGCACAGAAACTCAGTCACCTTGAAAACTGATTCGAACAAAGCAATGAGTTATCATTTCCTGTTTCTTTTCCAAAAGAGTAGTGGTATTAGCAAATACGGTTTCTGTTTTAGAGGAACTAGTAAATTATCTGTATTTACGCCGCTTTAAAAATTTTCTGCAATTATTTTGAGTTTCTCTAAATTTAAAACGGTTGACAATCATGATAGATTTTTGTTAATCAAGGAACAATCATTTCTGAAGTTATACAAGAAGACGTTTTTACCTTGTGACAGACCGATAAATATAACTGCGATGTGTTATAGCATCCAGTTACAAATTATTTGATTTGTTTGGGCTGCCATCTACATGTTGTTTAGTCAGACTGATAATGGCACAGATATTCGGATTTCGACAACGCTTTTACCAGTAACACCTTCTAATATAACTTGTGCACATCAAGAGAAATCAAAAGACAGAATCGAGGAGATCAGAAGTTGTATTTGACGATTGCCAATATATCGGAATTGTCTGGTCTAGTCTGGCTAGCGATTGCAGTAGATGTTGAGCACGGCGTTTCGACATGTGATCTGGTGCCTTCAGCTAGGTGAGTTCATTAAAAATAATCTGGTCAGCATCCAGTGTCGAAAACTTACAAAGCTATTTATTTTGGGGATTTATTTACCGCTACAAGTGTTGGGTGGTTTACGAGCATTAAACTTTACTGGAATAGCATTGACTATAAAGTAAGTCATAAAATATCATGTGGCAGTCTCGTCCTCTTTCATAATGTACAGCCAGCGAAATGTCTCTGAGCCCCATCTAAATCATCTGGCAGTCGGGTCATTGAATGTTGAACAGTTCACCGATGCTCCTCAGGGTCAAAAACGAACAACGAGCAAAAGTTAACTCTACGCCACAACCTGGCCCATGCAGCAGTGGTCGCACCCTGTTAATTGTATCTACTCCGTAATAACGTTGTTTGTGTTGTACAGTCATCAATATATCTATGTTATGCGAAGACGTTGAACGAGTAATTCGCTTAAGTTACTGACCTCGGGCTGTTACTTCGACCTTAGCTGGTTGATATCTGACTCCAATATGCCCTCATTCATCTAAGTTGGTAATCTACGATAGCCTAGAGAGACCAATTCCATTTGTCGAAACTGATCTTTATATGTTTTCGATAAGACAGAACTATGAGAAAGAGTGTGGAAGATTCGGTGACGATCATACGAATTCTTGGTCCGTTCTTCCCATTATGTAACATACCGGTTATGTATGGTTCATAGTGCAAGGATTAGGATTCAGGAGTTGTAGTCAGGTTTTCATAAGAATTCTACCAAAGGCTAATATCAACGACGATAATTATGGCTACTAGTTCCTCTTGGATTGTATTTGATTTCTTTTCGAGAACAAAAGCTTCAAATGGTATTTCTAACCGTGTTAGTGCATAAAAATTATTGAAGAATTTTGAACATCACCTACACTACATATGCCAAGTTAAGCTTTTAACAGGCGAGCCTCACTCATGAACAGTAGAAGCCGTTAGAATTCATGGGCTTTATACAACAGGAAAAAGAGTAGATTCCGAAAGTAAAAAAGTAAAGCTTCTCTTAAAAGTTAATTTACCTTTGTTTATGAAAGGAAGGTGATGTTGGGAAATTCACACACGCTGACTGCACGGGGATACGTGCGGATCACAGACTAGATGACCTTATCAACAGGGGATAGGTACAGGTAGATGTAAGTAAACGTCGCCAGACTGGTGCATAAACCTTATGCCTCAGAGTTTTCACTTTGTAAATGTTTGAAGCTGAACTTTTCTGAAACCACTCTAAGTGGTACGGGAAAGTTCTACAAAATTAAAGCCTAGTGAACAAAATGGCGAGGCTTAAAACCGTGGTGGATAAAGAGAAACGTGATGTCGTTTCCACTTCAGAACCACGGTTCGCGTCAGACGCTCATGATGGTGGAATTCGCTTGCTTAGTTTCTTAGTTGCAGGGTTGATTGACCAAACTGTAGAGGTGGTTGGGTTGTCCCGTACATTAAAGGCACATTTAACATACTAGCTGTGGAGAAGTTGACATTCGACTAGAAGACATGTGAACTGGAGCGCTGTCGGCTGGAATACGAACTGCAAAACATTGGGTCAATACTATACCGGAGTCCTGAACGTGTAGAGCATGATGTCCTCATAAATAAACCAAAATCTTGGTCAAACAGGCGTAAAGGCGTCATAGTCGGTAACGTTAATGCACTTCTATAAATTGGCGAAACCTAAAAATAGGGTCATCAGAAAGGTATTTTGATTGCAATTCATTGGAAACCACAATCGCACTAGCTTCATTCCAACATTTCAGGGCTACCATCAAATATCACCTACAAACTCATCTGTCTTGGACGTATTCTTCATATGCGATGATACTTTCAGCAGATCAAGTCCCTCACGCTTATAGGAGGAAGTGATCATTTAGCCATCATATTCAAGTTCATGGCTGAGATGGTCTGTTAAGTAGTTACACTGCCCAATCCTAACATATAGAACAGGAACATGAAGAAGATCAGCTCTGCAGACTTCAGTGCACCAGTATATGGTGCAATAGAGCAATAGACAAAGACTTTTGATAGTGGAAATTAGTAGGCGTTATCTACGTAGATTTCAGCAATGTATTTGATAAGGTGTCGGTAAATGTATACTTTTGAAGCTGAGGAATTTAGGAATTGCCTGACCTCTCAAAAAGTGGATTAAGGATTTCTTGGTAGGTCGTGAACAGAAAATAAGTTAAAATTTTCTATGTTGCTCTGGGATATCAGTAATTAGTGTGGTACCGCAAAGCTTCGTCCTAGGTCCTTTACTTTTTATGCTGTATGCAAATGAACTCTCACGTACGGTTGCGTCCTCGGTGCTACTATAAACTCATAGGCTATAAATCTGGAGGGAAATAACGGGAGACGAAGATGCACATGCAATTCAGGCGGACTTAAATTTTCTAACTAGGTGGTCTGAAAAATGGTTTTTGACTATAAACTCGTCCAAGTGTGTCTACAGTGTTAGGAAAGAATCTGTTTCTGTAATCTGGTTTCACAATAATCTTGGGATGACAGTGAGTCATGATCTTAGTACCACGGTCTACTTTCGCGAGGTCTCAGCTTTGAGGTTCAGAATCCTATTGGCCTTAAGATGTTCATTTACCAAGTTAGATCCTACCTTATGCACAACCGTGATGAAATCCAAACTTCCGACCTATTTCAGCCCGCAAGTCTCTGTTTAAACGACAACTCTGACAATTAGTAAAACGTATAGAGGGCAGCTAACCATGCAATTCGGGAACTCCTGGGTTCGCCATACAAAGGGCGGCTTGGAAAGCTAGACCTCTATACACTGTCCTACCGCAGATAAAGAGGAGATCTGGCTTTGATGTATAGAATAATTAGGAATGGCTTAGAACGAGATATATCGTCTTTTTCTTCCCACTAGTTCGGGACAAATCGGAAGTCATGGCAAGCAAGTATGAAAGCCAAGTACGAACAAAATACCGGTAGCGTATAGGTGTTCACACCGAGACACTAATTCTTGGATCCTGTTATCTGGAAAAGTGGTGTTTGCCTCTCCAATTGATTCATTCAAGAGAAGACTAGATGCTCTCAGAAGCTTTCTAGAAAAGGACTAACATAGTAGTAGGTCTTCTGTCCTCAACACACAAATCTGAATCTAAAATTCTGTTTGACCGAACCCATTCAGGTAATAGTGTCAGTTGAAACAAACAAAGTCAGGATTAACGTTGCAGGACTATTAAATTGTTGGTTTTTTGGCATCATCACTACATCAAATTCTTCGAAACTCAGTTGTTTTTGACCAAGGTGCAGAATTATTATGAATTATATCCCTATATTTATCGAAAAAATGAATTTGTCGAAATTGAGACTGATTAGATAGCTAAGCCCAACATGCTTGGTGAGGCGTTGAATGATTGAGCGTCTGATCATATGTTTATTAGATCAGTCTGTCAAAAACAACTAGCTGCGCACTAAGTGTTGAGCATCTGCCAATTTATTTGTCTTATGGTATTCGTCTATAGTAAAACCGTAAGCGTGACCTAAACAGTTTTTAACTAATATCTGTCGTAAAGTTTAAAAGTTAGTTGATATAGTTTACGTTCTTCAATGAAGACAGTTTAATACATATTTGTATATATGTTTTGATCAATATACAGTTAGTCATTTTGTCCCAGTTTAAAATAACAAAATTTACGTTCAAGGGATGAATTCAAAATTGGTTAGATACACGAACTCTTCCATTAGTCACTTGCAGGAAGCATAATTAAGGTATTAATATGTATAATATTTGAATATTCTTTCGCCACATCAACATACCAATCGGTACAGAATAATGGTTTTAAGACCTATGAAAACAAAACGTTCAGGTTTGTGAACTTTAATACTGATAGTGGCATGAGTCCTTGAAGTCACTAACTTCTGGTTGGAGCCATGTTGGTAGATGCAGACTACTTAGTTGGGTTCCGCGTGACTATCGTAACCAGTGGTTGGAGACTCTTGGTTACATGGCTCAGAATCGATGAGAATGGCGTCGGTGTATACACTCTCTGTCTTCCATTAAACTACGAGATTAAAATTGCTTCATATCCTTCTTTCTACCAAATAATTCTTTCTTCTTGTATTATATCCTTATACACAATATTTCTTTTATATATTACCACTATTGAGTCAACTACTTCTATGAAGTCGGTGTTCATCATGTTGGACTAATAAGGTATGGCAACTTGAACTAATGCTACTACTGATAACTTGGAACTTATGTTATTCATTCAATTCATATGACAAGTAGATTTCAGTGCTATTGAGAATGTAGTTGTACAACATTAATCTAACAATTTCTTGCTAATGTTTAAAACAAATATTTTTATTTGTTTTATCTTAATCCGGAAACAGAAGAATAATTACATATATAAATTCATTTATAAGTCAAAACTAATAATATGTAATTAGTTAAAATCTACACTATTTTACATATTTCCTACAAGAAAGGGAAATATAAAGTGAATAGGCAAATCAATACACGAAATAAAGTCAGAACCCTTAGGCGTTTATATACATATACATATAACTTCTATATGTACACATATTTTTGAAAAAAAAATCCCTGATTATTCGCTCTCTTACGAATTATTATTCTCTCATGAGATTCAATACATATTCATATATATACTCAAGGGATAATCAAAACTGAAAAGCTTTTATTTAATTTACATTTTGTTCATATAGTAGAACTTCATTTATTCATACATGCATATGTTTATTCATATAGTTACAGAATAAAAATGTATATTACTAATTATTTAACCATCATTTTTCACTTTCTCTATGGAAGAAAGTTCATATATATATATATATATATATATATATATATATATATATACATATATATATATACATTAAAAAATATTATACGGCGTAAAATTTCATAATAATGATGGTAATAATAATGATAATAATAATAATGATAGTAATAATAGTAATGGTAATAGTAATAATAATAGTAGTAATAGTAATAGTAGTAGTAATAATAATGGTAATAGTAATAATAATAATATTAACTCCATTCATAATTAATATTATTAAATAAGAGTCTTTTTTACATATTAGTTTTATGTTAATTTCGTAACTTTTATCCAAATACGCACAGTTCATATTAGATTGAATTATAAGTGAAAATATTTACATAGTTTATTTTGTTTGTTTTATAATTCTATACATTTATTTGTATTATAAGTTTCAGTTATATTTAATATGTATAGAAGTTGGATTTTTTATTAATCCTAACTATAAGTATATCGCATTATGAATATGATTCTGTTATCCTTACAAAACTATTGTAGTGTGAGCTACTTATATCCGTATAAGTAATATATAACGATGGTCAAAAATAGAATGTATTTCAGTAGAAGATCGAAAAGGAAAGAACAGAAACGGAAAGCAATGAAATTTTGATATGATAGATTGATATCTGCAAAAGAAACAGTCAAGTTTGAGACAATCGATTGATTTTAGTAAGATATTCGATTGTTCTCATCTGTGTAATTGAACATAATAATTTATAATGCACTTGCATAATGGATTACTTTAAAGTTGGTAAAAGTAGGTTATCTTATACCTCTGTAAACGTATCTATAAAAAGGTCATGTGTGACCGACCTCAAGCAGTTGTCCCTTGGGCACAGCGGTCACGCTCTCAGGTCACTTAAACCACCTCTAATCCAATTTCCTTTTCAGGTGCCTCCAGAACAACTCTTCCACGGTGTGGGCAACTGGGAAGTGATAACCGCCGTCATACCTCTAACAGAACTCATTCATAATCAACCGACTTACTGACAATAAATTCATTGTAAAACTCGAAGTTCACATTTTTAATATGACTTATTATTATTAGTATTTTAAAGACATCTCGTCTCCATACGAATATACTTGAAAAAAAAAACGATATAGTTAAATTCTTATTGTTTACATCATTGATATGATTCAAAATTAACAATCCATCTATATCATAATGGTTCAGTAACTATTTATATTATAATTCAATATATACCTACTGCTTTTCATAATGGTATCATGTCGCTAATTTTCAAACAAACTTCTAGTTAAAGAATCTATAGTAAACAACACGATCTTAATAATACAATAAAAACTTAATGAAATTACCCATTTATATAATTGTACCTTAAGAAATGTAACTAGTTTATTGTTTATTGTATCATTTAAACTGTTTAACATTCAGTGTCTAGATTATTTTTATTTATCAATTAAATGTCACAATTAGCTGACTATCTGATATATGAAGGAAAATTGAAATATAGAATAATCTACCTCATAGTATTATGATTGTTTATGGTAGAATTTATTATACTATCAGGTATAGTTATGTGAGTTATCAATCGGAAAGTTTGGATTTTAATTCATTTCTTTTGGTGGTTTTTACCATTGGTGTTTAGTAATGTAATTGATTAATTTCTTTTGTCATAAGTACATGTACATCAAGTTGGCATATCCCGAAAACGCATCCTAAATTCAACTGCTAGCCACTATCCAATATGAATTTTGAATATCAATCATGATGAATATTATAGTCACAATCTTAACACTAAATAATGGTTTCGAATCTACTATGTTCTTTTAATAGTATTATATATATCAGAATGGGTTTTGTGGAGAGTTTAGAAATTTCACAGGTTGAAATCATGAGTCAGTTGAAGCTAGACCACCATTGAAAACCTGGAAGCACTGGACGGCCGTTTCGTCCTGGTATGGGACTCCTCAGCAGTGCGCATCCACGATCCCGCACCACCCGGGGCTCGAACCCAGGACCTACTGGCTTTGCGCGCGAGCACTTAACCACTAGACCACTGAGCCGGCCAGCATCCAACAGTGTTAATGTCTAACTTCAACCAATCCACTGGCTCATGATTTCAACCTGTGAAATTTCTTAAACTCTCCACAAAACTCATTCTGATAATAATCAACTGCTCACCTGTGACTGACTTCAGGAAAAAATCCTTGAGTTCTAGTGAGAAGCCGTTACCAGTGGAGTTCAACCAGGTCTGTTGTGAGATAGAAACTCACTGAAGACAATATTGTACGGTGGCGCAACTTCTTGGATTGGTTAAAGTTAGACATTAACACTGTTGGATGCTGGCCGGCTCAGTGGTCTAGTGGTTAAGTGCTCGCGCGCGAAGCCAGTAGGTCCTGGGTTCGAGCCCCGCGTGGTGCGGGATCGTGGATGCGCACTGCTGAGGAGTCCCATACCAGGACGAAACGGCCGTCCAGTGCTTCCAGGTTTTCAATGGTGGTCTAGCTTCAACTGATTCATGATTTCAACCTGTGAAATTTATTATATATATATTATATATTATAAATATAGTATATTAAAACAGTTTTTAAAGTAATGTGTTACTTATTAGATGAGTACAACTTTTTCTAGACTAAGAGTAGGTCAGAATAAAGATAGAGGTAGTCAAACAAAAGCATGGGTTTATTATCAAAAATTAATATCTATTGACTTAAGTCACATCAAGAATTACAGGCTTCAATTTTATTCTCTTCCCCGTAAACTGTATCTCTTTGTTAGGTTTGAATCTTCACGAGTTCACTTAATCTGCGAACTAGAACAAGACCCAGTGACCAAAGACCAGTAATCTAGCTATTGATGCGTTCCAGCTCTGCTACCTAGAAGGAGAAGTCCAAGCTTGGTATGGAAAATATATTCTGCAAACAGCCAGAAAACGAGCGAGTACCACAAACACAATTTAAAACGTATACATACAAATATATATAATCGATATTGACATGGGAGATTTTAAACATTAATCAATGAGTTCATCAATTGACTGCTATTTAAACATTTAATCAATAAGTTAATCGATATGATAAAATTACAAATATGAGTTTTTGGGATATATCGTCCCCAACACTCTTATATTTAAATTTCTTCTTCGGTGAGACTGTAATTTATAGACGACCTTTGAGCGACGCCAAAGTGACCTTGAGAGTGTCTACCTACTTAATAGGGCTTAATGAAGATTATAAAGCAGTTTGAAGAATAAAGACAATGATTTACAGTTAATGATAAGGTTTAGAATTTAGATTCATGGTTTTCATTACGAACTGATATCAGGTAAAATGCCAAGACGCTATTTGAACGAATGAGTGAGTGAATTTCACGCCAAAATTTAAGACCTGTTATCTTAAATCTGATTGATTCGTTCACAAATTATAGTTTCACCTCTTTTTCATTTCATAGTAATTCCGCTTCTTCCATTTCTTTCTCTATCTCTAGACATACCAATTCTAGTCATGGTAATTTGGTTCCAAATATATATCCAGTATATCACAATTGATTGATCACTGGGTGGTGATAAACGTCATGCTTGTCTAGTCCTTATTAGTGCAGATCGAATGCTATCGATCATGTTGCAATGTGGCCACCAGTCTAGGTGACTCGACACTGTGAACACTATGTATTGAGATTTAGATGGTGGTTGGAGGTAGTCAACAGGAAACCCTGGACCCGGGTTTCGTGCTATTTGGCACTCGTCAGAAAGGTGTACCTGTAATCTTGAGGGAACTGGTGCTCTCTGGTGGATTCGATCTCGTGTCACCCAGCTTCACAGTCAGAGACGTTACCACTGAGCTATCCGAGCCGTGACTAACCTCCTGTAGGACTAAGATGTAAACACAATTGATTGATCACTGGGTAGTGATCAATGTCATGCTTGTCTAGTCCTTATTAGTGCAGATCGGATGCTATATCCAGTATATCCTACCTAATTTTTAACGAACTAAATCATTGCTGATTAAATTCTATGACATTTACATAATCAAAATTGTTGTTTTATCTATTTCATAAAGCCTATTATTAATTTACGCAATATTTTATATTCTGTCGTTCTTTTCACTTACCTTATGATTTTTGTGTAAAAGTAAGAAAAAAAGAGAAAAGAAAACTATTTTAAAAATTCTTCTCTATTAGTTGCTTAGTCGTTGACATATATTCAAGAGGAAAAAGAAGAAGAAGAAGAAAAAAGAAGAACCACCGAAGTTGAATTCTTCTTTAATTTTTATTTTTATAGGCTACAATAAATTTGACATTCAATAACTAACGAATATGGCTTTCAAAATCAATGTAAAAATCATAACAATAATGCCAAATATTCAATAATTATTATGATATGTTGACATTAAATGATGAAATAAGTAAAAAAAAGAGAAAGAAAATTTACTTTTTTTTCACATTATTCAGACATACAAAATACAGGAGCTTGTTTATACACCTGACCGTTTTGTTGATGTTTAAACTAGTAGGCATAGGATTATTTAAATGTGTGTATAATAGTTCATTCGTGGTGAAATATTTACCTTATAGGTTTTGTAGTAAAACTTACCGCACTATATAACTATTATTGATTAGGATTATAGTATATATTGTGTTTAGATTTAGATCATGGTTACTAATTAATAATAATAATAATGAGAAATGACATTTCCATGACTATTTATACATGAATTATATTGTGGTGCGTGCTACTTATATTGATATAAGTAGTATACAATGCGAGTCAGGCATGTAATGTCTGGCAGCAGAAGATGGGGGAAGATCAAGAAAGCAAGAGTGGGAATAGAATGCAATTCGTATGGAAATGCAAGGATAATGAAGTTTGAGGCATTTTGAGACAATTGGTGGACATTTAGCATATTAACGATTTAATATATGGTTCTCAGATTTTATTGAGGTGCTCTGTAATGTATTAATTACATTCGATTGTCCCCAGCCATGTTCTGTTCAATGCAATGACATGTTTTCTGTTTATTATCTTTTGGGGTGCTATGTTTGAAGTGATCACGGATTCAACAGAGACTTTGTGATCAACGACCAATGAGCGTCCCAGCCCCCCGTTAACTTGAGAGAGAAGTTAAATTTAGAAATGGGGAAATATATTCCTCAAGCGGTCAGAACCACGAGTAATCACGATAAGTCTAGTCGGAAATACACTCATTTATAAATTGGTTTGTACATGCATTTTTTGATTAATAATCAGAATAAATCATATCTATGGAAAATACTTCATCCAAGAATATCGTATGTTATACAGAATAGAATGTCAATCTAATTTTAACTTTTCATTTCATCATAGTATGTACAGAGCAGTTTACTGAATCCCCTGAACTCACATTTATTTTTAGTTGAAATTGATCAGCATATCTTACTTGTTATCTTGGGAGAACTGATTCCTTACTTAGGATTCGAAACAATTTCATCTAGTATGACGTATATTAAAATACTGTTAGGAAGTCTCTAGTTTGTTTAAATCGGTAGAAAGTCTATAAAAAACCTGCTCACTCTATCCTGTTAAACGAATTACTGTCAGTAAATACTCTGTGAATTTAACATCTAATCACCAGTTGGGTGATTTTTTGTTTTGTCCTTCTTTTAGAACCAAACTTTGGTGTTCTGACTGATATTTCAGATATGATATGTAATTTCAACTTTTCTTTATCATTTGAATATCACTGTAGAATTTCTAACAATAATAGAATGTATAATGAAACATATTTCATGAAAATACTTTTCTAGTTTCAAAATCAACTATAACTTCCATATTTCTATGTGTACATTTCAGTTGACGTTCAATAAAAATGTATAACAGTAGTTTGTCTCAAAGTCGGACATCAGTTGTTAGATGGAATCTTGTTTCACGGTGTTGTAGTAAACGAAAACACAATTGGGGACAATAAAATGTATTTGAATATAAAATTACAGAATATCTTAGTAAAGACTGAAAATCACACACTTAATACTTAACTTGAAAAATCTCAATCAATTGTCTCAAACTTGAATGTTTCTTTTGCAAACATCAGTCAATCTTCTCAGACTTCATTGTTCTTTCGTTTCCACACAAATCATTCTTTGTTCTCGTTCTCTTTTCTTTGATCTTCTTAACGTTCTACCTTCAGGCATTTGATGATACATACTACTTTTATCTGTCGATATCAGTAGCACACACACCATACCCGTCAGTGAGTGAAATCTTTTGTTACCCTAATTTTCCAATATATTTCAGTATGCTACAGTACTTCAATTATAACTCTTTAATCTCCTTATATTTCATATATGATACTATTCAACATGTTTTATCCTTGAACTTCAATGACTAATTATGTTAATTTGTAGAAGTAAATTGTTCACCTTATATTGACTTATCAACTTCATGTAATAATAATTTGTTATCGCTTCTACTTAACTCATAATGTTATTATTGTACAACAATAAATAGTGTAAACAAACATGCATACTTCTTTTAATTTGACACTTGTTAACCAAAATAACATATTTGAAAAGCCATATAAGTAGTATTTCAATTACGCCTCAATCTATGAAACTATGTTACAAACATCACTAAGTTGCCTATGTGTTAGATTAAATCACATATTGTCATGCTATTCAGTTGTATGAAAGTTCAGATTCTAGTTTAAGTTAAATCTATATTTTAACAATTTTGTGAAAGCTGAGATATTCAAAGTCTTACCTACTCGTTTGCTAAGTTATACCTACTTACTTACTTACTTACTTACTTACTTACTTACGCCTGTTACCCCTAATAGAGGAGCATAAGTCGCTCACCAGCACTATCCATCAAACCCTGTCTTGTGCAATGCTTTACAGTTCTTTTAACTTCGTATTTATCCTTTTCATGTCTGCTTCCAATTCCGTTTCCCTTCAGGAATCCAAGTTAAGGCTTGTCTCATGATACAGTTTGGTGATTACCTCAAGGTATGTCCTATCCACTTCCAACGTCTTTTCCCAATATCCTCTTCAGCTGGAAGCTGGTTCACTCTCTCCCACAGAAAGCTATGGTCCATGGTAATCGGTCAACAGATATTTAGTATCTGGCATAGACAGCTCTTTATAAATACTTGCACCTTCTTGATTATGGTTGTGGTAGTTATCCAAGTTTCAGCTCCATACAGTGGGACTGTCTTGACGTTCGTATTAGAGATTCTGAATACTATATTGTGTTGGAGACAGTTGTTTTGAGTTTCATATGTTGTTAAATTGTAGGAATGCAGCCCTTGCTTTGCCAATCCTCGCCTTTATGTCTGCATCCAATCCTCCTTGTTCATAGATGATTCTGACAACATTCGCAAAGGATTCCACATCTCTCAGAGTTTCACCATCAAGTGTAATTTAGTTGGAGTTCTCCGTTTTGTATTAAAAGATCTTGTATTTTCCTTTGTATATGTTGAAGCCTACTGATGCAGAGGCTGCTGATAAATTAATTGTCTTCATCTGTATTTATTCATTTTCCAATTTAGTATAGTCATCACCTCTTTTTCAACATGTACAAAGTGTCATTTAGATTAAATAGTCTTGTTTTTTTTAGAAGTATCAAAGAAGACCACAATTCAAATTCCACAGTAATACAGTGTATTTTTCTTTCATCTAAAAGATAACTTGATAAATCTTTTTATGTACAAACAAGTGAGCCTTATAATATTAACAAACAATTCCAAAAAATAAAACTCAGTATACAACATGGATTTAATATTTTACGAGAAAAAAGAAACAAACAAATCATAACCAGTAACTAGTTGATAACACACATTATGAATGTCATAAACATAGATTGAAAACACCATGTATAAGAGATCCTACTGTGAAAGAAAAACTATATTCAGCAACAAAAAGAAGAGAAACATCAGGGGTTTGTTTTTAGGTGAATTATATAATGGAATATAATAACTAATGTTTTACACCTGTTAACTAAGTGTAATTCTTATTTATAATTGCTTTATTCAAGAGAATACGCATTATATATATATATATATATATAGTAAGCCTAAAAGGATATTTAATAACTGTAGCACATAGTTACTATATTACTTATAGAAATTATGTCAGCGTATGATTATTTTGAATTTCATTTTAATGAATTAAAGATTTCGTATCATGTTAAACGGGATTTTGTTGTATTGGGAAAATTTTTGTTTTACTAATTTGTTTACAATACTACTGATTAATTGATCATAAAACTTGTAAACAACAAATACGCCATCGTGTTAGTAAGTGTAATGAATAACGAGTTCAATTATTTTATAATTTGAATGTTTCAATTAGTTTAACATCAATTGTGATAAACAAGAAAAATCAGAAAACATTTTTATTTTAGTATTAGATGGGGTTTTGTGAAAATTGTAGTAATTTTAATAGTTGGGATCATGAGTCAATTGAAACTAGACCACCATGGAAAACCTGGAAGCACTGGATGGCCGTTTCGTCCCATTGTCGGGCTCCTTCTGCAGTGTGCATCCACGACTCCTCGTAGTCGTTTGAATTTTGTAACTTTTTGAAATCAGAACTCCACTGGTCACTGCTTCTCACTAGAACTCCAGGAAATACCTCTAGGAGACCATCACTAGTGAGCATATGTTGATTAGTATCAGAAAGGATTTTGTGGATGCGCACTGTTGAGAAGTCTCATGATAGGACGAAACGGCCATCCAGTGCTTCCAGGTTTTCCATGGTGGTCTAGTTTCAATTGACTCATGATCTCATCGATTGAAATTTCTATTTCACTTGTTACTTATGGTTTCATTAGAGACTCAATCGTAGACTGTTATTGTGTAAAATGTAACGATTACACCATTGAGTTGCAATCCAATGGTGTATATTTACCAACTTCAAGGAACTCATGATTTTAGTATTCACGTTTATTTTAAGTGTGTCTAAAAAACATTTTTTTTCGCATAGTTTCTTCATTTTATAAAACTTAATAGAACATCTTAAGTACATTCTACGAAAATTAAGAAAAAAAATTGAGGGACGTGATAATTTTTGTAGTTGAATCGTACGTTATTTGCTTGATAATGAATTGTTTTTTGTTGTTGCTAAAACCACTGCTATAAAACGATTTAAACCATATTTATATAACTAAAGGAATATCGTTGTTAATCTTGTTTTACTTTAGTGACTTTAATTACAACAATGGGCAGTGTAACATCATTCTTCTTTATTTACTCTTAAATATGGATCTCATTTTCTTATTATTTCCCTGATTCTGCTAATCAATCAGATTTTAGGATTTGGTATTGTGTAACCCGTAACATTTATCTTTTAGTTCTAAGATTCTATCTTTAAGCTCTTCTCAGTTTCCTCTTCTAGAATAATCATATATTTAATATATGAATAAGTAAACATATGAGAACACCTTTATTTCCTTCATAATTAACCTCTGTTACATATATCAATTTTAACCTTATTCAAGAACTTTTTGATATGAAGTACTTATAATTGTTTTATGTTAAATGTGTAGTACTATTATTGCTTTTAGGTTTTGTAAAAAACTGGGTCGAACCGTGAAATAGACGGATTCAAATTATTCTTCGACGATTATTACTATGCATTTTTTAACTTCAAACGATATGTTTTAGTTAGATTCAACTGCATTATTTGAACTTCCTACCACATTCATAAATCATAGTAAATCTGGGATAAAACTCTATTTGTTCTCGAAATATTTCTGACTTTATGATACGATAACTATTCGTATGAAATTCTGGGCTTGGTTTTATGGTCAAACAAACACTTCTTTCAAATTATTCACTTTAGTTTCATGATTGAAGTGATCTACTTTATCTATTGTAATGCAAAAGTTATGGACTTAAGATTATGAAGCCTGAAAATCAATTGATTGAAGACAATCGTTAGTTTGGGATATTTTCTTGATTTGTAGACGTTTTACGTGGATATTTAAATTACAATAATATTCCATTTAATTAATACATAAATTTAAATTTAATATATCAGGTAAGTTATCAAAAGGGGTTTGTGGAGATTTTAGCAGTTTCAGAGATTGAAATCATGAATTAATTGAAGCTAGAACACCATGGAAAACTTTGAAGCACTGAACGACCGTTTCGTCCCCGTATGGGAGTCCTCAGCAGTGTGCATCCACGATCCTGCACCCTGCGAGATTCAAACCCAGAACTTACCAGTCTCGCACCAAGCGCTTAACCAACCAGACCACTGAGCCGGCTGTTGTGAGATAGTAACTCATTGAAAACAATGGTGTACGATGGCGCAACTTCGTGGATTGGTTGAAGTTAGACATTAACACCATTGAATGCCTAACAGCTTGATAATGAATTCGTTGAAAAGAGATCCCTTGGTTAAACTTCGTGTTTTTAAATTTCTAACGTTTTGCAGCTTAGTGTTATTATCATCAATTATTATTATTATTATTATTATTATTATTATTATTATTATTATTATTATCAACAACCTATTTGGTTTTTAATGTAAGTAAAATGAAAATCATATACAAAATAAATTGTGTCAACTACGAAAAACACTACATCGGACAAAGCGGACGCCCCCTTCACCCTCATCTAAATGAACACTAATTAGCAGTCAAACGCCATGATATCTCTTCACTTATATCAATACACGTGGATAACTACGGACACTCATTCGATTGGGAAAATGTAGAAATCTTAGACAAAGGAAACTCCAAAAATACCAGAGAATTTTTAGAAGCCTGGCACTCAGGTCAATCAGCAATCAACAAACATTGAAATCAATCCAATTTATCAACCAATCAGAAAAATCATGCATAAATATAGGAACGAAAATCAAACCAATGGGAGACACAACCAAAACAAAGAAGTAAACAATGATAAATTTAAGGTCAACAAGAACCAATCAACATCGAGGTGCACAGAACAAGCTGTGAAACACATATGGAGAAATTCGAACACTTCACTTCTATTTGAAGTTTGTGCTGATGATGTCGTTCAGAAGAACGATGAAAGCTCCACGACCAAACCATCCAGCTCAGAGAACAAAACTCCACCAAAATCATCCATCTGAGCTACAAATCTTCTCCACCATCTCAAAAATGCCTTCGTCTATTGCATTTTATAATAATCTGTCTAATGAAATAAACACAAACACTACAAAACAAAACGGTTCTATGAAATATGCAAATACAACAAAAAAAAAGGATTTTCTGACATTTCGTGACTCACTGTAAGCCACTTCTTCAGAGAATAAATAGCCAAATCCAAATGATACTTGACCGAATTGTAATTACAATATTATTTCTCTCACGCTACCTGACTCTGCATCAATAGACCTTAACATACAAAAACCAAGGTCCTCAAATACAACACAGAGGACAGCAATCCAATCACACTTGATGGCGAAACTCTGGAAGATGTAGACTCCTTCACATAACAGGGAAGCATCATCAATGAACAAGGTGGTTCAGACGCAGACGTAAAGGCAAGGATTGGCAAAGCAAGGGCTGCATTCCTACAATTTAAGAACATATGAAACTCAAATCAACTGTCTCCAAGCCAATATCGTATTCAGAATCTCTAATACGAACGTCAAGACAGTCCCACTGTATGGAGCTGAAACTTGGATAACTACCACAACCATAATCAAGAAGGTGCAAGTATTTATAAAGAGCTGTCTACGCAAGATACTAAATATCTATTGGCCGATTATGATGGGCCATAGCTTTCTGTGGGAGAGAGTGAACCAGCTTCCAGCTGAAGAGGATATTGGGAAAAGACGTTGGAAGTGGATAAGACATACATTGAGGTAAACACCAAACTGTATCACGAGACAAGCCTTAACTTGGATTTCTGAAGGGAAGCTGAAAAGCGGAAGGTCGAAGAACACACTGAGTCGGGAATTGGAAGCAGATATGAAAAGGATTAATAACAACTGGAAAGGGTTGCCCAGGATAGAGTTGGATAGAGAGTGCTTGTGGGCGGCCTATTCTCCTTCACGAAGAGTAATAGGCGTAAGTAAACGGTAACGCTATCTGACCCATATTTATTCGGATCATGGATCCTAACAATTTCATTTAACATATAATCTGATTCAAGTTAACAATCTATATGAATCATATCAACAATAACAATTTTATTCCACTTTGTTTCACAATCCTAAATTCACATGTTTTCACTTTAAACGATTCACTTTACCTTTAACCTGTCCATTTTTCAGATTATTAATTCGAATATATGACTTATAGAACCTGAAAAGCAATTATCAAGAAGAACATTCTTCATTCAATATATTAGCTTTTCCATTTCGGATAGCTATTAGATACTAATATATATATTACACTATTCATGATAAACATTATCTATCATGATGCTTTACAGTCTGAAATAATCAACCGATAATCAATTCTGAATAACAAACAAACAAGCAAACAGAATTAAACCATATTGAAAATTTGCAAATATGCGTGATCTAGTTTCACTATCCAAAATAAAAAAAATTTTGTTGTTGATGAATTTTTATATTTCTATTATGTTAAAATTACAAAAAAAACTTTATATTTCAGTATCATAGTAACTGATTAGTTTGGATAATCTTGTTGATGTTTTTAGTCCATCAAATGATCGTTTATTAATTATGAATAATCTAAAACATAGAAAAAAAATTAAAAAATTTTTTTTTGGTATTTTTCAATAAAGATCTTTAAACAATTAACATCTGGACCGGTGTGATATAAATAGTTAAAGTTTAGTTAAAATACAGGTCAAGGTTAGTTGTGAACTATTTATGTTTGTACCAGTGATTACTTAAAACAATGTAGTCATAATAAATAATTTGATTTTCATGATCAGAATGGGATTTGTGGAGATTATGCCTGGAGGTAGAACGTTAAGAAGATCAAAGAAAAGAAGACGAGAACAAAGAATGATTTGTGTGGAAACGAAAGAACAATGAAGTCTGAGACGATTGACTGATATTTGTGGAAGATACGGTCAATTTTGAGACAATTGATAGAAATTTTTCAAGTTAAGTATTTACTGTATGATTCTCAGAGTTTACTAAGATATTCTGCAGTTCTGTGTTCAAATACATTCAATTGTCTTCACTGGTGTTCTCATTCCTTACAACAGTATAAATGTAAGCATACAAAATATGTTTAAGAAAGCTTTGTTCATAGTCATCAGTACAGGATTTTATTTCTAGGTTTTCTAATTTTATCGTTGTCTGATTATGTGTTCGGAAAAAAAAAGTTTCGATAGATTAGTCTTCGTGATTGCATATAATTCCCTTAATAAATCAGTTAACTCGGTTTATAGTGTTATAACTTATATCATGTGCGCTCTGTTAATGTATAACTTAACGATACCGCCAATCAGAGTGCAGTGAATTGTCGATCGGGCCAGTGACGCATAAAACACGTACGAGCAGTCTAGAAGTCCTTATTGGTCCTGCTTTCCGCCTAGCTCAGTCAGTTAAGTCCAGAACACCAATCCCAGGCTCTGAAATATGAATCATTTATTTCAAGCATACGGGGTTTATATACCAATCAAGCAGACCACAACGTACCATAAAATAGGAAACAACATTTGTACAAGATTTATCCACATGTGGTTGTGAATGTGGGAGATAGTGATTAATAGACAGGGAATAATTCAAGAATGGAAAATCGTATAATAACAGTTCATAGGTTAAAATAAGCTTATAAATAAGAGAGACATGAATATGAATAGTTTAGTCAATTAACAACTATACGATTAAAATATACGCATAGTACTAGTCCACAGATGGGCCCCAAAAGTCACCACTCATCATTCTTATCGTGACATAACACATAGATTTGTTATTTATAATTTAAAATGATTTTTCTAGAGACAAGATGATTTCATCTTCCAAAATTGGTAATATGATAAAATTATTCTTACGAATTTAAGATTTTAAAATATAAGCTTGTTTGTAAGAGCATTTTGTTTAAGATCGGCTAAAGTATTCGGTAGTAATGAAATATATTGTCTAGTTGCCATGAGAAAAATGTACAACTCGTATGCTTTCGTTTAATTTCAAATCTATCAGAATAGAATTTAGATATATAACACTTGGTGGACAACTGCGTCTCCATATTGTTTTGTACAGTAGATCATGGAAACTTATGGAGTATCATTGGGAAGCCATTAAAATTTTGAAAATATCAATGCTTCTTGATTTACAATTGTTTTAAGACAGTTGAGTTCTGGGGACTGTTGAATTTTGAAGTCTGACATCAAGGAGTTAGTTAAATAAATATTGAAAAATTTAAGATAGATCACAATGAAGTTATATCAGCATATGATTTATTTTTGTTAATATTCGCTTAACGTCACCCGATTACGAAGACGTTCGCTATCAAACTGTCTGTGTATACGTATTAGAAAAAATGTCATGTGTATTCAGAGCGTCCGATCGAAACTTTTCATTTAATAGTTACATTTTAAATAAATATTTAACTTAAAGATATAAAATACTGCATTCAGACTCACTGAACATTGTTTATAGCGTTTGCCTAGGGATAACATGATCCTAGGTTCAGTCCTGTTTTGGGTTAGTGATGTGCACTAACAGTGAGGAAACATTTTCTAAACGCTGAAGGTTTTCTAGGTTTCTAGGTTTAAATCACTGATAGATGTCACTGCTGTTTCCACAGCTGTTTGTATAGCTTTCCAAGCAACATCTGGGTCAGCCTCGTTTTCAGAACTACCTAGGTGTGACCTTAGTTGTTCCTGGAACCTACTTTTGATTTTCTCGCTACTCAACTCAGTTCTAATGGGTCTTTTTAATGTGACTTTTTTGCGTCCAGTGAGGTGCAAGCAGATGCGTCCCCGTATTAGGGCGTGGGCGGAGTCCAAGCAGGTACTCCAGAATGAGCGACAATCTTGTACCGACCCTCTCCAACGATGACTGATGGCAATATGGTCTATTTGAGTCCATCGTTGGTTTGGTGTAGGGAGTCGCCATGTTAGACGATGTCTTTCCTTATGCTTAAAATTTGTGTTTGCTAAAAATAAACGATTGTCTGAGCATAGTTGCAGCAGACGATCACCATTATCTGTTCGTTGTGCCGGTATACTAAAATACCCACCTAAATGCCTTTCTGTTTGGTTTAGACTACCTATCTGGGCATTAAAGTCACGCCCTACGAGTACTATGTCTGAGCGTCTAGCTTTCTGAAGAAGTTCGGACAGCTTTCTGTAAAATTCATCCTTCACTTAATCTGAGCTGCAGTCGGTGGGAGCGTAGGGAGAAACGACAAAAAGGCAACGACGTGTGTCCCTATCCTTCCGAGTTCTTACGAAGCCGTTTAGCCGGACAGCACCTAGACGACTGTTGACGGAGATCCACTCTAACAGTGCTTGTTCGGCCCTCATGCTTAGTGCTATGCCTACACCTGCCAGTCCACGAGAACTGGTCATCGGGTCACCAGATACACGGAGGGTGTATCTCGTTGGCTCTCCGTTTTGCCGAGGTGAGGTCAAGTGAATGACCACACTGGGATCCTGTGTGCGTGTTTCAGAGACACAGCATACATCAATGGTACAAGATTCTAGTGTTTTAGCCAAGGAAGCCTGCTGACCAATTTGACATAGGGTGCGTACATTGAAGGCTCCAATGTGTAGTGTGGAGCGAGGTTTCAGTAGACCTGGGACAGTGTTTTGAGCACTAGAATCGTTGGCTATGGTGATACTTGAGGAGGAAGCCGAGAGAGGAAATTTAGAGGTGAAAATCGATGTAGGAGAAATAATAGGAAGTGAAGACGGAGGTTGATTATGAATCCATTGGTCTTGAGTGTTGTTAGAGGTATGAGGGCGGTTATCACTTCCCGGTTGCCCACACCGTGGAAGAGTTGTTCTGGAGGTACCTGAAAAGGAAATTGGATTTGAGGTGGTTTTAGTGACCTGAGAGCGTGACCACAATGCCCAAGGGACAACTGCTTGAGGTCGGTCACACACGACCTTTTTATGGGTAACTGTTGTGTTAGCTCTGTACTTGTTGAGACCTTACCGCCGGAGACGGATATCCGTGGGATAAGTCGAGGTGGGCATTTCTGGGGTCGACCTTTTCTAACCCCACCCCTCCCTGTAGGAAGGCAGCATCGCTGTCATGCCGGTTGTCTGAAGGAAACACCTTACTGCTGTCACACCTCTGTACAGTCAGCAGTACGACTTCGCCTTCGGACCTTGAGTTTGTTGCTTTTAGTCTTACCGCTCTTCAACCGACCTGTCTGACATGGTAGGACCTTGGGGAACGGTTGTTCCAACCAGTATAGCTTGGTTGCTTCATCACGATAGGCAAGCCCGACCACCACGTCAAGATAGCAACAACGGTCGGGAGTACCAACGACAAATCATTTCAACCTTTCTCAAGTGACACAATTCGAAGTATTTGTTCCATAACAGATGCAAAAGTTCAACATTTTTTAAAAGGAACATATAACACTGTTTTATTTACTAATATGCCTTATAACATTAAAGTCTGATGACTATTTTATTGAAATCAATGATTCGCTCAAATATTCTTGGTTTTAGGTGATTATTATCTGATACAAGACATAGGACACCAAAACAATCACATCTGATAGAGAAACTCTGGAACAGGTGGAAACATTCACGTATCTAGGTAGCATTATCAATGAAGCAGGAGGATCTGATGCAGACGTAAGGGCGGGGATTGTCTAAGCAAGGACGGCATTCCTACAATCGAAGAACATATGGAACTCAAAACAGCTGTATCCAAGCCAACATCCAATTCACAATCTCCAACATGAACGTCAAGACAGTTACACTGTATGAAGCTGAAAAGTGGAGAACTACCACATTCATCATCGAAGATGTATGAGTATCTATAAACAACTGTTTACATAAGATACTGAATATACGCTAACGGGATACCATTAGTGACAGCCTACTATGAGAGAAAACAAACCGGCTACTGTCTAAGGAGGAAATTAGAAAACAACGTTGAAAGTGGATAGGAAATACATTGAGGAAATCATCAAAATTCATCACTAGACAAATGCTAACATGGAAACGTGAATGGAAACGGAGAAGAGGAAAGCAGAAGAACACATTGAATTGGGAAATGGAAGCAGACATGAAAAGAATGAATAGGAAGTGTAAAGAACTGGAAAGGATTACCTAGGACAGGGTTGGATGGATAGTGCTGGTGGGCGACTTATGCTCCTCCATGAAAGGTGATAGGCGTAAGCAAGTAATTAAGTGATTAATTTTCTGTACAATTATTTTACAGAAAAAAAACTTCCGAAACTATAAAAATCACTGGATGGTGTTTAATTCACCTGAAAATCTACATAATCATAATTAAATACATTTTTGGCTACATTTGCATATGTTTTTCAAGTTATGCTAATAAGTATCTTTGAATAAATTTGTTTTTAAAGAAGAATTAAGAAAATCGTTACCTATTTTTTTCAATAGGTAATAATCATTATCAAAACAACGTAAAACAAAATCATAACAAAACACATTTTATCCAATTTCCCTCCCCTCCCGCCCTCATTGAACAAAACTGTCATAAAAAAATTGTTTTAAACAAAAGGGTGGAAAAAAGAATTTTTCTTTTAAATTATGTATCATATTTTTTTTTAAAGTTTTTGTTCATTTTATTAACCATTCAAATAGTTCCGGGTAAAAGATCAAATATCCCCTTGATACATTGAATATGTTAGTTGAATAACCAGAAAATAATACAGAAATAGAAAAGCTTTTTGTATTACACCAATGAATGTATATAATGTATTGGTATACATTTTAAATGTCATATTGTTCTGAAGAAACAAAACGTTTTGTTTATTTTTTTCTAATGTTTGGTACCTGTTAGAACTAATAAATAACAGATTTTGATGAAAATTTGAAAATAAAAAAAAACATTTAAATTTATTTAGTTTATATTTTAGTTTCTATGACCTTAGAGAACTGCATTTGTTTGTTTGAAAAAAAAGTAAACTGTTAATGAAGACAATTTAAAGACTCTTCTTCTGATTAAGATGCCTCCCTCGCAAATGCATAGGTATGGTCCAGTATGGGAAGAGTTTGCCCTCTCTCTTGAAACGCTCTCACATGGCTACGTGCATACAACTGCCAGGAAAATCCTACTCACTGCCTTCTCGCAGTGGGGATGTTGTTTATGAAATTGAGAAGACGAAAACCGAATGTTCGACAACTTAACAGAGTTAGTGGACATGTAGAGTTCAACTAGGAGAGTTGGGAAACCTTAATTCCAAACCAATGGTGTAAATGGGCTCCGGCATTTTGAGGGAACAAATGGCGTATTAACCAATTGTTGGTCACCAGCTACCAAGGGACTCCAGCTCCTTACGTTGCTCCACTGGATCAGACCTTCCGATCGAAGGTTTTGGGTGTGGCTCCTTAAGAAAGCCACCTGCTTTGGTTCGAGCACCCAGGAAGTATACCAAGCCTCATACAAATCGAATTATTCATGTGGCGCATATATATTTGTCGCCTCTTTGTATGAATGTTTATGTGTTTAAATAATTAAAATTTGATTGGGATGATTCTAAGTAGACAACCATTGAAAGCTTAGAGTTATTGGACGGTTGTTCATATAGAGTAATTTCTTGAAAACAGACTTGATTTGGTAATATCGGTGTTTTTCTTTTACATAATTTTTTAAAATTTATTTACAAGATTACTGACTATAACAGTTTGACTGTAATTTTTATAGTAATCAGGAAATCGTCGGAAATCGAGAGATTTCTGAACAACTTTACTTACTTTACTTGCGACGGATTAGTTGTGCCCACTTATGACTTTAAAGATGAATGAATCAGTGATCATCTCGTATAGCACAATGAACATGAAATTAATGAATTACTGGATAGAAGTGAAGTAACTCACATAATCAACCTTAAACGTTTTGTGATACAGCAAGACTACTACTGTCTTAGATAATAAATATCTCACTAATAATTTACTTGAGTTCATGGTTTACTGTGTTTGATAGATATCTCGTGTACACTATCTAACAGTCAGTCACTAGTGAAAATGTAATTATTAATTACGGGATTTTGCTCTAAAGAATGAAGCAAGTACACAATTTCCTCTAATTTTTCATAGTTCTTCAGTTGATATAAGGTCAGAATTCAAAATAATCCACACATTATATAAAAATGCCATATAATAATACTTTTTGCTGATATATTCACAATTTGGAATTATATTATAACGAAATCTAATAACTGATTAAACAATTCAGAGCCATTAAACAAAGTTTTGGTTTGAATTTTATTGACAGCTAGAACTCAATTGTTTTGTTGTTGTTTGTTTAGCCACTTGCATACATTTGTAGGTTTTTTCTCACTAAGGTTATTCAGTAGTATATATATGACCATATGATTTCGAGATGGTGGAGAAGATTTGTAGCTCAGGTGGATGATTTTGATGGAGTTTTGTTCTTTGAGTAAACAATGACAAATTTATGGTCAATAAGAACCAATCAACATCAAGGTGTACAGAATAAGCTGTGAAACACATATGGAGAAATTCGAACACTTCACTTCTATCTGAAGTTTGTACTGATGATGTCGTTCAGAAGAACGATGAAATCTCCACGACCAAATCATCCAGCTCAGAGAACAAAACTCCATCAAAATTTATGTGCCTTTTTTCATATCTAGACAAATTATAACTGTTTTTATCATCATACATAATGAGTTTCATCATATAATCTAGTATAGTCATTTATATGAATAATGGTAATAAATTTTATTTAAATAATATTACTATAACCAATAAACTAAATTATTATTGGTCAGTTAAATTGACCAATCAAATTAATTTCCGAGAAAAATATAAAATTATATTAAATGGAATTATTATTATTAAAAGTTATTATCATTTATTTTAATAATATATAATAGTGTATATGGGATTTTATAATGATCATATAAACTATAATTCAATTCATTCTTGTTTATTGTATTGTTTAATTGAATTAAAAAGAAAAGTGAAACGTTACTATATTTAAGAGTCAGTTCATTCATAAATGAAGCGTGCTATGGTATGTTATATTAAAGTGAATTATGTTTGTAATTTATTATTTATTAGTTGAATGTTTATAGATAAAACTTGTTTTGTTTTTAATTATAAAAAAATAATCATTCAGTATGAGTTTTAGTTAAATGAATATGTTAAATCTAAGAAAGTGATATTATTATAAGAGAATCATTTTGAAGGAAAGTCTTACTCGTGGAATTCTCGTGGTGGGGGTGTTGTTTACAAAATTGAGAGGAGGAAAAGCGAATGTCTGGCTGCCAAACCGGGTTGATGGACATGGAGAGTTCACCTAGAGGAGTTGAAAAATCGTGATTTGAAATCAATGGTGTACATTAGCTCCAGGATCCTGAGGAAACAAATAGCCTATGAACCATTCGTTGGACACCGGCTTCCATGGGACTGCATCTCCTTACGATGCTCCACTGCCTTGTGGATTAGACTTTTCGGTTAAAGGTTCCGAATGTGGATCCCTGAGAAAACCTCCTGCTTTGATTTGAACAACCGGGCAGTGTCTCATCCCTCACACAAATGAAATGAGATTTGTGTGGCGCATATGTAATTGGTGCCACCTTGTACCAATGTTTATGTATCTAAATAAATAGAATAAAATTTTGAATTGATGAGTCAGTTAGCTACAACGTATGACCAAGCACATATATGCATCAGTCCAAGTTGCCATACCTCATTAACACAACAAGATGAACACCAGATTCATAAAACTAGTTAATTCAGAGGTGGTAATATATAAAAGAAAGATTGCAATAGGGATATAGTACAGGAACAAAGAATTAGTTGGTAGAAAGCAAGGTATGAAGCGATTTTAATCTCTTAGTTTACGGGAAGACAAAGAGTGTATACAGAGAATTAATGAGTACCGAATAATGGACAAAATGAAATAAAGTTGAAAAATTGACTAATTATTACTTGTTAACCAAGTAGTCTAAAAGTGTTCATTTGTTACAATGCTCAAATATCAAAAGGGGTGAAGATTCTATATTTACATGTAAGTCATCTGCATTGATAAATCATAAACGAGAAGAACACAGGTATCTTATTTCACTAATTCTTATTGGTAGTCTACCTGATTACAATATGTTATGGAATGTGACTTCTAGTGAATTTAATTTTGAAAATTAATCATTTTATTACTGATTGTATACATATGATCACATAGTGTATTTAATCATCAACTTGTGAAACATGACTATAAGTAGTACTTTTGGTCTTGTAAATAAAAGTTTACTCAGTTTACTCAATTTACATCATATACTGTATTGTTTTAGCGTTTAATGTTTTTTATTTCTTGCTGTCAAATATTTAACTTTTCATTTAAAGAACAATAAATTATCGATTAACTTTGTACACATGATTATGGAGGTCAAGTTTCTGAAGAGTTTCTTGTAATCGTCTAAACATTTTTGTTTTGCATGTTTCACAGCTTATTGGTTTTCAGCTTGAAACTGAATAAAATTTCTCATAAAGTTGAAAAGTAACTTATAGAGAAGCTTGAAGCAATTGGTTCCTTTTTGATAAATTTGGATAGTGTAATAAGAATATAAAGATCATCAGAACTATGTGATAGATTAGTATAATACATTTCGAACAATCTGATCACATATATACTTGTTAAAACCAAATGACTCAATAAGAATGAATAACAAACATCTATCATCCTTTATTGTCAAACATATAATTGAAACAGGTCATAAGGTTGATGTTAATACGGCTTTTATGATGCTGCACAAAAGTGTAAAATAACGTATACTAAGGTTTATTGAAGTCTTAGTCCTGCGAAAATTTAATAAGTTACGGGTTGCCCATGAAAACTAACATCAAATTCAGAATCTTCAGTACGAACGTCGAGACAGTTAGTTCCACACTATGGAGCTGAAGCACGGAGAACTACCACAACAATCATCGAAAATGTACAAGTATTTATCAACAATTGTCTATGCAAGATACTCAATATCCATTGGCCGGATACCATCAGCAACAGCTCCCATTTGAAGAAGAAATTAGGAATGGATGTTGGAAATGAATAAAACACACGTTGAGGAAGTCATCAAAATTCATCACGAGACAAATTCTAACCTGGAATTGTGAAGAGGAAAGCCAAAGGACACACTGAGTCGGGAAATGGAAGTAGACATGAAAAGGATGAATAGGACGTGGAAAGAACTGGAAAGGATTACCCAGAACAGAGTTGGATGGATATTGCTGGTGGGCGACCTATGCTCCTCCATGAGGGGTAACAGGCGTAAGTAATATATATATATATATATATATATATATATATATATTTCTGAGATTTTGTTAAGACAGTTCTAATTTTCACTTATTTTCATCTTTACCTAGGTATTACAATCATATGCTGTATATACGATCAATCACTCAAATTAGAAATAATTTTTATTATATTAGTCATAAATTATTTCCTATGATCTCATTTACAATTGGTAAGTTACAACTATTCTTATATTTTATTTTATGTTATTGTATTATATTTCATTATTATAATAGATGTAGAATAATTCCATTGAAATTTTAATAATGAAATGTTAATATCAGATGGGTTTTGTGGATATTATAGTAATTTCAATGGTGAAGATCATGAGTCAGTTGAAGCTAGACCACCATGGAAAACCTGGAAGCATTGGACAGCCGTCTCGTTTTATTGTGGGATCGTGGATGCGCACTGCCAAAGAGTTCCATAATAGGATGAAACGGTCGTCCAGTGCTTTCAGGTTTTCCATGGTAATCTAGCTTCAACTGACTCATGATCTTAACCATTGAGAAATATTAGTTAAAATGAAAGATTCAATAATTTTAATGAAATATAATAGTAAACGATAACATTGATTATAATAAAATTATTAGAAATATCTAACTTTACTACTGAAAAAGGCGTGATTATTAAATCTACGTAACTTTTCATATAGATAGATAGATATCCAATATGATGAATTAGTTAACATCTGTTCTATACATCTGGAAAAATCAACTACTTTTAAGATAGAATAACAACTATTAAAAAGCAGATTTATTATGATTGGATAGTCATAATTGTCTAATTATGAAAAATAAATCCTATCTGATATTATACTTAGTAATGGATACAATATTATTTCATTGTGTATGTTATATCATAGAGGTTAAACTTAAAAGAAAAAAGAAAATAGGTGTAAAATTAATATTTGAAATTTATTTTTGTATTTTGATAAAAAAATGTGTAAATATTTCATAGAAAGTAACATTATTGATTGATTAATTTTATAAAATCAATACACTAAAGTGTTTCCATTTACATGTTGAATAGCAACAACAACAACAACAACAACAACAACAAAAGAGATCACAGTTTATAATAGTCCAATGCTTTTACATGAAATACGGTATTTTAGTTACAGTACACTAGTAGCCTTAATACTCAAATTCATCTCGATAATGTAATAAGAAGACGAAGATTATCAGAACGATGTGATGATATATTAGCGCAATACATTTTGAACAATCTGATCACACATTATTTACTTGTTAAGAACATTTATATATAAAAATCAAAGGTCAACTAGACTAGAAATAGAGGGTAAGAGGAGATAAGGATAATGATAAGAGTAATAATAATAATGTGAACACAATTTGAAACCTAATCACTCTGGATAATAAGTCAATATTACCAGGGTAGGTTTAAGTTATACATTAAAATTTAATAGTAAGTATATTCATATCTAATATTCAAGGTTGTAAGGATATACATAACTTTTAATTCAAACAATTTAGAAAATATATGAGAGTAATTAGATATGGTACTAAAATAGTACATTTTTAATCATGTCATAGAGAGGAAGTTAATAATATGAAAAAAAGGGAATTTAAATATCAATGTTTTGAATGATAATTAAGAATCAAATGTATAAAGTGTATTCTAAACAGGATAGATAAATGTGAAGCTAAAAAAAACTTATTTTGAACTATACAATCAAAGACGTTTAATCACAGATCACCATCAGCTTTGTAACTTTAACGAGGAAATTGAAGTCTCTAGGCATGGTTCAAATCATCAATCAGTAACTACATGAACTTATGTTAGGTGTACGTTCAACCTGACTAAAGTTTTTTTCAATCTATCACTACTACCACTACTACAACAACTACTACTACTACTATTACTACTACTACTACTACTACTACTACTACTACCACAAGTGTTTCAACTACAGTAATTTACATTTCACATGAGAATAAAATTTTATATCTTGAATTAAAAACCTAAATTATTAATAAATTGTTTTGACATGTAACAATTTCTTTATCATCGGAATGGGGATTTATTGATAGTGTAGTAATTTTAATAATTGAATCTAAGCTAAACCACCACTGAAAACCTGTTAGTACTGGACGGCAATTTTGTCCTAGTGAAGGACTTCTCAGCAGTGCACATCCACAGTCTTGTACTCAGGACTCGAGCCCAGGACCTTCAGTCCTGTGCGCTAACCCTTAATCTACAAACCACTGAGCCATCATTCAACGCAGATTGTAGAATTTTTACATATTAGGACGAAACAACTGTCCAGTGCTTTCAGGTTTTCAATGATGATTTGACTTAGATCGACTCATAAATTGTAATATGGAATATCACTGTTCTTTATAGTACTTATAAAATCTTGCATTTAACAAGATTGATAAATCACTTAATATGACCATAAATATAGGAAGTATCCATTTTGAATTTGGCAGAATCATATTTCCTGAACAACGAACGTTGAAATCTTAGAAATACTTCTGGTAAGACCTTAGTTCAGTGTTAAAATATAATCTCATTAGAAACATTCGAGTATAAATCAAGACAAACCGGGTCGTTTTACATAAAAGTAAACAAAAAGTAGCTGAATTCTGTAATCGCTTTAAACTAATTGATAAATTCAAGGATCACTTAATACTGACACATTAATTAAACAGTTAGTAGTAAGTGATCGCATGCTTTCTGTCTTGTATGCTTTGTCAATTATTATCGAGCAACCACACTGTGATCACTCTGTATGGTGTAATATGTTCATAAGCTTGACATTGATTATAACTAAGTGATTTTATCAGTGTGTAAACACAATAGTTCAATAACAAGTTGTTTGCTGTCAAAGTGCTTCAGTGATAAGAACTCATATTGTGAAAGTAGTTGGAACCCTAGGAAAAATCTCGGTACTTTAGAGACTAAAGATACATAATACTGATCTGTCAACCAGAATAATATATATATATATATATATATATATATATATATATATATATATATATAGCTTTAGTATCATGGTTTTTAACCACCTAACATGAAAACACACGGTCCCATAAAGTAAACCCGATTAAATTAGACGTCGCAATATGCTTGGTTGATGTGGTTTGATTATCACTATGAACTTACTGAGATCAGACTATTCAATATTACGTGATTTATAGCGTTAAACTAGTATACTTCCTGAAATAAATTTATTTCAGTCAGTAATCTTAAGCACTTTACTGTCAAAGGACTATTAACATAGAATAAGAAATGGAATGCTATATAGGTAAACATTTTATTTTATTTTCATTGGTTTGTCAGTTAAAATGTATAGAATATAAATGATGTAAGGTATGATGCTTTACTAATTCAGGAATACTATGAGCCAATATGTTTTCATATTTAATGATTTGTCCAAAATACTCATTTGAAATTATCTTTTTAACAATCAACATCAGTGCCCTGATTGTTTAGCAAGGCGATCTTTTACTTAGTATATGAATTTGACTAAACTGTATATTCACAAGTCCATTTAAACTAAATGATCGTTGAAAATCTAGAGGCATTGGACAACCATTTCATCTTAGTATGTCAAAATATTACAATCTCTACAAATCTTCATTTAGGTAAATTGTATATATATATTTATTCTATTGAAATATACATGGATAACTTACATATATGTCTATGTGTACATGTATGGTGTGGGCTACTTATATCCACACAAGTAGTATATAAAGGTGGTCAGGCATAGAATGTATTTCAGTAGAAGGTCGATGAGGATAAAAACGGGAACACAACGCAGCCAGTATGAAAACGCATGAACAATGAAATCTGAGACAATGGATTGATGTTTGCAACAGGAACAGTCCTGTTTGATATGATGGATTGATATTTTTCAAATTAACAATTTAGTATATGGTTCTCAGATTTGATTGAGATGCTCTGTAATGATGTGCCCTAATGCATTCGATTGTCCTCACTGATGTTCTGTCCACTCCATATGTATCATAAAAATCCAGATAAATGTTCTGTGACGACGGACCTCGGGTGAACTCGAGGAAGTTGTAAGAGGCTCAGAAGGAGCCGAAGATGTTCCATCCAATCACCTTTCGGAAGAATATTCTAGAATTTCTACATGTAGCTTCCCGATAGGATAATTCTAATATCCCCCTGTATGCAGACTGAAGAACTGTAATGATGATTTCGTTCCTACTACAAACTATAAATATTTGACAATTTTGTACTATAATTGACACTGTTTGAAATAATATTCCATTCATCAGTCTTCTGTCTTCATATTGCGACTTGGAAGGGTTTTGGTGTTCTAGTGTTCTGTTATATGCGGTATATCAAGAAATCAACATTTAAGATATAACATGTTCGTTATTTCATATTGATAATATGTAAACATTTTGTCGAATTAAGTATATTTATATCTAAGAGAATTTTATTACATAACCATTTTGTCCTATTTCCAAAATGTCATATGAATAAAATTAGATTAAAGATGTGTTGTTTCTTTCTTTTCTTTTCTTTTGAAAGTCTTAAATCTAATGATGATAAAACATGAAAAATAATAGAGTATGCTATTTATTACATTTTATAATACTTAGTAAAGGTTATTTCATTATTTCACTTTCACTATTATCATTGTATCAACATTTGAATAATTACAATTGTGTAAATTATTACTTTAGAAAAACAATCACTATTCATTTAAATCATCTATATATATACCGTTAATGTAAAGCATAAAGAACATAGAGAATCATAAGTAAAATAACAACAACAAAAAAACAGAAACTGTAATCGTTATCAGAATGGGTTTTGTGGAGATTTTAGAAATTTCACAGATTGAAATCATGAGTCAGTTGAAGCTAGACCACCATTGAAAACCTGGAAGCACTGGACGGCCGTTTCGTCCTGGTATGGGACTCCTCAGCAGTGCGCATCCACGATCCCGCACCACGCGGGGCTTGAACCCAGGACCTACTGGCTTCGCGCGCGAGCACTTAACCACTAGACCACTGAGCCGGCCAGCATCCAACGGTGTTAATGTCTAACTTCAACCAATCCACGAAGTTGCGCCACCGTACAATATTGTCTTCAATGAGTTCCTATCTCACAACAGACCTGGTTGAACTCCACTGGTAACGGCTTCTCACTAGAACTTCGGGAGTTTTTTCTTGAAGTCAGTCACTAGTGAGCAGTTGATTATTATCAGAATGGGTTTTGTGGAAATTTTAGAAATTTCACAGATTGAAATCATGAGTCAGTTTAATCGTTAAAAACGATCCCCATCATATGTACTTTAACGGATTATCTAATTTGAAACTTATTTCATAGTGAAATGTATTTAAAACACAATTAATGATGATGCATATTTTATATTTGTGTTTCATTGAAAGTATTCATTTACTATGGTTGATTTATTTTTATTTATCAAGCATAAATTAATTGTTTTTTAAGTTATTATTCAAATGAATAAATATAGACTATAGTTTCAATTATGAGATTGTTATAAACTGGAGTAATTTTAATAATGTCATATAATTCATCTGGTTATCAATATGCATTGTGATTACATCACCACTATGAAAGCAATGGACAGCCGTTTCGTCTTATTGTGGGACTGCTCAGTAATGTGCACTCATGGTTCTATCTTGCTTACTAGTGACTGGCTTCAAGAGGCATTTTCTGGAGTTCTAGTGAGAAGCAGTGACAAGTAGAGTACAATCGGGTCTATTGTGAAATAGTAACTCACTGAAGGCAATAATGCAAATGCCGCTGAATTTCGTGGATTAGTTGAAGTTTGACATTAACCCCATTGGGTGCCAGTTCAGTAGTCTAGAGGTTTAGGCGTTCGTGTGCGAGACCGTAAGGTCCTCGGTTTGGATCTCGCATGGCGGGATCGTGGATTCGCACCGCTGAGGAGTCGCATACTGGGACGAAACGGCCATCCAGTGTTTCCGAGTTTTTTATGGCGGTCTATCTTCAAGTGACTCATGAATTCAACTAATAAATAAAACCATTTCTATTAATTAATTCTAGGCTATTTAAATAAGAATGAAAGTAGTCAAGCATAATATATAATTCTCATCATTATTATATATTCTTACATTAACCATACTATTCCTTTAATTTAGTATCTCTGCTAAAATTAAATATTTTATAAATAGTCAGAAACAAAATGGGTAGAATTGTTTAAAAGTGATATATGGGAAACTAATTTTCTTTTTTTTTATTTTTCCATTGTATTAAAAAAAGGATTTCTCAGCTACCAAATTATATATTTTTACATAGACAGGTTAGTAATTGGATCTTTCTGGAGCATGTCAGTACATTTCATGAAAATCAGTTAATCTGTATTACATTTAAATGTTTACATATTTGACAATAGTTAAATAAAACAATAGATTACTCTAACATTAGTTTAGACAAGCTGTTAGACAACTTTGTAACAATATTTCCATAGTTAACCATCTCAGACTTCTGTTGGATGCTTTAAACTGGAACCGAAACTATTTTAATTGTTTTTTATCGCGTTAGTATTTACATGTCTAAACACTTCTGAAACATCAAAAATATAATCAAAGTCTTTGAATTTGTCTTCATTTGTTCATGGATAAACAATTAATAATTATTATCATATTAGGGATTTGTGAAGATTGTGGTAATTTTATCAGCTGATTTCATGAGTCCATTTAAGCTAGACCATCATTGAAAACCTCTTCGTCTTAGTGTAGAACTTCTCATGTGCTTTCTGGAGAATGACCTCAAGATGAATTTCCTGAAGTTTTAATTAGAAGCCGTGATAAGTGGAGTCCAATCCGTGTCGACTAGATACAAGTATCTACCTCAAACAATGGATGAATGGTTGAGCGATATCATGGGTCGATTGAAGTTAGACACTAACACAGTTGAATGCTGGCTCAATGGTCTACAGGTCAGACATTCTTGCATGAGACCGAAGGTCCTAAGGTCGAGTTTATAAACATTTTTAGTAACCGATAATAGAATACATGATATACTTGCAGCTCATTGATAATATTCACTGGAAGACACTAATTTAATGCTTTACACTTGAAATGATCATATATTCTTCACTTAACTACTGAGTTCAATTTGTAATTGTTTTGTATAAAAATGAATTCCACGGTAAACTACTATCTAAGTGGGTTTTTTTTAGATGTTATAACTTGTGACCGCCTATTAGAGAGCAGTGACTTATCGATCGGAACAATGACACGTAAACCCGTATGAGCAACCTAGAGTTCTGACTGACCCTGCTTTCCGCCTAGTCCAGCCAGTTAAGTCCAGAACACAAGTCTCAGCCTCTACAATATGAATCATTATATTTAAACATACTCTGTTCATATACCAATCAAGCAGACCACAACATACCAATAAAATATGAAACAACATTTGTACAAGAATTAGCCAAATGTGGCCATGAATGAGGGAGGTAGTAATTACTATACTAGGTAGAATAACTCAAGAATGGTAAAACGTATAATAATAGTTTATAGGTCAAAATAAAGCTTATAATAAGAGGGATATGACTATGTATAGTTTAGTTACTTAATAATTAGTATTGGTCCATCAATAGATCCCAAAAGTTACCATTCATTATGTTTCTCGGGACCTAACAAAAAACATTTTTTTTCCAAGTACTTTAGATTAAATAATGTTTTTCATTACAACGAATGACAGTTTCTATTCATTTAGTTTTCTTTTTCTTTTTGCTTTTCTAACACTTAAATATTTTATACACACATCTATATACACTTAGAATTTAGTGCCAAATATTGTGGTATACATAATGGTTTATTTTATAATAATAATAAATCACAGTAGGATATATCCCTCCCAAGATATTATTATTATTATTATTATTATTATTATTATTACTATCTGTATCTAAGGCATCATGCAGTGATGAAATATTCAACATAATAATTCATCAAATAAACATATACGAATAAAATATTTTACCAATAAAAGAACAAGAAGAAGAAGAAAGAAGGATGATTAGATGCCAGTTTGAGTGAATGACATTTTTGAATGAATGTTGCTATACAAGAGAATAAATAAAAAAATAATTTTTGTCGAAAAAATATTTGGTTAATTTATTATTTTTTGTTCTCACCTTCTACTACTTTCATTGAATAATATAAATTATTGGAAATAGAAATTAGATCAGTTTTAAGATCCGGATCATAGTTAATAACTAATATATTAGATGTAGAATATTCATTTCGATAAATTCACTTCAGGTTTCTACAATTTATATATTCAAATTAATAATACGAAAAAATAAACAGGTTAAATGTAAAATGAATTGTTTAAAGTATGTGAATTTATATCACAGTAAGAGGTTCTTAAGAAATTTAATGAAGTGTATTCAGCTATTTAGTTGATATATGATATAGAGAGTGATGGTAGAATAGACGTTTTGGACGTTCTCTTAACTAAGAAAGCTGATGAATCATTGAAAATCAATTTCAGAAGAAAAAATATCTCGACTGGGCAGTATACATATTTCCTTTGCTTTATAACTCTACAGTTCAAACGAAATCTGATCAAAACACTTGATTATCGAATACACACTATATGTTATATGGATAAAGTTGACGATGAGCTAAACATTTTGAGTAATACTCTTAGAGAGAATGGTTACTCTAGAAAGTTCATAATTGAAGATCTGATCACGAAATACAGACGGTGGATAAGTAGTTTCTCTCCTTGTTACGTGTTACTAATTTTTCACACAATATAGCCTTCCACTAAACATTTGACGGAATTTGTAGGTATCATTACCAAGGTTTGACTTGAGAATTTCGAATAAATTGAGCATTCGATAGGTTGTTGTAAATAAATTAATATATTTTTGTATTATCCCAATGAGTAGAAAAATTAGATTTTCCGACGTTTCATGACTCAACGTAAGCCACTTCTTCAGAGAATAAATAACCAAATCCAAATGATATTTGATCGAATTGTAATTGCAATATTATTTCTCTCACCCTATCTGACCCATATGTTTATTCGGATCATGGATCTTAACATTTTCATTTAAGATATTAACTGATTCAAGTTAACATTCTATATGAATCAGATCAACATTACCAATTTTATTCTATTTTGTTTGACAATCCTAAATTCACATATTTTCACTTTAAACGATTCACTTTACCCTTAATCTGACCATTTTTCAGATTATTAATTTGAATCATTTAATTGTAGTAATCTGAAGCGCATTTATCGAAAAGAATATTTTTTGTATAAATTATGTTGAACTGTATATATTATCATTATGAAATTGAAGTTTAATCAAAGAATAAAATAGATTTCATTCAGTTAACTATTTAGATTCTGATAAAATGAAATATAATGAGATATTTGAAAGTTATAGATTTAGATCATTTATGGATTCATTCAGTGTTAATTCATTAATAGTTCAAAGAATATTGAAATACATTGAATCAGTACTTGGTTATTTTTAGTACTTTCGAATATATATATATGTGCTTATTTCTAAATTTTATATTTTAAATATTCATTTTATATCAGTGTTGTGAATTCTATTATGAATAACAATAATACTACTCATAATGGTAATTGTTAAAATCAATTTACAAATTACCTTGATTTATAATAAAAAGGATTTTATGGATATTATAGTAATTTTAATAGTTGAGATTATGAATCAATTGAAGCTAGACCATTATGTAAAACCTGGAAGTAATGGACAGTAGTTTCGTCCTGTTATGGGACTGACTCTTCAGCAATGCTCATTCACGATTTATATTATCTAAGTATCTTAAACAAACCAATTTTCTAATCATTTTTCAATTATTTTTATACTCTTAATATTTCAGTAAAACAATATACATAAACACATTATCTCAATAGATAAAGCTGCGATATTCATACAATAAAGCTTTTCTATGTCCAAAAGAATTTCTAATAGGTAATTCTTATATATATTCAATTTATGAAGGAAGGGAAAGATATGAAACTATTACGCAATTATATTACGGAAGATGACTTATGATTTTCTATTCAATCTATTCAGTTGAATAGAATAGAAGTTAACATAAGTTAACATAATACAGTTTTATGATCCTTTTTTTAAAACAAAAAGTTTTTGTTCTAGAGAATTTAGCATTTTTTATTTGCTGAATAATAAAAGGTGTATCTATTGAGGATAGCACACAATAAATAATCAATAATTCAATAGATGAAATTGATGAAATTTTACTTCGTCGTTAATTTAATTAACAGTTATACACAAGTAATATTTATATTCAAGTGTTGAGTGAATTAATTTAGTTGTTATAGGCTTTTATTGATGTACATGTATATATGTATATGAAACAGAATTAAAAATGAAACTTCATTGGTTCAGAAAACTGTCTTATTTATAGCCACCTTACGTTTTTGTAACTTAATGTAGAGGTATCTTCGGAACATAAGTACATATATATATATATATATATATATATATATATATATATATATTAGAAGCTTTATTCAACATTATATTTTCGGTACAACATAGAATTCTGAGCACAAAGTATTTCAACAACTTTCCTTTTCTTATACCTTGATCGATTGTGACGATATGTTTTGAATGATGACCAGGTAAATGTTAGGAGTTCGGTGATCCACATTTTATTAATGTTCATTCGTTTCAATGCATATTGTCAGCCACCATGATGTCGTTGATTGTACCTTTTTGTATCCCGTTTAGCGAAAGGTTGTAAACTTTTCATAAACGTGCCTGAATAGATTGTGCGCACAATAGACATAATGATGTGCTAAAACAAACAACAAAACAGATAACTTGATGAAATATCTAGATGGGAGGAACAGGTAGCCCAGATATTCAAGCAGGCCGCCAATAGTTGAGATCATGAGCCATTTGAAGTTATATCGCCATGGAAAACCTGGAAGCACTGAACGGCCGTTTCTTCCTATTGTGGGACTCTTCAGCAGTGCGCATTCACGACCCCGCCTCGCGGGATTTGAACCCAGGACCTATCAGTCTTTCGCGCGCGCACTTATATATATATATATATATATATATATATATATATATATATATATATATATATATATATATATATATATATATATATATATATATATATATAGCTTTTATTTACTATTATTATGCACTATCTAGAACAGAAAAGAGAATATTCATAGATGATTATGTAGTTTTTGGTGATTTCTGTATCTTTTACATATTTATGAGAACATATATACTATCGTAAGTCAAATGACTCCTTGATTCACTCGCAGGCTAACTGAAATCTGAATTCTATCTCTAAGGTCAAGATATATTGTCTTTAATGGAATATGTTGTGATATACAATATTATCTTATATGGGGTTGTGGGTCATAATTGCTAGAAATGTTCAAATCTTTCTGATACATGCTTAGATTTTAAGTGTGCTACTTTGAATAAAAGTTATCAGAGGACTTTACTGAATAGCAAGAGAGAAGTTATTTAAACAAAGATTAAGCAAATAAATAAATGTTTTCTGGATTAATTCGACATTTTATACAAATGTATGATAGTTTGACATAAATAACTGAACCATAGTTTATAGTTTACCCACCGAATTTTCAAGGAAACTGTATAAGAGATTGACATTTATTTAACATATAGGTAAACTACGAATAGACATCTTTTATTGTTAAAAGAAATAATTTACACACTATATTCCAGGTCTTCTTTGAATCCATTATGATTTCATTAAGTAAAAGATTTCGTTATTTAGTAACATTCAAATTGTCTTACTATTCATTGACAGTGATTTACTCATTTGTGTAACGTAACATATAAACTTAGAAGTAACAAAGGTAAATTTATTCCCCGTTGATACAATTTTCTTATTTATCCAAATAATGTTTTAGGTAATGAGAATTAGTTAAGTGATGAAATAATATCAAATGTTAGTAAATAGTAGTATAATATTGACAAATTTCATATTTATATTGAGCCATGTTTTATTGATTAATATATGTATCTCATTTACCATGTACAGATAAGTGTATTTTCCTTTGATACATGTTGAGTCCAAGAGTTTGTGATACTATCTGGTTACCCTAACCAAAGCAGGTAAGGTCCGGCACTAATTTGGCAACTAGTGATTGAAATTTGATTATGTAGATCGTTGAGCTCCCAGTTCACAACTATATCTTTAAACAGTCATGCATTTATGGATGGTGGTTTGCAGTGGAATCAAGGACACACGTCTCTTCCTGATTATAACTGGATATACCTACAGCCCACAGTTGATGTTCACTCCCAGAATTGAATACAGTAAGGTTCGCTTCAAACGCCATCGTGTTATCGACTTAACTACTGAATCCTGATAGCTACTAGCTTGTGAGTGGGCTGAAATTTAAATTCATTTGGTATTGTTTTACTTGAAACTTTCCGTTGAGTCTCATAGTGAACATCAACTCTGGAATGTAAGTACATCCAGTTGACGAGTCCCAGTTGGGAAGAGATGCGTATCCTGGATTCCACTGTTAGTCATCATTCATCTGTGCTCAAAATGATTGTAACTCAAGGCAATATGGAAGCACATCTACCAACAAGAGCCTGATCAATTGCATTCTTAAACATCAATGGGAAAATTCAAACAAACTATGTTTTCATCAGTCTGTAATCTCACGTAATAAAACGGGCTGATTGGCAATGTAGTAATGGTAATTTTTTATTTTGATCCAAATTACATTATTGTAAAGAACGAAAATTTAGAGTAAATATTTACTCCTCTCACATATTATTGAATACTTTAGTTGTACCGGTATTTTTCGGTTAAAGCCATGTTTCAGAATTTTATGGTTATTTAATAAAAATTAACTGCCTTAAATGTTTTATTTTGAAAAAATAAGGAACATTAACAACATTTAGATTACATTAATCTTCCTTGCCAAAGTGTTGATTGATTTTCGTCTAGTCATTCTGTTTATCTGTAAATCGGTTACTGAATTCCGAGTCATAGATTTTAGGGCAGTGATGGTATTTTACTAAAAAATTAATAATGTATTCTAGTTTACATTAGGAACCATTATTAAATCACATTTGGGGGGAGGCTTCAGCTTCATAATTTATTTCTATATCAAATTGTAATTCATGTGACCATATATTGTGATATATATTTCACAGAAAAGTTTTTTGTGGACGTTATAATAATTCCAATAGTTGAGATCATGAGTCAATTAAAGCTAAACCACCATGAAAAACCTAGAAGCATTGGACGGCCGTTTTGTTCTATTGTGGAATCGTGGATGCGCACTGCCAAGGAGTCCCACAATAGGACGAAACGGCCGCCCAGTGCTTTTATTTATATACATTTGTATATAGGATGTTCAAACCTCTTTCGTCCTAGAACCGCTCATTTTACCTCTTAAAAAAATTTACATTTAAGTGGTTATTTATTTAATAATTTTTTCGGTTACATAGTAAATTAGAGGGACAGTTTTTCTAAAATTAACAAATTACAATACAGGTATCTATTTTATGATAAACCTTATCAGTGAACCGTTTTTTTCTTTACAGTTAACAGTTTAAAGTTTGTTCTCTTTATCTACATCAATTGAATGTTGAATGTTTCCTTAAATACTCAATAAATAATCAATAATTAAGTGCTGATGAAACAGTTAACTAAAACAAATTGATTTCTCCATATCATAACTGTTGATTGGTACTTTGAGAAAAATAGTTTAATCGATGTGTATATATATGACGTATAATGAATCCATTATTTGTTTAGAAACAATAGTTTTTCTTTCTGTATAATGCATTTCACGCTTTGTTTAAACTCTACTAATATTGGCAACTAATATCATTAATGAAATTCTCTATGGTCAAAACGTCTAGTTTTAATATCCATAGCATATATATATATATATATATATATATATATATATATATATATATAATGAAGTAATTAAGACTTAATTACATCATAAATTATGTTAGCGTGTGAAAAAACTGTTCTTATCATGAACTGGGGATACCTTGCTTACTTACGCCTGTTACTTTTCGTGGACGAGCATAGGCCACCCACCAACACTCTCTACTCAACCCTGTCAATCCTTTCCAGCTCTTACCAGTTGTTATTCATCCTTTTCATATCTGTTTCTATTTCCCGACGTAATGTGTTGTTCGGCCTTCCACCTGCCCTGTAAGCCCGGCTAAAAGAAGAAGATTAGTCATGGGGTTAGCTACCCTGTCCCATAGAAAAATAACTCGCTAAAAAACGCTAACTTAGAGATAGACGTCCATTTATTTTTTTTTATAAATGAATTAATCTACGATAAGTATACGATTGAAAGTTTCGCCTTATCGCAGGTGATATTGTAGTAACAGAATACTAGTGAGGACGATCGCATGCATTTGAGCGTGTAATTACAGAGCATCTCAATCAAATTTGAGAACCATATAGTAAATCGTTAATTTGCAAAATATCAATCCATCATATCAAACTTGAGTGTTCCTCTTGCAAACATCAATCCATTGTCTAAGATTTCATTGTTCATGCGTTTCCATACCAATTACGTTGCGTTCCTGTTTGTTCCTCATCGACCTTTTACTGAAACACATTCTATGCCTGACTACCGTTATATATTACTTGTGTAGATATAAGTAACCCACACCACAATATGAGAAAACTGATTAATTATGTTTGACAAATTAAGTTCATATTATTATTAATCTTAACATTTCGACACAAGATCAAATATTGATCAAATGTAAAAAGGATTTTGATAAAAATACAAAGTCCAGTATCAGTCAATCAATCAGTCATGTATAATATAGAGCCTGAAATATACGTGCATCAAGTTAAGTATTGCGAAATGCCAGAAGAAAAGGAGTGGTAACACCATAAGTGATAGTGGAAGAAATCTGACATAAACATTAAGATTCACGAAGAAAATATCAATTCGTCAAGTAAGAAAGCGTAAGGTTTTAAAAAAATCTTAACTAAGAGAAGATAATGAGTGAATACATCTGTACAATTTCAAACAATTTTAAATCATGTCACCCATCATCCCCAGACATACGTCATAATAATTATCAAGGTCTCAAAAAATTAATTTTTTTCTACTAACACGGTCTGACCACAACACTAAGAATATAAGGCCTAGTCAAAATGGATTTCCGAAACTCTGACAGGTGATAGTTACTGACATATACTACTGACAACTTTGTATGGTGATCACAAATAAACTGCTGTATTGTGTGTAAACTATCTAAGTTTCTCAAGATGGTCACAAATTTAGAATGCGAGGTAGTGAGTATATACTTCTTAGCAGTTCTGGATTAGGTATTCAAGGGATGCGTAAAAAGTTTATTTCACAAACTTTATTTATTTTAATTTGATATTGTTAAAAACCATGACACTTTAGAATAATAGAAGTAAAGTGTCTATTTCATTGATAGATCCGTGATTATAATATATAAAAATAGTCACGTTAGCAATTCATATAGCACTTCAAAGATGAAATGGCACAAAATGTGTATTGATTTAATAATTATTTGTATATACTCTTGATTTATACTTGTGAGACAATTAAGAACATCTCAATCTACTCTCACATAGAAACTGTAGGCAAAGTATTCAGTCAATAAACAGGCTTGAACAGAATTTCGTTTTGTTCTTCAATGTAGATACTGGGTAACGAGAAAACATACTATGCATTGTTCTGTGACCAAATTTTTTTAATGGTAGGCTCATTTGTAATAATCAGATGGTGATGAAACTGTCTGATATTAAAATAACAACTAGGGTATATAGAATTTTCATTCTTTTAACTTTTAAATTTTCATCTTATCATTTGTGGCTTGGAATTGAGTCGATCAATCAATAGAAATGGTGTGGTTATAGTCAATATGTATGAACCTACTAAGACAAAACGTTGTAGAATCAAATAAATAGATTAATTGAAAAGAATGAAGCAAATGAAACTCGACTCGAAATCAGCTGAAACTTGATCAAAGAGCATCGTGTTACTTTCGTAAATTAATACGAAATCAGTGCAATTTATTGCATAAAGCAAAACGCACCAGAATGTAATACATCTCTTTGAGGAAATTCAATTACAAATAGTTGTACATTTTTTCTTTGAAGGCGTGGGAACTCATCCAGGTAACAACTCGTCATGTAGAAGGACGTATTGCTCTTTTCTTAGTTTAAATGTAAGTAGATACCTAACACTGATTAGTAAATTTAAACGAAAGGAAATGAACGACGATAGTTGGTTAGATACTAAACTCATATAATTGTATTTACGGTCAGTTTACGTATAAAGTAGTTTACAGTAAAACAGAAGATTGTTCAGTAATTAACAAAAGTACCGATAGTTAGAAAAATTAACAGTATAGGGGTTGTGGAGATTATTAATTTTTTGATTGAGATCATGAACCGATTGATGTTAGACTACCGTTGGAAACCTGGAAGCATTGGACGGCCGTTTCGTTCTATCATGGGACTCCTCAGCAGTGCGCATCCACGATCCCGCTCGTGGGATTCGAACCCAGGGCCTTCAGTGTAATAGTTATATAGAAACGGGGTGTAAAAGTTTGTTTACCTGAAGATCGAGGAGAAGGAGATAACGAAGAAATAAACACGTGTAAAAAAACAATTAACAAAGTAAGGACTAGGTATGACTCTTCTCAATACGATGATAAATTTCTAACACCTCTACTACACACAAGTTTATTGTTCAGTTTTACTGAAAATCCGTTATTTTGACTTCATTGACAACTTTTGGTGAGGATTCTAGTGGAGAGAGACGACTGGAATTAACCAGATGTCAAAAAATCAAACTGTTGACCAGTATGCGTTCAAATTTAGATAGCCATCCTGGGAAGTTTTAAGATATGAACTTGAAGTAAACACTTCAATATTGAAAAGTAACAAAAAATACGCATATTCATGAATTTATTGTGAAAGAAGTATGATTTCCGAAGTACCATTAATCCTATTATCTTTTTAATGAACCACTAGTATAAATTCACTTGGTATTATTTACTTGAATCTTCCCATTTATGTTTAAGAATGCAACTGATCAGTCACTTATTGGCGTATGTTCATACTTTTCGTATTGTCTCGACATTGCCTTGCGTCACAAGCATTATAGGCAAAGATGGATGATGGCTAGCAGTGGAATTCAGGACGCTCATTTCGTCACACTCAAAACACATCAGCTAGGTGTACTTGGATCCCAGAATTGATGTTTGATCTGGGAATCTAAATCTAATAATAACATGATCAATGGCAATCCTAAATATTAATGAGAAGATTCAAATAAACAACATAAAACTGGATCAAAACTTCACCTCGTTGCACAAGTTAATTAATATCAGGACTCAGTAGCTAAGTGTACGACGCAATGGCAGTTGGAGCGAATGTTACTGTATTCAATTATGGGAGTGAACATCAAATGTAGGCTGTAAGTACATCCAGCTGACCAATCGTAACCAGGACGAAACGCGCATTCTGAATTCCATTGCTGGGCACCATCCATTTTCATTAATATAAATATTTAGGCGAGACCTTGATTTATGGACGACCTTTGAACGAATCTTGCATCAACTTGAGGTATAATAGCCAATCGGAGAACTTAGTATACAGTAAAAATATATTATACAAAACCAAAGAATTAAAGTGGACACATTAATTTCACATGGTTCAAAAACTTATCAAGGTTAGAAAGAGGTTCAGATGTTCTATATTCGTAATCAATACAGTAGAGCGAATCATCCATATGCCTCCATATTTGTTGGCCTCTTCAGTCATGATAAAATTGCAAAATCTCTTAGCTTCAACCATACAGCATCAATTTCGTTTGGTGTACTCCGATTTTTGTGTCCAAAAATGCTGTTTGTGGATATAGACACGATGCACATAACCAAGTCTATATAGCCATCTGTACGCTCTTCAATCATCCGTATATATTTTAGTACCTGGTAGCAGCCAGTATTACTGGTGCTTTTATTATCCAGCTCACAACAACTGTCATAATTTGCATTAGCACCAATCTGGACCAAGAGAAAAAATCCCATTAATGCAGACTTCTTCCTCTAACACGTATTACAGCGAAAGACAACATCATCACGTTAGTCAACAAGTCATTTGATTGCCTTATTCACAAACAAATCAACTTTTTAATAGTCTCATTTATTTTAGTCGTTCAATTATCACGTCTTCTCTAAAATTCACTGTGAATCAATCGTACATAAGCATCAAGTACTGAAATTGGCGCCATGACCTTGAAAACCCTGAAATGTCTCTGATTGGCTCGTTCAAAAATTATAGTTTTACCACTATTTCCTTTTTTTTTAAATGCCATGGATACTCATTTATAAAGTTGGATTATGGATGAAAACTACATTAACATTAAGCACTGTGTAACCATTTCACATTAAATATAAATGATTTTTATTTTTTATTTTAATTATTCAATTTAACTATGTTACGTAACGATCATTCTAATAACGTTTTACTATTTATATTTCGTATCATTGTTTTACCATGTTTTCCTTTATTTTGTTTTTTTTGTTTTTTTAGATCATAAACAATGAATTGTCAATAATACATTGAATATATATTGAATTAAATATATCCATCTATGTTATTCAATAACTTAACTACCTAGCAACAAATGAAATTATATTCATTAAATTTTTTTAATTTAATTATTTTTTTATTAATTTTAATTATTATTACTACAAATTATTGTACATATACCCGGATACATAATAATAATAATAATAATAATAATAATAATAATAGAAAAATACAAAAATATAATTCATTAAGTCAAACAATGTTTTTAAGTGAATTAAAAAAATTAAATGTATATTTACTTGAAGAAGAATCAATTGGTAGAGAAGTAGCTAATTTACAATTTCCAATTAATCGTCTGAATAATTCTAATGAAAATTATTTAATTAATCATAATAATAATGATGAAGAAAAAGAAGAAGAAGGAAAAGTAGAAAAAGAAAAAGAAAAAGAAGAAGAAAAAAGAAAAAAATCAAATTATTATCAAATATTTAATAGTGAACCACAATCGAAATATTTTCATTTAGATGCTAAAACTGGTATTATACGTGTTGCTAGACGGATTGATCGTGATCAATTATGTCCATTATTTAAATCATGTTGTACATATTTAAATCATCATTATCATCATCATCATAATAATAATAATCATATAAATTATTTTAATAAACAATTTAATTTAATTAATAATGAACAATTAACTAATTGTCAATTAGATTTAAATATTCGATCAGATGATCAATATACTAATATTATTACTGTTAGTGTACATATTATTGATATTAATGATAATTCACCAATATGGTTATTAAATAGTAAATCAGGTTTATTAAATTTTCCTGATGATCATCAAAAACAGGTAACTATTTTTTTTCTTTTTTTTGTTTGTAAAATATATATATATATAAATATAGTTTTCATGTGTTGACAATGGTGTCAAGTTCTATTTGGGTTATTATTGTAATAAAATAGTTACTCTGTAATAAATGAAAAATTAATTGGGGATAACTAATTTATTTTGATGGAGTTTTGTTCTCTGAGCTGGATGGTTTGGTCGTGGAGCTTTCATCATCAGCACAAACTTCAGATAAAAATGAAGTGTTCGAATTTCTCCATATGCGTTTCACAGCTTGTTCTGTACACCTCGATGTTGATTGGTTCTTGTTGACCCTAAATTTGTCATTGTTTACTGCTTTCTTTTGGTTGTGTCTCCCATTGGATTGATTTTTGTTCCTATATTTGTGCTTAATTTTCCTAATTGGTTGATCAATTGGATGGATGTCAATGTACTTGTTGATTGATGACTGACCTGAGTGCCAGGCTTCTAAAAATTCTCTATTGTTTTTGGAATGTCCTCTGTCCAAGATTTCCACATTTTTCCAATCGAATGAGTGTCCACAGTTGTCCACGTGTATTGATATAAGTGAGGAAGTATCATGGCGTTTGACTGCTTATCATGTTCATGTAGGCGAAGGTGAAGGGGGCATCCGCTTTGTCCGATGTAGTGTTTTTCGCAGTTGGCACAATTTATTATGTAGATGATGTTTGGTTTGTCTTCCTTCGTTATTTCATCCTTTAGTTTGCATAGGATTGTAGTGATTTTGTCGGTTTGTATGTCACACCCATCTATCTGAAGTTTGTGCTGATGATGTCGTTCAGGAGAACGATAAAAGCTCCACACCATCCAGCTCAGAGTACAAAACTTCATCAAGATCATCCACCTGAGTTACAAATCTTCTCCACCATAACTAATTTATTATTTAATACATAATTACAGATTATTTGACGAGACTATAATTTATGGATGAACCAATCAGATTTAGGCTAATAAGTTTTGGATGTTGACGCGAAATTCATTTAACAATTTGATCAAATTGTGTCTTGGCATTTTAGTTGATGTCAGTTCGTGATGGAAAATCGTAATTCTCATCCTTAACCCTAATCATCAACTGTAAATCATAGTCCTTACTCTTCATACTGCTTTATAACCATCATTTAGCACTAGTAAATAGGTGGACACTCTCAAGATCACTTTGGTGTCGCTCAAAGGATGTCCATAAATTATTGTCTCACCAAATACGTCATTTGCAGATCTTACATCTATTGTTCTTTATGTTCTTCCAAATTAAAATTCGTTTCTACTCCCCCTTTTCATCAACTCGGTCTTTTTAACCTGCTGTCAGGTTTTCCATTTCTCACTGGTGTTACATAATATTTAGGTCTGTCGATATAAGTAACATACGCCACAACTTTATTTAATGACTCAAAGTAAAGTAGCTTAGTTCATGGTAGACAAAGAGTACATTCACAAAGAAATAGACTACTTATAATTTTATGTATCTTTTCAAGTAACTTACTTTCTATTAGTCAGTTCTACAAAAATGCCATATACCTTGAATTCAATTTTTTATTGAATCTGAAGATGTGAGTTAGAACCAACGGATTAAAACCATTTTGAGACAAACTTTATGACCTGAAAACTACGTTTTCAAAGTTACACAATCGTATTCATTATCCAATAAGCTAGAAAGAAATCTAGCTAATTCGGTTCTGTTGACTTCAAAAATTCAAACTTCGTATTCGAAAGAAGTATACTGTACTCCTTAACTACTTACTTACTTACACCTGTTACTCCCAATAGAGCATAGGCCGCCGACCAGCATTTTCCAACCTAATCTGTTCTGGGCCTTCTTTTCTAGTTCCATCCATTTCTCGTTCATTTTTCTCATGTCTATCTCCATTACCCGGCGTAATGTGTTCTTTGGTCTTCCTCTTCTCCTCATTTGGCCTTGTAGATCCCATGTGAGGGCTTGTCTTGTGACTCAGTTGGGTGCTTTCCTCAATGTGTGTCCTATCTACTTCTAGCGCTTCTTCCTGATTTCTCCCTCCGCTGGGATCTGGTTTGTTCTCTCCCACAGTTGGTCGCTGCTAATAGTTTCTGGCCAACGGATCCGAAGTATTTCGCGTAGACAACTGTCAATAAACATTTGTATCTTCTGGATGATGGCTTTCGTAATTTTCCAGGTTTCCGCCCCACACAGTAGAACTGTCTTGACATTTGTATTGAAAGTTCTGACCTTGGTATTGGTTGACAGTTGTTTTGAGTTCCAGATGTCCTTCAATTGTAAATATGCTGCTCTCGCTTTACCGATCCGCGCTTTCACATCTGCATCAGATCCACCAGGTTCATCAATAATGCTGCCCAAATATGTAAAGATTTTTACATCTTTTAAATCTTCTCAGTCAATCGTGATTGGATTGGTACATGCTATGTTATATCGGAGAATCTTGCTTTTCCCTTTGTGTATATGGAGACCTACTGCTGCTGAGGCTAATGCTACACTGGTCGTTTTCTCCTGCATTTGTTGTTGCGATTGCGATAGGAGGGCCTGATCATCTGCGAAGTCTAGATCGTCCAGCTGTATCCTAACAGTCCACTGTATCCCATGTTTCCCTTCAGATGTTGACGTCTGCATGATCCATACTGTATTCCAGTTCAACTATATTCTTATTCTTTTTTTCATAAATATTTCGGTTTATATGAAAAAGAATCAGTTTTCAACATCTAAACTACAACAAACAAAAAGGAATTATAATCAATAGATACATTTTTGTTGATAACCGTACGGATTCTTAAATTATTTTTTTCTGGTTAGCGTTGTGTATTTTTTTTTTAGCGAGTTAGTTATCTACAAAATGGATTCGCTAACCCTATGCCTAATCCTTCTCCATTATCCACATTTAGGACTGTCAATAGCTCTAAAGAGTCTCCAAGTGGAGTTATTATAAGTGTACATTCATTTAATTTATAGATCTTTTCAGTCACTTTTAAATTTGTAAATATATTTGCTTTCTAATGTAAACTTTTATTTGTTATAATTTCGTAAATATTTTCTTTATTGAAATATTTACATTTAACAATTTCTTTCATATTACTTATATGGTTTATTTAATGAATCAATATGACCATTGGTATTGTATTAACCTTTCACTGTATTATGTTTGTTTAAAGAAATTCGACTTATATAACCTGTTATTGGAATACATGTTCAAATTGTTTTTGTATTGGAATGTAGATAGCTGAGAAATATTTCTTATGTATATTAGCAAAATTTTTAAGAAATTTCAACAGTTTTTTTATTAACAGAAGGGGTTTGTGGAGATTTTAGAAAAATTTCACAGATTGAAATCATGTGTTAATTGAAGCTAGACGACCATGGAAAAACTGGAAGCACTGGACAGCCGTTTCGTTCCAGTATGGAACCCTTCAAGCATGTGCAGGGGGTGGGACTCGAACCAACGCCCATATCGTGAACCAGAAACGTGGACGAAACGGCCATCCAGTGCTTCCAGGTTTTCCGTGGTGGTATAGTTTCAATTAATTCATGATTTCAATCAGTGGAATTCTTCTATTATTAATTCAATAAGATGGGTAATAATAAATGTTTATCTAGTAATTTAATAGTTGAATTCATTAGTCAATTAAATCAAGACCACTATGGAAAACTTGGGAGCACTGAATGTCCGTTTCGTTCTACTGTGGGACTCCTCGGCGGTTCATATCCGCGGTCCTACTCCATGAGATTCGAACTACGGACTTTTCAGTTTAGCGCATGAACACTTAACCTTTAAACCAATGGTGTTATTGTTTAATTCCAACCAATCTGATGGTCAAAAACTAATTTCAGTCACAATTGATTGATCACTGGGTGGTGATCAATGTCATGCTTGTCTAGTTCTTATTAGTGCAGATCGAATGCTATCGACCATGTTGCAATGTGGCCACCAGTCTAGGTGACTCGACACTGCGGGCACTATGGATTGAGATTTAGATGGTGGTTGGGGGTAGTCAACAGGAAACCCTGTCGTCAGCAAGGTGTACCTGTAATCTTGAAGGAACTGGTGCATGACATTGATCACCACCCAGTGATCAATCAATTGTGATTACGTCTCAGTCCCACAGGAGGTTAGTCACGGCTCGGATAGCTCAGTGGTAACGTCTCTGACTGTGAAGCTGGGTGACACGAGATTGAATCCGCCAGGGAGCACCAATTCCCTCAGGGTTACAGGTACACCTTGCTGACGACAGGGTTTCCTGTTGACTACCTCCAACCACCATCTAAAACTAATTTCAGTATTATTTAAGGTTGGAAAAAGTGACAACATCTAGATTTTTAAAAAATGTTATGCTTTTACTGCTGATGATCTATTTAAAATACTAGGTGTATCTATATTTATAACTGCATGGTTACAACAAGAATGTCAACAGTGTGTACTTATTCGTTTTTATGAAAATTTTGTAGATTATTGTGATGATAAATACATGAAATCTTAAGATGGAAACACTTAAGATGTTTGCATATTCTCTTTGTCTATCTTCTAAAAAAAAAGAAAAAAACGATTTTATTGAAACTGATAAATTAAATATAATAAAGGATAAAGACAAGTTCCTTGATACAAATGAACTGGTAAAAAATTTTCAAGACAAACAATAAGTGACAAATGTTTGTAAAAATAGATTTTTGAGTGATTACTATTTGAATGAACTTCACCTGTAGCTCTTCTAGGGCTAGTGCCGGCACCAAGGATTGGTCGTGGGGTCAGTAACCTCATCCCGTAGAAAAAACCTTGCTAAAGAAACGCTAACCAGAATAGACACTTTATACCACTTAAGTCTTGACCCAAGAAGGATCAAAGAAGCACTAACTTCAACGTGTCAGGAGGTTCTGAGTGACAAGTCGCACCATCATAGGGAATGGATTCCTATGAAACCCTGGACAAGATTAAAGAAAGAAAGAACAAGAAGACAGCAATTAACAACGACCAAACATGAGCATAGAAAGTCAAGGCACATGCTGAATACATTAGGTAAACAAGCAAGTGAAGAATAGCATTAGAATTGACAGGCAGAGATGAGTAAAAGAGCTAGCTGCGACAGCGGTAGAGCTTCAAGAGAAGGGAATCTAAACAACTATATGACACGACGAAGAAACTAGCAGGGAAATATAGAAAACGAAAGACACCGATCAAGGACAAACAGGGCAAGAATATCACGGAGATTCAAGAACAAAGGAACAGATGGGTGGAACACTTCGAAGAACTCTTGGATAGACCATCCCTACTGGACATCGAAACAGCACCTATAGACTTTCTTTTAGCTAATACTACACCAACGATCACAGAAATCAGGATGGCAATACGACAAATCAAGAATGGGAAAGCAGCAGAACCTGGTAATAAACCAGCTGATGCACTGAAGTCAGACACAGATGTAAATGCGAACATGCTCCACGTTTTGTTCAGGAAGATTTGGGAGGAAGAACAAGTACCAACACAATGGAAGAAGATACCCCATCAATATTCCAAAGAACGGAGATCTCAGCAAATATGTGAACTACACAGGCATCACACTAATATCGGTACCAGGAAATTTTTTAAACACAGTGTTGCTGAGCGGGATGAAAGACGTAGTAGATGTCTCAATTAGGGGTCAACAGGCTGGATTCCGTAAGGATCGGTCGTACACCAAACTGCATCACAAGGCAAGGGCTAACTTTGAATCGTGAAGGGAAACGGACAAGAGGAAGGCCGAATAACACTCTGAGTTGGGAATTGGAGGCAGACATGAAAATGATGGGTAGCAACTGGGAAGGACTTTACGGAACAGAGTTGAATGGGGAGTGCTGGTGAGAGACCTAAGATCTTTTATGAGGAGTAACAGGTGTAAGTATGTAAGTATTTGAATGCATGTTAAAGAGAGAACCCATTGCAATAATGTATGATGACTGATACAATTTACAGCACTGCATAATGCAATCATTATCGTTTTATTAGTGTATAAATAGGCGGAACAATATTCACGTTTAGGATCTGCTAAACAACACTTTCCTAACTTCAGAAAAATAACCGATGAACATCGATTACATATTTATTTTTGTTGATTAAGTTGGACTGGCCCTTCATTCTAACATTTTAAAAGGTATCTACTCTGTTTTTAAAGTTATTAAATAACATCCATTGGCTTGTAGCACATGTACATTCCACTAAAAGGGTGAAGTTATATCGAATATTCGTATTGCTATGTCACAGTGATAAACTTCAAATAGCTATCGGATTTCAATCTTAATACATATCTTATTTAAATAATGGTATTATGTTACTTAAACTATTTGTATATTTAGTCTGAATAGCGTCAGATGTAAAAACTATGATGTTATATTGATGAAAATGAAATCATTTGACATTAATTAGAAATCATTTGATTTTTATGTTTCAAGGACGTGATGCATGTTTACGTATCAGAAAGTAGCCTTATCGGAGATTCCATTCAACTAACGCCTGCTGTAGATCAAGATGCTGGGTCAAATAACATTATGAAATATATGATTGAACCTCAACTTCCTGAATTTCAGTTAGAATGGACATCACTTGACAGAGATGCTACAATGGCGAACAATCAATTCTCTGGCGAATTTCAGTCTAGTGATATTCAATCATATTCTGATCATTTTATCAGATCACCACCTGGTCCGAGACATGAACTTCGTTTAATTGTTCGAAGCCTATTGGACAGAGAAACAAAATCGTTATATGAATTCAATCTAACTGCTATAGACGGAGGATCACCCAGTAGAAATACAACAATCAAGTTACAAGTTCATGTCACAGACTTCAATGATAATTCTCCGATTTTTGAAAAAGATACATATACTGTGGATTTGCATGAAAATGCTCGACCGCATACACCAGTTATACAAGTAATTGATTTTCATAAGCCTATAAAATTATTATTTTGAAGACTGGTAATATTTAAGTTCTTCTAAGAGTATTACACTATCCTGTGGATTATTTGTGATTTATTTAGTTATACGTGAGATTCGAAGATATATAAATTCCTAAGGGTTTGTGGTTTTACGATGTGCAAATATTTATGTCTGAATTTTGATCAGACTCTCTCGGCATGTATACATCTACAACATGTGCTTCAATATAATCTTTTTTTAGTATGTTTAGATTGTGTCTAACAATAGGATCCAGAAAACAATCTTCATTCTATTTTGAGCTCATCGTTCTGAAGTTCTTCAATCCTGAGACTCGGCCGCTAAAGTGATGATTATATCAGTTAAACATTCTTTATATTATTCTCTAGAGTTTGAAATTGATAGGTTTTGAGAATTGAATGCTATATTCGTTTCCTAAGCTATTCTGTGACCCCCAAGCTAGAACTAGACAGCGACCTGAACAACAAGAGAGAAGATGTAAAGTATGCGGGAAGTACTTTACTCCAAGGTTCATCTCAATACAGAAAATACAGGACTTTTATAATATTTTAAATGTCTTTGGGTTGCTTGAAAATTCTGGAATGGTACTAAACATAGTAGCAGTGTAGCAATCAGCCAACCAGAACCTCTACATGTGACGTTTGACTTCTTTAATATTTTTAGCTAAAACTTCAAGTGAACGCTAATTGGATGAAACACTTCTTAGTGTTTCCTGATCCTTGCTTGTCTTTTGCATAAGAAATTTTCTGGATCACTCCAACAGAACTAAACAACTTATTTTGGCTGGACAACTGAAAATTTCGTTAAATCAAAGTACATGTAATTTACTGAAATCGAATTGTGTTGATTTCATTGATGTCATAGCGGACAAGATTTGAATAGAATTCATCAGCAATATAAACTACTATAAATTTGGCAAATTATACAGTAGATATATACATACTTATTAGTAGTAGCTCTTTTAAGTACAGTATATATTTACTAAAGGTTCTTTTCTGGGTAATCTTCTTTTATCATACTCTGAAAATAATACACAATCCAAATTATCACATATATGGTTTGTTTATATTTTAATTTAATGATCATATGTAGTTTAATAATAACAGTATATTATTCGGTATTAAAATAGGATCAAAGATTCATTAAGGTTATGTTACTAGATTAGATTTTACACTGTTGGTTAACAAGTTACATAAATTAGAATAGGAAAAAAAGAACACTAATCCAATAAAAAAGAAATTTATTATTAGTTGTCTAACTGTAGAATATTTCTCCTAAGCCAATATTAATACAGTGAATATATAGATTTCAAGTTTGTATATATTTCTCTGAAGAGCTTCGAAGAAAAAAATCTATTTAATAACATTTAAAGGTTGAAGTTTGTAGTACAGAATCCATCTATCCAAAATATCCAAGAATTACTGCAAATTTCACAGATTGAAATGATGAGTTAATTGAAGCTAGACCACCATGAAAAACCTGGAAGCACTGGACGGCCGTTTCGTCCCAGTATGAGACTCCTCAGTAGTGTGCATCCATGATCCTGCACCCCGCGATTTCAAGCTGTGAAATTTCTAAGATCTCCACAATACCCCTTCTGATAATAATCATCATATGCTCACTAATGACTGACTTCAAGAGATACTCGTGGAGTTCTATTGAGAAGCCGTTACCAGTGGAGTTCAACCAGGTCTGTTGTGATATATCAACTCACTGAAGACAATGGTGTAGGGTGGCACAACTTCGTGGATTGGTTGAAGTTAGACATTAACACCGTTGGATGCCGGCCGGCTCAGTGGTTTAGTTGGTTAAGCGCTTAGCGCGAGACTGAAATATCCTGGGTTCGAATCCCGCGGGATCGTGGATGCGCACTGCTGTGGAGTCACACAATAGAACGTAACGACCGTCCAGCGCTTCCAGGGTGCCATGGTGGTCTATCTTCAAGTGGCTCATGATCTTAACTGTTGAAATTACCACAATCTCCACAAACCCCTTCTGATAATTAATGTACATGTACAATCAGTAGTTAAATGGTATTTCCTTAATTATGTAAATTGATAGATGTATGGAAGTAAATGAACTGAGATATTATAACACTCGTTGTATGTTTAAACTCATTATTTATAAATAATTATTTAGTCGATGTTAACTTTATAACCTCTAAACATTTGAGGTATCATTGGTGAATTTCATCCACAAAGGAAATGAAACAGTCATAAGGGAAGTCAATGAATGAGGACCGTGCAACATTATAAATTGATTATATATGTACTTATGAACCACTGGGTACTGACTTAGTTATGTATGGGTAAAACTCTGAACGTGAAACCTGAAAAGTGTAGAATTGTATGATAAAACATGATAGAGTGTACATATCACTGTTTTTGATTAAGATTTCACATATGGGACGACAGAGGATTTTGTGAAATATTACATGAAGTTTGACGTAGACTGATATCATCAAAAAATGATCAGTCTTTATTAAATCTCAATGCTCCGCTTAAATGATTTCCTGAATTTGATCCTTAGTAGTGGTTGTGAATACCTACTTCTAAAGATTATGAAACTTGAATAATACCATCACGAAGTGTCTTCTTGATTTCATTGATTTTGTAGCAAACTTTAGTGTTCGGTAAAATAATGTTTAGAACAATATAAAGGAAATCGTAATACTGCCTCTTTCAATTGCTATATGCAAGATTTCAGTTCACATAGTTCACTATATATGTATGATTATATCCCTAAATGACGTAGTTTTAGAGGCCCGGGATTTGACTCCAATGAGATCGTATGAATGTTCGTTATTGAATAACTGCTGTCGAAATATATATGTCGCATATCCTCGTATATTTCATCGACCTAAATCGCGTTATTTAATAACAGAGTTAAATAAGTCGAATACAAGAATACTTTTTGAATATATTTCATAAAATCGTTGGTCCAGACAAAATATCGGAGAAGCAAAGCGAAGAGAGCTAAGCGAAATGACGTGCAGTAGAGAACGCATGTGAGTCAACTCCATTTAACCAAGCATTAATCGATATTTATAGTCACACAAAAATAAGCTACAGACATGCAGTGAGTAAGATAAGACGTGTATACACATATGTTTACATAAAAGTAGTCAAGTTTGATAAGTGAATAATTAACAAAATAAAAATGTGACTCAACTAGGATAGATAAATTGGCCTGTCCAATAGCTAGAATAAGGTATATGGACTTAACATATCAATCGACACTATATAGTAACCATCTGATATAGCCTTCATCTAAATTATATATTCACCTTACATTTGAAGTATATTTATTAAACGTCTAAACTACAGTGAAAACAATACAATCAATGCATATGAGATATATACATATATGCGTCGATTCATATAACCTCAAAATACTATTGATAACGGTTTTTTCCATTCAAAACCACTGTGTTAATGTGAATAATAATAATAATAATAATAATAATAATAATAATAATAATAATAATAATAATAATAAATGTTATCACATTTTGATGCTTCTATAAATTTAAATCCTATTAGGCGCCATTTTTATTTGTTATTTTATTTTGTCATTTAATTAATTAAAAGACAATTCAATTTTTATAGATAAATTATCATTGAATAAAGCATGATCCAGTCAATATTCATAATAAAATGAAAAAAAACCCAACTAGATTATAATCATACTGCATGCTTCATTTAAATGGTTCCTTTATTATTTTTTTGAATGACTATATAGAGTTTTTATTCTCGTAATAAAATTCGTATTTTTTTGGTGGTTACAGTTATGAGTCAATTAAGGCTAGACCACCATGGAAAACCGGGAAACACTGGATGGTCATTTCATCCTGTTATGAGACACCTTAACAACATGCATCCACGATCACGCCTCGAAAGATTCGAACACACGACCTCTCAGAACGCTTAAAATCTAGACCACTGAGCCGGCCAGTATCCAATGGTGTTAATGTCTAACTTCAACTAATCGACGAAATTTTGCTATCGTCCACCATTGTCTTCAATGAGTTATTATTTCATAACAGACCCAGTTGAACTCCACAGGTCACGGCTTTTCACTAGAACTCCAGGAAATACCTCTTGGAGAACGTCACTAGTGAGCATATAATGATTATTATCAGAAAGGGGTTTTGTGGATATTATGGTAATTTAATAGTTGAATTCATGAGACAATTATCAAAATTCTCATTTTGACATTTTGTAAATAAAGAAAGAAGGAATCGAGCGAAGAAATTTCTTCTCAATTAGTTTTTCATCATAGCTCTACACAATATATATATGATTAACAATAATGACATAATACTCATCAAGTAGATACGTTACGTAATAATTATATGACATATCGATCATAAATTAACATTGAGTAATTAGAAGAAAGAAGATTAATAATAACCAGTATTTGTTAATGTTGATATGATTCATGTAGAATGTTAACTTGAATCAGCTAATATGTTAAATGAAAGTTTAAGTTCCATGATCCGAATAAATATGGATCAGATAGAGCGAGAGAAATAATAGTGTAATTACAATTCGATCAAATGTTTACTGGAAGGCTATATTGTGTGAAAAATTAGTAAGAAGTAATAAGGAGGGATGGATACGAAGTGAATGAATCATGTATATGGGGAAATTAACAATCATGTTTAACTAATAGTAATGTTAGTAATAACACAAAGATTTGTGAATAAAGATAACAGAGACAATTACAATTCACTACAAAAGGTCGTAAGCACAATATTCAAATTAGTTCATTCAATAGCTAAGATTACTATTGATTAATTGGCCTTGAGGTTGGCCGAGAGAGGAGAATTGGTTGAAGATATTCCTTTTGTACGCATAGCTTATGTTTCTTCATCCGGATGGCTACTACTTCAGCCACTTGGAAAACTATGAGTATGGCAAGCATTGGCAAGAAATTACTGACCTTATAAATTATTGAAAAAGACTGGTTTATACTGGTCCTATGACCAGTTTGTACTAACCAGTAATTATTCGAAAATCAAGCAGTTGTTACGTTGCATAATCTATTTTAATTTTTCGACTGTTTATAATGATCGTTAATTGTAAGACTATAAAATATATTGAGAAATTATTTTAAAATTAAACTATTCTTTGGCTAAGAGTCTATGCTTTGAAGGTATTCATTTAAGGATACAGCCAGAATGATGTTAGGTCGGTAACATGATATCGAAGAGAAAAAATCACTTCATTCAATTAGTGAATTTTCTTCTCAATGAAAATAGTATTCTAAATAAATAGATTGGTATCTGATTATTTTGAATCACATCAGAGATCATTATGATAAATGAAACATGTAAATCCTTGGTATGGTTAAGGTAGTTAAAGGTGGTCTTAGTTCCGTGTTATTTAGGAATTATTGGAAAGATGTAGTGTGATCTCGAAAGAAACTGAAGATTCTCTCGTGATTCGAACCCATCCAAAAATAGAAGAACATGCCATCTATTTCAGCAGTTGCTAATATCCGGTAAGACTTGGAAATTTAACGATAGAATGTGACCAGCAGCAATGACTAATCAAATGTAACCCAGATTACTACTTCATAATCGATCACTGTAGACGAATAATAAAAAAATATCTACACTATAACAACATGTTAGAACTGTTTAGAGAAACTGATACCTCTAGTAGGAAATCATAATGTTGAATAATTTTAGATTTCCTGATACTAAACTTAATACAACTTTTTTTCATAATACCTAATTACTTGTATTTACAGTCAATTCCTAGAACGGGACGCTGTAACTGGTATTTTGAGTTTACATAAATTTACGCTTACATTTCAATAAGTAAATATTATGTATCTGTATATATATATATATATATATATATATATGCGCTTAACTAATATGAATCCATAAATAGGAAATGGATAATGAAAAAAAGGTGATCATAAAAGAAAGAGATTGAAAATAATAATTGATTGGATCATGAACCGATTGATGTTAGACGACTATTGAAAACCTGGAAGCACTAGACGGCCGCTTCGTCCTACTGTGGGGCTCCTCAGCAGTGCGCATTCACGATCTCGCTCGCGGGATTTGACCTCAGGGCCTTCAGTCTCGCACACGAACTCTTAACCTACTGGATCGTGGGAGTCGCACAATAGGACGAAATGGCTGTCCAGTACTTCCAGGTTTTCAATGGTCGTCTAACATCAATCGGTTCATGATCTCAATCAAACACTTAACAATCTCCACAACCCCTATACTGATAATAACCATTTACTTATTCTCTTAAAGCTTTCCTACATCAAGTTTTTAGAATTCTTTTTAAGTAGTGAACAATTTGAAAAAAGTAAAATGAAACAAATAAATAGAAAAACATTTTAAAAGGTTGTGAATGATCTGGTGATTAACAAAAGTATCAACGAATTGATCAGTATTGTTTCTTTTTATCATTATGATACAATTATGAACTAGTGTATTTTTATGCATTAAAGTTTAGTTAATTACCATTAATACTCCATTACAAAACATGTAAAGGATAATAGAGTATGATATTAATCGAACTAATAAGTAAGATCAGTATCAGGTAGTAACTCATTGATGATAATGGTGGATGTGTCGCTCAGTTTCGTGGATTAGTTGACGTTAGATATTAACATTGTTGGATGCCGGCCAGCTCAGTGGTCTGGTTGATTAAGCGCTTGGTGAGAGACTGATAGGTCATGTGTTCGAATCTCACGGGGTTCGGGACCGTGGATTCGAACTCGTAAGGAGTACCATACTAGGACGAAACGGCCGTTCAGTGCTTTTAGGTTTTCCTTGGTGGTGTAGCTTCAATTGACTCATGATCTCAACTGTTTAAATTAATAAGCAAGAATCCATTTAACTAGTTGATTCTTATGTTGAAACATCAATCATTTTCATAAAACTAATCAATATCATAACTAACTAACATAAACTTATTCTTTGTCTATTTTCTTTGTAAACTAACTACTTGAACTGGTTGGTTTTTATGTAATCTCTATTATAATATCATGAAGATCATTTTGATAATGTAAATTCAAATTAAACCAACGCTTCTGAATAATTCTAATGATAAGCAAAGGTGGATAGTAGCTAGCAGTGGAATTCAGGACTCACGTTCCGTCCTATTTGGGACTCGTCAGCTGGATCTACCTGCTTGTGACTTAAGGCTATATCGAGGCAATGCGTACAGGATGCACATACGTCAATTGGAGTCCTAAATAACAATGGAACGATACAAGTAAAACAACACTAAGTGAATTTAGTTCTAATGATAGTCTGAAATATTTTCATTCTTTAAGATAAGCTCATGAGCGACCTATGCTCCTTCAAGATAAGTAACAGGCGTAAGTAAGTAAGTTTAAGATAAGCTGTTACTTTCTGCCTAAAGATAACTTTACACAAAATATTATAATACAACTTGCTTCATCTTCATATTAACTTATGTAATAGGTAACTAATAAACATATATCTTTTTTTTCTTTCTTTCCACAACCATTTACTTTTAAGATGACAATTCTATAAATGAGTTTGAAATAAAACGGATTATGTTCTAAATTCATTTGGTATTGTTTTACTTGTATCTTCTCGTTGTTATTTAGGACAGTTTCATGTTGGTATATGTGCATCCTGTACACATTGCCTCGATATAGCCTTAACTCACATGCTTTTTAAGCAAAGATGGACGAAGCATATAGGACGAAACGCGCGTCCTCGATTCCACTGCTAGTAACTATCCATCTTTGCTCAAAAAGGAATATGTTTTGTTCTTAATTTTTTCATAAAGTATGTAGAATGATTTAAGTATATAATGCACTAATATAGCCTTCAACATTATATATATTAAGTTATCAACAAAAATCTTTTCTTTTCCATGGTTATTTAAAGGTTAAAGCCAATGATATCGACGAAGGAAGTAATGCACAAATTAAATATCGAATAAGTTCATTGACTAAACCGGAATTTATACGATTATTTACATTGGATCCAATAACTGGTTGGATACATGTGCAATGGGAAGTGGACTATGAAATACACAAAAAAGTATGTTAATAATAATTTTATGAATATTTTAGTTAATAATATAAGAAGAAAACATTTCATAATTATCATTACAAATTGATGTTAATTAAACGACCATTGAAAACCTGTTAGCACTAACATGAATATTTCATTCAAGTATGGAGCTATTTAGATGTGTACATTCGTGATCATAGAGAAAATCTAAATCGGTACCTTTTGACTAATATCCAGATCACTGAGCTGTTATTTAATAGTTTACATGTTTAACACATATCAGCTCATAATATTGTGTAACTATTTTTTTCAATGAATTTGGTATCTTACATTCAACTCACTGAGACTCACTTGAATCACACATTCCACTGGTCATGATTTCTTATTAGGAATTCGGAATTTATCTGATGTTACCTATACAATCGACAAAATCTCTATATGTCCTGATTGTATATATATTATTAATAAATTTCTTTTATCTTAGTTTGAATTGAAAATTAACAGAGAGTTTGGATCCAGTTTCAACTATTAATTTAAGGCTGAAGTCTTTTCTAGTAGATGAAATGCTTTAAAGATTATAGTTCACTACATTATTACTATTATTAAACATTTTAATGTGATCATCTAACCACGAGGCTACAGTTATGTTATGCATAATAAAGCAATACCATGAATAACGAAGGTTGACTATTGCTCTTAAGATATTAAAATTGGTTATCTTGGACAGGATTTCTATACTTTTTAACACAAGTATTAATCTTACTTTAATTCCTCAGACAACTCTAAGAAGTTGACTTAAATATATCTGTTCATTAATCTTTAAACTCAACTCATAGAAAATAAACTACAGACACTATTACGTTTTTTGTTTTATGACTATACTAGACTGTTGTTACAGTATAACTTTGAGACTCTCGAAAATGTACGTAGACTTTTATGTGAATTTCAAGTTTCTTATTTAGTCATGAATCAATAGTCTATATTCTAAATGTGTTAATTCTTTATCTTGTACTGTCATCATTTAATTGCTGTCGGTTTTATGTGTCACTTTCTATATAGCTCATTGTCACACAATTTCTTAAGGATGATTTTTTATTTATTTATTTGAACACATTGATAATGGTAAAAGTGAGCACCTAATACATATGTGCCACACAAATCTCATTTCATTTGTGTGGGACTGTGATACTCTCAGGGTGCTCAAACCGAAACAAGTGGTTTTCTTGGGGGGCCACACCCGTAGCCTTCGATCTAAAGGTCTGATCCACAATGTAGTGGAGCAACGTAAGGAGATGCAGTCCCATGGTAGCCGGTGACCAACAAGAGGTTCATGCTCCATTTTTTCCCTCAGGATACCATTTGTTTGAAATCAGGGTCCTCCAACTCTCTTAGGCAAACTCTACGTGTCCACTGACCCGGTTAAAGCCCCCAACATTCGCCTTTCGTCCTCTCAAGTTCGTAAGTAACACCCCTGCCAGGAGAAGGTAGTGGGTAGGACTTCCCTGGCAGTGGTTGTATACACGTGACAATGTGAGAGCATTTGAAGAGGAAGAGCGGACTCTCCCGACTCTCAGCCGCACCAGAGCATTTGGGAGCCTTAAGGAGGATTAGTAAGTTGTAATCTTTATTGAAGACAATATACTCATATTTCAAAGTGTTTTCATTATTTCATAAATGAATTTGAGCTATCTGATAGATAATTTAACAAATTGGAAGAAATTAGTAGTTTAGATATGTAAGAATAATGTATCTGTTCATGATCAATCAAACATAAACTGAAATGTATACCAAAACAAAAATTCTAATGATTATTCAATTCAATGATAACTTTTAACCTGTGAGATATTTCAACATATTACTGTTTATGATTGATAAATTATAATGATAAGCTGTAATCAATTAATAAAGACATAAATCATTATTCTATTTAATTAACATTAGACAAATAATTAGTATCATTTTATGAATCTATCTAATGTTTTTGGATATTATAGTAATTGAATAGTTGAGATTATGAGTCAGTTGAATTTAGACCACCATGGGAAACCTGAAAGCATTGAACGGCCGTTTCTGTTCTATTGTGAGGCTCTTCCGCAATGCTCACTCACAAGCCCGAAAAATGTGTGACTCAATTTTTTGAATTGGTTGATGTTAGACATTATCACCGTTGGATGCCAGTCGGCTCAATAGTCTAGAGGCTCAAGCGTTCACGCGCGAGACTGGATTTGAATCTCGCGCGAGGTATCATAGATGCACATTGCTAAGGAGTCCCATAATAGGATCAAATTGCCGTTTGATGCTTTCAGGTTTCCATAGTGGTCTAGCTTCAAATGACTCATGATCTCAACTGTTAACTAAACAATTTATTATACTTTTTAAAGAAAATAAATAAAGAATAATCAACTATGACGTAGGTTAATTTTTCTATATTTCTCCCCATATTATTATAGAAATAAATAATAAGGATATAAAATATTAATTAACTATAGTAATCATTAGATTATTTCATTAATTATATTTAACATTGTTCTGGTTTTCTTTATTTGTTTGTTTGGTTTTTTCTTTATTCTACAAACCTACAAGATAGATTATTTAAATTTAAATTAGCCGCCTATCATAAATCTACATAGATATGTTATATAGTTCATTATTCAATAAATTTAAAGTTAATAAAATAAGTTTTTTTTTAAATTGTTGAAGATATTCAAGTACAGTTGAAAAACGTAATAAATAAACAAATAAAAAAGTAAAAAAAATTCGACGAGACTCTAATTTATGAACGAGCTAATCAGAGGCGTTTCAGAGATTTCAAGGTTACGGCGCCAACTTCAGTGCCTAATGCTAACGTATGATCGGTTCACAGGGAATTTCGTACAAAACATGATAATTGAGAGGCTATAACAAATAAAACGGCAAGACTATAATTTATGAACGAACCAATTAGGTATAAGATAACAGATCTCGGATTTTAACGCGAAAGCCTTTCATCCATTTAGCTAAATAAATTTCTGGAATTATAGCTGATGTTAGTTCGGGATAAAAACCTTACATATAATTCTTGCTAAGGCAAATTACGACAATTACTGCGAACTGGATAATAAAAGCACCAGTAACACTGGCTGCAGTCAGGTACTACAATAGATACGGATGTTTGGAGAGCGGACAGCCTCTTACATAGGCTTGATCATGTGCATCGTGTCTTTATCCACAAGTAGCATTTTGTGCAATCAACAACTGGAGTGCACGCAAGCAATACTGAAGCTATGTGGTTGAGCCTGAAAAAGTGTTTGAGACTTTATCATGTCTCCGACTATTCTGTAGCCGTATGGATGATTTTCTCTATCGCATGCATTACGATTTTAGAACCTCTGAACCTCTTTCTAATCTTGACAAGTTTTTGAACCACGTATAAGAAGTGTATTCACTTTATTTCCTTGGTTTTATATAATATATTTTTACTCTAAACTGATTGTTTGCTGATTGGATAATATTTCTCAGGGTCGCTTAAGGTTCGTTCAAAGGTCGTCAATGAATTAGATTCTCGCTAAAAATTCAATTCAAATGATTATCTTATATCAAGATTGTTTAAATTAAGTCGTCATGTAGTATCAGTAATTTAAATAAAAAACGTCAATGTTTAGAAAAGTTATATTTATATATAATACATAGTTGCTGGGTCGCTTTTTTTAAGATGTGCTCATTGTCATTGGAATTAGCGGTTGATATGATTCAATGACGTATTACTTTCCTATAATTAGATGAATGGAATTTTATTTTTATTTTACTCTGAATATTTTATTTAATTAAACAAACATCAAATGCATCTAGGTGTACATATATATATGGATAGACAGGCAGACTTTCATGTGGAAGTCATAAATAAAACGAAAGCATTGAAATTAACCTCTTTTTAAACAAATACTAGAGAGATATTTCTTATAGTTCAATTAAGAAGCAGTGACAATTGGAGTTCAACTGGGTTTGTTGTGAGATAGTAACTCACTGAAGAAAATGGTGTGGATGTATCGCTCAATTTCGTGTATTCGTTGAAGTTAGATATTAACACCATTGCATGCCGGTTCAGTAGTCTAGAAGTTTAAGGATTCGCGCTCGAGACTAATACGTCCTGAATTGAAATCTCGTGAGGTGGGATCCGTGGGTGAGCACTGATGGGGAGTACAGCAATAGGACGAAACCACCATCTAGTTTTTCCGGGTTTTTCATGTTAATCTATCTTCCAATGACTCATGATCTCAACTGTTGAAAATATTATAAACTAGAAAATGATTCCTTCAGATTACGCTATTCGCACAACATTCATCCAGTTGCATAAGTTATAAATTGCCTTACGTTTAACTTTTCCATTAATATTAAGGCTATTCAATTCACAACAAGTTACCTAGTAGCACAATAATGTTGAATTTGAAAAACAAAAATAATTCCATGCAAATATTGGGTTTTTTTCGCAGTGTTTTTTTACACACCTCAATGAAATAAGAGTTGCATTAGTGGCTTAAAACTATAAATTAATGTGTTGCGTCAGGTTCATTCAACTGCTAACAGTCTTATTAGTTCGTTTAAAAAGTAGAGAACGCACAAAACGTTTTCATATTTAAGGTTGATTATCATTTGTTCAACCATAATATAAGTAAAGGAATCAGTGACAAGTAGTAAATCAAAATCAAAATTCTATGTATTGAACAGTATCATTTTTTATTTATCATTAGATGATGTTTATAACTGAATGGAAACTCAAATAGTCAATATATGGACGAAATTAAACTAAATTAAGCAAAGATAGATGGTGGCTAGTAATGGAATCCAAGATACACGTTTCGTCCAGTTCGGGACTCGTCAGCTGGATGTACCTGCATTCCAGAGTTGATGTTCAGTCTAGAATTTGAATTCAGTACCGTTCGCTTCAATCGCCATCGCTTAATCCATTTACCTTCTAGGTCTAAATAGCCACTAGCTTGTGCAATGGGGTAAAGTGTAAATTCATTTTGTATTGTTTGTTTGCATCTCTCTGTCGGTGTTTACAACCGCAATAGATCGATCTTTATTTAGCATATGTGTATCCTTAACAGATTGCTTATAATGCTTATGATTTAAAACAATATACATATATACCGATAAGAGACGGATCAATTGCACTCAAAATCATCACTAAGAAGATACAAACAAACAGTACAAAATGTAATTAAACTTAGTTCCCCTAGTATTAAATCTGTCGTATGAATCAATGCAGCTAGTTGAATAAAGTTTTCCCGCATTTTTTTGTTTTTGCTATCACTTCAAAGACATATATTCTCTTAGAAATACTTATTATTATTATTATTATTATTATTATTATTATTGTATGAATATTCTTAATTGTAACACTTAATTAGCCATTTTTCAAAGTTCATTTATTAAAGCAAATACGATTATCTTTTCATATTAGATTTTCCTCTATGCCTTTTAATTATTCTAAATAAAATTACATTCTATAATTGTCTAGACAATACTTAATATTAGAATTAATTACATTTGTTATCATTATAAATTTAACCATTTCTCATTATTACATCAAGATTTTCTATTGTGTTTTGTATCTAGGATACACAATGATGATATATTCTCTTAGAAAAGTTTATAACAAACATTCTACAACTCACTTGGTATTGTTTTACTTGAATCTTCCCATTGATGTTTTAGGACTGCAATTGTTCAGCCTCTTATTGGCATATATGCATACTGTGTGTATAGCCTCGATATTGCCTTAGTCACAAGTTTTATAAGAAATGGTGGATAGTGAATAGCAGTGAAATTCAGGACGTGCATTTCGTCCTCTTTCGGACTCGTCAGCTGGATATACATTCATCTCAGAGTTGATGTTCACTCTAGGACTATCAGGACTCAGTAGCTGAGTGGATAAAGTGATGGCGTTTGAAGTGAACGGTACTAGGTTCAAATCCCAGAGTGAATATCAAGTCTGAGATGAAGGTAGATCGAGTTGAAGAGCCTCATTAAGAGCAAAACGCACGTCCTGGATTCCACTGCTAGCCACTATCTGTCTTTGCTGATAATCATTCTACAATTTATGTTTTTTTTTATCACGGAATGTTTTTAATGGAGTTTTTTTCTCTGGGCTGAATGGTTTAGTCGTAAAGCTTTCATCATTCTTTTGTCTGAAATTTGTTCTGATGTTGTCGTTCGGAAGAACGATGAAAGCTTCACAACTACACCATCCAGCTCAAAGAACAAATCTCCATCAAAATCGTCCACCTGAGCTACAAATCTTCTCCACCGTCTCAGCAATGTTTTATTTTATAACTTTTCCTGTTAACTTATTTTCGCTGAGACTATAATGAACCAATCACGTATACGATAGCAGGTCTTGGATTTTGGCGCGAAATTCACTCATCCATTTGGGTAAATAAATTTTTGGGATCATAACTGATGTCAATTTGTGATGAAAACGTTAAATCCAATTTCTAACCATAACTATCAACTGTAAATCATAATTCGAATTCAGCACACTAGTTTATAACCCATAATTATTTCTAGTTATCAAGTAGACACTCTTAAGGTCAGTCTAACGTCGCTTAAAGGTCGTTCATAAATTATTATCTCACCTTATTTTCCTTTCATTTGTTTGTTTTCTTCTTTTTTTTTAAAAACCAAAAAAAGAAGAAAAACTTCAGTTTCACTGGTTGAAATCATGAGTTAATTGAAGGTCGACCACCATGGAGTACCTGGAAGCAACCAGGTGCAACCAGGTCGCTTGTGAGATATCAACTCACTGAAGACAGTCGTGTACGGTAGCGCAACTTCGTGGATTGGTTGAAGTTAGGCATTAACACCACTGGATGCCGGCTCAGTGGTATAGTGGTTAAGTGCTCGCGCGCGAAACCAGTAGGTCCTGGGTTGGAATCCCGCGTGGTGCGGGATCGTGGATGCGCACTGCTGAGAAGTCTCACACTAAAACGAAACGGTCGTCCAGTGCTTCTAGGTTTTCCATGGTGGTCTAGCTTCAACTGACTCATGATTTCAATCTGTGAAAATTTCTAAAATCTCCACAAACCCTTTCTGATAAAACTTTAGTTTATTGTACAATTTTTAAAAGCATATTAATCAGTAAAATAAAAATCCCAATGTTCATTTAGTTATTCATTTCTTAGGATAAATCAAGTAAATAATAATAATAATCACTTATAGAAAATTATGTAACAATTTAATAAGTGTATCATTTAATGTAAATGGATTAGACATGTGATGATTTGACGGTGATAATTCTCATCTTTCTCAATAAGATTATTCATCTAATTCGATTTTAATCAAAGATGGGTTTTCGTGAATATTATAGCACGTTAATAGTTGAATTCATGAATCAATTGAAACTAGACCACGATGGAAAACTTGAAAGCACTGGACGGCCGTTTCGTTCTAGTATGAGAATCCTCAGCAGTTGTATACCGGCTCTGTGGTCGAGAAGTTAAGCGTTCGCGCCAGGTAGATCCTGGGTTTCAATCTCGCGAGGCGGGATCGTGAATGTGCACTGCTGAGACGTTCTGCATTAAGAGGAAACGGCCGTCCAGTGATTAGAATTTTGTTGACTATAACACTTTTATATTGAAATTAAAAAGAGGTTATGGTAATTGATTGCTGTTATTAAGTTGAAACCTATTCACATTATTATGAACTTATTAAGGTCAATAAATAATACCATTCACACATTGAAAAGTCTCCAAAATCTCTTTCTGTCTTAGTAATAGTCATGTACTAACTGAAGATTAGTTTCGTACAAGCTCTTGGAGGTTCTGTAATGTTTAGTACTATGTCAAGTCTGCATGGCTTATTTTAGCTTTCGGACAAACCAATAAGTTTATTGGTCTTGAGTTACATTTTGATCTTGTTAATTATTCGTTTATAATTTTGATCGTTTTGATATGAGTTAATATGTGTGTATCGTTTAATATTTTTTCATTACGTGTCTTATTTTTGTGTAGCTATAAATGTTGAGTTACGCTTTGTGAAATAGAGTTGTCTTGTGCGATCGGCTACTCAGTTATTTTTTATCGAATCGTTTGTCTGGAGTAATGTGTGTATGAGATTTAACTTATTTTATATCATTATGCTCTAACGCGAATGAAATCAAGGATTATGTACATGAGTAGCCGGTATGTATATTTCATTAACATCATAAGGTCGAATCGGAGTCAGGTCAACGGGCCATTAGGGTTCCAGTAAAATGCCACAACCAATAAAGTTCAATCATTTTAAATGAAAAGTGAATAACAAATAACATTGAACGATTAACGATCAATAAAGAATATATCATAAAGTGTGATCATTCAATCATTTGTAGTTTTCATATAAAAAATAGAAACGGTGCAGTTTAACTAAACTGAAAAATATTGATTTTACATACAGAATATACAGTATGGAACAAACAATAATAATTGAAATATGGGTAATTTATTTTATCTTCTCATAGATAATATTAACTATTGAAGCTAATGATGGAGGTAGTCTACCAAGAAGTACAACTTGTATTGTAGAAATAACAGTATTAGATGAAAATGATCATTCACCTGAATTACATTTTGAACCAGCACATTTAACAAATTATGCATTAGTTCCAGAAAATGAAAAACCTGGTCGATTAGTTGCTGTATTTACTGCACAAGATAAAGATAGTGGAGATAATGGTCGTGTAAGTTGTCGTTTAGCCGAAACAAGAAAATGGACATTTGATACACAAAATAAAGAAAAATTAGAAAGTTTATTATTAAATCCAACTGAAATTTTATTCAGTTTACAACAAATGCATATGCCTTTTTCAATTATGTAAGTATATTTGTTTATAAGATTTAGACTTTATAATTATTTAATGATCAAATGTGTTAAGATGGTGATTGAAGCTAGTCAACAGGAAACCCTAGATTCGGGTTTCGTGCTACTTGGCACTCGTCAAAAAAGTGTGCCTGTAATCTTTAGGGGACTGGTGACCCCTGACAGGTTTGATCCCGTGTCACCCAGCCTCACAGTCAGAGACGTTATCACTGGACTATCTGGGCCGCGAACGACCTCCTGTAGGACTGAGATGTAATCACAATCGGTTTATCACGGGGGGATCAAAGTCACGTGCATCAAGCAGTTCTTAGTGGAGATCGAATGTTATCGATCAAGTTGCACTAGTAAGGTCTCTGACTGTGAAGCCGGGTGATACGGATCGAATCCGTCAGGGATCACCAGTTCCCTCAAAATTACAGGTACACCTTGTTGACGAGTGCCATGTATCACGAAACCCGAGTCCAGGGTTTCCTGCTGACTACCTCCAACCACCATCTTATTTCAACATAGTTCTCACAATGTTGAGTCACTTAGACTAGTGGCCATATTTCAACTTGGTCGATAGTTTTCGATCTGCATTAAGAAGGATTTGACACACATGACATTGATCACCACCCAGTGATCAATCAATTGTGATCAATTAAATGTTTTAATAAAAAAACAAAACAAGACGTATGAAAATGTACACAGTCAATGAGTTTCTCACTAGGATGAAGAAGCTGTTCAATGCTTTTTGATTTTTAATAGTTGTCTAAGATTAGTCTTTGATAAAAACCATCATTGTATTACATTGTTATTTATTCCAGTAGAGTAAATATGTAAAAATATTGTGGTTATCTGATTTTGAGATGATGGAGAAGGTTTGTAGCTCAGGAGGATGATTTAGATGGAGTTTTGTTTTCTGAACTCGATGGTTCGGTCATAGAGCTTTAATCGCTCTTCTGAACAATATCACCGACATAAACTTCAGATAGAAGAATAATGAAAGCTCAAAGACCTAACTATCCAGCTCATAGAACAAAACTCCATCAAAAACTGTGGCTATAAATTAACACATTGAATATTGAATTATTTCATAGATATAAACTAACAACTGCTTCCAGTTTTGATCGTGAATTCATTTCAAAAATTACAGTTTGGATAACATGTTCAGATTATGGTATTCCACCAAGAAATAGTACAGGATCAGTAGCTGTTAGAATTTCCGATGTAAATGATGAACCGCCAATATTTAGTCAAACACATTATTACTTTAATATTAATGAAAATACTGAAATAGGAACAATAATAAACAAAATCAATGCAACAGATCCTGATGAAGGTAAATTATTAAAAAAATTATGAATATTATTTCTTATTCACTTCGTATTGTTTGGCTTGTGTCTTCCCATTGAGGTTTAAGACTGCGATAGAACAGTCTCTTATTGGCATATGTGCATACTGTGCGTATGACTCAATATTGCTCAATCCACAAGCTTTTTGTAAGGAGTGATGGATAGTGACTATCAGTGGAATCCAGGACGCGCGTTTCGTCCTGTTTGGGACTCGTCAGCTGGATGAACCTGCATCTCAGAATTGTTATTCACTCTGGGACTCGAACCTGGCACCATTCGCTTCAAACACCATCGCGTTATCCACCCAGCTACTGAGTCCTGATAGCCACTTGCTTGTGCAATGGGGTGAATTTAAATTCACTTGGTATTGTTTGGCTTGTATCTTGCATCGTCCCAAATAGGACGAAACGCGCGTCCTGGATTCCACTGCTAGCTACTATCCATCACTGCTTACAAAAAAATATTATTTCTTAGGTTTAATGTATTTATATCATAAAATTTAAGATTCAGTATAACATAAATGTGTTTACTTTGTTATTGCAACTGTAAAAGTAATTTGTTCACTGCAATGTATTCATGTTGTCATTAACAGCCGGTGAATATATTAAGGTTCAAAACTTTAGGTGAATTAATGGTGTGCTGGTTACAATTAATTGATGATTTAGAAAGATAAAAACCTACCGACTAAATTTCATTTTCATTTAATCAATTCAATTTTTCATACAACAAACAATAATCAATCTGCCATCCTCTTCTCCTTTGATGGAAAATTTACTATTTAAGACAAAGTTTATCAAAAACTGGAAGTCATCAGCTGTAAAATCATTGAAAACCAACTGGAAGCAGACAGTTATTTTTTCCTTGATTGAGATTTTTGATCACTGCATAAACGGCATCTCGTACAGAATTGAATGCATAACTTTTAAACGAAACACAGAAAACAGCAGCTTCATACAGGGATCCACCAGTTAACATTTTCCATGGTAGTCAGTTTATGTGACATAGCGATTACAATTCATGTTATTGAATCAGTAATTATTAAGGACTTGATTTTTTAAAATAAAAAAACATTTAATACGTATATGGTATCCATAATGGATTGTACCATTATTTCATACATATTGGGAGTTAAACAATATGTAGTAAGGATATTAGATATTTATTGCTATATCAGAAGTTTGCCTGGGGTTAGAAGTATGGAATGTGTGGCACTGATTTACTCATATGGAGATTAAACACTGAAGGTGGAATTCGAAAGCTTCCGTATTCATTTTTTAAGGGACAGCGAGTGCATGTGAATGCACTCCTATGGTTGAGAAAAAGCGGGGTTTCCTAAGACGTGACTTCGAATGTGATGAAATGGCTAGATCAAAGACAATACTAAAAGGAACGTATCCAGCGACTAAGTTGGTGTCTCTATACAAGACTAAATACTCATCGAGACAGTCAAATGCAGATAAATATCCGCCTTCTGTTAACTCCGATTGTGTTTCACCAGTTGACATGTACATGTCAAATCACATGAGTCAGAAGAACAGAAAGAATGGTTTGTGTCTGCATTTTCAAACATATACTACATAGATGAGATTAAACAGACCGAAGGTTTTCAATAGTGTAATTGCTTGTCATTCACTTGACACTGTGCATGGTGCTGAATTTGTGAAATCTTTTAAGGTAATTAACATACAAATGTATTCGAAACTGTAACGCTTTGCCAAAGCTGTTGCAATAAAAAAAATTAAAACCATATTTTTGTAGCCCGATGACCTTATTTTTGTGAAATTATTGTTTTTATATTTTCATATACTTTAATCAAAATCTTAGTATCATCTTTCTTACTTCTAAGCTTTACTCAACTAGACTTATTACATCATCTTGTTTCTAGGAGAAAATATATTTTTTTCTTTCTGTACTCTTCTCGAATATTCATATACTTAACTTATAAATAAGTAAACATTTGAACAATTTCAATTTCTCCTCATTATGATCTCTTAATGGTATTCTATTATCATTTTTTAACTCAGTTCATTCCAGACATTTCTGATATAAAGTATCCATTTCTGTTTTAATGATTAACACTATGGTTTTAAGTTGTATGCAACTGATAAGAATCCATAAAATAAGTTATTTCATGTTATTCTGATATAGTATTTGTTCTTTTTTCAATCAAATAGAGAATATAAGACAGAAAACTGCTTTATATAATTAGAAAGCTTACAGCAATCATCTTTTTAATATTCAGGAAACTGATGTTTTCAGTGGGACTCGATTTTAATATTACACTTTCATGATGTTACACTCAGAGACCTTGTAATAGAGCTATACTGATTTTAAAGAACTATCTGATAACTTTGTGATAACTAAAGTCATTCTTTCTAGTTTGTTGCGCTATTCAATTTCTGTTAGTCACATCATTATTGACATAGTGATGATCATTGTCCCGTGTTAGTGAAATCAAGTCTCATACTTCCTAACACAAATCAGCACTGTATTTATGCAATATTGAAAGTGGTAAAATTCTTGATGGATACATTTCTTATAATGTATTGATTATCATTACAATGAAGATTTATTTAAGTTGTAAAGGTAAGAAAGCCTTACTAATTAGTCATTAAATCAACGTCAATGACTATTTCTTATTTATGATATAATTACTTACTTACTTACGCCTGTTACTACTAATGGAGCATAGGCCGCCGACCAGCATTCCCCAACCCACTCTATCCTGGGCCTTCTTTTCTAATTCTATCCAATTCTTGTTCATTTTTCTCATGTCTATCTCCATTTCTCAAAGTAATGTGTTCTTTTGTCTTCCTCTCCTCCTTCTCTTCCTTTGACCTTGAGGATTCCATGTGAGAGCTTGTCTTGTGACGCTGTTGGGTGCCATCCTCAATGTGTGGCCTATCCACTTCCAGTACTTCTCTCTAATTTCTTCCTCTGCTGGTATCTGGTTTGTTCTTTTCCACAGTAGGTTGTTACTAATAGTATCTGGCCAACGGATCCGAAGTATTTTGCGTAGACAATTGTCAATAAACACTTGTATCTTCTAGATGTTGGCTTTCGGAGTTCTCCAGGTTTGTATGTGACTGAACGTACAGTTATCAAACACTGTTATACTTAAAGGAAGTATATGTATTCCGTCATATAACCAGAATCAGTTTACACCATTTTTTTAAAATATGAATAAATATATTACTATATTCTAATTACAATCTAAATTAACTGCATTCACAAATAATTATCTACAATGTTTCACTCTATACTTTCACTTTAATAATGATAGGTGAAAATGCTAAATTAACATTTTGGTTAAGTGGACAAAATGCAAATTATTTCGATGTAAATAAAGTTACCGGTTATTTAACAGTACAAAAATTATTAGATAGAGAATTGATAAATGAATTACGTTTTCAAATTCATGCTGCAGATAATGGAATGCCAAGTTTAAATTCTAGTGCTGATATAACAATAATTATTCAAGATGTTAATGATAATCCACCGAGTATATTGAATAAAATAGAATTTTATATATTAGAAAATCATACAGCTTGTAAGTTTTGTTTCATTATATTTCTATTGTATACATTACTAAATTGATAATATTTGTAGAATGTCTGTAAAATTTCTTACTTACTTAAGTCTGTTACACCTAATAGAGCATAAGTCGCCGACCAGCATTCACCAACCCATTCTGTCCTGGGCCTTCCTTTCTAGTTCTATCCAATCGTTGTTTATTCTTCTCATGTCTGTCTCCATTTCTCGGAGTAATTTGTTGTTTGGTCTTCCTCTTCTCCTTTGACCTATAGAATTCCATGTGAGAACTTGTCTTGTGTCTCAGTTCGGTGCTTTTTTCAATGTGTGTCCTATCCTCTTCCAGCATTTCTTCCTGATTTCTTCCTCCTCTGGAATCTACTTTCTTCTGTCCCATAGTAGGTTGTTGTTGGTAGTGTCTGTCCAACAAATCCGAAGTATTTTGCGTAGACAACTGTTAATAAACACCTGTATCTTCTGGATGATGGCTTTCCTAGTTCTCCATGTCCCCCCCTCCATATAGTAGAACTGTGTTGACATTTGTATTGAAAATTCTGACCTTGGTATTGGTTGGCAGTTGTTTTGAGTTCCAGATATTCTTCAGTTGTAGACATAATGCTCTTGTTTTGCGGGTTCGCGCCTTCATATCTGAATCAGATCTATCGTGTTCATCAATGATGCTGCCCAGATATGTGAAGGTTTTTAAATCCTCTCAAGCTTCTCCGTCAATTGTCATTTGATTGTTGCATTCACGTAACTTTGTTATACACATAACTGAATATATATGTGTATATATTTTCAGTGATTATTCATTCAAATGAATTGAATACAAAAAGTCAAAACATTATGGTATTATACGTGTTCAGTAGTTAAAATTAGGTTGTATATTATCGATGTAATTAGTTTTCAAACTCAAAGTTACGTTCATTGACGAGCGTCAGTAGAAAACAAAATTTGTGGAATTGAAATATAACGGTTGCTCAGTAATTAATTTTTTAAAATGATTCTAAAAAAAATAGTGTCACTGTATCCTTCAATATACGATAGATTTCGACAGTCGGATATTCTTAAATGGACAGCAGTTTTTGTTCAGTCTAAAACTACAAGAATTCGGCAAACAATTTATCAATGTAAATCTATAGAATATGGATAATGGAAAATAAAATGTAACAGCTTAATTAAAAATATTAAAACAAACTGAATAAACGAAATAAACCGATAGAGAGTCAGTATATTATTGAAACGCATTATGAATGTAGCTCTGTAAAACGATGTCTAAATCCACTGTGAGTCAAGTAAACTTATGTGAGAACTTAAGCTTAAATCCACTGCTCTATCAAAGTCATAATAACTAGCAGACTGAGATTTATGTGCTGCCATAGATCTGAACAACATCTATTTATCAGTTTACATCTGTATGGATGTGAAAATAGAAGTGTTCATACCATTCATAATATAACTAAATAAATGAGTACCGGAATGATTACAGGAGAGTTGGAAAACCCTTACTCCAAACCAGTGGTGCACATGGGCATCGGAATCGTGATGGAACAAATGGCATGTGATCCTATTGTTGATCACCGGTTACTATGGGGATACATCTGTGGACTAGACCTTCGGGTCAAAGGCTTGGGATTTGGACCCCTAAGAAAACTGATTGCTTCGGTTTGGGCACTCGGTCAGTATCACAGCCCTCACATAAATCATTTATAACTGCTACTGGCCTCATTGTTATTGTGTGGTCCATATGTATTTGGTGCCCCCCTTGTACTAATGTTTATGTGTTCAAATAAATAAATATATGTCTGAATTTAAATATATGCTACAGAGGTTTATTTAGCCAAGAGGTGACTTCTGATGATTCTATTATCTGTAAAAACAAATATGTATGTAAGTACCTATTATATGCTTGTCATTCATAATAGCAAAAAGAAAACAAATTAAGCAAACCTACACAAACAGTATTAAATAAGTTAGGTGATGTTATCTTATCTGAAACCAATGAGGTTTTCAGTGTTCTCTTGGTATATATTGAAACCTTCAAAGCATGACTATCCAGCTTAAAGAAAATTGTAGTACCAACAGGATGTTCTTGGATTCCATTGTTGATAATCAATCAAAGGTTCTAATTTCGTGTCTTTCGCTTCAAACATCAACACCTTATCGACTTAACTATTGAGTACAGATAGCAACTCATTTGTTCAATGGTTATGAATTTTAACTTATTTTTTGTAATTTTTTGGAGCTTAAATATCTGTGTTTGTGTCTCAAAGTGAATATAAATACTAAATTGCAAGTGAATTTAGCTAAAGAGCCCAAAAAGAAAACGGGACGAAATGTACATCCTAGACTCCACAGCTGACAACATCCCATATTCTCTATATGTATTTTATTATGTCAATAGTCAAGTATCATGCTAGTATACATTAAATGATTTCTATTAACTTCATATTTTTCATTTTGTTCACTTATATGTTTACTTATTATTTATTCATTTTATTTAGCATTGGCTATTGGTAAAATTACTGCATATGATGCAGATATTGGTCGAAATGCCGAAATAACTTTTACATTAATTCAATGTATTGCTTATGGATTGAATACTTTCAATAGTTCAGATAGTATAGTTCATGAATCATATGAAAATTATTTGAGCAATAAGAAAAATTTCTCACAATCCCTTGAAATTATGTATACGTAAGTTAATGTAATGATGAATGAATTAAATATTTTGATAATTATTCATTTTTACATGAGTTTCAAATGAAGCTAGGCTGGATTCCGTAAGGATCGGTCATGCATAGACCGAATCGCGACAATAAGGATCATCGTTAAGCAATTAATTTAATGGAACTCATCATTATACATCAAATTCCTTGATTATGATAAAGCATTCGGTAGTGTGGATAGGAGAATATTACGGAAACATCTTCGACACCACGGAGTCCCTGAGAAGATTGTCAACATTATCTGAAACCCAGTGCACAGTGCATAGGGCAAAGTGTTGCATAGAGGACAGCTGACAGATGCATTCCAAGTAAGGATCGGGGTCAAACAAGGCTGTTTACTTTCCTCCTTCCTCTTCTGGTGGTCGACTAGATTATGGAGACCTCGACATCTGACGGAAAACACGGAATACAATGGAGAGCTCGTAATCAATCAGGCAATTTTAATTTAACTAGGTCGCTTAATAATCATACTTGATTACGATGAAACACTGCCATTCCCACAACTTGGAGAACACGGATGACTGATATAAGTGGAAAGTTGTTCAACACGAAAACAGGATAACAACTATAGTCGAAAATTAGAAAAGTCACATATATGAAAAATGCTCAGAACTATAACAAATCACATACTGCATATCATGCTATACATAGTTCACGTTAATCTAACACAAAGGATATTATACCATATAAAATATCCAACTGGAAAACAGATACAAATACTACACTATGTGTAATCATCATATTAATAATTAAAAATGAACAAGAATCACAATGAGTTAAAAATGCAATTTTACCTTTTCATCCCATCACATCATTGACATGATTAAATACAACCACTTATTCTTCATCAACTTAAATTTCCCAAGATTCCATCTCTGAGTATTTGAAGATACTGTTCAGTTGGAAATCACTTTCTATATCGAACTATTTTCGAAAAGAACACCCACTATTTAGAATTTCAAATTCATATTCTTGCGAATATTTCATATTACTTACAATATCCGATAAGATTATTTGAAGAGACTAGAATTTATCTCCAATTCTGATAGACTTACCAACATAAACTCAGTTAGGTTAACACACCATCAGTTTAAATACTTATTCTACTGATATGATCATGTGTTAGTAGAAAACTGGCTTCAGCTCATCAAACGTTATGTCTCAGTGGAAGTCTTAATTTTTTTTGTTTTTGAATATTTGCTGCTTACATAAGTGTTAAACAATAATCTTATAGTTGCCATAACAGAATGAAAATACTAAGCAATTTTACTATCGATTTAATGCTTAGAAAATCCTTTTTTTATCATAACCAGATTATCACAATTACATAAACAAATGTATTCACAACTTGAGCTATTAAAATTACATAAGTTTGTAGATTTCAATAAGGCTTCAATAAACCTAGGCATTCACCTTAGACAACCATTATACAAGATCAAAAATATTGTTTTAAAATTAAAATCGAAGCATCGTCACGCAAATTCTTTTCAAAATAAGCATCTATTAAGAGTTGTATACTTTAAAGATAACTCCATTAGAGGACTTATTGAACTAGAGAAACATCGGATATTGTTATTGTTTATCAACTGGATCCAATCAAAATACACTTTTCTTAAGCCTTGCCCGGCCAACTATGGAGAATGAGAAGATTAAAAATGAGTCTATAGGTATATTGCCGAAATGGATAAATAGTTTGCACAACTCTAGTGTGTTCATGTGTTACTAGATTGAGCTTGACAAAGATATGTGTGCAGTGATCTTAGCTAGGCTAACAGTTTGCTTAATCGTACTTTTTTAAACTCGATGTACTTATAATTTACTTATATAACAAGCACTGAATCAGCTTGTTCTAATGATCATGTTTGTGAAATGTTTTCTTTAGATGTTTTATTAGTTTCATTTACTTTTATGTTTCTAATGAACGTTCTGTACAATTGAAATCTAACCACGTGATTGGTTAACCTTCTCTATGTACCTATCTTGGTAGATAGATTCTATGTCGATATACTCAGTGACTGCCGACTTATCTGAAGTCCATACTTTTCAAATGAAGCATTATTTCCAAGTAGCGCAACACATAAAAAAGAACCCATTTGACCTATAAATCTTTTTTATCATTTGAAATCGATTACTCATTATGACTCACTAATCTTTGCATACCTCTGTTTTACCCACGATAGTATATGATTTGCTTAGCATTGCAGTAATATACAACCTCCATTAAAAAATCAAGGTTTATTGAATAGATTTTTATCTTAATTTTAGGACTCACTTGTATTTAGTATAGATGATTTTATACATATTTATACTAAAAATATTGACATGGGAAAGTGAAACTTATTGAGTTCTATCAGAAGGGGTTTTTGTGGATATTATAGTAACATTTTTAATAGTTGAGATTATGAATCAATTGGAGCTAGACCACCATCGAAAGGCTGAAAGCGCTAGACGGCCGTTTCGTCCTATTTTGGGACTCCTCAGTAGTGAGCATCCATGATGCCACCTCGTCAGATTCGAACACAGATCAAAAATCCTGTAGCTGTCTTCATTTTTAGATATGCTTATTGTCATGAGAATTAGTGGTTGATATGATTCAATGACGTATTACTTTCTTATAATTAGATGAATGAAATTTTATTTTTATTTTACTCTGAATATTTTATTTAATTAAACAAACATAAAATGCATCTAGGTGTACATATATATATGGATAGACAGGCAGACTTTCATGTAGGAGTCATAAATAAAACGGAAACATTGAAATTAACCTCTTGTTAAACAAATACTATAGAGATATTTCTTGGAGTTCCATTAAGAAGCAGTGACAATTGGAGTTCAACTGGGTTTGTTGTGAGATGGTAACTCACTGAAGAAAATGGTGTGGATGTATCGCTCAATTTCGTGTATTCGTTGAAGTTAGACATTAACACCATTGTATGCCGGTTCAGTAGTCTAGAAGTTTAAGGATTCGCACTCGAGTCTAATAGGTCCTGAATTGAAATCTCGTGAGGTGTTATCGTGGAGTCACAGAGCTGAGCAATCCTACAATAAGACGAAACGACCATCCAGTCTTTGCAAGTTTTTTTTCATGACAGTCTAGTTTCAATTGACTTATTAAGTTTAATTTAGATTAATAAGTAGTCATAATAACTCATCAATGATATAACATATCATACTTACTAATTATATAATTATATAAAATGCATCACTTTTTTTTTCATTCAAACTTAATAATAACAATAACATTTTATATGAATATCTAATGAACCAATTAGTAAATTCATTCAGGTGAAACAATTATAATAATCAATAAATCTGTTGTACAATAACTAACCCATCCAAGTATTCAATATAACCTTGTATCCAAGTGGTGTTTTATTTATTTATTTAAATCACTGATTTAAATAGAGATTACTTATAAAAGAGGAAGTATAAATCCATTTGATTATAGAATCATTGTTGCATTTATTCTTATTTAGTGTAAAAATAAATATATTTTGTATGATAATGATTTACCAGTTTGTATAATTAGAATGGATTATGTATTTGAAATATATAGAATGAATTATTATTATATTCTATTTTGTGTATTGAATGAATTAGAGTTTTTTTAGCGAGTTAGTTGTTTACGGGATGGAGTCGCTAACCCCATGCCCAACCCACCTTCTTTATCCGGGCTTGGGACCGGCATTAGCCTCGAAGGAGCCTCAGGTGGAGTTATTTAAATGATTGTCAAGTGTTTCCAGATATTCTATAGTGATCTAGATTCAATTGACTTATGATTTCAACTATTAAAAATTATTATAATATCTACAAAAATCCATTTGGATATTTATCATTATATGATTAGATATTTAAAAGATTAATATTTGAATGAGGAATGTTATTTTCAAGGAATTCTTTTCAGATTCCTACAATCCAAATGATCAGGTTTAAGGGTAAAGTGAATCGTTTAAAGCATGTGAATTTATATCACAGTAAGAGGTTCTTAAGAATTCTAATGGAGTGTATTCAGCTATTGAGTTGACATATGATATAGAGAGTGATGGTAGAATAGACTTTTTGGACTTTCTCTTAACTAAGGTGTATCAATAAAAAAGAATTTAAGAATAAAAAATACCAGGATTGGGCAATATACATATTTTCTTTGCTTTATAACTCTACAGTTCAAACGAAATCTGACCAAAACTCTTAGTTATCGAATACACACTATATGTCCTATGGATATAGTTGAAGATGAGCTAAACACTTTGTGTAATACACCCGAGAACTACGATTAGTGCTATTTACGCGCCCAATAGAGAAACTGAGGTTACAAGATGAGTTTCCTAGAATGACCATCTCATTTTGTATTTATCAGTTCGACTGCTCCTGTGGAGCAGGTTATATTGGTATGGTGGAGAAGATTTGTAGCTCAGGTGGATGATTTTGGTGGAGTTTTGTTCTCGGAGCTGGATGGTTTGGTCGTGGAGCTTTCATCGTTCTTCTGAACGACATCATCAGCATAAACTTCAGATAGAAGTTCTATCTGAAGTTATATTGGTCGAAGTTCTAGGAATCTACATTTTCGTGCTCGCAAACACCTCCTTGCGTGACTAAGCAAAGGTCTAGTGAAGAAAGTGAACAGTTCGATATTGACTTATTTAGTGCAAACTGGTCATAATGCCAGTATAAACCAATCCTTTTCAATTATTTGTTTAGTCAGTAATTTTCGCCAATGCTTTCCATGCTTATAGTTTTTCAAACAGCCGAAGTAGTAGCCATACTGGTGAAAAAAACCGGAGCTTCGAGTACAAATGGAATATCATCAACCCCTTCTCCTCTCTTCAAAGCCAATTTTTTCAATAGTAATCTTCACTTTTGAATGAACTAATTTGAATATTGTGCTTACGACGTTTCGTAGTGAATTGTAATTGTCTCTGTTATCTTTATTCACAAATCTTTGTATTATTATTGTTATCATTACAATTGGCTTAACATCATTGCTAATCTCTCCATTGTCATATATTTATATTGTCCTAGTGGAAAACTTATCTGAAATATTTATATTATAGTTTTTATTGATTTGGAATAAGTTGTACTATAATGAAATGACATTTTTCATTAAGATAATATGAACTTCGACTTAATGTATAACTTAATTAATTGTATGAATAAGAAAACAAACAAACAAATTTACAGACTGAACATAAAATAGTCGGCAAGGATAGTTATTGATGGAGTTTTGTTCTCTGAGCTGGATGGTTTGGTCGTGGAGCTTTGATTGTTTTTCTGAACGACATCATCAGCACAAACTTCAAATAGAAGTGAAGTGTTCGAATTTGTGCATATGCACAGATATAGGAACAAAAATTAAAACTATGGGATGCACAACCAGAACAAAAAATAAGCAATGACAAATTTAAGGTCAATGAGAACCAATCAAGATCGAGGTGTACAGAACAAGCTGTGAAACGTATATGGAGAAATCCTAACACTTCACTTCTATCTCAAGTTTGTGCTGATGGTATTGTTCAGAAAAACGATCAAAGCTCCACGACCAAACCATCCAGCTTAGAGAACAAAACTTCATCAAAATCATCCACCTGAGCTACAAATCTTCTCGATCATCCTAAGAATAGTTAGATAATTGTGACTTAATTCCATTCACTTATTTTTATCTAAAAAAATCAGTTATATTTTTATTGAATTTTAAATTATGTTTATTTTTGTGTTTAATCATTACTTTTTACTTGAATATTTTTAGTTTCCCCCATGAATATCCATTACTTTCTGCACATAGTAACAAAGAATAAGTTTATATACTTTTTAGTATTTGCACAATATTGTGTATTACTTTATGTGATTGATATAAAATAGATAATAAAATACAATCCTCTTTTATTATAATAAATGGACTATGAATATGGGATTAGAAACTACCATAAGAAATGCTATAGATATTGACTTTGGGTGTAAAAACAAAACAAATTTCATTATTGATTAGCAATTATTCAATATTTACTTAACATATTTTTGTTGTAAATTAATTTTATATAAACTATTTTGTACAGGATTAACATATTTGTGTATTTTTTACTCGGTTATGAATGACATAAGAACTGGAACAAATACGCTTAAATCCATAATTTCCAAATTCATATTACCAGAGTGAGAGTAATCAAGGGATTAAGTTTGAGAATAATCGAATCTAGAAACTTATTTACTTTCGCCTGTTACTCCCCGTTCAGGAGCATAAGCCGCCTAACATCACTATCTATCCAACCCTGTCATGGGCAATGCATTACATCTCTTTCCAGTTGTTATTCATACTTTTCATATCTGCTTTTATTTCCCAACGTAATATGTTCTTTGACCTTCCTCTTTTAAACTTCACTTCAGGATTCCAAGTTAGAACTTGTCTCGTGATGCGGTTTGATGATTCCCGTAATGCATGTCCAATCCACTTCCAATGTTGTTTCCTAAATTCTTCTTCAGCTGAAAGCTGGTTCGTTCTCTCCTTCAAAATGTTGTTACTGATGTTATCAGGCCAACGGAGATTCAGTGTCTTACGTAGACTATTTATAAATAGGACATTTTCGATTATGGTTCTGGTAAATCTCCACGTTTTGACTCCATACAGTAGGATTGTCTTGATGTTTGTACTGAAGATTCTGAACTCGATGTTGGCTTGGAGACAGTTGTTTTGAGTTCCTTATTAGTGTTCTTTGACCTTCCACTTTTCCGCTGCCCTTCAAGATTCCAAGTTAGCACTTGTCTCGTGATGCAGTTTAATGATTTCCGTAATGTATATCCTATCCATTTCCATCGTCTTTTCCCAATATCCTCTTCATCTGAAAGCTAGTTTGTTCTCTCTCACAGTAGGCTGTTGCTGATGGTGTACGACCAATCTAGAAAGTAGTATTGAATAAATAATAAACATATCTGAGTCAATTTAATTGATTTTGAACTATAAGTTATGTTTTGTCCAGTTAATCTCAACTTGAATAACTTTATACAACAGTTAGTAAATACATGAACTAATATCGTATCTTCGTTATTATCCCATTAAATATTTCACTGTATATTCTAAGTATCATGTATATAATCTAAACATTATTCATTTAGTAGTGAATACAACACAATAACCAAACCTGATTTAAATTATCTCCTAAACTTTATTATTATTTACCTAACTTATTCCGAATCAATGAATGACGCTTGTTCAATTAAATATTATTCAATTATTTCATTGAATTATTTAATTTTATAGATAAATGATAAATGATTTATTGAATTGTAGAAGATAGACAGTTGGATACAGAATAGATTTATTAACCTTTTCTTTTTCTTTTTATTATTTTCGAATTAAAAAAGAAAAAAAAAGAAAAGAGAGAAAAAAGAGAGAAAAGGAGGGAAAAGAAATCAAAACAATGATATTTATTTTAGATAATAATTAACACGTAAAGTTTGTTTGTTTGTTTTTAAACAAAAAGTTGGAATTAATAAATTTGAATTAATATGTACAAAGAATTGTAAACAAACAAACAAAAAGTATCGCATTGATTCATCATTTAGTGTGAAGTATTGATTGATAGTTTGTAAGTTCACTTCATAGTTATTGTTGAATCATGATGAAGAAATGTATCAGTATCACAATGAATATCATTGATAGTGTCATGTGTTGTAATAATCTTATTATCATGCTCACTTCAATTTTTTTTATCATGATATGAATTATTCAAATATTGAAATGATAAAGAAGATTTGTAGCTTAGATGGATGATTTTGATGAAGTTTTGTTCTCTAAGCTGGATGGTTTGATCATTTAGAAGTATGATGAAAGCTTCACGATTAAACTATCCAGCTTAGAGAAAAATATATTCCATCAAAAAGTATTCAATGTGAATTTATTTCTGAATATAGTTGTTGATTACAATTGTGTAAACATGTGTCGTTTGAGATTTCAATTGATTGATCATGTATAACTTTGATTTGTTTTTGGCTCGTATCTTCCCATTGAGGTTTAAGACTGCAACTGGGTTCGAATCCAAGAGTGAACATCAACTCTGAGATGCAGGTACATCCAGCTGACGAGTCCCAAATAGGACGAAACGCTCGTCCTGGATTCCACTGCTAGCCACTATCCATCATTGCTTACAATAATCGTTTTGTCTTAAGAAGTGTCTTTTTAAATGCAATGCGATATGACGGGAAGAAAAGTCAAAATTAGATTGATTTACTTATTATGATTATTATTTAAAATTACTTCCATTTTGATCCAATATGGTAATTATTCAGTGTAATATTTAGTTTTGTTTTCTCGTATGATAGTTCTTTCTGTATAACATGCGATATTCTTATATTCAATGGACATGAACTATACTCAGCATATGATTTGTTATAACTCTGGGTATTTTTCATATATGTGACTTCATCTTAATTATTAATCAAAATGGGTGTACGAATCAATATATAGATGAGTACATTTTCAACTTGGGTTGTCTCCGTCGTGTTTTGGGGGTTAATAAATTTTCACTTATACCTGTCTTTCTGTTCTTACTTTAGCGTCGTGGGAATTGCAAAGGTCTATCGTTCGAGTATAAGTGATAAGCATCAATGACACAACAATCAGCGATGATCAGATATAGCAAGTAGTATTCAAATGATAAAATATATCATAGTCATTTTAGTCAAAATACTGATTACTCAATGTTTGAATAATCTTTATTTATTTGTATAACTTATAGTATGAATTTATTTGTATTCATTGTTTTTATATAGATTTTTTATTGCCAAAGATGGACAAATCTATTTAGGTAGATCAAAATTAGATCGTGAATTATATCCATTATATGAATTAACAGTACGTGTTGAAGATCAGGGTACACCAAAATTATCATCTACAACAATTGTTTTAATACATATATTAGATGTGAATGATAATACACCACAATTTATCTTTCCATCAATTAGTAATAATACTGTTTATGTACGAAAAGAAACAAAGTAAGTTCATCCATGTGATTACATAAATGTTATATATATGAATTAACTAATAATCCTTCGTTAGATAAGTAAAAGTTGATTGAAGTTCAGTATTATGACTCAATTGAAAAGTGTAACTATAGAGAAGACTCTCATTATTTTCATTGTTAACACTGTTAAAAAGAACTCCACTGAACTTTTAACGAATACGATGTATCCAACAAATTTGTCTTGATTAATACGAGCCATTAAATAAAATAATAATCAATTGTTTTCAAGTGAATAACTTTGGCATTTCTAGTGAAAATTGAGTTTCAATCACATCAAGAGTAAGATAATCACCAATGATAACTTTTAGTGATTGCCTCGTTACATCAAACAATGAGTCACAAACGTTCAATATTGAGGAGTCTCGAGTTCAAGACCAATAGATGCCGCTTTCATAGTCTGATGGTTAAACGGTAGCCGTGAGACTCGAAACTCTTGTGTTCGTACTGCAGTAAGGTCGTGGATGAACTCTGACAAAGTTTTGGACTAGGATTAAACGGCTATCAAAAACCTCCTAGTTATCATTAGTTGTCTAACTAATATCAGTTTTTAATGTAAACTATAAAATTCCAGAAATTCCAAAAATCCTTTATCGTAACAATACAGAAAAAATATCTATTAATTTTTGATGCTCAGTTTTTTTTCCAGAAAATAACAATGTTTTATTAAAAGTATTTTCAATCTATATTATTTACCATAGATCATGTAATTCAATATATCAGTGTAGTGGTTGTGGAGATTATTAAGTTTTCGATTGAGATCATGAGCCGATTGATGTCAGACCACCACTGAAAACCTGGATGCACTGGACGGCCGCTTCGTCCAATTGTGGGACTCCTCGGCAGTGCGCATTCACGATCTCGCTCATGGGATTCGAACCCAGGGCCTTCAGTCTCGCGAGCGAACAATTAACCTACTAGACCATTGAGCCGGCACCCAATGGTATTAATGTCTAATATCAACCAATCCACGAAGTCGCGCAAACATCTTCTATTGTACTGAGGTTATATACCTGTCTCTACCAGATACAGATTAGCTCCACTAGTCACGGCTTCTCATTAGAACTCCGAGAATTCCCTCACGAAGTTAATCACTAGTGATCTCAATCAACTAATTCAATATATGCCCATAAACATATATTAAACATTTTCATTTCAAATAATAATAAACTAGACATACATACAAATCAAATTGTAAACTGAATATAAAATACAACGTTTAAGAACTTTTATCTGTCTCATATTTCAATAAAACAATAACAAAATATTAGATAAATTTATTGGAATAAGTAAATAAATCATTACGCTTCATTTAACAGTTCCCAACCACGGTAGATAAGTTAGACATATATATATATATATATATATATATATATATATATATATATATATATATATATATATATACATAAGTACTGGTTACGTTAATTCACTAATCAAGGCTTTAATCTATAATATTTATTCATTCGTAATTCCGCTTTATATGTAAAACTAATGAGTCTAATTAATTACTAATTAATTACTGTCAAATGATATAAATGTAATAAGACTAATAGGTGTCCTAAATTATAATCAAGATAAGTTCATCCATCATCATATAAGATTTTTTCTTTTTTCCCTTTATTTAAAAGATAAAAATAAAACAACAAAAGGAATTTTATAATTAATGAAAGTTTCTTTCATAAGAATCAAGCGTATTTTCCCCTCTCTCTCTCTCTCTCCCTTGGTAATGTGATCAAATGTCAATGTATATAAAGGAAAGAAAAAAAGAAAAAAAAACATTCTGTCTCCACTTATTTAATCACTAGCTCTAAAGTATCCGCCATAATATTTTAGAAGTCACTTAGATAGATAAATTAGTATAATTCACTTACTTTTTTTTAAAAAGGCACTGAACACTAGAAATATAAACAATATACTGTCAAGTGCACATTTTAAAAATTACCCCTTCCCCTTCCCCCCCAAAAAAACGAAAGAAAAAATTTTTTTTTAGTTTTGAAAGAAAACTCATTAATCATTTTCGAAAATATGCAGTTATTTTATTTATTTCTTTTTATAGTGATTTGACAATTATGAAACTATGCTTAGTTCTATATATTTATACATTTTAGTTAGCCAAATAATTTTAAAGATATTTCTACAATGAACTACATCCGTTTGTATTTTAATGACGGTAACATTTTAGAATTTTCAATGAATATCTTATCTTTAATTTATATACTATGTACATTAGTATGTGAGCTATTGTACATCAGTGTACAATCATAATTATTATTAAAGATCTAACCCAGTAACTTAGGTGGTCTACTACTATCGTTGTTGCTATCTTGACGTGGTGGTCGGGCTTGCCTATCGTGATGAAGCAACTGAACTATACTGGTTGGAACAACCGTTTCTCTAGGCCCTAACATGTCAGACAAATTGGTTGAAGAGTGATAAGACTAAAAGCAACAAACCCAAGGTCCGAAGGCGAAGTCATACTGCTAAATGTATAGAGGTGTGACAGCAGTAAGGTGTTTCCTTCAGACAAGCAGCATGACAGCGACGCTGCCTTCCCACAACGAGGGGTGGGGTTAGAAAAGGTCGACCCTAAAAATACACACCTCGTCTTGTCTCACGGATGTCCTTCTCCAGCTGTAAGGTCGTGTGTGACTGACCTCAAGCAGTTGTCCCTTGGGCACTGCGGTCACGCTCCCAGGTCACTAAGACCACCTCTAATCCAATTTACTTTTCAGGTACCTCCAGAACAACCCTTCCACGGTGTGGGCAACTGGGAAGTGATAACAGCCGTCATACATCTAACAGCACTCAAAACTGACCGACAATTTTTTTTTATGACAGCAATCAGTAAAATCTAAACTATGAATATTGTTTTTTTTAGACTTAGATAACAGTTACATTTATTCAAAATTCAATAATGAAAGATCAATGTTATACCGATCGTATACGATCAGTGCCATTATTTTTAAATTCCTATGATACTGAAGTTTATTAAATCTATTAAATGAACAACATAAACTATGATTTCTTATTTCTTTTATCTTGTGTATTGTCACTTCGATAAAAACCAACTGTTATTAAAGAAGAATATAGTCGAATATTCGACTAAAAATAAATATCAAAGGACTGTTCAATAAATTGAAACGTTCAATAAAGAGCTAAGGTGGAACATCATACAGCACTCTTACTTTTTATATTCATTCTAAAAATTCTATAGTAGTCAGGAAAACCTATTAAATGTAGCTGTTCTCAAGTAATAACTTCGGTTTAGTATATTAAGCAAACATTTTATTAACATACTAACGTGAAAAAATAAAAGATATGGAAGTAATAAGTCTATTAATTTATCAGTGGTCGCTCAGAACCATCACACTAATAGTAATGCATATAAATAATGTTTATAAGGGCTAAAACATGCTGTATAACTCTGAATTTGCAAAATTCAGATAAAACTCATTTCACATTCGTTTTCCATATAATTGGCTGTAAGCAGAACTTCATCTAAGGAATAAACAATTCATGACTCTTGGAAACCAGAAACCAAGTTGGTCTGCCATATACGGAAATTACCACAATACTGATAAAATCATTCTAGACCAATATTGTCTGTAAATCAACACATTCACTTCATTTCAATCTATGTAAGCTAAAATACACAATAGCAATTAAAAGTAAATGGAACTTTACTAATAAAATAATTGACATCAGCAGTATGTTGAAAACTTTGGACGTCTTCCTTACTAACTTGTGTATTAATAAAAAAACGATTAGTGAAAAGACTCGAAATGTTTTCATTTGATTCAAAACACACCGACGACTAAGTAAATAAATTTTAAAATGTTAAATTATGGGTAGAGGAAGTTCCAAGCATTCCAGTAAATTTATATTAGCGTAATATTCAGGTTACTGCATAATCAATAAGCACATTGATATAGATTTGAATTATCACTCCATACGGATAGGGCCAACCGATTATCATGATGTGAGGTCAACAAAGCTTGAATGAATTAAGATAATATATATAACCTACAAAGACAACCAGCCATAAGTAAGGTTATCATAATTACATAATTTAAAGATCATAGAATAATCACAAAGTTCACTTCCATTTGACGTAACTGCTATTAATATCATTCAAAAAGACAATTAGCTCGAATAGTCCAGTTTAGTAAATATGATACTATTCAAACCATTGTCCTGAGTTACAACTCTTCTCTATTCTATATACATTTGGATGTACAAATTACGGTCTGAATTAATTTAACTATGTGAAAAGTTGATAATTACACACGTAAAACTATTGATATGGTGCCCTTTTAACGAACAAATAACCGACAGCAAGACGAACGATCAGCGAGACGTTTCTTTTTTTATTATCTGTAAACTGATACACTTGTACACAAAGTAATAAACAAAAAAATAAACATTATTCAGAGTCATTTAAATTATAAGTAACTAAAAGATACGCGTTATGAAGATCATTATGTTGAGGTAGTCAACAGCAAACCCTGGACCTAGGTTTCGTGCTACTTGGCACTCGTCAGCAAGGTGTACCTGTAATTTTGAGGGAACTAATGCTCTCTGATCCTGTGTCACCCATCGTTACAGTCAGAGATGTTACTACTGAGCTATCCGGGCAGCGATTAACCTCCTGTAGGACTGAGACATATTTACAATTGATTGATCAATGAGTGGTGATCTATGTCATGTATATCAGGTGCTTCTTAGTTCAGATCGAATCCTATCTTATGTCGAATCACCTAGACTGGTAGCCACTTTGCAACCTGGTCGATATGATTTGATTTGCACTAAGAAATACGTAACTTATATGGCATCGATCACCGCTCACTGATCAATCAGTTGTAACGAAGATCATTCATTAAACTATAAAAACATGACATGACTATTTAGCTTAATTAATTCCTACTTATTCTCTGTAAACATTTAAAATTGTGTTTATGACTAAATATTTGTATAGTCTTACATTATATGCTTGATATATAATACAAAATCATGGCATATTGTACATGTTCAAATGACTAAAATCTATCTAGTAATATAAGATCACTTCTTAACTGAATGTTAAAACATATTTTAACCTGTATGTTTAAACACTATATTGTTCATAATCTACAATTTAGTACTTTAACAGTTAGTAGAAAATGATTGTTGTGTTGTTATACTATGTCTCCTTTTTTACATTCATTATGAATGTAAGAAAATGTTATCATATTCCAAATGAATATCTAAAAATTGTTCATCATTTAAAAATTGATTTATATTAGATCTATTTCACTGACGATGTATTATAAGTGTAGTGGCTGTTGACCAATCACCCTCGTAACTAAGTTAAATGAGAACAAACTCAATCGCACGTGAGTTGCTATATAAGCATTCATTTAAGAGTGTACTAAATAAAAAAACCTTTGGCAACCAACACATAGTGCTGTTTAATAGGCAGAAAGTTTTCGAGTAATTTTTTTTACTGTTAGCTGAAAGAAAACCAGAGATTAAGTATGTTTTTAGTAAACCACATACCTGATAAAAATAATTTTCACTATGAAGTAAAGTCATCACAATTCAATAATAATCGTAGATGGGCAATTCTGAGGAGTGCCACGATGGGAGGAAACAGATGTCCAGTGCTTCTATGTTTTTCATGGTGTTCTAGCTTCAATTTGATCATGAATTCAACTACTAAAATATTATGATATCCACAAAAACCCTTTTTTGATATTAATCATCATATGCTCACTAGTGACTGGCTTCAAGAGATATTACCTGAAGTTCTAGTGAGAAGCAGTGAGTTCAACCGGGTCAACTCACTGAAGCAAATAGAGGACAGTGGCTAAATTTTGTGAATTGGTTGAAGTTAGACATTAACACCTTTGAATATTGGCCGGATCAGTGGTCTAGATGTTAAACGTTCGTGCACAAGACTGATGTGTCCTGTATTCGAGTTCCGAGCCGCTGGATCGTGGATGCGCGCTGCTGAAGGGTTCCACATCCCCAGACGAAACGACCATCCAGTGCTCCCATAGTGTCCAAGCTTCATTTAATTCATGAACTGAACTATTAAAATAATATTTTAATTGAATGGTTATTTTCATTCTTAGAAAAACTAAAAACTTTAATACTATAATGAATTATTCTATTTCAAATTGAAGAATAGGATATCAAATTAAACTGTCAATTTACTAAACACAAAAAATCACTCGTCTTACAGTTTCTAAGTGGTTGTTTTTTCTTCTGTGCGGGATAATGTTACCATTTTCTTAATTTACTTAAAATGAATAAATAGTGCCGTGTAATTACTTGAATAATATAAATACTACTCATTTTATGTTACGTAACATGTTTTCCATAGTGGTCTAGCTTCAATCGACTCATGATTTCAATCAGTGAAATTTCTGAAATCTCCACAAACCCCTTCTGATAATAATCATTTGATCACTAGTGACTGACTTCAAGAGATACTCCTGGAGTTCTAGTGAGAATCCCTGACCAGTGGAGTTCAACAAGGTCTGTTGTGAGATACCAACTCACTGAAGACAATTGTATACGATCGCGCAACTTCGTGGATTGGTTAAAGTTAGACATTAACACCGTTGGATGCCGACCGGCTCAGTGGTCTAGTTGGTTAAGCGCTTTGCACGAGACTGATAGGTCGTGTGTTCGAATCTCGCGGTGTGCGGGATCGTGGATGCGCACTGTTGGCGAGTCCCATACTAGGATGGAATGTCCGTCCAGTGATTCAAGGTTTTCCATGGTGGCTTAGCTTCAAATGACTCATGATTTGAATCAGTGAATTTCTAAAGTCTCCACAAAACCCCTTTTGTTACGTAATATCGTCTATCCCATTAAAATTGCTAATAGAGATACATTAAATAACATTAGAAAGAGAACGGTAAATTAATGTTAAGTATTTCGACAGCTTGTACATTTGATTGTGATATTATAATATATATAAAGGTCTTCGTTTTGATTAATGACAATTAGAATAGATCTATAATGTTTTGTTATAACAAATTAATAGTTACTTAAGTAAATGTATTTATATTTACACTTTTAAAAACTAATATGAACAGTTATCATTCAATGTATTTCATCAATATATATATATATATATATATATATATATATATATATATATATATATATATATATATATATATATATATATATATATATATATATATATATATATATATATACAGTACCAGTTTGATGACAGGCTGGATAATAGCTTATTATTCATAAGAATATAAGAAATAATATCTTTTGAATCTATTTTTGTATTAGTTGTTTTAATCTTCCCATTGATGTTTATAACTGCAATTGATAAGTTTCTTATTGGCATATTTCTATCATGTGCCGATTGACTCAGTATTGACTTAAGTTATAAGCATAAGAGGATTATAATAAGCAACACAATAATGAATTCAACTTTAACCTATTGCACAAGCTATTGGCTATCTGGAAGCTGAGTGGATTAAGCGATGGCGGTAGAAGCGAACGGCATTAAATTCAAATCCTAGAATGAAAACTAACCCTGGGATCCAGGTACATCCAGCTTACGAGTCATAACTAGGACGAAACGCGCGTCCTGGATGCCACTGCTAGTCACCTTCCATTTCTGTTTAGAAACCTTTGGATCACTTGATAATAGGATAGCGAAATCTGGTAGATATTTGATAGGATATAACAAGTAGTTGATACTCTTTCAAAACTATATAAGGAACCTGGGAACAGTTTCTGTCAAATGGCATCAACATTAGAGGAGGTATTTTAAACCAGAAAGATATAAATAAATGTTGCTTCTTTTTTAATTGAAACTCCAAATTGATAAGTATGTCATGACTTCAAACACAGTTAAACTCAGAACCTTTATGTCGCGTAGGTAACAAAAAATGTTTTAGAGAACTGAGTTTGATAGATTAATCCATAATATCAAGTTAAGTTAATTCAGTGATATAGCTCAAAAAACATTGGATACTATCTTAACAGCCATATTACTCTCAATATTAATGAACTTCATCAAACATGACTACTTACTAAAACCTATACTTCGCCGCGAATAGATAGGAAATGGTAAACAATTGAAAAATCTATCCAGTATTTTGATTTAGCAACACGTATACAGATTATATTTGTTCGTCACTACAAGTATATCGAAATCGAATTAATCTCTATCAACTTGATCAGACTAATAAACTAATAGTTGTACTCAGAAAAACCTTTATTTGTAGTCAAGTTATTTTCTTGTTTATTTGTGATTATTTGAAAAATTGCTTTTGAAATACTACTTCAGATATACTGACTTCAGTGCATTTTATATCATTTTTAATTTCAATGATTGAGATCATGACTCAACTGAAGCTAGACCATCATGGAAAACCTGGAAACACTGAACTGCCATTTCGTCATATTGTGTGACTCCTCAACAGTGCGTATCCACGATCCCGCCTCGCGAAATTCCCGGTTTACTGACTAAGCTACAGTAATTTCCGGAAAATATCTCTGTCTATTGTAATCAATGAAAGTTTATTTTAAGTATTTAATGAAGCAAGAATAGAAAACTTCATGAAATGAATTGAATACATTTCATGGTATATCCCCTAAATCTTCCATACATACATTTTAATTTGCTGAATAAGATTAATCATATTCATTTTTCATAATTGATTTATATAGAAGCTGAATAACTAGTGAGGTACAAGAACAAAAGCATCATAAATAGAATAGATGAAATGACAAAATTGACATTAATTATAAGAAGAGTTAATGAAGTAATCATTATAAGGTCAGCAATAATGATAATAATGGTAATAGTATGATATTAAAATTCTGGGATGATGTAACAACTTGCAGCAATAAACTAATAAGCATTAGAATAAGGTTAGAATAACGGTAGGAAAAACGAAACTGTTATCCATTCTATTTATTAGTAATTAGAAAAAAAATTACCGAACGTAAGAAGTGAGGGAAATGAAGTGTGTTTTTTCCCTTTTATCAAGTTTATCACATAAATTGGGTGTATACTACTTATGCTAACAGATAAAAGTTGTATGTATCATCAATCGAAAGTGAAATGTACGACAGCAAAAGATTGAAATGAAGACAAGGAGGTAGGAAACAGTGAGGAATTGGAATAACAATTGAATTTTAGGAATGAAGAACTGTGTATAGAACAAATGAATAAAAATGTGCAAATGATTTATTTAATGTATGATTTTCATATTTAACAAAAGCATTGTGTAATTTTGCATACAGTAATAAATTGGTTATCTTTAACGAGTTCTTATTCACTATAGAAACAATTATATAGATACATAACATTAAATGATTAACTGTAAGTCTAACCAATTCACATGAAACATCTGAGTCGCCTTATTAATAAGCTATCAAGCACAACGTTTTTCTTATTTTTAAAAATGTGATAGTCAACTTACATCAATTTCCATTACTTACTTACGCCTGTTATTTTTAATGGAGCACCGGCCGCTGACCAGCATTCTCCAACTCACTCTGTTCTGAGCCTTCCTTTCCAGTTCTATCTAAGTGTTGTTCCTTCTTCTCATGTCTGTCTCCGTTTCTCAAAGTAATGTGTTCTTTGGTCTCTCTCTTCTCCTTTGGCCTTGAGGATTCCATGTGAGGGCTTGCCTTGTGACATAGTTGGGTATTTACCTCAATATGTCCTATCCACTTCCAGTGCTTCGTTCTGATTTCTTCCTGCTCTGGAATCCACTTTCTTCTCTCCCATAGTAGGTTGTTGTTGGTAGTGTCTGTCCGACGAATCCGAAGTATTTTGCGTAGACAACTGTTAATAAACACTTGTATCTTCCGAACGATGGTTTTCGTAGTTCTCCAGGTTTCCGCCCCATATAGTAAAACTGTGTTGACGTTTGTATTGAAAATTGTGTCTTTGGTGTTGGTTGCCGATTGTTTTGAGTTCCAGATATTCTTCAATTGTAAACATGCTGCTCTTGTTTTGAGGATTCGCGCCTTCACATCTGCATCAGACCTACCGTGTTCATCAATGATGATGCCCAAATATGCAAGGGTTTTTACATCTTCTTAAGCTTCTCCGTCAAGTGTGATTTGACTGGTGCATGGTGTGTTGTATAGAAGAATCTTGCTTTCCTCTTGCTCTCGATACACTGGTCATTTTTTCTTGCATTTGTTGTTGCGTGTGCGATAGAATAACCAGATCATCTGTGAAGCCTAGATAGTCAGGCTGTGTCCTAGCTGTCAATTGTATCCCATGCTTCCCCTCAGATGTTGACATCTTCATGATCCAGCCGATCACTAGGAGAAAGAGAAAGGGTGAGAGTAAGCAACCTTGCCTGACACTGATCTTTAGTTGAAACGAGTTAGTCAGCTGTCTCTCATGCACCATTTTGCAGTTTAATCCATCATAGGAATTCCGTGTGTTATTAACTATCTTCTCAAGCACACTGTAGTGTCGAAAACGTCTCCATAGTGTTGTCTTTTCCAAGCTATCAAATACTTCCTCGTAGTCAGTGAAAATGATAAAGAGTGACAAATTACATTCAATTGACTGTTCCACAATAATCAGTATAGTTGCGATTTGGTCTGTACATGATCTATCCTTACGGAATCCATCCTATTGATCCGAAATAATAATAATAATAAAAGCTTTTTTTAAAGGAAATAATAAACAAAACATAGATTAGTGTTTATTTTGTATTGTCTACTGGGTTGAATAATGTGATAGAATACCAACAAGCAGGAATCCCTAATAGTTCAACATATCCTAATACTTACTTACGCCTGTTACTCCCAATGGAGCATAGGCCGCCGACCAGCATTCTCCAACCCACTCTGTTCTGGGCCTCCTTTTCTAATTCCATTCAATTCTTGTTCAACTTTTTCATGTATATTTCCATTTCTCGGCGTAATGTGTTCTTTGGTCTTCCTTTTTTCCTTTGGCCTTGAGGATTCCATGTGTGGGCTTGTCTTGTGACGCAGTTGGGTGCTTTCCTCAATGTGTGTCCTATCCACTTCCAGCGCTTCTTTCTGATTTCTTCCTCCGCTGGGATCTGGTTTGTTCTCTACCACAGTACGTTGTTGCTAATGGTGCCCGGTCAACGGATCTGAAGTATTTTGCGTAGACAACTGTCAATAAACACCTGTATCCTCTAGATGATGGTTTTCGTAGTTCTCCAGGTTTCCGCCTCATACAGTAGAACTGTCTTGACATTTGTATTGAAAATCCTGACCTTGATGTTGGTTGACAGTTGCTTTGAGTTCCAGATGTTCCTCAGTTGTAAATATGCTGCTCTTGCTTTGCCGATCCGCGCCTTCACATCTACATCAGATCCACCCTGTTCATCAATGATGCTGCCCAAATATGTAGAGATTTTTACATCTTCCAAGTCTTCTTCGTCAATTGTGATTGGATTGGTGCATTCTGTGTTGTATTGGAGAATCGTGCTTTTCCCTTTTTGTATATTGAGACCTACTGCTGCTGAGGCTTCTGCTACACTGTTCGTCTTCTCCTGTATTTGTTGTTGCGTTTGGGATAGAAGGGCCAGATCATCTGCGAAGTCTAGATCGTCCAACTGCATCTTAAATGTCCACTGTATCCCATGTTTCCCTTGAGATGTTGACGTCTTCATGATCCAGTCGATCACCAGGAAAAAGAGAAAGAGTGAGAGTAATCAACCTTGCCTATCAACGGTCTTCACTTCGAACGACTTTGTCAACTGTACTCCATGCACGATTTTGCAGTGTAATTTATCATATGAACTCTGTATGATATTGACTATCTTTTGAGGCACGCCGTAGTGTCGAAGAAGTTTCCATAGTGTTGTTCTGTCCACGCTATCAAATGCCTTTTCGTAGTCAATGAAGTTGATGTAGAGCGATGAATTCCATTCAATTGATTGTTCCACAATGATCCGTAGAGTTGTGATTTGGTCTGTACACGATCTATCCTTGCGGAATCCTGCCTGTTTGTCACGAAGTTGAGCACATAATTTAATACTGTATAGAATAATGTATCTGTTGCCTGGAGAATATATATCACTTTATACTAGCCAACTGAATAACTTTACTATTATCTATGCTAAAACATTAAAAACATAAACATACCAATTATATATATTCACACTATAAATTATATCAGTAGTCTTTGAAGTCATTCTATATTGTAACATCATTTTGATTTCTAACATTTCAATAAAGTAATATGACCTTAATAAATAATATATATATAACTAAATAAATACACTGATAGACATTTAATAAACATTATTGCCTTTTTTTCTTCTTTTTTTTCTTTTAATAAATAGTTAACCTTTTCACACTTAACTTATTATTTTTTCTTTCTTTTTTTTACACTATGCCACGCTTCTTTTTTGTCTATTTCTTGCCCTCTTCCCTAAAAGAAGAAAAACATACCAAAAAAAATTACACATCACTATGTATAAAATGGTATTGTGTTTAAAATGTAAAGTAATAACCCATACACATATAATTTCCTTATTATCCTTAATATCCTTGGTAATAATGGGTAAATAAAATTATTTTTTGTTTTGTTTTATATGTTCAGTAATATAGAAGTTGTTTGTTTTGTTCTGTTTCTTCTTCTTCTTCTTCATTAAAATGTCAGAGTTTACAAAATATCATTTTATGATTATTATTACTATTATTATTATTACTATTATTATTAGTATTACTATTATTATTATTATTATTATTATTATTGTGACGGTGTAACTAATGTTACAAGTTGTAGAAGAAAATATTACCAAATTATATATATGTACATCTGTATCTACAAAGAAAAACAAACAAATTAATGAGGTTAACAAATATGTGGTAAATTAAGGTTAAATACAATTATGAATAATCTCTATGATACTATATATATATATATAAATTGAAGGTACAAATTGAACTAAAATTTGTACATACATTATTAATAAGTAGTATATTGTACACTAAATATACAGACTTGTGAAAATCATTCATAATGAAATAAAAAGTCATTTATTATGATAATTATCAACTGATGAATTGATACTAGAACATATATTGATAATGATTAGTTAGTTTCATAAATGTAAATAAACATTCAATTCTATCATTGATAGTAGATTTTATTGCATACTTTAAAACTTTTTATACATTTTATTGTGATATATTGGCTAAAGTGTACTATACTTATTGTATAATTTTAATAAAATGTTCCCAATTAAACATTAATGATATCCTAGGTGATTAGATGATATACAATAAAAATTAAAATGTTTCATGAAAATCCATGACAGATATGTTTATTTGTACTAAATGTTTTAAGAAGATAAATGAAAACTCTGGTTGCTGGGTTATTTATTGATTTATTTATTTAAACACATAAAGATTGGTACAAGGAAACATCAAATAGATATGCTCTATATAAATCATTCGATTAATGTGAGAACTGTGATACTATTTGGGTATCCAAACCGAAGGAGGTGGCTTTCGTAGGAGACCATACCCTGAACCTTCGATCTAAAGGTATAGTTCACAAGAGAGTGAAACAACATAAGGCGATGCAGTCCCATGGTAGCCGGTAACCAACAATTGGTTCATACGCCATTTGTTCTCTCACTATCCTGGAGCTAATGTACACCATTGGTTTGGAATCAGGGTTTTTCAAATCCCCTAGGTGGATGTTTCGTATCCACTAAATCAGTTAAAGCACCGGATATTCGCCTTTCGACCTCTCAATTTCTTAAACAACACTCCTGCCACGAGAAGGCAGTGTGTAGGACTTCCTTGGCAGTTGTTGTTCGCCATGTGAGAGCATTTGGAGAGGAAGGGCGGACTCTCCTCACTATTGGACGTACCAGGGCATTTGGGGGTAATATATGTATATATATAGAACTTTACACTGAGTGTATATTTAAACATTTTAATGTGGGATTAATTAATGAGACGTTTCTAAAATTATCAGAATGGGGATTTGTGGAGAATTTGGTTATTTTTAATAGTCGAATTCACTAATTGCCATAAGCCAGACGACCATTGAAAACCTGGAAATACCGGACAGTTGTTTCTTCTAGTGTATGAGACTCCTCAGCAGTGTAAATTCGTGATTCTGCACTTAGTACTCGAACCTAGGACCTTCAGTTTCTAGTGCAAACGCTTAAAATAATGACCACTGAGCAGGCATCCAACGGTGTTATTGTCTAACTTCAATCAATCCATGATCTTCTGCAACCCTTCTTCCATTATCTGAGGTGGATGACTGTCTCCACCCGATACAGATTAAACTCCACTAGTCATAACTTCTCATTAGAACTTTAAAAAATCTAGCATTCAGTATCATTTATGTGCGCTACTGATGACGAAACGAACGTCCAGTTTTTTCAAGTTTTCAATGGTAGTCTAGCTTAGATCAACTCATGAATTCAACTATTAAAATTTCCATAAATATTATCTGAAACTGTACTATTATTCATTTTAACTTGTATTCTTACAAGTTACAATCATTTACGATTGAATAAAATCTGATATTTCTAAATGTTCATTGAACTTGATTACAAATTTCAGTTCATTATCTTTTTAAAAACAATATCCTTTAATTACTTAGATACTTAACTCTTGTATGACTACAGTGTTCTTTTTTTTTCCTTAACTATACCATTTTTAAAATTACATTTATAACATGAAACAATGAACCCACCAATGTAATTACAAGTTGGTTTACTTGTAAAGAAGAAAAAAATAGAAGAAAAAAAAAGAAGTAACAAAATAATGACTATTAAAAATTAATTAAATTATAATTAGCTATTTGTCAAGTTCTGTTTAGTTTGTTCCCTTAAAAAGAGGAAACATGGAGATTCAAAAAAAAGATGTAAATATTATATTTTATGATTTATGTCGGTTAACAAGTGAACCTTAATTCTTTTCCCTTTTTTTAAAAAAAAATAAAGAGAAGTCATGGGATAATTAATTAACTGAAAGTATGTTTTAACATTAATTTTTCTTTTGGAAAAAGAGAGATAAAACATTTATCATAGAATGTTTCATTGTTTGTTTGTTTTTTCACTAATATATAGATTTACAAGTAAATTAACTGCATGGTGTCAATGTTTTGTAATATAAATGTTTTTGAATTACATTGATTAGTATACACATATTTATATCATTAGTTGAGACTATGAGATAACCGTGGAAAATCTGGAAGAACTGGACGGCCGTTTCGTCCTAGTATAAGACACCTCGGCAGTGCGCATCCACGATCCCGCACACCGCGAGATCCAAACACAGGACCTATCAGTCTCGTGCCAGGCGCTTAACCAACTAGACCACTGAGCCGGCCGGCATCCAATGGTGTTAATGTCTAACTTCAGCTAATATACGAAATTGGGCGACACACCCACCATTGTCATCAGTGATTTACTATCTCATAACAGACACTGTGTGAACTCCATTGGTCCCGGTTTCTCATTAGAACTCCAGGATATACATCTTGAAGCCAGTCACTAGTGAGCATATGTCGATTAGTATCAGATAGGTCCTTAGTTCAAATTCCATCAGGCGGGTTCTTGGATGCGCACTGTTGAGGAGTCCCACGATAGAACAAAACGGCCGTCCAGTGCTTTCAAATTTTCCAGGGTGGTCTAGCATCAATTAACTCATGATCTAAACTATTCAAATTACTACAATCTCCACAAAACCCATTCTGAAATGAAATTGTGCTATAAATGATCAGAATAAATATGATCAACATAGAGTGAAAGAGAGAGAATAATGGAATAAAAATTAAAAAATTACGTAATATGTAGAATAATATGAATTAGGTCAGATATAGTAGATAAGGCTGAAGGCTGAATAAATTTCTCAAAAAGTTTATCAAACGTAATAATAATAATAATAATAATAACAATGATAAAGATGATAATAACAATGGTAAAGATAATATTAATAAGATAATTTTGGGATATAAAATGAACATTAATCAATTTACGTCACCGCATTATAAAAATGATTATTAACTAGTTGATCTCGAAGTTGGTCAGGGTAAAAGGAGCGGCTGAACATATTTCTTTTGGATGCAAAGCTCTGGTTTTTTTTATCCGAATAGTGATTGCTTCAGTCCTCTGTAAGATTCTCAGTCTGACGGAATTAAGTAGATTACTGTTAACACGATATATTATTGCGAAAGATTGCTCCATGTTGGTTGTATGTCTTATCTGCAATAAATGGGATAAAATCGAACTGCTAACAGTTTTGACTACACCTTTACTTAACCACACTGGGAGGTGCTCATGAGCCCGAATATATAAATTCCTAGAACATCTGCCAATATAACTTACACCACAGGAGCAGTTGAATTGATAATTACAGAAGGAGGTGGCTAATCTAGGAAATTTATTTTTCAGCCTCGGAGTGATGATTGGACGTATGTAAAACATTAATTGTAGATTACCTGCATTGAAAGTTTTTTGGATTGATCTACTTAACTTCAGACTTAGCATCTCACTAGGTGCATCGCCTCTGAATTTTAAGAGTATATACAGAGGCTTTTTATTCATGGTTAGGCATTTTCTATGCCCTCTTTTATTGTCTATGTTTTTATTTATAAATTTCTCAGTATATCCATTTTCTTTCAGGGTCATGTATAGTGCCTTTATTGAGTTCATTTTATACGTTCCTATGTACGACTATTACTAACAATTTATATGATATACCTATATTGAACGTTGTTTCAAAGTCATGGATTCTAGAGAATATGAAAGATAAACTCTTTAGAAACATTAAGAAAATCATTTTTAATTTGACATTAAATTTTGTTATCAGTTAACTTACTTACTTTTGCCTGTTCCTCCTTATGGAGGAGCATAGGCCTCTCACCAGCACTCTCCATTCAACTCTGTCATGGACAGTCCTTTACAACTCCTTCCACTCCTTCCACGTAATGTGTTCTCTAGCCTTCCACTTTTCCGCTTCCCTTCAGGATTATAAGTTACGGATTACCTCGTGATGCAGTTTGATGATTTCCGTAATGTATGTCATATCCACTTACAACATCATTTCCTAACTTCCTCCTCAGTTGGAAGCTGGTTTGTTCTCTCCCAAAGTAGGCTATTGCTGATGGTATCCGGCAAATGGATATTGAGTATCTTGCGTGAACCACTATTTATAAATACTTGTGCCCTTTATCATCTGTTAAGCTTTATCAAAAAGTGAAACCTCATTTTGTATATAAGAAACTAATATCGTGTTATTCAAAAGTTGGTGTCAGTTTAAAAGATCAAAGAGGATTGGAATAATAAATCAACTCAATGTATTGTTACTGAGAAATGATTTTTTAATGACTTGAGTAAATGCCATCATTATTCAGTCAGTCACGAGACTTTTGTTGATACGTTTATTCTGAAAATAGATTTCAACACAGAGTGACTTTAGATGCGAAGCCATTTAGTACTAAGGTGCATAAACAGCTAATGTGTTGCAAGTCAACATTTTTAAGCAGTGTGCATTTACTACACTAAATAGTTTTGGATGTAAAACTTTCAGATCTGATGGTTAGCATAATACGGTGTGACCACTAATCAGTATTATAAACTTCCATATTATTTGGAAACTTTGACTACCAACAATAAACCTGAATGCTTCTGGTTTCTTATCAAGCTTATACTTATAGAGCGTTCTAAACTGGAACTAGACATATGAAATGTGCTCCCTGATTTTTACTGATACTTCAGACAAATGTTAATCTGTGACACAAACTTTGTCTAAATACTCAGAAGTTCACTATCAATAAACCTGAGTAAACAGAAATAGATATTGGCAGGAGGCGCATTTCGTCCTATTTGGAACTCGTCTGCTGGATGTACCTACATCTCAGAGTTGATGTTCACTCTGGGACTCGAACCCAGTACTATTCGCTTCAAACGCCATCGCGTTAGCCACTATCCATGTCTACTTATAATGCTTGTAAATTAAGGTAATGTCAAGGCAATACGTAGAGTATACACATATGCCAATAATCGACTGATCAATTTCAGTCCTAAACACCAATGATAAGATTCAAGTAAAACAATAGCAAGTGTATCAAACATGAATAAACTTTGTCAATGAAGATTTCATACTTTTCTCTTTTAGTTTAATTATGAAGGTTCCACAAAAACAGGAAATAATTCCATATTTCATTATTTATGCTTAAAAATAAGCTTTTATGTTCCTTTTTTATTAAAAATTTTTCACTATGATATAGGCCTGGAACTTATATTGCAAAATTATATGCTATTGATATAGATTCAGCAGAAAATGGTCGTATAACATATGGAATTAAACCAAATGAGCATACAGATATACAATCCATATTTGAATTAGATCCTATAACTGGTGATATTATATTAAAACGTTCATTAGATTATAATATAGATACATTAAAAGTCAAAGAAAATGAAAACTTGAAAGATTTTAATTTACTTAATATACATAGTAGATCATCATCTATTCATGAAATGGAAATGAAACATCGAAATCAATCTATTCATGGAATAAATAAAACATTATTTAAACAAAATGAATTAAAGAATAAATTATATGAAAGTCAAATGGCATATAGTTTAATTGTTACAGTAAGTATCATTATTCTTAAGTATTGTAAATAGTTTATTTTTTCCTTTCTTTTGAACATTTAGATTTTTGAATATGAACTAGTATTTATAATGAATTAAGTAGTATCGTAGTAATTTAGTAAACATGTGAAAATTATATATCAACTATATCATTTGCATATATCTTTTATCAATTTTCCTTTATATGCTTCAGTATTCTTTTAATTTTATTGTTAATAAAATTTAGTTTTAGTTTCCTCATTCTGTTCTTTTCAATTGAATTGACTATAATTTCTGAACGAGCCATTCAGAGGCATTTCAGGGATTTCAAGGTCACGGCGCCAATTTCAGTACTTGATGCTTATGTACGATTGATTCACAATGAATTTTAGAGAAGACGTGATAACTGAACGACTAAAATAAATGAGACTATTAAAAATTTGCTTTGTTTGTGATTAAGGTAATCAAATGATTTGTGGACTTTGTGCAGACTACTGTGATGATGTTGTTTTTTGATTTAATATGTGTTGGTGGAAGAAATCTGCTAAAATAGGGATTTTCGATCGATCCAGATTAAGACTAAGGCAAATTATGTTGTGAGCTGGATAATAAGAGCACCAGTAATACTGGCTGTTATCGGGTACTACAATATATACGGATGATTGGAGATCGTACAGATGGCTACATAGACTTGCTTATGTGCATCGTGTCTTTATCCACAAACAGCATTTTTAGACACAAACACCAGAGTACACTAAACGAAATTGAATCCATATGGTCGAGGCTGATAGTTTTTGCGATTTTTTCATATCGCCAGAGGCTGACAATTATGTAGTCATATGGATGATTTGCTCTACTGTATTCATTACGATTTTAGAACCTCTGAACCTCTTTCTAACCTTGATAAGTTTTTGAACCATGTGAAAGTAATGTATCCACTTTAATTCTTTGGTATTTTATAATATGTTTTTACTGTATACTAACTGTTTTTAATTGGCTAATATTTCTCAAGTTCATGTAAGATTCGTTCAAAGGTCGTCCATAAATTATAGTCTTGCCTCTCAATCTTCTGCCAGCATACATTTCACTTTCAATTGGTGTGCCATACTACTTATATCTGTCAACATAATTAACACACACCCTAGTATGACTAACTAACTGTTCTAAGAAATTGTATTTCTACCTATAAAAGTTTATAATTTCAATAAGAATTAAAATTTAAGTTCCTCAATAATTCTGACCAATTACTTCTTGATAACGAACATGTTTCTATTGATATTTGAATTGTTAGATGATGGAAAAGATTTGTAGCTCAGGTGGATGATTTTGATGGAGTTTTGTGCTCTGAGCTGGATGGTTCAGTCGTGGAGCTTTCATCGTTCTTCTGAACGATATCATCAGCACAAACTACGGATAAAAGTGAAGTGTTCGAGTTTGTTCATATGCACAAATATTGGAACAGAAATCAAACCAATGGGAAACACAACCAAAACAAAGAAGTAAACAATGACAAATTTAAGGTCAATAAGAACCAATCAAGATCGAGGTGTACAGAACAAGCTGTGAAACGTATATGGAGAAACTCGAACACTTCATTTCTATCTGAAGTTTGTGCTGATGATGTCGTTCAGAAGAAAGAGGAAAGCTCCACGACCAAACAATAGAGCTCAAAGAACAAAACTCCATCAAAATATTTGAATTGTATTAAGCAACTGATATATCAGTTTTATTCTTAAGATATTTATCTAAAATTTTCCTCAATTACTGTACATCCAGTTTCTAGTTTCGTAATATCATTTACTAATATTCACTTCCCTATTTCAAATATCACTGAACAAAATCACATACATGATAAAACCCAAACAAAGATTAATATACTCATAGTTACACTTAGTTTATGGATGAGGTTTCTAATATTAAGATAATAATCTTAGTTATAAACATGTACAATGAGTAACTGATATATCACAGTGAAACAATCACCAAATTTTCATATCTATGGAGATTCTTTAATTATTATCCATAATTATCATTATCTTATTATTAATCAGATTAGTAAATTGTATGCATACTTAAGTTCTAATTTAAATTAATAAAACAGAAGAAATCTTCAAATAGTTGTGTTACGTCCTTGTTTTGTCTACTAACTTTTGTGCAGAGTATAACTTGTCTAATCCAGATTAAGACCTTAACACGATAGGCTGACCGGCTTAACCTTGAGGCTAGTATGCTTGAGTTCGAAGTGGGGTAGAGAAATGAAAACAATCCCATTACCTGATTGGCTGACAAGCACGCAAGTGAGAGAAGACAAGTCAACTGGAACACTACTCGAGTTATCCCCAATTCCGATCTGGTTTCCGATTTCCCGATTTTAGATTAGTGTAAAAAGATCCATGATTAAATCGATGATTAACCAGACCACAACGCACAACAATTAAGAAAATACAGTAATGTCGAAAACTGAATATTAGCGTAGAAATTAGTGTACAAAATATTACTTTTAAATTACATTAGCTTTGGAGCAAAAAGGGGTATGGCAGTGAATAATACATCAAACGAAAACTTATGATTTGTAGAATAGACTAGTGACAAAAATAAATGTTACTGTTTTACAAGCTTTGAATTAAATGAAATAACGTTCCGAAAAATAGATTCCGTAGTTTGTCAAGGCTTCTTGTTTCTCTATTCACATCAAGTTGGGACGAAAGTTAAGTGTATAATGTACAGTAGTCTGTAAATTTAAGAAATATAAAGTATTAAAAAGCATTCAGTATGATAAGTGAAAGTGAAAGCAAGTTGTTTTTTGGAATGTTTTATCTTCATATTTCTTAGTTCATGTGTTTATCGATAAATAGAAGTAAAATATTCAAGGTCAGTTATCTATTCGTATACAGTAATAGGTAATAGAGATTATGACTAACAATAAGACATTCATATTCTAATTAATACTTTACTGTCTAAAAAGATCCTGGTAAATGATTTTATCGATTATCATTTGTTTCAGTTTTCGTCATCTTATCAAGATTTTTTGTTTGGTAATTGTATGTTTAGATCATCATTATCCACAATAATTCATTTATCAATGATAAGTAGATTGTTCAATCACTAATCCTCTAGTTTCGAACCTATTCCTGGTTCTGAAATAATTGATTTCTTTACTACTCAACATTATTATTGTGGGTGTTCCAGCCATAAACATCTGGTGACGACTTCTGGGAAGATCTAATAGTCCTTGAGGAATGGATTCTGTTTATTCAAGTCTCACAAACCAACTACGTGAATACGATTTAGTGGGAATCGCAGCCCCATGAAACCTTGAATGTATAATGGTATCGCAACAAAAGAAAAAGTAAAAAAGCTTACGATTTTATTTGCCCCGGATACGTATAATCTACATGCATAATAGTTAGCACACGAATTTCGATCCGGTAACGAACAGGTTTTACCCCATGCATCCCATGGCATACACTTAGGTATATTCACACATTTGGGAGCGTAGATGTTCACCGCTCCGATAGAAAACGTATTCGCTACACCAGACTAATTCTTACACACTATAGGCACTTTATTCGCTCCATGGATACCGCCCCAGTATTTTCTGGCACACACATAAGCATAAGCACTCTCTCAGGGGAGGTTGTCGGTCGCCTCACCCTAGTACTTGCCACCACTTCCTCTTACTATATCTTTGACCTGACAGATAGGACGTTGATTTTATTAGGCATAGAGCAGATATTTTTGAAGCTCAATCTTCCCTTTGTACGATATTTGATGCGTAACCTTTGTAAATACCATACATACTTGAACCACATAGATCCGAGAATTGCAATTCTCATACATAAGCATACACATCAGGTAGCCCGGATGGTAAAGTGAGCCCCGAGTATAGAACTTAAGATTGATCAGATCGGTTCGATCTCTGCGACCGCCTAAGTTCACTAGCAGGGTTGTCTCCACTATTCAGCAGCGCCAACAGGAGGCCTTAGGTGGGATTTCGCTGCCATTCTCGTTATAATTAAAACTAATTCACTAGTACTTTACTAATTTTGATCATTTATTAGTTGCATGATCTGTATCTCCATCATTATTGACAAATGGAGTCAAAGTGGAAGTAAACTGAAATACGTTTTACGTATAAAATCGTCTCTTATATTGAAATGTAGTAGAATATGTCCGTCATTGATCAATCACGACTTACTTTCATTGACATATTAAAAGCTGCAACTTAATTATGATCCAAACATCTCCTTTTTTAAATATGCGTCTTCCTTAACTTGCAGGTAACAGACAATGGGGAACCACCATTGAAATCTTCTACTATTTTAAGAATTCTATTTACTCCACCATTTTACCCACCTAGTGATTCAAAAAATTCACCAAATCCTTTGATAATAAAACATTCAGTTCGACACAAATCATTAAACAATCATCCTGATTATACTAAAAGTCAATCTATATCAAATGAATTAGATTTCGACACACCAGTAGAAAATGAATTAACTGGAATCGGTGTACTAGTTGGATTAGTAACAGCTATTGGTTTATTTGTCTGTTTTCTAATTCTTGTTATAATGATCACTTTTTATCAAAGTCGAAGATTAAATGAGCATAGAAAACAATTAATTGAAAGAAGAAATCAACCATATAATCAACATCAAGTAATAGAACAAACACATCAATCACAATTACAACAACGACAGAATCAACAAAATTCAGAATTGATTCAACTTTCAAATGTATCACCATCATTCAATACACAATCAACTCATTATATGCCACATTCAATTCTTCATCATATTCCTGTAGAACAATTAAATAAATCTGATAAAACCTTAATTGATTCATCTCGACAGTATTATTTACAAACACTTAATGAAATAATGCCAAATTCACAAAATGAAATAATGACTAGTTTTACAACACTTTAAAGATATGCATCTTTTTATTATTATTTGGTGTATGTATTTGTGGATGGTTCGGCTTCTTTGACCTCTTCTGTTAGCTTCATTGGATCTCGTTGAATTTCTTCCTTCTTTTTTTTAATTTACTGATTTGTACATTGAGAAGTTTAACAACGATGATCAATTTGATAAATGAAGTTATACCTTTGTTGTGAATTACAATTTATATTTAAAAAAAAACATAAATAGATTATTTTGAAGTTATTTAGATAAATTATTTGTTTATTATTCGAATCCTGTGATCGGGATCGTGGATGAGAAGTTCTGAAGTGTTTCAAAACAGGATGAAACGGTCGTCCAGTGCTTCCAGGTCTTCAATGATGATCGAACATCATTTGATTCATTATCTCATTCAAAAGATTATTGATTATGATGATGATAATTATCACCATTTTTTAAAAGTGCTGTTAATATACACAGGGTCAGTTAAAGAGAATTCATGGAATAAAAATTAGTGGAGTTCAGTTAACAATAGTATAATCAGTAGTATTGCTAGTAGTAGTCGTGTGGTGCGTGCTACTTATATTGATATAAGTAGTATATGATGCGAGTCAGGAATGTAATATCTGGTAGCAAAAGATGAGGGAAGATCATGAAAGCAAGTGCGGGAATGGAATGCGATTTGTATGTAAATGCAAGAACAATGAAGTCTGAGGCATTTTGAAACAATTGGTGGACATTTTGCAAATTAACGATTTAATATATAGTTCTCAGATTTTATTAAGATGCTCTGTAATTTTGTGTCAAATACATTTGGTTGTTCTCCTTCACTACAGTAGCTGTAAATCGAAGCAAGGAAATCGGGAAATGGAGATTACAAAGAGTCATTACAATTTAAAATAAAATAGATATTAGCGATACATATACCTTTGGTAACTATAGATAATATCACGTCACGCAAGGTGGTCATATAAATGTTATGACTCTATTACTGATACTACTGAAACTACCAGTCTGTGACTCAAAGAACTGATCCTTTGACATGGTTTGATCATCCTTGACCTTTTGCCAATCTATTGTTATGTTTTCTGTTATTATATATCAGGGTAGTGAACGAATATTAATTTGTAACATATGTCGAAACCACTTCAGTAGATTATCTTTCATAGCTACTCCAATCAATTTAAAGTCTTTATTCAGTTAAACAGCAAGGAAACAATGCTCAGAATGTATAGGCAATCAAACACTAGTAACTTATTCATGATTTCTACATCCATAGACTATTGTAAACAATACTTACTTATTTACTATCTTTTGTTACCCCCCGTAGAAGAAAATAGGCTGCCAACCAGTATTCTCCTTCCGATTTTGTCCTCCACTATCCCTTGCAGTTCTTTCCTATTCATCCTTTTCATGTCTGCTTCCGATCCCCAACGCAGTGTGTTCTTCCTCTTGTCCGTTTCCATTCACGATTCCAAGTTAGGGCTTGTTTTGTGATGCAGTTTGATGATTTCCGAAATGTATGTCATATCCACTTAGAAAGTCTTTTCCTAGTTTCTTACTCAGCTGGAACCTGGTTTGTTCTCTCCCACAGTAGGTTGTTGCTGACGGTATCCAGTCGACGGACATTCAGCATCTTGAATTGTTGTAACGGGTGACTGCAGGGTTAGATGGAGCAGCGTTTATATCGATCGATCGGTTACAGTGACACGTAAATACGTACGAACGACCTAGTGTCCTGATTGGCCCTGCTTCCCTGTCTATCCCAGCCAGTTGAGTCCAGAACGAAAGTTACAGCCTCTGAGATATGAATCATTATATTTCAGACATACTCTATTGATATATTAACCAAGCATACGACATCGTACCATAAAAATAGGAAACAACATTTACACAATATTAAACAACTGAAGCAAATATCGACCAATAGGAAATGTACATTTAACGTCCAAGGACACCATCCGACTTGACACGATAATTATTGGCATATTTCTTTGCATACCTAACATGAATAGACAATCGTTTATGAATACTTGCACTATTTTGATGATGCTTGTGATAGTTCTCCATGTTTCGACTCCATACAGTAGGACTGTCTTGATGCTCGTACTGAAGATTCTGAATTTGGTGTTGGTTTGCAGACATTTATTTTGAGTTCCTTATGTTCTTCAGTTGTGGAAATGCTGTCCTTGCTTTTGTAATCAGTGCATTAACGTCAGCATCTGATCGTCCATGTTCATCAATGATTCTGACCAATTATGCGAAAGTTTCCACCTCTTTCAGAGTTTCTCCATCAAGTGTTATTGTGTTGGTGTTCTTTGTATTGTATTTGAGGATGTTGGTTTTCCCTTTTGTATGTTGAGGTTCACTGATTCAGAGGCTTCTGCTACAATAGTTGTCCTCACCTATATTTTTTTTATGAGTATGGGATGAAAGGGTCAGGTCATCTGCAAAGTTCAAATCATTTAGTTGCATCCAATCTGTCGATTGTATTTCGTGCTTTACCTCAGATAAAGAGGCCTTCATAATCTAGTCAATCACCAGAAGAAAGAAAAAGAGTGACTGTAAGCAACCTTTTCTGACACCAGTCATAAGTTGGATCGAATCTGTCAGTTGTCGGTTGAACTCCAATGGTCACGGCTTCTCACTAGAACTCTTGATGCTAGCGATAAATTTACTGGTCTATCTATAAAATTAGTTAAATGAATTAACAAATTGGATGAAAACAAAAGTATTGCATTGAAAATAAGATAACAATTTTTAGTTGTTTCACTAAATCGTATTAAAATTTCAGATCTTCATCAACATTCTTCATAATAACGTAAGTTACCTTTTTTTGCTGAACATTTTGATCGCTAAGCAATACAATTCCAAACATTTTACAATTTCCATAACTTTCATATTTAATTGAGACGTGAAAAATAGTCTTTTATTACTAATCAAATTTTGTCGATTGAGTTATAGTGTGGTCGCTAGTCTAAGTGTTTCATCACTACTTGAATAGTTGATCGATACATCTCAGTCTGAGGAGATGAGTAAAATGAGTTCAAATTCCATGTGGAGCATCGATTCGTCTAGGACTGCAGATACCACTTCTTTACATATTCTGAACAGCACAGTTTCCTGTCAACCACTTCTAATCACCTGATATAATTCAATTGTACAACACGAATATATTTTATATTCATTAGTAGAACCTTTAAGTGAAAATGCTTATTTAAAGAGATTCTTGGACTATATAATGTTGATCATGAAAATCAGTTTTGCTATAATATCATTTAATGCAATACACGAAACAATGACATAAATCGAACCATGAAAGAGCTTAAGTTAGTTGTAAGCTAACTTGTTTAAATCTATTGTTTAAGCAAACTATTTTCATTTCATTATGATATCAATTATAAAATCCTGATCAGAAATTCTTGAGTCCTATAATCACACACTATTTCACATGAAATTTTAATGCATCAAGAGTTAAATCACTTACGTTATTATAATCTCACAAGTTGAAATCATGAGTCAGTTGAAGCTAGACCACCATTGAAAACCTGGAAGCACTGGACGGCCGTTTCGTCCTAGTATGGGACTCCTCAGCAGTGCGCATCCACGACCCCGCACCACCCGGGGCTCGAACCCAGGACCTACTGGCTTCGCGCGCGAGCACTTAACCATTAGACCACTGAGCCGGCATCCAACGGTGTTAATGTCTAACTTCAACCAATCCACGAAGTTGCGCTACCGTACACCAATGTCCTCAGTGAGTTCCTATCTCACAACAGACCTGGTTGAACTCCACTGGTAACGACTTCTCACTAGAACTCCAGAAGTGTCTCCTGAAGTCAGTCACTAGTGAGCAGGTGATTATTATTATCAGAATGGGTTTTTGTGGAGATTTTAGAAATTTCACAAGTTGAAATCATGAGTCAGTTGAAGCTTATATATCTGATTAATTATATTACCAAAATTAAAGTAAACTAGGTGTAAGTTGCATAGAAACAACGTGATATACTGATATTGGACCAAAGTATTGAGTATATTGAATTAAACTGAATCTGTCAATCACTTGAAAATAAAATATACAACTACTGGCGCCTTCAGAATATCATTACGTTATTATAGCGGGAAAAAGAATGTAATTTAATATTAAAAACATTTATTTTTTCTAATTATTAAACCTTCATCAATGTAAACAAAAGTTATTTAAACTATTCTGAATTGTAGAACATTTAAACAAACAGAGAAACTTTCGGTTAAAGTAAGTAAGTATGTAGTGAACATGAGCACCAGTAGGGACAATCGAATGGTATGTAGCACAAAATTACGGGGTTACTTGGTAAAATAAAAGAACCATACTATCATACTTAATTTGCAAAATATTCAATAAGTGTCTCGACCTTCATTGTTCTTGCATTTCCGTACTAATTGCTTTCTATTCCCGCTCTTACTTTCTTGATCTTCCCCATCTTCTGCTGCCAGACATTACATTCCTGACTCGCATCATATACTACTTATATCAGTATAAGTAGCACGCACCACAAGCAAGTAAGTAAACAGTTTTATAGACAATGAATCATTTAACTATATCTGTATTAATCATAAGAAGAGAGTAATTAACTGTACATATGTAGCAATTATCCTAAAGCCAATTTCGATTATGGTTCACTTTGGTTAAGCACTTTTTTTAACTTACTTAACAGACAATGTCATTTGAACAGTAACAATTCGCATATTTCTTTGATCATGATCATGATCATTAGATTACATGACAGATTCTAGCCAAAATGTTGATCGCTTAAAATATCACTCGATGTTTCATTCTCCTCCCCATATATATATATATATATATATATATATATATATATATATATATATATATATATATATATATATATATATATATATATATATATATATATATGCAACGGTATTAAAAATCATTACATGTGACGTTACTAACGTGAGTTTGTTTTCCTTATTGCAGGGCAGCAAAGAGTAAACGTGAAAGAAGAAGAAGAAGGAGGACAAGCCCTACGTAAGCTGAACCTTTAGAACAATGTATAAAACTATTTTGTAATAAGTTTCCTTTTTTTACTCGAACTTCGTCTTTCAATTTTCAAAAATATATCTGTTAAGCCAGTAAGCCGCGTTCTTACTTCCGAGGCATTTGCCGGTTCTAACCGTTATGCTGTTGTTTCAGATCGCTACTGCTCCTGCTAATATAACGTGCTACATATATACTCAAATCCTTTATTAGCTTTTGCGGCGAAACTATAATTTAGGGACAAACCAATCAAATTTAGGAAAATAGATTTTAGATTTTGATGCGAAATTCATTCACTTATTTGCGTAAATAGCCTTTTGGCCTTATAACTGATGTCAGTTCATGATGAAAACCATAAACCTAATTTTTAACCCCAACTATCAACTGTAAATCATAATTCGAATTCCTCACACTGGTTTATAACCCTCATTTAGCCCCAGTAAGTATATAGGCATTATCAAGGTCGCTTTAGCATCGCTTAAAGGTAGTCCATAAATTTTAGTCTCATCGCTTTTGCTTTGCCTTGCTGCATTCTTATGCAATTTGACTATATATACATATTTGCATCTCTGCTTCAAATTCACTTGATGTGCTTATAGCTTTGTGATCTGTCCTATTCTTTGACAAACTGTAGTCGCTGCTTCTTATTGCCTTCTGATTTCAAACACCATTAAAATTTATAATAATATTGGTTACAAGGATGATTGATTAACATGAATCAAAACCACTACATATATATACAGGATAAATACAGTATACTTCATATAGCACGTTCTCGTTCATCATTTACACAACTGAGGCGTGCCTATCTAAAATTATTAGAAAGACATTTATTGACATGAATAATAATCTGGGTTTTTTTTTATCATTTCAACTAGTGCCAACAACACTTCTGTCAAAAGAATATTCAGTTTGCAATATTTGCTCAAACTATCATTAGATAAACTTTGCATAAACATAATGAATATTATGAATAATTATTCTGGTATCTATGTGCATAATTTGAGATGGCTTTATGAAGATTGTGTATACTTTGTAGATGATTTAAGTAAAGAATTAAGGTCAACTAATGATCTATTTTATTTTGGAGAATACAAAAATAACTTGTATATTTAAGTAGTCAATAAACATTTAAAGTAGTCAAGTACCTCTATAGAAAAAAATGTAATTTGAAAACCATGTGAAAATTGAAAAATTAGTAAAAACAGTAAAACAAAAGTCTCGTTCATTTTACACATTACGATAAAATTGTCCCAGCTTCATTTAAGCTAGTCGTGATTATCTGTTATGTTTGAAGAGATTATGGGTTCACCAAATCTGAGATCGAAATGAAGACTCTGTGACACAATAACCAATAAGCTAGCTATTCTGAAGCGTCCCAGCCCCGTTAACTAGAGAGAGAAGAAAATATATTCCACAAGCAGCCAGAAGCACAAACAATAAACAATAAGCACAAATCAAGCATTTATATACAGCATTAAAATATCTTTGGAAAACAGCACAAAAGAGCATGCTAAAAAGAGATAACTTACCAATAACATTTAAGTTTCTACCAAGTGGGAAATATGACATGAAGGTGAAAATGTGCGCTTTTGACGCGAAAACAAGAAATTGAAATTTTTAAAATAGAATTACAAAAATAAGTTATTTAACAAGAGAGTTTTGGAGATCTAACATCACAAACATTGACTTGATCATTTAAAAAAGACCAAAAGTGAAAGTTGTTTATCTACACAACATGAGAATTATTATTACATTTCCCAGTTACCAAACTATATTTCTTTTCTTTTTTCGTTACATACGTTGCTAATAGTGTCCGGCCAACGGATCCGAAGTATTTTGAGTAAACAACTGTTAATGAACACTTGTATCTTCTGGATGATGGCTTTCGTAATTCTCCAGGTTTCCGCCCCATGCAGTAGAACTGTCTTGACATTTGTATTGAAAATCCTGACATTGATGTTGGTTGACAGTTGCTTTGAGTTCCACATGTTCTTCAGTTGTAAATATGCTGTCTTGCTTTGCCGATCCGCTTCTTCAGATCTGCATCAGATCGACCATGTTCATCAATGATGCTGCCCAAATATATAGAGATTTTTACATCTTCCAAGTCTTCTTCGTCATTTGTGATTGGATTGGTGCATGTTGTATTGTATCAGAGAATTTTGTTTTTCCTCTTTCTGTCGATAGACTGGTCATCTTCTCCTGCTTTTGTTGTTGCGTGTGCGATAGAATAACTAGATCGTTTGCAAAGTCTAGATCGTTCAGCTGCATCCTATCTGTTCACTGTGTCCTATGCTCTCCCCTAAGTGTTGATGTTCTCATGGTCCATTCGATCACTAGGAGAAAACGAAAGAGTGAGAGTAAAACGTCAGCCAATATACTTCTTATTAATCATTCTATTATAGTAAATTTTATTGGAAATTCCATCAAATCATTTACATTTCAAAATGCTTTAGTTATTCATCATTTAACACAAGTCTTATAAATATCATAGTCTCATTATAACCTAAGGTTTAGAAGAAATCTCATTAAGAACAACTAAACGAAATTAAAAAGAATCAGATATTTCGTCAGCCAATCAATTAAAAAAATCGTCGAAATATGTAAGCCATATGATCAGTTCAACAGGTGTTAACGATATGATGCATTTTAAGGCTAACACATACAAATATTTCTCTATATACCGGGGATAAGTGATTTTTAAATGAATACATCATTCATTCATGTAATTGATTTCTTACAGTATAGGGAAAATATTTAGGTTATAAATTACGGTAAGGAATTAAGATTAGGTTTTGGGATAAAAAAAATTAGATTATGGTTATTATCATGAACTGAGATCATCTTCCACTTTGAAAGAAAATTGGTACACTTAATGATAACGGATGCACACTGCAGGATCCTCAAAAGATGAAGCTACAAAGGACACTCACGTCAGGACATTTGGAAATCTTGACAACAGCCATCGAGATATCATGCAAACGACACAGAGAACAAAGAAGAAACGCTTTTAAGAAAAAACTAATCAAGGTCTCAAGACCACCCATGGAAGAAAAGACAAACAACTGCGTGATCAACCTGTCAAAACAACCATTAACACATACGAAGGAACACCTACTCCGAAAGGGCTTAAACTACAACACAAGCGATGCCTCAAAACTGGAATTCTTCGCATCACTAGAGCCATCACTCAAAACTTCCGGAATCAGTGAAGAAACAAAACAAGAAACAAGGTAAACTATAGTACCGCTAACTCAACAAGTGAAGGAAAACAACCAACTGACCTCACAAGAACTAAACATTCCATTACGTCCAATTGTAGCACTCTTCGGAACACTAACATACAATTTTTCAAAAGAAGTTTCACGAATACTGAAACATTTAGTAGACTCATCCAACCACTCCACCAAATCTCCCACACAATTCCTGGACCAAATTAAGGACATTCAAATCAACAACGAGGAACTGATGATATCCTTCGATGTAACAGCGTTATTCACATCAATTGAACCATAAGAAACTATATCCCTGCTCCTCACCAACGATACAAATCTCACTAAGTACACGAACCTTCAAATTCAAAGTCTACTAGAACTCATCGATGTATGCCTAACAACATATTTTAATTCAACAACAAAATGTACGAACAAACGAAAGGGACACCAATGGGATCACCAATATCAGGACTGATCGTAGAAGCGGTGATGCAAAGACTAGAAGCCGCGATATTACCAGTGATCATGTCAAAAATTTGAATTCGCTACGTAGACGACATATTCGTCATCGTCAAAAAAATGAGCTGGAAAACACTTACAAGCTGATCAACAACGTCTTCTTGGCATCAAGTTCACAATGGAACAGGAGTCAAACAACAAACTATCATTGTTGTATATATTAATCGCTAGAACCGAAACAGGAAAACTGGAAACTCAAGTGTATAGGAAACCGACCCATATGAATCAAATTCTCAACTACAATAGCAACAACCCATGAGCTCACAAAATCAACTGCGTACACACTTTGTTCACGAGGGCGAGGACACACTGGCAATACAAAAAAATGATGAGAAATTCCTGAAGGACGTATTTCAAAAGAACGGCTACCCAATCAACTTCAACAAAAAATACCAACCGCACGCAGCATCAGAACCTAAGTCAAGCACAGAAATCAACAAAACGATCGCCCTACTATACACAAAAGGCATATCAGACAAAGTGGAAGAAAAATGGCACACCTAATGACTGAGATCACCTATATTTACGTGGTTGACGACAACTAAACCTGGATACAAAGCAGTTTTACTTTCTAGGCTTTATGATAAGGTGGATTTCGTGCGATTAAACATGATAATGTTTCTTAAGCCTGTTTGATTTTTCCATAAACTAGTAGGCCAATTCAAGAACTTTCAAACTACATTTAAAAATGTCGTTCATTATTATTATTTCTGGAAATATATTCAATTTTCTACCGTTATTCAAAGTACAGTTAAATTTCCTTCATATACTGGTTAGTCATTTAGGATGTCTATGTCTACAAACCAAAACACTCCCTTCTAAAATATGTTTACATTCATCAATAGTATTATACTCATTTAAATTAGAGTTGTTTAAATCATTTGACGCAAAAGAATACTAGAAATGAACTGATTAAGTACGAATGTTGTTTCAGTGTCATTATTATGATGTTTCTGAAAGTAAGCATCAATATTTGTTATTAACAAGCCTTTATAAACTACTTGGAAACCTAGACAATGTAAAGCAATGCATAAACAGTAGCAAATTAAAGTGATAGTTACGTGGTTCAAGTTCCACAGTGATCAACCAATTGATGAGTCTAAAATCTATTACCAACTCCAATTCATTTATTTCATTCATCGCTAGGGTTTACTTTGTCTTTGGAATCTGTTCAAGTCATTTATTTGTGAGTTACAGATAGAGTAACACTAACGGAACATATATAACTGCTGTGAATTGAAAAATGAAAAATCCAATGGTAATGAAAAACGTTACTACTCATTTTATTTTAAAATCATTGATCAAAACCAAAATACAAATGAGCAATTCACGATTAAGTAATAACCGATTTTCTATGATAAGATTTTAAAATTTCCAGTAATTTAGACTCTAGCGGATAGCAATGGAATTCATGACGCGCGTTTCGTCCTAATTGGGCTTCAACATACACAAAAGAAAAATCGAGATCCTCAAATACAACACAAAGAACAACAACAAAAGCACACATGATGCCGAAAATCTGGAAGATGTGGAGTCCTTCACATACCTGGTAAGCATAGTCGATGAACAAGGACGATCGAATGCAGACGTAAAGGCAGGGATTGGCAAAGCAAGGATAGTATTCATACAATTGAAGAACAGTCAGTTCTATTGTACGAAGCTGAAAATTTCAAAACTACCACAATCATCATCAAAATAGTATAAGTATTTTTAAATAGTTGTCTGCGTGAGATACTCATTATCCATTATCCGGATATCATCAGCAAAACCTGCAATAGGAGAGGACAAACCAGTTTTCAAATGAGGAGGAAATTAGGATGTTGTAAGTAGATAGGAGATAAATTACGGAAATCATCCAACTGCATCACGAGGCAAGCCGTAACATATAATCATGAAGGGAAGCGGAAATTCGGAAGACCAAAGAACACACCGCGTTGGGGATCGGAAGCAGATATGAAAATGATGAATAACAATTGGAATGAGTTGGAAGGGATTGTCCATGACAGGGTTGAATGGAGCGTGTTGGTGGGCGTCCTATGCTGCTTCACGAGGACTAATAGTCGTAAGTAAGTAAGTATACTCTGTTGGACATCAAAAGTTACCAATTTTGTTTTTTTATTTTATCTTAAACCTTTCAATAGTTTTGAAGAGATAGAATAACGTTTATTGGCTCTTAGTAATTTCGCTATTATAAATATTCATAATGAAAATATACATCGAATTGAAATAAACAAAACTAATTTCATGTAAATGAGTGAAAATTATTCATACACCCTTTAATTGTTTTTAAAACATTAAATCACAATGATTATAGATTTTTTGTAAAACTTTTTTTGGCAAATGTTTTTTTTATCAGAAGAGGTTTTGTGGAGATTCTAGAAATTTCACTAATTGGAATCACCACCATGGAAAACCTGGAGAGACTGGACGGCCGTTTCGTCCTAGTATGGGACTCCCCAAACAGGTCTGTTGCACGGTGGAGCAACTTCGTGGATTAGTTGAAGTTAAACATTAACACCGTTGGATGCCGGCCGGCTCAGTGGTCTATCTGGTTAAGATCCTTGTACGAGGCTGATAGGTCCTGGGTCCGGATCCCGCGGGGTGCGGGATCGTGGATGCGCACTGCTGAGGAGTCCCACATTAGGATAGAATGGCCGTCCGGTGATTCAAGGTGTTCTATGGTGGCTTAGCTTCAATCGACTCATGATTTCAGTCAGCGAAATGTTTTTTTTATTGACATAAGTACATCCTGTGTATATTGTTTCGATATTACCTTAATTTACAAGCATTATAAGTAAAATGGGTAGTGGCTAGTAGCGGAATCCAGAACGCGCAATACCAAGTGAATTTAAAACTCCACCCTATTGCACATCAAGTGGTCATCAGGTCTCAGTAGCTAACACGATGGCAGTACTGGGCTCGATCCCCAGAGTGAATATTAACTCTGAGATGCAGGTACATCCTGCTGACGAGTCTCAAATAAGACAAAACCTGCGTCCTAGATTCCACTGCTAGCTACTATCCATCTTTCCTCATAGTATTAACTAATATTTACATTAAAAAACAAACATTAGAAATGAAGGGGAAAAAATGGGTTTTTGTAGTAGTATTTATATTGATGTAAGTAGTAAATTCATACATTTTTTTGCCAGTACAATTTCAATGAAACAATCAGTTATCTATTTGAAGAATGAAATTGTTACAATAAGGAATGTTTTCTTATTGACAATATCATTTTCTATTATAAAATAGGGGTATGTTAGAAAAAGAATTATTCAAGATAGTTATGCTTATTTAAGTAGTGAATAAAAAGCTTTATGAAAATAAATGTAATAGTCTATAAATAGAAGGATGATATTTCAACATAATTAAGGTTTGTAAAAGTAGATAACGATTGAATACAAATAGATGTTATATCATTTAACAAGTTTATCAAAATTTATAAAGAACTTAAGTTATGTAATAGTTTCAGATGTAATAATAATAAGGATAGAAAAATTCAAAAAAACAAGTGGATAACGCGATAATGTTTGTAGGGAATGGTATTTGATCCGAGTCTCAAAGTGAACATCAACTCTGGGATACGGATGCGTCCAGCTGAAGAGTCCCAAATAGGACAAAACTCGCGTCTTGTGTTCCACTGCTAGCCACCATTTATCTATGCTTATAATATTTGTTATTTAAGAAAATATTGAGTCGGTTTGTACAGGATGTTTATATACTAATAAGAGATTTATCAATTGCAGTTGTCAACATCAATGGGATGATTCAAACAACTAATATAAAGTGAATCAGAAAACGATTATTTATGCTACAACAGAGTAGAAAACAAAGAATAAGACAATGATTACCGCAAACGACTTATTAAATTGGAAGAGGTGCTAAAACTATAGACGAATTGAGGATTGAACATTACTCTTTTGTACACAGAGGTCAGGTTTGAATGCCTGTAGCTCCAACTCTGAATAAATTGATCATCTAAATCTTTTTTTTTGAGACAGTTCTTTGAAATTTCCAGATGGTCATGAACAACTATTCTCGTGATGGCATGTAACTAGAGTTGACCATGTGTTCAATGATTGAGTTTTTGATAGATTCGCATTCGTTTTTGGATAATTAACCATGGTAGTGCTCACATATTCGTTTACCAAGTGTAGGTTTCTACATTCAGTATAATCTACACCACAAATGCAGGTAAACGATTTGGAAGATGTAAAAACATTTACATATCTGGACAGCATCATTAATGAACATGGTGGATCTGATGCAGATCTGAAGAAGCGGATCGGCAAATCAAGACAGCATATTTACAATTAAAGAACATCTGAAAATCAAAACAACTGTCAATCAACATCAATGTCAGGATTTTCAATACAAATGTCAAGACAGTTCTACTGCATGGGGCGGAAACCTGGAGAATTACGAAAGCCATCATCCAGAAGATACAAGTGTTCATTAACAGTTGTTTACTCAAAATACTTCGGATCCGCAGGCCGGAAACTATTAGCAACAACCTACTGGGAGAGAAAACAAATCAGATCCCAGCGGAGGGGGAAATCAAGAAGTGGATAGGACACACATTGAGGAAAGCACCCAACTGTGTCACAAGGCAAGCCCTCACATGGAATCCTGAAGGCCAAAGGAAAAGAGGGAGACCAAAGAACACACTACGCCGGGAAATGGAGATAGACATGAGGAAAACGAACAAGAATTGGATGGAAATAGAAAAGAAGGCCCAGGACAGAGTGGGTTGGTGAATGCTTGTCTGCGGCCTATGCTCCATTAGAAGTAACAGGCGTAATTAAGTAAGTAAGTTAAGGCATGAAGGACATTTGTAAATAGTTCATTTTCTATCAAGGAAAGATCTTATTTAAATACAGTATTTTAACTGTTATTTTATGAACAGAGTGGATTTTAATTTAGTTTTTACATTATAATAATGTCTATCCCAAATATGTGTTCATTCACTTGATATCTTAGCCGTCAGACTATTTTCAATACATATTTAACCTAACGATTTTCGTGAACTTCGTTTTATAAGCACAAATACTGAATGTCACCAGTAAATAGCTCACTTTTAAGACTAGCTACTATCCAACTAACTTTACTGTGTTAGGAGTTAAATGGTCTTTGTATTTATTTCAAGCTAACCCCTTCCCATAGGTATATAAATGTTTGCTACTATGATTTTTATTGATTTCGCTATTCAATATCTCGAATTTTCGCTCATCCTGTTAAATCGTTTTATAAATTGGTATTCACGTTGATTGTGCTCATATGCAATACGTATGTTGTCTTATCGCCTGATATGATGAATAATCTTTTTCTCAATGTAACAATTTGAAAATTATTTTATCTCTTTTACTCAATTTCATGTATAATTGGAATATTAAGATTTCAATAAATCCATCTTGAATCTACCTTTTTATGATAAGCAGGATCAATAAGTTTCAAAACATTTATACTGTCCGTGTTAAATTTTGACGCTTCTACAAAGAATGAAATGTTTATATCACAATGATTTAATTTGGTGAGTCTACTTAACGAAGACCGACATATTATTATCTATTTTCATACATATATTACTTACGCCTGTTACTCCTGGTGGAGGAGCACAGGCCGCTTACCAGCACGTTCCATTCAACCCTGTCATGGACAAACCTTTACAACTCATTCCAGTCGTTATTTATCCTTTTCATATCTGTTTCTATTTCTCAACGTAGTTTGTTCTTTAGCCTTCCTCTTTTCCACTTTCTTTCAGGATTATAAGTTTTGGCTTGCCTCATAATGCAATTTGATGATTTTCGTAATGTATGTCATATCCACTTACAACATCATTTCCTAATTTCCTCATCATTTGGAAACTGGTTTGTCCTCTCCCATTGTAGGTTGTTGCTGATGATATCCGGATAATGGATATTGAGTATCTCACGTAGACAACTATTTATAAATACTTGTACTATTTTGATGATGATTGTGGTAGTTCTGAAATTTTCAGCTTCGTACAATAGAACTGATTGTTCTTCAGTTGTAGAAATACTATCCTTGCTTTGCCAATCCCTGCCTTTACGTCTGCATTCATACTTCCTTGTTAATCGATGATACTTCATAGGTACGTGAAAGATCCCACATCTTCCAGATTTTCGGCATCAAATGTGCTTTTGTTGTTGTTCTATGTGTACTTTGAGACCCATTGATGCAGAGGCTGCTGCTACACTAGTTGTCTACGTCTGCATTTGTTCGTGTGTATGGTATAAATGGTCCAGGTCACCTACGAAGTCCAAATCGTCTGATTGATTTCGAGCTATCCATTGTATTCCGTACTTTCCCTCATGTGACGAGGTCTTCATAATCCAATCAACCACCAAAAGAAAGATGAAGGGGGAGAGTAGGCAGCCTTGTCTGATTCTGGTCCTTACTTGGAATGCATCTGTCAGATGTCCTCCATGCACGACTTTGCACTGTAGTCCGTCGTATGAATTCCGGATAATGTTGACAATCTTCTCAGGAATTCTATAGTATATATATATATATATATATATATATAACATTAAATCGGAAATATATATATATAACATAAATGTTAATCATCAATCCAAGGCGAATAACTTTTATCATAGAAAATGATGTCTATACAAGTATCTTACCTTCATATATAAATATTCTACCGGATATTATGAATTAGAATTCATTTCATAACATATCAATATTATATTCTCTTCTATTATATTGTTATACATATTGTATAGTTGTTGATATGAATAAGAAAAGTTTATTCTAAATAGACAGACTTTTTAAAGATTACAATTATGTAATACAAATGTTATTTAGTTATCTATCATTTATTACAATATACTATTTGAACTACTACTAATGATACTACTAGTACTACTAATAATACTACTACTAATGCTACTACTACTACTGATAATAATAATAATAATAATAATAATAATAGTTTCTTTTTATAGAAACCTATTGATAGACCTACTTTAATCGACCTTATCATATAAATAGAATAAAGATGTTAGGGGAGAAATAGATTTTTGTATTTTTATTGTACTCATCGAAATGTTGTGTTTTTGGTTTGTTTGTTCTGTTTTGTTGTTGATGTTTGCATTTATGACTTTTTTGAATTCTAATAGCTTACCATCTTCATTCATTCATCTAGTATTAATGTTAATATGTTTCTTAATATTATTTTTATGTTAATATTGTTACTATGAAAATGTTAAATAAATGATTTTAAAATACTTTTAAGAATTAAAATTTTAGTTAAACTTAATTTCAATAATTAAGATCATAAGTTGAAATAAAGGCTAAACCATAAGGGAAAATTGCCTCAGAAGATAGTCAATATCATACGGAATTCCTATGATGGATTAAACTGCAAAATTGTGTATGGAGAGGACAATTGACAGACTCGTTCGAAGTAAAGACTGGTGTCAGGCAAGATTACTTACTCTCACCCTTTCTCTTTCTCTTGGTGATCGACTGGGTCATGAAGACGTCAACATCTGTGGGGAAGCATGGGATACAATTGACAGCTAGGATACAGCCTGATTATCTAGACTTCATAGATGATCTGGCTATTCTATCGCACCCCTAACAACAAATGCAAGAGAAAACGACCAATGTAGCAGCAGCCTCAGAAGCAGTAGGTCTCAAAGTACACAAAGAGAAAAGCGAGATTCTCTGATACAACACAGCATGCAGCAATCCAATCAAAACTGGCGGAGAAACTTAAGATGTAAAAACATTTACATATTTGAGCAGCGCCATTGATGAAAATGTTGGATCTGATGCAAATGTGAAAGTGCGGGTCGATAAAGCAAGAGCAGCATATTTACAACTGAAGAACATCTGGGACTCATAATAACTCTCAACAAACACCAAAGTCACAATTTTCAATACAAATGTCAAGACGGCTCTACTATATGGGGCGGAAACCTGGAGGACTACGAAAGCCATCATCCAGGAGATACAAATGTTTCTTAACAGCTGTCTACGCGAAATACTTCGGATTCGTTGGCCAGACATTACGATCAACAATTTACTGTGGGAGAGAACAAACCAGGTTTCAGCGGAGGCAGAAATCAAGAAGAAGTGCTGGAAGTGGATAGGACAAACATTAAGGAAAGCACTCAACTGTGTCCTAAGGCGAGTCCTCACTTGGAACCCTTAAGCTCGGAAGAGGAGATAAGGACCAAAATCTACATTACCTAGAGAAATCGAGATAGATGTGAGAAAAATGAACAAGAATTGGGTGGAACTAGAAAGGAAGTCCCAGAAGAGAGTGGCTTGGAGAACGTTGGTCAGCGATCTATGCTCCATTAGGAGTAAGAGGCGTAGGTAAGTAAGTAAGTAATCTTGGAAAATTAGGAAGTACCGGACAGCCATTTCGTCCTATTGTAGGACTCCTCATGTATTACGCTTCCAAGTTATCCATATTGGTTTAACTTCAACTGACTTATAATCTCAACGATTGAAATTACTATAAAATCTACAAAACCCCTTTGTGATATAAACTTAATTGTTGACTTTATTTTTTTACCATAAACAGAAAAACTGCTTAAAAATAATTTGCATAATCCTTTTTTCACTAATAGTTTTTAGGGATTTATTTTATTGAAATAAGACTCATGTCATTGAATTTACTCCATATATGGGTTGCCATAAAGAACTAAGGAGCATTGAATAGGTGATCTGTATAATTAAAGACTATTATAAAAGAAAATACGTTTCATCAAGGTTCTGTATTTTTTTTCCAAAGAGATATAATTTCAAGTGGACAGAAGAGATAATTAGTGTAGTTTCTTGGAGTGAATTCCGTGTGGTCTTAAAATTTTTGAATGATTTAAGGATATTGTTATTATTAATTTCGATGGACTTTAATTTATTGAATTCTGACACTAAACTCTTTACTCAGCTTCAGTTTGTCACTCATTGAATTCTGTATTTAGATATAAATGACAAAATTACAAATCATTTCGGAACTTGCTGTTTAAATTTCCATGTTAAGTAGCAAACCATGCATTTCTAGTGTTTTTAAATCCCCCTATAGCCGACAAGTCCCAAACAGAACGAAACGTTTGTCCTGGATTCCACTGGTAGCCACCATCTATCTTTGCTTATGACGAAATAAATCATGCTTACTTGTTTAACTACTTATAAGTAGCGTGAAACGTATGTTCAATTTCTTCAGTGAATACAGAATCGAAATTAAATTTGGGATGAAATATTTTAATGAGAAACTATAGAAATAAATGATGGATAGTGGCTAGTAGTGGAATGCAGGACGCGCGATTCGTTCATTGCTAGCCCCTATCTATCACTGCTTACAAAAAGCTTGTGAATTGAAGCAATATCAAAGCACATATGACAATAACAGACTAATCATTTGCAGTCTTAAACCTCAATGGGAAGATACAAGCCAAATAATACCAAGTGAATATAAAAGGAAATCTTAGTTGATACGAATAATTCCGATCAACAAATTTTGGACAGCGACCAAACAGTTTACTTTGGAATTTTAAATTTCACACAGCAATCATGTTCCTAAAGACTTTAATTACACAACAAACCGCCTGTTTGTACAGAACTGTTGTGTATTTTACAGAGATTATTGTAAATCATATCAACACATTCTGTAGAATAATTACATTTACTTAAATATACGTATCTGAATATCACTGTACATTTTTGCTACCGTTAATTTAAGACTTTGTTGGTTCATTATAATAATAATAAAAATCTACTACGTTACCCCTAATTATTGTCATTATTAATGTCATTATACTTCGAATATTGACATATTTTAATTCGGTTTAACATTCTGTTTTCTATTATGCCTTCTTTGACGCTGCAAAAGATTTTTATTATTCAGTACTAATTACTCATTCTGCAAATATTAATATTTTGGAATGACGACTAATTATTTACTTACACCTGTTACCCCTCATGGAGGAGCATAGGCTGCTCACCAGAATTCTCCATCCAAATCTGTCTTCCCTTCTTTTATACAGTTCTCTTTAGTTCCTATTCATCCTTTTGACGTCAGCTTCTGTTTCCCGACTCATTGTTTTGCTTGGTTTTCCACTTTTCCGTTTCCATTTATTCGTCGATCTTCGTTTATCAATCACTCTGACAACCGTTATTAAACAAATCTCAACGGTGTATGAATTCAGAAGAAAACAAGAAGCATCGACTACAGTTTATTACTGGATAACACAGATAAAAAAATTACAAACACACCGAACGAATTTGTGCGCAAGCAAGCAAATTCAGAGGCGGATTCAGAGTCAAATCGAATCAATTAATAAGAATCAAACATATATATATATATATATATATATATATATATATATATATATATATATATATATATATATCTGGGAAAGTGATTGATTCAGCGTGCGACTAACATTTAAACTAGAGATATATATATGTGTAGGCTGTTACATATGATCAAGCATACATGCTTATACATATAAGATAACAGCAATAATAATAATAATACAAAGAAATAGACAAATTGTTACTGTTTAAATAACACTATCTATTAAATAACTTAATAAAATGACTTGACAAAATTGACCGTAAACGAAATTAATTGTAGGAGAGATGATATTATACATATATATATACAAAATTTTGGGGGGTCTCATCTTCAAATAGTATTTAAATCAGCTAAAAGTAATGTTGAAATGAGTTTAACGATATTCTTTTTAACTATTTACATTTATAGATTGATGTTTCGAATGAACAGAGATACCAGAATCACTAATTAAGAATATATTCGAATTCTTTGAGTTATTTAACAATCTTGTAACTATATGTACGGTGTTTTCGAAGATTGTTTTCGATTTCATTGAAATCATGAATTGATCTAATTTAGAATATCACTGAAAATTTGAAAGCGCTAGATATCTGTTTGGTCTTAACACGTAACTCCTCAAAATGTCCATTCACGTCCCCTTTACGAGAATCGAACTCAAGACATTTGGTCTCGTATGCAAATGTTTAAATTCTAGAACACTGAGACATCATCCAACATGATTCTTTCCATTTTCTTGTGGATATCGTTTTTATGTAGATATTATTCATGTTTCCTGTTAAATCTATACAGTTAATTCTTCAAATATCTTTCATTGTATTTAATTTTTTTTAACGATTATTTCTTTAGTTAATTTTCAACTATTGCTGTTTGTGTTATTTATATTTTTTTTTCCTTGTAAACATTTAGATCTATCCTATTCAGTAATATAAGTTGCACTCTTACCCTATTGGTAAATATATTTTACAAGTTATTTAAGGAAATGTTATGGTATTGAATTGATTCATTTCATTTTGTAAATCTAATTCTTTATTATTATTATTATTATTATTATTATTATTATTATTAGTAGTAGTAGTAGTAGTAGTAGTAGTAATAGTAATAGTAATAGTAATAGTAGTATTTTGTATGACCTGAAATGTAACATCTAAATACAAAACAAAGTAACATAACACTAGAAATTTGAAATCGGTAGAATTTTTCATTGTTGTTGTTTTTTGTTCGATGAAAATGCCTTCTAATATTGATGTACACGAAAGATTTGAACTCAATAAAAAAAAATGTAGACAGAAAAATAAAATGTACATGGTAAACTATAATAAAGTATGAACTTTACAATTTAGGTTAAAAGAGATATTTTGTATTCAATAGAATTGTTATTCTAATCTTATGGAATAGTTAATAATTAACTTTGTTTCCCGGTTATTTATTTACTCTGAAGAAGTGGCTGAAATTAAGTGACGAAACATCACTTATTAGGATATAAAGTTCTTTTGGATGCAAAGGTTAGATTTTTGAACATGGATTGCGATGGTTTCAGCAATGTGTAAAAGACGTACTCTTAAACTATGTGGTAAAGTTGATGAAATATGGTAGATAACCTTAAAAGCTTTATTCAGTTCAACTTGATGACCTGTTTCAACCAAGTAAGCAAGAATAAAACTCTTAATCACTCTTACCTGTCCTTTGCTCAACCACGACGGATGATGCTCTGTTATACGATGATGAACTTGCCGAATTGTATGCCCTATATAACTGGCTTTAAAAAGAGGGTTACACAGAAAGTTTGCAACAGGACAATATATTCATTTCTAAAGTGCTGTATCAATCAGATATAAAAGGAACTTGATAAAGATCCCGACTCATCGTGCTAGAATGATTTGTCCGAATGACACTATAGTAGATGAATTGGTTGATATTCGTAACTTACTTAGTAAGAATGGATACCCAATGGAATTCATCGACAAACACATGAAGGAGATGAAAAAAGGGACAAAGATGCCTACTGAGGTGAACAATTTTTTTTATCGATTTTTAACATTGATACGTTTGATGAGATTGTATAATTACTATAAAAAAGAAATGATAGGTCGAACTATAATTTATGATCGTTCATTGAGTGATGCTAAAGTGAGCTTGAGAGTGTTCATCTAATAACTAGGATAAAATGAGGGTTATAAATTAGTGTGAGGAATTCGAATTATGATTTACAGTTGATGGTTAAGGTTAGAGATTAGATTTAGAGTTTGCATCATGAATTGACATCAGTTATTATAGCAAAACACTATTTAATCAAATGGATGAATGAATTCCAAGTCAAAATTTATGATCTGTTATTTTATACCTAATTGGTTCGTCCATAAATTATAGTCTTGCCAACTGTATCGTCTCATTAAATAACTCATTTTTTGATTCTTTTTTAAAATGAACTCTTGCGAATCTGAATAATCCGAAACCCAAAGTTTTATGTATGAAAAATGTTAGATAAGTACTGAAAGCCAGAAAACACTATACAGATATTTCGTTTTGGTATGAGGCTCCTTATCAGGAATGAAATTCCAAGAATTTTGGTAATAATGTGTGGAGTTTGATCATGTCGAATGTGATACAGTTATGCATTTCAGGCAAATGAAATTAGTCACTTTATATTGGGGTTAGATTTGTACACGACTGGATTCCGGTTCAATGGTTCAGAGGTTAAGCGCTCAACCACGAGAAAGAAAGTCATATAATCAATCTCCAATGGTGAAGTTATGTCTGAGCACTGTCTAAGATTCCAATACTGGAACTAAATAGTTATCCAGTACTTCCTGGTTTTCAATCTGTGATGCAAATTATGATCATTTATTGGTCTCCATAAAACCCTTATAATGAGAATAGTATATTTGTATCAAATTTATTTAAAATATTTCTAATTTGTTCAGATATTTCATTAGGAATAAGGGAGTTTTTAAACCAAATACTTGATGGGTATTCTTAATTTCTATTCTGACTGCATTTCTAATTAACCTGTTTATAAAATTATTAAGATAATATTAAAGTGTACCGCTTTAATAACAGAATATGAAAGATATTGATTTGTAGTCTATGTATTTCCTTGAAACTGTTATCTCTTAAAATATATTATGAGGTGCTTATTTACAATGAAGCCTATAAAAGTCATTTAATTGTTGCTAACAGATCCTCTATCATTGGTAATCGTAATACTATCCGATATACTGTTTATATGTTCTTAATTCATTTAGATGAAATTCATTGAATAACATTAAAATAACTGTGATAAGGATTTATTATTTGCTCCTTTCATCGTGTTAGTGAAAAAATTCTAACCACATTTTGCCTTCTTTAAACCTGTCCCTAGTAGTTTAGTTGAAGGTTACTATTTTGATAACACCGTACTGTACTAATCACTCTGTCACTTGTTCACATTCATGTTTGAATGTGGTCAAAACCAAAAATTTATTTTCAAAAGGCCATATCTTTCGGTCTACATTCGTACAATTAAAGAACATTTGGAACATAAAACAACTATTAACCAATAATAAAGTCAGAATCTTTAACATGAACACCAAGACAGTCAGTTCGATTATACGAAGCTGAAACTTCCAGAACTACCACAACTTTCATCAAAATAGTACAGGTATTTATAAATCGTTGTCTAAGCGGGATATTCAATATCCATTAGCCGGATATCATCAGCAATAATCTACTGTGGAAAAGGACAAACCAATTCCCAGCTGAGGAGGAAATCAGGAGACGTTGGAAGCGGATAGGACACACATTATGAATATTACAGTAATTTAACAGTTGAATTCATGAGTCAATTAAATCTAAACCACCATAGAAAACCTGAAAGCACTTGATGCCCGTTTCGTCCTAGTATGGCACTCATCAGCAGTGCATGTCTTTTTATTTTTTGACTTCATTAGACTGCTCCTTCAGTAGTACAAATGTAATTCATTGATGATTCCTGTGATCAAGGATATGTATTTATCATGAAATGGTATCAACTATACAGTCATTAACAATTATGGAACACTAGTCATATGTTTCGGTCTTACTTGGATACTTCATGTACGTGACAAATCACATACATTCGAAGACTAGGAAGAATAGTATATGTCCAAATTCTTGATCACGTCCCAAATAACTTAAGACTGAGAGGTGCGACGGCTCTAAATAGTGTAATAGCTCGGTATTTAGTTGACACCGGGTATACCATTGACATTCCACAAGCCTTCAAAATTATTAGCAGACAAGAAAACGCAGAGTCTCTTCTGTTTGCTGAAACCATAGGAATAAAAATACTCACAACTTGTTTATGTATCCAGAAAGAGTCAGTATTAAATGGACTTATTCCATCATTATTTTATTAGTGTTCATTTTGTTATATTATCTTAGCTAAACTAATTATTATTCCATGTTCACCAAAACCATCCTTTCACTCAGAGGTTTTAATTTACTTAAATCCCTTAACTTATGTGAAATTTTCAAATCCTGTTCAGTTATTATGCAATATATCTTATCAGCTTCTAATCCCGGTAATGTTATATAAACAATTTACAACTTCTAAAATTATCACAATTTATCTTATCTGTCTCTTGACCTCATTTAATTATTGCATCTCCCGTCCCTCTGTGTTTTTGAATTCCAGCTCATGAGCCACACTTACATAATTACTTGCTTACTCACTTAGTTACGCCTATTACTCCGAGTGGAGCATATGCCGCCGACTAGCATTCTCCAACACACTCTGTCCTGAGCCTTCCTTTCTAGTTCTATCCACTTTTTGTTCATTTTTCTCATGTCTGTCTCCATTTCTTGGCGTAATCATGAGACACACTAGACTCAGCTAAAAGCTTTCGTTATGCACGATAATTTTAGAAAATTAAGAAAAATCATACTGGAACGAAATAGTTATCCAATCTCCACAACCCCTTTACTAGTAATCAACATGTGCTCACTAGTGACTAGGTTCGTGAGGGAATTCTCAGAGTTCTAGTTAGAAGCCGTGACCAGTGAAGCTAATCCGTGTCGGGTAGAGACAGGTATCTATCTCAGTACAATCGAAGATGGTCGCGCAGTTTCGTGGATCGGTTAATGTTAGACACTATCACTATTAGATGCCGGCTCAATGGCCCAATAGGTTAAGTGTTCTCACGCAAAACCGAAGGCCCTGGGTTCGAATCCCGGGATGCGTGGATGCGCGCCGATGAGGAGTCCCGCAACAGGACGAAACGGCCGTCCAGTGTTCCTAGGTTTTCAAAGGTGGTCTAACATCAATCGGTTCATGATCTCAATCAAAAACCCACATAATTAATACAAACATCAATTAATAAATCCAAATCAGTTATCTATTTACTTTTTCTTTCTGATTATAACATATTTCTAATGACACCAATAATAAGAGAGAGACACACACACAGAGAGACGGTTAAACAGAGAGAAATAAAGATTAACAAACAAACAAAACAAACAACAATGATGTTTGGAAAAGAAATGACAATATGCACAATATATACGTACAACGTATTATAACAAGATTAACTAATTGATATTAACATAAATAATAAGAAGATTGCATATTACAATTAGACAGCACATCATATAAAAAGTAAGATACTACTTTATTTCCATCCAGTTCACTTCAAATCATCATCATAATGTGTAAATATAATTTGTAGACAGGGTATAAAGTTAATAATAATTATAATAAACATGTTGAGTAGAAATGCATTGCACACATACATCATTGTTAGTTACTATAGTATCATTATCAGTAGTAGTAGTAGTAGTAGTAGTAGTAGTAGTAGTAGTAGTAGTAGTAGTATTGAATGCCTAAGTGATATTAAATAATGTTGCATAGAATAATCCGGACATATATATATATATATGATTCTATTGATTTTCAATGCATAATAATCCATAAACAAAAAAGAATTTCGGGAAAAAAAGGGGAACATTTTGATTAATACCAACAAGAAAAAATCGTAATGTAAAAGAAAATGGTGGTTTGTTTGTTTTCGTTTTTGTTTTTGTTTTTCTTTTTTCATTTCACTAATAATTAAAACCTTATTTTTTTAAATTGTCATTTAACGCCATGGTTCATATAATCGTATATCACCTTCTAATTGGGCAATTTGTAAATCTTTTTCTGCTATTTGTTTACGAAGACGTTGAATTTCTCTTCTTTGTTCAATAAATGCTTCACGTAACTAATAAGTAAAATGAATGAATAGAATATATAGAATATGGAAATTATGGTATTTAAAAGATTTGATTGGATTTGTAATGTATCAAAATACAATTATTGAGATCACGAACTGATTGATGTTAGACCATTAGTGAAAACCTGAAAGCACTGAACTGCTGTTTCGTCCTGTTGTGGAACTCCACGGCAGGGAACATCCACGATCCCGCTTGCGGGATTCCAACATTAGGCATTCAGTCTTGCGCACAAACGCTTAACTTCTAGACCACTGAGTCGGCATCCAACGGTGTTAATGTCTAATCTTAAGTAATCCACGAAATTCGCTACCATGTTTCATTGTACATGTCTCTACTCGACACGGATTAACTCCACTGGTCACGGCTTCTCACCGGAACTCCGAGAATTCCTTCAATCAAAAACTTAATAATCTCCACAACCCTATACTAAAATACAATTACGTTTATAATAAGTGATCATTGGAATAAGTAGTGAACAAATAAGTCTGCTTATGTATGTTATAAATATATCGTAAGAGTAATGATGAAAAGATTGACTCAACATAGAATCTATACTTTAAACCATGTTTTATCATTATTATTTTCTATTGGTATTGTCCCAAATAATCTAGCTCTAAAGTTTGGTGTATGTGATGTTGAGCCATTTAGACTGTGATATGTGCTGCGTATGTCAACATAAGTACTATATAACGCTAGTCAGAAATAGAATATCTGGCAACAGCAGGTGGAGAAGATCGAGGAGGTAAGAATGGGAACAGAAAGCAATTAGTATAGAAATGAAGTTTGAGACAATTAATGAGCATTTTACAAATGAAGTATAGGAGTATGGTTTTTCTGTTTTTATCAAGTAACTCTGTAGTTTTGTGTTAAATATAATCGGTTGTCTTCACCTATGTTCATATTCACTACAAGACGAGCGGCAATTTCGCAACTTGATCGGTAGACCTCAATGAGGACAAATAATTGATCAACTTAGTAATTCCTAACTTTTTATTGATTGATTACCGATTACTACTAGTGATTTAATCGATCTATTTAGACCGTAGATATAGAGGACAATGAAATTTGTAAATCTTTCAGCAATATTCAAAAAATCTTGCAAAATAATAATATTCCTAATTAGCTCTTTCAAATATAGAGCTCAAAAGCTGTACTAAAGTGATTGTCATATTTTCACTGTACAAACATTAACTGATTGGCTCCATACAATGTTATTGTTAATTGTAAATTGTATTATGTCTAATCAAACATTCAATGTTACACATTATACATTAAAGTAGCTGAAATAATCTATTCAAATGTTAATATTAATTTATACCTTTTGATAATCCGTAGGTAGATGGCTTAATAGTTCAGACTTTTTCGGTGTACTAGTTACCTATGGAATAACAAACAAAAAAATAAGTTGACTAAATAAATTACATTGTAAGTGTTATTCACATATTCTAATTGCGTAATAATTCACTTATATGCAGTAATTTGAATATGATCTATGAGTGAACTTAAAGTATTTTGTCAAGAAATGAATAAGGGGAGAGCATTATAATTAGCATTTGGATACTAACATAATTTGTTGAATTTTTATAGTCTACTTCATGAACTTATCTGAATTAGATAATCATTGACAATCAGGAGGCATTGAGATGTTCTTATCCAAGTAAAAGATGTCTTGTTGGTGAACATCCACTATTCTACCACAGGGGATTGAACGCAACACCTTCGATATCGAGAACAAATGGTTGAACTGTAAACTAATAAGACGGTATCCAGTGGTGAGTATACCTAACTTCAATAAGTTCTCAATATTACTTTACAGTTTTCCGTCGCTTGAGGTCGACAACCACCTCACACTCGATATTGATGAACTAAACTAGAACTTCTGGATCTGCATCTTCGTTGGGAACCCGGATGCGTACTGAAGAGGAGTTTCGTAATAGTACGAAAAATCTGTCCTGTGTTTACTGGTTCTTAGAAATTGTCTAACTAAAATCTGTCCCATTATACAAACTTAGCAAAGAATATTATAAGTCAAACATATGCTTGTGTTAGGAATGCATATTATGAGATAAATGGTGTAAAAAATCACCTTAAATTTCATTTTACTAAATGTTGTTTACTTATATGCGTTTGTTTGAGATGACTTTAGATTATTGACTTTTACTATGATTTATAAAGTTCTATGTTTCAGTTAATAGTTCATAAAAAAGAACTAGTTGATTTAAATAAGGCATTTGATAATAATAGAAATAAAAATTTTCAATGGTTGAATTCATGAGTCCATATAAGCTATACTACCATCAAAAGCCTACAAGAACTGAATGACCGTTTCGTTCTAGTATGGAACTTCACAGTGGTGCGCATCCACGATCCCGAACACGGGACTCTAAACTAGCAACTTCCTAACAAACGCTTAACCTCTAGACCACTGAGCCGTGACCTAACGCTATTAATGTCTAACTTTAATCGATCCACAATCTTCCGCAACACTTCATCTATTGTTTGAGGTTGATAACTCTTTTCACCTGACACAGATTGGACTCCACTGGTCACGGCATCCCATTAGAACTCTAGGAAGTCCATCTTGAAGCTAGTCACTAGTGAGCACATGATTGTTATCACTATGGAGGATTTGTAGTGTTCGTAGTATTTTCATGGTTGAATTCACTGGCCGATCTAAGCTATATATCAGCTAGAGGTTAAGCGTTTGCGCACGAGACTGAAGGTCTTTTGTTCGAGTCCAACGTGAGGGATCGTGAGTGCGTATGTTGAAGATTATTATACTAGAACGAAACGGACGTTCAGTGTTTCTAGATTTTCTCTGTTGGTCTAGCCTAGATTGACTAATGAATTCGACTGTTAAAATTACTACAATCTCCGCAAACCCACCATTCAGTTAAATATTGGTTAGTTTTATTTCAATTTTCAATTAAGTGTCCATTAGTATTAGCAGCTGTTACAAATTGATTATAATATCAGTAATTACAATTAGAAAATATCTTCTTTCAGAAGGAAATAAAAGAAATCACGGATTTGTACTAATTCATTGTTGGTATCATGAAGAAGAAAAATAAATCATAATTTCTTCAATAGATTTAAAATCAGTTTATTTTAATTGCCTAACACAAGGATATCTATCAATTAAGGGAAGAGTATACTGTGCGTCAGTCCGTTCTGTTCTTATTTACGGTTGCGAGACGTGGCTATTAAGAGTAGAAGATATTCGTAAGCTACTAGTATTTGACCGTACATGTTTTAGAAATATTGGTCGCATCTGATGGGATTATCTAGTAAGGAAGGTTAAATGCAGGGTATTCAGGAATGATGGTGAATCAGCTGATGAGGTTGTAAATGTTCATCGACTGAGATGGTTGGGCCACCTGAACACCGATTACCACGACACACAATGCTGACTAGTTTTGGGAATGGTTGGAAGAAAGTTAGGTACAGCCAAACCAAAACATGGCATCAGTGCTTGAAATCACTAACTTCTGATCTGAGCAATGTTGGTAGATGCAGACTACTTGGTTGGGGTCCTCGTGACTATCGTGACCAACGGTTGGAGACTCTTGGTGACATTGCTCGGAATCGATCACGATGGCGTAGGTGTATAAACTCTCTATCTTCCCTTAAACTATGAGATTAACATCGCTTTATATCATTCTTTTTACTAACTAATTATTTCTTCCTGTACTATGTCCTTATATATAATCTTTGTTTTATATATTACCACTATTGAATTAACTACTTCTATGAATTCGGTATTCATCTTGTTGTACTAATGAGGTATGGCAACTTGGATCGATGCACATATATGCCCGGTCTTACGTTGTAGCTGACTGATTGACTGACTAAGTGACTGAACAAAAAGATAATTTGTTTATACCTTATATTTATGTTTAAAAATGTAACTTACATTTGTAAAATCTGTTTGTTTATTTGAATCATTAGTTAATGGTTCAATTCTTCTGGTAAATGATCCAATAATTGGCTTAAAATATCAAAAGAAAGTTATTATAACAAAATAAATTATTAGTTCATGATAAAAATTATATTATATTAATCATTAAAATTTATTTGATTTTCACTGATTAAAATCATGAGTCACTTGAAGTTAGACCACCATGGAAAACCTGGAAGCACTGGACTGCCGTTTCGTCCTAGTATGGTACTCCTCGGCAGTGCGCATCCACGATCCCGCACCCCGCGAAATTCGAACCCAGAGCCTATCAGTCTCGCACCAGGCGCTTAACCAACTAGACCACTGAGCCGGCGTTAGACTGATAGGTCCTGGGTTCGAATCTCGCGGGGGGAGGGCGGTATTTATTTAATTATTCAATTATATAATGACAATAATTAATATTCATAGGATTAATAGAAATAATAATTAACGATTCATTTGTTCTAGAAGGAGTTTAGTTGAGATTGTAGTAATTTTAATAGTTGAGATCATGAGTTAATTGAAGCTAGATCACTATAGATAACTTGAAAGCACTGGATGGCCGTTTCGTCGTATTGTGGAACTCCTCATCTGTTAACGAGAAGACTGATCATGTACTTAATACTAGAAATAATCCATGATAGATGTATATAATCTAATAGTTAATTATATTTTGTATAAGGAATTGTATTACATTGAGCTAATCTATTGCATTTTATGTATCGTTTACAAGTAAATGTATAAAAAAATTTGTGAATTGGATAGATTTGTGCATATCCATTTATTCATTTTTCTCCATTAAACAAAAACAGAACAAATTCCTATGCCATTTTTTTCTAGTTAGATATGTGAATAAACTAGGAACAATAAACGTGATAGAATAATAGAAATTCAATTGTTTAGTGGATTTAACTGTTTATATTTTTTTCAGTCATTAAAAATGCAGTATAAGTATACATAATTCATTTTTAGTATTGTTTGTTTAGATTTTCCCGTTGTTATTTAGGACTACAATTGATCAGTCACTTATTGACATATGTGTATACTGTGTGTATTGCCTCGATATTGCCACTTGCACAAGTAAGTGATTATCAGGACTCAGTGGTTAAGTGAATAACGCGATGACATTTGAGGTGAACGGTAATGCATTCTAGTTCTAGAGTGAACATCAATTCTGAGATGCAGGTACATCCACTTGACGAGTCCCAAATACTATGAAACGCGAATCCTGGATTTCACTGTTAGCCACTGTCCATTTTTGCTTAAAGATAGATGATGGCTAGCAACGAAATCCAGGACACGCGTTTCATCCTGTTTGAGACTCATCAACTGGATGTATCTGCATCACAGAATTGATGTTCACCTCAGGACTTTATTCAGGAAAAAGTAGGTTTAAACATTCAAATGTAGAACAATAATGTAATAAATGCCAAAGAATTAAACTGGTCATTTATTTATAGGTCGAGTGTATAAATATTCTAGAAGATAAAACTGAGAAAAGTATAGAGATAGGATTTTTCACAATTCTAGCCCAAGTAATATCTATTTTAATTGAACAAATCAGTCAGGTACAGATAAGAAACAATACATTCCGCGGGAAACCCGTTGAAATTTAGTGTACACTGATAACTTGCTTTACCTAGTATTAGATCATGAAATGTCAAGACTCTCAATTAACTGCATCTTTGAAATTATATCAGTTTTGAAGTCACTAAACTCTACTAGACACAAACGTAAGTTGAATTTCGGTAATTGTTTCAAAGCCACTGATAAACAGTCATTACTTAGTCAGAACTACTGAGTAACCGTTAGATAATTAAATCATTACTAGACCTGAAGGTCTAAAAGTTAACAATATTTATTGGTATAGATGTATGAACCGGGACAAACTTCTTCATACTAATCTGGGAACGACTTTCATCTTTCATCCACTAAGCAAAAGATGTGAATTATTATTCACATAGTTTGATTTTAAGGGACTGAGTAGTGTATAATTAGCTCTCACACGATGGGATTCAAAATCGAGTATATGAATCCCTAAGTAACAAATTAACCACATTAATTACCATTAATATATGTCAACTAACGTATGCAATTTTAATCACTACATATTCGTATTAACAAATGATTTGATTTTGTATTGAAGATCAAACATGATGCCGTATTATTTATTAATGATAGTGAAACGTTTTATCATTTTCAGCAAAATAAACACATTTTAATAGTTGCGATCATAAGTCAGTTGAAGCTAGACTACCATGGAAAACCTGGAAGCGATGGACAGCCGTTTCATCCTATTATGGAACTCCTCAGCAGTACGCACATATTTCAATTGCCATAAAATACATTCAATTTGAATTCTTTTTATCTAAACGTATGTCTTAATTGCTTTATGATAAAAATATTACACATACTCCATTTGCATATAGAATAGTGAAAAAATATTCACTCGCCTTCGCGGTTCATATTTTGAACATTCTATATCATTACACGTTATACTGCAGAATTATGGTCTACTTCTTTAGTAATACATTTATCTTTGCTACTATGATTATAAGCTTAATCCCAAAATTGTAGATATGTCACAATGTGACTACCTAATCTATAAGATCTTACGTGGAAGTCACATCATAGTCTACACTGACTTTTCCTATCATGATAATCAGAAATATAGCGTCTAATACTTCTGAAGAACATATTTTGTTCTAGGTAGAGAATAATATATTCAGCATAAAAACAAAAGATTACATGGGGCGATCATGCCTATATGGCCGAACTCCGCCATACCGATCGATTATTGCCGTGTTCATTATTGCTGACCTTCTTTCCATGTTATATGTTAAAGATGAATTTCCTCAGTTATCTCATATTCAGTTTCAAAGATTGTATGATTAGAACAAATACCACTACAATACTAACATATTTGGTTCATTATACACACTGAACAGTAAAATGTATGCCTATTATTTTAGTTAATTCATATTGTTGTGGATGCGGAAGAATAGACCAATAATTATCATGTTAAGTCCAATGATGTCTTTGGACTTTAAATGGACATTTCCTACTGGTCGATATCTGTCCACTTGTTGAATATTGTACAAAATGTTGTTTTCTATTTTTATGGTACGATGTGGTATGTTTGGTTAGTATATAAATAGAGTATGTTTGAAATACAATGATTCATAACCCAGAGGCTGAGATTTGTGTTCTGGACTCAACTAGTTGGGATAGACAGGGAAGTGGAGCCAGTCGGGACTCTAGGTCGTTCATTGCGTTCGTACGTGTTTACATGTCATTGAATCGATCGATAAATACGCTGTTCTCTAGTTTTTTCAATCAAGGACACAACAATTAGCACAGGTTAAAAATCGACCCAACTTAAAGTCACAACACATATATAAATCTACTTTAATGGAGTGTTTAGTAAAAAGCTTTCTTAACAATGAAATAACAAATTTGTATTGCATTTTATTGTTTATTGAAAATCTTTCCATTTAACCAAAATTACTTTCATCAATAAACATTAAAATATACATTAAGAAGTTGAATATTTTATGGGTTTAACAAAAGTAAATAACAGTTGGTGTTTATTTATTTTTCACGATAAACAAAAAGTAATAACAGCTAATAGAAGAGAAAAAGAAATTTCATTTTTGATTGAGATCATGAATTGATTAATGTTTGATCATCATTGAAAACCTGGAAGCACTGGACAGCCGTCTCGTCCTATGGTGGGACTCCTCGGCAGTGCAAGCGGGGTCGTGGGTGTTCACTGCTGAGGAGTCCCATATTATTTATTTATTTATTCAGGATCATAATTTAGCACATGTCAATAACTGAGGATTTTTTTTCTCTTATAATTTCTACTGTAAATTCATTTAAATCAATCAACTGATCCTTTTGATACGATTATTCACATACAAACATTTAGTCACATAATTATTGTCTCCAATTTATCTTTTAAGATGAAAATGTACATACAATGTTAATGTGTATTTCACAAATTATGTACAATGTAGATAACATTCTACTGTTATTTACTGTTTTCGCTACACCAACATCAAAAAAATACATAATTTGTAACTTGAAGTGGATCATGCATAGATTTACCAAGCTAAACAATTCTCTTACTAATTACTGTAATCGATTATTAGTCCCACATGTTTCTAGGACTAAATATATATATTCTTATTTTCAGACTAACCAATTGTGTATATATATAACATAACAAGGAAATGTCTTTTACTTTTTTCTTCATGTTTCCATCATGATATCACAAGAATAATCGCATAATGGCTACCTTTAAACTATTTTAGTTCCATGATATTATGATTTATGGATACATTAGAAAAAGAAAACACAATCACAACTGAACTATACAGTTGTAAATTTCTAAATATACTAAACAACTATTATCACATAATTGAACCAGTTTTAGTAAATAACAAAATATATATAGTAACTTAGAATTAAATAATGTCAATATAATTTAACTTACTTTATTACGTGCAATTCCATGTGGTGGAACAGGAGGAGCTGTAGTATTTTGTGAATTTGAAGCGACAGCTGCATTGAATTTTGCTTGAATAGGTGTATACTTTTGTGAATTACCATAATTAGCTGTTCTAAGTTGTGGTGCACTTGGTGTTCGTTGACTACTACCACATTGTCTAAGTATACCAGTTCGTGCAAATTGATTATCATTAGTTGAATTTATTTTACGTTGTTTTGATAATTGTGATTGTTGATTATTTTCTTTTTGAATGGAATGATTCCCTGTTGTTCCATTATTAAGACCAAGTGTAAATATATCTGTAGTTGATGTGGCAGCATTTGATTGTGTCATAGCTTCAACTTGACGTATAATTTCTCTAACTGACGGTAAAATGTGAGCTTCATTGTCTTCCTTTATTTTTATAATGAAATAATGAAATTAAGAGTTTTAAATATACTGTTGATATGTATGCAATGTAAATAGCTGTCATGTTTGCTCTGTTTAAAACAACAAAGAGTATTTGACAAAAAACTAACTCAACTACCGAGTAGTTAGGTTTCATTTCTAATTTAGGTTTCTAAAATCATTAAGTTTACGGTGTAAGGGGACTAATTTTATCACAAAAAATATCAGTCTGAAGACTTATATCTAGTATAAACTAATCAGGTGATACTGTAATTTGTGGATGTCCTTTGAGTGAGGCTAAAGTGACCTTGCGAATGTTCACCTACTAATTAGGACTAAGTGAGAGTTATAAACTAGTGTAAGGAAATAGAATTATGATTTACAATTGACGGTTAACGTTAGGAATTAGACTTAGAGTTTTCGTCACGAACTGACATAGGCTAAAATGCCAAAGCACTATTTAGCCAAATGGATCAAGGGATTTCAATGACAAAATCCAAGACCTGTTATATCATATCTGATAGGTTAGTCTATAAATTATAGTCTCACCACTAATCAATACATCTAAATCCTCATATGATAAAATAAAAGACGAATATACAACATTTGTAACAGAACTTCAAATACTGAGATTCAGAAAAATGTTGAAGTATATTTAAATCCTCATGATTAGTTCGATTATCAGTAACAACAAGTAAGTCTCGTTAGGTAAAGTTAGCTAAATATTGATAGTCTCATTAACTAGATAATGAAAGTTCAGTAAATAGGACCTTATTTGTATTTTCCGATCCAGAATTTTGTATTACATCTAATCTAAAATAAACGTTAAATGAGTCTTCTAACAAGGAATCTAACATTATAAGATTGAATAATAATGAATAATATCGTGACCAATAGGTATTGACTGAGGCTATAGGCCTTGGTTGAAGTTAGACATTAACACCGTTGGATGCCGGCTCAGTGGTCTAGTGGTTAAGTGCTCGCGCGTGAAGCCAGTAGGTCCTGGGTTCGAGCCCCGCGTGGTGCGGGATCGTGGATGCGCACTGCTGTGGAGTCCCATACCAGGACGAAACGGCCGTCCAGTGCTTCCAGATTTTCAATGTTGGTCTAGCTTCAACTGACTCATGATTTGAACTTGTGAAAAAAATTTGACTTTGAAAAATCGAAAATAGATAGTTCATCTTTATTTTCAGAAAGAACTAGAAGTGTTGTAAGAAACTTTCCACGTATTGTGATTTATTTGATAATATTAAATAGATATTATTTGAAGCAATTAATCCCTTCGATAAATGTCGATAGTGTAATATGAAGACGAAGATTATCAGATCAGATTGCACAAATGATGTCATTGATAATGAGGTTGCTAAATATAACATTAATGGAAAACAGCTATCTCCTTAAATTCACAAATAGATGAAAAGTTCATGGTACAGTGAGATCTACTATAGCCTTGGCGGAAAAAATGTCTGTCTACATTACCATTTAAAGGTGATTCAAATAGCATTTTATTGAAATAAAGGCTTAAATCAGTCATTAGAAAGACATATTATGCAAAAAAAAGTTATTATCGAGGAAACAACAAAGTTCATGTGTGTGGTCACATACATAGGCAGGAATAATCGTAATTTAGGGTGTGTGAACATGTAAGTAAATGGTTGCAGAAACAAATAGAGTCGAATGACCAAAATAAGAGTAGAGGATAAACATCTATTATCCTCTATTGCCAAACACATAATTGAAACAGGTCATAAGACTGATTTGAACTCAGCTTTTGTGGTATTGTACGAAAGTGTAAAAGGGCGTATACAAAGGTTTGTTCAAGCCTTAACCATACGAAAATTCCAACCCCCTTTATGTATTCAAAGACATTTTGTTTTTACCATAAACCTATCCTGGAAATATTAACTTATTATCCAAAGTGATGAAGTTTCAAATTGTTTTCACATTATTTTCTTTATTATCCTTGTGTCCTCTTACCCTCTATTTCTAGTCTAGTTGACCTTTTATTTTTATATATAAATATTCTTAACAAGTACATAATGTGTGATCAGATTGTTCGAAATTTATTGTGCTAATATATATAACATATTCCAACAGTTGAGATCATGAGTCAATTGAAGCTAGACCACCATGGAAAACCTGGAAGCATTGAACAGTGGTGGATGTGTCGCTCAATTTCGTGGATTATTTGAAGTTAAACATTAACACCGTTGGATGCCGACTAACTCAGTGGTCTAGTTGGTTAAGCGCCTGGTGCGAGACTGATAGGTCCTGTGTTCGAATTCCGCGAGGCGGGATCGTGGACGCTCACTGCTGAGGAGTCCCACAATAGGACGAAACGGTCGTCCAGTACTTCCAGGTTTCCTATGGTGGTGTAGCTTCAATTGACTCATGATCTCAACTGTTGAAATTACTACAATCTCCACAAAACTCCTTCTGATAATATATAACATAGTCCTGATAATCTTTGACTTCTTATTACACTATCGAGATATTACTTGGTTTACTAATTTCATTATAAAAGTTTAAAATTAAGCCGATACGTAATAAACTGTATTTTCATTTTCTGCATAAACGTTAAAATAGAAATGTGAAAAAAAAGTGTATAATACTTCGCTACGTGATAAATGATCGCATAAATGAAAGGATAATTAGTCACGAAACTAAATTATTGGACATACTGAAGATTTGTCATTCTACCAACGGTAAACGAAAGTGCAATATATATATATGTGGTATTTTTAACCATTGGATTTTAAATATGTTATTGATAAGTAACTAAATAATTAAACACTGGAAACCATGGCAACCTTATAGTTCTGTCTAGTTGTATCAATCACTGAATGCAGTTACATAAAATTAAATTACTGAATCCAATTGATATTACGTAAATGACTGTTCATTATCATTATGATTATCATAAATCTTAGAAAATAAATTGAAAAAACTACAGTAACCCTTACAAAAAATGTAAACACTTTTTTTTAATATTAGAAGGTTACCTCTGGTGCATCAGAAGAAATTGAATTTACATTGTTATGTTCAACTCTAGAAGGTGAAGAACCACGTCGTTGTACATTTGTAACATTTAAATTAATTTTTTGTGATGTTGCTGTATATGAATTTTTCTCTCCTCCAGAACTTGGTATCAAATTATTTTCAGAAGCTCGAAAACATGTTACAGGACTGATGGTTGGACTTGGACCTGGACTAGGCTGTGCACTTCTGCTTCGAGCAGGGATTGTCACTGGACCTGGGCGACTGCCTGATGTATATATCTATATAGAATAAAGAAAATTGTTCATAGATTATTTCTACGTTGTTACTGACTGACTGACTGAGATTATTTCATTGGTACGACACTAGAGATATGAAATAACAGATATGTTCATATATAGACCTTTCAATTTCTAACAATGATAACTAATCTTATCTTCTGTGATACTTTGCTAGAGTCTTGTCTAATTAAAAACTGGAGCATACCTTATACTCTATAAAGTTTCCTAAAGTATATTAAATGTATATACTGTGGACATGTACCATAGTAACCCTAATCCATGTAAATACTAAAAAATAGATCAATTTTATAAAGTGCACAAAAATGAGTGTAGTATTAAATTTCTTAAACCTATTTTTCAATCTGGGATCTGATAAGGTTCAAAAAACAAAAAAGACTAAACCTAGTTGAAATGGTGGATTGAATATATTGAAATTTTATTGCTTTCAATACAGTATTCTTGTTAATAAGAATCATAAAATTATAGCATACAGTAATAGTATTAGATAATGATATAGGGTCAGTGAAATTCAACTGATCCCTAGCCAAATTATCCGGCAGTTGGGTTATTAAATATCGAACAAATCATCGATCATCGTCATGGTCAAGGACGACCAATACGCATCAGTTAACCGTACGCCATGGACTGGCACATGCGGCGATGATCTTACCTTCGCTTGTATCGACTTTAACTAATATATATTTCTGTAATAATGTCCTTTGCGTTGTACAGTCTTCAAAGCATCTATAGTACCTTGATACATCAATGAGGTAATCCACGTAAGATGCTGACCGCAAGGTATGTCTTCGACGTTAGCTAGTTTGTCACACCATTCACATCTAACTCCAGTAGGCCTCTAATCATTTCGACATAGATCATCTAGGCTGGTGATTTACAATGATATGATCATATAGATATGAACCTTGGAGAGTACTACCAATTATTTAATGATGTCAATTATCATCTAATTGAGTAAATTTTGAAGGTTAGTTGATATTAGAAACAGTTTTTGTCATCAACGTAACATATTGATAAACTATTAGCAGTTGCTAAGACATTAAAAGGTAAAATAAAATAAGCCTAATATTATTTATATACTTATTAACAACTCTTAGATAGTGTTTTTATATTCTGAAGGGAAATTGTTATTGATGGAGTTTAATTATATCTGGCAAGAATCACTTATCAGTCATCGAAACAGTTAATCATCGTTAGTAAATTGACAAAAATAAAAAGTATGAATCACTGAATTTGCATTGAGATCGGAAATTCCTGAACTGGCATTATAGAGTCAGGAAAAAAATGTAACAAGAACTATTCAATGTTTTCGAGTTTCACACTGTACTTTATTGTTACTATCTTATTGGTTGAATTACGAATCAACATCATAGGCCATTAGTCAGTGAGTTCGAGATTTTGTTACGCTACATTTTTATTTAATACTGATTCTTAATTGAAGTATTATCATTAGACAATCTATTCGGGTGTTGAGCGATTCACAAAAATATTATTTGATTGCTTTGTCAAAATAACTTTATGTTACTCGAAAGTGTAATAATTTTCCGAAATATTAATTTATTGCATCTAGAATTGCTACATCCTTGATCTGTCTACCCACTTTTGGTGCTGAGGATAACTTGTCTAATCCAGATTAAGACCTTCACGCAATAGGCTGACCGGCCTAACCTTGAGGCTAGTATGCTTGAGTTCGAAGTGGGTTAGGGAGAAGAAAACTACTCTATCACAGGCTGACAAGCACAAGAGTGAGAGAAGACAAGTCAACTGGAACACTACTCGAGTTATCCCCATTTCCGATCTGGTTCCCGATTTCAGAATAATGTAAAAAGATTCATGAATAAATAGATGACTATCCCGACCACAACGTACAATAATTAGGAAAATACAATTATGTCCAGAGCTGGGAATTAGAGTAGAAAATAGAGTACAAAATATTATGTTTAAATTACAATAGCTTTGGAACAAAAAGGGCTATGGTAGTGAACCATACATCAAACGAAAACTTATGATCTGTTGAATAGACTAGAGACAAAAATGAATGTTAATTTTTTTACAAGCTTTGAATTAACTGAAATAACGTCTCGAAAAATAGCTTCCGTAGTTTGTCAAGGCTTTTTGTTTCTCTGTTCACATCAACAAGCTAGGTTTTATCATCGATGAACAATGAGGATCCGATACAGACATAAAGGCAAGGATTGGTAATATAATGGAATCATTCCTACAGTTAAACAAGATATATGGAACTCAAAACAACTGTCTTAAATTCAGCACTAAAGTCATAATCTTCAATACGAACGTCAAGATAGATCTACTATATAAAGCTGAAACTTGGAGAACTACTACAACCATCATCAAAAGTGTACAAGTATTTATAAATAGTTGTCTACACAAGATATTCAATGTCCATTGACCGCATACGGTCAGCAACGACCTACTATGCGAGAGGAAAGACCAGCTGTCATCTGAAGAGGGAATCAAGAAAAGATGCTGGAAGTGGATGGGACACATATTTCGAAAATCATCAAACTGCATCACGAAGCAAGCACTAACTTTGAATCGTGAATGGAAACGGAAAAGTGCAAGACTAAGGAACACATTCCATCGGGAACTGGAAGTGGACATGAAAAGAATGAATAGCAGCTGGAAACAACTGTAAAGGATGAGTGGAGGACAGAGTTGGATGGGAAATTCTTGTGAGTGACCTATGCTTGTTCACAAGGGGTAACAGACATAAATCAGTAAGTAGGAAGCTAGATTTTATCTTTTGACATTTGCTGATTCAATATGGTACATTTTTCAGGGGTAACGATCGTATTTATTGACAATTCGTTTATCATTACTATAAATCCATTTTGATTACTATATACAAATCCCTTCGATCTTATTGTAGTACGTGGCTACCTACTACAATGCTCCTTTCAACATTCTTCTGGTTTATTCACTTTTATTATGTTATAAACAATGAAATCAAATCAATTTCCAATTCTTTATATCTTTAGTGATATTTATTGTGTAGGTTACATTTTGAATATTTATTTCAACTTCCACTAACTGGACAACTTATATCGACCACATAACATTAATAATAAAAAAACTAAATCTTTTTCCGTTCAAAGCTAAAGTAACTAACATACGCTAACTTTTTAAACTTCTGCATACTTCTATTCATATGTAATTCACCAGCTGGTAACAGACATCGTTAGTAGCTTATAATCTTAAAAAAACTCATCTTGTTCTTAAGATTTTTTTTCACAGTAGCTAGTAAATTCCCTGTATTGTATTTGACTTTTCTACATCTGTATTAGAAGGGGTTTTGTGAAAAGTATAGTAACATTTTCAATGGTTGAGATCATGAGTCAATTGAAGCTAAACCACCATAGTAAACCTGAAAGCACTGGACGGCCGTTTCGACCTAGTACGGGACATCACAACAGTGAGCATCCACCATCCCGCCTTGCGAGATTCGAACCCAGGACCTATCAGTCTCACGCAAACGCTTAGCCTCTAGACCACCGAGTTGGCATCCAACGGTATTAATTTTTAACTTCAACTAACCCACGAAATTGAGTGACACATCTACCATTATCTTCAGTGAGTTACTATATCACAACAGACCCGAGTTCGAATCTCGCAAGGCTGGACCGTGGTTGCTCACTGCTGGTGAGTCCCAAAATAGGAAAAAACGGTCATACAGTGCTTCCAGATTTTCTATGGTAGCCTAACTGTTACATTCATAATGACAGCACATTCTACAGAAGCATTATTTGTCTATCTATATTTATGGTTTTTAACAATTTGAAGTTATATTCTATGTTAACATTATACAAACAATGAAACTCTAACTGAAATGAAATAATTTTTCAATTATCTGTCAATTGAGATCGCTGGTTAAATACACATACAAGTACAAGAAGGTATGTATTCTTTATATAATGTTAATTTACATCTTACAAATGTTATGTCAAAATGTTTACCGAACAGTAATATATTTTGCAAGCTTACTTGATGATTCATTTTCTTGTCGATTATTCATGAATTAATAACCAACTGACTAACACCTCCAGCTTTATTGTCTGTTTACTTTACTGACAATACACTGTGTACTATATGACAGACAAAACAATGTACATGTATCTATATATAATGCATCATGGTCAGGGAAAGAGGAAATATACATGTCTGATTATTAATCTCATCAACATTAGTTATTTATTTTTGTTTATACTAAAAGCAAAGACCAAAGAGATTTGAAATATTATTGACGTATTTTTATGGGACTACGGTAGTAGCAGGATGGATGATAATAATCAATGTTTCTATGTTAATTATTTTGGGGAAATGTGATGTGTGATTTTCTCTTCTTCTTATTATTATTTTTGTTTTATATACTTAGATTGGTTGAAGTTAGACATTAACACCGTTGGATACCGTCTCAGTGGTCTAATGGTTAAGCGCTCGCGTGCGAAAGTGATAGATTCTAAGTTCGGATCTTGCGGGGGGCGGGACCGTGGATGCTCACTGCTGAGGAGTCCCATACTAGGTCGAAACAGTCTTCCAGTACTTGCAGGTTTTCCATGGTGGTCTAGCTTCAATGGACTCATGATTTCAACTATTGATATACAGTAAAAATTAAATTTAGATAACATCATGAGAAGACGAAGTTGATTTGAAAAATGTGATGCATTCGGGCCATACATTTCGAACAATCTGGTCACACATATACTTGTCAAGGCGTTTTTATATGAAAATAATAAAGGTCAATTAAATGAAAGTTCAAATAAAAAGGTGACAAAAGGGAGAGAAACAATTTTACATCGTATAGAAAGAATAAGAAGTTATCACGTTATCCTAGGCCATAGAATGACTTAAGGATTACCAAGGTAAAGTCAAGGTTACAACAAATTGCTTTTGTACACATAAAACGGGGGTTAAATTTACGAATAGCCAAAGCTTTAATAAACTTGAAAATTCGTCCTTGACAACTTCTATACAACGTTTTAAATTAAATTAAATGACAATTACCATTATAACTATATATTGTTTCATTTGATGTAGTGTAAATAATGAAGATCAATGTATTGAACACTATGAGATGGTAGAGGAGATTCGTAGCACAACTGGATGATTTTGATGAAGTTTTGTTCTCTGAGCTGGTTGATTTAGCTGTGGAACTTTCATCGTTCTTCTGGACGATGTCATATAGACAGGACAAGCTGTGAACCACATGTGGAAAAATTCGAACACTTCACTTCTACCTGAAGTTTGTACTGATGATTTAGCTGAGAATAGTAATGAAAACTCCACGACCAAATTATCCAGCTCTGAGAACAAAACTATCAAAAACATTGGACATTATACTGTAGAACTACTGAATCATGTTCAAATATAACCATTGAAGATGATGATGATGATAATGTCAGGATTTTAAAGGTCAGTGAGAAAATTTTACTCATCGATAATGATCGAACTAGTTAATTGTTTGACGTTAGTAATAGCTACTATAGTCTGAACTGAGAGAGGTAGCCAGTAATCAGGCTTTATTGAAATTCACTGAAACCATTGAATATTTTGACTGACAACCAAACAAACACAACTGATTACATTCACATATGACACTCGGTTTTACTCCTCGCAAAGAAAAATTGAGGTGATTTTTATCAGATGACAAATTAGTGATACTTTCTAGTGAGTTTAATATTCTAGTGTTAATAAGTTATAACTAGATAGGCTGTACATAATTAATGGGATTGTGAAATTCTGTTGACTGAGGTTGTTTGAAAAGATGTCTAAAGAGTGGCAGTTTGAGAAGGGAATTATTATAAAATAAAATGTTTTCATTCGATCTTTATTACATAATACAGCTTCCTGTAATTATGTTCTTTCAAAAATAGGCGGGAATCAACTGAAAAATGAAGTTAATTATCGACATTTCAATATTTGCAGATGAGTTTAAGAATTTGTTCAGGCGAGTCTATAATTTATAGATGAACCACTCAGGTATAAGATAATAGGTCTTGGATTTTGGTGCGAAATTCACTCATTCATTTGGCTAAATAGAGTCTTGGCATTATATCTGATGTCAGTTCGTGATGAAAAACCTGAATCTTATTTCTAGCCTTAACCATCAACTGTAAATCATAATTCGAATTCCTCACACTAATTTATAACCCTCATTTGGTTCTAGTTATCAGGTGGATACTCTCAAGGTCAGTCTAGCGTCGCTCAAAGGTCGTCCATAAATTATAGTTTTACCATTTTTTCATATCTAAGTTCCTGTTACCAATTAACATAAAATGTGTTCATGTAAAACACATAAAAGATATCAGAGAAAATTATTGAAATCACTTTATTTATGTTACATAGGGTTTGTGAATGTTTCCTGTCTTAATATACAATTCGTTAACAAACATATCTCAGTTTGTTTTTTATTCAACTGTTAGCTTATTTACTACAGTCCACCATCAATGTTGTTTGTTCACTTTACACTCATCTCACTCTAGTGTATCTAAATCATTCATACTGGCGACATAATCCTAGTGTTATAAAACTAATTTATCTTTTTCAGGCAATTTATTTCCATTGATAACCATAAAGATTTAAGTTAATATCGGTTTCTATCACAAAGTTATATCAGTTGAAATAACAATAAAGAACAATGGGAGTACTGGACGATGGTTCTGCTTTATTTTGAAACTCCTTAAAATTGCCTACTCAAAACCATGCCGGATATTAGAAACAAGATTTAAGATCTTACAGAAGGTGTGTTGCTGTAGGCCACTGACCTGAAATCCAATGATTTAGAATGCTTAAATTACTGAATAACTGAAGTTAGTAATTTACTGACAATATTTTATGGTTTGTAAACTGTATTTCATCAAATCATCAAACATTCTATATAGTAAAACCCTTTTATACTTGTAATTATCTACCAATTACATTCCACCCACAAAAAAGCATGATTGTATTATTATTATTGACATTGTGAGTAGTAGTAGTAGTAGTAGTAGTAGTAGTAGTAGTAGTAGTAGTAGTAGTAGTAGTAGTAGTAGTAGTAGTAGTAGTAGTAGTAGTAGTAGTAGTAGTAGTAGTATTTCGGTATTTTTATGAGCAACATACATAAAGAGAAAAGCAGCAATCTCCGATACAGCACAACATGCAACAATCTAGTCACACTTCACGTAGAAGATTTGGAAGATGTAAAAACATTCACATGTCTGGGCAGCATCATTGATGAACACATTAGGTCTGATGCAGATGAAAATGCGCGGATCAGCAAAGCAAAAACAGCATATCTACAATTGAAGAACATCTGGAACTCAAAACAATTAGAAACCAACATCAAAGTCACAATTTTCAATACAAATGTCAACACAGTTTTACTATATGGGGCGGGAACCTGGAGAACTACGAAAGCCATCATCTAGAAGATACAGGTGTTTATTAACAGTTGTCAGCGCAAAATACTTCGGATTCGTTGGACAGACACTACCAACAACAGCCTACTATGGAAGAGAACAAACGAGAATCCAGAAGAGGAGGAAATTAGGAAGAAGCACTGGAAGTGGATAGGACACACATCGAGGAAAGCACCGAACTGTGTCACAAGGCGTGTCCTCACTTGGAATCCTCAAGGTCAAAAGAGAAGAGAAAGACCAAAGGACACATTACTTCGAGAAATGGAGTTAGACATGAGAAAAATGAACAACAATTGGATCGAACTATAAAAGAAGGACCAGAACAGAGTGGGTTGGTGAATGCTGTTCAGCGGTCTATGTTCTATTGAGGGTAACAGGCGTAAGTAAGTAAGTATTATTATGAGATGGTTTTCTTCTTAGGATGACATATCTTTACATATTTCAATAACACTTAGACCAGTAATTGTGTTTTTATTTTTTATGATCACATCCGAAAGATTATCATAAGGAATAAGGAAAACCTACAGTCGTTTTAATGTCGTCCACAAGTTTTAGGCAGCCGAATAAAATAGAAAATCTGAAAGAAACTATAAAATGATTCAAAGCAATTTATCAAACGGCTATGCTGTAATCTATTCACATTTGTTAAAGTCGTTTGCACCAAGGGTTATGTTTATATGTTCAACAATAATCAATTATCAAACCATTTGATTCTGGTAATAAAATCATTCAATGTTTCCTTTAATTCATGGTATATTTTCATTCCATCTAAATGAACCCGAAGTACCACATAATTAAGCTTGGGAATAGATTGCGCAATTCCTGATACTCATTGGTACCAGAGCAATTACTGGCAGTTTATATACACTTTATAATCTGATTTTCAATGCTAACTAAATCCAGTTAGATTGGTCGACAGTCTGATCGGTAAATTATGCAGCTCAACATAGATGTATACAACTCCCACTTCTAGATGATTATAATTAGGCGATTAACAAGTTTCAATCAGCTTATATTATTAACATTTAATCTGTTTGATTTTAGAAGTTCTAATTCTGATGGTATGTATCTGAATTAAACCAGTATAAATGTATTTGTCACCATACTCAGTTGTGTAGCATTATTTTGTAAAGTGTACAAGAGTAACCTCATGAATTTCCTAATGTCTTAACTAATAATGAATGTAAGGAGAATAAGTCAAAATGAGTAACTCATTGTTTCTATTAACGAAATTTATTTATCTTTGATAGTGATGAAGTAAAGAACGAAATTAACTATATTAAATACGATAATGAAGTTTTGAATACATATATTTTGTACAATCATTATTCAGAATAGACAGTCAGAGAATCGCATCGAAATAAACGAAACGAAATGACGCTCAGTAAAATAGGCATGTGAATTAACTCCCTTTAATTAAGCGTTAGTCAATAGTTATAGTCAAATCGATTCGAAGTAAAGCAAGGCAAAGGAAAGGCTAAACAAAGCGAAGCAAATAATTAACAAAATTAAAAATGTTGTTTAAGAGGAATTGAATAGATTAGTTTGTCCAGAAACTAGAATAACCTGTGTGAGTTCGACATAGGGCCAGTCACCACAGTGAGTAAAATATTTTCGGAGGTGCTTTATCACTAAAGTATGTGTTGCAATGTTATTGTCATTTTAACTAGGCATTCAAACAGTTTGAAGTATACATGTACTTAGAAGTCAGTAAGCAATAATCTAAATTATATCGAAATTTCATGATATTCTTTTCACTCCTTATACCTTTCGAAGTATCTCTCATGATAAAATATCTTATCTTATTATCTATCTACATGGTTATCATATAGAATTCTGATAACAGTTAACTATATTTAAACCAAAATAACATAAAAGAAAGGAATAAATATATTTATGGTACTACTAACTAATTTAAGAAATGACATTTACAGAAAGATTTCAAACTACGTCATTGGTTATCTTACATAGGGATCAATAACTTATAGATCACAACAGCTATGTGCACATTGATAAAACTAATTATGAAAGACGAAAAAAATAAACAACTCGAGCCAATAGACAATAAACACAATGGTGAAAAAAAGCATCTGTGAAATTAGACCAAGATATGTAAAATGAAAAATATATCAGTTGACATGTTAGTAACAAATTCTTGAATCACATTTTTAGAAATTATTGTTCTAATTTCTAGTGTTTAGTACTATGGTATTAAATGGATGTTTAAAGAACTAGTTGAGAAAATGGGGATTTTTTTTATGTGGATAATGAATATCCTATGAATTAATGATATTTATTATTTAAACAATACGAAGTAATTTCAGTGTAGAGATTTTTGTTCTGGTAATATTAATTTACTAGAACTGGACAATTGTATTTTTTCTGGTTAGCGTTTTTTAGCCAGTGGTTGCAAACCCCATGCTCAACCCTCCTCCTTTATCCGGGCTTGGGACCGGCCGTAGCCCACGGAGGGACTCCAGGTGAGCGCGGCTTCTATTGCTTCTTTTTTACATATAGTGATCCATAAATAAGGAATAGAATTATTACGTCATTTACAGGAGTACTTAAAGTAGAAATTTAAAGTTATGTAACAATTGAGGGGTAGTAAGAAACAAGGTTTGAAAGATCATCTATTTGAGAATTCAAGAAAGATATAAATTCACTGATTGAAATCATAAGTTAATTAAAGCTAGACCACCATGGAAAACCTGCGAGTACTAGAAGGCCGTTCCGACCTAGTATGGGACTCCTCAACAGTGTACACCCACGATCCCGCCCCCCGCAAGATTCGAACCCAGGACCTGTCAGTCTCGCGCCAAGCGCTCAACCAACTAGACCAATGAGCCGGTACCAAATGGTGTTAATGTCAACCTTCAAGTAATCCACGTAATTGAGCGACACATCCACCATTGTCTTCAGTGAGTTGATATCTCACAACAGACCTGGTTGCCTATGAGTTTTACATATTCCGTTCAAAACCTTTTTGTATTCTATTTATCACAATAAAGAAATATAGATACTTTTAAGGTATTGATTTACCTGAATTTTATAAAGGATCTAAATTGAAAAATATTTGATCTAGACTAATTCAACTGATCTAGTTTTAGTGATATTTGGTACTTTCTGTTAAGATCCATAGAATTCTGTTGTTCTTTTTTGTGCCAGATACATAACATCAATCAATGTAAACTACGACATTTAGTTACTTACATAAGCTAATAAACTACAATTAATTAGACAGAATTAAATTGAACTTTATGATCAGATAGCATAATAATGATTACGTAATTAAATAGTTAATTGTTATATTATGTGAATATATTGATCTATTTCAATTTTTAAGGTAAAATGTATAAAATTGTTACTTCTTACTTGAGCTCCTTCTCTTGTTGTTGAATTAAGTGTAGTATCTGATGGAAAACGTTTCTGTGTTGTATTTCCATTATGAAGAGTTTGAATTTTACGAAAGCTTGGACCTAGTGAAATTGTATAAAAATAAAAAGAATTCTGTATTTTTCGCTTGTTATGAATAGACTTTAGTTATAAAAATTTATAAAATACACACAAATGAATAGAAGTTGTAAGTAAAGGCTTAATTAGAACAACACATATAAGCGAACAATTGTTTTCAATTAGATCGTCATCAGGCTTTACTCTAATATACATGAATATTTATACGAAAATGTTAAACCAATCAAGGCAATATGAGTCAATAATCACAATGAAATAGAATTAGTCACAACACATAATAAGTAAAAGTACAAGTTGATAGTAGGAAGACAGGTGTACTGATAGCAGTAAGAATAATAAAATACGATAACAAAAGTCTTATCAGAAAGGGATTTTGTGAAGATTGGAGTAATTTCAATAGTTGAGATCATGAGTCCGTTGAAGCTAAAACACCATGGAAAACCTGCACGTACTGGAAGACCGTTCCGACCTAGTATGGGACTCCTCAACAATGTACACCCACAATCCCGCCCCCCGCAAGATTCAAACCCATGACCTATCAGTCTCGTGTGCGAGCGCTTAAGCACTAGACCAATGAGCCGGTATCCAACGGTGTTAATGTTTAACTTCAACTAATTCATGAAATTGAGTGACATATCGTGGATGCGCACTGCTGGGGAGTCCTACGATAGGACGAAACGGCCGTTTTCCATGTTGATCTAGCTTCAATTGACTCATGATCTCAAATGTTAAAAAGTCTCATCAATAGTTAAACATTGGAAATAGAAGGTCAAACATGGGTAGATAGACTTGGAATAGTCATCACAAAAAATTAAATCCATTACGTAGTAATAAGTGTGTAAATAATTAGATAGTGAAGAGTACAAATGGAAAGAGGCGGAAAAATTTCTTTCTTTATAAAACAGATACATAAAAATGATTGAATACTTTGAAGCAATGAGTAATTAATAAATTAGTTAAGTTAAATGAAAGGAAACCTAAGTATAAGTCATCTAGGAGATTGTTATTAACCAACAGACAGAATAACGTACACCGATCAGCATTAATTGACAAACTATTCCTATATCAGGAAAGTATTGCCCACTTTATCATTTAAAAAAGCTGATTCATAATCCCAAGGTTTATTGTTTGCAGTTTGAATCATTTAAAATATTAGATATAAGCATGAACAAAAATATTAATCGTAAATGTACCGTTGTGTGTGCTACTGATATCGATAGATATAAGTAGTATGTATCATCAGTTGAAAATAAAATGTCTGGCGGTAGAAGGTTAAGAAGATCGAATAAAAGAAAAAGAGAACAGAGAATGATTAGTGTGGAGACGAAAGAACAATCGAGTCTGAGACAATTGCTTGACATCTCGCAAATGAAGTCTTTACAGTATGGTTCTCAGATTTTGGTAATAGATTCTGTAATTTTGTGTTTAATTACATTTAATTGTCCCTGCCTGTGTTCTCGTTCACTACAGTACTGTCTTTTAGGTTCTTGAAAAAATATATTGGGAAATGGGATACTAAAATAAAACTTTAACGAGAATCCTTCATACTTATAACTGATATGAAAGTCAACACTTAGAGTTTGGTAAACACAAACTAAATACATTACTGAATAAATAGATTGTGACTAGAAGTTGAATCCATGACGTTCGTTTCGTTTTATTTGAGATTTGTCAACTGGATGTACCTGCATCCCAGTTTTGATTTTCAAATATGGACACTAATTTATTACCTTTAATATTTCAACAACTAAAGCGTTACTCATTGAGCTATTGAGTTCAGTAAGTCACTAACTATTTGACTGTGTATATTATTATTATTATTATTATTATTATTATTATTATTATTGCTATTATTATTGAGAACGGATAATTTAAAACCATTATAATAATTGTGTAATTATATCATTATCGGAATTAAACATATATCTGAAACCACCATCATGGACTAACTTAAGGTAGACAATCAGTAAGCACTAGCCAACAATCTCGTAACGATATGAAACTTTTCAGAAGCTAGATAGTGAAGTCAATCAAGTTCCGAGTCTGATGACCAATCATCGACAATATTCCTTCAGGATATTCTCAAATGATTCACTGACTGAAGTTCAAAATGTGAGTCATTAGATTTTAGCTAAATAACCTTAAGTTATTTCCCTTTTCATGTAAAAATCACTGTCTTTCACTGAATCTCGCTATTCATGAGGGTAGTAAATTTATCTTCTCAATGGTTTTCAATACTGGACTCGCTAAGATATTCATGAAATTTCTTCCAATCCTAACTAAATTGTATTCAAAGATGAATGGTGGCTAGCAGTTGAATATAGGATGCGCATTTCATCCCATTTAGGACTCGTCAGCCGGATCTCCCTGCATCCCAGAGATTATTTCCACTCTAATAATGAACAAGAACACGAGTGGGTACAATCGAATGTACTAGACATGAAATTGCGGAGCATGTCAATAAAATCTGAGAACCATATAGTGAATAGTTAATTTGCATTATATTAATCCATCGTCTCAATCTTCACTGTTCGCTTTGCAAATATCAGTCCATTGTATCAGATTTCATCGTTCATCCGTTTTCATACCAATTGCGTTCCATTCTCGTTCTTTCCTTCTCGATCTTCAACAGAAATACATTCTATGTCTGACCACCATTATATACTACTTATGTGGATATAAGTAACTCACCTCACAATATTATCAACTATTAATTGTAACTAAAATAAATTACTTAACATTTCAATTCTATTGCACCTAGAGTCCATCTTATGAAGTTTCTCCTATACTATATATTAGACCAAATTAAACTTTACTAAATCTTAGTAAATTCTAATTTGTCTATCAAATTCTTTTCACATGTAAAGCATAATGGTAGAAAACATTGAAACTTAACTAATAAGATAATCCTGTCAAAGAATTTCTTTTTGGCGCCTATCAAAATGTTCCGCTTTATTTAAACACTGATTAATTTCAATGTAATAATAGTTTAGACAGTAGTATAAATGCAATTCTATAGAATAATATTTATTTTCGAATTATTCGTCTAACTATTCTGTTGAAAATACTAAGATAAATTAATTGTAGACAAACTGATTGTTTTGATTATTAATAGACATATATTGTATGGATTATGACAAGGCTAAAACTCTATTTAATATTACATCACAACACTACAACTTCCTACATTAAATTCAATTTGAAATGGTGTGAATTATCTCGTTGTTGATTTGTTTTTTTTATGCTAAAATTTGATCAGTTTCGGTTATTATATGGGCATTCTGTTCCGATTCCTTCAAGATTAACCATTATAACACAGGTTGATATAGAATAGATGGGATTCGGTTAGCAGTGGTACTGAGTTCCAGTCCCGGAGTGATCATCAATTCTGAAGTTCAAGTACCTCTAGTTGACGAGTTCCAAATAGGACGAAACGCATGTACTGGTTTTGACTGCTAGTCAACTTTCATTTATTCCATATCAATTTCTTATGCTAAAGCTGTCCTTCCAGATTTCTGTGCTTACTCTTTTCAGAAGGAACAATACATGATGCCAAGTGGTTTGAGAATAATACAAAACTATGTAAATTCCTTATAAAAAGAGGCTACTCATTTTTATAGTATGGAAACATGATGAATATCAAGACGTTGTCTCTAGTAGATGACTATAGAGTTAGAGAAAAATTATCAACAAATTTAGAAAGTATTTTGTAGTAAAATGTGCTGACATATATAATTACCATTTAAACATTAAAAACAAGAATTTCAAGAAGGAATCTCTGTTCAACGAAATTATTATCCAGCTGCACAATGATATATATTCTATGAAGCAGCTTGGATAGCTGTTTTCACCTCAGGTTCTTCTAAGAAATACACGTTCTTCAACTCATTCTGTACTGAATAACTGATTTATTCGGTGACATAAAGAGAGAATAAGATTCCTCTTCTTTCTTAGTGGAACTCACATATAGAAGTTGATTAGCTAGCGGTTACATGTTTGTTTTCAGTAAATAGAGCTTTTCGAAGATTCATCACTTCTCTTTATCAGATACACATCGAGAAAAACGACTGAATGACCTGTCTCATGTTTCAAAGTGTAATCTATATATTCTGTGATAAAGCTAAGGGACTGCTGCATAACTCATTAACATTCCTGGTATATAAAAAGATGTTAGATTTATATCCTTATTAAATTACTATAATATCCATAACCCCATCCTTTCTGATAATGATCATCAAATGCTCACTAATGACTGGCTTCAAGAGGTATTTCCTGGAGTTCTGGTGAGAAGCAATGACAATTGAAGTTCAACCAGGTCTGTCATGAGATAGTAACTCACTGAAGACAATGGTGGACAGTGGCAAAATTTCGTGGATTAATTGGAGTTGGGTACCAGTTCAGTGATCTAGAGGTTAAGCTTTCTCGCTGGTTCGAGTCCCGCGTGAGAGATTGTAGATGCGCAGTATTGAGGAGTTCCATACTGGAACGAAACGGCCGTCCAGTGCTTTCAGGTTTTTCATGGTAGTCTAGATTTAATTGACTCATGAATTCAACTATTAAATATTTTTCACCTTAGTTTACCGTTTCTTTTTTTACACAGAATCTGTTTTGTTTCCATTCATTCCAGCTTTTAGAGAAACTGAAGATAATAAAGTTTGAAAATGGTAAAAACCATAAATTCCAAAATTCGCAATTTACCTTATTCTTGCAAAATATTTTGTCTTCAAAAAATCGATAAAGTTTTTTTAATTTACAACAATATTTTCATAGATTTACTAATATTACACATGTACATATTAGTTTCTGAATACCAGTTATTATTCTCTATTATTTACATTCATAGTAATTAGGTAGGTTAAACATGTTTTGGTTCATCTTTATTATATCCAAAACTATTTCACTATTGCGTAATTATCTAATTGTACCTACAATTGTAGGTACAACTAAGGGTCTAACTTGTTGATAAGTGCAAAATGCCACAAATCTAGGTTCAGCATTTCCAGTCGACTATCTTCAGTCACCTGACAAATGGGTTGCTGCAAGAGTAGAATAAAAATCCTCTTTAACTTTTATGTTCCATTTATATTTACTTATAGAAATGTCTTATTTCAATTACTGAAATTAAAACTTTATGGAACGTAAAAGCTAAAGACGATTTTTATTCTACTCTTGCATCAACCTATTTGTCAGGTGACTGAAGATAGTCGACTGGAAATGCTGGACTTAGATTTGTGGCATTTGGCACTCATCAACAAGATAGACCCGTAACCTCAAGAGGAATTGTGTTCAATGAAAAATTCTATCTTTTTGTCATTCTATTTCTCAATTTGAGATGTTGCCAATGAGTTATTCTGGTCACGAATTACCTCCTTCGTAGGATTGAAACAGTTACGAGCGAAAGATCACTGGTTAGTGGTGAAAGAATACTGTTGATCAACTTACAGTGTGGCTACCAGTACAATCCACCATAGAATTACCTTTTCCCTTAATTTTGCAGGCAAAAATCGATGACGAATGCTAAATAGTATGAAACCTAAGCCAAACAGGGTACCCTGTCCATTATCTTCAACTACCTCATATCCATTATATAATATATGTGATGTCCAGTCACTAGGACTAGTAGTCACACTGCGGCTTGATCGATAGGATTTAATCAGCTCTAAATGACCAGGATAACACGAAATAAGTCATTGCTCAGTGATAAAACAATTGTAAGTATTCCTTTTTTCAACTTTTAAAATGTCTATTGAATACAGAATAAACGTCCTATTCTTATTCAGCACATTTGTTTTCAGTAAAGTGTTGTGGAAATTCTTGAGTTTTAATTGGAATCATGAACCGACTATTGTCACGCCACCATTGAAAACCTGAAAGCGCTGAACAGCCGTTTCGTTCTAATACAGGACTCCTCATTAGTGCTTATCCACGATCTCGTAGGAGGGACTCGAACCCAGAAACCTCGGTCTCTCTCACAAATGCTTAACCTCTAGACTACTGAGCCGTCTGGCATCCAACGGTGGTAATGTTTGACTTCAACCGATCCATGATAGTGCGTGACCATCCTCCACTGTCTTTGTTGAGTCATTGCTTCACACCTGATACGGATAAACTCCACTAGAGTCCCATATTAGGATGAGATGGCCCTCCAGTACTCCCAGGTTGTCAATGGCGGTTTATCATTCATAGGTTAATGATCTCAACTAATATTTGCTTTCGTGAACACAAATAGAGTATAATTCTAGAAATACTCATTGATCAGTAAGTAGTAAGACATTCCATATCTATTAATCCCTAGTAATAATCAAATTTTAACGATCAATATGTAATGGGATTACTGGTTTATGTGACTCGATATCACAGTCCACCATGACGTTAGCTGGTTGGAAGAGATCAGCAACAAACTTAAAATCCAGGTTTTCAGTTGGTTAATATTCTTCAGTAAGAGTATGTTTACACTTTATTAGTAAATGGTTTTCTCGTTTGGGACACTGATCTATAAATTCTTTGATCATATATTCACTTTTTCAAAGGTAGCCATTGTGCTTTACTTTGAATAACTAGTCCTAGCTAGTCTCTCATTACTTCCATGGATGTTACTGTTGCATACTTAAAAGTAATTAAAGATATAATTATAACAGTAACAATCAGAAAGAATACCAGTCATTGTTGCGATGTCCTCAGATTTTTAGTACATACAGTTCACTAAATCTAACAATTAACTAATGATGAAAACAGCTGACATGAATTTCTTAAGTATTGAACATTAAACGTAAGCATAGTTTAGTGAAAATTTGAGGTAGTATCCTAACTCCATTCTAGTTTTTCTATTATAATTTACACATAAACCATCAATTATTTATCATTTCTTTTTTCCAACAAAAATATCCGTTAAGCGAATGATACTGTGTTCGAGTCCCAGAGTGAACATCAACTCTGAGATGCAGGTACATTCAGCTGACGAGTCCCACATAGGACGAAACGCGCGTCCTAGATTCCACAGCTAGCCACTATCCATCATTGCTTATGTTAATCGAAGAGTTTATTATTTGAAACTAACATAATACAAGAATAACTTACAGTAAATTAATGTGTTTATTCATTTTCATAAAATACTTTTGCAGTGAACGTTACTTACAAGATTGTTTGGAAGTAGTGTATAAAGGAAAACGATGTCGAAGTTGCTATAATTGTCAGATGTAGAGAAGAGTTTCAACGTATTAAAAGCACAGTATTTGAACAACACTTGAAGACCAGATGACAATACAGTTAAAATGGTAGAACACATCAACAACATATTGTACACCCTAACCTATTCATACGCTAGATTTATTCGACGATAGAAGGGTAAATTATCTTGCAAATTTTTCAGTTTCTTAAACAGATTAATCTACATGTTTTTTATAAGTAACAATGTTATAAAATGAACTTTTTACAAAACATAACTTTCCATGATAATTTCGGTAAAATAATAAACATTAAAATCTCTAGTAATTTTTTTTGAGATATAAATATTTTATGAACAGGTGTGAAGGCGCGGATCGGCAAAGTAAAATCAGCATATCTACAATTGAAGAACATCTAGAACTCAAAACAATTGGCAACCAACACTAAGGTCAGGATTTTCAATACAAATGTCAAGACCGTTCTACCATATGGGGAGGAAACCTGGAGAATTACGAAAGCCATTATCCAGAAGATACACATGTTTGTTAACAGTTGTCTATGCAAAATACTTCCGATTCGTTGGACAGATACTACCAACAACAGCCTACTATGGAAGAGAACAAACGAGAATCCAGAAGAGGAGGAAATTAGGAAGAATTGCTGGAAGTGGATAGGACACACATCGAGGAGAGCACTAAACTGTGTCACAAGGCGAGTCCTCACTTGAAATCCTCAAGCTCAAAAGAGGAGAGGAAAACCAAAGAACACATTACTCTGAGAAACGGAGAAAGACATGAGAAGACTGAACAACAATTGGATAGAACTATAAAGGAATGCCCAGAATAGAGTGGCTTGGAGAATGACGGTCGGCGGCCTATGCTGGACTGGGAGTAATAGCCGTAAATAAATTAGTAAGTAAGTAATATTTTATGAGGTACATGTAACTTGTATCAATATTTGTTTAGGAAATAAAAGTTAAATATATATTCCAATACATACTCAAATTATTCATTTCTGAAACTAATTTTTTATAATGAGTGCTTGGTAAATTGCAATGGTGAAATATGTTTATGGAGGGTGCATACAAGTAATTAAGTTGGTTTATTTATTTCCTACGTAGTAATCATGAAAAAAGTTTCGAATCATTGATCTTTCGAACATTTTTTGTTTCAGTACATTTGACTTTATTGTTCAATACTTTCGTCGAGCAATTGGATTTTCACAAGAATACTTCTTACACGGTTTAACAAAAGTTAACTGACCAGTCATACAGGAGTATGAATACTCTATCACTAAATATTAACTAAAGGTCGGCGAGACTATAATTTATGGATGAAGAAATCAGATTTAAGATAACAGGTCTTGGATTTTTGCTCACAGTTCATTCATCCATTTTATTAAATAACATTTTGGCATTATAGCTTAAGTGAGTTTTTGATAAAAATCCTAAATCTAACACCTAACCCTAAAGTACAGCTGTAAATCTTAATCTTGATTCTTCACACTAATTTATAACTCAGTAAGTAAGTGTAAGTTCTCAAGGTCATTGTAGTATCGCTCAAATGATTATAGTCTCACCCTATGGATCTGATGATATTTCCCTTTAATAATAAAAATACGTGTTAAGGATGATGAAGTTATTAACTTCATGATTTATAAATCAACCACATTAGTAATAAGTTCTTACACTGTACATGTATTCATATAATTAACGAACATAAACTTATCCGTTAGTATCAGAGTATTTATTATCTAATGGCAGTAGCTTTATTCTGTAATACAATCAAGCGTGACACGTTTAAAACTGATCTGATCTAATATGCACCATAGAGCCTATTTACTGCTGTGGTATTTGTATTAATAAAGGATGATTCATTCCATGATTTACTCCAATCCGTAATCCATTACAACTGGCTCAATGTTAGTCATAATCAAGTATATCAAAGGACATAAAACAAGTTTCAATACGCTACAAATATAGTGCATGTTGATAGATATAAGTAGTATGTAGCACCTAACAGAGAAATATTGTGAATATTGGATTAAAGAGAAGAGAGAGGAAGACAGAGAGAAACTGTAATAACAAAAGAATTGAAAGAAATCATGAAGTATATAAAGGATAACTGAAGAATGATGTGCAAATAATGTATTTAATGTATGCTTTTCATATTTTATAAATCCATCCGGAATTTTGCATCAAGTTAAATTGGTTTCCACCACTTGAATTCTCGTTCATTATATATATATATATATATATATATATATATATATATATATATATATATATATATATATATATATATATATATATATATTCCTTAGCATAAACTGGTGATATATGAAATAACAAAGAAAAACAGAGTATTTTATCTTCATCTTTAGTTATTTAAGAATCATCTGAAAAAGTATTGTGCAAGATACAATTTCGTAACTTCTTTCCTAATTCTATTGTAAGGTAATAGTGCACTGATACACTCATTAAACAAACTATAATATCCAAACTATAATATCCACAAAACCCATCTGATATTAATCAACATATGCTCACTAGTGACTGACATCAAGAGGTATATCCTGGAGTTCTAGTGAGAAGTAATGACCAGTGGAGTTCAACCAGGTCGGTTGTGAGATAGTAACTCACTGAAGACAATGGTGGATGTGTCGCTCAATTTCGTGGATTAGGTGAAGTTAGACATTAACACCGTTTGATGTCAGCCGGCTCAATGGTCTAATGGTTGAAACCAGTAGTTTCTGGGTTCGAATCCCTCGGGGTACGGGATCGTGGATGCGCAATGCTGATGAGTCCCACAGTAGGACGAAACGGCCTTCCAGTGCTTCCAGGTTTTCCATGATGGTCTAGCTTCAACTGACTCAATCGGTGAACCATTCCAATCAAAAATAGAAAAGAATGTAAAATGATACTTCAAACTGTATAGTTAAATGTACTTTATGAAGACAACTGAAACTATATAATGTATACTTGATTGTAAGTTGAACACCCGGTAAATTTAAAAGTAATAACTAATCAAAATCATAGGAATATATAAAGATTACGTTCTATTTCTGTTCAAATAGATTGCAAAAGAGACTCAGTAATGTGAACTTTACTTAATACTTATTAGTAGACAGAAATGCTTTCAAGAAATGATTCAGTCAAGTGTATTCGCCAATGAAGAAACCATCATAAAATTGTTGTTTTTATGTTATACTAAGTATTAGGCTAATTGAATTAACCGATGGATAGTAAATACAGTTAGATACTTACATAAAATTGATTATGATCTTTATTCCACATGACTAATTTTGACTTCATTCATATACCATATTATAAATTAAATGAATACTTAATATATCCAGTTTCATAAAACTATGCAGCTTTTCGTAGTTTAGATAGTACTACACAACTTACTTACATACTCCTGTTACCCTCAATAGAGCATAGGCCGCCGACCAACATTCTCCAAACCACTCTATTCTGGGCCTTCCTTTCTAGTTCTATCCAATTTTTGTTCATTCTTCTCATGTCTTTCTCCGTTTCTCGGAGTAATATGTTCTTTGGTCTTCATCTCCTCCTTTAGCCTTGAGGATTCCATGTGAGGACTCGCCTTGTGACACAGTTGGGTGCTTTCCTCAATGTGTGTCCTATCCACTTCCAGCAATTCTCTCTGATTTCTTCCTCCTCTGGAATCCACTTTCTTCGCTCCCACAGTAGGTTGCTGTTAGTAGTATCTGTCCAACGAATCCGAAGTATTTTGCGTAGACAACTGTTAACAAACACCTGTATCTTCTGGATGATGGCTTTTGTAGTAATACTCCAAGCGGAGTTAATACTATATAACTAGTACTAATAAAAAGCCTTGCTCGATGTGATTGATCATATTTAAAATGAAACAATTATCCGCTCACAGTTTCGAATGATTATGAGTTTACTGAGAATTAAAGTATAAATTTCAAGATTCTAACAGAGTAGCTATGAATCCTTAAAGATTTGAATTTGAACACGCATAACGTTGTGAATGAGTATCATTGAAGAGTTACTGACCATAAAATAATCGTTTCTCATTTACTTGATTTTTCAAGTTATCCAGATGGTATTAAGTTCAATATTAAATTTATTTTTGACTATAATTAATTATTGGTCTAACATCTTGAAAGGTTTTTTCTAAAACATACTATGAATTTTATATTTAGATCTATTCGTTTTGTTACGTGTAAAAGATAAATCATACCGCGTTTAATTATAATTTGGAACGTCTTAGAATTCGAATTACTCTTACGGGAAAACGTTCAGTCAGTCAGTAACAACCTAGAACTTCGTACGTACGTAGATCAGTTCGAGTTGCCATACCACATTAACACAGAGATGAAATTGTTGATTCAAATCCCATTGTGGTAGAGGTAGTAAAAGTATCAGCAGTAATCGGAAAAATTAGGGTTTGAAGATGTTATTCAAGGAGTATAATCCAGTGAAATAAGTTTAGAAAGAGAAAAAAAGAGACAAGGAGGATTCAGAAGATTAGAATTTGGGAGAACACAAGGAGTGCACCATTGCAAACGATTTTGAGCCATGTCATTCAGGGTCTCTAACCATCGGTTGCTATCATCTCTCGATCCCCAACCAGGTAGTCTACACCTATCAACATGACTCAGTCTACTTGTCAGTGACTTCATGGACTTGTACCATGTTTTGGTCTGGATTTCTTCCAACTTACTCCTATGCCACTGAACATCGAACATCGAGGCAGTCGGTGGTTGGGAAACGTTAGTTGACGTTATATTCCTAAAGATTAAAACAATTAATTAATCGTGAATTCTAATTATTGATCATAATGTATGTAATGAGTAAAAAAAAACATAATCTTACCTGATACATAATTATTCATATAGTCCTCGTTTGTAATGTTACGTTGATTTGTATTATTACCAGTGTACAACATGGCAGAACTTACTGAATTATATTTATTAACGTATGGATTATATGAAATATTATTAGTTGTATGATTACGATTTTTATAATCAAATTCTGGTATAATAGTTATTTGTTGACTTTCAGAACGTTTATATGGTGTTATAATAGAATCAAGACTAGTATCTTCACTATTTGTTGGTAAATTTAATTCAGATTGATATAACCATATAGTACGATTAGTATTTTCAATATCATGTGTATTTGTATTCGTTGGTGAAAATACAGTTGTATTATTATCTTCAACAGTTGATGTTGGACTTGGTTGACCACAAGATAAACTTCCACCAATTGAACGACTTTGTTCACGATATACACTTGTTGGTTTTAATAAATTTCCATCACGTAATAATAATGTAGATGAAATTGAATGAGATTTTGTATGTTGTATATCAGGATATTTAATTAAATTTGTATGTATACCATTTAATTTATCACCAGATGGAGATAATAATTGATGAATACCATTAGTAGAATTCTTTGATGAATTATTTGTATCATTGTAACTCTAATGAAAAATTTAGTAAAAGAAATTAATACTTATAGTTTAATAAATAGTATAAAACTGACGAATGTTAATTAATATCTGTATGTATGTGTGTGTGTGTAACATTGAATTGTTGCGTTCGAAACTATGGAAACACATTCTTTTTTTTTAGAAATTTTTTTACTCTTAGTTACAATGTTTCATACTGGAAAACAAAACAGCAAACAACAACAAAACACAACAAAAAAGGAACTTTCTGATCAATATGGATGTGATCCAGTTGAAAACATGTGCTGTTTTTCAATTGTCAATTGTCAATGAAATGAGTAGTATATTGAATAAATTTCAAATTAAATTAGTAGTTTAATTAATAATTTGTTTCGAAAAAAAAGATTTGGCAACTTATTTAATTTGTGTATAGTTACTAATTCCAATCTTGTCAGCACAATTAAATTTTGTTATGATGACTGTTGAAACGAATACCATTCATATTAAAAATCCAATTGGATTTGTGTAAAAATACAAAAATAAAATGTGAAAGAGTGGGCAAATAACCATTGATGGTTACAAATGACCTTAATTTTTATATGTGTACACTTCTATCATTATAGATTGTTATGTTTTAGATATTTTACCATTATATTTCAATGAACATTTTTCAAGTTGTTCATTTTGTTATTGCACAATTATAAACACACACAATAAAGATATTCACATTTTATGTGTATGTATGTGTGTTATGTGCAGGTGTATACAATAATTCTTATGAAACAGGGATATTTATTTGCTATGACTACTACTTCTATGTCATGTGCACATATATATATGTATACACATATTTATGCACATATATTTATGTGGGAATGAAAATACAACCCCTAAACTGGGGATATATATATAATGCAATCAAAAATATTGATTGGGAATGAATGAACTGTAAAAAGATTATTATTATTATTATCATTAGTAGTAATAGTAGCAGTATTATACCGTTATCAATTGATGGGGAGATGTTCGGTAGGTGGAAAAATAACCAATTTAGGTAGCACTTTTTAACAACATAAACTCTATAATACAAATTACAGCTATCATTATTGTCATTATTAATATTATTAGTATTAGTATTGATATAATTATGTTATGTGATATTTGATAGCTATTTATTTTTGACTTAAACGATTGGAAATAATTTATCATAGTTACTATTTACAGTTTATAGCATAGAAACAATTCAAATACAAAGGAAATGAACTATTAAGCACTATTTACACTTATGAGAAAAATAGTATAAGTTAATATTTTATTTTAATAATTAAATTCATGAGTTGATATAAACTAGATCACTATTGAAAGCCTGGAAACATTGGAAAGCCGTTTCGTTTTATCATAGAACTCAGTAGTGCGTATCTACGATTCCAAACGTGAGACACGAACCTAGGACCTTCAATCTCGAGCGCGAACACGTAAACTACAAATCACTGAGCAGACATTCTGACTTCAGTTGATCCATGATCTTGCTCAACTCTTCATTCATTTGTCTGAGGTGAATGACTGTCTCTACCTAACACTGATTGAATTCTACTAGACATGGCTTTTCTTAGAACTCTAGGAAGTCCATCAGTGCTTTCAGGTTTTCAATGGTGGTCTAGCTTCAACTGACTCAAGATTTAAATCTGTGAAAATTTCTAAAATCTCCACAAACCCCTTCTGATAATAATCATCTGCTCACTAGTGACTGACTTCAAGAGATACACATGGAGTTCTAGTGGGAAGCCGTCACCTGTGGAGTACAACCAGGTCTGTTGTGAGATATCAGCTCACTGAAGACAATGGTATATGGTGGCGCAACTTCGTGGATTGGTTGAAGTTAGACATTAACACCCTTGGATGCCGGCTCAGTTGTCTAATGGTTAAGTGCTCGCGCGCGAAGCCAGTAAGTCCTGGGTTCGAGCCTCGCGTGGTGCGGGATCGTGGATGCGCACTGCTGAGGAGTCCCATACTAGGACGAAACGGCCGTCCAGTCCTTCCAGGTTTTCAATGGTGGTCTAGCTTCAACTGACTTATGATTTAAATCTGTGAATATAGATATGTATATCATAAATAATTTGATATAATTAAAAGGAGTGTCGTGGGTACTGATTTCTAATGATTAAAAGCCCATCGAGAGACTTGAAAGTCCTGAGTATGATCCATGGTAAGGCCTCTTGTGAGTATTGCTGATGAGCTACAAACTAGAATAGAACAACTATTCAGTCCTCTCTAATTTTCAGTGGTATGCTAACTGGGATTGATTTTAGTCGAACAATAGCGTAAGCTGTCAAATAAAAATTGTTTTTATGGCGATTTTAAAGATTATCTACTAGCTTCTAGATTTGTCAAATTCAAAAGTCTCATAGGAAATTATTAATTCATCTATAGATCATGAACATTTAATATCCTAATTTACTAATAAATTACTATCCTGTATGGTAATACACTTAAGAAAATTAAATATCTGGTTTGGCTTTTGCCAACTTACGTTACCTATGGCGACGGCGACATATCCGTCTATCAATTAAGGGACGAGTATACTGTGCGGCAGTTCGTTCTGTTCTTATTTACGGTTGTGAGACGTGACCATTAAGAGTAGAAGATATTCGTAAGCTATTTCGTAAGCAGATGTGTTAGAAATATTGCTGGCATCTGATGGGATCACCAAGTGACTAATAGTGAGATCAGACACATGGTACACAGAATGATGGTAAATCAGTTGATGGGGTTGGGCCATATGTTGCGTATGCCTGAACACCGATTACCACGACGCGCAATGCTGACTAGTTTTGGGGATGGTTGGAAGAAAGTTAGAGGCGACCAAACCACAAGGTGGCATCGGTGATTGAAGTCACTATCTTCTGGTCTGAGCCATGGTAATAGATGCAAACTACTTGGTTGGGGTCCGCGTGACTTTCGTAACCGATGGTTGGAGACTCTTGGTGACATGGCTCAGAATCGATCCCAATGGTGTAGGTGTATACACTCTTTGTTTTCCTTTAAACTATGAGATTAAAATCGCTTTTTATCATTCTTTTTACGAACTAATTCTTTCTTCCTTTACTGTCCTTATGTATAATCTTTGTTTTTTATATTACCCCAGTCGAATTAACTACTTCTATGAATTCGGTGTTCATCTTGTTGTGGTAATGAGGTATGGCAACTTGGACCGATGCATATATGTGCCTGGTCCTACGTTGTAGTTGACTGACTGAAATAACTAGTATAATAAAGTACATATAAAGCTTACATATAACTAAATTTTTATTAAAACCAAGACTTCTCACCACAAATGAAGGTTAAGCACCATTAATATATTGTCTTTATTCTGTCTTAAACTGATAGAAGTATAAATTTTATGCATAATAATCACAAATAATTTCATTTGTAATGGTTTAGTTTATAAATAATATTTCATAAGTACACTAATTAGCATTTCATGTTATGCCTTGAGGATTGTTTGCATCGAATTTTAGTATACGAAGTAGTGGAAAGAGATGGATGTCACTTATTCAGCAAACTATCAAGTCTATATAACCTATTTAATGGAAGTATCTTTTTCATAATTAATCTCTTGGATTAAGTCATTTACTGATCTAGTTGATACTGTGATGTGAGCTACGTATATCCAGTATATAACGATAGTCAGGGATAGAATGTATTTCAGTAGAAGATCGAGAAGGAAAGAACGGGAACAGAAAGCGATTGGTATAAAAATGCAGGAACAATAAAATCTGAGACCATGGACTGATATTTGCAAAAGAAACAGTCAAGTTTGAGACAACTGATTGATCTTTTGCAAATTAAGTTTTTACTGTATGGTCCTCAGATTTCAGTAAGATATTCTGTAATTTTGTGTTCAAATACATTCCGTTGCTTCCACTTGTGTTCTTGTTCACTACGACACTACTGATTTATTAGTCATTCATCAATCGGTAGAAGAAGCTGTTTTTTAGTGAGTAAAATGTTTTAAGGGACAATTTACATGAATAATAAACATTATCCCAATTCTTTGTTCAATCAAATAGGAATTGTTATGCCTCACTATTTCCTTATGGTAAAAGACATTGCCTAGAAAATATTACGAATCAGAATTCAATATGCCTACAAATACTTTGAAGAAATGATCCTAAATTCACGGAAATGACCAGTAGGCTATCATTTCTACCATTGGAGTTAAATTGATAAGCTACCTATGTTTCAATCAGTATCACGTAAAAATCATTCTCTAGGATGGGCATATTTATCATTAAACGATGAAAGACCACGAATCCTACGTAAATTTATGTACGTGGTTCTAGATACTTTTAATAATCTGTCTGTGAAGTTTCATCAGTGTAAACCGAATTCATTTAGTCAATAAATCACATCGTAGAACCAGTTGCGTAAGTATATCGGTTTCAGTTGCCGCACCCCATTAGCACAGTGAGATAGAATTGTCAGGTCAAATCCAACAATATTAGAGCTAGTAGCAGTTTCCAGTGATAATAGGAAAGATTATGCATCGAAGATACGATTTTTAGGAAAGAAAATACCAATTTATGAAATAAAAATAAAAACGTCATTTAGAATCTCAGAATTTGAGGGGAAACAAAGAGTGGATACGCATGCGCCATTGAAAACGGTTTTGACCCATATCATTCATTCTCTAACCATTGGTTATGGTAACCACACGGACCTCAATCAAACAGTATACACCTAATAGATTGGCTCAGTCCAATTGTAAGTTATTCATGAACTAATACCATGTTTTGACTTGACCGTCTCTAGCTTTCTTTCAGACTACCACTACACCAGAAAACATCGACTATCTAGGTAGGCGTTTGGGATGCGTAACACATGTCCCAACCATCTCAGTTGATGAAGACTTACTACCTCATCAATCGGTTCCTCATTTTCGCCTAGTACTCTATTCCTAACTCAGGAATCGCTTACTCCATGATCTCAAAATACACGAGCAATGCTTCAAAGACACTTATGGTCGAATACCCGTAACCTAGGGATATTTTCTATTCTTAATGGTCATGTTTCATATCCATAAGGTAGAACTGAGCGAACTGCTGCGCAGTAAACTGACTCTTTGGTTGGAAGACGGATATCTCGACTACATCACAGGAGGCACAAACTGACAAAAACCAATGGGTCCACTTGAATCCGTGCCGAGATTTCGGCAGACACCAGACAATCAGGACTGATGAGAATCCCAAGATAAGTGGGGTGATCGATCTGTTGAACTACTTCACTCCCTATCATTAATTCAGGCACTAACGCAAGTCAATCCTGAATTGACGTTTTGCTCTTTAAGGGAGAGAGCCGCATCACAACTACGCTTGCATTGTTGCTTAAGGTGGTCAGAAGACTCTACATTTTGTCAGTGACCTCATCAAACAGAACTGTATCATCTGAGTAAGTCAACAAACAAATCTCGTGGTGGAAGATCATTCTCTGAAAAGTTGGACGATAAAAGATTTATCTCTAAAAGCATGTCTATGATGGAGTTAAATAAAAATGGGGAAAGCGAACAGCCCTGACAAACTCCACTTGAAGTAACCAATTCCTATGACTGTTCCCTATTAGCAATATTCGAGTAGAGAGCCTGTACAGGGTTAATCTACTCCTTTTGGACGCTTTTGAATGACATATATTACCACAGAACCTCACGGTTAACGGAGTTGGACATCCAGAAGTATGTATGTTCCAGAATATATAAGAGGGTGAATATTTGATCTATGTGTTCACTTCCAAGTCTCAAACCAGCTTGGTTTAATCAGGTTCGTTCTTCACGTGCTCTATTTAAACATCAAAGTATTATTGAGGTTAATATTTTAGACACTATATTAGTCAAACTAGTTACTCTGTGATTGTCACAAGGGGGTTTTTATCTTTTCTTCCAGATTGAAACCAGTCAGAGGATTACGTCCAGTTCTCAGATTCTAGCTAAAATCCTAGTTGACCTAACTGCTAAAGCTGAACCATCAGGCCCTGATGCTCTCCATTACTTTAGATTACTTATAGCCTTTTCAATCTCATCAAGCGTTTGCCATTCAGGTTACTTGGAGATAGTGGGTAAATGAGGTGTGTCTGAAGGCCAGTTGAACTGTTTTCCCTATCGGTTCAGCCTTCTGGATTGAGAGTGAGTGATATCTTCATCTTTTAGCGACATAGTTTCGCTAACACTTGGATTCTTAATACACGTCTTCTTGATAAATCTGAACAATTGTATACCGTTACATGTCACTGATGCCTTTTCCATTTTTCCTGATTCTCTTAATCACCAGTGATCACGATCATTACGTAGGCTTTTTATAAGTCCACGTTTAATCTTCCTCTTCTCCTCACCATGTTCGGAGCCAGATGAGATCAGTATCCGAGCAACTATCAGTTCAGTAGGCATGGCCAAAATACATCAATTTTGCTAACCTTTTGGTTTAGGTTACTAACAGAGACCACTGCTGTTCTCGGAGCATTTTAGATGCCATGCAAAACTGCCTCGAGGTGAATTTAACTTTCATATTTGACTATCTCTTCCTCTAGTTGTTCTTGAAATATATTCACAACCATGTCATTAATACATTGAACCCTAAGGGTTTTTTTGCTGTGGCTTTTCTACTTCCAGTAAGATGCAGACAAATACGTGCTTGAACTGGAGCATGACTCGAATCTAAACATGTGCCCCAGAATGAGCGAAAGTTTTAGTCAAGCCGCTCTAACGATGAACAATGGCAATGTGATCTGTTTGAGTTAATCGATAAGTCAGTTGTGAGGGTCTCCACGTCAGACGATATTTTTCCTTACATTAACAGTTGGTGTTTGACAGAAATGGACGGCTACCTGAGCATAACTGCAGCAAACGCTCGCCATTATCTGTTCACAACATAAAATCCGCCTACGTGCCTTTCGGTTTGGTTTAGTTGACTTATTTGGGTGTTGAAATCACATGCCACCATTACTACATCAGAGCTTTTATCTTTTTGAAGGAGGTTGCATAGCTTCCCATATAATTCATCTCTTAATTAAACTGAGTTGCAACTAGTGGGAACGTAAGCAAAGACAATGAAGAGATGACGGCGTGTTCCCTTATCTTTTTGAGTTCTTACTGTCCTGTTTATTCACAAAGTGTACGAGTGATTGTCTATTTTGATCCAAACCAATAGAGCCTCTTCTACTTTTGAATTTAATGCTATATCTACACCAGCGAGGCCATAAGAAGTAGTAATGGGATCACCACGTACACAAAGGGTGAGTCTTGCCAGTCCTTTATATTGACAAGATGAAGTTAAGTGACTGCATTTGGATCCTGTATGCACGTTTCGGAGACGCGGCATACACTGATAACTCGAGATTTTAGAGTCCTAGCTAAAGAAGCATACTGTCCAACCTGACAAAAAATTCGAACATAAAAAGTTTCTACGTGTAGTTTAGAGCGTGCTTTTTAGAGACCAGAATTAACTTAACTTGAACTCAAATCATTAGCATTGGTGATATGTGGCGATATAGGTATATGAGAATGGTTATTCATGGGGATAGGAGAAATATTAAGTAGTGAGAGGGGATTTGATCGTGAACAAAATGATCTCGGATACTGTTAGAGGTGTGATGGACATGAAGTTATCATCGATTTGAACCTTTACTTTATCAACTTCTAGTTCCGATTATCCCATAGTCTTGTTTCCGCACTTGTGCCTCCTAATTTTAATAAACTACCTACCTGATTGAGACTGAATGAATTCTAAATGTTTGTGAGTCGTCTGTTCACTTTTCATCCAGTTAGACTTTCCCTGTTTCATCCTCTCAAGCACAGTTTATTTCACACTTGACCAGAATACAGTATACCTATAGGCGAGACTCAAACATACTGAAGGCTGAATGTTACACGGTATTTTGAACCAATACATAAGTATTCTAATTCGTAAGTTCTATTTATTCTTCTAGTAGACTAAATAAATAGACAGTGTAACGGAAAGGTATTTCTTAATGATCTTTAAAGTTAACAATATTGATATTATTTATCAGGATCATCTTATTTTTGTATCCAGAGATCATATTACACTGATTGATTGGCAGACAGACTCTACATTCGTTAACAACTATTTTATATAAACGTTCAGGTTCATTGAATAAATAAAAAAGATCTTCAATTAGCTCGAAAAAAACTAACAAGTTGTCTGTATGAAAAACTCTTGAAGATCTCGAAAAAAATAAAGATCATCCATTCACTAAGTTTAATATTTATCACCTCTTTTTCTTATTATCTAATCAAAAACAAATAAATTATAGTAACCCATCATTTATTCAGATTTGTTTTTTTCTCTCCTTCACTTCTTCATTTATACATATCTTAGGGGTACATTGATTAACACTGTGTGTGATCTATCTATACAGGTTCTTAGGTTTCATGGAAATAAATATTCAATGCATTGAAAAAACCCAAAAATATGTCTGACGTACTAACTAGGCTTTTGGTAAAACAAATAAATGTATATATTATAAGCAAAGATAGATAGTGACTAGCAGTGGAAACCAAGACGCGCGTTTCGTCCTATTTTGAACTCGTCAGCTGGATTTGCCTGCATCTCAAAGTTAATGTTCACTCTGGGACTCGAACACATTACCGTTCACTTCAAACGCCATCGCATTATTCACTTAGCTATTGAGTCCTGATAGCCTATTGCTTGTGCAATAGGGTGAATTTAAATTCGCTTGGTATTGTTTTGCTTGCATCTTCCCATTGAGGTTTAAGACGGCAGTTGATGGCGATTGAAGCGAATGGTAGTGGGTTCTAGTCTCAGAGTGAACATCAACTCTGAGATGCAGGTACATCCAGCTGACGAGTCCAAAATGGGGCGAAACGCGCGTCCTAGATTCCACTGCTAACCACTATCCATCATTGCTTACAAAAAGCTTGTGAATTAAGGCAATATCGAGGCATACGCACAGTATGCACATATGCCAATAACAGACTGATCAATTGCAGTCCTAAACCCCAATGGGAAGATACAAGCGAAACAATACCAAGTGAATGTATATGTTAATTACAATTTAGGAATTCCCAAAAAAAAGAAAACTAGTTTATGCCATTCATCTACATATAAAATAGGCTAAAATCCATTATTAGAACAATAAAAATTATAGATCAACGATATTAAACGATGAATATGAAATTGAGTGTTTTGTGTGTGTGTGCATGTGTGTTTTATATTTTAGAACAAAGAATATATACAAAGTATATAACGGTGGTCAGGCATAGAATGTATTTCTGTAGAAGATCGAGAAGGAAAGAATGCCAACGAGACGCAATCGGTATGAAAATGCAGGAACAATGAAATCTGAGACAATGGACTGATATTTGCAAAGGGAACAGTGAAGTTTGAGACGAAGGATTGATATTTTGCAAATTAAGTATTTACTATATGGTTTTCAGATTTTAGTGAGGTGCTCGGTAATGTCGTGTCTAATGTGTTTGATTTTCCCCACTTGTGTTCTTGTTCACTACAGTTTCAGTGAACGACTTATCTGAATGTCTTAACAGGAATGGAATTCCGGATATTAAGCTTTAGACTTATCTTTCAATAACGTTTACAATATTGTTATAACTTGTGGGTTTGAACCCTAATGATATATGGCGTCGTGGTACCGCTAATTAAAGAACAGTAACTTATCAACCGGACCAATGACATACAAACCCGTACGAAAAGTCTCTAGTCTTCATCAGTTCTTCTCCCTTCCAATCCCTACCTGTTAAGTCCACAGTACAAATCTCAGCCTCTGAGATATGAATTATGTATTTCAAACATACTGGGATTATATACAAATCAAACAGACCACATTACACCGTAAGACAGAAAATAACATTCGTACAAGATCTAGCCAAAAGTGACTGTGAATGTAGGAGATTGTACTTAATTGACTGGGTATAACTTAAGAATGGTAAATCATATAATAATAGTGTATAAGTCGAAATAAAGCTTATAATAAGAGGAACACAAATATGAACAGTTTGGTTATTTAACAATTATACGATAAAAATGTACGTATAGTATTGGTTCATAAATGGATCCCAAAAGTTACCATTTACTATGCTTATCGTTACATAACAGGTAGGTAAGCTTATCAGTTGATCGATAGGTTTCAATCAGAACTTCATACTTAAATAGTATGATACTGACTGCCTCTCTGTAATTAAACCGTTTAATCCTAAGACTTTAATTTTCTCTCTCTGAGATGCATTGTAAATTTATTTCGAACTTATCTTACAGCCCTTTTTTCAATTTAAGTTATATACTTCTGTACTATAGAGCAGAACACAGGCTCTCTAAAGGAGTGATCATACTCTTTGTTGAAATTCATAACACGATTTTTTGTTTATCGTTCATCGGTTACTTTATTAAACGGTTGCTAATCGTAAGAATCAAAATTAGTTATGTTTATGAGAATACTGAATTCAGTTCGGTTACATTATAATTGTATTTTAAACGGTAATGTTTCTGGTTTAAGCTCGGGGGATATATATATATATATATATATAAATTATAATCTGTTACTATTCTTTATTTGATTTTTCAGAAATCAATTTCGAATGATTTGTTTCGTTTATTGCCTGATAAACGGAATACACCCATTAAGACATTAAATAAGAAAGATTAGTTCAGCGAAGAGTTCTCTTTTCGGTGAATTCATTTTCAAAGCTGTACAAAATGAATTCGCCAAAAAGAGAACTCTTCGCTGAACTAATCTTTCTTATTTATTGCCTGATAATTAATTTGTTGCAGTCCATAGAAAAAAAGATGTATAGCTGCAGGACACTTGATAGAGTTAACCTTCGTATAGATTATGAACATATACTTTTATAAACTGTTTACTATCACCATCCATCTCTGTTTATAATGCTTATGACTTTAGATAATATTGAAGGAATTCATACAAGATGCACATATGCTAATAAGAGACTGATCAATTGCAGTCGTGAGCATAAATGGGAAGATTCAAATAATCAATAAAAAGGGATTTATATTAATTATGTTAGAATAAAATCCAATCTGTTGACGACAGAACGTGGAAAATAGGTGGTTTTTGTTAAGATAAATTATCAATTACCGCAATCAATATTGATTCTTGCAAAAGCCAATTTATGTTTATCTTGAACATGGATTTAGCAATGCTTATTGGCAATGTCTACTCTTTCGATGAAGTATGCCAATGAAGTATTCATCATTTACATCCAGTGATGTAATTCAATATACAGGGACTTCTAGTTACAGCATCTATAACTCCTTGTCATTATTGAGACAAACATATTTTAAATCATCTTTCTATATGAATTAATTTACTACTAAGTTATCTAGACTTTGGAATAGTTTACCGCGATCTGTCTGTGAGATAAAATCACTCCCATCCTTTGTTCGCTGTATGGATTCTTACTATTCCTCTGAAAATGCATTAAATGTTCTAGCACCTGTAAAAGTATCTTATTCTACAGGCGAGATCATAGGAACTTCAAATGTTTAGTTATTTTTATTACTGAATCCACTTGATAAACCTACCCACCAGCTGTTACTTTACATTTAAACCGTCCCTGGAAACCTTAACTAATTTGAATAATGTCTAACGTCAATAGTATATCACAAAATAACCTGACATATGTATTATACTAGACCTGACTAACCTATCGTAGTAATTATTACCTATTTTGTTCCATATTCTCTGCATCTATTTTATTTTCTGTAGTTGGAGATGATTATAATCAGTTCGTTATGGCGCAAGAATTGATCTTAAGTACATCGTTCATACACCAACTGGATGTCAAATTAAAAACAATTAAACGTTTTCTGTGGATGCCTTTCATTGCTGTAATACATGTGAAAAAATATACTACCTAAACAATTTCTAAAGTGTATATATATATATATATGCGTGATTGGGATGGATAATCCTTTGCTTTCTAAACTGTTGTCAGAAATGAAGTGCTAGCAACATACATATCAAGCATTTTACAAACAAATTTCTAAGTAATTATACACATGGTGTTTTCAGTAAACCAGTCTTTATACATACAGATACCATTGGTAAACCATTAAAAGCTGAGCTTCATTTCAAAGAAAGTTCAGAAACGAAGTAAGAGTAAAACTTATAGGTGGCTATACAAAATAGATTGAATGCCTGTTATCGTATAAATATGTAAAATGACGTGAAGAGTGATTCTGCAGAAGTTGATCAATTCTTGGACTTTTTTTTAGAAAAGTGTATAAAACAGAGTTTATACATTCTTGGCACAGGGGCGATCAAATTTTGATAACCAGAATATGAACACAGTGACTACTAAAGATTTAAACTCCTTAAACTATTAAATATACGTCACATACTAAAATCAGAGATATTTGATGGAGTACATCACAAATACACTTAAACGTTACATCTAAGGATCTTTAAATTTAACATATAACTTATTTGCAACACAGAGCATGTTCTCAGGAGACTGGAAGTACATTATTGGAAGTCCTATACTATTAACAGTTACGTCTCGTAACCCCTTTAAGTTCAGTTAGCGTAGTTGCCGAGATTCTAAATGAAAACAACATAGTTCTGAAAGGAGTCACTCATTCCCTACTGAATTAGTACTGACGAAAGAAGTCCAAGGCTCTTTGAAAGATCATAAGAAACCAGTGGGTGTATACTATATTGACTTCACCAGTAAATCTAGCTCTCAGTTAAGTGAAGCAAAGTTAGAATCAGTGAAAATTTAGCTTTCTGGGATGAAGAATTCATAATTCGACTCGAAAAAGTGTACATGTTACCTTCAGTCATTTTTTCAGGAAGAGATTTGGTTTCAGCTACTTCTGTAGACCTATTCAGAAGGTGGAATAATCTTAAAGACCCTCTATCCAAAACTAAAACACGCAATAAATATTTCCTTTGTTACATAAAATAAAATCCCATTCAGAATTAACGATCATTAACGTGGGAATAAGACTGAATATGGTAAACAATGATCAAGTTTTCATGAAAATGGTTTTCTTTACCAATTTAAATAAAGCTAAAACAACAACTGAGGGTGAATAACAACTTACAAGGTAAATAAAAAAATTATATCCACTTTAATTACTGTCAAATTGTTAGTAGTATACTGAACAATGCCTAAATTTTTAGAGGGACTGACAAAATAGTTGTTGCCTGAATTTCATGAATTTGACTAAGTATTCTCAGACGTTTGAACCCTGCTTAGGCTTGTGAAAAGGATCAGTTTTTGTTAATGATTTGTGGTGATAAATAAGTGCTATAATTTTCTTAATGATAACATCTGATCTACCGTAAATTATCCAGGTTTTAACTGACAGATAAATAACAAAATCTTTGTAACACTTACGTCACCAATCAAAATGCTCTCTGCTGGTTACTACAAAGCCACTGGTAAATTTTGTGGTGAAAAAGTTATTAGTCTATATCTCTAGTGAATTTTCGTTCATTATGTTTTACTTTTCTTTTTTATTTGTTACTTTTGTGAATTAGATTGATGCACATTTTTTCAATGTTTTAGATTGAAAATAAATAAGTGAATGAGTAGTGAAGCAGATAAATTATTACCACTATGATCGGGTTTTGGAGTTGTAAGCTACTCTGAAGATACTCTTTGTCTCCTCAAACTAGACTTTCATTGGGAGTAAATAATTTAAGATATTTTTACATCCCAATTTTGTCCAAACTTTAAGGGCTGTAGATTTTCAAGAGCAAAATCAAACATGATATCAATCACTATGCTAGATCTAACACATAATATTAACTTAATTACTTAAAGGTGCTTTTGGATGCACATGAACCTTTGAAGTTTATCAATTTGATTACTCGGTAGCTTAAATAAATTAACCATTAGCCATCTTTTGAATGTTATTTAGAATAATTTTAGTCTAACTACTTACAAGTAGATTAAAGTTTCATTCATAAATATTTTTATTGCGTGTACCTACTTATTATCCTGAGTTTTTAATAATGACACCGATATGAACTGAAGTAAGACTAAAATAAAAACTGAGCTTTCAATTAAAATGTTAGATTGACATACAGGAATTCGAACTGAATGGGTAACAGGTGAGAACGTTTTTCAGTTTAACTTTCATAAATCATGTTACAATGAAAAAAATCAAATCAACTTCTCTACTGTACACTGTGTAACATTCACAATGTTGACACATTTATTTTATTCTATAAAGTATGTCTTATACTATTACCATCATAATGTTTTAATTTTGTGTACAGTTTTTGTTAAAGATCAATTTGCATTACGATCTTTCTAGAGTTATCTTGCACAGTTTGACAAAAAATCCAAATTCACCAAGCCTAGACTGGATTCTTTATAAAAGTATCGGCTTAAATCGAATCTACACGTTAAAATCAAGAAACTATGTGAATGATATATATATTCATTGGTTTATAAGTTACACACATAGGTAAATTGGTTGCTATGTCACTTAAAACTAGTAAGAATCAAAAACTTATCTTGTTTAATGTTGAATTTGTTTCAACCAAGAATGAACAACAAATAAACATTTATTTTGTGGATTATCTCCAATTACTTGCAAACTAATCTGTTTCCATCATATTTAACAAGTGAAACCAACATAACTAACAACTTCAATGCAATTAGTCAATGAGTTCTATCAAAATTTAATATTCACCGCTCCATTATACATAACGTTTTAGGTAGATACTGTACCCGGTTACAGTAATTTGAATGGAACAGTTGTCCAATGCTTATTAGTTCTCATAATGATATTGATTTCAGGAAAAAATAACCTTGAACTGTAAATAATCTCCTCCAGACAACCATTTAAAAACGAATATCTGGACAATTCTTTATTGTAGTAACTTAGTACGATATATGAAAATCTAATATTGAAATAAATTACAATTACAACTGTATAAATCTTTGTTATTACTTACATTTATAGATCCATTAGAAATATTTGATCCTATACTTTGTTGTGAATGAGAACGTTTTGTTGTATCTAGTTGAAAATAATGACTAGCAGGATGATAAGAACCTTTATTTGTTCCATTTCTTATTGTTGTTGATTTAGATAAAATTGTATAACGTCCAGTAGAATTATTTGATTTATTTGTATATCCATTTGTTTGATGAATTCCACTGTAATTAATATGATTTAAATCACGATCATTTATAAAATCATTCACATGATTTGACTTAATCATGTTAGGCATAGTTTGGCAGTTGCTAGGGTTAAGAGCACAAAAAAAATTAGAGGGAATATCATGAATGATGTATTCTATTTGGATGTAATTATAAATTAATGGTAAATGATCAAAAGAATTATGTTCATTAAACTATACCAGTTAAAATTATGATTCAGTTTTAATTTATATTTATCAAACTATATTCCATTATTAACTCCACCTGTAGCTCTTCTAGAGTTCCCAAGCCCGGGTAAAGGAAGAGGGTTGGGCATGGAGGTTAGCAACCCCGTCCCCTAGAAAACTAAATCGCTAAAAAACGCTAACCAGAAAAATAATATATTCCATTATTGAATTAATCTAAATAGGTAAGTAAATTTTCTGTATATATCCTTAATACCTTAAGTTATGTAGCTTTATTTAGTAATGGGGTAACTAGTGAGTAAGTTAAAATTATATTGAAGTGATGTTTCCATTCATGAGATTTTGATTCAATTATAAATTAGTTCACAGAACGGTTAACTATTATAACAACCGGGTCAGTTGTGAAGTAGTAACTCACCGATGACAATAGTGGATGTGTCGCTCAATTTCATGGATTAGTTGAAGTTACACATTTATGGCGCGGTGCGCCGGCTCAGTGGTTTAGTTGGTTAAGTGCCTGGCGCGAGACCGATAAGTCCTCGGTTCAAATCCCGTGGGGCGGGGTCGTGGGTGCGCACTGCCAGGAAGTCTTACAATAGGACTAAACGGCCGTCCAGTGATTCAAAGTTCTCCACGGTGATCTAGCTTCAACTTACTCATGATCACAACTGTTGAAATTACTACAATCTCCACAAAGCCCGTTCTGATACTATTTACCTTATTAATTTATCCATGTTCATCAGCATAAATCAAAACTTTGAATATTGGCAACTCAAAAATGATGATCCGGTGGAACGCACGATAAATTGCGGATATGAAATACTACGGGGTTTCTAACTAGGATTAAACGACCGTCTAGTGCTTCCACATTTTCAATGGTGGTCTAACATCAATTGATTTATAATCTCAATCAAAAACCTAACAATCTCCACAATCCCAAACTGATAATAAATAATTGTTTTCTCTTGGCTTAATAAATCCTAGTGGTGGGGATGTAGTTTAGTGGTCGTCTATTACCACTGACGGTAACTCTATCACGACTTCTGGAATAGTCTTCAAAGAATGATTCACTGATATCCATTTTTAATGAAGTACCATATAGTTCAATACTTGCAATTTGAAATAAACAAACAAATTTGGTGATCGAAACATGAACATCTATGTAGATCATTAAGTATGTTCCTTTTATTTTTCCTCTTAATCTGTCTATTTTACTGGTGAAGAAAAAGCCATAAAAACCTAAATTTTCACTAAAGTCAGATGTGGATTCCAATGATCATGTACGATACGTTCAAAATCATACCTTTTCATTAAGTCAAAAAAAGTGTACTAATGACATACAATAATAGAGAAATATCAAAGAGTAGGAACAATAACTAAGGATTTTTTGAGTTCAGCCAATAAACTGTTGTCAGGTTTTCCAGTTAAATCCTTGAGTTCGAAATGAAAGATCCCATTTTCAGAGTCTCGATATACTTGAAAGTCTAAACTAACCTATCTTCATAGCTTATAAATTCAACAATTTTATGGGAATCATTGATGTTTTCAGCTTTAATATTATAAATACGACTTAACTGTATATACTAGCTCAAGTTAAATAGTATGACAAGTTTGGAGTCTAGAGCGAAGAAATAAAAGTAAAAAGACAAACCATTACCCTCTTGGACATTAAAGTATGAAAAAGGAATAATAAGAATCTTTTACTCTTAACGGGGCCTCGATTTGTGGTAGGAGCATAAAAAAATGATCGCAGAAAAACAAAGGAAAATTTAAAGATCAAAAGCCATTGTTTTCATATATGAATCCTGTCAACATTTGCAATATGATAGTTGACGGAACATTGAAAAAATTCGCTCCCAGGGTGAGAGGTCATGGATCATCGTGTTGAGTAGTCCTATCCCATGATATATATATCATGGGATAGGATGGGATGGTTAGAAATAAAATTTATTAAAAAAGAACAGTTTTCACCACTATTTTTACTTAAGTATCAAATTTCACTTTATAAGGTGAATTTAAACAAAACGTAACAAATGACGATTACTTAACATTTACATTCATTGTACAATGAATCATAGTTACTACTACACACCTGATTTTTGCCTTGACCTTATCATTCTACTTATATTAGGTACTGTTCACTGTGTTTAAAAATATCTGGTCAATACGGTTTTATTGCCTGTTTATTTATTTATGAGGTAGAAAATGCATATTTTTGTTTGATGAATCATTACCAACTGTAAACATAGTGGTCATGCAAATGCCAATAGGAGAATAATTTTGACTTAGATAACAAAAAGTAGAAGCATCATCACTAACAACAGTTTGGTGAGTGATTATTTCAAGTAAAAAAGGAAACAACAAAATACCAGTAAAAGAATTATTTTCTGTATATAAAGTAGTGGTAGTAGTAGTATTAGTATTAGTATTAGTATTAGTAGTAGTAGTAGTAGTAGTAGTAGTTGTTGTTGTTGTTGTTGTTGTTGTTGTTGTAATGGTTGGTGTAAATCTTCTTATCACTTTATTCAGTGAATAACTTGTCTTATGTGTAAGAATAAAAAATGAATTGAAAAATTCACCCTACTGCACAAGTCAACGAACACCTTGACTTTGTAGCTTAGTGGACAACGCGATGGCATTTTAAGCAGTCGTTACCAGGTTCGAATCACGTAGTGAACATCAGTTCTGGAATACGAGGATGTTCACCTGACGAATCTAAAATAGAACGAAACTCATATCCTAGATTACGTTGTTAGCTGCCATCTAATTCTGTTTATAAAGCTTGAGGTTAGATTAATTTGTAAAGTTGCTGAAGAATAATGTCATACTAAGTTAATGATTTGCTGTTACTCACTGATTTGGAAAGAAAAGCAGTCTGGGTTACTTCGGTCGGTGATTTATCGCAAGCTTTTAAGATAATGAATAAACATAGCTAACGAATTTTTATTCTCTTTATATTATTGTATATTTCAGCCTTAAAGCCATTTAAGAATTTGAAGGGAGATAAGTGTAAACCGTCAGTTATGAATTTGTGAAATTTTCATTTTGTCAAGTTTATCGTTTGCATGTCCCCATCATTCTGAAAATTTGTAAATGAGAATTAACTTTAAACATTATCACCATTCAGTTTTGACAGTAATGCGTTTCACACGGATTTCATCTTCTTTCTGTGTACATGAGGTTGGTGAAGCTTAAGAGTGTGCACTAATAATAACTGAATAATAATCATGAGAAATTGTCAGGGGATAATGATAAGTGATTACTGTTTATAATTGCAAAACATTTATTAAAAAGAACAAAACACTACAGAAGGGAATTACAGCCAAGGAAGGATGAGAGCGTGAACGTGTTTGCATGCAGATTTCGGGCTTGAATTGGTGGATCGCCAATGACTCAGCGGTGCAGAAGTTTTTAAATCGATCTCCCTTCTCTCTAGTTCCTTTGCTTGTGTAGATTATTTTTTTAAGGAAAACTCCTTCGGAGCAATGTGTTCAGAGTTGATTAGATGATCCTGTGATGAACTGGTAACTTTTAGAAGTCTCCTTTTAAAAGCCGCTTCAAGTAATGTTTTGAGATGCTTTGTGTGGCAAATTTAACCTGCCCCACACGAGCAAGTCAATTTATAGATGCCCATTGAGGTGGCCCAATGTGAAAAATTATCGTTAACACATCCGTGAATGGTAGGCCGTCTTGAGAAAACAATACAGAGCTTAGCTGAGTAGAAGGATATATTCAGGGAATTGGAAATTCGCCTGTTCAAGATTTTAGCAGCCGTGTTTTTCTTTTGAACTGTTGGTGCCTTCTAAGCATGTTTTCTAGATGTTAGGTTCCTATCGACGAATCTAAGTGGATAACCCTCGCGTCTTATATTCCTTCTATAGACTAACGCCACTAGGTTTGATAGACGATACCCTCCAACAGACACACATAACCTTGAGCTGGCGTAAGCTTCACTTCTATTGGTCGGCTGACAAGCATACTTTCTTCAACTCCCCAGTCTTGGCCCGAAAGCAAAGACTGCAGACAAGCCCCCATTATTACACCGAAATCATCAAGCCCGTCAGCTACTAAGATCATTCATTAGCTTACATACATGAGATACTGTACTACGTCACACTATAAAATAGAAAATCATACTTCTACACAAACTGGCTATAAAGTGTCAGGGAGACTGTAAACACACTGTAAACAAATGATTAGCAAAAAATTACGAATAATAAAAGTATAGTATTAGTTAATGGATCACATGGAGGCTTACAATAAGCAGAACATAGAAATACAATAATTTAATTATCTATTGACTTGAAAATAAAAATGTGCCTAATAATTAACCGCAAATTAGCTAAAGAATTAAACCTTTATCAGTATGGGTTTGTGGAGATTGTTAAGTTTTTGATTGAGTTCATGAATCGATCAATGATAGACGAACATTGAAAACCTGGATGGCTGTTTCTTCTCAGTATGGGACTCCTCAGCAGTGAGCATCTACAATCTCTCACACAGGATTTGAACTCAGGACCTTAGTGGGTGAGTATCGCTGAGGAGTCCCGCAATAGGACGAAACGGCTGTCCAGGTTTTCAATGGTGGTCTAACATCAATCGGTTAATGATTCCAATGAAAAAAACAACTATTTAAAACAAGAATATGACATTTTCCTATTTCTAACCACTGATATTTCTACTCGTATATCAGTTAATTAGTTTTTACATTATTTAACCTGAAAAATGATTCATATACAAAAACACAATTCATATTATACTAACATATCAACATCAGATATAATGTCATTCTTTACTAATTGTTGCTTGTGGCTAACAGATTTGAATAAATTAGAAGAAAAATATGTAATTGGTAGGTGCTTTATTCTTCTCCCAGGGATTATCATTTGTAAATATGTTTGCTATTTTAGAACATTAAACAGATGAATCAAATGACAAACAAACAACTAAACAGACAGATAAAAATAAATGTCTCAGGAAAGATAATGAATAAAGAAGGAATTATTAGGTAGTTCAACTAATAATTCATAAATTTTATTGAATACCGACAATAAATTATGAAAAAACTCAACCTTGTAAGCAGAACGTTTAGTAATTCTAATGAACAATTGGTATGTTTATATGAAATATCAATTATGGAAATTTTAAAATCATAAGTTCAGATGGGTTTTGTGGATATTATAGTAATTTCAATGGTTAAGATCATGAGTCAATTGAAGCTAAACCACCATGGAAAACCTGGAAGCATTGGACAGCCGTTTCGTCCTATTGTGGGACTCCTCAGCGGTGTGCATTCACGACCTCGCCCCCTGCGAGACTCGAACCCAGGACCTACTGGTTTCTCTTACGAGCAATTAAACACTAGACCACTGAGCCGGCCGGCATCCAACGGTGTTAATGTCTAAATTCAACTAATCTACGAAATTGAGTGACACATCCACCATTGTCTTCAATAAGTTACTATCTCACAAAAGACCTGGTTGAACTCCACTGGCCACTACTTCTCACTAGAACTCCAGGAAATACCTCTTGAACCCAGTCACTAGTGAGGACGAAACGGCCGTCCAGTGCTTTCAGGTTTTCCATGGTGGTCTAGCTTCAACTGACTCATGATCTTAACCATTGAAATCATAAGTTACTAAAATTTTCATATCATTCAAATTTTCTTTTCAGTTACGTAATGATATTATCGTTTTTTTATATGGTTATACTTAATTGAAATTTGGTTATTAGTATGCAACCACAGGTTAAAATTGGGATAAAGCACAAATACGTCAGATTCTTCTTTTTTTATTAGGATGGGGATTTGTAAAGATTGTATTAATTTTAACAGTTGAATTCATGAGTCATTCTAAGCTGGACGATCATTGAAAAACTGGAAGCTCTTGACGGATGTTTCGTCTTAATATGGGATTCATCTACAATCGCACACTCGCGTCTCGAACTCATGACCTTATGTCTTGCATTTTAGCCGCTAAGAATCCGTCAGTCGGAATTTCCAATTTTAATCCGATCAACAAACCCAGTGATATTTTTGTATTTAGGGGTTTGATTTAAGTATAAATTAAGAATAACAAGTTGTTTTCTTACAGATCATTATTTTAGGTCATATATTAAATGGTCTTCGCTTCCTAAAGAAACTATTTGAGTGTATTTATATGGTGAATATCTAACGATATGAAATGTTTGTAAGTCGAAACTCTAGACGAAATTTTAAGCTCGGATGGGCATTCTAGTAAATTTCCTTTTTCTGTGGATCTGTATCATCCATGCTCGTCAAATTATGTTTACATTTCGATTATCGTTTCAAAAAAAGGTAATGAGGTCATTTACTTTGAATTATCGGGTGTAAATTTCAAAATGAGCCATGGTATAACTCAAAACACTTACTATAGTCCAGTAATTAAGATTCTGGGTGTTTATTATTATCTCCTTGTCCGCTCCAAATATATCGAAACATAATTTATAATGAATAATTACTTTTATTAAAAATACTGTTATCCTATAGATTGTGATTATTTACTCTGAAATATACAGATTTAGAGCAATAAAATCTATATTGATGGTGATACAACCATTTCATGGTGGTCTAACCTCAAATGACTCATGAATTCAACTAAATTAATTTAATATCCACAAAACCCTTCTTTGATAATAATCATCATTATGCTTACTAGTGACAGTCTCCAAGAGGTATTTTCTGGAGTTTTAGCGAGAAACAGTGACCAGTGGAGATCAACCGTGTCGGTTGTGAGATAGTAACTCATTGAAGACAACGGTGGACGGTGGATTGGTTGAAGCTAGACATTAACACTGTTGGACGCCAGATTAGTGGTCTAGAAGTTAAGCGTTCGCACTCAAGACCGATATGTCCCGGTTTGGAATCTTGCGAGGCGAGATCGTGAGTACGCACTGGTGAGGAGTCCCGCGATAGGACGAAACGGCCGTCCAGTTCTTTCAGACTTTCCATGATAGTCTAGCTTCAATTAGCTCATGAATTAAACTATTAAAAATTACTACAATCTTCACAAAACCTCATTCTAAGAATAATTACTAATTAAGTCATTTCTCATTAGAAATTTCGGTGAGACTATAATTTATGAACGACCTTTGAGCGACGCTAAATTGACGTTGATAGTGTCTACCTACTTGCTAGGGCTAAATGAGGGTTATAAAGCAGTTTAAAGAATAAGGACTATGGTTTACACTTGATGGTTAGGATTTAGACTTAGGGTTTTCATCACGAACTCACATCAACTGCAATGCCAAGACTCTATTTAGTCAAACGGGTGAATGAATTTCGCATCAAAATCTCAGACCTGTTATCGTATACCTAATTAGTTTGTCCATAAATTATAGTCTTGCCGAAATTTTTTATGAGTTCAAGTTGAATAATACCAATGAAGTATTCATATATTTTGATACACATGGTAACAAACATTTATGATTAACAACCGTAGTACTTCATGAATTTAAACTTTCTTAAAGTATATGTATAATGTATTCATAAATCGAATTCATTAAAGAATCAATTGACAGATTTGAATATATTGAAAATAATATTCCGTCTCTATTAACTATGATAGCTTTGGTTAAACCTTTAGAGACATTTCTTGCCCAATAATTTATTTACTATGATAAAACGGTAGTAATACTGTCGAAAAAACAATCGTTTTTTTTAAATAACCAGTTTAAAATATTTATTAGAACAATACTTGATCACATGAGATGTACTTTTAAAGATCTGTCTAGATTTCCATCAAAATTGTTATTTATACTGATTGATATACGGTGCACGGTGGCGCAATTTTGTGGATTGGTTGAAGTTAGACATTAACACCGTTGGATACCGGCCGGCTTAGTGGTCTAATGATTAAGCGCCCGCGTGCGAGACTTATAAGTCCTGGGTTCGAATCCCACGAAGGGCGGGGTCGTGAATGCACACTGCTGACGCGTCCCATACTAAGACGAAACGGCCATCCAGTGCTTCCAGGTTTTCCACGGTGGTCTAGCTTCAGTTAACTTATGATTTTAACTATTGAAATTCCTGAAAATCTCCACAAAACCCCTTCTGATTATATTGTATAAGTCAATAGTACAAATATAGTCGTTAGTGTTTACATAAACTGTAATAACAGTGTACTTTAACCAAATAATATTTATTAGGTAGTAAATTTTTAATTTACGCAGGTACTATATTACGATTATAAAACTTTTAGTCAAACTGGATTAGTTCATTTTATTAGTGTGATCTTTATCTGTACATGACGTGTATTCTCTTATTTTAGATTTATATTTTATTCTATCATATGTTTATCAGTATAAAATGAATCCTGTTGAATTATGTAACTTTGATATAATCTACTTAATGTGTTCAGAAATTATCTGTTTGTTAAAATACTCATAAATTTAACTACTGGCTAGTTACTACTTGTCATAAGAATTATCGTACTAACGTTTTGACTGTAAACTTAATGACATTGGTATAGGTCAATATTAACAATGGATTATTGTTTAATTCTGTTAAATACTATTCAAAAGTCCCTTAAAGTCAATAGGAAAGTAAAATCTACACCCCAATATTGTATTAAACTTTTGCGATTTGTAACTTGAAATGTCACATTTTGTCGAAATTCTTTTTATTTCTTAAGTTCCTCTATCATCCAGGGTCATGTACATACTGTATACACAATAAGTTTCGTTTATTTCATTACTTGTTTCTAAGATATATAAATTCTCTTACAAAGTCTAGCCTTTTTTTTCTTATATCTATGAGGTTTTCGTTATTAAATGATAGTGTGCTGTGTGTTACTGATGTTGACAGATATAAGTACTATGTTTCATCCATCAAAAGTGAAATATCTGGCCGAAGAAGATTAAGAAGATCGAAGAAAAAAGTACCAGAACAGAGAATGATTGGTGTGGAAATGAAAGAACAATGAAATCTGAGACGATTGATTGGCATTTTGCAAATGAAGTATTTATTTTGTATGGTTCTCAGATTTTACTATGATATTCTGTAATGTTTTGAAATACATCCGATTTTTCCTACTTGTGTTCTCGTTCACTACAATAGTTGTATGTTAGTCTGCCAATCACTCTCTCATGTTAGATTCACTGATTTATTTGTAATATTTTCTGGATAATATTACTACACCAACTACAAATTACAACTACATGGGTTACATGGGTTTAGTAATGAACAATGTTAACAAATATTATACGACATATTCTAAAGCATCATACTAGCCCAGCTTTAATCGTTTAACAAAAGATGAGGGAGTTTCTAGATTTATAAGTTTAGTTATATTCGAGAATTAATTCCATTCAAAGTGAATATCAAACATGTCCATAAATCAATCACTTTTTATAATTCCATGAGATTTAATAGAAAACGGTTCTATAACTGTTTATACTCTATTAAACTTGTCAAGTTTTATCAAAATATTAGAATATTTGCGATCATAAATCGATCAATGTTAGACTGCCATTAAAAATCCGGAAACACTGGACAATTGCTTCGTCATAGGATTGGATTTTTCAGCAATGTGCATCCGTGGTCTCGCACGCTGAATTTAAACTCAGTACCTTCACTTTCGCGCACGAAAGTGAGTCTAAAAGCCCGCGTACGAGATCGTGGATGTGCATTGCTGGAGAATCCCATACTGGGACGAAATGACCGTCTGGTTCTTCTAGGTTTTCATTGGAGGTCTAATATTGATCAATTCATGACCTCAATGAAAACTCAACAATCTCCACAACCTTGTAATGATAAATCACTTTAAAATAGGTTTCGAAAAAAGGCACATATTTAGAAAATTTAATTCGAATTCAAAAATCTGAAAAATTTAAGACTAATATATGTATATTGAATACTTTTATTCTAAATTAATGGGATATTCACAATACACTCAGTGTAAGAGGTAGAAACATTCACGTATCTGGTTTGAATCATCGATCAACAAGGAGGATTTAATGCGGGTGTAAATGCACGGATTACAAAAAATGGGCAACACCCCCACAACTGAAAAATATCTCAAACTCAAAAAAACTGTCTGAAAGTGAATAGCGAAATTAGAACCTTCAGTACAAACTTCGAGACAACTGGTTATATTGTACGGAGCTGAAACTTGAAGAACTACTTCAACCATCATTAAAAGAGTACAGGTATCTATAAACAATTGCATACCCGAAATACTTATTGTCCGTTGACCGGGTATCATCAGCAACAACATACTGTGAGAGAAAACAAACCGGCCTCCATTTGAAGAGGAAATTAGGAAAATGCGTCGGAGGTAAGTGGGACTTACATTTCAGAAATCATCAAACTGCATCACGAAGCAAACTCTAACTTGGAACCTTGAAGGGGAATGAAAAAGTGGAAGGCTAAAGAATATACTATACTGAGAATTAGAAGCAGAGTGGAGAACAGTGATAGATGGAGAATACTGGTGGACAACCTATGCTCGTAGACAAGGTGTAACAGGTGTTAGTAAGTAAGTAAGTATTCACGATGACTTAGGCCACATGAGCAGATAATTAAATAAATCTAATGAATTTTATAAATTAATCAAACTGCTTTTATCAAGCACACAAATTCAATTTATATTGGAGCAGAATAGGTGAAAGAGATGATAACACAGTCAGTCAGGCTATGAATTAATCACTTGAAATATAAATAATTAAATACATTATACATTAATTCACTGTGAAATCTTTGAGATGAAGATAAACCTTTGATAAGTTTTTATTAATGTTATCATTTTACATCCCTTAAGGTTTGCTTGAAGACAACCAAATGTAAGTTGAAATACTTGAAATTAAATTTGTAAATTGATGATTTTCAGTGGACTTTTCAGAACGAGCTTACGTAAATTATCGTGTCTACCTATGTTCAATTCCATCAACACAACAATGTTTTTCAATATCTAACCAAATGCTGTTCATGTGTGATTGATTTTTCTGAGTATTGAAATTAAAAGGGAAACCAAGGTATCAAAATGCAGATATATGCACATTATTTCTATAGGTAGATAATCGTTATTGGATTTTGAAGGATTATATCTTAAACACTATGAAAATATTCAGGGGAAAATGTTCTACTAGAAAATAGATGTTTAGTTACAATAATAAACAAAGTCAAACAATGAATGTGTAAAGACTAGTTTACTATATAAATTTAAGAGCTTTACCATGCACTGATAGAAGCTGGGACATGTGTTACGTATGGTCAACCACCAACTGCCCCAACGTGCGATGCTCAATGGTATAGGAATAGATTGAAAGAGAGCTAGGGGCGGCTAGACCAAAACATGGCACAAGTCCATGAAGTCATTGACAAGTAGACTGAGTCATGTCGGTAGGTGTAGACTACCTGGTTGGGGACCGCGAGACGATAGCAACCGATGGTTAAAAACCCTGAATGACATGACTAAAAGTCGTTTGCGATTGCGCAAGTACATCCACTCTTTGTGTTCTCCCAAATTCTAATCTTCTGGATTCTTCATATCCCTTTTTTTTCTCTTTCCAAATTTATTTCACTGGATTATACTCCTTGAATAATATCTTCAAACTGCTTATACTTTTACTACCTCTACCACAATGGGATTTGAATCGACAGTTTCATCTCTGTGTTAATGTGGTATGGCAACTCGAACTTATGTACGTACGTACAAAGTTCTACGTTGTTGACTGACTGACTGACTGAATGTTCAAACTTGGCTATCTTTATGACTAAATTTAAATATACTAGCTTGAAAACTTATTCAGAGAATACTTAATACACCGTCGTCTATTGATAGCACTGACATCAAAGGTACATTTCACCATCTTCGATGAACTTTGGTGCCAAGAAGAATGTTGCAAAAATACACAGATAACATAACAAAATTCTGTTTTGATATCTTCAAAACAGCTGTCGTTTGAAGTTCCGTTTACAAATCAACAGAATTGTTATCAATAACGTGACCTATATTCCAGGTTTTTTCAAGAAATTTTTTTTTAATGGTATAGCGTGTAAGAAATTCTCAACCATTAGATATACCCATGCTATCCTTCAGATTAACGATATCCGTACAAGTAAAATGTTTATACAGACTATTCATCACAAGATATGAAAATGATCGATTATTATTATTATGATTATTATTAATAAAATCGGATCATAATTTAGTTATCGATCATAAACATGTTCACTTTTCCTTAAGATGAAATGTTATCAATCAAATTTTAACATTAATAGTACAATAGCATATAGTAATATGGTATGACCATGTTAGCATATACATAGTGATTGATGTACATAGATTTTTTTCACTTTATTTATAAAAAACCAGACATTTAGATAAATTTGTAAAGTAAAAATGTATGTTAAAGTACACTTGAACAGTTGTTCTTTATATAATTTTATCTTTTAAAATGCATTTCGTGAATCTGTGTAAAATATTGACCATATATATATCAAGAAAGTTTTATTCAGTTATTGAATTGGTTGTTGTTAGACATTAACACTGTTGGACTCTAGCTCAGTGGTTTAAATATTAGGCGTTCGCACACGAGACTGATAGGTCATGTGTTTGGATCTAGCGAGACGGGATCATGGATGCGCACTGCTAAGGAGCCCCATACTAAGGTGAAACGGCTATTCAGTGTTTCCAGACTTTCCATGGTGGTCTGCCTTCAATGGACTCATGAAGTCAATTATTAAATTACTACAATCTCCACAAAACCCCTCTCTGATTACTGAATAGACCTTGAATACTCTTTCATTAATAAAAGAAATTTTTACTTTGTTGAAAAACCCTTGTAGTTTTGACGCTTATAACAGTTCACATGCAATTGAGTTTGTTCACATTTAATTTAGTTAAGCTCCTTTGTTAAATTATTTAACGGATAGAGTCAATCGTACAATAACAACTTTTCTATACTATTGTACCTTTATTACTGTTGCACTTGTATGAATATGTATGCTTGAGGATTGCTTACTGCCTACGCATATATTCATTCTGATAGCCTTACTATTAGTCACTTAATTGATTCGATGATTGATTCATTTCACTATGTAAATATATGTACATTTAATCCTGTTCATTGACTCGCTCATTCGACTCGCACGCTCATTCATTTGCCAGTTTACGTTTTGGCACTACTCTTTCATGCTTGCTTAGCGTACCTGTAATTTTGATGATCTGTGCATGGTGCAAGTAATAAACTTAATCAACACCTTGTATTCGACTTCTGATTTATACACCGTTAGGGCGTTATCTAGTGACGGTTATCAGGACGAAATATATACGACATTTAAGAATTATATTGAATACCGATCACAACAGTATTGGTAAGCCTGATGTGATTCGAACACGCAGCCTTCTGATTAATACACCGTTGGGGCATTATCTAATGACGGTTATCAGGATGAACTTGAATACAATGTTTAAAGATGATATTGAATACCGACCACAACACGTTTATTATACATTAAGTTAAATGTTGTTTTCTTTCTCAATGATTCACTTAATCTCTAGATCATTTACTTTTTCACTATCAAACTTAGTGGAATCTAATAAATCACTAAAAATAATGTTGCACATTTGTCTACTATTTCAATGTACATCTATAATTCTTATCATTTATTTAAAATCTTCTCTTCCTGTGTATAAACTCCAAATAAGAAAAGATAAATTACAATTTTAATGAAATCAATATTCATTACACAAATTCTTTACAAAGTATAAACATTTACATAAAATTAAATGTAACCAACTGGTATTTTAATAAATGACTCATTCAAAGAAGAATTTAGAAACTACATATTTCTACCTACCCTAACCATATTGATTAAAGGATTTGTTAGTTACCAAGTGATGTATATATTTTCTTCTTCTTCTTCTTCATCTTAGAAACATATTCATTTTTCGATGTTGCTAACACCTTTAGAAAATAACTAGTTTTATCTTACATGAAATAAACTTGAAGCATTTCTCATAACTTGGTATTTTTTTGTTTTGTTTAGTTGTTCAAGATTGTAAGTGTCAGGAATTCAGTTAGATAGTTTGTATTTCACGATACATTAATAAACAAAAAAATAATCATGAATGCATTTGTTTAGAAGGAATTAAGTGCCTAGATTATTCATATTTACAAATGTCCTTTATAGTATCTTACGAGAAAAGCTGTTACTGAAAATTTTCTACTAGGCAACTGAATTTAACTGATAGGATTTTAAAATTATAAAGTAATAATGAACAAGATTGAGGAGAAAACAAAATGTGACACTGCATTTGCATCACTGTGATCAATACTGAACCATGTTATCAATCGAAACATTTAAGCATGCAGTTCTAATCCAATGCATAATATGCTCTCTGTCTAGATATTTAAAGCATTTATTAACAACATATGCTTTCGTAATCATTTATCTGTATCATTCTTGAAGACATTCTTCATTAGGTTAGCCAATCTAATTGAAATAGAATTTTCTCGTGGAAGTACTGGATTTGTTGGAAAGGAAGCAACTTAAAATTAGAGATCTATAGATTTCCTCCACTCCAGAAAGAATTGACATATGGGTTAAATATTTGACAATTATCATTAATAAATATGTTATAAATATGGTTACAAGACAGCCATAGAAACTATCAATTATCATAAATATAGGTTACACCTTGATTGGTAAAAGCTTGAATTACCCATTAAACAAAATAAACAAATATTAGTAGACAGTTAATGTATTAAATTTCTAACTTAAATTTAAGATTTCATTGTTATTTGATCGTAATATACCAAATCAGTTACATGAGTTCCGTATAAATTTTCAACTGCTCTTTTCAGTTGAACAGCTTTTGAACATTGTTATTCTATAAGCAAAGACTGATAGTGGCTAGTAATGGACGAGCGTTTCGTCCTATTCAGGACTCGTCAACTGGATGTACCTGCATCCTAGAGTTGATGTTCACTTCGGGAATCGAACTCAGTACTGTTCTCTTCAAGTGTCATCGTGTTATCTACTTAACTACTGAGTCTTAATAGCCACCTGCTTGTATAATGGGGTGAAGTTTAACTTCACTTAGCGTTGTTTACTTGTATCTTCCCATTAATATTTAGGACTACAATTGATCAGTCTTTTGTTTTACAGTTTGTGTGTTATGAATAATTCATATAATCAAATTATTGTATGAAATATATCCTACATTAATGGTGATTTAAACATCAGTTTTGGTATTATCTTGCATGACAGTGACTGTATAAGCATAACAATTCAATTTTCAATAAATAAGTTACAAATTTTGATAGAGCAATGAGAAAATGAAGTTGATCTTAAAACAAAATATGTGATGTATTGTACAAAATGTATCATGCAAATACATCACATTTTTCCTGAGACCAACTACATCTTCTCAATGTTTTATCGAAATATATAAAATAGACTAAATACTTTAAATTAGATTACACTATTGAATCCCACATTAGATGTATCAGTTCAAGTAATCAAGATGATATCAATTATTCAATAAAAGAAAAAATATATAACTATCTATAAGAACCTTAGTGACATTTTACAAAGAAAGAATTTTCAAATGTAAATGTTTAGTGAATCATCAATGATTATTCTCTGAAGAAGTGACTTATACTAAGTCACGAAACGTCAGAAAATCTAATTTTTTACTCTTTGGAATATTACAAATATACTATTTATTGATTTTCCTTACTAGTTTTACTATAAACATTGAACACTTTCACTAAGTTAATTTTTTAACAAATCAATCCCAAATATAACCTTATCAAAATAATTATTCAAGACTTACCAAAATGATTATAGTTTTGATGAATGAATCAAAGCACTTTGTATACTTCGTATACACAGAATAAATATGGAAATTCTTTGTTTAAATTTAATTCTATCTTGTTATATAATGATTAGGATGTGCTATTAAAACTTCTCTATTATATATTACAACTAAATATTGTTTTATTATCCATTTTATAAATTTTGTAATATTATAAACATGGAATTATTTTATCATCTTATTACTGTGTATATTATTTGTTGAGATTTCCTATTTCAACCCTGTTTCATTTAGTAATAACATTTGATTGGTTCACTTACATTTCTTCCTTATTCACTATAGAATTATACACATTTATTGTGTTATGATTGTGTGCTAATACAAATATGTCCAGTCATGCATTTGGTCATTAGACCAATATCCCATCCCTCTTTTTTTGTTGTTGTTTGTTTTGTTCTACAAAGTTCCGACCAAATCAATAAAAAGTAATCGATCATGTCTGTAAAAAGTGTTTATTAATAAGTTCACTGAACTGGGAAATTGATGATGTTACTAACAACAACAACGACAACAACAGCAACAACAAAAATGAGAGTGAAATCATTGAAACAATGGAATTTAAGAAAAAGGGTAAGGTTGAAATTTCGTAATCTAGTTTAAAAAAAACATTTTTGATATTTAAAAGACAGTTGTCTAGAAATCATTGACAGTAGTTAACTTTCAAGGAGGTTATTTATTGTATTTTCTGAAGAAGAAAAAAAAAAACAAACGATTATAATTATCAGAATTGTGTTTTGTGGATATTTTTAGAAATTTTCACAGATTGGTTGAAGTTAGACATTAACACCGTTGGATGCCGGCTCAGTGGTCTAATGGTTAAGTGCTCGCGCTATAGCTTCATCCGTTCATATTTTGCTATATTCATCTTCAAATCATCTTACATGTCTTTGTTCATATTTATAATCATTGTTACTCAAATTTTTTCAGCTACCGATGTCAGTTGTTTAATATAAGAACAGATTTCAGCACAAATACGATTTAAAGCAGCTAAGCATAATCCATGAATTACAATGAACTTATATTATGCTGTCTTATTTGTTCTTTTGGGTTTATCTAAATAAATTACTGTTTACATATTTGCATTTGACCTCTTTCTACCCCTTACTAACAAAAATAACGTGTAACAGTATTGAAGTTGTGGAGATTATTAAGTTTTTGATTGAGATCATGAACCGATTGATGTTAGACCACCTTTAGAAACCTGGAAGCATTGGACGGCCGTTTCGTCCTATTTTGGGACTCCTCAGCAGTTCACATCCACGATCGCACTCGCAAAATTCGAACCCAGGACCTTCGGTCTTGCGCGCGAACGCTTAACCTTACTTTGCGGATTGCCCCGATATAGCCTCCAGTCATAATCTTTTTAAGCAAAGATGGATAGTGGCTAGCAATGAACACGCGTTTCGTCCTATTCGGGACTCGTCAACTGGATGTACCTGCATCCCAGAGTTGTGTTCACTCCGAGATTCGAACCAAGTACTGTTCGCTCCAAACACTATAGTGTTATCCACTTAGCTACTAAGTCCTGATAGCCACTTGTTTGTGCAATGTGGGGAAGTTTAAATTCACTTGGTGTTGTTTACTTTTATCTTCCCATTATTATTTAGGACTACAATTGATCAGTTTCTTTTTGGCATATGTGTATGCAGGTACATTCAGTTGACCAGTGTCAAATAGAACGTAACGCGAGCCTTGGATTACACTGTTAGCTACTATCCATCTTTGCTTAAACAGTAAATTTCTATGACTTGTTCAACTGTTATTCAAATGTCAAAAAAGTTGCTTTCAGAACTTATCAACATATCAATTTGTTTATATCAGTTTGTTTTGTATTTATGATTTTTGATAACCTGTTCACTTTACTGTTTGTTTATTCTGTATAATAAATATATTTCTGTTCAATTTTCTGATATTATATCAAAGGTTTCAATCATTAAAACTGAATAGATTACATTTTGGGCATAACTTAAACAAAATCGACCTCATCAAATAGATGTAATCACTTAACTAGGCTATACTGATATTATGACATGTCAATTCATATGTCCAGAGTTGAATACAAAAATTGATTCATATTAATTATTAGATTCATTGCTTTTTGTTTTGTATAGAGAAAGTTTTAACATAGTACTTAAGTTTGAATTAAACTTTCCAATATATATATATATACATATACGTATCATAGGAATCTATCATTCCTAAATCTGTTACTCATTTCAAACATAATCAGCCTTATAGGTTCATATATATTATATCCAACAGGCTAAGTCTCTGAATATACTAGTATAGGGGTTGTGGAGATTATTAAGTTGTTGATTGAGATCAGAACCGATTGGTGTTTATCCACCTTTGGAAACCTGGAAGCACTGGACGGCTGTTTCGTCTTATTGTGGGACTTCTCAGCAGTGCGCATCCACGATCCCGCTCACGGGATTCGAACCCAGGACCTTCGGTCTCGCGCGCGAATCCTTAACCTACTGGACCACTCAATCAACAACTTAATAATCTCCACAACCAGTGGAGCTAATCCGTGTCGGGTAGAAATAAATGTCTATTTCAGTACAAAGGAAGACGGTCGCGCAATTTCGTGGATTGGTTGGTGTTAGACACTATCACCATTGGATGCCGGCTCAGTGGTTCAGTAGGTTAAGTGTTCGCGCACGAGACCGAAGGCCCTGGGTTTAAAATCGCGTGAGCGGATCGTGGATGTGCACTGCTAAGGAGTCCCAGAATAGGACAAAACAGCCGTCCAATGCTTCCAGGTTTCTAACGGTGGTCTAACATCAATCGGTTCATGATCTCAATCTCTGAATATAGTTCGCTTTGTTTCTATTTGAGTAATACAGAAACTAAATATGAGTTGGTTTACAATAGACTTCTACTAGGAACGCATTTTTTTTAATTTGTTTATTTTCGAATAGGAGATAAGACATAACTGAAGTTATATGAAAGTAACTACTGGAGATCTTATTTAAAAATTAAGTATTATTGTGATGTGTGCTACTGATGTCGACAGATATAATTAGTGAAATGTCTGGAGGAAGAACGTCAGGAAGATCGAATTAAAGCAAACGAGAACTAAGTATGATCGGTTATGAAAACGAAAGAACAATGAAATCTGAGACGACTGATTAACATCTGCTAAACGAATATTCAGGTTTGAGACAATTGATTAACATTTTACAAATGAAGTATTTACTCTTATGATTCTTAGAGTTTACTAAGAGATTCTGTAATTTTGCAATCAAATACATTCGATTGTCCCCACTTGTGTTCTCATTCAATACACTATTATCTACTTTTCTATGATGAATTTACTTTCTTTATCATATTGTAAATTTATACAACGAAAAGGAATGAAGTTACATTAAGTTATGCATAATTTAGTCTTATTATTTAGAAAGCCTTTTTATTATTAATACAGTAACATCAACATTTCCACATATATTTAATACATCATAGTAATTAAAGAAATATTCATATCATATTTATTATAACAGTATTCGTTTTCATAATGGGTATATAAGGTAAACATTTGTAATCTGCATATTTACATGCAGTTTAGAAACATTTTCGACTCATTTCTATTAAAGAATATACATTAATTTTAGCTGTTGTTAACCAACTTCTTTCTTCTTATATATATATATATATTAAATATGGGATAATCTAGTTGGTTAAGCTAATATATGTAATCGCTAAGCTTATATTTCTAAATAAAACCATAGATTTTGATTCGGCTAAATGTCAGTTGGTCTAAATCTAGTTCATATTTAGATTATGAGAAATTAGATGATTTTCGTTACACATAACTGTTAATCAATTTTTGTTTTTGGCGTTTTCTTCAAATAATAGGTAAGAATTAAATTTGATAGTCAAAGCATAATTTTATTGACTAAATAGTGATCTTAATAGTTGAATTCATGAGTCAGTTGAAGTTAGACCACCATTGGAAAACCTGGAAGTACTGAATTAATGATGTCTTAAAGAAAGGTAATCAAATCTTCACTATGAGACCACCTACCTTATAGAGCACAATTGAAATAAGATCATGTTCTTGAGTTGTAAATCTTATCCACTATTTCAGTTAACTATAGTTAAAGAAAAATAGTGTACATAACATTGAATGACTTCTTGATCCTCTAGTGTGTTCGTTGTGTGGTTGCAAAATGAAAATGATCCCTATTCACTTAACAATTAAAACTAATAGGAAATTCTTAGAAATAATAGTCTTTTAATTTTGTATTTGTAATAGAGATGTATTGTTATTCGATATTGTTTTGTTTATCAACACGGTATATAAGAGTGGGTTTTTGGGCTTGTGACACCATAAGATCGGCATTAGTGTAAGTTAAGGTTAGGTTCCCAAAGGAAGAACAACAAAATATTGTCTATGAGATTAACTGTCATGATTGTAATGCACCTTATGTGAGAAAAACATCCAGGGAATCGAATGTCAGGTTGAAGGAACACAAACAATGTTTGAAAAACGTTCCCAAATCCTCGGTTGACCTAAAGAAACTTGGGAATAAGTCTACAAGAGCGTTACATTCTCTGGAAACAAGGCACAAGATTAATTTTGAAGGGAACAAAATTTTTTAGAAAGGTTTTAACACTCATAAAGAAAGATTGGCAGCAGAAGCGCTGTATATATGGGTGAACAACAACAGCCTGGACTGAAAGGATGGTAATTAACTAATGTCTACTTAGCAAATATTCGTTAACAAGTGATCGGACCCTTTCATTATTCAACCTGTTTATTTCACAAGCATCGTTATAATGACGGAAATTAATGTGTTACTTTTAGCAATACAATTATGTATTTGATGATTCACATTTTACATGCACATTAATGATTCAGTAACCGTTTTTCAACCTTCAACTTGCACTTTTATTTTTTCCATCATATCAAAACATATTAGCAGCTAATATCCGTCATTAATAACTCAATCTTCTAAATGCATACACACACAGACAATCCATCCAGTCACTTAACTGCACATCGTGAACATTTAACATGATTCCCATGTAACTAACTCATGCTGTGCTATTTACTAAAATCAATATCCAAATATGATTGGATTAACACAGTAGAGATTTGATTTGTATGTTAGAACGCTATATATTTCTTTGATGATTTTGATTTTGATGATTACCCTGAAGAAACCCAGACAAGTTTACTGGACGAAACGTTGGAATTATATATATATATATATATATATATATATATATATATATATATATATATATATATATATATATATATATATATACGATTTGCATTCTTAATTTATTCTTAATCTATTAGTTACAGTCCTCCATATTTACAGTCATTTTTGGCTTGAACTTGTATGATGATTACTTTTTTTGATTTCAAGCTGTTATGCGATCTGGTCTGCTTGTATATAAATCATGTATTTCTGAAACATACGATTTATAAAGCGGAGCCTGATATTTGTGTTCTAGACTGAATTGTCTGGGCTAGGCGAGAAGCTTCAATACCGAGAACTAATAAGGATTCAGTGTAGACTCATGGTTGTTAGTATTGTTTTGATGCATTTTTGGTTTAGCACAGGAAGAAGGCTATAGAAGTCGATATTCTGATTGGCTGTCTTGTCACGAGATATTTGACAGGCCATAAGACATAACAACTATGTTTTATAATACATAAGCGGTAGCTGATACATTTATGTGTTCAGGCCAAAACGTCCTAAGGTTGACCTTGGAAAGAGCAATTCACAGTATATGTCACCTTTACAGTGACGATTGGCAACTTTAATGATCATAATACTATATTTCACATTTCTAAATACACCACTTATTTAATTAAAAAAATTGATATTTAATAAACAAATGTTTCTGTATTGCACTACGATACACATGTATTAGAGTGTACACAAAAAATTACGTTAGTTTTACAAAAAATTATCTGCATGAGTATTTCGTAATATCAAAACGATCATCCCCACTGAACCCATGAACATCCAATCATCAAAAGGATAAGCAGGAACTGGAAACAATTGGAAAGGATTGTCTAGGATGGAGTTCAATAAAGAATGCTGGTGGGCGACCTATGTTCTTCGATGAGGGGTAACAGGCGTAATTAAGTGTCATTTACAAAACTTCTTGGTATCTATAACATGCATCTTTTCAAAACATATGAAAAAAATATTCCGCATAGACTTATCGAATTACAGACCTTAAGTAACAAAGTCATTATATGTGAAAATTATATTTGAAATAATCTCAGCGATTGAAATTTGAATAATTCCAACGTTTCGTCCAGCCAACTTGTCTGAACTTCTTCAGGATAATAATCAAAATCAAAATCATCAAATATAATTTTTACATATAATGACTTCTCTTTACTCGGCGCCCAATTGCTGTCGAACTATTCGTTCTAATATTGACGAATATTCGTATAACTTAAGTAACGAAGTTTGAAGTTAATCATAAAGATATCAATCAATTTATTTTTTTAATTTCTTATTAATTTTCAGTCATAAAGTGATATCATAATTTTAGTTTCATCGTTTTATTTTATTCTTTTCGAACTTTATTCTTCACATTTTGATCTTCACTGAAATTGTAATTATTATGTTAACTTCTTTTGTTTTTCATCCTGTAAAAGCCCCTTCAACTGCTATTCTGACGCGAAGTAAAATGTCTTCATTAGATGTTTATAGTTAATGGGTCCTGAATTATTGAAGACTGAATTAACTTACTTTTAACTAGGAACCTACTATACTCATACGATAGATATTTTAAAAACAGTATTATAAGAAACTATAAATTCATACTTATTTTAAATAATTATTTCATTTTATAGTTGAATTCATGAGTCAATTGAAGCTAGACCACCTAGAAACATTGGACCTCTGTTTCGTCCTAATATGAGACCCCTCAGCAGTGAGTATCTACTTGTTCATTTTTTCAGTGAATGGTTTTTTTTACATATTTGGTAAATTTAAAAAATTTATTAATAATACTCTTTTGTAAGGAGAGATCTTCCCAATCAATGAAGAATTGGTCATTGAAATGTTATATAACTACGAATTGTGTACAATAAATTGCCAAATATAGAAAAAGTAAAATAGAATAAATTCTGCCACAACTATATATATATGAAATAAATTTACTTCAACTAAACTAATGTGGTACGTGCTACTTATATTGCTATAAGTGGTATATGACACGAGTCAGGAATGTAATGTCTGGCAGCAGAAGATTGGGAAGATCAAGAAAGGAAGAACGGGAATAGAAAGCAATTAGTATAGAAACGCAAGAACGACGGAGTTCGAGACAATTATTGAACATTTTGCAAATTAAGTATTATGGTATGATTTTTCCATTTCACCAAGTAACTGTAATTTTGTGATAAAAATGATTCGATTGTATCCACCCATGTTCTGTTCACTACACTAATATTTCTAATTCATAAAAAATATATGATGATAACATACTTTATTGTAGAATAACAAACAACCATCATATTCCCTCTTATATCATTACAATGTTTTCATAATCTCTTTGAATTAAAAAAATATTTTGCGAAATAAACCCAACTAAAAGTACAAATGAATTCACGTGTGTTTTTATGAATGTCAAAATTTCATGTTTATGATTTTCTTGCTGATGTTGTCGACTTCATACGTCAAACTCTTATTAACCTTTTAAAAGTTTGTAATAAACACTATTTATAGTAATATAATACAGACTAAATAAGATAATTAATTAACTATATAGGAATTCATTATTTAGATTATTTTTACATCATTGTTATTTCTTCTTTTCATAATAAAAAAAAAATGATATGGAATAATAAATTTCCATAAGAATCAAAACCTAAATGAAAGAATATATCAGAAGGGGTTTGTGGAGATTTTAGAAATTTTCACAGATTTAAATCAACTTCGTGGATTGGTTGAAGTTAGACATTAACGCCGTTGGATGCCGGTTCAGTGGTCTAATGGTTAAGTGCTCGCGCGCGAAGCCAGTAGGTCTTGGGTTCGAGCCCCGCGTGGTGGGGGATCGTGGATGCGCACTGCTGAGGAGTCCCATACTAGGACGAAATGGCCGTCCAGTGCTTCCAGGTTTTCAATGGTGGTCTAGCTTCAACTGACTCATGATTTAAATCTGTGGAAGAATATATGTAAATAAAAGTCTAAAAACATTGTAGTGACTCACTTTTATCAGGAGAACACGATTGGTTTATTGAAAACAATTATTATTATAACCAATTGTACCAGTGACTGTTTTAATGTGCTTTTGTTTAACTGTGCTAAAAAACATCCATTATTCTTACACTTTGATTCTGACTTCGCGTGAATTCGGTTATGTTCTGTAACCAAGCTTGTATCCTGGCACGATCTTGGTATCCTTTCGATACCACGAGATCGCCAGCAAATATATCTCGACTTGGTCCATTAACTGCTTTCTAATATTTGGCTTCCTGGGGATTTTATGGAGTCATTTGGCACGAGTTTCTTGGTAGCGGTGTTCATAGTCCATTACGACTTGACCCCACGCTACAACGTAAACATACGCCAAAATAAAACTGAATGTAGGTTAACCAAGTTGAAAATCTAAATAGTCATAACATGTATTTCCATTATATTAAGGACATCCTACAAGTGGTTATATTATTCCAACTAAGTAATAACATGAAAATGTATCAATAAGGACTTTCTGTCTGTCTTCAATTTTTGGAGCACTGGAAGTGTTGGTTCATTTGTTCAACAGTTTACTTCTTAAAAGTCTATTTTGACCTGATACATAGTGTAGATTTCTATGTTTAGTGTTAGGTTTTCTGTTTTTACCAGAGATTTCAAGTAGAAGTAAGGAGGTTGAAATACCTCAATACTTTGTTATTCAATTGTTTCGCTGAACTACTATATTTTGATGCGATGCTTGGGATTTAAACTGACAAACTAAACCCTGAGTTGTTGTATCTTCTATTTCTGGGTTTAGCACTAAATGAAAACCTGTAGATAAATTTCATTGTGAACCAACCATCAGTAATATTTAGCAAGATCAGCATTTGCTGAAATTCACGAGCCGAAAAACGAATTACTATTAAGGATTGATACTGTTGTTAAAATATAGTTTTTAACCAGCTAGATTTCGGTTTGTCACAACGTCCAGTCTGGTCATAGCTGTCTCCTAACTACAAGCATCCATAGATTGCTTTATTTTTAAATGGGGCAAAATTCATCCATCCATTTGCCTAAACAGTGTCTTGGCATTACTGCTGATGTCAGTTCGTGATGAAAACCCTTAATCTAATTCCTAACCTTAACCATCAACTGTAAATCATGTTTCTGACTCTTCACACTGCTTTATAATACTCATTTACTCCTAGTCAGTAGGTGAACATTGTCAAGGTCACTTTAGCATCGCTCAAAGGTCGTCCATAAATTATAATCTCACCGGAAATTTTACTGTTCTGCCTACGCACAATGTTCTACATTGTGTACAGCCGATTGACGGGGCCGGAAATTGAGTAAAATGGTTCGGTAGTGAGATGTTTATATTTTGTTTTAACAGCTGTTTTGCGAGCAGTATGTGTATTTACACTTTTCCCGTTTAGTTGGAACTTTAAGTGTGACCAAATTTCTGCGCTAAACCTGAGGTTTTATCCGTACCGACTGCATATTAAAGGTGTATGACATTATGACTCTTTTCGATATTGGTACATTTGTCTTTGCTACTATCATAACAGATCTTATCTCGAAACTGTAGATTTGCCATGACGTGACTACCTAACCTATAAGATCTTACGTGGAAGTTACATCATTTTCTTCACTGACTTGTCGTATAGTGAAAATCAGAAATACGATGTGTAGCACTTCTAGAGAACACATTTGGGCTGGAGATAGAATAACATATTTTAGTTGGATAGCAATAAGCTACATATAATGACCACACATATGAGGCCGAGCCATTCAATGCTTAGCAATTGTTCCTGCTTTCTGTTGAGGTGATCCAGAAAACTTCTCGCAAAAGACAAGAAAGGCTCAGGAAACACTATGAAACATTTCATCCAATCAGCGTTCACTTGAAGTTTTAGCCAGAAACATCAAGAAACTGAAAAGTCACATGTAGAGTTTCTGATTGGCTGATTACTGTGCTGCTACTATGTTTAGTAGCATTCTAGAATCTTCGAGAAACCCAAGAACATCTAAAATACTATAAAAATTCTATATTTTCTGTACTAAAACGGACCTTTGGAGTAAAGTGCTTCTCTCATATTTTGAGCCTTTTCTCTCGTGTTCAGGTCGCTTGTTATTTCTACCTTGGGTGTTACGAGAATAGCTTAGGAACCGAATATAGCGTTCAATTAGCAGGACTTATCACTTTCACCATTACCAACCTCGAAGTGTTACATGCTGAATTTCAATCTTTACAGCAACTATATGTTGAGCCTCGAGGATCGTGCGGTTAGGAGCCAGTACCATCAAAGTTGTTTCAAACGACGTTGGTAATGCAAAGCATGCTGCCCTACAAAGTCTTTGCTGATTCTTCAAGCGAATGTGTTGCAAAACACAGCTAGATGCTTTCAAATAAACAGCCAGCAGCAGGCGAGATGGAACGAAGCCGGAACGTCGTAGATGATTTGCTTAATAAGCAAAATAAGGTCAATCAGTGGCTTATTGTATCACCTAGAAAATTAAGGAGACCGAGTGAGACCTGGGCGTTCGATGCAAACTGGACTGTAGGGACGAGAAGAGTTCAGGAAATAAAACTTCAAAGCTTGTCATACTAAATATCGCAGAGAGGTCAGTAATTTTTCATAAGTTATGATAGTCCTTGGTAAATGAACTATTGGCTAGGTTTAAAGTATTTGTAAGCCACATTAAGTACTTAATAGACCGGCTTCTCCAAGAGAAAGTAGCAGGAATCAGAACTGACAGGTTTCATAGAATAGAACGAAAATAGGATTCCGAATGGACATAAAAAGCCCTCTATTAAAAGTTACTCCGCTTCTTTTGATGAAAGAAATCTGATAGTGCAAAATCCACAAGAACTGATTGGATCCGGGACATTTTTCAGTGGGGATCTCCGACTGGTTGATCGACTGAGTGAGACATAAATAAGTTCCGTCGAAATCGTGCGAAAAACGTATGCTTAAGGATTTTCATAGTGTAACAGTTTGAAGCTGAACTATCCCCAAACCACTCTACGTGTTACGAGAATGTTCTTCACAGAATTTAATAAAGTGGAGGGTCTGAAAACCTTAGTGGAAAAAAAGCCGTGATGTCTTTACCATTTCAGAAACATGGTTAGCGTTAAAACCACATGATTATGAATTTCAGTTTCTTGGTTTCCTAGTTGCAGGGCTGATCGATCAAACTATAGAAGTGGTGAGATTGTTCTATACATGAAAGGCAACGTCAACATACTAGCTGTTGAGACAGTGACATGTGAACTGGAGTGCTGTCGGCTGAAATACAAACTGTAAGATATCGGGTTAATACTACACTGAAGTCCTGAATGTGTAGTGTATGATGTCCCCTTAAATAAACTTAAATCTTAGTCAAACAGGCGTAAAAGCCTTATAGTCGGTGATGTTAATGCACCTCTATAAATTGGCGAAACATATAATTAGGGTCATAAGAGTTGTCTGATTACAAATGGTTGAAAACCACCACCTTGCTAGCTTCATTTCAGCGCATTAGAGCTTCCATCAAATAGCACTTACAAATTCCTCGTCTGTCTTGGACTTAGTCTTTATATACAGTGTTGATTTCAACAGTCCCTCACGCTCATAAGAGGAAGTGATCATGTGGTCATCTTATTCAAGTTCAGGGCTGAGATGATCTGTTAAGCAGTTGCGCTGGCCAGTTCCAACATATGGAACAGAAACATGAAGAAGATCAGCTCTGCAGCCTCGACTGAAAACCGGAAAACTGACTAATTTCCGGCAGTTAAAAAACCAAATAACTCAACCATTTATATCCTGGACAGTTTCAAAGAAGGTGAAGCACAACTATCTCTGGGTAGATCGGAATATTCGACGTTTGCCAAGATAAAAGATGAAATGTTGGAAGGTCGTCATCGGCCTTGGCACAGCAAACACGATAGAGGGCTACAGGTCCGTCCGAATTAAGTGTGTGAGCTTAACCTGGCAGCTCAGCAAAATTATGAAAAAGAGTTGACCTAATCTCTAATCAAGCGTCCGAAGAAACTGTTCTCATACAAAAATTACAAATCAAGAATACATCGTTGGATTCTGTAGTGTTTGAATGAACTAAATATACCTCTGTACTTGTTGAATGCTTGATTTCGAATTCTAAATACAGTACATTTGTTTGCGGTTATCAAGTACTTCTTGATCCGATTACGTTATTGCTGTGATTCTTTGTTCATATTATGATTCAAATAATTCGAAACATTATAGATTTTCAACTGAAGGGAGTGGAACCCGAACTATAGAGGAATATCGGGACAAAGCAGAAGCCATAATGAACTACGCCGAGGCGGCTTTTACTCGGAGGCAGCTTCTAGATGAAGAGGTAAAGCCAAATGTAAAGTCACGAGATCGGCTGCTCACTATAGACTTTGATCAAGAGGGTGCACTAAAGGTCAAGGAGAGTTACCTACGAACTGGAAGAATTCAATTGTCACTTCAATAAATAAAATGGAATCAAGATAACTTTCATCAAACTGAATATCTGTCAGCTTCACCAGTGTTGCAGTTAAAATACTGGAAAGAACATTCAGAATGGCCGTGATGACATTCGTTGAAACTAACAACTTGTCAGACAGAGAATAACATGGTTCCATGAAGGGATTTTCTTGCACAATGAACCTCCTTATAGCAATAGAGTAATAGACAGAGGCTCTCGATGTAGAATCCAAACTAAGGTTTGGACCGAAGAATACACAATCCTAGTCAATGGAAGCAACACAATCAAGGGGGAAACAAACTAATGTGGCTGCCGCCAAGACTAAGTACAAACTAAAACAACGTAAATGCAATTCGGGAAGAAACATGGAAACCTAGGAAAGGCGTACGTTAAATTAATACTAATAAAATACAAATATTACCATCTCAAATGGAATCAAAAAGACTGACAAGCTGTACAACTGAAGGAATCAATAGGAATAAATCACAAATGTATACATGGAGGGATTTTCTCACACAAAACCTTCAAAATGGATCTTACACTAGATAGGAAACACTTAAAGACCAAATCACAGGGCAGGAAAAAGGACCTGGCCACCCAAGTCGTCCATGATCTTCCCAAAAGTAGCGAGGAAATTAAAGAATGATCATAGTGTTAAGTCAGTTATCTTTTATTGAATCAAGGAGAATGAAAGTTAAGAACCTAAGACTCATTTTCAGCATGATGGTGGGTTGTCAAACCAGTTACTAAACCAGCTAACGCTTGATGATATCTCCGAAGTCAGCTTGCCAAAGGTGTATAGATTAGTAAGCCAAGTGAATTTAAAACAGAATCAAACCACGCTGCTCATGATAGTGTTAAAATCTCTCAATAAATGAGTCCTAATACGACAGACTGGGTATAAACTAAATTGGTCAGGAATTTTTGTCGGTAAACACTTGCCGCTTGTGGAACATGTAAAGAGATGAGAAACCGAAAAAGAACCAAAATCAGGTTAGATACCTTAGAGAAAGACCTCAAAATTATAAATTATAGGGTTGTGAGGCCTCGACAGAGAATGATACTAAAGTTATCATGGGTGCAGCTGTACGACTTTTAAATAGGCTCTGGATCTGTTAAAAAATTCCTGGAGCTTGCTCAATAAGCGATCGGATCTAGGTATTCTGATAGACTCCACCAAGTCGGATGTAATCACACTCCAAGAAACTTGGTTTATGCAGTCAGTAGAACTTGAATGCACAAGTGTAAACCTAATCTAAATTAAACAGATACTGAGCCTTATTGCTTCGAAAATAGATCTAAAAGGCTCAAATGTTTGTTATTTTCTGGAAACGAAAAACGTTAAGGTCAGGTTTTTTACTAAAGCGATACAAAATGGACCGAGTGTTTATTTTTATGGGGGAATCACCTTGGGAAACGAGTGGGAATTACGCTTTGAAGGTTAACCACTGTGCAAATCATTCGCAATGCCAGAATCAACAGTTGGAGATAATTGTGTCATTAAAGACTTACCATCTCTGGAACAGTGAGCTGATAAATGTTTGATCTAGTTCTTTTTTATCTCGATAGTGACAAGAGTTGTTTACTTGAGAACTTTGAAGCTAAATATTACCCGTGACACTATCGATTTTTAATTTAATTTTTTAATAAGGTGATCTTATTTACCATGTAAATTGTACGAATAGTACTTCTTTCGTCTTGTCCCTTCAGCTGTGCTGACCACGTAGATGGGAGGTTTCTTCTATAGAAATGCCTCGAGTTATGTTATGCAACAAATAAATGTTTTGTTTAACCGAAGGTTAATAACATTAACGGTAATCCAATGATCTACTGTTTTCTAATTTCAAACAATCAGTAGCATCTTTAATGGTGGAAGTATATTTTCAGTGCTCAGTATTCCAAGTAATTTCGTTTCAAATAATGCCAAGCCTTGGACTTCAAATTTTTTCTACCTGTGACTATAAAGTGGAGTCTCATTAGAAACTGACAGGTAATCACGAACAACCAATATGGTTTGCAAAGTCAAGCTCTCCCTTATACGAATAGAGCCTGAAAATGATGCACTAATGTTCCCGTGATTGCTACGGTGATGGGTTGTTGTTATCCATCCAAAGTAGTTAATATGGGGTTAAACATCAATATAGTACCAGAAGGGGTTAGTTAACTGTCATGAAATGCTGTAGCTCATTAGAATCAGTGGTTAGAAGTATGTAGTACACGATCTTGTCGACCAATATACCATAGGGTCTATAAATTCAAAGTTGAGCGCTTCACCCAGAGCAACATCATTAACATGACTCTCTTAGTAAGGTTTTTTTACAACTCAAGCTGTTTTTGCTTTTGTTTGAAAAATATGTTTGACTAGAATTGTTTTTTGCGAACTATCCAACTGAAACATTATGGGATAAATTCACAGAACAGGAAGCAAAATAATTTGATGGCTCTTCATTGCTTTACTTCCTGATTGAAGTATATGATACGACTTTCAAGTCGCTTGGTTTCACTCTAAAGGTCTTACGTATACGCAGACAATGAAAGTGCTGGCTTAGTGTATTCTAGTCTGATATATAGGTTTTCTAACGCCTTAATCGCTCCCTATTAATGTGTTCAAAGACGGTTGCCGTACTTATCAACGACGTTCTAGCGAGTTTCACCACATAAATTTGTTATTGCACTAAATCTACACGTAGATTGATTGACCGCATTTTCGAGGTCTTGTTTTAGGTATTATCATGGCTACATTGATCGAGCTGAGGCGGAAAAGCGTTTGCAAAGTTTTGGGATAGCGAACAGTTATCTTCTTCGTCTCAGTCGTGCAGCACACGGCGGTGATACGTGGGAGGATATTTACGTTCTCTCATACCTCTCTTCAACCTTTGCTTGTTTTCATTTCAGGTGAGCTTAAGTTACTAATAAGTTTAGTTTTATTTAGACTTATTCCTCGTTTTAACTGTTTTCAAATTGGTGGGAGATTCTTCGATAGCTTAGATGGATGTTTGTCAAGGTATTACACTCGTGACATAATGACAGGAGAGCGACTTAAGCATCCCATCCCACCTACTAGCGTAAGTCTTTGTCCAAATCTGTTTTACTATATAACATTTGGTATACTTTACTAGCAGATTAACATCGGAAGTTAGGTATTATGATAGAGATGGTAAAGACAAATATGCTTAGATAGTATCATGTTTGGTTGCAGCTTCTGTTGCAACTAAATATCTAATCGAGCTAGGTTCAAAGTTAGCTACCAACCTACCGAAAAGTATAGATGAGCATTGGTTGCGATTGCATGGCGCACTGAAAATGGTGAGTAAAGTCACTTGTGGATTCGCGAAACGTCCCGCTTATAGGCACTGGGTTTCTTCAATCTTTTTACAACTTATTGAAGTTCGTCTATCTATTCCAGGTGACCGCGAGTTTGACCACAAACGAAGACGGTTACGTAATGAAATTGGGCAAAGCTTGCGTAAGGATCGGTAAGCCTGGTGGTTGGAGCGTGCAAATATGTTGAAAGAAACAGCTGCATCTGGTAACTGCCGGAAGCTCTTTCAACTTATCCAAACCACAGGCAGCAAAATGTCTGGTGTGAGTGAAAAAATCTGTGAAGATGACGGGAGATCACTAACATCTGTTGACGTCTAGGAAGATGAGCAGATTTTTTCGAGGAGCGGTTCAACTGATCTGCTGTTCTGGCAGCGCCAATCAGATTGTCGTGCCCTCCATGGCCTGTGACGATTGATCCACCAAATGAGGCGGAAGTCCGCAAGGAACTCCAACTCTTGAAGCGTTACAAATCACCTGGCCCAGATGACTTACCTCCAGCTCTTTTTAAAGATGGTGGCGACTTTCTCACTAAGGAACTGACGACGTTGTTTACAAAGGTCTGGGAGCTAGAGAGTGTACCAACATCATGGAATGAGTCAATAGTTGTCCCTATCTTTAAAAAGGATTCACGTCGTTCCTGTAACAACTATCGGGGGATAAGTCTACTTCCGATTGCGTCCAAATCATTGGCTTCCGTCATACTACGTAGGTTGCTCAAAACCCAAGAAAGATGGGCTTGTTTTCGTTCTGGTCGAGGATGTATTGATTATATCTTCACCCTCCGCCAAATGTTAGAACACTGCCATACTTATCAAAGACCAACAATCGTAGTGTTTCTTGACATTAGGGCTGCCTTCGATTCGTTGGACAGGACTGTTCTCTGGGATTGTCTATTGAAGGGTGTGCCTGAGAAGTTTATTAAGATCCTAAAAGCCCTATATACAAACACCTCAGGCGGAGTGATGGCATGCAACCACCTCTGTCCATTGTTCCATTCAAGCAGTCGGGTTAGACAGGTTTGCACAATCTCACCATTCATCTTCAACTTTGCCATCGATGACATTCTGGAAACAGCTGATGGATGTAGTTAATGATGGTGTGGATCTGTTGCCTGGAGAAAGACTTCTCGACCTTGAGTATGCAGATGATATTGTCTTACTGTGTGATGATACCCAAGCCATGCAATCCACACTTGATCAGTTGGCAATCAGTGTCCGTAGGTATGGTATGTGATTTAAACCTCCGAAGTGCAAAGTACTTCCACCAGACCGGCAGAATTCTAATCCTATACTCACCCTGGATGGTGAGCAGATAGAAGTAGTCGAGGAGTTCGTGTATCTGGGTAGCTGCATAAGTGATGGTGGTGGCGTGAGTGATGAGATCAATACACGTATAGTGAAAGCCAGAGCGGCTTATGCCAATCTGGGCCATCTTTGGCGCCTTCGTGATGTTAGTCTGGCTGTAAAAGGTCGGATCTACAACACGTCGGTGAGAGCAGTTTTGCTCTATGCTTATGAAACCTGGCTTCTCCGAGTTGAGGACGTTAGACGACTTTCTGTGTTCGATCATCGTTGTCTCCGAAGAATCGCTGACATCCAGTGGCAATACCATGTTAGTAGTGCAGAGGTTCGGCGTCGTGTGTTCGGGCACAGAGATGATAATTCAATTGGTGTCACCATCTTGAAACACCGACTTCGATGGCTCGGACATGTTCTACGAATGTCGTCCCAGAGAATTCCACGTCGTGCATTATTTGCCGACTCTGGGACTGGTTGAAAAAAGCGGAGAGGTGGTCATTGTATGATATGGTGTCGTGGTATGGAGGAAAGCTGCAAAGGACTGGGTTGTGTTGGTCCTTCACGACTCCCTGGTTGGGGTCCGAGAGATGGTGCTACACAGTGGCTAGAGACGTTATCAGATATGGCTCAGAATAGAAGCCAGTGGCGATCGTACTGTAACCTTCTTTTACTTCATAAAAATAGACGTAACTTCTTTAAGTGGAATAATTCTTTCTGGATGTACATTTGCTAACTGAACTGCCCCCCCCATTATTATTATTTCACTATCATACACTAATCTCTGTTTATTATTGTTCTCCTTTTTCTTATACTCACTTTATCTATCTCTTCGCATTCTCATTGTTATTGCGTGGCGCATATGTATTTATTGCTCTTTTGGACAAATATTTGTGTTCAAATAAATAAATAGTTTGGGATTCGCTAACCACAACTAGTTAATAACTCAATCGCTAACTGTTCTTACTATACCTGGATATTAGTGGGAAAAACTACTTTTATAATCTATGGGATGGATGGAATTTAACTAGCGTTAGAACCTAAGATTTGCATTTCGTTCTATTTGGGACTCGTTAGTTGGATTTATCTGTATGCTAGCAACATCTCACCACCTCTATATAGACTTGTGCCATAATGGATATATCAACGCTATCCACGTATGATGCGTATGTTTAAACTAAGACTGATCAAAATCAAGAAAAAATATTATCAAAGAGATATTACAAAGCATTAAAAATCAAATCAAATAAATAACCGTCTACACGATGTCAAATATCGGAAACGTTTTGTGTAGCATATAACAATCAAGTCGTGAGATAAGTTTTTTGTCTTGTCATCTCACTCTATTTATGATCTGTTTAGGCTTTCAAGTAGAATCAATATTCCTCACAAACCTACTCAAAGGTGAGTAAATATTTCTTTACGTTGTTACTAAGTTTAATCAACATGAAGAATACTTTGGCGTTGAAACCTCAGACATTCGCTATGCAGTTGGTTTTAGCTGGATAGTTGTCATCTTTAAGTTAAGATAGGACCCTCAATGAAGTGTATTTAAACAATATATTACACCATATTTGGAGTTCGTAAACCCAACCGTTGTTGTTACCTTGACTTGGTGTCCGGCCTTGCCTATCATTATGAACCATTCAGGCTTTATTGGCTGGAACAATCGTTCCTCAAGGTCTTACCCATGCCAGGCAGGTTGGTTAAAGGACGGTAAGAATAAAATTCGAAAACCCAAGGTCCAAAAAGGAAATCGTACTGCTGACCGTTCAGCGGGGTGATGGCAGTAAGGTTTTTCCTTCAGACAACCAGTATGACAGCGATGCCGCCTTTTCAAGAAGGAGGAGTGGAGTTAGAAAAGGTTGGTCCAAAAAATGTACACCTCGCCTTACACCACGGATTTCCGTTTCTGGCTGTAAGGTCTTAATAAGTATAGATCTAACACAAAAGTGGTCGTATGTGATTGGTCGCAAGCAGTTGTTTCTTGGGCTCTGCGGTCGCGCTCTCAGGTCACTAGAACCAACTCTAACCCCATTTCCTTTTTAGGCCCCTCTAGGAGAACTCTTCCACAGTGTGGGCAGCTGTGAAGTGGTCACCGCTCTCATACTTCTAATAGCACTCAAGGAATTCATGAATTATTGAGATGAATAAGAAATGACTACCTAACATAATTCCATTTGAAGTGCACTAGTTAGATTTTTAGCAGCACTTAACGGCATGAATCCAAAACAAATAAATTCCTTAGTTCTTAAATTTTTCACTTCACACAGGTAATGGAAAACTTTGTTATAAGTACCAAGCTACAGTTTAGTGACAGTCAGAGACTTTAGTGACAGTCAGAGACTTTAGTAACATATTTCAGGATCTATCCCGTTGGAACAGATCTATTCATTTAAATTGTCCTTGTAAACCTTCAACATACTTATAATTCTGCAGTTTCCATCCTCATTCTTTACTTCATTTTTCTTGTACTTAATTTTCTACCGCATTATCTGTTATTATTTTCTTCCAGCTACGTTAACCTTCTCAGCTTGCTGATATTAGGTATAAAAATCTGGACTAAAATATTTTTTTTAAAGTCTTGCGTTGTTTATATGTCTATCTGAAGTGAATAAATGTTAATGTTGTTACATTGGTCATTGAACTGAGTTGAAATTATAAGCTATTGAATAAAGAAAATCAAGGGCTTTTTGACTGAGCTCGTATGATAAGCAAGCTGTTTTAAGTCAATATTTAGAGAACGTGTCACAATAAAATGTTTTGGTATTTATATACATAATTTCAATAACTTTGAGGTTTTTGTATTTAAAAAAAATTTTGGAATAAGTCTTTAATCAATGTCTAATAAGAGCATCGAAGAGCAGCTGTAAAATTTACAAATCACACTCAATCATTAAAGTAAATGCTAAGTAACAATTACAGTTTGCATTTTATTCTTTATTTCATGAGACATTTAACTGTTATCAACCTTACAGCTATATTTAGTAAGACAGGAACAGAATGCTTAAATATCTCTTTTTTCAATTAGTTTTTCATCATGGCTTTACACTGATATATATGGGTTGCAATCAAAATAACATCGGTCGATTAGTAGTGATACATAGTGATTGTACGATTTCATCAGTGATTATGAAAATAATGTTGAATGATTAAATAGGTAATTGCAAAAGAAGGATAATAATAAAAATCAGTTATATATGAAGATTGAAAACATTTATTTCAACGTTTAGGAAATTTTATGATGTATAATACGGAAATTGACAACATTTTTTTTTCGGAAAGTTTAATAATTAATTAATTTATTTATTTGAACACATAAATATTGGTACAAGAGAGCGCCGGTATATATGCGCCACACAAAACAATGAGAATTCGAAGAGAAAGAAAAAAAAGGTTAGGAGCGTAAAAAAAGAACAATAACGAACAGGTCGGTGTAGGGTAGTGTAGTAATAATGAGGGAACGGAAAGGTACAATCAGAAGAAATCTTTCAGTTAAGGAAGAAACAACCACTTTTTATGAAGAAAGTTAAAGGTTACAGCAGGATCGCCACTGGCTTCTATTCTGAGCCATATCAGATAACGTCTCTAGCCACTGTGTAGCACCATCTCTCAGACCCCAACCAGGGAGTCGTGAAGGACCGACACAACCCAGTCCTTTGCAGCTTTCTTTCATACCACGACACCATGTCATACACTGACCACCTCTCCGCTTCTTCCAACCAGTCTCAGAGTCGGCAAATAATGCACGACGTGGAATTCTCCGGGACGACATTCGTAGAACATGTCCAAGCCACCGAAGTCGGTGTTTCAAGATGGTGACACCAATTGAATTATCATCTCTGTGCCCGAACACACGACGCCGAACCTCTGCATTACTAACATGGTGTTGCCACTGGATGTCAGCAATTCTTCGGAGACAACGATGATCGAACACAGAGAGTCGTCTAACGTCCTCAACTCGGAGAAGCCAGGTTTCACAAGCATAGAGCAAACCTGCTCTCACCGACGTGTTGTAGATCCGACCTTTTACAGCCAGACTGACATCACGAAGGCGCCAAAGATGGCCCATATTAGCATAAGCCGCTCTGGCTTTCACTATACGTGTATTGATCTCATCACTCACGCCACCACCATCACTTATGCAGCTACCCAGATACACGAACTCCTCGACTACTTCTATCTGCTCACCATCCAGGGTGAGTACAGGATTAGAATCCTCCCAGTCTTAACCGATGTTGCCGGAGCAGCAGGCCAGTTGAAATGCCCTTCGAGAAATTCTGCTCATCGTCCAAGACGTCGATGGATGTTAGTGTTTGGCGTCCTATCATCCCCGCAGATTGTTTCGTTCACACTAGACGTCTTGCTGCCAGTTGCGTAAAACTAAAGAGACATACTAAAATTACGTAAAAACGGTAAGATGGGAAAAATTCTGAAAGTGTTTTAAAATAATAGTGAAGTAAATCAGAGTTATCTAACAACATTCTATTGTACGACCGATGACCAAGGTAGGGAGATAGGTTGTATAAACATCTGTTAGGTAGATGGGTTAGATTTTTTTTTGTAGGTTCCGACAAATTTAGCGAGGATAGAACTCTTAATCACCTTTGAATGTCCTTTTGTCAATCAGACCAGATGGTAGTACGTTGGCGGATTTGCTGAATCATGTACCTCATATCACTGGCCCACAGAAGCGGTTGAATTGATGAATACACAGCTATATTTATTGTTTTTATTATCATTTTTGGATTTATGTGCATGTTTAGTTTTAAATTTACTACCGTGATTCTTATTTTCACTGTGCATTTGTCAAATGTGTCTTTAAAAATTCAACTTCAGCTCCCAATTGAATATCATACTCAACGTTTACGGGCTGTACAAGATTTTGAACCAGAAAATGGATACGATCGTCTGGGGTAAGTAAGTAGTGTTTTCCAATGAAGAATATTTCCCAAAGCAGATAGTTTTTTTGGTATTTTTTCCAGCGTTGTCCTAATTTCTTTATCGATTGCTTTTTATACGATAACACTGTTGTGATGTCTCAGTATTAAGCTACTGAGCGTTAACACACGATTTTTGTTATTACTGAGCACATATATAATATTTCTTGGCCTACCAGATGTTTACACCTGTAAAAAGGATTAGACTCGTATCAACACTGTTCGCGATCAAAGTTCATATTGACGTGTGTCCATGTTTTTCCAAGTTATTGGTGATCTATTGTAATTTGTATAGTACAATACGTACACTCCCTCAAAGTATTGCTTTCTTATGATTGACAGTTTGATTGATTGTTTCAATACTTATATCTTGTAGATGTGTCGTTAATGATCGTTTCTTACTAATCTATGAAGATCCAAATTCCGATTGGGTCCTTGCTACTTCTTTGAAATCTCGTCACTCAGGTTATTTACCGAAATCATGTGTTGAGGTAAGTTTTACGTTTATTTGATACCTTTCGTTGGATATTTAAATGCCAATAAATTTTTTTAATGGTTGTATACCTACTATTACGACCTTTTTATTCCTTGTGTTCAAAATAATATAGTCTTTAATACATAATGTAAAAAACATATATAGTCAGTCGGTCAGTGAAACATGACGTAGATTGTGGGACATGTATATATTGATTCTATTCTATCCATTTTTTTAGACACATAAACATTGGTACAAGTAGGCACCAAATATATATGCGCCACACAAATAATCGAATCTGTGTTAGTTGGGGTACTCCCTGAGTACTCAAACCGAAGCAGGTGGTTTTCTTAGGCGGCCAACTACCGAGTCTTTGACCTGGAGGTCTAATCTATAAAATAGTGGAGCGACGTTGAGAGATGCTGTCCCATGGCAGCCGGCGACCAGGAATAGGTATATACGCCCTTTATTCTCTTAGGGCCCTGTAGCTCATTGGTTTATAGTCACGTTTTTTCCATCTAGGTGGGTCCTGAACCTGCTAACCCTGTTTTAGCACCGAACATTCGCTTTCTGCCTTCTCAATTTCGTTAACAACACCCCTACCGTGAGAAAGCAGTGAGTAGGACTTCCTTGTCAGTGACTGTATACGCGAGGCCATGTGAGAGCGCTTCGAGGAGAAGTGAACTCTCCCTGCCCTCGGCCATACCAGGGCATTTGGGGGCCGTATTTCGATTCAAGTTGCCATGCCCCATTGGTAAACTGTAGTAGATGTATTAACAGGATTAATAGTTACATCAGAGATTAGGAATCTATAATGCAATTCTAAAAAATGTAAATCAGTGAAATAATAGAAAAAAATTTACGAGGAATTAAGAAACTTCGGATCTAAAGACAAAGATTAAGTGCACCCATACGGTATAGCGAACGATTTTGAGCCATTTCATTCACAATCGCTAATCATCAGTTACGATAATCAGGCTGACCCCAACCAGGTAGTCAGTACTTACCTGCCGGGTTCAGTTCAACAGTCAATGTCTTCATAGACTAATGATATTTCTTGGTTTGTCAACCCTTGCGTTTCTTCCAACCTACACTTACGTCAGCCATCAGTTTACGTTTCTCATTGTAACGATTTTATTAGTATAACTGAAAATGTAATAAAATATGGCTGTATGGTACATCATTGTGGTTTCATTATTGAGCAAAATAAAGGTAGACTCGGTATATTTAGCGAACATTTAATAACTATAAATGGTTGGTGTGTTATTTGTCTAAAATTTAAGATTTTCCCTAAGTCAAGCTTTCGAATTAAACATTTGTGTGTAAGACATCAAAAAGTTTATCTGACTTGAATGGGTGTAACCACTGAGTCTAACAAATAGTTCGAAACTGGTTAAATTCACTGTTTTTGTGTTCGATCTTTCAAGATTACATTCCAAAGACACCTAGCTGATGCTACGATTCGCTCTAGCACTAAGTTATATATGAATTAGGCGTTAGTGATGTCCAGAACAACAATTAAAGCCCAGCAATCAAGTGATCCAACTAAGAGAATATGACACCATCAAAAGTATTCACCTGAGCTGGAAACCTTGACCATTAATATTTATATATTTTTGAGTTAGGTTCTTTGAAACCTGTCTCCTTCATAAAGTAAAAGTGAAATCACAAAAATATCTTCATTTAAAAGCCTAATTAAGCAAATAAATTTGATATTATTATGATTGTATATTCAGATGAACCACCAGTAAATGTTTTCTGCATGTTTAAATCAAATTAAAACGTATCATGCATTTTATTGAACTATTTCTAATATTTTTAAATACTATATTCAAGGTGTCTATTTAATACTAGACTTTTAAATTTTTAGAAAGAATATCCAGAGATTATTGAACGTCTAGACTTCTTCCACCCTGATCCGACACCTCATCCTAAAGAGTTACTAAAGAAAGGTTAGATTATTTATGAAAATTGTTTTATTTTTCTTATATATTCCTTCTTTTACTTTTGTTATCCTTTTAATTTGTTGATCTGAGTATTTTTAATATTTGTAGTGAGTGTTTAACATCAGTAGTATTGAAAATCTATATTATGTATTTGCGTATATACACATATATATGTATGCATAAAAATTGTTGTCTATTTATAACACCGAACTAAGCACTACTTTTAATAAATAAATTTCAGTCTAATCACTTGTTTCTCATTGTGTACAATGTAAAATTTATGGTAAATATAGATTACTCTAAATGCATCATTGAATTTTCACTTGAGTGCTTAGAAATATGATACATATCGTTAAATTTAAATTTGCCTAGATTTAGTCCAGTGTAAAGTTGTTCGTGTTCATTGCTAAATAAGTGTCAAAATTAAAACAAAAATATTGTCCAGGGTTTTTCTTTTTCAAGAGCTCTTCATTTAACATTATTTCACTGTGAGGATTACTATTAAACCAAGCAAAAATACATCAGAAAAACTATTTCATTTTATAAGAGCTTTAATTAATCAAAGGATTAATAACAGTACATTTTGTTTATCCAGTCAGTTGCTGACGCTTCAATGAACTTCATAGCTTCTGACTATTTAATATGCATGCTAGAGTCGATGAAAAAAATCCAACTGATTTCTTAATTTTCTATCCAGTTGTCTAAAAAAGGAGCCAAGATTATCAGTTGATATGAAAGCTCATCATAGACTTAGTTCTTTTCATTTTTTCTTTAACAATTTAACTGATTTTTCATCATTATAATCCTGCCTGTGGATTAGTGGTTAGGGTGTTCGACTTTCAACCACTAAGTTCCAGGCTTGAACTCCTCTCCATCTACTTTGATTTAAGCAACTGGGTAGTATTGTAATGAACGACAACAAAGGTGGAGACAATTAGTGTATTTTAATACAAAATTACACAGTATCTTGGTAAAATATAAGAACCATATATTAAATACTTCATTTGCAAATTCACATCATTTGTCTTTCACTTTCTGTATGATTCTTCTTATTCGAAATTCCTTTCTAATTCCGTTCCTGTTCTCTTCAAGTCAACCTTTATCGCCTTCTGCTGCCAGGTTTCCCAATTCCGATTGGTGTTACATACTTCTTACGTCGACAGACATACGCCACAGTATCATTGGTGCTTACGCTTAAAGTTTGACTCATGCCTAAGTACCTGGTGAATAAGTTAATTTTCTAATAATCCCGGGACGAATTATTAGTGTACATTACCAAGAAAAACCTCGAACTAAAGATAATCATTTGTCCAGTGTTCCCGAATTTCTGACTTCACAATTGGCAGCACTGTATATGATGGTAAGCCTTGTAATCGTGTATCACATCTCAGTTGTTGCCACATTGACTGTCTTCATCTGTATTTGTTTCTGTGTATTGGATAGAAGATCTCGGTCATTTGCGAAGTCCAAATCGTCTAGCTGCATCCACCGTGTGTGCGTGATGCCTCCTTTGTCACCACAATTGCTTAGATCTGCTTTCTTTAGTATCTTGATGGAATGTCCTTCCTTCCAGTCCATCGGCACTTGTTCTTCCTCCCAAATCTTCCCGAATGGAACATGAAGCATGTTTACAGTTGCTTCTATGTTTGACTTAAGAACTTTATGTGGTATATTATCAGGTCCTGCTGCTTTCCCGCTCTTGATTTGTCTGATGGCCATCCTCATTTCTTCAATCTTTGGTGGAGTGACACATATAGGAAAACCTGTATGTGCTGCCTCGATATCCGGTGGATTTAATGTGGCTGGTCTATTCCAGAATTCTTCGAAGTATTCTACCCATCTGTCCCTGTGTTCTTGAATCTCGGTGATTGTTTGTCCTTATCCGGTCTCTCTGGTTTACTATATTTTCCTGATAGTTTCTTCATTGTGTTATATAGTTGTCTCATATTTCCTTCTGTTGTAGCTTTTTCCGCTGTCGTTGCTAACTCTTCCACGTATTTCTGCTTGTCGGCTTTAATACTCCTCTTCAGTTGCTTGTTTGCTTCAATGTATTCAGCTTGTGCCTTGACTTTCTCTGTCGTTGTTCGACTGTTATTAATTGTTGTATTGTTCTTCCTTTCTTGAATCTTGCCATGGGTGTTGATAGAGATCCATTCCTTATGATGATGCTTTTTGAGACTCTGAACCTTCTGAAACGTTGAACTTAATGTTTCTTTTACTCCTTTCCATTTGTTTTTCATGGTAGTTTCTTCTTCCTTGAGTAGATCTTGTAAGTTGCAACCTGTTGTTGAGAGCTATCTTGAATTCGTTGAGTTTGTTAGTATCTCGTAGGAAGACTGTATTGGACTTTTGTAATACTGTTTCTCCGGTTGTTCAGCGCTTCCTTGGTTTCATTTTCGTCTTGGAAAACAACAGGTGGTGATCTGAAGCTGTGTCTACTCCTCTCTTAGTTCTCACGCTTTTCATTGACCTGAATTTTTTAGTGATGCAAATATGATCGATATGATTCCCTGTAGTGTGATCTGATGCAACCTATGTAGCTTTGTGTATTCGTCTGTGTGGGAATATTGTGTCTACTATAACCAATTTATTAAATGCACATAAATTTGAAAATCTGTCACCATTCTCGTTCCTTTCTCCTTGTCCATGTCGTCCCATGATATCTTCATATCCAATGTTGTCCATTCCGACTTTGGTGTTTGAGTCTCCCATTAGAATTGTCAGTTCGTTTTCTGAACACTTCACTACGACTGATTGCAGCCTCTCATAAAACTTATCTTTATTGTTGTCGTTGCTATCATTGTTGGATGCACAGTACTGGATAACACTCGTGATTCTCTCCGTGTTTGTTTTGAAGGGTGTTTTGATGATTCTGGGTCCATGAGACTCTCATTATATAGGTGTTCTACCTACTTATTTGTACAGCATCAGAGCGATTCCCTGAGTGTGTGGAACATTTCCTTCCTCGTGCTCGGAGTGCAGCATCATCATTCCCGAATCTATCCTTTTTTGTTCAGTTTGGTTCCAATGGGTTTCACTTATTTGAAGCACGACCATTTTGTATCCCCTCATTTCCGTAGCTATTAGATTGGTCCTCTCGGTTTCCCACATTGTTCGAGCATTCCACATACTTATAATAATAATAATAATAATAATAATAATAATAATAATAATAATAATAATAATAATAATTGTTGTTGTTGTTGTTGTTAGAGGGAGCATCGGTCTCGTGACTTCCGAAGAATCTCGGCTCTCACTATGAGGCTTCATAACTATTCTGAACGGAAATGCTTCATCTCAGAGGAAAGAGTTTAAATGGTTTTTTAGCAGGGTTGTTTCTTACAAGGTGGGTTCTCTGACCCCATGTCCAACTCTCCCCTTTTACCCGGGGTTGGGACACTGGCAGTAACCGCAGAAGGGTTACTAACGAAGTTGCTCCGTATTACTTTATAACTATGAAACATAAATTTTGAACATAGAGGGCAGAATTCAATGTCTTCGAATCGTTGTTCTCACATCCTGTAACCTACATTTATTTAAATTAGTTGTCCCATAACCATCAATGACTATGCAAAATATGAAATCCATATGATAACTTCGTTTATTATTCTTTCTACTGTTCTGGTTAATAACATAATTGTAAACGTCGAGTAGGAGAAAGTCATCCAGGTAAGTGTATCTCATACATTGATTTATGGAGATCGACATTGAGCGTAAATCGGTGAAATAGTAAGCTGACATGTCCTCTAAATCAATATCAGTGCTTCATACATACATTCTGGCGTACACAAACATAAAAAGTAATTACCCATTCAAGAATGAGTACATTTGGTTGATAGAATTAAGAACGACGCTTAGTTATTAGACCTGTTCAAACAAGAATTATTTGCACAGGGAATGCAAAATAAGAATTGCTAGTCTTAATTTATCATTATATAGGTATATTCACTAGTGGAAAAAATCCTGAATGCTTTTAACTTTGATTCCATTTAATTCTGTTTGGGCAGCCAGGTGAATATCACTATAGTGTTATTTTGGGTCTTTTATGAAGGTGATATCTATGTTTCTTGATTATGTAGTAAGATTTTATCAGGACTAAACATTATAAATTTATGTACTACATTTTCTTTTGACAGCTGGTCCATTTAGCTATTTATTACGCCCTTGTGATTCACGTCCTGGCCTATATACATTACTCTTATACGATGGAGTACGTGTTCGTAAATGTCGACTTGAATTAATTGTTCAATCAGAGCTTATACCACAAGATGATGTTACACCGACCAAAAAAACCAATCATGATAGTAATTTTGATCATAGGAATAGTGAACTGTTAGATGAACATACAAATGAATTCAATAATGAATCATTATCATGTAGTAGTAATAATGAAGATGATAAATCAGATGAATTTCATAGAAAATCTAATAACATATTTTTAACCAATAAAAATTTAGAAGATAATCATAGTACAAATGAAATTATAAATTTTAATAGAAATTTTCAATCTCCTCTTTATCGTACAACTACTAAAATACTGTATAGTGGTACAACTTTTCCTAATGTTGAAGCTGTAATCACAGCTATTGAATCACATCATTGGGATCTTTATCATACTGAAGAATTGAACACTTTAAATATTTCCGATGATGGATATAATTGTCCAATTAATGATGAGGTTAATGTAAATGCAACAAATGATATTTCATCAGTAGATACTTCAAATATTAATACAACAGTTCAACATGTATTTAAACCTCTCTACAGGAAGCGTAAAGTAGGTTTTTATTATTATTAAATAAAATTATGCTGTATACTTGCTCAATATTCGATTGTTCTTATGGTGTTTAAGTTGTAGTGACTTGACTTCGAGATAATTCGTTAGGCTTCGTTTATTGATCACTCTGGTAACTGTTATTAAATAAATCCCAGTGGTGTACGAATTTAAAAGGCAATATTATGAAGCGTCAACTCTAGTTTATTATTTGATAGCACAGATAACAAAGTTACAAGCACATCGATTGGATTCGAGCATAAAGGCTCATGCGTGCGAGCAAGCGAATATGGGAAAGTGGATGATCCATCGAGCGACATTTAAAGGATTAACGTTTAAGCTAGAGTAAGGATTATGTGCGTAGGCTGCCACATGTGATCAAGCGTACACGTTTATACAGCTATGATAGTGATCATAATAATACAAAAAAATAAAGAAATTGTTACTACCCTAATAACACTGTCTGTTAAACGAGTTAATTAAAGGGCTTGACAAAATTAATTGTACAGGTGTGTTGCTATAATATGTTTATATTGGAAGGGTTTTTAGTCATTTATTTTTCTTTAGAAATGTGATGTATGAAATACTTTGGTGTCTTTTAAAGTTAGTATTATTATTTTAATATATAGATATTGGTACAAGAAAGCACCAAATACATATGCTCCACACAAATCTCATTCGATATGTGTGAGGGCTGTGACATAGCTCAGAATCGGTCACAAAAGCGTAGATGTATACACTCTTTATCTTCCCTTTAACTGTGAGATTAAAATTACTTTATACATTTCGTTCCACGAATTAATTTTTTCTCGCTGTATCATTTCCTCATATGCAATCTTTTTTTTACAAATTACTACCATTAAAGTAACTGCTTCTATGAATTTGTTGACCGTCGTGTCCTGCTTATGAGGCAACTTTGACCAATGCATATATGTGCCTGATCTTACATTGTAGCTGACTAACTGTATTCAAAAAATATTATGAGTCTGGATCTCATTCTGCGACAATATGTCCATTGTCATAGAATACTGTCGAAATATTCTTCGTAATAAATTGCCATCAGATTCTTGTTATAAGTCCAGACTAATGATTGATAAAGAATCCAAATGTATGTTTGTAGAACGTGAAAAGAATTTATTGAGAAGAATATTGTTTGTTTGTATTGTCTTAATTTAGTGTTCATTTTTCAAGGTATTTCTATACCTTATACATGGTAAGCGGTTGAAAAAAGTTGGCAGGAAACCACAGACCTGTGTTTTGTGCTATTCGCCACTCGTCAACAAAGCGTACCTGGAATTTCACAGTTTGAGACATTGTCATTGAGGGCTATGATTGACTTCCTGTAAAACTGAGATATATGCGATTGACTAATCACTGAGTGAATCAGTCAGTCAGTAACAACGTAGAACTTAGTACGTACGTACATCAGTTCGAGTTGCCATACCACATTAACACAGAGATGCAGTGGTCGATTCAAATCCCGTAGTGGTAGAGGTAGCAAGAGTATAAGCAGTAATCGGGAAGATTAGGGTTTGGAGATGTTATTTAACGAGTATAATCCAGTGAAATAAATTTGGAAAGAGGAAAAAAAGGGGCATGAAGAATTCAGATAATTAGAATTTGGGAGAACATAGAGAGTGGATGCACCTGCGCCATTGCAAACGATTTTGAGCCATGTCATTCAGGGTCTCTAACCATCGGTTGCTATCATCTCGCGGTCCCCAACCAGGTAGTCTACACGTACCAACATGACTCAGTCCACTTGTCAGTGACTTCATGGATTTGTGCCATGTTTTGGTCTGGCCGCCCCTAGCTTTCTTCCAACCTACTCCTATACCACTGAATATAGCACGTCGAGGTAGTCGGTGGTTGGGCATACGTAACACGTGTCCCAGCCATCTCAACTGATGAAGTTTCACTACTTCATCAATTGATTTGCCATCCTTACCTAGTACCCGTTTCCTAACAGCTGCGTTACTTACTCGGTGGTCCCAGGATATACGAGCAATACTTCGAAGACACCTATGATCAAATACTAGTAGCCTACGAATATCCTCTACTCTTACCGGCCATGTTTCACAGCCATAAAGTAGGACGGAACGAACTGCTGCGCAGTAAACACGTCCTTTGGTTGGTAGACGGATATCTCGCCTACGCCATAAATGACGCAAGTTGGCAAAAGCTAGTCGAGCCTTCTGTATCCGTGCTGAGATTTCGTCACACACCAGACCACAAGGGCTGACGAGACTTCCAAGATAAGTGAAGCGGTCGACACACTCAACTACTTCACTCCCTATCACTAGTTCGGGTGTCGATGTAACCCAATCCTGAAGCAACATTTTGCATTTCGAGGGAGAGAATCGCATCCCGAACATGCTTGCATTGTTGCTTAGAGTGGTCAGAAGACTCTGCATTTTGTCAGCGTCTTCACCAAATAAAACTATGTCATCTGCATATTCTAAGTCAACAAGTGAACCTCCCGGTAGAAGTTCAACCCCTGGAAATTTAGATGAGGAGAGTGTTATCTCTAAAAGTACATCGACCACAAAGTTGAACAAGAATGGGGAGTGAATAGTCTTACGTTTGTCTAGGCCGTAGCTCTGAGTAAATTATATTGATCAAACGGCAATCCGGCCACTAGTCTAAATGGCTCGAAATCTCGTGCACTACATTTAGATATCAGGTATTCGGACATCGTTGAGTAAATCACATTCAAATAGTGTGAACCAGCTAAATGATTCGTAAGTACGTTTTATTCTTGACAAGTCAAATCCATCTGTAAAACAACAAAATGTTTATAGATAAATAATGTACGTGTGCATAAGAAAATAATGTTAAGCTCAACAAAGGGAAGTATATCATGTCAATGATCGTCGTCATCTGACAGAATGATCAGTCTTCATGAAGTACAATAATTGTACCATATTTTTTGCATGCCTACTAGCCATTTATTATTGATCTTAAATATCTGGTTTTATAATTATGATATCATATTACCGTGGAGCGCACTACCAAGGAGCCCCATATTAGGACGAATCAACTGTGAAGTATCTTCTAGTTTACAAAGGTTGTCTAACGAAGGTCATTCTGTGATGTAAGCTGTAAAATTTCACGGAGATTGTGTAAAAGCTACCAATCTAGTTTTGTACATAATAAGAATATAATGAAAACAAGCTGTATAGTCTTCTAATATGTAGAATTTGATTTTCATGTAAACACCTACGTTTAGGAATGAACAGGTTTTAAATTCTCTTCCATTAGCCTTAGTAGTAACAACTGTTGCCTATTGTTAAAAAGATAATTTTCTAACTTCGTAGCTTGATAGATTATATTTTTAAGGTATCGGCTGGTCTATTCGCGTCTCAATCAATAAATTGTTGCAACTTCAATAATTTTGGCTGTAATCAATTTCATACTGAAAAAATATTCACTCTTTACACTTCATTGCTAAAAATGTCATGATAATGGAACATGCCAATTTGTGAAACACCTGAACAGGTCAGTGTTTCCACTAAAACCTGACAACTCTGTCTTGTTGATCAATCAACATTGAGTAGTAGTATGGAATTGTAACTGTGTTACTCTTATTTTGGATGTGTATATTTGGATCTAATTGTTACATTTCTTTTTTGTATCAATTGAAAGCCTCAAGTACATCCTCCCTCGTCTACTATTTATATGGATATGTGTTATGCACGTCAACCACCAACATCTCATCAATCGGTAACTGAAATTCATGGGGAATTGTCTATTTGTAAGTTGATATTTTCTGTAGATATCATTTAAGTTTTATTGAATTATTCGAACAACCTACAAGTATTTAGATGAAACAGCTTAAAAAAGAATTATTAACACCTCGTTGTATCTGTTCAGTTTGGAACAACATGTAGTTCGTTTACAGTCAATGTATTTAATTTATACCTAATGAAAGTATAATTGACCAGTTAGCGAAGACGAATCGGACACCAGATTCTGACGTTGTTCATGAACCTTCCGAACTCTTTATTTTTTTTCATATATATTTATCTTATTTTCTTTCATATGGTCTCATCAGCCCTTGTGGTCTGGTATGTGACGAAATCTCAGCACGGATACAGAAAGTTCGACTCGCTTTTACCAACTTGCGTCATTTATGGCGTAGGCGAGATATCCGTCTATCAAACAAAGGACGTGTTTACTGCATAGCAGTTGGTTCCGTCTTACTTTGTGTCAGTGAAACATGGCCGGTAAGAGTAGAGGATATTCGTAGGTTACTAGTATTTGATCATAGGTGTCTTTGAAACATAACTCGTATATCCTAGGACCATCGAGTTAGTAACGCAGTTGTTAGGAAATGGGCACTAGGTAAGGATGGCAAATCGATTGATGAAGTGGTGAAACTTAATCAGTTGAGATGGCTGGGACACGTGTTACGTATGCCCAACGACCGACTGCCCTAACGAGCGATGTTTTATGGTGTAGTAGGTTGGAAGAAAGCTAGGGGTGGCCAGACCAAAACATGGTTTAAATCCATGACATCACTGACAAGTGAACTGAGTCATGTTGGTAGCTGTAGACTACCTGGTTGGGGATCGCGATATGATAGCGACCGATGGTTAGAGACCCTGAATGACATGGCTCAAAATCGTTTGCAATAGCTCAGGTGCATCCAGTCTTTTGTCCTCTCAAATACTAATCTTCTGAATTCTTCATGTCCCTTTTTTCTCTTTCCAAATTTATTTCACTGTATTATACTTCGTGAGTAATATCTTTAAACCCTAATTTTTCTGGTTACAGCTTATAATTTTACTACATCTAGCACTACGGGATTTGAATCGACCACTGCATCTCTGTGTTAATGTGGTATGGCAACTTGAACTGATGTACGTACGTACGAAGTTCTACGTTGTTACTGACTGACTGACTATAATCCTTCCCTTCCTTATTTTGAAGAATGGTTTGATGATCCTGGATCCATGAATTCCCCATCCCACAAATGCCTTTTATACGTCGCTGGAAGAGCGTCAGTGAAACTTCTCATATGTATGAGTGATTTTCTTCTTCATGATCTGAATCCAACAACAACTCTTCCGAAGCTAATCTTTTCTGTCCATTTTACGTCCTATAAATTTCACTTATTCCAGGAACTACCAGGTTATATCTTCCCTTTTTTACAGATATTTGACCTGTTTTTCCAGCCTCTCACATTGTTAGGACATTCCATGTACCTATATTTATTGTTGCGTTGGCTGCTAAAATAAGTGTTGCCCTCGTTACTTTCGGAGAATCTCGGCCCTCACCATGAGGCGTCATAACTCTTGCGTTTGGAGTTTTTTTTCAACTCCCAGACCAGAGTTCAGTTGGTTTTCCCTAGTTAGCAACTTTATAACTGATTTCGTTTTGACGACGTACAGTCGCTAACTCCACTACTTAGTCCTCCTTTTCCTGCTATTAGGACTGGCAGTAGCTCCAGATATGTTGTAGGTGAAATTAATTTAGTTGATGAATAATACTAATGTTTTCATTTAATTTCACACAAATGTGAACATTTTAATGTAGATGAATTAGTTAGCCGAGAAATTTATTGTTCAGTGCTGCCCAAAAATTTATTGATGTAAGAGTCTTCATTCTTTAAATTTAAAAAAAAAAACTTTGTAAAAATTGCCGAAATGCTCCGATACTTATATTTTAGCTTTCACTAATAACAACTGTCCGACATTAGTTGTAAATAGTTACCTTTATGATCACATGAAGTTTCTAGTTTGTTTGTTTTCTACACTACTATCAAAACTTTTCATATTTTAACATTTTGTATTACTTAAAAATGTTTAACTGTTACGTAGATTTATATTACAAATGCTTTACTCATTACTATATCAGCCTTATAGATTTCAACATGATGACGCAATAATTCTAGTGTAATTATTATTATTCTTAGAGTACATTAAAAAGCTTTTATTAAGTACTCATTGTTTCTAACATATATTGTTTAACAGTTATTTTGTCTATCATATCTCTTATTCATTAAAAAATATTAAGATATTTAAATGTATCTAAGATGTTCTTATATTTATTATTATTTTAATCTAAACTAAATCACCTTTTCAATTGATTACTAGGGTTACAACAAAGAAAGAAATGGAAATTATGTTATGCACATTTAGATAGAAAACAAAGTATACTAACATTGGTTGATGGAGAAAAACGTAAACCTGAACGATTTGATCTTTCTAAATGTGATTTCTTTCCTATCCATTATACAGTATATGAGTAAGTATTAAATTTTATCATTTCTATTTTCATCATTGACTTTATATCACAAACTGATCTTGGTTACCTTAACACTGAAAACCTGTAAACACTAGGTGTCGTTTTCGTCCTGATATGGTACTTAGGAGTACGTATCCATAATCTTTTCACAGGGAATCAACTTCAAGTTTTAGAGATGAACGCTGACCTCAAGACCATTGAGTTCGCACATATTGTTTTGGATTTCTAGCTTTAATCAGTTCGTGATATATACACCATAATTCAACTGTCTTCACAAACTGTACTACTAGATCAATTTTCATTGATAACTTCATTGATGAAACAGTTAAAAGTTAGTTATATAAGTTTTTTAAGCTCCATTTCTTGTCACTAGTTTTATGTTGCATGATTGTCTAATTGTTTTCGTTATTTCAACTAGTCATTTTGTGGCCCATGGATCTAACTCCATTTAGATCGTACGAATGTTTGTTATCGCCTATCCTCGTATACAATCATCGATTTAAATCACGTTAGTCAATAACGGGATTTAGAGAAGTCAATTAAAGAGAATGGCCTTTGAATACATATATTTTGTATGTAAAGTAAATGTAATAGAACAAAGCAAAATGACGAGCAGTGGACATGGCTGGTAAATCAACTCATTTTTAGCCAGGCGTTACTCAATATTTATAGGCAGACAAAATAAACTACAGACATGTGATGAGACAAGGGGTATGAAGTGTACACACATATACGCTCATATAAAAACAGTGAAGACTGATAAGCGAATAACTAACAAGGTCAAAATATGACTCAAGTAGAATGAATAGATTGGGCTGTTCGGAAGTTAGAACAAAGTATATGGGCTTAACATAATAATTGACACTACAGTTAGTTAGATACGTAAAATATGTATCAACTATAATATTTTATTACTAAAATTAATGTACTGATTCAGTAAAATGTTATAATGAGTAAACTACTATATATCACTTAATAGTAAATACCTTTATTTCCGTCAAATAGGTTAACTTGTGATTAGTAAGCTTGAAGTTAGTTACGCCACTTAAGGTTTATAGTATTTAAAACGCTTTGCATATGTATTTTGTAAATGAATGAATTAGCGTAAAACACGTTTTTTCTTAAATTCACTGTGGTCGTTGATGCATTCGTAGATATTGCATCATGGATTTTTTTCTGACAATAATTTTTATATGACACCCTTTTTATTACTAAAAATAGGAAAATTAAACTTCCAAGTCACATTTTGTTCAACAGCTTATACAATCCCTTCTCAACGCTGGAACTCGAACGAACAGAAAGAATGTGGTATTCGAACTTACAATTCAATAGTTGAGAACTGATTGTTTTGACTGTTTAGATACCATGTTCACTTAACAATAATGTTTTAAGTGACCTCAGGTATTAAGAAGGCGATCATGTTACTAGGTTTTGTACTAGCTGTTATTCGGCAACAAAGTGAAAAAAAGTACAAGTAAATTTAACAATCCCATAATATAAGGTTAGGTTATATAAGCATTTAGCACACAAACACCTGAGCAGTATCACAGCCCACACACAAATCAAGTGACTTGTGTGGCATATATCTATTTTGTGCCCCTTCATAACAATATTTGTGTTCAAATAAATAAATAAACACAAGCAATGATTGCAGGGTGCAATCATGATTTTAAAGTAAACAGTTATAGTTGAGAACGGTCGTTATTCTGTCAATTATGTTTCATGATAAACACGTTTATTCGAAAGCTAATTAACAATCAAACGATGAAGAGCGATTTTTATCAATATTAACTTATTATCGTTACTACAAAGTGGTTTACGGAGAATTTTTTCAAATTTCATACTTAGCATTACAAAGTAATCGTAGTCAAACAGTCAATGAAAACCAGGGATAACTGGATAACTGTTTCACACAAATCGAAACAGCTAACAGATTCTGTAAACCGTTTTTTTCTATATGCATATATATGTTTCCTTAAAGTTTGCTTCATAATCCAAAGGTACTAGAGTGTATACTTCGTCCACTTACTATCTGAAGAGTGAATAATAGATCAATGTCATTTTTCTGTGGTATCTAATACCTTTTCGTACAGTTTAAAATGTTTCTTTTGCTAAAAGTTTTATCATGTAATTATTTATGAAAACAGTTTAATGTTCAGTATTGTGTAAGGATGTAAATTCGATAACTAATCGTTCTTATTTCCTTTTTATCACGTTTTATTGTTCGTTTATATAAACGAGTCAAAAGTTTCTATATTATGATAATTTATAAAGAAAAGCTTATCTACATTTAATTAATTACCATTGCTAATAATACAGATATAATAGTTTATATAATAAATTATATTTGTAGTGTATTATAGAAATCTAAGCTTCTTCTATGCTCACTTTCTAGGATTAATCGATTATAAAGTCTACTGATAATGAGTTCTATCTTACACTAAATCATGTTTATGACCTTTTGACTAATGCCCCAAATAACTGACTATAAATATCGAGCATTTTAACGCTTATTGGTCTACACAGGTTCTATTGTATTTTTTCTCTCAATAGTTATGTAGCTCAAATCAATCCATGAAGTATATGTAAGTTAATTATTGTTTTCTTTTATATTTTATTTTTCAGAAAGAATTTTTGCTTTGGTTTAGTTTTATATGGTGCTTCAGCGGGAGATCGAGAAGAATTTGTTTTACGTGTAGAAGCTCCATGTTCATCAAATAAATTTAATTCAAGTGCTATTAGTTCAACAATATCTAGTCGAATTAATTTATTCAGTAATTATGATTTAGATATTAATTCGTATTCCGGTCGTCCTGAAGAACCACCATACACACTTCAAAACTTATCACACTCATGTAAGCTTTATATATATAATACCGTTGAAAATTGAGTAGTACTGAACATCTCTCTCATTCTTATACGGGACCCTGTACACACCCATAACTGAAACGACCTCCAGTGACCCACATCTGAAATCATTGGTGACAACTGTCTCATCACTGACAAGTGTGATCTCAATCACCCAAGTCTTCTAACTACCGCTACAGGAATGAATTTCTTTAGAAGTTCAAAATTTGTACAAAGGATTCCAAAGACAATCATCTAAATGACTAGCCACTGGCTGTAAATCCAAGACATCTTGGGTTCCATCCTATATGAGGTCGTCGGTATGCACTGCTAAGGAGTCCTATACTAAGACAAAATAGCTTTATATTACTTCCTTTTTTTTTAGTAGTACTCTGTGATCAGTGATGTTTGTAAATTATTGGTTTTTCTCAAAGAAATCTCAACTCTTAAAACTATATTGGTAATGATCTAAATGATCGTCACTTACAAACAGATCATCCAGAGAAGTTAAAGTATATCACTTCAGTAGCGTAATTGCATCATATCCATTCAAGTCAAGCAGGGTAATGATGTATTTTCATGACAATTTTATCATCTTTGTAGTTTATTATCTTTAACATAATCAATACTTGGCCAGGTATTTGTCACTTTTATTGGTAAAAAGTGTTCTTTACTGATTATCCTATTGTGACAGTATACCGACTGTTTGTCATTAATTCTAACCAAGTTTTATTCTAAAGTAGTTGGATCATTTAGTTTAAAACAATTCACTGTCTTATTGAAAAAATAAATAACTTTCAATTATATTCATATTTATATTGTTATTCAGTTGTTCATACGTGAATTATGAATCTTTTGTATAACAAATAACCTCGAGCATGTTCCACCATGAGAGACATCACCTTACTGAATTTCCTCAGTAATCCTTAAGTGTGATATAAATGAACTTTTTATAGTGGCTGAATATACCATCTGGATTCGAACTTACAATTCTCTGAAATTCATTATATTTAATAAATAAAATCAAACCTAATGGGTTTCAATAGATCTTATCTCTTTAGAGGAAATTTCTCAGTGCTTTGAGCTTAGTTTACTCACTTTCATTTCCCTTGAGTTTAAAATAACTTGTCTATGTTGTAACTGTGATTATTGGCTGTTATTTGAAATGTTTTATTCAGAGTAAATATTTAGGGTTTCAGATTTTAGTATCGTCCAAACTTGTTAATCTATGATCTGTAATGAATCCAAATTCTTTCATTTTTGTAATATGTATAAAGTTATAGATGAATGTATACGTGATAGGATTAAACAAATTATACCTGATTTTTGTATTTTAAAAATATTTATTTAGGCTGTCGTTTTGCATGTGACTGGGCTGTTCGTTCAAATGTAACCTCTGTAGATAATAAATCTTTGTTGTCATCATCCACTAATCCGAACGTGACCAATTTATCAGACAATAATAATAATTGTCTTGTTAATTGTGATTTGCCACCGGCCACTTGGGAGATTGTATACCAAAGATGGGTGACGAGTTTGAAACGACATTGTCGTAATACAAAAGCCGATTCAGCAACTGAAGACAATGTATCACTTAGGCAAACGAACTTAAGATGTTATCGCAACCTTGAGATCAAGGTAATTTGTTTCCTCCTCTCTTATGAATTATCAATATCTATTCATTGTGCTTAGTATTTTTATTCATATGATAAATATGTATGATAAATAACTGTGCAGTTTTTTTCTTTCCGTTAAAATTAAGTAATTTTCTGACATTTTGAAAGCAAAGTAGTATGATGTATGGTTATGGCTATGAATAATGCATTGATCAGTCCTGAGGAAAGATGACTTGGTGATTGAAGCTGTTGGTTTTCAGTCACTTACTTTTCTCCTCAAGCTCCTCTTAACCTACTTCAGTTCCGGATAACCAAATAGTTTCATGATTCATCCAAACACCTAAACAGTATGGTTGAAAAGCATGTTCAGGTATCTATGCTCAGTAAATTGGTTGTGTTCATTGTTGAATAGTTATTTAACTAGAGATATTCAGGATATATTGATATAAATTTATGTTGGTCGCTGACATGAAATCCATCAAAGAGATTAATATCGAAATCTACTTGATCACAGTCAGTTTATTTCGGTAGAAGTATACCATACTTACGGCCTTAAATGAACCGATCAGAATCAAGATGGTGCCTCGTAGATCTTTGCGTGAAATTAAAAGTGTATTACAGGACAGCTGCTAGGTTCTCATTAACTAAGTGAAAATTGACAATACTTGGTTCTTAAAAAACACACTTGAAACTGATAAAACTAGCTACTAAGCAACCGAATAGGGATCACAAGAAATATCTGCTCATGATGTATCGGAGTTCTTGGTTTCATTCAGTTCATAGTCAAAGCTGTTTGCATAACAGCTTTCTCACACTCTAACTTCTGACTCTATATCTAAGTTCTATGTTTCTTAAGTCTGTAAACAGAAGGGCGGCAAAACATTATTGCATCATAACTTGTGTCACTTTATAATGAAAATCCTAATTCTAATTTTTAATCCTAATACGTAGCTCTAGTTTAACTCCTAATACATAACCCTAACTGTTTTCCGTTATAGCTTATGTCCTTTGGGAGTGCAAACCCTATAGTATTATCACCATAACTCACAACACCAGCCCAACTTTTAATATGTTAATTTAACCTTTTCCTCTAACTATCATTAATAATTAAAAATGTAAGAAATAAATAATTAATTAATTATTCACATCGGGATATAACAGGACCAAACAATAGTTTGTCTGTTCGTCATCACTCACTGGTCAATCATATCTTGCTTTCATTCTCCACATGTTATTTTACACAAAAATAAACATAATCATATATGATATTTCATGCATTTATTGGTTAAGTGGTTTTGTGCATTATGCTTTGTCATAAATCGATGACAAACAGACCCCTCTTTACGGAGAAAAAAAGACAACTATTTCCTCCGTGATCCATTGTGTATTGCAAATAACTTTTAAGTGTGTTGGTACCTTAATTCATTTGTTCTAAATTAGTATGATAATAAACGAACACTCAAGTGGATAATACAGAATCACACAATGGTTTAGTAAAATGTGAAAATCATAAATCAAATACACCGTTTGCACATCTTCGAATTATCTCTTACAATTTCCGTAGTTCCTTCATTCTTGTTGTTATCTTCATTACTTTCAGTTTCCTCTCTCCTCTTCATTTCAATCTTCTCAACCTTCTGCTGCTAGGCATTCTACTTCTGATTGGTGTTACATACTACATACACCACAGTACTACATAACAGACACTTTTCAACCACTAAGATTTATAACCTGTCTATAAGAGCTAAATGTTCCCTGTCAAATCACTTTCCATGCATAAAACATTTCTTTTCATACTTGTTGCATACAATGATGCAATCTTCATAATGTAAATCACGCACTGATCTTAGCTAAACAGCTATTGGAAGACCGGAATGCGATTACCAAGTAAGTACTCATCACGTGCTTAGGACAATCAATAACCATTAGACTGCGTTATTTGCGCAATTATTTCCTAAATATGAAGTTTCAGTTCTGCATAACATGTCAGTCACAGAAAGCAATACAATATCAGTCTAGTGAAACTTATTCGAAGCGTTTTCTATGTATGTAATGTCTAGAACAGATTGCCAAACACTAGCTGGCGATTTTTTTAAATTTAAAGATGTATCTTAATTTTAAGTCAAGTGCTATCATGTTTATTGGGGTTTGTAGTTGACCTGTGGTATTTGCTAATTAAGAAATGATTGAGCTATTCTGATATGAACGGTTCTATGGCGGACTCGATAACGGCAAACGGTAGACGATGATTTAGCAATTCGCCGCTAACACTGGAAAAAGACGAAGTATAGGAAAAACCTGATATTTAACCAGGAACAAATAGAAATAGTACAAATTAGCAAATATAGTAACAAAAGCATAACCTTCAAGCATGTAGATGAGATTAGCGAATTAAAAGTGATTCCGACCAGTCAGAAAAGGGTAAAGATTTTGCTAAAAATTTAATTCCAATAAAAACCTTACATGTCACCATTCCTAGCGTTCTGAACAAGAACTGAATGACTCCGTGATTACCTTTGCACCTACACAATATCTAGTCAAAAATTTGTATACTTCACTTTGGAAATTTAACTATGTGGCAAGATAGTTTAGGAAATAACATCACTATGTTCGATGGCCAAAACCAAATAGTAAAAAGGTCTAGACCTCGATTCCGTTTTGTTTGATAATGGATGACTGTAATCGTAGGTAAACTATTGCTCCAGAGAATGGAATTCCTTTTTTATAACTGTTTTGTTTACGGTTATGAGTCTTTTACCTCTTTGTTCCTTATATCACATATATCGTGTACATCTGTACAGTTGCTAAGAGTTTTTGAATGAAGACGAATCTATGTGGAAAAAGTCACTGTGTTTATGATTCCGAGTAAATTATTCGAATCTATTTATACAATAAAGTAAATTTAGCGTTAAAATGGAAAGGATAATAAAATTCTTCTGGTTCATAAATCATCCTGTTTAGTCAGTGGTCCATAAAGACCTTTGACAATCTCAATGAATAAATATTTACTTTATATTTCATTTATAAACTTTCAGTTTCTGTTTGTCTGCTTATTCGATTCCACCTTTGTTTTGTTAGTTCAATAATGCCAAATTAATGCCAACGTCATCATCGAAATCTCGCCGAGATGATTCAATTTACTCCGTAAATTTAGATGGATTTGAAATTGGACGTGCCTACTCCGGGTCTTCTGTCGTTTCTATTTTTTTAGAGTAAGTCAAATTGTCCTTTCTACATTAATAAATGTTGATAAAATTATTAGTGTGTTTTAGAAAAGGTGGTTATCTAATGTGGTTTGTGGTGTTAATGGTAGTGTAATTAATATGTGACGATGACAGTATGATAATTATTATTTGATTTTTGTATCATGTCGTGAAGGTGTTTTTTTATTCATTGTAACCAATGAACGTTAAATGTGGTTGACCAGTAAGCGATGACGAACAGACAGTTAGTTTTGACAAATCTATGAAATACCATTCAATATCGTGAACTGCTTTCTACTATTCACTTTTATTCTGAGTTTTATCGCATATGAACTACTTGTATTGGCGTTGAATAAACTATTGTCTGGTCCATTATCTGATTCTCAATTAATGGTCGTAAATTTTGTATTTGGATATAATGTGATCCAGTCAATATTCTAGCCTATGGTGTCGTAGTAATATCTTAATATCGTCTTATAGCATGAGGACGCGAAAAATAAAATTTTCCCATTAGAGCAGACTTTTCATCATTCAAAAGTTTTTTATTTGTGAGTTTCTCCAAATAGTTGCATGACAGGAGAACATTCAAATGGCAAATACCATTTAAAAAGGATTTTTTTTAACCATTCTCATTCATTATTCTTTCCTAGTGAATTTCCGTTTGGTTTCAAAAAGATTGAAGTTTTTATGAAGGAAGATAAACGTAAACGTTCACGTAAGTTGACGTTTCTATTTAACAATAATGGTCACTTGAGATTGTTTTACTTATTTACTTACTTACGCGTCTTACTACTCGTGCAGTAGAAGCTACCGACCAGTATTCTTCAACCATCTCTGTCCTGGGTTCTCCTCCCTAGTTGTCTCCAAGTTTCATTCATCCTTTCGATGTCTGCCTCCACTTTACAACTCGATATATATTTTTTTCTTAAGCTTTTGATTTGGCCTTCAGAATTCCAAGTTAGCACTTGCTTCGTGATGAAGATTGATGATTTCTTCACTGTATGTCCTATCCACTTCCAGCATATTTTCTTAATTTCCTCTTCAGTTGGAATCTGGTTTGTTCTCTCCCGTAATAGATTGTTGCTGATGGTATCCGACCAACGGATATTGGGTATGTTACGTAGACAATTGACTGACAGTTGTTTTGTGTTCCATATGTTCTTCAACGGTAGGAATGCTTCCCTTTCTTTGCTAATTTTCACCCTTTACGTCTAAATCTGATCCTATTTGTTAATTGTTGATGATGACCAGGTACCTGATGATTTTCACCTCTTCCAGAGTTTCTCCATCAAATGTGTTGTATTTATGGATCCTGCCTTTCTCTTCTGTACGTTGAGGTCTAATGATGCCGAGGCTGCTTCTACACTAGTTGACTTCATCAGCATTTTTTGGTGTATGGGACAGAAGAGCTAGGTAATCTGTTAAGTCCAAATCATCTAGTTGTACCCAATCTGTCTTTTGTATTCCGTTCTTCACTTGAATTGCATCCGTGAGATTATCTTGGAGCAAAGTCATAGCCATAGAAAACCACATCAATTATTCCATTATATTGTTATTTTAATTTCCTGTTTGTTTCGCACTAAAACTCATCATGGAAGTTATTCCAGGTTATTATCGCGTTCGAATATTTTATTTTTTTATTTGTGTGTGGCTCTTTTAATGCGTTAGAAGCTTAGGTTTATTTTTAAGGTGAGTTTAACATCTATTTATATACTTCAATCAATCTCCTTTTGCCTTAATCAATTTTCGCTGACTATCTTGAAGACTATTTCTATGTTTCGTATATGAACCGCTGTGACAATCATAATCCTCAACCGAGTCTGCTACTCTAAAGTGGTGGTCGACTTGCCTATTGTGACAGTTCATCCGAGCTATATTGGTTGGAACGTATTATCCTTTAGAGAATGGTTAGACTAAAAGTAGCCTTGTCGCGGTGGGGGTGTTTTTTTTACTAAATTGAGAAGATGTAAAGCGAATGTTGGGCGCTTTAATGGGGTTGGTGGATACGGAAAGTCTACCTAGGGGGTTGGAAAACCCTGATTCCTAACCGATGATGCACATGGGCTCCGGTATCCTGAGGGAACAAATGGAGCATGAACCTATTGTTGTTTGCTGGTTACCATGAGACTGCACAAACCAAACATTCCACTACGTTCAATTGTAGCACTTCCCGGAACACCAACATACAATTTGTGAAAAGAAATTTCACGAATACTGAAACATTTAGTAGATTCATCCAACCACTTCATCAAATCCCCCACACAATTCCTGGACCGAATTAAGGACATTCAAATCAATAACAACAAACTGATGATGATTTCCTTCGATGTAACAGTGTTATTCACGTCAATTGAACCAAGGTTAGCAGAAGAAACTATATCCCTGCTCCTCACCAACGACACAAATCTCACTAAGTACGCGAAGCTTCAAATTCAAAGTCTACTAGAACTCATCGATATATGCCTAACAACATATTTTCAATTCAACAACAAAATCTACGAACAAACGAAAGGGACACCAATGGAATCACCAATATCAAGACTGATCGTAGGAGCAGTGATGCAAAGACTATAAGCCGCGATATTACCAGTGATCATGTCAAAAATTTGGATTCGCTACGTAGACGACACATTCGTCATCGTCAGAACGAATGAGCTGGAAAACTCTTACAAGCTGATCAACAACGTCTTTTATGGCAGCAAGTTCACAATGGAACAGGAGTCAAACAACAAACTATCATTGTTGGATATAGTAATCACTAGAACCGACACAGGCAAACTGGAAACTCAAGTGTATAGGAAACCGAGCCATATAAATCAAATTCTCAACTACAATAACAACATACTTTGTTCAAGAGGGCGAGGACGCACTGCAGCACAATGGCAGCACGGAAAAATGAAGATAATTACCCGAAGGACGTATTTCAAAAGAACGGCTACCCAATCAAATTCATGAAAAAATACCAACCGCTGGCGTTATCTGAACCCAAGTCAAGCGGGGAAATCAATAAAAGGATCACCCTACCATACATACAAGGAATATCAGAAACCGCAACAAGACTGCTGAAAACCTTCGGGATAGGTGTGGCACACAAACCGAAAAAATCACTACAATCAATCCTATGCAAACCAAAGGATGAAACAACAAAGGAAGACAAATCAAACATCAGCTACAAAATAAATTGTGCCAACTGCGAAAAACACTGCATTGGACAAAGCGGACGCCCCATTCACCTTCGCCTGCACGAACATCAATTAACAGTCAAACGCCATGATATCTTCTCACTTATATCAACACACGTGGACAACTGCGGACACTCATTCGATTGGAAAAATGTGGAAATCTTGGACAGAGGAAATTCTAAAAACGCCGTAGAATTTTTAAAAGCCTGGCACTCAGGTCAATCAGCAATCAACAAGCAATTTATCAACCAATCAGGAAAATTGTGCACAAATATAGTAATAAGAACCAAAATCAAACCAATGGGAGAAATAACCAAAACAAAGATGTAAGCAATGAGAAATTTAAGGTCAATAAGAATCAATCAAAATCGAGGTGTACAGAAGAAGCTGTGAAACGCATATGAAGAAATTCGAACACTTCACTTGTATCTGAAGTTTGTGCTGATGATGTCATTCAGAAGAAAGAGGAAAGATCCACGAGCAAACCATCCAGCTCAAAGAACAAAACTCCATCAAAACCTTCTAACGTCGCTGTACTGCCCTTCGGATCAGACCTTTAAATCAGACTCCGGGTGTGGTCGCCTAAGAAAACCACCTGTTTCCGTTTGGGAACCAGGGCAGTGTCCCAGCCCTCACACAAATCGAATGATTTATGTGATGCATATCTATTTGATGCTTTCTTGTAGTAATGTTTATGTGTTTAAATAAATAAATAATAATAATGGCTAAGATCATGAGTCATTTGAAGTTAGACCGTCATGGAAAACCTGGAAGCACTGGATGGCCGTTCTATTGTGGGACTCCTCAGCAGTGCACATCCACGACCTCGCTCGTGCGAGATTCCGACCCAGGACTTACTGGTTTCGCGCGCGAGCACTTAACCATTAGACCACTGAGCCGGCCGGTATCCAACGGTGTTAATGTCTAACTTCAACTAATCGACGAAATTGAGCGACACATCCACCATTGTCACACTCCCCTAGTGAAATCTGGGAATCATGCAGTAAATACTTCATTTGCAGAATATCAGTCAATCGTCTCAAACTTCCTTGTTCATTCGTTTTCACACTAATCATTCTGTTTTCATTCTCTTTCCTTCTATATTCTTGACCTCCTGTCTTCATGTATTCCATTTTCGAATGATGATGCATACTACTTATATCTTCGACATCAGTAGTGCACACCACAATTTGGATTCACGAAAGGTTATTCCTGGTTTCTAAAAATCACTCTCTTAACTACACGTTGGAGCTTTGTATGATCGAACCTTTTTTTAGATTGGGCAGCATGATTCTTTGGCTAAGACTCTATAATCTAACGTCATCGATCTATGCTGCGTCACCTAAACGCCCATATAGGATCCAAGTGTAGTCATTCATTTCACCTGACCTTGTCAATATAAAGAACCTGCACGATTTACCTTTCGTCCAACGAAATGCTTACTTAAAGGTGTGGATTGCTGCAAGTATAAAGTTGATTATATAGACCGCCGACCTATCCGTACCAAAATTTCCCGTCATCACAAGACAAGAATAGGTTTTAAATAACCATTTTTCTCGTCGGTATGTTGTGAAGACATTCATCTAAGTAATTCAACACGGTTAGCTGTATCTCAGTTCTTGGAGTTTTAGACAATTTTTTTAAAATAATTTTTTTAATAAATTGATGTTTAATGTCTTTTTCCAGTCGCGATCGATTTTGATATAGTCCAATACAATGCTACTACAAATTCCAGTGGTTCTACGATTGCAGATCTTGATAAACAAGTTTCTGCTAGTAATTCATCATCGGCATCTCTCTCATTATCGCCAACATCTCCTCTCCATTATTCAATATGTGATACGCAAGAACGTAGCAATGGTCAAATATCTATTATTTATAAAGAATTACACGTAATTCCTTTTCAATATTATGAAGGTTTTCGTCAGGTAATTACAGATTTTGCAAATTTTATTGTTTCCATTTTGTCTTACCAATTTTACTTAGTATATATATATAACTTACGCCTGTTACCCCTCGTAGAAGAAGCATAGGCCACCCACCAGGATTTTTCATCGAATCTGTTCTATGCAATCCTTTCCAGTTGCTATTCACTCTATTAGTGTCTTCTGCCGATTCCCGGCACAATATGTTCCTTCCGATTTTCTATTTCCCTTCACGATTCCGAATTATCGTTTAACTCGTGATGCAGCTTGATAATTTCCGCATTGTATGTCCTATCCATCTCGAACGGGGGTATATATATATTAGAAAATAGTTAAATTATGGGATCAGCTAGTTGCTATAAAATAACATTGACTAAAATGTCACTGGCAGTTTGTTTTACTGCGGTGTCTAACTGTACCATACTGATAGTGGATTAATTCCGTTTTGGATAAATTTTTTATATCTTCTGTGCTACTTCCAAACTTCGATTTGGATGAGTCATTTGGTTTAGGTATCACTTAAACTGGTGTACAGTATTGTCTTCAAAATTCAAATGGCGTAACGCCTGGAACCCGTGAGGTAATAGATAAAACGCTTGACTTTCAACCGATAATTTGTAAGCTACATTTCTTCTTCCTCTATTTCATTTTTGTATGGTGAATTGAAACATTAAACAACCAAAGTTAAACAGGCTAACTCAAAGCCGTTTACGTTACAGGTGATATTCTTTACATCATGGTTTATCAAAACAGGGTTCTTCAGGCGGCTGTGTCGCATATATATATGGTACCTCTTGTACCAATAAATAAAATAAATAGAAACGGCGACTGCTTGGTCTTAGTTTAGGATCTCATCAGTGACCATCCACAAACTTATCGAGTATCAAACCCAGAGCCTCCAGGTTCATCGGTAAACGCTCTTAACCTTTAGAATACTAAGTCAGTATTCAGTCGTTTAGGTTTTTAAATGCAATCAATTCGCGCTATTCGGTTCTGTCCTCAGTGGCGTTGTAAGTAGACATTACTGATTAATCTTATACTAAAATGAAACATCTCTCCAATGCTTTCAATTTTTCGATGGTTGTCTAACCTAGGTCATTTCGTGACATTGTATATAATGAAACTCAACATTCTTTGCCAACCTAGTGCACTTTAAAAACAATTGACTGACTTTTTCGTTTATGGTCCCATAATGGCTGTATGTTTTTCCCTCTGTATATTTTTTACAGACAATAAGAAACCATATGAATTCTGAATTTATACCTCTTTGTATTCATGTTTGGAAATCATTCGCACACAATATGAACCAAATGAATTTTGTTACCAGTCTATTATTAACAACAATCGAATTGAATTGTCATTTAGAGTTGATTGTCAATTTATTACGAATTGAAGTAAATAATGATAAGCCAAGTATGTTTCTTTTTCTAGTTACTTCGTTTTATGTTATATATTACGTTTATGATATAATAGACATTTGTGATCTGATTTACCAATAGATATCTTACTATCCCTCGCAACATAACTGAAAAATGTAAATGGTAGGACGAAACGCGCGTCCTGGATTCCACTGCTAGCCACCATTCATTCATTTCACTAGCCTCATCTACATTCTCTAGTTTAATTGGTCAATTCCTCTGTTATGTGTGTTATATCTAGAAACAGAAACCTATAATAACGTTGAGCGAAATTAGCTGTCATCTTTGACGAGTATCATATAACCCATCTACTTCAAATAACAGATCATAAGATATAAGATGAATGTATTATCCTGAGTTTAAAAAACACTATCAGGTATTTGATTTAACAGTAGTATTTCTTCATGTACTTGTAAATTTTATTCATAGGTGCTTCTTTTCGGGGCAGTTCATTGGGAGCACAAATACTAGATATCTATAGTACTACTGTGTGTTCAGCTTGGCGTAGTCAGTGTTTTCGGCGTGTATGTGAAAAAGCTTTGGAAGGTCCACCGTCAATAAAATCTAATCATTCAACTACATCTTCAAACCCATCTCTTAATGTAAGTCAAAGTAATAGTGCTAGCAATATAAAATCAACATTCAATCAACGTCCTTCTGTTGATAAAAGTTCTCATCATTGTACCAATTCTATCAATTCACATTATTCACTTACAACACGTCCATATTCATTATCAACTGGTGCCACTGGTTCAGTGAAATTCGACCAAATCTCATCTACTACACCTAATCAAAGTAAGTTACATAATTTTCAAATTAATTATATAATTAGTTTTAAGTAAATATATGTCACATTGACTTTGACACTATATAAAGCTTTGACTGCTTTCTGATCGGTCGAAACGGATCAGCGTTTTAAGGTCATTCAGTGGTATTCTTTAGTTTGATAACCTTTTCCGTTAGTCAGTTACAACGTAGGACCAGACACATACATGCATCGGTTCAAGTTGCCACAACTCATTAGCGCAGCAAGATGAACACCGGATTCATAGAAGCAGTTAACTCGATGGTGTAATGTGTAAAGGAAACATTCTATGTAAGGACATAGTGCAGAAAGAAAAAAATTAGTTCGTGGAAAGAAAGGTGTGAAATAATTTTAATCTCATAGTTTAAGGGAAAACAAAGAGTGTATACACCTATGACATTGTGGTCCGTTCTGAGCCATCTTTTCCGTATAATATTAAAACAATCTTAACATATATACGTATTTACATATTTCATTCAGGTTCTCTTCAACATCATCATACACGTGAACAAGAGTGGCATCACCATTTACTCTCCATTGCTGTGGATGACTTGATTACGTATGTACGCACATTTCCTTTACAAATTCGTTGGATCTATTCAGAATTACAGGTACATTTGTATTGATTTATTCACTGTGGTCATACTATAGTAATTACTATTAACACTTAGTTGTTGGAAACGATTACTTTATCTGCGTTTTTCCTTAAACCTATTTAAATCGTCCAAAAATTTAAGGCTATTGATGTCTTGTTTTTTTTGGAGTGATGTATCATCCTTATGGAAGACTAAGTATATTATGGTTCGAGAAGTAGGAATGATGTAAAAGAATAATATCGCGACTAAGCATGTTTTCTGGCAGAATTCAGTGATAAGTAGTAAGTACCTTTGCTATGCTACATCATATCATAAGTCATATTGTAGTGAACAGAACACGGATGGGGACAATCAAATGTATTTGACACAAAATTACAGAGCATCTCAATAAAATCTGAGAACTATATATTAAATGACCACCAGTTGTCTCAAAATGCCTCAGGTTTAATTGTTCTCACATCTTCATACAAATCGCGCTCTATTACCGCTCTTGCTTTCTTGATCTTCCCTCATCTTCTGCTGCCAGACATTACATTCCTGACTCGCATAATATACTACTTATATAAATATAAGCAGCACGCACCACAATATTACCTAAGATCTTTCTTATTTTATTACCGTAGACAATCCTGTGATGTAGTTTATTGTTACATATTGCCTGCGGGCATATCAAAATGATCATTTAACTACAAAAAATCTATGTCATATTCCTAGATATTTCCATCCTTTTTTATACTTCTGTGGTATTATTATACACTTTATTAAATGTGCAAATTTTTTAGATTTATTTTAAAGGCAAAACTTTATTATTTGTATAATTTTTATCATTTTGAATTACTTTGTCTTTCATTAAAATCATGAACTGATGTAAGTTAGACCACTATTGGGAACCTGGAAGCACTGGATGGCCGTTTCAGGGTACTTCTTGTTCTTCACTGATGATCTAACTTAGATCGGCTCATGATTTCAATGAAATTCTACAGTCTTCGTTCATCCATACTGAGAATACTTTTTTTGTTTTCCTTTTTTCTTGAATCCCTTTTACAGGCATTATATTCACCTAATCATAGTAATGTTGTTGTGTGTAATCTAGTTTTTCTACGTGGTCTTTGTCCAGTGTTATATTCGCTTTCATCTTTGGGTAAAACAATTTGTTCAGAATCGCTCAATGGATCTATTCACGGTATTTTATCTGGTTTTCCTAATGATGTTTTCCATCCATCATATACAAATTCAATTACTAATTCTTATCATTCATGGTCTTCTTTTCCTCAATTGAATCCTGGTGCGAATTCACCAACTGTTCCATCACATGCATCTGAAGTAAGTGTACAGTATTATTCTATCTGAGATGTTCTCCTTTATCGGACTGTGATTGAGATAATGCTAGTCCCATGTCGTCTATTTCGGCTCTTATAACATTGTGAGATTTTGAATGAAAATTTACTTTTGTTTAGGTTTTCTCATTTGATTTCTCTAACAATCATTCATTTATAAATTTTAATTCCTGTTTGTTCTTTTAGTTGAGTTTTTATCACTCTTCCCATTTTCTTACTTACTAAATCTGAACCAATATTTATGTACCAATTTAAATATATATCGAGGTTGGATTTTTATTTATTTATAATAGAAAACATTTAAACAAAGTTTTATGATGGTTGAAGGTAATCGATAGGGAACCCTGAACCTAGGTTTCGTGCTATTCGGTACTTGTCAGTTAGATTTGTCCGTAACATGATCGATCGAATTTAGTCAGCACTATGAAGGACTTGACATACACAACATTAGTCACTACTCAGAGACTAGTCAGTGGTAAATACATTTCAGTCATGTAAGAGGGTAGTTGTGGCGTGAATAACTCAGCGGTAATCGGTCTGACCGTGAAGCTGAGTGGTACGGGATCACATCCACTAGGGGACATCTTTCTTTTCAAAATTACAAGCACACCTTGCTAATGAGTGGCAAATAGAACGAAACATAAATCAAGCGAGGTTTTCTGTCGACTATCCCCAACCTCCACCTTATATTTTAACATTGTGCACGTGATGTTGATTCCCGTAGACTAGTAGCCGTGTTGCGATTCCTCCAACGAAATTTGATCAGCAATAAGCAGTACTTGACATACATCCCATTAATCACTAAACAAAATAATTCATTAGTATAGTTCATCTGTGAATAGTTTCGCTTTCATAACCTAGTCTTAATAAAAATTATATACATATGAGTATAATTTGTTTTCTTTATTACTACTTAATATAATATTTTTAAGTAATGATTATCGTATTAATTATTTGTAGGCATTTGCTTTAATAGCTAAAACATTATTAGCTCTTGTCGGTTTAAATGAAACACCGAAAACACAAGCTGATGGTTTTTTATCATTGGAACAATTTATGAGTTTACGAACAAGATTATTAAATGAATTTCGTATACCTATTACTGTAAGTCATTGTTCTATTTTAGAAATCTATGTTAATTTGAATAAATTACATTTTGTGTTTTAAGCATATAATTTTTGAAAGTAATTGAAAACACAATTAGTTGCTATTGGTTTGTTGTTTGATTTGTTTAATTTGTACATTTAATGTAAATTAATGCTCACAAACGCTCTGGTACGGCCGTGAATGGAGAGAGCCAGCTCTCACATAGCCACGTGCACACAACCATTGCCATGGAAGTCCTACTCACTGCATTTTCGTTGTAAGGGTGTTCAGGAAATTGAGAATACGAAAAGCGAATGTCTGGTGCTTTAACCAGGTCGGTGGACACAGAGAGTTCACCTTGGGCATTAGGAAAACCCTGATTCCAAATTTAATGGTGCACATGGGCTCCGGTATCCTGAGGGAACAAATAGAGTATGAACCTATTAGTGTTCGCCCGTTGTGATGAGACTGCACCTTCTAACGTTGCTGTACTGCCCTTTGGATCAGACCTTCAGACCAAAGACTCCGGTTGTGGTCGCCTTAGGAAACCACCTGTTTCGGTTTTGGGCACCAGGGCAGTATCCCAGCCTTCACACAAATCGAATGATTTATGTGGTGCATATCTATTTGATGCTTTCTTGTAGTAATGTTTATGTGTTTAAATAAATAAATGTTATCTAAACAATCATTGAAAATTACCAAATATTAGTTGGCTCTTTTGTCCTGATATGGAACTTCTCATCACTGACCATTCACAACCCGCATTAAGATCAGCTCGTGATGAAAAGTCAACAGTCTTTTTACGGTAAATTATCATTGTTCGAAAATGAACACTCACTCATTATCTAAGTTCCGGAATGCTGTTAAGTTTTTTTTCTTTTCTATACCTAATGTTTCTTATTACTACTGTTGACTTGGTTAATTTCACTACTCTGGAAATAACTATCTCACTGTGCCAATGTAGTATTCCAGCATGAAACAATGCATATATGTGTGTATTACTGTCTAACTTAAACAACAACCAAGATTCAGTTTTTGAATATTATTGTTTCTTACAGTTCTTCGATTGAAATCATGCTATATTTCAGTATATATTATATGATTAGTGATAATCATCAGAATATCGTGTAATAACATTGCAGATGATCGGTCGTATTATAATTCCATATTTTTTCAACATTTGAATTAAAAGTAGTAATAATAAACACGATCAGTTTAATGTGTGTAGAAGAGTTCTTGGGTAGATTGTTCATGTATGTTGGGACCACTGAGTAGCGAGCAATATTGAGGTTACATATAGGGTACTAGATAAAGATAGCGAATCGGTTAGTGTGGTCTAATGAAAACTGAGAGCAACCAAACCATGATATGTCTTCTCAGCTTGTGAAGTCATCGACTGTCAAATACAGTCTTACAGGTATGTTCAAACTAACTGATGGCCTGCTCAATAATTCCAACCACTGGTTAGAGACGTCTAAAGTGAGTCAAATGCAATCACAATTCGGCGATGATATATCCACGTTCTGTCTTCTCTTCAATTTTTTTTGTTCTAAATTAATCTAATACTTTATTCTGTGAATTTGTTGTTTCATTTCGGAACGTATTGTTTTTCAGGTAGTCTTTTCTTACTACCATTGACATCATGTCATTCACGACTTATTTTAAAGGCAAACATTCTACATCATATCATATACCTCAATAACAGATTTTTGTGACATTTTATTCAACACTGTTCATTTTAATATATGTTTATATTCTGAAAATAATAATTACAGAATTCATGCCAGGTTACAAGCATGATCAATTTGATATAAATAGTAACATTAGATGTAGGGAACAAAAATATGACATAAGATTGTTTTACGTTTACTAATTCAGAAATTGTTTAGGTAGTGCATGTATTACAGCAGCCGAGAACTTTTAATTTTTCTTAAGTGAACAGCCTGTTCATTAATGAATGGTGTATTTAAGATCATTTTCTGTGCCAGATCGAATTTACGATAATTATCTACAACTAGAGAAAGTAAAACGAAAATAGAAAGCATGGAACAACAAAGCAATAATTACCAAAGTATATCAGTCAGGTCCACTATAACACACGTATCATGTGACACAGTGATATACTGACAGTGTTAGATATTATTCAAGTTAGTTAAGGTTGCTAGGGTCAGTGTTAACGTAAAGTGACAGTAGGTAGGTGATTTTACTTAGGGACTTCCTTAATAAGAATGGTAGTGATTTTATCGTACGGTTAGATTGTGGTAGATTATTCCGGAGTCTAGATAATTTACAGGTAGAGTAATTCCCATAGAATGGGTTTGTTTCACTAATGACAAGAAGTTACGGATGTCGTAGTGAGTTTCTGCATATTGAATTACTTGGTTGGATTTAAAGGACAGTTTATTAAGTATTTTGAAGAAAATGATAAGATTTAGTTTGAGTGTGCTCTTTCATAAAAAGTTGAGCCGAAGTTTATAACATCTAGAATTATAAGTCAAGGTACAATCGTCTCTGTACTGATTGCAGCCTTAATTTATCCTTTATGCGCGCACTACTAAGAATAAACATGCAGTACTGTAGGAGTGGTCGATCACAAACTTTGTACATTAAAATACGTGATTAATTGTTATAAAGGTTCCGAGTTATGTAGCCTCTAAGACGTTGAGACTTGGGAGTCTGTCTCAATATCTGTTTTGTAAACGACAAGTCGTAGGAGTACTTAAGTCTACTACTGTATGTAAGCTAGATAACACTTCATTATATATGGTAAGAGTATATCTAGTGGAGACACTTATCCGATATTTCCCAGTGAAATATTAGAAGACCATAACCAAATACCGAGTTCTGATGTGAAGGCTCTTAAAAACACTGTTAAGATGATCAAGAATTTATGTATTCTGAAGAAATTATTTTTTTCGGCAGTAGTTCATATCCAGGAAACTCTTCAGATGTAACTAAGTTTCAATCAGCAATTCTCAAATACAATTTTGTAGACATTACAGATAGGATTGCGTTTCTGATTACCTTACCTTTTATTTTTAAACACAATGTGTCATAGTCTATTCGTGAAATTAAAAGCAAAAATCTCACTTTTCAGTGAAGTTCTTTCGTTCTAAATTCTGTTTATACATATACACTAGAGTCACTTTGTTCTACTTTGTGACCAGCATTGACAAGATGTTGTATTAGTTCAGCTATTGATTATTTTAAATTTTTTCGCCTCAGTATTAAGCTTAGATAAAGTACTTATGAATAGAGAGGACATATTATTATAATTAATATTACAGACTATGTACAAAACTTATCTTCGTTATCCACCTACCATGTATTATGATGTGATTATTAGCTTTGTAAATAAAGTAACTTCATTGCTAAGGTTTACATTACAAAGTAACATTAGTTAGACAATTAGTGAAAAAAAATACTTTTGACTTGGAAATGTGCAAGTTTTCACCAGTGTACATCTGCAACTTTGGTGAATATCATGTGCTCATTAGGTAAATAATTTCGAGAGATGATTCCTTAAATCCTAGTAAGAAACTGTGACCAGTCCATTTCAACCATGTGATGTAACGGAGACAGTTTTTCGTTAATGATATTGATAGATGGCTGATCTATATTGAAAATTATTTGAGCGTAGAAGTATAAAGTAAACTGAATCACAACCTAACGTTTAAGCGCTCACTATGATGATACACTAATATTTTTGGTCTATACTGCTCTTTGTTATGATGAATGTTAACTACTCAACAGGTTTATATAATCTTTATAAACGCTCACTTAAACTAACTTCATTTTATATAATTAATAATTTTTTTTATTCTTATCTATATTCATTTCACAGTCTCCATTGTCAACAAATGAAATGAAACAATTAGAACAGTTATATGAAACAGATGCACGTAAAGCCAGTTGTAAATCACTTAGTCGTGAATTAGCTCAATTAGCATATTATTTATTAGAAGCATATCATCCGAAACATCAATCAACTACAATTTGTCGAACAAATAATAATTCCATTAATCACTTAAATGATACTACTACTACTTATAATAATAATAGTAGTAATAATAATGATATAACCACTTCTACAATCAATAACAATTCTACACCGATAAAAAATCATAATCATGATAATAAAATTACAGATATTTATCCTATTTCATTATCATCGCATATTTATTCAGTTCTAATTGATTTAGCTGAGAAAACACATCAATTTGTATTGGCTAATCGATTAACTTAAAATGATCATTATTATTATTATTATTATTATTTCTGTTTTGTGGTTATTCTCTTTATTTTTTTTTTCTTAAAAAGAATTTCTACTTTGAATTATTATTCTATAATTTACAATTATAATCCAATAACAACAAATAATGATTTAAAGGTATCGTTTCTTTCTTTTTTTTTTAAATTTTATTTGTATATTCCATTCAACATATATATGATGATGTGTTGATCATGTATGTATCTAAGATATTTTTTTTGACTTTTGGTTACTAAGTCGACCAACTGTTGACAATTAATCATTTAATTATTGTAATCTGTATAATAATATACATTAACAATCTATTTAGTGAATGAATTATTTCACTTTAGTTGATGGTATTATTATAGAAATGTATTAAGCATTTGATTATTATTTCTTTAGTTTACAAAGTCTTAACCCCTCATCCTATACTTTATTGTATAATAATAATAATAATCAGTTTCATTCATATTTTCGTATATTTATATATACACTTGAATTTGTACATTCAGTTAGTCTATTATGTTCTTCAACAATTTGTTCTCTATACTTTAATTGAAAGTATTTTTTGTTATGTTATGTATATACATACTTGTATTATCTAGTTTGTTTTGTTTGTTTTTTTTTCGCCGTTGTGTATGTTTATGTTTTTTGATGGTTCCTTTTCTCTCCTTTTTTGGTTTTCATCATATTCAACTACTCTTTAGTTTCTTCTCTTTTTTTTTACCTGTTTTCTTATTGTTTTAAATGTCTATTGTTATTATCGTTTGTATTATTTATTACTCTTTAATAAGTTGGTCTTTATTCATAAAATACTATGTTAATCTACTGCTTTTTATAAGTTTACTTGAGTGAATTCACTTTTTCTCTCTCTTTCAATCAATATATGAATGTAATGTGTACATAATTGTATGTATGTGTGTAGTGATTTGATTATCATATTATTCTTTTTCATGATCATATCAATTCATTGATCATTCATATTAACTAACACAAATGTAACATTTCCAGACTACTTAATCTATTGTGCTATACAGTTTAGTTTGATTAATTATAATAGTTGTAGTAATCTGATCTGTTACTATTTTACTGATGAATATGAATACTGTTTAATTCTCAGTTTTATCTTCTTCTTTTTTGTCACTTCGACCTGTAAAATTTTCTTGATATATGCATATATCTGTATTTTGTTTGCTTTAGTAATTTCCCATTTCTTGTGAGCTTATAGAGAACTGTCATCAGAATTGATTACTTCAAGTGGTGTTCGTCAGAGCTGTCCACTCTCTCCATTCTTGTTTAACTTTGCCGTCGACGTACTTTTACAGATAACACTTTCATCGTCTAGATTTCCAGGGGTTGAACATCTGCCGGGAGATTCACTTTTTGACCTAGAATATGCTGATGACATAGTTTTATTTGGTGAAGACGCTGACAAAATGCAGAGTCTTCCGACCACTCTAAGCAACAATGCTAACATGTTCGGCATGCGATTTTCCCTCTCCAAACGCAAAATGTTGCTTCAGGATTGGGTTGCATTGACACCCGAACTAATGATAGGGAGTGAAGTAATCGAGCGTATCGATCGCTTGACATATCTCGGGAGTCTCAGCAGCTCTTGTGGTCTGGTGTGTGACGAAATCTCAGCACGCATACAGAAGACTTGACTAGCTTTTGCCAACTTGAGTCATTCATGGCGTAGGCGAGATATCCGTCTATCGAACAAAGGACGTGTTTACTGTGCAGCAGTTCGTTCCGTCCTACTTTATGGCAGTGAAACATGGCCGGTAAGAGTAGATGATATTCGTAAGTTACTAGTATTCGACCAAAGGTGTCTTCGAAACATTGCTCGTATATCCTGGTACCATCGTGTAAATAACGCAGTTGTTAGGAAACGGGTACTAGGTAAGGATGGCAAATCAATTGATGACGTAGTGAAACTTCATCAGTTGAGGTGACTGGGACACGTGTATGTATGTCCAACGACCGACTGCCTCGATGTGCTATGTTTTGTTGTATAGGAGTAGGTTGGAAGAAAGCTAGATGCTGCTGGACTAAAATATGGCACGAATCAGTGGAGTCACTGACAAGTGGACTGAGTCATGTTTGTAGATATGGACTATCTGTTGCTGGAATCGGCGAGTTGACAACTGCATCTCTGTGCTAATGTGGTATAACAACTCGAATTTATGTATGTACGTACGAAGTTCTACGTTGTTGCTAACCGACTGACCATTTCTTCTCACTGATAATAATAGTAATGTATATATATATAATGTTTTACTGTTTTATTTTCATCTTACGTCTTTTGTTATCGATGCATATATTACATAAGAGAGTTGAACAGGTAAAGAAATAAAAGGATACTCAATACACCTATATCCTTGTATTTCACTGCTTTATTATTTGCTTGTTTTTTTCTCTCGATCAAAATAAATGATATAAAACGTTATTTGGTCCAATTTGTTCATTTCTCGGTCAGGCATAAACAATTACTATTTCATAGATAGTAGTTTATAGATTGATGCGTTTATATACGTTAAATAAATTTTCTGTTTTATAAACAGAATGATCTTTAGATAATATTTTACTATGTGAACGATATGATAATACATAAAATAAATTATGCGAAGTTGCATTTTCTCAACAGTGTTTTAATCATGAAGCTTATATTCTTCTAAGACAACATCGTCAACACAAACTTCAGATGGAAGTAATTTATTAGAATTTATCTACATACTACCAACAACTTGTTCTGTCGACCTTGATTTTGACGAACTGTTGTTGAACCGTTTCTCAACAACTTGTGTTCAATGCGTGTCTATAACACTAATTCATAGTCAATCTGTCTCCCATTACTGTATAATTGTTTCTTGAGATGGTTTCTGCGAAAAATGCATGATTAGACTTTCACGATAGAAAAACAAATGAAATTTGCCATCGAATGGTTAATTACAAGTATAAGTACAAGAAAGTTTTCAATTAATAACAACTTTCGGATAAATATCAACATTTAAAGTTACTGGTCATGAGGTATGGTCTGTTCAACATGATTGGAAATGATACGTTTTCATTGATAAAAAATTACATTTTATGCGAGTTTTTATGTCGCTGTGATCGACCATTGAGTAGCAACCAACGTCATATTGAAACTTTATGTACGCGATTTCGAGTAACTTCAACCAGTGGCCTCATTACGAGATGGCTCTTTATGAGAATGATTTTATTGAAGGACGTTGATCGATCTTCAAGTAAATAGAATGTCTATTAATAGATAGAATTTAATGACACGATATGACTGAATAGCCACTGTTAATAATTTGAAATAATTAACCGAAACACTTGGACGGACCAAGATCAAAATAGGTTTTCTATCACTAATTAATGAATTAAGACGTGTCTATAGGATTTATTACTTATCTAGAATATCGTTGATAGAATCCAAACGACTAGACAAACATAACATGTCACGACTCAGTGATCAGTGAATACAAATATCTCAGTCTTAGAGGATCCTAGACTCAGTCCTAATAAATTAGACGCAATTTATCAGATCAGAACTGGTTGACACAGCTTAGAATCCTATAGGTAGCATCGTTTTGTTAGCGGTTGGAAGTGCATCTTACTGATGAGTACCGCCTAACATGAAACTTATGTCCAGCACTTGATTCGAATTATTCTCATCCGATTGATTGCTTGTGATTTGAATAACCGAGTATCGTACCACGAATTTAGCGACTACTAAAATCAGCCATCTTACTTTAGGCATTCTACAAAGGCATCTGATATTTCTAGTTCGATCATTTAATGCGAGGAAATGAAATTATATTCAGCTACCATAAATGAAATGATATTCCGCAGTCATTATTGACCGTAAAAATCTATTCATCCTCAACTGACACATGAATTTAGCCAGTTGTTATTTGGAAAACCATGATTTTCCAAAAAAAATTATATACACCATTATGTTTCATTCACCAGCTAATCTTCTTAGAGTGTTCATTGTTCACCATACAAAACCGATAGTTTATGAGTAAGGAAATTGTTAGATTAATCTATGGGTTATAGTCATAAAACTATGAATGTTTGCAATTTATTATTCAGTAGATGATAGTCATTTACAGATAAACTCTATTTGGTTATTCTATTCATAGTTGTCAACGTAAATATAGTCTATTGTATTAACGAGCTTAGCTTAGAAGAAAATCATTAATTCTCAGTAGGATAATTCGACATCACTGATAACGAATTCTTTTGATTTAGATAATTAAATGTTTTAGTATGTAAGCTAAAGGTAAAAATATTTTGTTTTGTACTACCCACACAACATACTTTAACAAAAATAATTGAAGGTATATGATAAAATATTAGTAATTGAGTTTCACATTTTCACATGTTTATCACAATTATCTATTCATGTTTTTAAACTTTATGCACGCCAATAAATAATAAGCCTAAACCCAAAGGTGTATGGGTAAGGAATTTTATCAGCTAAGTTCACGAGTCGACATAAGCTAGACTACCATTGAAATCTATCTCGTATTGGTATGGGATGCCTTAGCAATGCGCGTCCATGATCCTTCACGCGTGATTTGGACCCAGGATTTTTGGTTTGACGAGCGAATATTTAATTTCTAGACCACTGAGACGGCATCCAACGGTGTTATTGTCTAATTTCAATCGATTCATGTTAGACATTAAAACCGTCGGAATTTTACATATCCGTGAATTCGCCCAGCATCTGCTTCTCAATGATCAATATGTGTGAATTATCTAGCATTTCTACCCTCATTTACTGAGTGAATGCAGCATTTAAGTACACAATGTTCACTGAAGATTTCATTTTAAGCTACAACCTTCACTTGCTTTTTTCATCTGACAAGTTCAGATGTACTACAGTGTTGTGTTCACAGGATACATACGTATATGGCTTTAGATGAACAATATGAAGTCCTCAGTGAAAATTACACTTTTATATGCTGGACTGACACACTAAACGAAGGAACAAAATGCGCGAAAATATTAGATATCTCACCTTTATTGGACATTGATAAGTGATAGTAACCCTCATACCGATTCACTGTTTTTTTAAAATATTCATATGACAAGATAACTGTGTTTCAAAACTAAATTTATTATCACATTATAATCAGTCTAGTACAAGAACAGTTTAAAGAATTCGATATCTGTAGTGAAGGACAGAGTTGGTTGGAGAATGCTGGTCGGCGGCCTACGCTCCACTTGGAGTAACAGGCGTAAATAAGTAATCAATATTTGTTTAATGACAGAGTATTACTATTATTTTTGTATTAAAGTCTGCTAGTTAGTTATTTACAAATGCAAATATGAAATAAATATTCGATAGATAGTTAGAATGATTTAAATTGTCTGTACTAACTACTTACAAATATGGGTTAGCTAACTGTGATTCATATATTTGTAAATACAGAAAGAAACGTCTATGCCGTGTAAAATGAAAGTAATTTATGTCTACCATTCGTGTCAATACAGAGAATTCTCAATCTCGAGACAAATGTCAACTATTTTATCAGTTACTCTAAAGAGGAACTTTTTCCGTCTTTCGTTTACCGTATGATTGATTAATGGTAATTTTTTCTTCATACGTTGATGCATGATGATAAATAATCTCATACAAATATGCAGATGAAACGACCAGTCTGATGTTTTGATTATTAATAAATAATTTTGTAAACTACAGTTCATATTAGTATAGATTGAAAATTAATACTTACCTGTTCAAAATGTTTGTAAACATCATACAGAAGAACCACTAAGTAAAATCCCGTTTCACGGTTTACAATTTCATTCAAAGTCAGTGACGATACATTCAATAGTATACGCATATTATGACGTTAGGAGTGAAATGCTCTCGACATACAAAGCTGGTGTGAACTATGATAAAATTTTGTTATTACGAGAGCTATCTTCGTAAATTGTCCATAGCTGTTCCAAGCATGATTTGAAAGTTTAAAGAATTGCAAAAACTGAGACAGTAGGATAGGAGTTTTACTACAGGTTAGGGTAATAGAAATTCTTGCTGTCATTCGATTCATATCCACAGACAAAGTTTAATAGAGAAATAAGTTTTCATCGTCGGTTTATCACGTTTAATCAACATCAAGTCCATCCAGAAGACTAATATCCAAATTAAGTTCAACCACTGTTGAAAAGAAAAATTATTTCTGATCATTGTTTTCATTCAGATCCTTGTCATTTAACTAAATATATCCATCGCTTATCTGGAACACATTTCCAGGTTTTCTTGACTACGTCCATAACCACCTTACTAGTCCTCGCCAAATTATTGTCTTTCCTCTCATATCACTTTTAATACAATAATAACCAGTGACTTCATTTTTATCACCATTGATTTCATTGAACGGAAAGGGATCACGTAAACTTCAAAATGAGATGAATAAACTTGTTTAATTTTAAGAATAAAAGAAAATTGCCGATTTGATGATGATCTTCCGAAATGCTAATGGACAATGCTCTTATCCCTAACATGGGAATCTGTGACACAGTACAAAGAGAGAAGAACAATAGGTGTGTGTCTTTGAGATCATATGGATTGACTGTAGTGCGAACATGCAGTTAATTTAATGTCGGTTGTTTATTCACTCTGAAGAAGTATCTTAGGCTAAGTCACGAAATCTCAGAAATACAATTTTTGTACTCATTGACATATATAAAAAAATATAGTCATTATTAACTTTCTACCCAATACTTAATTTATTTGAAACTATCAAGTGCAACCATAGTATGGGTACTTATAATTTCTCATCAGGTCCTACAATTATATATCCAAATTAATTAGTCCAAAAACTGGTCAAGTTTAAGAAAATGTACATCATTTAAAATTTTAACATACGAATTAAGGATTGTTTGTCATATCAAATCACATCCTTAATGTTAGGTAATTGATATGAAGTTTTAACTCGAATCAGTTCATACATTAAATGATATTGTGATCGAGAAATGATCAGAATAAATATGGTTAACATGAGGTGAGTGAGAGAAGGAGATAATAATGTAATTACAAATCAGAGATTACGTAATTTGTCAGTCAATCAGTTAGTCAGTTAGCTACAACGTAGGACCAGGCACATATATGCATCGGACCTAGTTGCCATACTTCATTAACACAAGATGAACACCAAATTCATAAAAGTATTTAATTCAGAGGTTCGTAGAAAGAAAGATATGAAGCGATTTTAATCTCTTAGTTTAAGGGAAGACAAAGAGAGTGTATACACCTACGCCATTGTGACCGATGCTGAGAGTCTCCAACCATTGGTTACGATAGACACGCGGACCCCAACCAAGTAATCTGCATCTCCTAACATGGCTCAAACTAGAAGTTAATGACTTCATGCACTGATGCCACGTTTTGGTTTGGCCGCCTCTAACTTTCTTCCAACCATCTCCAACACCAATCAGCATTGCACGTCGTTATAATCGGTGTTCAGGCATACGTAATATGTAGAATAATATGAATTAGGTACAAATTAGTGGATAGTGGTAGATGCTGAATAAATTTCTCAAAAAGATGTGCAGATAATGAACTAGATCAACTCATGAATTCAACTAGAATTTTTAAAAATGCCAGTAATAACTAAATGATTTAAGTGCAACAATTAAATAACTATACGGTATCCTAATTTCTAATTGTATAAACTGGAAAATACAGCTGTAACTAAGTGACTAATTGAATATGTATGTGAAAATCTAAGTTACTGGTGTATATGAAAATATTCAGTCAAAATAGTACGATTGACTTACTTATCTGATGGCATATGATTATGTTATCATAAAAAGGAAGGTCATATTATAAATAATATTCATCTGAGATGATAACAAATGATGATAATGCTATGACATATATTGGCTGAAATTTAAGTTGAAGGCTAGTAGAAGTCTAAAGGTCATCAGTTCAATTCACTGAATTCATCTGTGTTGACTAACTAAGCATCACATACCAATGCAAAGCAGTCGATTTATAATGGCTCTCTAGTTAATGGCATTTGATATGAAAGTAACATTTTCTATAGCTTATTAAATTTTACCACATTTGATTGATTTTACTCTACTGGTGATAAAATGGGGATTGGTATTGGAGAATGCAAAAATTCAAGTTTAACTCTTACATTACAATTACTATGGGAACAAAATATTTTTGGTCAGTTAAACAATCGTAGCAACTATTACCTTGTTCTAAATAAAAATAATATATTTGTAATATCCCAATGAGTAGAAAATTGGATTTTCTGACGTTTCGTGACTTAGTGTAAGTCACTTCTTCAGAGAACAAATAACCTTGTTCATACAAAATTGAATGAATAATGTAACACAATTTCACCATACCTCAAGTAGTTTTGGTATAAAATGAATATTTTAAGCATAACCAATAGTAAAATATTGTTAATAAAGGTGAGAGTGTGTTCGACTACTCCATAACATTTGTGGGGGGGGGGACTGGAGGGGAACTATTTTCTGAGAAGGACATTTCCAAAGTAACTAGGATAATCTTAATGGCCTCTGTTAGTTTACAACATGACTACAGGGAGACAGTTGTTTGCGATTATGTTGGACAGAATTAAAGCATGATCCATTTCATATATACAGAACGATTTAGCAAATAAACCTCAAACAAAAATTGGCTTGCTTTTGGTACTATCCACTAGTACAAGCATATAAACGTCACTCCAATACATACTTGATAATAGCGTACTGATATATACGAACATATCGTTCCTACTTACAAACTGTAAAAAATCCGTTTTGGAGTCTGATCAATGTTGTTTCACGAAACCAAATTATGATTATGATGGAATATTGTCACTAATATTACAGACTACTTATAAGCAGTACAGAATCACAAAATAAAATTATCTGAGGTTTAACGATATTTAATCTGGGGAATCCAAGCTTACTTTTACTTGACAAATATATTATGTAATATGCATTCCTTTACCAATAAAAACTTATCATTAGGCAAAACATAAACACATCCATAACATTTTTGCATTGTTCATTCTATCAGTTTAGAATAAAGTATATGTCACATTTCTCATCACTATACGTACATACACACACATACAAATTTACATACATGTCGCATATAAATCATCTTGACCTGAATGATATGAAATTGACTTGTTCAGACCTGTTCTTGAATGATCGCACCTAATATTCTTGCTTTTTCTATTTTGTACTACTTAAACCTGAGTTAATTTTAATTTGGTTATTTATTCTCTGAAGAAGTGACTTATAGTGAATTACGAAACGTCAGCAAATCTAATTATTCTACACATTGGGGTATTACATATTATTTTTATTTGCATTATTTACATTTTCTAAAGTACAGATTACATAAACATTGTGTAGGAAAGAAATTTCCTACAATTTATCTGAATAGTAAATATGAGTAAAGCAAGCACAGCAAATAAGGCAGGTTAATGTAAAAATTTACTTAATTCGTTAATTTTTTTTCAGCTATTCACACCTTCAATACAGTAGCCATATTTATTTACAACCAAGGTGTGTACTTTGTAACACATTATCAAATATTTTGACAGTTGGAATTCGAGTTGATCTAAGACAGACGACCATTGAGAACCTGGGAGCACTATAAACCCCTATAACATCATTGGACGAGACCGCTAAACAATTCACATACACCACTTCGCACGCGAAATTTGGACAAAAGACTGTTAGTCTAACTTCATTCACGACGATTTTGTATTGGTTTTCTCTAGATATCTATCTTTCATCCGACACGTTTGTACTCCACTGGTTACGGCATCTCAATAGAAATCCAAGGATTACATCTTGAATCTAGTCAGTAGTCAGCAAATGATTGTTATCAGTGTAGTGATTTGTAACGATTGCGATATTTTTGCAGTCTAAATCATGAAACAAAAAACAATAATAAATATTAAAGAATCTTAGAAGTGTTCTAAGTCGTTACATATTTCTACATTAACTGATATGAAAATTACAGAAGAAAAACTTAAAACACATTGATACATTTTTTAAGAAAATGAAAATGAAAACCAATAAAAAATAACAAAGTAAAAGAAGTAAAACTTACGAAATGACGCAAAAATGGAGACAACGGAAGTTCTAATTTAGGGTATACGATAAGATCCAATTCAATTAAACAGCAAATCATAAGTTGATTGATAAATGAATACTGTAGTGATGTTAACGTTTAAAAATAAAACCGAAAGACCTGAAACTTAAGGTTTAGATTTTTAATGAATACGGTTGAGGATTGCCAAGTTTGAATGAAACAACTGTCAAAGTTATTCGCATTTTTCAGTGGTACCTTAAATGAACTAAATTTGAAATGATTACTTACTTACGCCTGTTACTCACAATGAAGCATAGGCCGCCGATCAGCATTCTCCAACCCAATCTGTCCTACTCTGTCTTCCTTTCCAGATCAATCCAATTTTTGTTCATTTTCCGTGTATCTGGATTCATTTTTTGATGTAATGTGTTCTTTGGTCCTCCTCTTTTCCTTTGGACTTGAGGATTCCAAGTGAGCGTTTGACTTGTGACACAGTTCGGTGCTTTACTCAGTGTGTGTCCCATCAACTTCCAGCACTTCTTCCTAATATCTTCCTCCACTGGGATCTGGTTTGTTCTCTCCCACAGTACGTTGTTGCTAATAGTGTCTGGCCAACGGATCCGAAGTATTTTGCATAGACAACTGTTAATAAACACTTGTATCTTCTGCATGATAGCTTTCGTCTCCACCCCATGCAGTAGAACTGTCTTGACATTTGTATTGAAAATATTGACCCTGGTGTTGGTTGACAACTGTTTTGAGTTCCAGATGTTTTTCAGTTGTAAATATGCTGCTCTTACTTTTCCGATCCGCGCCTTCACATCTGTATCAGATCCACCATGTTCACCAATGATGGTGCCCAAATATGTAAAGGTTTTTACACCTTGCAAATCTTCTCCGTGAAGTGTGATTCGATTGTTGCATGCTGTGTTGTATCGGAGAATATTGCTTTCGCCCTTGTGTGTGTTGAGACCTACTGTTGCTGAGGCTGCTGCTATACTGGACGTCCTCTCCTGCATTTGTTGTTGCGTGTGAAGCATCGATCACAAAATAACCAACGATGAGTTAATTCAGTGTAATTACAAATAGAAATTATTCCATATTTTCATACAATGATTGTCTACTGATATAGAGTGTTGGTTTTTGTTAAGAAACTTATAGCTTGATATTGAATAGGCTTTTGGAAAATTTTATTTTTGTCACATTAGGAGATCAGTTTTTCTAGCATTTAATGGAATTCCAATCTATTTGGTCTTTTTGATGAATTTGTATGGAATAAAAGCAGTGTACAAAAAGTGCTGAGTAACTTCATTCAGTGTTGTTTTAATGGAATCTTCCGATTGTTATTTAGTGCTGCAATTGATCAGCCTCTTTTTGTAATATGTGCATTCTGTGCAGATTGCCTCTATATAGCCTCAAGTTACAAGTTCATTTTAAGCATAGATGGATAGTGGTTAGCAGTGGAATCCACAACGCGCGTTTTATCCTATTTGAGACTCGTCAGCTGTATGTACATGTATGCATATATGCCAAAAAGAGACTTATCAACTGCAGTCCTAAACATCAATGGAAAGTTTCAAATAAAACATTAGCAAGTGAATTAAACTTCACCCCATTGCTTAAGCATATGGCTATCAGTGCTCAGTAGCTAAGTGGATAACGCGATAGTATTTTAAGCGAACGGTAGTACGTTCGAATTCTGGAGTAAACATCAACTCTAGATTGCAGGTCCATCCATCTGACGAGTTCTAAAAAGAAAGAAACGCCCGTCCTCGGTCCCACTGCTAACCATTACTCATCTTTGTGTACAAATTGATAGTTTGATGACTGGTAGTACTTACTGTAATAAAGATTATAATAGCTTGTATATCATTTACATATTATTGATGTAAAGCAGGTTACAGCAGTTTACAACCGGTTATTGTTTTAAGTATGGAAACATATTTCACCCAGCAAAACGGAAAAACCTCAATTATTTATGTGTGAAAATATTGTAACTACTAAAAAATATATATTAATAGTTAGATATTTTAATGAGAGAAAACTGAATTGATATATGATACCTAATCAGTGATAAAGGAAACAAATCTGAAGTTTTAAGAAATTTCTATACAAAGAAGGAATTTGAGCCGACAGCCATATATATACATATGTACATCTCTTACTACGTAATACTTCGCTGACTAGTATTTTAAGAATCTCATGTTTTATCACGCTATTGTTCCTATAACTACTACTACTACATCTGCAATTTTATTAATAATCTGTATGTCCCTCATACACTTGATTGAACTCCATTGATTATGGGTTCTCATCAGAATTCTGGGGATTGAATCTTGGGTCCAGTCGAATGTCAGACAGTTATCCATCGCAGGCAGTGGAAAATATTTACGCAGTACTGTGAACTAGCTTTAGTTAAACACTAACGCCATTGCGTTCCGACCCCGTAACCTATAAGTTAAGTGTTTATGCTTATCACCGTAGGTTCTGGATTCGATCCCCTGAGGCGAGGTTGTGAAAATACACTACTGAACAGTCCCATACTAGAACGAAATAGATGCCTAATGCCTCCTGATTTCAAATAATAGTCTAGCCAAAATCAGTTCGTCATCATTGACGGCCTGCTTGAATATATGGGCTACCTGTTCCTCTGATCTAGATATTTCATAAAGTTATCTGATTTGTTGTTTGTTTTAGCACATCATTATGTCTACAATCAGCGATATCATGGTGGCTAGAAATATGCATTGAAACGAATGAACATTAATCAAATGTGGATTACCGAAATATTTCATGTATCCATATATATATTATTGTATGTTAAAGTTCAATGAAAACCAAATTGAAACTATTATTGTATATTTAGAATGCGTTGTACTAATTAACAACACTGAAATTTTTAATACACTAAAAAGTACACAAAGATCTAACAATGTTGAAACAATGATAAGGAATTATCATAATGATCACTACTGTATAGTAACATAATAAGATTTGCGAGCGATTCCGGATTATGCAATAAAAAATAAGATATTTTTATTGATCATTACAACTTTTAGTGTCATCTAAGCCTAAAATAAAGCATTTTTATCCGACCAACTCTAACCCGGACAATTCTTTACAGTTCCTATTCATCTTTTTTTCATATCTGTTTCTATTTCCTTACGTTGTGTGTTCTTTGACCTTCCTCTTTTTCGCTGATCTTCACGATTCCAAGTTACGGCCTGCCTCACGATGCAATCTGATGATTTCTTTCAACGTCTTTTCCTATTTTCCTCTTCAAATGGAAACTGGTTTGTTCTCTCGCAAAGAAGACTGTTGCTGATGGTATCCGACCAATGGATGTTGAGTATCTTGTGTAGACAACTATTTGTAAATACTTGTATCTTCTTGATGATAGTTGTACTATTTCTCCCCGTTTCAGTTCCGTACATTAGAACTGTCTTGACATTGATATTGAGGATTCTACATTTGATATTTGTTGACAGTTATTTCGAGTTTTATATATTCTTGAATTATAGGAATGCGGCCCTTGCTTTGCCAATTCTTGCCTTTACATCTGTATCAGGTTCTCCCTGTTCATTAATGATCTTTATCAACCAATATGACAAATGTTTTGTTAAAAATATTTCCATTCACTTCGATTCAATTATTTTCATATTTTGTTTAATTTAATATTCATAATAGCTGACAGTATAACAGAGACATTTTAATTAAACATATTGTAGGAAATTAAGTTATTCAGCCAAAACGTTACACATTTATTTAACAGTAATCTAGTCTGAAATTTTTGTAATATCGATTGGCGGTAACCCATATGTATATATATATCAAATATTATTTGTCGAACGTGATTTCTTGGATATTCTAGATAGGGGAAATACACACCAATATTGTAAATTTCACCGCAATACATTATAAACGTATTATTTATAACTAATCTATATTGTAAATTAATAAAATCTTATTCCAAAACCTCAGTAAATGTTTGCAGATTAGATTATTGACATAGAATTATCTTTGTATGCCTTTTTTCAGAAACTAGTAAGCTTTTAATCTCTTAATAATGAAGATATAGATGTTGTCGGAACTTATCATCAGGAACTGATTTTATCTCATTTAGTTCAAGTTTAGAACCATAGGAAATTTTTAATCAGCTTATAGGAATACATATACATATATTGGTATTCAGGTCAATTCATTTGGTACAACATTTTTACCTACTGGGAACTTATTCATTGACATTTAAAACAAAATGAAATTAATTTAATAATCTAACATACAGGATTTACAATGATGTTAGTGAATGCTTAAATAAGTTCTGAAATTGTTTTTTTGAAATCATTTAAGGACACTTTAGTGGTCTTTGTGTATCCGACTGCAATTCAATCGTTTGCTGAATGTTATCGAAACATCCATGGAGCCAATTCTCGTATAGAATGATCATTTTAACTCACGTTAGTGAATAACGAAATAAAAACAAGTCAAATATAAGAATGAATTACGAATATGTATACTTTAATGTATACTACAATCAGAGAAACGAATTGAAGAAAACGAAGAAATAGCGAATCAAAATGAATCGCAGAAGACAAGTGAATGAACTCGATTTAATCAAGTGTTAATCGACACTCATAGTCAAACAAAAATAAGTTACAGACACTATGACTAAGGTAATTAATTAGCACACATGCGATCATAAAAAAACAGTTAGGGTTAATAAGCGTATGAGTGATAGGGTTAAAATGTGGCATGAGAATTATGAATAGACTATTTTGTCCAGAAGCTAGAATAGCCTGTGTCAGCCTGACATAGCGCCAGTGCCACATGAAGAAGATATTATTGTGTAATGAAGTAACCGAAAACGGATTGGTGTCCTGTCTCAAAGTGATGGTACTGTTAAATGCCTTTGATCCACTTGACTTTAGACATTTTTTGAATATATTTTTTGAATCGAACGTAGACTCATTTTCTGTTTTATCAATCTAACTTCTATCCAGATGCTTCGGTAATACATCATTCAACTTAGATCTTACCATTAATGGTAAGGTGTTGTCCAAGCTACATATAGTAGTGGGGTTAGGACTTAGGTACTCTTAAAATTTTGCATTCACAGAACAGGTCTCCGAACAGACCTCCATGTCCCAGCGTTTTATGGGTTACATAATTCGTAACTCTTGTAACGACGAGTCACGCATCCTGATGTATAAAGTATGTGTTAAACTACCCCTAAAATACTGCTCATTTATTCTTAGTAATGTTAGCGTAAAGGATAAATTAGGGTTGGAATCCATTCAGGGACAATTTATATTTTGCATTCTTGGGACTAAATGTACCTCAAATTACAAGTACAGATGTAATAAACTTGGACTGGATTCTATATGAAAGTGGAGACTAATTATTTTCCCGAAACTACTTGACAAACTGTCCTTTACATCCAGTGATGTAATTCAATATACAGAAACTCCTAGTTACAGCATCTATCACTCCTTGTCATTAGTGAGACAAACATATTTTACATCATCCATCTATATGAATTAATTTACCACTAAGTTTTCTAGACTCTTGAATAGTTTACCACAATCTATCAGTGAGATAAAATCACTCCCATCCTTTGTTCGCTTTATGGGTTCTTACTTTTCCTCTGAAAATGCATTAAATGTTCTAGTACCTGTAAGTGTATCTTATTCCACAAGTGAGGTCATATGAACTTTAACTGTTTAGCTATTTTTATTACTGAATCTACTTGATAAACCTACCTACCAGCTGTTACTTTGCATTTAAACCGTCCCTGGACACCTTAATTAATTTGAATAATATCTAACATCAATAGTGTATCATAAAATAACCTAACATATGTATTATGGTAACCTGACTAACCTAATGTAATAATTATTGTCATTTTTGTTCTGTGCTCTTTGATTCCGTTTTATTTTCTCTACTTGCAGATGGTTATAATCAATTCGTTATAGCACAAGAAATGATCTTAAATTCACCATTCATTAATAGTTCCCAAATGATCCTTTCCATTAATGTAATACATGTGAAAAATGTACTATCTAAATTTTTTTTGAAACTAGACAATTAAAAGCAGTCTTATATCACGTATCTGTTTTCTACATTTAATATTACTGTCTATAGCAAGCAGATCATACCTGTAAACTGTCATAAATTCTGTGATTATTATTCTTAAAATAATATTATATTATTATTAACTCATACCTATTAACCGTTATAGAGGAGCATAAACCATTCACCAACACTATTAAAATTACTAGCTGTCTTAAAACCGAGTAAAAGAGTAAAGTTAGATATAGGGTCGATAATCTCATTCAATACAAAAAAACCTCTATAATATTTAATTGATAAAATAAAGTGATTCAATATATATTTTATATGTAATAAATATGATATGACTGATAAGTCCTGGGTTCGGATCTCGCGGAAGAGAGGCGGAATCGTGGATGCGCACTACTGAAGAGTGCCATACGATGACGAAACGGCTGTCCAATGCTTCCAGGTTTTCCATGGTAGAAAAACAAACAAAAAATTATGATCGAATAAATCAATTTTATTGTTCTTATTATTAAAAAACATTTTGTTGTTGTTGTTGTTTTTGTTTTTCTCTTTTTTTTCTTTTATAAAATAAAAATGATTGATAAACAGATGTTATTATTATTATTTTTTTTATTGAACAAAAGAAGAAGAATAAAAAAAGAGAAAATCATAATGAATTTGATTGTAATTTTCTTTATTGTTAATTAAGTCGCTTTTCTCTTTTTCCTTTTTTCTTCTTCTTTCATATTTTTCTTGTTTTAATAACTGATATTAACTCTACTTTATAGAAAATCGAAAGGAAATATAAATCAATAAAATAGAATAAATTCAAAAATGGATAATAGTAATGGAATCTAGGATATGCATTTCGTTCTATTAGGGAATCGTCAGCCGAATATCACTACATCCCAGAGTGATTATCAATTTTGGGGATGGAGGGAAATTCGGCTGACGTGTCTTAAATAGGACGAAAAGTGCGTCTTGGATATCACTGTTAAACACTATTCATTTTTGCTTATAATGCTTGTGAATTATGACAATATCGAAGCAATAAGCAATGTCATTAAGAGACTTATCAATTGCAGTCCTAAACATCAATGGAGAAACACAAGCAAACAACACAAAGTTGAATAAATTTTTACTTACTTACTTACTTACTTACTTGCTTACTTACATACTTCCAGTTGTTATTTATCCTTTTCATATCTGCTTCTATTTCTGGACGTGATGTATTCTTTAACCTTCCTCTTTTCCGCTTCCCTTTCAGGATTCCTTAAATAAGTTCAATATAGTAAAATTACATTTATTTATTGATAGTTAATGTTAATGTTAAATTATATAATGAATATTTTGGCATTAATTATTGTCCTATTACTAATCGATAGGATAGATACTAAAATAACGTTGTAATATGTTATTAATAGTGTATTTTACTTTGTCCATTCTTTAAGCTTGTATGAATTGATTCCCAGTTTAGAGTAGTTTATGTACAGCTGCTCAAAGAATGAATTTAAGTAAAATGACGTCAAATTTAAGGGAAACGTGTCTTTAACTTCAAAAGTATTTTTTTTATCTTAGTGGTTTCAAACAATCACTACGTCCAATATTGTAATGTATGTAACTAATGACAGCCTACTAGCATTTAGTCTGGAATTTAGCCTATTATTTCAATCGGATGTAATAATTAGTGAAATGAGACAATGATTTTGTAAGGTATTATGTTGCTGAACAGTATGTTGACTCAATATTCAAACTGAGATTTCTGTTGTTTTTTAAACTTTTTCACCAGTTGCATTTAAAAATTATTTCATTATATAAATCGAATTGAATTACAATTAATCCATTTTTATTATTGTCATTGCAGGAGCTCCATGGAAATTGTTGGATGCTACTGAGATCGCAAACTAACCTAAATTAGATAACCATTGAAAACCAAAAGGCATTGAACAGATATCGCATCCTAGTATAGAACTTCTCAACAGCGATGAACTACGGCAACACTGGGGGTTGAACTTAGGAATTCAAAGTCTTGCGGCCAGCCGCTTACCTTTAGATGTTTACATTGTGAAACAAAACAGTTATTTATGGCCTCCTGGTTTTTAATGGTTGTCTAATCTATTCCTATGCGTGATCTCAATAAACTATATTATTCCTAGCTGGTGAAAAGTACCGTAACTTTGAACGGAACGTGAAAAGAGAATAACTGATAGGTGACTTGATACAAAGAAACCTTTGAGCATGAATGACACACAAAGATTTATTTCACCTCTTATTTATTCGATAAACCTTTATAATCAAATACACTCGTTTATGAATATATCTTACTGGAATTTTACATTTTAGTCCATAAATATCATACATAATAGAAAGCATGGTAGGGCAATATGGGTTCTACACTGAATAAACCTAAGCGAATGCTTCTTGTTATAATCAAGAAATATAACATTGAATAGATAAACGACTTCACCTATGACCTCTTACTAAAACAAATAACTTCAGTTACTATTTTAAAGTATATGAGTACTACATAATTTAAGGATATTCCATTTTAAACTAGAATCTAATTCGGATAGTGCAATAAGAAGACGTAGATTATCAGAACTATGTGATAGATTAGTGCAAAAGATTCTCATTTAATTATTCAGAAAATTTTTATATAAACATGAAAGGCCGATTAGACAAAAGGCAATTTGAATTATCGATTGGATAATTTAGTAAAGGTTTGGATTTAGTAGCTTGGTGGATAATGGATATAAGAAATATTGCCGAATTCGGCCTAGTAACAAAGTTAATTTCAGTATGTATTGGTTATAAGAAAATTAGCCTTTGAACAATCCATTATGTTAGTCGATCTATAAAATAATTTATTTTAGTTTATAATAAAAAGGACAATTGAAAAGTGTCATTACACGTATATGGAGATAGAGATGAATTTCGTTAATAATAATATGAATCAGTTTTTATTGTCACAAGGCAAGCCATCACTTAGAATCCTCACGATCAAAGGAGAAGAGAAAGACCATAGAACATAGTAAGGCCGAGAAATGGAGACAGACATGAGAAAAATGAACAAGAATTTGATAGAACTAGAAAGGAATGCAGAGTGGGTTGGAGAATGCTAGTCGGCGGCCTATACTACGCTGGGAGTAACAGGTGTAAGTAAGTAAGTAAGTATTTTTTCATTTCGTTTATAGTCTCATACAATGGGAGAATGAGACGAATAAATTCCTTCCATATCATTTCACTGAAATCATTTATTTTCATACTGCAAATATGAGTGTTTATAATATTGTTGTATTTGATGAGTTAAAATACTGAAACTAGACGTCTCAAACTGATTGACTGATTCTAGGAATAAACGATTGACTGTCTTGGTGCATCATAAGTAGGAATAAAATAGAGTCTTAATACAATGAAAGAGACCTGTTCCACGTCTTTTCTAATGACATGGTGGATCTCTATTATTGTACCTAGAGAAGCATCCATCTCTTAAAAGTAAATGTAAAGTAAATTCTCGAGAATTTTCTAGGAAGCTTTCAATAGCGAAAATCAGAATCGCTCATCATGACAATCTCAAACTGGTATATGTGAACGAAGAATAAATAGGTGGTAACAGCTAGAAATTATTTATGGATCATTGCATAATGCCTAAGTAACTAGATTTTATATATATAGGGTCAGTTATTACTTTGAACCCATACAGCTTATTCTAGCTTGCAAACAGGTTAATTTATTCATTCATCTTGAGTCACTTTTTAACCTTGTTAATTATTCACTTGTCAAATGACTATTATTATGTAAGCGTACTTGTGTGCATTTCTTATCTTATTCATCACATGTCTGTAGCTTATTTTTGTTTGACTATAAATATCGATTCACGCTTGATTAAATTGTGTTGGCTCACTCACATTCTCCATTGGGCGTCATTTTGTTTTGCCTTGCTCTCCGATCAAACATTGTACAAATATACGTATTCAAAACTTCATTATCGTATTTGACTTATTTGATCCCGTTATTCACCAACGCGATTCAAGTCCATGGTTATACATGATGATTGGTGATAAGTATATTTCGATAGCGATCATTCGATAACGATCATTCGTCCGATCTAATTCTAGTCAGATAAAGAGCCACAAAATTTATATTCGTTTTACCACAAGCTTTCATTTTGCCCATTAACTACCGTTATACGATTTAATATTGTTAATTTATTTTCAGTCTATTAATTACTGTCTTTTATGCTAACAGCCACTTTTATCTTGATCTTGTACACTTATTGTTCTTCATTTTAAGCTGTGATGCAGTCTGCTATGCTTATATATATATCCTTGATAAAAAGTATTAGGATTTGGTTTGTCGGTTCGTAGTTTTTCCAAAATAATTCAAGAACATTACATGTATCGGCTGAGAAAAGGCGGAAACATGGTCTTAATCTCTCGTAAGTTTTTCTTTCTTCTTCATACTTTTATTCTTTCACAGCCACCAGTTTCCTCTTGTATCTTCTCCATTGACTTTTAATCCTGACTGGTTTATTTCTGTTTTGATGATCCTCTTGATTACATTTCATCTCAAGTGCAACATTTTATGTTATCACATTGAACCTTCCTTTCTAAATTATAATTTTATTTACCTATCTCTATAATGAATATTCAAGCCCTTAATAATAAAACTATTATTAGTTTCATTAATTTTTGTATTGAATCGTTTCATTCATGTTTACGACTTCTTATTGACAATACAAAAATAAATTAAAATTCATCCCATTATACCAGCTAATGGCTAATTGAATTCAGTAGCTAAGTGGATAACTTGATATAGTTTGAAAAGAACATTACTGAGTTCAAGTTCTGGAATGAACATTAACTCTGAGATTCAGGTATATCTAACTGATAAATCTAAAATAGGACGAAATGCTTATAAATAACGTTTTAGTACCTTCGTTTATTCTACCTCACTGTTATCATGTCTAACAGAATGTATATATATATATATATATATATATATATATATATATATATATATATATATATATGTTTTGGATTGTAAAGCTTTGAAAATGAATTCGTCAAAATGAAAACCTTTTCAGTAAATCAATCTTTCTTGTAATCAATCTATAAATTATATTATAAACTACGGAAATCCGGATACAATATATTTTTTGGGACTTAATTTCATACATCGATTCATCAATGCTTATTTAATACAATTAACTAACATTTACACTATAGGTTAATTCTTTTTTATTTTAATAAAGAGTGATTTTATGAATGATTACCTATTATTTTATATCAAGTGGAAAACACCTACTTATAATAGTAATAATAGTAGTAGTAATGGTAGTAGTAACAATAGTAATAATAATAGTAAAACACCCGGATTGTATGATCGGTCATTATGATAGTTTTTGGTATTTTTTTTTCTTTCTTTGTTGTTGTTGTTACTAAATAAATGTTCGAATAATTATTTACTTTATATTCGGTTCACTAACCTTTTTGTTTTATTCAAATGAATAAATTACTTTACAGTCGAATTGAAATGTTATAGTAACAAGATTAGATTTTGGATTTTAATAGATAAAAGAAAGAAATCACACACACACACATAGAGCGAGAGAGACAGAGGGGGGTGAAATATATAAGTGTAGAACATTCATTTTAAATTGTACAATTATAAATGAAAAATTAATTGTCCTAATGAATGGTCAAGTTTAAGTCAATTAAAACTATTCCATAAAAGTTTAAGATTGTTTGTAGAGTAAAATAATTTTTAAAAAATTCTTAGTATTGAAATATCAGTCAGCTAAAACGTAGGACCAGGCACATATATAAATCGGTCCAAGTTGCCATACGCCATGAACATTGAATTCATAGAAGTAGTTAATTCAATGGTGGTAATATATAAAAAGAAAGATTGTGTCAATGGATATAGTATAGAAAGAAAGATATAAAGTAGCTTTAGTCTCATAGTTAAAGGGAAGATAGAGAGTGTATTCACCTACGCCAAATCGATCAAAATGGCGTGTTGAAATGACTTGTATTCTGTGTTAAGTTGAATAAATCCACACGTGAAATAAAATTATAAGGTTACAATAATCAGTATAAATATAAAAAAAACATAGAGTGAGAAAAATAATAATTCAATAACAAATCAGATCAAATATTTGATCGAAGACAATATGAGGTATATAACAAGGAATACAATGAACAGCTTGGAACCAATTAGACGATTTGGACTTTGCAGATGACCTAGCCCTCTTATTCAATACAAATGAACAAATACAGATAAAAACAATCAGTGTAGCATCAGTCTCTGTATCAGTAGGCCTCAACATACATAAGGAGAAAACCATGGGACTCAAATACAACATGGAGAACAGCAATCCAATCACTCTTGATGGAAAAACTCTGGAAGATGTAGAATCTTTCATATACCTGAGAAGCATCATCGATGAACAAAGAGGGTCAGATGCAGATGTAAAGTCGAGGATTGGCAAAGCAAGGGCCGCATTTCTACAATTGAAGAATATATGCAACTCAAAACAACTGTTAACAAATATCAAAGTGAGAATCTTCAATACGAATGTCAAGACAGTTAGTTCTTCCGTACGGAACTGAAACGGGGAGAACTATTACAACCATCATCAAGAAGGTACAAGTATTTACAAATAGTTGTCTACACAAGATATTCAACATCCATTGGTCAGACACCATCAGCAAGAGTATTCTGTGAGAGAGAACAAAAAAGTTTCCATTTGAAAAAGAAATTATGAAAATATGTTTGAAGTGGATAGGACATACATTGAGGAAATCACCAAACTGCATCACGAGGCAAGACATAACTTGGAATCGTGAAGATCAGCGAAAAAGAGGAAGGCCAAAGAACGCATTACGTTGGGAATTGGAAGCACATATGAAAAGGATGAATAAGAACTGGAAAGAACTGGAAAGGATTGCCCTGAACAGAGTTGGATGAAGAGTGCTGGTGAGCGGCCTATGTTCCTTCACGAGGAGTAACAGGCCTAAGTAAGTAAGTACTATGAGGTATATAATGGCCAGATCAAAATTGTGGGCTACTTATTCTTCAAATGTACACATATTGCTATAAAAAATTTCTATTTAAACTCATTTGAACCGAATAATAATGAGACAAGGCTTTCTGTTCACATACGGTATTATGATAGGTTTGCAATTTATAACGATGTTAAATATTTAGAATCTAAAATCAAAACACTGCTCTAAATAGCCTCTTCTGTTATTTATCTATCGTCTGAAAAAATAATGAGAAATGAATTAATTGAGTTTGATAGATGGAAAAAATAGTGGAGAGAATATATAGCTCATATGGATGGTTTTCGTCGGGTTTCGTTCTCTGATCAAAATGGTTTGGTCGTGGAGCTTTCATTGTTCTTTAGGACAACATCATTGATATCGAGAGTCTGAAGAAAACCTAGGTTCTGTTGAAAATATTTGATGCAAACAGGAAGTTTTGAGAAGAAAATGAATCATCCAAACATACTTTTAAACAGTTATCTATGGAAAAGCCGTGGATGACCAATCTTGGGTAGTTATCCAATCGGCTTTGAAGTCACTCTCTGCCAAGTTGTTCAAACCATTACAACTATTCGTTTATTTTTTCTATTCCTTGTTTGACTTTTCTTATTGACGTCCAGGACTGTAATCTGTCAGCCTCTTATTGACGTATGAGCGTCTTCTAATTATTACCTTGATATTGCCTTAAGTCACAAGCATTATAATTAGAGATGTATGGTGGTTAGAAGTAGGAGATTCAAACAATCAATACAAAAATGGAATGAACTTCACTCCATTACACAGGCTAATGCCTATATGGACTCATTAGTCGAGCAAATAACACTAAGGTGTTTGAAGAGAACAGTATTGTGTTCGAGTTCTAGAATGAACATCATTTCTGGGATGCAGGTGCGTCCAAATAGAACGAAACCCACGTCATGGATTCTACTGTTATCCATCATCCATTTATACTTATAACAACCATTCACTATTTAAGGTGTCATGATAATTTATCAGGTTGTATTCATGGAGTATAAGCCAACCCCTTGCATATCAACAGATCTCCATGTTAGCCATATTTCTTTTTCCCCTTAGTTTGCTTCTTGCTTTTCTTGTGTATACTGAATACCAATGATCTAATTTATAAATACAGAGATACACACACATTTGCAGTAAATCAATAACACACTCAAATTTCAACTGTACTATTTAAAATTACAAATTCCACTTTCTACTTACCCACAATCATTCCATCAAATACACCAAGTGATGTTTAACACAGAATCACTTAAACAAAAATAATTAACATATGACATAGACATAACCGGATTTATTTTGATTGAATTAAATATTTCGCTTGTTTTTTCTTCCATACTATTTAAACTTGTCTGAATTTGATTTGTTCACACCGAAGAGGTTGTTTACTTTAAGTCACGAAACTTTAGAAATTCAATGTTATAACTATTTCTTCTTGATAATGTAAATCTACAAAATGTCAAGTGTAATTGTCATAAACTTTGTGTCATCAAACCAAATTATATCAACAATTGTTAACAATAGACCAATAATAATACAATAATACTGAAAGCATACTGCTATTTATACTATATATCTCTGTTATCTCAATAGAATCGTAGATAAATATACTAGCAAGATCTTGGTTTGATTTATTTGCTAAAGAATATTTAAATATTTGTGGTATTTTCTTAACTTATTAATGACTATGCATCTGTGATAATTAAACTGGAATATCACATTATTCATCAATGGGAAATCAAGTTAGATCAGTTTATTAATGTTATTTAGTAACTGTGGTGGTAACAACAAAAATGTACGTTTCATTCTATATTAGACCAGTCAGCTTGATATAGCTTGTAACAAATATCTGTTATCATAGGCTTCGTGATTTGTTCTAACCTTTGAAATGATAAATTATTCTTATCTTTCCACTATCGTGTCACCCATATATTTGTCATACCAATTACTTACGTATAGCCTTGAGTTTATTTCATACATGTGTAGGTGTTTGCTAAAATGTGTTTACATATTTTTTTTATCTCTTTCATGTTTAAAAAAACAGAGTTACCTAATACTTATGGAGTTGGTTATTGCTGCTATTCCAGCTCATGTGCATTTCATGTTTCTTATCGTTCGCTTACAATATCGAATGTTTAAAATATGTCTTAAATACTTTCGCATTCGACTTCTCATATCCATGTTTTTGATAATGGGATACATCGACAGAATATGTACGAAGTAAATTGAATATATATTTTGTTAATATCATCATCATTCGATATTATGGGGTCAAATCACGAGTGATTGAAACCTGCACTGCACATTTGATTTTCACATTGTGAATAAAATCACTATCTTTTGTTCAAAGCACAAACATAACCACTGCGCTACTGAGTGCAGGTATCTACCAGCTTGTTCATCAGGTATGAATTTTGTTTGTTATTATAGTCTAGTTAACGTTTGAAACGAAAAAAATACTGAGTTTGAATCTCAATTGGAATATCAATGATGGGATGCAAGTACATCCAGATGACGAATCATAAACAGATTGAAGTATTCCACTGATAACCACTGTACAATATTAAAAAAACTTGTGATCAAGTAGCAATATTCATACAATTCGATCAATATGCATAAATCCCCCCAGAGTGTGGTCATTTGAAGGTCTTGATATCAACAATCGAAAAATACAAACACTTGCAAATATAAATATACGTTGAATTTAGTTTTAAGAAATGATATCCATGTTTGACATGATCTAATTATAATTCGTTGAATATACTTGAAAAGTATTAATCTATCATATTAACAAATCAAACTATTTCAAATTATTTGACTTACCGGATTAAATTAGGATTATTCTATAACTAAATCTACGAATAGTTGAGGATTAATGTCAACAGATGGTCTACAATTACTACTTAGTTCAACATTTTTTATGTCTGTATATACTTATATATGATTTAGCTAATTTAGATGAGGTCAGTCAACATTTATCTTTTTTTCCTTGGATATCTACTTGTAATTAGATTATTAAAATCAGTTGGAGGAAATGATAGATAAACTATATCATAAAACATGTTTATTACTCTAATGATAGCATGACAGTTATGTAATAATAGATAATGTTATTATTGATTATTTACTGATTTTCGATCACTCCAAGAATACCACATGTTTATTCTTAGTAATGCGCGAATAAAGGAGTTACTTTACTTACAAAGCTAATAATCACATCATAATACATGGTAGGTGGATAACAAAGATAATTTTTGTACATAGTCTGTAATATTAATTAGAATAATATGTCCTCTCTATTCACAAGTACTTTATCTAAGCATAATAGTAAGGCGAAAACTTTTAAAATAATCAATAGAAGAACTAATACAACATCTTGTCAACGCTGGTCACAAAGTAGAACAAAGTGACTCTACTGTATATGTAAACACAGATAATTTAAAACCAAAGAACTTCACTGAAAAGTGAGATTTTTGCTTTTAATTTCACGAATAGACTATGACACATTGTGTTTAAAAATAAAAGGTAAGGTAATCAGAAACGCAATCCTATCTGTAATGTTCACAAAATTGTATTTGAGAATTGCCGATTGAAACTTACATCTGAAGAGTTTCCTGGATATGAACTACTGCCGAAAAAAGAATAACATCTCCAGAATACATAAATTCTTGGTCATCTTAACAGTGTTTTTAAGAGCCTTCACATCAGAACTCGGTATTTGGTTATGGTTTTCTAATATTTCACTGGGAAATATCGGATAAGTGTCGTCACTAGATATACTCTTACCATAAATAATGAAGTGTTATCTAGGTTACATACAATAGGAGACTTAGATACTCCTACGACTTGTCGTTTACAAAACAGATATCGAAACAGACTTCCAAGTCTCAACATCTTAGAGGCTACATAACTCGGAACCTTTATAACAATTAGTCACGTATTTTAATGTACAAAGTTTGTGTTCGACCACTCCTACAATACTGCATGTTTATTCTCAGTAGTGCGCGCATGAAGGATAAATTAAGGCTGCAATCAGTACAGAGACGATTGTACCTTGACTTATAATTCTAGATGTAATAAACTTCGGCTCAAACTTTTATGAAAGAGCAGACTAAAACTAAATCTTATCTTTTTCTTCAAAATACTTAATAAACTGTCCTTTACATTCAACCAAGTAATTCAATATGCAGAAACTCACTACGACATCCGTAACTTCTTGTCATTAGTGAAACAAACCCATTCTATGAGAATTACTCTACCTCTAAATTTTCTAGACTTTGGGATAATTTACCACAATCTATCCATACGATAAAATCCCTACCATTCCTATTAGTGAATTCCTTAAGTAAAACCATCTACCTACTGTCACTTTACGTTAATACTGACCCTAGCAACCTTAACTAACTTGAATAATATCTAACACTGTCAGTATATCACTGTGTCACATGATACGTGTGTTATAGTAGACCTGACTGACATACTTTGGTAATTATTGCTTTGTTGTTCCATGCTTTCTGTTTTCGTTTTACTTTCTCTAGTTCTAGATAATTATCGTAAATTCGATCTGTCACAGGAAATGATCTTAAATACACCATTTATTAATGAACAGGCTGTCCACATAAGAAAAATTAAAAGTTCTCGGCTGCTGTAATACATGCACTACCTAAACAATTGCTGAATTAGTAGACTTGAAACCATCTTATATCACATGTTTGTTCCCAACATCTAATGTTACTATTTATATCAAATTGATCATGCTTGTAACCTGGCGTGAATTCTGTAATTCTTATTTTCAGAACATATTATATTATTATATTAATTTGTGGAGATTGTTCAAAACGGAATAACTTTGGCAAAACAATTATGGAAAACTTGAGATCATTATATATCGATCTCATCTTAATTTAAAACTTTTTCATAGCGCTTGTACAAGATTCTTACAGTAATTGACTCTAATGTCTACAAAACTAGTACAGAGCACTTAATCATTAGATAACAAAATCGGTCTTCAGCAGTTCAAATTACTGGCGTCATTTAAAATGTGAAAATGAGCTATTTTCATTGGTTTTATTGTCTTTATTGTAGTGAATGAAAAACATCAGTTAATGTTAATATAGTGGTCAATCGATATAACTTTATAGAGCAAATTATTCTTCACTATTTTCATCTTTATGTCCGTATATGTAAACGATTATGCAAACTACATTTCACGGCGCTTATTTATAATAATGTCTTAGCATTAAGTGGTTAATGTCAAGGTGACATGGAATTCCTGTAGTGGATATGAAGAATAACTTTGAATTATTAATAAACATTTTAACGAATGTGAAAATTACAGAGGCATCGCACTGTTTTCGGTACCAGGAAATGTTTTTAACAGTGTTGATGAACCGGATGAAAGATTCAGTAGACTCCCAACTTCGAGATCAACAAGCTGGATTCCTAAAGGATCAGTCGTGCATAGACCAAAACACGATACTACGATCATCGTTGAACAGTCAATTGAATGAAAATCGCCTCTACATACCAACTTCATTGAGTATGAGAAGGCGTTTGGCAGTGTGGACAGGAGAAAATCATGGAACCTCCTTTGACATTATGGTGGAAGTAGCTGGGAAGATTGTTAATTGTTAATTCATGCGACGAACTACAATGCAAAGTGGTGCATGAAGGACAGCTGACAAACACATTTCAAGTAAGGACCGGAGTTAGACAAGGATGCTCACTTTCGCTTCTTCCCTTCTTTTCGGTGGTTGATTGGGTTTCGAAGACTTAAACATCTGATAGAAAGCACGGAATACAATGGACAGTTTGCATACAACTAGACGATCTGAACTTCTCAGATGACCTGGCTCTTCTATCTCATACACTTCAACAAATGCGGGTCAAGACAAACAATGTAGCAAAGGCATCTCCATCAGGATACTCAAATTCAACAAAGACGACCTTGACCAAATCAAACTTGATAGAGAAGCTCTGGAAGATGTGAAAAACTTTCAAGTACCTGCTCAGAATCATATTTGAACAAGGATGATATGATACAAACATAAAGGCACGGACCTGCAGAACAAAGACATCATCCCCATCACTGAAGAACATATAGACTCAAAATAACTGTCAATTAACATCAAATTCAGAATCTTAAATACGAATATCAAGATAGTTCTGATGTACGGAACTGAAACTTGGAGAACTACTACGATCATTATTGAAAATGTACATGTATTTCTAAACAACTGACTACACAAGATACTGAATGTCCGTTGACCAGATACCACGAGCAACATCCTACTGTGGAACAGGACATACCAGGTTCTAACTGAGAAGGAAATCAGGAAAAGCCTTTGGAAGTGGTTAGGACACACATTGAGGAAATCATCAATCTGTATCACGAGGCAAGCACATACCTGGAATCCTGAAGGAAACCAGAAAAGAGGATGGCCGAAGAATACAATACGTCTGGAATTGGTAATAGACATGAAAAGAACGAATAGCAACTGGAAAGAAGAGCGGAGGACAGAGATGGATGGAGAATTCTGGTGAGTGATCTATGCTCCTCGACGATGGGTAACATGCGTAAGTAAGTATTTTATTCCCAATTTGAACTATTCCAAATAGTGCATTATTATTTAATCTGATTCGAAAATGCTTTTTTTTTAACAATAATGCAACACTGACAAACTTTGATGATTTTCAATAATTTATGCTGACATATGAGCTATTATTCAGTGCTAACATTTATATGTGTTTGCATAGATGTTTTTCATTGCTATCACAATCGTTTATTGTAATTTATTTTTGTCATTCATTATAAGCAACTTCGTAAAGATGACTGTTTAAATGGATTACATATATATATACATGTATATTGGGTTTTTCATAATTGAAACATGGACTAGATAATTGACTTCATTATAATTTACATTCATTCAGTTCGATACAATAAAGCTGACAAGTAAATCATTGAAATCCAATGGAATTCTTTGATAGGTATTATTCTATAGATTTGTAATTTTTGTATGATAGAATTTGGACATTTTTTCCTTCGGAAATTACAAATAAACTAGAATGATTTATCTTTTTTTCTTTACAAACCTCTACTGATGATTATAGCATGAATGTGATAGTTTAAGGAATTAGATTAAACCATGAATCGCACAGAATTACAATCTTCTGATATTAATTATCTTTTTTTTCAACTTAACATTAACATCGATTTTAAGGGTGAAAGAGTTACAGACATCCTAAAATGAGAATCCCCAATTTAGAACAATATATATAAGGGAACAATATTGTTTTCGATTTGATCCTGAGCAGGCTTTACTCTAATATACAGTAATATTTATATACATATACGATATTATTAAACTAATAAGTACAGTTTATGAGACAAAGATAACAGTAGAATAGATTACATAATTAAGTGAAAAGTACAAATTGGTAGTGTGACAGCAGATGCATTAGTTTTGATATGAATAATAAAGGGTTGAATCAATCCTACATAATGAGAAATAGGTTAGTAATTAGAAAAATATAGAAATTGAAATAACATTCATAAAAAGTATAAGAAGTGTTCAGATAATTGGACCATGAAATGTATATTTGAAGGAAAAGTTGGGAGGGGTGAAGAAAAATAAACGAAGAAAGAGTATAGAAATTAATAATGAATAAAATCATTCAGTAAGGTCAAGGGAGAAATAAGGGTGTTAAAAATTTCTTATGAACACAAAGACTTGGATTGTTAACTCGAATTCTTATAGCTTCTGCAATGTGTAAGAGATGAGAAGGAACCCCCATAGCTAACTACTTACTCTAAAATCTTTCAAATAGACTTTTTACCCACAACTGATATGTTTCTGTTTCTATGATCCCACTGAGTACAGTTCATTTCAGTTTCAACATTTTATCTTATCACATTGAGACTTATTTTCTCAATCACAATTTCCTTATCTATCCTCATGATGAATATTCAACGTCTCAAAAACAGAATTATTAATAGTTTCTTTGAAAAACAACGTTTCAATACCTCTTTTTATTTAACCTCACTGTCACTATTCTTAACAGAATTTTGTTATCATTATTATCGTAATTATCATCATCCAGAAAAATACGTATATCTATTTGCGATTGTACTTTTTACTTACGCCTGTCACACCCAGTGGATCATATGCTACCAATCAGCATTCTCCATCTCTTCAACTGACCTGTCTCGCATGGTAGGATCTTGGAGAACGACAGTTCCGGTCAGTATAACTCGATTGGTTCATCACGATAGGCGAGCCTGACCACCACTTCCAAGTAACAACAACGGTTGGGTTGTGAGAGTATGAGACAAGGGTCGTAAATCAGTTGATAAGATTGTGAATCTTCATCGACTGATATGGTTGAGCCATATGTTGAATATGAGTGAACTCCGCTTATCATGACTTGCAATGCTGACTAGTGATGGGGATGGTTGGAAGAAAGTTAGTGGCGGCCAAACTAAAACTTGGTATCAGTGCTTGAAGCCACTAACTTCTAGTGTGAGCCATGTTGGTAGATGCAGAATACTTGGTTGGGGACACTCAGTGATATGGCTCATAATCTATCACAATGGTATCAGTGTCTTGCCTTAAACCATTAATTTAAAATCGCTTCATATAATACTTTCTACAAACTAAATCTTTCCTCCTTTATTATGTCCCCAGCCAAGTATTCTGTGTAAGTAAGTAAGTAAGTAAGTAAGTAGGTAAGTAAGTAAGTAAGTAAGTAAGTAAGTAAGTAAGTAAGTAAGTAAGTAAGTAAGTAAGTAAGTAAGTAAGTAAGTAAGTAAGTAAGTAAGTAAGTAAGTAAGTAAGTAAGTAAGTAAGTAAGTAAGTAAGTAAGTAAGTAAGTAAGTAAGTAAGTAAGTAAGTAAGTAAGTAAGTAAGTAAGTAAGTAAGTAAGTAAGTAAGTAAGTAAGTAAGTAAGTAAGTAAGTAAGTAAGTAAGTAAGTAAGTAAGTAAGTAAGTAAGTAAGTAAGTAAGTAAGTAAATAGGTATGTGGGTAAGCATGTAAGTAAGTAGCGATTGCAGTTTTAGTTTTCAACAATTTATTTCATAATAACTAATATCTCGATGTTCATTATCAAATATTGATCAGACTTTCTAAACTAATAATAATCCCTTCGACGACATTTCTCTTTATATCTCTTTATACATATAAAATCGGCTTTCATTCTTTTAAGTTAAGAATAAAATTACTTGATATAAATATCAGTAGTATTTATCGAAATTCAGAGCAAAATGTCTAAATAAAAAAAATCAGTTAAAATTAATTCAATTGTAATTACTTATCTTTTTTATATTTAAACAGGAAATGAACTAATCTTGTCAACTAATAATAACAATAATAATAATAGAATTATACAAAGAAAATGCGGCTAATCTAAAAATAACTAGACATCTAATAATGTCATATGGTTGGAATTATTCTGCCTGGTTAGCGTTTTTTTTAGCGATTTATTTTTCTACGGGATGAGTTCACTAACTCCATGTACAAACTTTCTCTTTTTTACCCGAGCACGGGACCGGCAGTAACTTTAGAAGAGATACAGGCGGAGTTAATAATATTATATAAGAATATGAATTTATTTTTTTATATTCATTCATTCATTCCTTCATTAATTCATTTATTGAATAATTAATTATGACAAACAAACAGTATTGATAATTATTATACAAAATAATTGTTTTCAAGAGATTGTTGTCATGTTAATTGAATCAATGAAAACAATAATGATAGTTCCATTCACACTTATATATAAAGTAAACGTGTAACTATTTATGGTTTTGGCATAATATTTAATAAGCTTATATGATATGAAATAATTTAAGAATTCATGGGTTATTTTGTGTTTGTTTTTAGGGAAACAAATTTTTTTTTGTAATCATTCAAGCAAAAAATTTTACAAATATAAATTCAAGCTTAATAAATAGGTTAAATTATTATGAGTAGTATATATGAATAACCTATAAATTATATGTATTCTATGGTTATCAGGACTCAGTAGCTGAGTAGATAATGCGATGACGTTTGAAGTCAATTGTACGGGGTTCGAGTCCCATAGTGAACATCAACCCTGAGATGCAGGTACATTCAGCTGAGGAGTCTGAAACACATGTCTTGGATTCCACTGATAGCCACTATCCATTATTGCTTACAAATAGCTTGTGAATTAAGGCAATATCGATGCACATACACAGTATGAGCATATGTCAGTGACAGACTGAGCAATTTTAGTTTTAAACCTCAATGGGAAGATACAAGCAAAATAATACCAAGTTAATTTATTTTATGGTTAATTATAAATATACCCGATTTTGTAATTTTGGTATATAAAATGATTATTGTTAGTAATTAGTTATAATGCTTGTGAATTTAGGCAATATCGGGGCAACACTCACAGTAATCACATATGCGAATAAGAGATTGGTCAATTGCAGTCCTAAACATCATTGGAAAGATTCAAATAAACAACATCAAATGAATTTAAAAAGACAGTTTATTTGCACAAAGTATTATTATTGAATGTATCCATTTTGACCAAAACATATTCATTTGAAGGCATGGAATAGTAGGCTTTGAAGTTTTAACATATTAATAAATGAATAATCATTCAGTAATAAGAAAAATACTTTTATTCATTGTAGAGGGTTTTGAAGGAAAAAAGAAGATCCACTTGAGCTACAAATCTTCTCCACCATCTTGAAATCATATGAGTGTAGTAAACTTCTCGTTGTTCGAAAACGAGAGAATTTCACCAGAAGGCAGGCTTCTACTCGAGAGCAACTATATTTTCTCCACAAGTGTCTTAGTCAGCATATTCTACCAACAAGAATAAGATACCGACCTCCAATCAACTGTCCATTGGGATGAAGAATAGCTGAACAAAGTGAAAGAAAAATGGCATACCCAATGATAACTGATGCACATTACAGGATACGCAAATACCAACATGTCATAGAAGACCAAAAGATGAAACTATAAAGGATAGTCACGTCAGAACATTTGGAAATCTTGACAACAGCCATCGAGATATCATGCAATCAACACAGAGAAAAAAGAAGAAACACCCTAAAGAAAAAACTATTCAAGATTTCAAAAACAACCACAGAACAAAACACAAACAACTACGTGATCAACTTGTCAAAGCAACCACCAACAAACATAAAAGAACACCTAATGCGTAAGGGATTAAACTACAATGCAAGTGGCTCTTCAAAACTGGAATTCTTCACAGCACTAGAGTCATCACTCAAAACTTTCGGAATAAGTGAAGAAACTCAACAAGTAAACAATGACAGGTTTAAGGTCAGCAAGAACCAATCAAGATCGAGATCTATAGGACAAGCTGCGAACCATATAAGTAGAAATTCGAACACTTCACTTCTACTTGATGTTTATGCTGATGATGTCGTTCAGAAGAACAACGAAAGCATCACGACTAAACTATCCATTTCAGAGAACAAAATTCCATTAAAAATTACATTTTTGTATAAATATTAGAAACGATTACATAATATCATGTTCCTTACTGTTATATTCTACTTTTATGACAATAGAAAAGAATTTTTTCGGTTAACGTATGTTTTGGAATGAGATTAGTTTATCAGATGGAATTTACTTTGGCTAGAAGTTTTTTTTTTATAACAAAGAGATTTAGTTAGAATTCTTGGGGATTTCGGAAAGGCAGCTGTTTCCTTTTATTTTGGTAATAACTAACTAACAAAAAAATGTCAAATCTACAAACTTATCTGATTTTAATAGCTCAAGTTGTAAATACATTTGTTTATGTAATTGTGATAATCTGGTTAAGATAAAAAAGGATTTTATAAGCATTAAATCGATAGTAAAATTGGTTGGTATTTTCATTCTGTTATGACAACTATAAGATTATTGTTTAACACTTACGTAAGCAGCAAATATTCAAAAAAACAAAAAAAAATAAGACTTCCTTTGAGACCTAACGTTTGATGATCTGAAGCCAGTTTTCTACTAACAAATGATCATATCAGTAGAATAAGTATTTAAACTGATGGTGTGTTAACCTAACTGAGTTTATGTTGGTAAGTTTATCAGAATTGGAGATAAATTCTAGTCTCTTGAAATAATCTTATCGGATATTGTAAGTAATTTAAAATATTCGCAAGAATATGAATTTGAAATTCTAAATAATGGGTGTTCTTTTAGAAAATAGTTCGGTATAGAAAGTGATTTCCAACTGAACAGTATCTTCAAATGCTCGGGGATGGAATCTTGGGAAATTTAAGTTGATGAAGAATAAGTGGTTGTATTCAATCATGTCAATGATGTGATGGGATGAAAAGGTAAAATTGCATTTTTAACTCATTGTTATTCTTGTTCATTTTTAATTATTAATATGATGATTACACACAGTATAGTATTTGTATCTGTTTTCCAGTGGGATATTTTATATTGTATATGATATGCAATATGTGATTTGTTATAGTTCTGAGCATTTTTCATATATCTGACTTCTTTCTAATCCATAATCGAATGCGCGTACAAACTAATATATAAATGAATGAATTTTCGACGACAGTTGTCGTCCTGTTTTCGGGATGAACAACTCTTCAGTTGTACCATTCTTCTGTGTTCTAACTTCGAATTGTAGGAATTGGAGTGGTTCCTTGTTTCAAGAAAAAGTAATAACCAAAGTAGATATAACAGTCAGAAATCAAACCATTTTGATGAGTGGGATATTCAACAAGTATACAAATGTAAATCAAAAGATACTGACTGTGATGTCTCAGGTTGTCGTGTTGACTGTGACAATTTGATCTACTGTGATTTAGCAGAACTACGACAAAATATAACAGTAAGTCGAAACAGCCATACAGTGCTTCTAGGTTTTCAATGGTAGTCTAACTTAAATCGACTCATGAATTCAACTATTAAATTATTACAATCTTCACAAAACTCCCTTTCTGATAATACAAATATATCATTTTAATTAAAATACTAGACTATGAATGAATAGGTATCATTATTATGAAAGCAGGTATCATTTAACTAAGTGATAAATTGTAACTGATGTAATAAAATACACACAAAACACGAATTGAAAAATTTATACAAACTGTTAGGAAACCAGTTTGTATTTTCGAAGAGTTTATTTGTAAATGGGTATTGTGTTGATCTGTTCTACTAATGTAAATAGATGATAATCCGGAGCTTAATATTGTAAGTTAAACATAATGACAAATCAAATGTCATGGAGTTTAAAGCACAAGAAAATAGAAAATTTGTTCTACTCATAAGGACTTATAATTAATTATTATTGCTTGATTATTTGAAGAACAGTCAAACTACATAATAAGTTTACAATAGGGACTAATATGAACTAGGCATGTGAATACTAATTCACTAAAGACAACTGTTTGATTGTATTATGAGATATCTTGGCGGAAGGGTATTAATAGCTTTGTCAAAGGTTGAATTAAGGAGTTTTAGATCTTATAAATGATATATCCTTGAGTTATGAATTGTACATGAGTTTAATTATACAAGGCCAGGAAAACTGTTCAATATTATACGATATTTAACAATTGTCTAACCATAACCACTTCGTAACATATAACATTTCAATTCAGACAACCTTCAAATATGTTTTGCCATTATTGTATAAATTCATGTTGGTCACTTAGTAACAGATAAAATAAATAAACAAATGTCTATTGCTAATAATCTTAGTACCCATTATTTTGATTACCAATAATTATTATGTTTTACATGATACAACATTCCTTAAAGTGATTTCCTGTTTTGAAGTTTTCTTTTTATTTGTAGTGTCGGTTATTATGTTAAGCCTATATAACTTATTCAAGCTTCTGGACAGGCCAATGTATCCTTTCTTCTTGAGTCTCGTTTTGACCTTGTTAATCAATAACTTGTCAACATTCACTGTTCATATATGAGTGTATGGGTGTGCACATCTTATCGTACTCATGACATGTCTGTAGCTTATTTTGGGTAACTATAAATATTGATTAATGCTTGGCTCACCCTCCATCTTCACCGCGCGTTATTTCGCTTCGCTCTTTTCTCTTTGCTTCCTTCGTTGCGTCGATCTTATTGTCTGTCTAGTTCAATATGTACAAAATATACGTATTCAAAACTTCTTTCTCGTATTTGACTTATTTAATTGCGTTATATATTAACGTGATTTAAGTCGATGATTTTATACGAGAATTGACGATATAAATATATACTTCAATAGCGATGAAGAAACGATCAAATCGGAGTCAGATTCAGTGCCACTAAATATTCATCTAAAGATTAAGTTGTATAAGATGGTGGTTGGAAGTAGTCAATAGAAAACCCTGGACTTATGTTTCTTGCTACTTGGCACTTGTCAACAAGGTATTCCTGCATCTTCAGGGAACTGATACTCCCTGATGGATCCGATCCCTTATTACCCAGCTTCACATTCAGAGACATTACCACTGAGGTAACCGGGTCGCGACTGACCTGTGGAACTGAGGTGTATTTATAATTGATTGCTCACTGGGTGGTGATCAATCAATTGTAATTAAGTTATATTCTAAGAAGAATGATAAACTTATACACGACAACATTTAATATGTCTGCATTTTGAAGATGTACAAATACATAAAAAGGGAAGATGTCCATCTAAAAAAAATTTTGTAATAATAATAATAATAATATTCTTTTTGCAATATGAATTATCGAAATGGGTTTTTTTAAAGTTTAAGTTTAAACTGTTATAACTTGTGGGTTTGTGCCCCTATCAATGTATAACGTAATGATACCGTCAATTAGAGAACAGTGATTTATCGACTGGACCAATCGCGCATAAATAAAGTACAAGCAGTCTAGAGTTCTTATCAATCCTGCCTGTTGAGTTCAGAACACAAATCTTGCCTCCACGATATGAATCATACATTTGAAATATACTGGGTTTATATACAAACTAAACAGAACACATCACATCATAAAATGGAAATTAACATTTGCACAAGATTTATCCAAAAGTGGCTGTGAATATGGGAGACTGTAGTTAATAGACAGAGCATAACTCAACAATGGTAAATGATATAATAATAGTTCATATGTCAAAATAAAGCTTACGATGAGAGTAACACGAATATGAATAGTTTAGTTAATTACCAATTATACAACAAAAAATATACGTATAGTAATACCTCGGATATAGATTCCAACAGTTACCTTCCATTAAACTCATTGGGATATAGCATAAACATTTAAAAAAACAACAACAATGTAGCCACTTTACTTTTTTTAGAACAAAAAGTTTTGTTTTATTACTAGATGTTTTTGAATTTTTACTTTGGAAAAAATGTAAATAGTTTGGTTGAGTGATTTGTAGAAATTAGTTTACTTTATTTCTTTTTTAGAAAAACAAACAAACTTACATTTCAACATTACTGAATTATCTAATATATGTCAATTTTATTTTATTACACTAGAATGAAATCATTATTAGAATCAGTTTCATTTATCACTATAGTGAGTTAGTTTATTTTAGTTGTAAATCAATAATCAATATTTAAGACTATAATCATTGTGTAATAAAAATAAAATGTGATAACTATTACAGAATTATCAATATAGGGGGTGTGGAGATTATTGATTTTTTTTATTGAGATCATGAACCGATTGATGTTAGATCACTCTTAGAAAGCTGGAAGCACTGGAAGGCTGTTTTGTCCTATTGTAGGACTCCTCGGCAGTATGCATTCACGATCATGCTCTCAGGATTCGAACTCATGACTTAAAAGTCTCGCGCGTGAACGATTAACCTACTGGATACACTGACCCAGCATCCAATAGTGTTAATGTCCAACATTAACCAACTCACGAAATTGTGCGACCGTCTTTCATTGTACTGAGGTAGATACATGCCTCTACCCGACACGGATTAGCTCCACTGGTCATGGCCTCTCACTAGAACTCCGAGAATTTTCTTACGAAGCTAGTCACTAGTGAGCACATGTTAATTACAAGTATAGGGGTTGTGGAGATTATTAAGTTTTTGATTGAGATCATGAACATAATTAAAGTTACTGATTATGATTTCCTATGAGAAACGTCATCATTAGTGTTTATTATGTAGTTATAAGGAATGTGAGTTCACTTTGAAAGAGATTCTGAAATAAGACTATATAACTGTCTGTTAACTCATGATTTTCATTGGTTCTCTATCATATATCAGTTTATCTGAATAATAATTTTTGTTTAAATGAACTTTTCTTGAATTTGTAAGATGGGTTTTCATTTTCATATAAAACAAAACCTGTATTTTGACGGAGTCTACTTGGAGTTTGTGCTGATGATGTCGTTCAGAAAAACGATGAAAGCTTTGCAACCAAACTATCCAATTTGGAGAACAAAAACCCATCAAAATCATCCAGCTGAGCTACAAATCTTCTCCACCAACTTAAAACCTGTATTGTATGGATTACTTAACAAAAAGCAGATCCTAAATTTACACATAACAATTTGAAAATTAAGAATATCGAAACTGCTGTTTCATTTTAAAATGATACTCATAAACAGTAGGCAAACATGATTCTATTAGTTATTAAAGTCAGAGCCTTCAGATCACTCAACGAATACTTAGCCTTAATCTGACTAGCAATATCCAAATTCTCAGAAAAGGGTTTTGGGAATATTATTTATTAGTTGAGTTCATGAGTTAATTGGAAAACTTGGTAGCATTGGATAACTGTTTCGTCTCAGTGTGAGAATCCTCAGCAGTGTACATCCAAGATTCCACCTTGTGAAATTCGAACACAGTACCTATCGGTCTCGTGTACGAACACTTAACCTCTAGACCACTGAGCCGGTATCGAACGATGTTAATGTCTAAATTGAGAAATAAGTTATACTTATTTACAATATATGAAAACCTTAATAGCCGTTATCAAATTAGGTTATAACTACATAACTTTGATTAATAAACAGAATGAAGTTCAAATGGAATTTATCGTTATCGAAAAAACTTACGGAATAATAAAATGCATGCATTTTATTTCATTAGTTGTAACAAATATTATATCATAGCACTTTTTGACAAAGTTAACTTAACATACAAATGAATGTAACAATTTGTTAACAACAGAATGAGATAGATTTATAGAAATATAAGCATGTATAGTGAGTTATATTATGAAATAGTGATAGTTTTTCACATCTTATTCACCTAAAGTATCACCATCTTCTAATTATCAATACTCTAAATCTTAATGATAAAATGTTCATTAAAAATACATATTTTGAATATCTCACTTGTTTCAATGAAGTTTAAGCAAAGGAATACCAAAAAATATTGTTTTCAGTAGTTGAAATCATGAGTCAATTGAAACTAGATCACCATGGAAAACTTGGAAGCACTAGACGGCTGTTTCGTTCTAGTATGGGACTCCTCAGCGGTGCGACTTTCTTGAAGTTCTAGTGAGAAGCCGTGACTCATGGTGAACGGTGGCGCAATTTCGTGAATTGGTTGGAGTTAGACATTAACACCGTTAGATGCCGGCCGTCTCAGTAGTCTATTGGTTAAGCGCTCGCACGCGAAACTGATATGTCCTGGGTTGAAGTCTCGCTGGTGGTCGGGATAGTGGATGTGTACTGCTGAAGAGTCCAACAATAGAACGAAACGGCGGCATTTCGCTTGCAGGTTTTCCATAGTTGTCTAGTCTCAATTGTCTCATGATCTCAACTATTGAAATTACTATAATATCCACAAAAATCCCTTCTGATACAAATTAATTATAATTTCACTTATAAACATTATTTTATAAATTTCCTATTAGATAATTGTCAACTTATAGGAATATTCAAGATTAGAAGGAGTAGTTTGGTAAAACCGGGCTCCGATTATAGATAAGTCATTATATGTGAAAATTATATTTGAAATGATCTCCAACTCTTCGTCCAGCGAACTTGTTTGGACTTCTTCTGGGTAATATTCAAAATCAAAATCATCAGAGAAATATATCGCGTTTTAAAAATAAAATCAGATCAAATCTATACTGTGTTAATCCAATCATATTTGGATATTGATTTTAGTAAATAGCACAGCGTGAGTTAGTTACATGGGAATCACGTGAAAAGTTCACGATGTAGAGTTAAATGACTGGATGAATTGTGTATGTGTGTATCCATGTATAAGATTGAGTTATTAATGATTGATATTAGCTGTTAATATGTTTTGATATGATGGAAAAAATAAAAGTGCAAGTCGAAGGTTGAAAATCTGTTTCTGAATCATTAATGTGCATGTAAAATGCGAATCACCAAATACATAATTGTATTGCTAAAAATAACACATTAATTTCTGTCAGTATAACTATGCTTGTGAAATAAACAGGTTGAATAATGAAAGGGTCCAATTACTTGTTAACGCACATTTTAGAATATTATAGATTCCCATTGTGAAAATTAGAACATCGTACATTCGCCAAGTAGTTGCTAGTTGAATACTATCCTTTCGGTTCAGGCTGTTCTTGTTCGCCCATATATACAGCGCTTCTGCTGTCAATCTTTCTTTATGAGTGTTAAAACCTTTCTGAAGTATTTTAGTCCCTTAAACAATTAATCTTGTGTCCTGTTTCTAACGCTGGTAACCTTATCGCAGATTTATTCTCAAATTCCTTTAGAACAACTGAGGATTTCTTTGGTGTTTTTGACTTTGATTATTAATGAGTTTGCTGGACGAAACAATGGGATCATTTTAACTTTCAATCGCTAAAATTATTTCAGATATAATTTTCATATATGATAATTGCAAACTATTTTCATTCATCAAAGTTTTAACATAAATTAGGTCGGTATAATAAAAGGGAGTTAATAATTTATTATTCATTACTATAAACTTTGATAAATTTATTCGTTTTTCTGCTATAAATCGTTTTGTATATCTGTTTATCTAAATTCGTTTGTTATACATTTTTGTATTGTTTTTTCAATGTATAAACAAATAGTAATACTAGTTGGCAGTTATATCATCATGCTACTAGAGGTTGAGTGTCAGCGCGAGAGATCGAAGTTCCTGAGTATGAGTCTTGAGTTCAGTATCGCGAATGCGCACTGCTGAAGAGTTCCATACTCGGATGGAATGATCATCCAGTGCTTCCTAGTTTTCAGTGGTGATCTACGGAAGACTGATTCTCTGTTTCACAATCTCCCCCTGATGATTATCAAATCATTTGAAAACCTATTCACTCAAAGTTAGCTGTACAGGATTTCGAAGCTACCCTTTAGTTCATTGAAATACTATAAAACATTAACATTACAGATAAACTGATGGTTATATTTGATTCACCACCACCATTTATTGCAATCATACTTGACGAAACCATAATAAAAATATATGAATATAGTGAACTTTTTTCCTTTGGGAAGAATTTGTCAAACCAACTCTTATTACTAAGTACTAAAGATGTGCGATTTCAAGCTAACCACACCCTATGTAGCCATATTGATAGAGTCACAATAGGTAACCTGCTGGAGCCAGTAGTGAGAGATATATTCAAGGAAGACCCAGAACAAATAAAATGGAATCTAATAATTGCTGTGAGAGATATTTGATGAATATAGTGACGATACATTTTTTTGCTTGTGTTAGTTTTATATACCTTTCCCAAACATTGAATCCTTTCAAAAAAGTGAACCCCGATGTACAGTTTAAAATAAAACGTAGATACCAAAGTGAATTTCATTTACTTGATATTAGTGTTCGCCTCAATTCGAATAGCAAAAGAGATGGTTCCATTGATCGGAAAGGCAGTAAAGGTGTGCTTTATTTACGCTACATTAGTTTTTAGTTAATAAGCAAAAACGTCTTTGTATAGAATACTATTCAATCGTATACTAACACTTCGATATAAAAAAAAGATTGAAAGAAATGACTATATTTAGAAGTGTGTAACGGACAATATGTATTTACAAAGGCTCGTCAGCAAAACGAGATGGTACGTACTAGAATGTGCTATGATCGAGAACAAACCAATCTTTTTGTGGATCCGTTTCAAACGTAATAAAATAACTAGCATGAATAATTCTAAACTAAATGATAAACTTGAAAAGGATAAAATCAGCCTTATAAGCAGAGATGGATAATGGATAGCAATTAGATCGGAGATGTGCGTTTCGCCTTGATTGGGTCTTGTTAGGTAGATGTATCTGCATTTGAGTTGATCATTGCTCCGGGAATGGGAAGAAGTGCTATTCTTTTCAGACGCCATAGCGGCTGAGAAGAGATAGTCATTGAATAGTTTAATGGGGAAAGTTTAATTCACGTGCGTTGATTGTTTGAATCTTGCCACTAATGTGTGGGAATCGAACAGGACGATACGTCCATCCTGGATTCTACTTCTAGCTACAACCCATCTTTCCTCACAATGCTTGTGACTTAATGTGAATACCAGGCAATTTCTCATAGGGGGAACATACACCAATAAGAGACCGATCAGTTATTATTTTAAACACCAATGCTAAGATTCGAAAAATTATTGAGAACGTACATATTCATTCATTAGACTGGTCTCATAGTGTTCAACAAAATTTTAACAAGACAAATTAAATGAACGAATTCCATTCAATCGCATTTAACTAATTTGCGTGTTCGTGTGAAAGCACTTACACTAGAACATAAAAGAAGGTTCTCGTTCACATCTCGAAACATATAGCATAATAGTTGGAATTAAAGTGTTTATGATAATCCGAATGTCGTCCTTTGCTTGATAGTTGAACCGTTGAAAATAACCAGCATTTGAAAAATTTGAGAGGTATTATTTTACTCTGAGACTGTTGATTGTGTAAAGTTGCAACAGAACGAGTGTAATTATGAGGATGAAGCTGAAAACTTCTCACCGTCGTGATAACTGATAATTGAGGTTCACTTAGTTTGCTCTACTAATCTACTCATTTTTAAATATGTTATTAAGTAAAATTCGACATTAATTCTTTTTCTTGAAAACTGTCTCTATATTGTCATAATTTTTTCTTTAGAATTTTCATATTAGCTAACACATAAAAAAGTTCCAAAATTTCTACTTGTTCACTGTTAGTGATCCCTACACCTCATGAAGAATCACAGAATACAATGGACAGATTGCATGCAGCTAAACGACTCGGAATTCACAGATGATCTAGCCCTTCTATCTCAGCCACATTCACAAATGCAGATCATGACAAATAGTGTGGCAACATCCTTTCTATTTGGAGGCCCCAAAATACACTAGGAAAAACGCAGCATCGTCAAATACAACACGGAGAATACCAACCCACTCACACTTGATGGAGAAACTTTGGAAGATGGAGAAAGTGTTACGTACCTGGTCAGCACCATCGATGAACGAGGAGGATTTGATGCAGACATAAATGCACGGATTGACAAAGTAAGAACCATATTTCTACCGTTGAAGAAAATATGAAACTCAAAACAACCGTCTACAATCTAACGTCAAATTGTGAATCATCAATAAGAGCGTCAAGACAGTTAGTTCTTCTGTATGGAACTTAAACATTACAAACTACCTCAACCAACATAAAAAATGTACAAGTATTTATAAACAATTGTCTACGTAAGATACTGAATGTCCGTTGATCGGATACCATCCACAACAGCTTTTTGTGAGAGATAACAAACCAGTTTCTAGCTGAAGAGGAAAATAGGAAGGGAGGTTAGAAGTGGATAGAATAAACATTGAGGAAATCATCAAACTGCATCGTGAAGCAAGCACTAACTTGAAATACTGAAGGGGGGCAGAAAAGAAGAAGGCCAAAGAGCACACTACGTCTGGAATTGGAAAGAGACATGATGAGGATGAATAGCAACTGGAAACAACTGCATAAGAGAGTGAAGGATGAAGTCGGTTGGAGAAAGCTTTTGTGCAGTCTATGCTCCTCGACGAGGGGTAACAGGCGTAAGTTGGCAAGTAAGCGATTAAGGAAGCAAGTATGTATTTTTTGTCATTGTTCTACTAATTTTCATTATGATGATTTTAAGTATGAACTTTGATTGTAAAAAAATACTGCTTTTATTTCTGGGTTGTAAGTAGCTGAAGAAAAACCATGGGGCTAATTAATTCACCTCATTCTACTAGGTTTGTTGTTTTTACTCTAGTCAAAAATATTTGGGGGGAAGAGTTGCATGAAGTTATTCGTATATTTCTATACTAACTATTGTGATAGTACACCTAGAAACAATTTTAAAACTTGCGGTAAGAAGTTTCAGGAAATCGAGAAATACTGTCAGTATCCACTTTTCATCTGTTTGTCTGTCTGTTGAAATAAATCTAGAAATATAAACATCCAAAACACTTGTATTCAAATTATCAGATCTACAATGTTATTAACAAGATTTTTTCACAGATTACATACGATTTAAGTAGGATTCATATTTTGTCTACATTACTAACGATTCTCTCAGAGTGAAGTCAGACTACGAGCAGTAAGATTCGATTCGAATGCAAAACTTAAATTCAGTGATAAAATCCATAAATAACAGGATGAAGTAATAATTTAGTACTGTGTTTCTCAAGTACTAGTGTAGTGAACAGAACACGGGTGTTCTGTAAAATAGATAAACCATATAGTAAATCGTTAATTTGCGAAATATCAATCCATCACATCAAACCGGACTGTTCCTGTTGCAAACATCAACCCATTGTCTTACATTTCATTGTTCATGCATTTTCTTACATATTGCATTGTGTTCCCGCTCTTCCTTTCTTGATCTTCTCTCATCTTCTGCTGCTGGACATTACGTTTTTAACTCTCGTCATATACCACTTATATCAATATAAGTAGCACGCACCACACTAGTAGACTGTTTCTTTGTTAGTACACAAAACAATGAAATAAATGTGAATATTGATGACTTCCTACTGTATAAAATGTACACAAATCATATTTTACGATGTGTAACAATAACAATGATTTGAATTATATTCTACTTATATTTAATAATTTGAATGGCTTTTATAGTTTCCCAATGTCAGATATTGTAAACTCAGAACAAAGATGAATAGTGGCTAGCAATGGAGTCTAGAACCGCGCGTTTCGTCCCATTTAAAACCTGCATCTCAGATTTGATGTTCACTCTAAAATTTGAACCCACTCAGTACCATTCACTTGAAACGCCATCGCGTTATCCACTCAGCTAATAACAGATTGATCAATTGCAGTCTTAAACCTCAATGGGAAGTGACAATCAGAACAATACCAAATGAATTTAAAGTTAAGTACAATTTTATGATGAACAAAAAACAATTTTAAAAATGGTTTCTTGTTTTGTTTTTCATTTTCCCATTAAAACAACAATATTATTCAACTGTAAATTTCACCAACATGAATTTTTTCTTCTCCTTTTACTTCACTGTTTCACTGAAAATGTTGTCAGGAAATTTAGTTTGCAAAAACAAAAACCAAAAAAAAGGGAAGAAAAAATTGAAATAATAAAATTTAAATTTTATTTGTTAGTTTATTGTTTTGTAAAATTTCATTTTGTACCAGTTAGTTAAATGTAAACACATAAAAATGGAAATAAATTGTGACAGTTTTCATGATTATACATATAAAAATACCAATGGTTGAAATCACGAGTCAATTGAAGCTAGTCAGCCTTGAAAAACCTAGAAGCATTGGACGGCCGTTTCGTCTTAGTATGGGGCTCTTCAACAGCTGGCGTCCATGATCCCGGTCGCCGGCGGGATTTGAACCCAGAACCTATCATTCGTTAATTCGTATATCATGGATTGGTTGAAGTAAGACATAAACCACGTTGGACGTCAGTCGGTTCAGTGGTCTAATGGTTAAGCGCTCATGCGCGAAGCTGATATGTCCTACGTTCGAATCTCGTTGGGGGGCGGAATGGTGGATGTGAACTGTTGAGGAGTACCATTATAGGGCGGAACGGCTGTCCAGTGCTTCCATGTTTTCCATGGTTGTTTAGCTTCAATTGACTCATGATTTCAATTATTAAAATTACTAAAATCTCCACAAAGCACCTGATATAAAACTATCACAATTATTATATGGAAGGATGAATAATGGCTAGCAGTAGAATTTAGTACTCACGTTTTGTCCTATTTTTTGGAACTTATCATTTGAAGTGAATCTTTATTTTGGGATTCAAACTTAGCATCGTAGGGCTTCAAACGCTATCACTTTATTCATTTAGCAATATCGAAGCTATCCATATAGGATGAACATATATTACTAAGAGGTTAATCAATTAGTTATAAATATCGATGAGAAAATTTATTACAGTTTGTTAAAAAAATACACTTAATGAAGACTAAGTAAAGCTTAAATTACACGGTATTACATTAAATCATAATTAACCGGATACAAATAGTATATACATTTCAATGTTAATGAGTTTGAGGAGAAGGTATTCAATGAAGTGGAGAAAGAGAGTTAAAAATAGACCCAGGATTTTAAAGCATAAATGTAATTTATTAGAAATATTGATAAACATGATAATAAAATGAAGAAGGACCGTGGATATAATTTAAATGTGCATTATTGAAAACCAGGGATTAATAGATAGTTGTTTTGTTTTAGTGGAGTACGAGTTTATCTTGCATAATACTAATATTAATATTATAGTACTGGAGGATACCATTATTTAATTGGCAGAAATATATTATTGGGGAAATATTTAGCTAGATACAGGTTTTAGTGGAGCCCTTAATTTTGTCATAAATTAGATCGAATGGTGTGGTCAAAAGGGCACTTCACTTTAGTGGACCGTGGATTTGACTCCAATTAGATCGTATCAATGTTTGTTATCGCAAATCCTTGTATATAATCATCGACTTAAATCGAGTTGGTCAATAACGGAATTAAATAAGCCAAATAACGAGAATGAACTTGTGAATACATATATTTTGTATATAAAGTGAATGGAATAGAGAGAAAAGAAAGGACGCAGTGTGGAGATGGCTGGTTAGCCCACTCCCATTTTACCAAGCGCTAATCAATATTTATAGCTACACAAAAGTTACAGACATGCGATGAGTAATGGAATAAGAAATGTATGCAAACCTACGCGCTCATATAAAAACAGTCAAGATTGATATGCAAATAAATAACTAGGTGGGAATGTGACTCGAATGAAATGAATAGAATGGGCTGTCTCAAAGCTAGAATAAGGTATGTGGGCATAGCATAATAACCGACACTACAAGGTTAATTAATCGTCAAAACGGAGCAGAATTTTGTGAAAGGTATATTTCAAAGAATTAGTCTGCTTGATAAGTGAGAAAAACGGTTTATCAGGATTTCGTCCTAAAAAAATCAGATGATAAACACTGATCTATCTGTCTGTTAAAAATAGATTTAAAACGGCAAAAAATCAACCTTTTTAATGTTGAACCAAAGTGGGCTGTAAAACGAATAATCAGATTTATCGAAGCTCTAATTGTATGAATGTATAATGCTTTTTTTGTCATGAAAAGCTGTCTTGGCTTATATTAAACCTACCATGATAATAATAGCTCGAGTTTTATGAAGAATAAATCCATACATTGTTAATTCATATCAACTCGTACTGAACCGAATTTGACGGCTTTCTCTCATTTATATCTAACCACCCGATACCAGAACGTTACGTAATATTGATCGTTTAGTCTACTTCCACCACACCAACTTGATAAGTAGAATTCAGTCAGCAAAAAGGACTATGGAAACAAAACAATGTCTACTACTCAGAGATCAGCAGCTGTTTACCTTAGAGAGATCTGATGAACTTTGGTTTCAATTAAACTATAACAAGAGTACTTGTTACTGACACCTTTATGTGTTCATCAATGTTTGAAATCTTGATTGAGTTTTAGTGGACCGAGATCTGACTGCAGTTAGATTGTGTGAATGATTGTTGTCAAAATATACATACCGTCAATCCTCGTATATGATGATCGACTTAACTCGCGTAAGTGAATAACAGAATCAAATAAGTCAAATATGAGAAACGATTTCGAAAACATAGATTTTTTACAATCATTGATCTGGATAGATAATCAGATGAATGAAGCGAATAGAAGATAGTGAAGCGAAATGTAGCTCAATGGAGAAGGGATACGAATCAACTCGGTTTAATCAAGCGTTACTCGATAGTTATATTCATACAAAAATAAGCTACAGATATGTGATGAATGGAATAAGAAGTGTACACAAATATGCTCATATTAAAACAGTCAAAGGTGATAAGTGAATAATTAACAAGATCAAAACGGGACTCAAGAAGAAAGGACACCTTGGTCTGTCCAGAAACTTGAATAAGTTATATGCTTACTTACTTACTTACTTATTTACTTACTTACGCCTGTTACTCATCGTGAAGGAACATAGGCCACTCACCAGCATTCTCCATCCAACCCTGTCCAAAGTAATCCTTTTCAGCTTCTTCCATTCATTATTCATCTTTTTCATATCTGCTTCTGTTTCCCAGCGTAAAGCGTTCTTTGGCCTTCATATTTTCCGATCCCCTTCAGGATTCCAAGTCAGGGCTTGCCTCGTGATGCAGTTTGATGATTTGCGTAATGTATGTTCTATCCATTTCCATCATCTTTCTCTAGTTTCTTCTTCAGCTGGAACCTTGTTTGTTCTCTCGCACAGAAGGCTGTTGCTGATGGTATCCGGCCAATGGATGTTGAGTATCTTGCGTAGACAGCTATTTATAAATACTTGCACCTTCTTGATGATGGTTATTGTTGTTCGCCAAGTTTCAGCTCCGTATAGTAGAACTACCTTAACATTCGTATTGAAGATTCTCACTTTGATATTGGTTGAAAGTTGAATAATTTATATGGGCTTAACATAATAACCGACACCACAAATAAAAAGAAAACTTCAAAACAGGAAATCACTTTAAGGAAAGTAGTAACTTGTAAAACATAATAATATTGGTAATCAAAATAATTGGTACTAAGATTATTAGCAATGGACGTTTGTTTATTTATTTTATCTGTTACTAAGTGACCAACATGAATTTATACAATAATGGCAAAACATTTTTGAAGGTTGTCTGAATTGAAATGTTATATGTTACGAAGTGGTTATGGTTAGATAATCGTTAAATATCGTAACTGACACTACAGTGTTTACTTACTTTCTTGATTGCGCCGAAGTTCCTGTGTTCAAGTCTCACGTACAGGATTTTCGACGAGCACTGCTAAGGAGTCACATACTAAAGCGAGACGGTGGTCTAATGCTTCTAGGTTGGTTGCTTTTAACCGCATGTAAAATCTATAAAAACGCTATCTAGAAAAATCCATTCAAACCATCTAGAAAACCCCATCTAGAACCTTTCTAGGGTTACTGCTGGTTCCAAGCTCGAATTATGGAGAAACTTTGAGCATAGGGTTAGAAACGTTATCCCATAGGAAATAATCTTGCTAAAACAACGCTTAATAGAGATATGTATTTTTGTAAAGTCGAGAAATAACAGTAGATGAAACAGTATATAAGCTGAAAATTCTATATAGTACTGAATATGTGGTATTGGACAAAGTCAATATTATTAAATTCACACCATTGCACAAATAGCTGGCTATCAGGACGCAGTAGCTAGGTGGATAACGTGATGGAGTTTGAAGCGAACGGTACTGGTTTCGAGTCTAAGAGTGAACATTAACTCTGCGATGCAGGTACATCCAGCTGACGAGTCCCAAATAGGATGAAACGTGCGTCCTGAATTCCACTGCTAGTCACTATCCATCTTTCCAATATTAATATTGTTATACAAACTGGTATATTAAAATATTCATAATTATTTATACTGATTTTTCACCAGGAAAATTGTATGACAACATAAAGTAGGTAGGTAGTATTTTCAAGTGCAAACATAACCGAATGTTAAGGAATTTAATTGTTTAGTGAGACTGTTAAAGTTTTTTATCACACAATTGACATTTATCCAGTTCAGATAAGCAACAACTACACTTTAGCTGTTATCAATTTTCGTTTTCTCATTAGTTATGTCATTGAGACTAACAGTAGACCTATATATGTACAAATATACTCAGTAAAATGTATGTTGTACCGAATTTAAAACTTGTTTGTCTATAAGTTTATTAATTACATTTTATTATATAATTTAATGGTTGTCTGTTTTTTAAAATTAACAACTGGTATAACTTATGACGCCATTGAAAGGTACTGGACAGATTTTTTGTAGTCAATGAGGTATCGTTTGTTTAACCGTTATTATTTCATTCCGAGTATATGTAAAAGCAAGGTTCTCCGATACAACACAGCATGCACCAATCCAATAACAATTGACTGAGAAGATTTGGAAGATGTAAAAGCCTTTACATAATTTGGGCAGCATCATTGATGAACAGGGTGGATCTGATGCAGATGTGAAGGCGCGGATCGACAATACAAGAGCAGTATATTTGCAACTGAAGAACATCTGGAACTCAAAGCAACTGTCAACCAACACCAAGGTCAGGATTTTCAATACAAATGTCAAGACAGTTCTACTGTATGGGGCGGAAACCTGGAGAACTACGAAAGTCATCATCCAGAAGATACAGGTGTTTATTAACAGTTGTCTACACAAAATACTTCAGATCTGTTGGCCGGACACTATTGGCAACAACCAACTGTGGCAAAGAACGAACCAGATCCCAGCGGAGGAAGAAATCAGAAAGAAGCGCTGGAAGTGGATAGGACACACATTGAGGAAAGCACCCAACTGCGTCACAAGGCAAGCCCTCACATGGAATCCTCAAGGCCAAAGGAAAAGAGGAATACCAAAGAACACATTACGCCGAGAAATGAAAATAGACATGAAAAAGATGAACAAGAATTGGATGGAATTAGAAAAGGAGGCCCAGGACAGAGTGGGTTGGAGAATGCTGGTCGGCGGCCTATGCTCCATTGGGAATAGCAGGCGTAAGTAAGTAAGTAAGTATGTGTAAAGTATTTAAGCATAACCTCTTCCTATATTCACCTTGACTGACAATACTTTTTCCCTTTATATAAAATGTAATCAGTTTAGCAAATTGGTAACTTAGTCCTTACCTATCACATTTATTACTTAATATTAAAAGTAAACGAGAAAAAGCAATAGACTACAATTGATTGTCTCAAAATGTTTAATAAATTATGCATGACAGAATAATATGGTCATTGTTTTGATTGTTTTAACTAATTATATTAGCTAATTAATTCAGTTTATTCATTAAGAAATGATTATATTCTATGAAAGATTCATAATGAATAATTCAGTCAAATCATAGTTGAGATTATAACTATGACTATAAAATATTAAGTTAAAAGAAATAGTTACACTCAATTTAAACACATTAAAATCAAAGTCAAATATATTATGCAAATTATATTAAAGTTTTCATTGTGAATCCTATAATGATCAAGAGTTGTAATATAGAATATGTGGATGAAATGATAGGTATGCTTTGTTTTCCCACTAGTATTCAATACTTTTCAGTGCTAGAGAGAATACTAAAGAAGAAAAGAAAAGAAAACATCATTTGGATCTGATCTATCTGAAAGTTTAAGTTTTGTTGTTGTTGTTGTTGTTGTTGTTAAGTATCAATATGAAATGTACTTCAATCATAAGTTAATATATATTATGGTTGACGAAATTTTTTACTCAACTTTTCAGTATATTAGAAGACTTTAAGCGTGATAATATTCAAAATATGACATAGACGGTTATCTGAAATATGTCACATTCTGTTATATCCCAATGAGAATAATGGAAGGTAACTGTTGGAATCTGGGGTATTACTATACGTATATTTTTTGTTATATAATTGGTAATTAACTAAACTATTCATATTCGTGCTCCTCTCATCGTAAGCTTTATTTTGACATGTGAACTATTATTATAACATTTACCATTGTTGAGTTATTCCCAGTTTATTAATTACAGTCTCCCATATTCACAGCCACTTTTGGCTAAATCTTGTACAAATGTTATTTTCCATTTTATGGTGTGATGTGTTCTGTTTGGTTTGTATATAAACCCAGTATATTTGAAATATATGATTCATATCACAGAGTCTGAGATTTGTGTTCTGGACTTAACAGGCAGAACTACACGGGAAGCAGGACCGATAAGAACTCTAGACTGTTTGTACTTGTTTTATGCGTGATTGGTCCAGTCGATAAATCACTGTTCTCTAATTGGTGGTATCATTACGTCATATAATAATAGGGTACAAGGCCTGAAGTTATAACATATTCAACATTGGTAATGAACTAATAATTCTAAATTTAAGATTCCTACTTCTATTCTTTCTTTGAGCTGTAGTTTGTTATGAGGTTTTTCAATATTATTCTTTAAATTAATTGACATGCTTCCGTTAAACTTCAATATTGTGTTTGACAAAGTGACTGAGTGTTCATTAGCATTAGTAAGAGACACATAAATAATGTTTTCCCAAAACTGTCTGAAAAATGATTGAAAGGTCGGTTTTGTAACCTGCTAATTTGTCCAGCTCACAACTTATAATTTAGAACAAAATTTCTAGCATTATAGGCAAAGATGGATGTTAGCTGATAGTGGAATCAAGGATGTGGGTTTCGTTGAGTCCCGGAGTGGACATCAGCTCTGGGATGCATGTATATCCGACTGACGAGTCCCAAATAGGACGAAACACGCGTCCTGGAATTCACTGCTAGCCCTCATTTAGTTCCGTTTATAATGTTTGTGACTTAAAGCAATATCGCGGCGATCCGCACATCAATGAGAAGATTCATACAAACAACAAAATTTTCCTAGGAGTTTAATTTGTGTTATTCATAATTGATTATAGCGAAGCTTGAAAGTAAATATATTTTATCACTATTAAGTGTGAATGTATGATTGTAAAACGTCTTCTTTCATCAGATCCACGAGATAAAGAGTGATGACTTAAGTTGATGGAATCTTTTTGAACAATTAATTCCATTCATCAAAGATGCTTTCAGCTTAAAATTTTAAATAACTGAAGCTTCAGTGATATGAGAATCATTGTTCTTATAAAATCCATACTGATTAGCTCTATTCCATATTCTAGTTAGTTTCCTTAACAAGACTTTAGTTTAAGTTATGACTATATCTGAGTAGATTCACAACAAGATTATGGAATTTTCGTATCCAATTTGAGTTCAGGCGTTATCTCATTTCACTAGAGACCATAATTTTTAATTTATTGACTCACCTTTTATATTCCATTGTTAACCTATGTTAAATATAATCCAAGTTTGTGAATTGCAGTATTTATTAACTAACCTGAATCATGAATATGTTATCTCCGTTTAAGGCTATGCCAATATGTGTATAGTTAATATATGTAAAATGAAACAAAATTATGATATAACAAGTGCCGCATTAGTCATGAACTAGACATTTTCAAAAACTACTTTCTGATTAAACATCTAAGCTACTAAGCTTATGAGTGCAAATTTAAGAGTAATATAAATCAAATATGTACAAACATCTAATTAAATCATCGTCGTTGAGCAATTATTTGAATGGAACTCGTTACCATACATCAAACTCCTTGATTGTGTGAAAGCATTTGACAGTGTGAATAGGCGAACATTATGGAAACGTATTCAACACTATGATGTGAGTAGCTGGAAAAGTCGTCAACATCAAACGGAATTTATAAGTTAGGCTACAATGTGATGTGATGCATGAAGGGCGGATTACAGACGCATTGCGAATGAGGACTGGAGTCAGACAAGGCTATTTACTCTCCGTCTTTCTCTTTTTACTGGTGGTCGACTGAATTATGAAGACCTCGACATCTGAGGAGAAGCACGAAATACAAGGGACAACTTGTATACAACTAGACGGTTTGAACTTCACAGATGACCTACATCAACTATCCCGTACACATCCACAAATGCAGTTCAAGACAAACAGTCTAGCAGAAGCCTCTCCATTAGGAGGCCCCAACATACACAAGCGAAAAATCAACATCCTCAAACAAAACACGGAGAACACCAACTCAGTCACACTTGATAGAGGAACTCTGGAAGATGCATAAACTTTGACGTACCTGGGAAGGATCGTTGATGAACGAAAATGATCTGATGCAGACGTAAAGATGAAGATTTTCAAAGCAAGGACAACATTCCTACAACTAATGAATAAATGAAACTCAAAACAACTGTCTGCAGACGGCCTGATTGAATATCTGGGCTACCTGTTCCTGACATTTAAATATTTCGACGAGTTATCTGTTTCCCTGTTTGTTCTAACACATCATCGTGTTAATTAATTGCATTACCTATTCACGTGCGTTTGCGAGAAGTTTACGACATTTCGCTCTACAAGTTACAAAATTTACAATCGGAGAGATCGAGATGGCTGACAATGTGCATTGAAAAGAATGAATATTATTCACATGTCGACTTCTGAAACGCTAATATCTAGCTGGCGATCACTCAATACTTATCGTCAAAATCAGAATGGGTTTTGCGGAGAATTTTAGAAATTTCACAGATTGAAATCATGAGTCAATTGAAGCTAGACCACCATTGAAAACCTGGAAGCACTGGACGGCCGTTTCGTCCTAGTTTGGGACTCCTCAGCAGTGCGCATCCATAATCCCGCACCTCGCGGGATCCGAACTCAGGACCTACTGGATTCGCGCGCGAGCACTTAACCATTGGACCACTGAGCACACATCCAACGGTGTTAATGTCTAACTTCAACCAATCCACGAAGTTGCACCACCGTACACCATTGTCTTCAGTGAGTTGTTATCTCACAACAGACTTGGTTGAACTCTACTGGTAACGGCTTTTCACTAGAACTTCAGGAGTTCTTCCTGAAGTCAGTCACTAGTGAGCAGTTGATTATTATCAGAATGGGTTTTGCGGAGAATTTTAGAAATTTTACAGATTGAAATCATTATCTTCAATATCGATCAAGAAATAAGAAACAGGAACTCTCTGTAATACTTTATGCTGAGAATTTTATATTGTACCAAATATATAATATTGAATAATGCTAATAATAGATGAATAAAATAAATAATTACGTAAAATTCAGAGTCTACAATAAGAATGTCAAGACACTTCTACTGTATGGAGCTAAAACTTTTCGAACTACTACAACCATCCTCAAAAGTGTACAATTGTCTATGTAGCATACTCAATATCCGTTGACCGGATATCATTAGCAACAGCTTACTGTAAAAGAGAACAAATCAGCTTCCAGTAGAGGAAAGTTAAGGAAGAGACGTTGGAAGTGGATAGGACATACATTGAGGAAATCATCAAACTGCATCACAAAACATGTGCTAACTTAGAATGCTGAAGGGAAACGGAAAAAGGAAAAGTTAAAAACCACAGTACATCTGGAATTGGAAACAGTTAAGAAAACGATGAATACCAACTGGAAAGAATTGTCCAGAACAGGGTTAGATGGAGAATATTGATGAGCGTCTTATGCTCCTACATGAAAGATAACAGGTGAAAATAGTAATTAAATATCTAATTAAATCATTCAGTTTACATTTAATGTTGTCAGTTCAAGCTGAAGCGGTTCTTATAATTTGACAATTTGAATGTTACTTCAGTCATTGATCAAGTTCATTTAAAACTTAACATAATGAACTAGTATTGCATACAATATATAGAAATAAATTTACATTAAAATATTTTCATTTTTATTTCTGTTTAGTAATTCACAACATCGTTTAACATTTATATTTAAAAACTAAGTGAATAAAATAGGATTCTGAATTGTCATTTTATTTTAAAGGTTGAAATGAGAATTTTGCAAATGTAAGCTATGGAATAGATCATTGATATAAAAAGATTCAATTGACTCCAATCGCATACACACGAACAAATACAGATAGAGACAACCAGTGTAGCAGCATTTTCTGTATCAGTAGGCCTCAACATACATAAGGAGAAAACCAACAACACGGAGAACAGCAATCCAATCACTCTTGATGGTGAAACTCTGGAAGATGTAGAATCCTTCACATACCTGGGAAGCATCATCGATTAACAGGGAGGTTCATATGCAGACGTAAAGTCGAAGATCGGCAAAGCAAGGACCGCATTCCTACAATTGAATAAAATATGGAACTCAAAACAACTTTCAACCAATATCAAAGTGAGAATCTTCAATACGAACGTCAAGACACTTCTACTGTACGGAACTGAAACGGGGAGAAATATTACAACCATCATCAAGAAGGTACGAGTATTTATAAATAATTGTCTACACAAGATACTCAAATTCCATTGGTTGGATACCATCAGCAACAGTCTTCTGTGCGAGAGAGCGAACAAGTTTACATTTGAAGAGGAAATTAGGAGAAGACGTTTGAAGTGGATAGGATATACATTGAATAAATCATCATATTGCATGACGAAACAAGCCGTAACTTGGAATCCTGAAGGTCAGCAAAAAATAGGAAGGACAAAGAACACATAACGTCGGGAAATAGAAGCAGATATGGAAAAGATGAATAACAACTGGAAGGAGCTGGAAAGGATTGCTTTGGACATGGTTGGATAAAGAGTGCTGGTGAGCAGCCTATGTTCCTTCACGAGGAGTAACAGGCGTAAATAAGTTAGTAAGTAAGTAGTAGTTGAGATTATGAGTCCCTTGAAATTAGACCATCATTGAAAATCTGAAAGTACTAAAGAACTGTTTCGTCCTATTGTGGAATTCATCAGTAGTGCACATCCACGATTCTTAGATTTCAACGTTAACTATAAATGAATAGTTAGTAACAGACTAAATAATATGAGCTTTATTACTTCAAAAAGATTATTTATTCAAGCTGTTGTACATTGTTAAAATTAATAAAGATTCTTGCTTTTTAAAATATCAGTTCTAAACATATTAGTAGTCATCTCATTCTATCAATAGATTGAACTAAATAGTTAAATACGTCTATCAGATGAAATTTTAGAAATGAACAAGTGTAATCAAAGATATGTGCTTACCATATTTAACTAAAAGAGCGATATTATCAGTTCTATACTATTGAAACCTGAAGAAATAATAGAAAAGGGTAAAGAAATGAAGGATACCATGAAGAAAGTGTACTAAACTATAAATTCCTTAGAAAAATAAACAGATATGAAGAATATTGTTTACATTAAAACAAATATGTATCTGTCAAGTTAAATTTTATACAGTTGAAAGGATTATTTAATGAAATTTTGGTTCTTTTTAAATCGGAACAATTCCGTACAAAACGATTCTAAAACAGATATACATAGTATGAAATGCAATTGTATACATGATCGTAATGGCCATAAACTTACTTATTTACGCCTGTTACTCCTCGTAAGGGAGTATAGGCCGCTCATTAGCATTCTCCATCCAACCCTGTCCAAAGCAATCCTTTCCAGCTTCTTCCAGTCATTATTCATCCTTTTCACATCTGCTTCGATTTACCGACGTAATGTGTTCTTTGGCCTTCCACTTTTTTGTTTCCCCTCAAGATTCCAAGTAACGGCTTGCAATCTGGTGATTTCTTCAATGTATGTCCCATCCACTTCCATCATCTTTTCCTAATTTCTTCTTCAGCTGGAACCTGGTTTGTTCTTTCGCACAGAAGGCTGTTGTTGATGGTATCCGACCAATGGATATTAAGTATCTTGTATAGACAACCATTTATAAATACTTGCACCTTCTTGTTGTTGATTGTTGTAGTTCTCTAAGTTTCAGTTCCGTACTATAGAAGTGTCTTGACGTTCGTTTTGAAGATTCTCACTTTGATATCGGTTGGAAGTTGTTCTGAGTTGTATATGTTCTTCAATTGTAAAAATTTGGCCATTGCTTTGCCAATCCTCGCCCTTACGTCAACCATAAAAGTAATGCTATAAAACAACCAAATCTTACATTAAGGCATTTTTATTTGAAAATGTACATATTATACAGTTTATCTAAACTTCTATAAATTAGAACGTTCTATAATTCTAGTGAATAGAAATTTACTTCCTTGTAGAGGAACATGGGACACCCAATAATATTCTTCAATCAACTCGATACTTTGTTATTCTTTCATGTTGTTAAAGCCTATTGCTGAAGATTCTGCTGATACATTCTCTATTTTTACCTGAATTTGTAGATGTGTATGAGATAGAATAGCAATAAAATATATCAAAATTACTCTATTCTTCAAATACTATTGTTCTTAACTCGAACTGTTAGTATAACATATCTATTAAAGATGTTTAGCTAAACATAGTCTAAAAGTTCACTCCTTTTTATAACAAATCTATGTTTATATTACTTATTAAAAGATTTCATATATCAGTGTTAAGCTTTATAATTTTACTAATTACTCATTAATTACACCAATGTCTTTTATATAACTTTGGGAAATTTGACTATATTCATGTATCTAGGATTGTTGTTGTTGTTGTTAAGCTACATCTTAAATGTTATCTGAATAGCAACAACAACAACAACAACAGCAAAACCTTACAAATCTGTAATGATTCTTTTTTTATATACCATTGTAAACTTCTATTAATCTAGATAATATTGCCAAGAGAATAGTGTTGTCGGTTTATAAATAATAAATAGTTTTTTTTGTTCATAACATTTTAAATTAACAATATAAGACATAGAATTTTATTAAGTACTGAATTAACATTAGTTATCTAAGGTACTGACATTCAATTTCCTAAAAATAGGATTAACATAATACTGTTTATATGAGTGTAAGAAAAAATGTTTTAATATATATAGAACGAAAAGTAAGGGGAACAAACAAGAATTCTCGTATTTATTATCATATAATATGCATCATATAAATTTATAGTTGAATTCATGAGTTAATTGAAGTCAGACCATCATGGAAAATCTGGAAGCACTGGACGGCCGTTTCGTCCTAGTATGACACTCCTCAAAAGTGCTCAGTCACGATCCCGTCCTCGGAGGATTCGAACACAGGACCTATCAGTGACCAGTGGAGTTCAACCGGGTCAGTCGTGAGATAGTAACTCACCGATGACAATGGTAGACTGTTGTGCAACATGGTGGATTGGTTGGAGTTAGACATTTACACCATCGGATGCCAGTCTTAAAGTTAAGCGTTCGCGCGTGATATTGGTAGGTCCTGGGTTCGAATCTCGCAAGACGGGATCATGGATGAGCACTGCTGAGGAGTCTCTTACTAGGTGGAAACGGCCGTCCAGTGCTTCCAGGTTTTCCATGGTTGTCTTGCTTCAATTGACTCATGAATTCAACTATAAATTTATATGATGCACTAAACGTCTCCACTAAACCCCTTCTGATAATACATTATTATAATTAATCATTTGATTTTGTTAATTTTTGGGAATTGTAAAATTTTTAAGCAGTGTATTTCAATTTAGTTGACTGAATTCCGTTTTCCATTTGTGAACACATTTTAGAAATAATTAATGAAATGATATCAGAATTCAATGAACATGATCCAGATTTTTGTAGCCTTAAATCGGACTCCATCTATATCGTATGGATGATTGTTATCAAAATAAAGATATCGTCAATCCTCGTATATAATTATTGACTTAACTCGCGTTGATGAACAATGGAATCAAATAAGTCAAATACGAGAATGGATTTTTAAAAACGTATATTTCGTACAATTGTTGAACGAAGCAAAGGAAGCGAAGAAACAAAGTGAAGAAAGCAAAGAGATGAAAGCGAAGCGAAATGACACACGATAGAGAAGGCATATGAAACCGTTCAATTTAATCAAGCGTGAATGGATATTTATAGTCAAACAAAAATAAGTTACAGACATGTGATGAATAGGATAAGAAGTGTGCATACATACTTTTACGTAAAATCATTCAAGTTTGACAAGTGAATAATTAACAAGGTTAAAAATGTGACTCAAAAAGAATGAATAAATTAACCTGTCCAGAAGCTAGAATAAGCTATAAGGGCTCAACATAGCAACCGACAATACAAGATTGATTGACTGGTATAATTTGACAATTCAAATATATATATACCTTATGATTTATGCTTACGGAATGTTATTAAAATGTAGTGTGTTTTCTCTGTTTAGCTTTATGAAAATAACTACCTATAAACATTATCAAATGTAGATTGTTTTACCATGTAACTCAGTGATAAAATGCAAAGTGTTGTATAAATATACTAACAAATAGAGCCCCTATAATCTTATTAAAGCTGAATAGCATCTTGAACATTTCCAGTATAGAATCTAATCGAATAACAATTTGTGTCGTACAGTTAATTGTTTATTGATGGATTATTTATAAAAGAAAATAAACTTAATCATTCTCTTTTTTAAAATCATAATCATGATATCTTCTACATACCTTACTGTAAGGCGATTTACAGAAACATCTAGTTATAGCATCCGTAATTCTTTACAAGCTAAAACTTCTCATTTAGTGAATTACTTTGATCGTAAATTTTCGAAACTCTTGAATACGTTCCTACTATCTGTCCGTGAAATTAAATTGCTGCTATCATTTTTTTCTTCAGAGTGATTTATCCCTCTTCCCTGAAACTGCTTGGCACCTTTCAGTATACCCCGTTTCACAATTGAAATGATAGAGATTTTAAATGTTTAATCGTTATTATTACAGAGCCCACTCATTAAACATCCTTTTCTGAAGATATCTTACACTTATACTGTTCTTGGTCAGTTTAAATCATTTGAATAATACCTATTTAAATCAGTAGATTGTAAAATAACTTAGCATTTATATATTGGACAAGCTATCACAGTAATTCGTATTGCTTCAGTTCTGTCTTCTCTGTTTCAACTAATTTTTCGAGTTAAAGATGAATGAAATCACTCTGTTATGTACCTGGAAATGACGTTGGATAGATTATTCATGCAATAGTAGCATGCCTTAGTCCGTACACAGATAATTATTATGCTACCAACTGATGCCTCACACTGTTGTAGTCCATTTAGTAAATCTACTTCCAAAGTAACATATGAGCTATATTAGTTCAAACAATTTAAATAAATTTATGAATTTTTCCTTGACACATAACATTGGTATCGGTATCAGCCAGATCATCCGTGTAAAGTGGCATACAGTTAGTAATATTTCCAGAAAATTGTTTATTTATTCCCAGAGATTATATACATGAAAGAATAATTTCTCAAGTGGGAACTAAAAAGTCCTTAATTACATTGATCAATAATACTGATATTGAAAAAAGTGATTGATGATAGAAACTAAAGTCAATGAATCGCGATGAAATGAATAAACTTCATTATAATCTCTTTGTAATCGATATTATTTACAGTTCCTAGACAGCTTTTATTTATTTTCTATCAACTATACAATTCAGGGTATAATATTATAGTTTAGATTCTAAATTATTAAATCTCAGATTGTTCTGTTGTTTAAAGCTATCAAGTAAACAATTATTTTCACCTTAGAACTTTTCAACTAGCCAATTGTTACATAGTTTCCTTTCAGCAACTGATATTCAGGTCTTGACAACATACAACTTGAAGGATTTTTTTAAAATTAGCACCTTTCTATCTTACTAAAGAACTAACTATAAATACGGTTGTATAGTTTAATTAAATGATATAGTTGAAAACATCATTTTATATTCTCTGAATTGCCTGTTTTCTTCTTAACTATCAAATAGCAGTCGACTGAATCAGTCGCATAGATCTGTACTGTCGGTTATTATGTTAAACCCACATACCTTATTCTAGCTTTCGGACAGCCCATTCTATTCATTCCATTCGAGTCACATTCCCACCTCGTTATTTATTCGCATATCAATCTTGACTGTTTTATATGAGAGCGTAGGTGTGTGCACATTTCTTATCCCATTACTCATCGCATGTCTGTAACTTTTGTGTAGCTATAAATATTGATTAGCGCTCGGTAAAATGGGAGTGGGCTTAGCAGACATCTCCACACTGTGTCCTTTCTTTTCTCTCTATTCCATTCACTTTATATACAAAATATATCTATTCACAAGTCCATTCTCGTTATTTGACTTATTTAATTCCGTTATTGACCAACTCGATTTAAGTCGATGATTATATACGAGGATAGGTGATATATATTTCAACAACAATCATCATTACAATCTCCTTGGAGTCAAATCCACGGGCCACTAAAGTGAAGAACCCTTTCGACAACATCGTTTGATAAAAATGAGAACAAAATTATGGGGCCCCACAGATTGTATTTTCCTATTTATTTATACAAAATACATATGTGACAAGTGTAATAAACTAATTTGGCTTTTACTAGTTATCTTTTTAAGTTGACAAATGGACAGGATTTAATTAAAAAAAGGTCATCGAAAAAGTTTTGATACTAAAGTTTCCTACTTTAAAAATGTTTTGTCCTAAGTGTTGAAGCTTCTGTTAAAAATAAATACAACATGAATATTTCTTAGCTTCCGATTGTTTTTATTGATAACTTAATTCATCAAAAGAATTACAGAATAATTTTAAGAACACTTCATCGATAGGTTAATAGAAAAAAATATTTTCTGTGCAATAATATAATCTAACTGCCAATCAATATCAAAGTCAGAATCTTCAATACGAATGTCAAGACAGTTAATTCTTCTGTACGGAACTGAAACTTCGAGAACTACAACAACCATCGTCAAGAAGGTACAAGTTTTTGTAAATAGTTGTCTTCGTAAGATACTCAACACCCATTGGTCGGATACTATCAGCAACAGTCTACTGTGAAAGAGAACAAATCAGCTTCCAGCTGAGGAAGAAATTAGGAAAAGATGTTGGAAATGTATAGAACATACATTACGCAAATCACCACACTGCATCACGAAGCGACTGGAAAGAATTGCGCAGGATATAGTTAGGTGAAGAATGCTTGTGGGTGACACATGCTCATCGACGATGAGTAACATGCGTAAATAAGTAAGTAGGCAATAATATGATCTAATTAGAACGTGAGCAATATTTTCCAAGAATTTTCTGGTTGATAATTTACCTACAATCGGATCTAACGAAATATATATCATCAGAGTACATTTAATAATGCATAATATGATATCAGCAGTATAGCAATAGTATAAAACAACTGAAGAGTGATTATAGAAAGAAACCTCTCCCTCAAAATCGTTCCTTGAAGCATAATGTTATTCTCATACAGGGAACCTGAGCTTTAATAATCAAAGGAAGAAATCCTAATATTTAGCTTGGTTTCTTTAAGAAGATAGCGACAATGTGTAAATATCATATGTCACATTGGTAGACAAATAGATTACGTAGACAGGTGTAAAATCTTGCTACTTCAATTTACAAACTCGTGTCTATTTTATATATTCACTAGTAATTTCTAGCATATTACAGTGAGACTATAATTTATGGACGACTTTTAGGCGACGCTGAACTGACGATGATAAGATCAAATGAGTATTATATACCTGTGTGAGGACTTCAAATTATGATTTACAGTTGACAGTTAAGATTAGGAATTAAATTTAGGGTTTTCATCACGAACTAACACCAACTATAATGCTAAAACTCTATTATACCAAGTCAATGAGTGAATTTCCCGATAAAATCCGAAATCTGTTATCTTTATACCAGATTGATTCATTCAAAAATTATAGTCTCGCACCTATCTCAATAATTTTCCTATCGAACAAACTAGAAATGATATGAAATCAAACTAGATAACATAGAAACTAATCATTTATTATTATTACCTTCATTAAACAAATCACATTCATATATTGTTTATCATTATATTCTGCTCATATTCCATTTTGATTTGGCTACATTTAACATAAATCATTCTAGGTTTTTTAGGCTCATTGGTTAAAAATATTACTATGGCTATTACTTTAAAATCTCACTACACTGATTTCAATCTCTTTCATATTTTTTCATTATGAGTAAACAAGTAAAAGTAAAACAACATCAAGCGAATTTAAACTTCACCCCATTGCACAAACAGGTAGCTATAAGTACTCAGTAGTTAGGTGGATAACTTGATGGCGTTGGAAGCGAATGGTACATTGTTCGAGTCCCGGATTGAATCTCAACTCTGAGACGCAGGTATATCCAGCTGACAAGTCCGAAATAGGACGAAACGCATGTCATGAATTCCACTGCTATTTACTATCTATCTTTGCTTAAAAAGATAAATAGTTTAAAATAATAATTTCTGTTGACGATTTATAGTGAATGAATGATTAGGCTTGAACAATTTGAAGTAATTCACAAATATCTAGAAAAAAAAGATGAGGGAAATTGTTTAACTCTTCTCTCAAATTGATTTACACAAATCTGATTCAAAGAAAGTCATCTTTAATACAAGAGTATAATTCACTGAAATTGATTTTTATTGAATAGAAATTCTTCGGATCATTTAACGGTCTCTAGAATCTCCATCATAGTTCTCAAGAACCATTCAAATAATAATCACTTTATAAAATACTTTCATACTAACCAGAATATCGGTAGATATGTCAATATTATACATAATAAACCTTATGCATTAAAATGCTTAATCATTATGTCATTTATTACCATCTGTGATATATTCATCTTATGCATATTTTATTTTATCAATTCTTATCTTCTTTTTAATATGATAATAATACACAGCAACAACAACAACAAAAAATGGAATTGAAGTGTCAATATTAAAAATGTTGGTTAGAATTCAATGAAACTATTCACATTTGAAACCTATTGAATGAAAACAAAATTTAATTATTTAATTAAAGAAAATAAATAAGAAATTCATTGATAAATGACAAAATCTATGCAAATAGTCATAATAGTTGCTATGGCTATTATTATTTTTATCTTGGTGGTGGTAGTGGTGGTATTCGTGGTAGTGGTGTTGTTCTACACACATACATATATACAATGAAGTTTACAAATAATCATGAATGAAACAATGAACATATAATGCACTTAATAAATGTATCAAAATGAAAGGAAATCAATATTTCATTTTGATCATGTAATAAGAACATGTAGATTATCAGAACTATATCATTACATAGTTCTGATCATTTTTATCTTTTTATTACATTATCGAAATTTATCAAAAAGGACTAATTGGTTTAAATGTTTCATTGTTAGTGGATCATTTTTGATCTTAACCGATTACATATAAATATATATGAATTGTCAGTCAATGAAATCATGGAGTAAAGAAACAATAGTACCAGAATTCCAAATGCTTTAATCTTGTATCCAACAAAAAAAAGAGTAAAAAAAAAACTGAAGAAAATAGAGAAAGAAATTCGGGTTGAACCAACAACTAAAAAAACATTCCTTTTCTTTTAAAAAATAATCATTTCTATGGTATTTTAATATTGCATTTATGATAGTAAACAATTTGATTACATTCATATCAGACTAAGATATTGTGTTTATGTTTTGTACTGCATTTGACAGTGATTTTTTTTTATCTTGAACTTTCCTGTAGATGTTTTTTTTGTGATGTTTGTTTGTTTACTCTTTGAAATTTGATTTTGTTTCAAGTATATTAGTTGTATAACATCAAGGAATTACAACATGAACATTTAAGATATTCAACACTTTTTATGTTCTTCTTGGTATTATCTCTTGAAGATATTGATTTATTCATTGAATTCTATTTTTTGGACATCTACTAGATGATATAAATCAATTTGTTTTACTTTGATTCTATAGATTGATCCATTTCAATTGATTTTTGATAATCAATCAATTATTTTGATTGACGATATTGTGATGATGTATGAACTGTAAAATCCAAATCATCTTGTCTATCATGATTAGTTAATAAACGATTATGTGAACGACGAGTAATCGATGGTATAGTATTATTATCACTTTCGTCATTTATACCAAGTTTCATTAATTTATTACAACGACAACCTAATTTATAAAATATATTTTTGCATAATTGATGTACACGTTGACGAAAATTACATCCAGTTGCATAATAAATGATAAAACTAAATGCATAATGTGATAATGCAATCTCATCACCAAATGCTTTAATAGTGATCATTTTGAAATATTGATTCCAAATAGGATCTTCTAAAGCCTAATAAAAACAAAATAGAAATAATCAAAATTGTATTTTTTAGTTATTCAATGTAAAGTATAATTTGCATTGACACATACAAATTGGCAATTAATATTACCAATGATGAATGAATTCACTATAATCCATTTTTTGTAGTTTTGTGATTACAGTCTAGACATTTCTATCAATTGAATAGTATTAAAAAGAAATACTTTTGTTGGTGATTTCAAGGGAAAAAAACACAAAAAAGACATACCTTCAGATTTGGGTGACTACAATAATCAATAACTGTTGCAACTTCAAGCTGGAACATCTAATTGAGTCCAATTAAAGTACAAGCCCCCGAATGCCCTGGTATGGCCGAGAGTGGGGAGAGTCCGCTCTCCCTCTCGAAATGCTGTCACATGGCCACGCGTACATAGCCTCTGCCAGGGAAGTTCTACTCACTGCCTTCTCGTAGTAGGGGTGTTGTTTACGAAAATGAGAGAACGAAAACCGAATGTCCGGCGCTTTAACCGGATTCCAAATCAATGGTGCACATAGGCTCCAGTATCCTGCGGGAACAAATGGCGAATGAACCAACCTTTGGTCACTGGCTTCAATGAGACTGCATCTCCTTATGATGCTCTACTGCCTTGTGGATCAGACCTTCAGGTCGAAGGCTCTGGGAGTTGCCCTCTAAGAAAACCACCTACTTCGGTTCGGACACACGGGCAGTCTCAAAGCCCTCACACATATCGAATGAGATTTTTGTGGTGCATATATATTTGGTGCCTCTTTGTACCAATATCTATATGTTAAAATGAATAAATAATCAATAACTTACTTCTTTTTCTGTTGCATTCATATTAGGCTCTTCTTGTGTTTGATGTATTAAATAAACAAGACCACCAAGTAATGTTGTTAAAATTGTATAAAAACTAACAGTTAAAAGCATTAATGTTGTTGATTTAAAACTTGGACTAGTACGTTTATTATGTGAAATTTTATATGAATCATTATAATTTATATGAATTAATTCATTATTATTATTATTATTACGATTAGAAATTATTGATTTTTCATTGATTATTGATTTATTATGATTAATTGAATTGATTGAATTATATTGTGGATTAAAATTTAATGAATTTTCATTTGATATTAATGAATTTTTATTAATTTTTTTATTTGATTTTATTGAATTTGATGATAGTTGCTTAGTGAAAATATTTTTAAAATATAATTTAATTTTATTCCCATGGTGACTATTATTATTATTAGTAGTAGTAATAGTAGTAGTATATGAAGGTTTTGGTGAATTTTTATTATTTATTATATTTGATTGAGATGTTGAACAATATGATGATGATGATAAATGATTTGACATAATAGCTAATTGTTTATTAGCATGATGAACTTTAGCTAATTCTTTTATAACTAAACAATTAAATATTAATACTAATAATGGTACAATACCAGCAAATACACCTTCTAAACATGATAAATATACACTTATAATTAATGGATTAATATGTCGTTTACTACATGTATTTGTTTCAGTTATAAATATATATGCATAACCAGAACATACTATAATTGTACTAATAATAATAATGATACATATATAAATTGCTCTTTTTGAACTACATATTCTATCAATATAAAATGGTTTACATATAGCTAACCAACGTTCAATAGTAAAAGCAAGTACAAATAATGGTGATGCATATTGTACAGCTGGTGATAAAATATTTTGTATTTCACATGAACCAGGTAATAAATATTCACGTATTTGCCATACACGTGATAAATCTCTATTTAATGCAAATATTAATACAATTATATCATTTAATGATAATGCAGCTAAATAAACAGCAGCTGAATTTTCTTTAATCATTTTTTTATTAGACCATATAATTAATGAAATAAAATTACCAGGAAAACCTAATATATAATAAATAATTGTTACATAACGATCAACAAATAATGCTGTAGGAACAAAATGTTTAGCAAAATCAATCCATGTTGTATAAATTTCTAATAACATTTGATCGGATATTGATTTATTATGATTGATTGAATGATCAATAGAATAATTAGTATTAGTATCATTGATATTGATTGTAATTGAATGAATGAATTGAATAATCATTAATAATATCAATAGAAATAATATTGTTTTGGATAATAACTGATTAGAAGTCATTAGAAATTTGAATTATTATGGATAGTAACTAAAAAAAGAAAATGAATGACAACAAAAGAAAGTCTTTGTTGAAATATTAATGTATTGATAATGTAATAAAATTATGAATTGACAAAATGATAATTCCTATTTAAATATTAGAAATAAAAAAATATAAAGTTCAGTAAAGGAGTCTCTTTTCTCAGTTAAGTTCTATAAGAGTGAGAGGAAATTAATTACGAGTTCTATACTTGAACATCTAATCGATTGTAATCATTCTACGGATCCACAGTTTAATTTTAAGATTGTATGTATGATTCGGAGGAAGAAATCAGGAAGAAGCGCTGGGAGTGAATAAGACACACATTGAGGAAAGCACCGAACTGCGTCACAAGACAAGCCCTCACATGGAATCCTCGAGGCCAAAGGAAAAGAGGAAAACCAAAGAACACATTACGCCGGGAAATGGAAATAGACATGAGAAAAATGAACGAGAATTGGATGGAACTAGAAAAGAAGGCTCAGTACAGAGTGGGTTGGAGAATGCTCATCGGCGGCCTATGCTCCATTAGGAGTAACAGGCGTAAGTAAGTAAGTAATATATAGTATTCGGTTAAATCTACCTAGATTTCTTAGTATTCAACTCCTAAAATTGGCCGAGACTCTTACCATCCATGAGCTCAAACTAGAACTATGCGTAAAAAGGAAGTACGTCCTAATGTTATCGTTACCTTGACCTTAATTAATATTATTATTATTACTTCATCCCTCTTTACTGATGTCTTGTATTTCCATTATTTTATTCAAATGCTCATCATATCACTTGACTTATTTTCACACATCTATGACCTTTAATGACCTTTAATTATTGTAACAAAAACATTTTATTCATCTTATTACATTCACTGAATCTATTGTTATTATTCGTATCACGTAATCTAGTATTATAATCTTTCTATTACGTCATCTTGATTATTTGTGTCCACATTTCCTCACGGAATTAGTACTTTAACAAAAAAAATATTCCAATAGTTAAGATCACAAGCCAATTGAAACTAGACCACTATGGAGAACCTGGAAGAACTGGTCGACCATTTCGTCCTATTATGGGACTGCTCAGCAGTGCATATCCATAACCCTGCCCTTAAGAATCGAACCCAGGACTTATCAGTCTCGCGAGCGAGTGCTTAACCATATATATACGATTGCACAGCTTGATAATAAAAGGTGATATATTCCAGCGAATGAAGACAAAATGAATACATTTAAACTTTTCGTCTTAAATTTAAAAATTGTTTCAGTTAATTCATTTGATGTAGTTTTAAGTTTAGAAATCACTTTTCAGTTGATAGTTGTTAAACAGCTTAATAATAATAAAATAAAATTTGTTATACCACACATTATTATATTATGGTGTAAAGGCAACTTTCCATGAAGCACCTACTACTTTAGCTGCAAAGTCATTTTGTAATACGTATTCTTTCTATCATTCCTAGAGTTTTGTTTCATTTCGATTACCAGATGTGGAATAATTGAAAAAGTATTATGATAACTGTATTCGGACAATTTTGGTGTCATTGAAGCTTGGCAGCCTAGTATAATTTTACAGCTTATATCAAGTGATTGAAAGTATTTTATTATATAACATTAGCTTGATCGAATCTGAATCCACAGATTAGTTGACATATATTTTAAGTGGGATAAATATGCAACGCTGAAATTTACCTTAACATTAATAAAATGTATTACCTCAAACATATAAGTTATGTCCCAAGTAGACTCTGGGTGATGATTTATTTGTCTAAGCTGAATACCCATTCAATTCGATATCAAAGATATGTTAGTTTATAATGTAAGGACCTACATAATGTCCGGTTTATAATTGAAGCATTTTTTCATTGTGACTATTATTAAAACCGTCCTCTTTTGTAATTGATAAAAGAGTTTAGAATTACTGCATGTGGTGCTAGGATCCATTTGTTAACAAAGAAATCTAGATGAATAAGTTACTATCATTTTGTCTTAATCCAGTGACCCCTAGAAAGGCAGTTTATTCAGTTCTAAGTCAAGTATTTTGTATGAGTTCTAGTGACATTACTTAGCTTTCTAAATTAAGATACTTAAAAAACTGATTGGATCAGTGAATATTTGAATAGAACCTAATATGGTAATCTTTAAAGCGTTACCTCATTCCACGTCGAATATGTCAATTACGAAAATTTTAATGCATGTCATATCATTTAAACTGGTGACCGCCTTATAAATTAGTCTATAAGATCCTAACAGTACTATGGTCTAAATGAACACGACATTAGGCCTACTGGAAATCAATTGGGGCTCGATTGACTTGATAATGACCTTTCAGACTGCGAAGCCGGGTGGTACATGTCCTACCAAATTTCAGTTACTCTTTCATAGCAATTCACAATCACAACGATACCATAGTTCGAAAATCCTACGAACATTAACACCACTGAGTATCGGCTCACTAGTTTAGAGATTAAGTGACTGCACGAGGCCGAAGTCGCCGGGTTCGAGCTCCATGTGGTTGATCGTATATATGCACTGCTGAGGAGCCCTATACTAGAACTAAACGGCCAGGATTTTAATGATGATCTGACATTTATATCGATTCACGATTTCAATAAAATGTAACAATTTCCACAATCCCATACTAAAAATATGATCAAACTGTTTATATTAATATAAATAATCGGTTTATTATAGTCTATAAACGGCCGTCCAGTGCTTCCAGGTTTTCAGTGGTGGTCTAACATCAGTCGGTTCATGATCTCAAGAAAAAAACTTGACAATCTTCACAACCCTTAGACTGATAACTACCATGTGCTCACTATAGACTAGCTTCGTGAGAAAATTCTCAGAGTTCTGGTGAGAATCCGTGACCAGTGGAGCTAATCCGTGTCGGGTAGAGACATGTATCTACTTCAGTACAATGAAAGACGGTCGCACAATTTCGTGGATCGGTTGATGTTAGACACTACTGGCTGCCGGCTCAGTGTGTCCAGTAGGTTAATCGTTCACGCGCGAGACTTTTAAGTCATGGGTTCGAATCCTGTGAGCGGGATTGTGGTTGCACACTGCAAGGAGCCCCATAATAGAACGAAACGGCCATCCAGTGCTTCCAGCTTTCCAAGAGTGATCTAAGATCAATCGGTTCATGATCTCAATCCAAAAAGAGTAGATAAATTGAACTTCTGTATTTCAATAAGATGAAACAAATCACATCAAACAACTCGTTATGATAAAAACAAATAGGCTTAGATTTGTTTATACTTTATGATTATTTGATCCAGTTTGACTGTGTTCTGTTGTTCAAAAGTTAAACAATTTATTTTCTATTTTGTTTTAACTATAAGCTATTAGATATTCATACCATAGTAGGAAATTGAACAGAATGACTGAAAATTGATAAACTTTAAACTAGATTTAATAATATTGTATTTGACTAGGTGGATTATCATTGTATGTTTGTTTGTTTTTTACTTTTTTCGATTACAAAACGGATAACCTTGTCAAGAAAGATAATGAAAACTTTACGGTTAAGCTATTCTGCTCATTGAAGAAACATTCTGAAGAAAAACTGAGAATCTATGGCTTTGAAACAATTTTAAGTCAATATTTATCAAGCAATTTATCATGTAATACATACAATTGATGTTTATCTGTTCTAAATTCAACTATTTACATTATTTTAATGGTTGAGATCATAAGCCAATTGAAGCTAGACCATCATGGAAAACCTGGAAGCACTGAACAACCGTTTCATCCAACTGTGGGACTCTTCAGCATTGCATATCCACGATCCCACGTCGCGAGATTTGGACTCGGGACCTACCGGTCTCGTACTCGAGGAGTCTTACAATAATATGAAATGGCCGTCCAATGCTTACAGGTTTTCCATGAACTCATGATCACAAATATTAAAATTACTAATAATATCCGCAAAAAACCCTTCTGATTAGTAGTTAAGTAGTTAGTGCATAAAAAAATGGAGTCATATTTTTCGAATAAAACTAGTTGGTTAACTTGAAATATTTATAAACATCAAATAGTTTTCATTCATATAGGCTACTTATCCTTGTTATTCACTCTTCTGTAGATTATCAAAGGTTAACTGATAATAATCGACCTTAAGTACATTTTAAGTATGAAGGTAACTAAATTTAATTATTTGGTTTCCAAGAGAAATTCATTTTATGCTACAAGATTATTCTTAAGCTAGAACACCAGTCGAAAAATGTTTTTTAAAGAATTTTCCAGTAAGATTAAGTGAACTTAAGATAGTTAAAAAGTTTTGTATTAATAAATTACATAAGAAGTTACTTAATATTTAGTTGCGTTGACTGGTTTACCCGGTATTTATCTACGAAAAGAGTAACCTATCAAATTCTTGATTCTTTCATTCCTTTTTTGGGATGATAGGCGTATCCTATCGAAAAGCATGAAACTAAAACAAAACATTTCTTTATCCACTTTTAAGGTTCATTTACTGAAAAAAGCCCTGTATAATTGTGTAAGATCATCGAGAAACATTAATATTAATTAATTTATCTAAAATAAGTCGTTTCAAATTATAGCACGTGAATTTAGGATTGTTTGTAATATAAAATGAAATAAAATTAATAATACGGATGATGCGTGGTGCAAGATCTTGGATCAGTTGAAGTTAGACATTAAAACCGTTGGATGTCAGGTCAATGATCTAGAGGTTAAGCGTTTGTGCTTGAGACTGAAAATCTTGGGTTCGATTAATGCGAGCGGGATCGTGGACATGGATTGCTGAGACATCCCATACTAGGACGAAGCGGCCGTCCAATTCTTTCAGCTTGTAAATGGTGGTTTAGCTTGGATTGACTTGTGAATTTATGTGTTAAAATACTACATTCTCCACAAGTCCCCATTCTGATAAAATAGAATCGTTAATGTTGGAATGACTAATATGAAGTGTTGTCTTGATAAAGTTTATACTTTAAATGAATTTGTGCTATAAGTGATCAGAATTAATGTAGTTAACATGAGGTGAGAGAGATAATACTGTAATTAAAAATCAGAAATCACGTAAAATGTGGAATAATACGAATTAGTTACGAATAAGTAAATAGGGCTTGATGCTGAATAAATTCCTAAAAATGGTTGACGTGTTATAGTAATAATGATAACAATAATGATGATAATCATAATGTATGATTACGTAGATTCAAGGAGGAACTGGTGGTTAGCTAATTAGGTCGGAAGTTAGTCAAAGTAAAGTGAGGGGTTGAACACATTTCTTTTGGACGAAAAACTCTGACTTTTAATCCAAATAGTTATTGTTTCAGCCGTTTGAAGGATTCTTAGTCCAACAGGCTGAAGTAGATTTCTTTTAACAAATATATCATTGCAAGTGATTGCTTCATGTTGATTGTATGCTCCATCTGTACCAAATGAACTAAAATTGAGCTGTTAATACTTTTAACTACATAGTTGCTTAACCAAACTTAGAGGTGCTCGCAAGCACGAAAATACAAATTCTTTGAACACGTTCAAATATAACTTGCTTTACAAAAGCAGTTGAATTGACTGATACAGAAAGAAGTACCTAGTCTAAGTAATTTATCATTCAATCTCAGGGTGACAATCGGACGTGTAGGAAACAATATTTGTAGTTAACCTGAATTAAAGGTTCTTTGGGTTGTTCTGCGCAATTGTGATAGTCTCATAACTCCTAAATTTTAGGTATATATGCAGAGACTTTTTCTCACAATAAACCTTCATCTATGCTTTCTTTTCTTGGCTAAATGTTTATTTACAAACTCCACAGGATGTTCATCTTCCTTCTGAGTAGTACGTGATGCCTTTGTCACCTCTTCAACCGCATCTATGGATCAAATGGTCTTAGCCTCTTTAATGGAATGTCTAGATCAGGTGCTTTTTATATCGTAGAGGAAGAAAACTAAGAAATTTTGTGTAGTGCCCAGCCCAGGTAGTTTTCTCCTTGTAAGCGTAACATCTCGAAAAGATATTCTACCTCTAATTTTTTACTTACATGTGTATTTAATAGACAGATGAATTTCATTCAGTCAGTCATCTACAATGGCAGAACACAGTGAAATTCAGTGAAAATTATCAGATAACAGAACAGTCAGCCAATCAGTCAGCTACAATGTAGAACCAGGCACATATATGCATCGGTCCACGTTGGTATACCTCATTAGCACAACAAGATGTGCACCAAATTCATACAAGTACTTAATTCAATGGTGGTAATATATAGATGAAAGATTGCCTATGAGAATATAATACAGGAAGAAAGATACGAAGCGATTTAAGAGAAGATAGTGTGTATACACCGACGTCATTGTGATTAGTTCCGATCCATGTCACCAAGAGTCTCCAACCATTGGTTACGATAGTCACGCGGACTCCAACCAAGTAGTCTGCATTTGCCCACATGGCTCAGACTACAAGTTAGTGTTTTCAAGGACTGATGCCACGTTTCGGTTTGGCCACCAACCATCGCTGACCCTAGTCAGTATCGCAAGATGAACTTCATTAGATCACTTAAATGTTTCTATCAGGTATGATCGTTACAAAAGGGTGCATCAACAATAAAATGAAAACTTATCAATATTCTGTGCCAGATTTTGGATTAATAATTTAAAACTTGGAAAAGAAAACATAAATCTGTGGTTTCGTAATACGATGAGAATTATTCAGCAATAACTGTATCTCAGGTTTTCTTTATATAATTTTACGCTTGATGAGAAATTATTTATTTATTTATTTGAACACATAAATAGTGGTACAAGGGTGCACCAGATATATCTGCGCCACACAATAACAATGAGAATGGGAAGAGAAAATGAATGTAAGGTGCGTATAAGAAAAAACAAGTGGGAGAACAATAATGACAACAGATTAGTATATGGTAACAACAATTATAATAATGGGTGGGGGAAACGGAAAGGTACAAACAGAATGAATTTTTTCAGTTAAAGAAGTTATAACCACTTTTTATGAAGAAAGTAAAGAAAAAAACGTTAAAGCAAGATCGCCACTGACTTCTATTGTGAGCCATATATGATAACGTCTCTAACCAATGGATGAGAAATTAACATCTGCATCAATTGTTATGATACAACTCTAAAACTTTTCAACACTATAGAAATTATCATTAAAAAACAGTAGTGGAATATTACTATATATATAAAAAAAAGTTAGTAACCAACCATTCAATATCATTCATAGTTACTATGAGCTCAAAATTAAACAACAACAACAACAAAAACAAAAACAGGCTTAATCTATTATAAACCGGAAGCTTTAATAAAATCATTGAATCTAATATGAATATTATCATGATAAACAATTGACTGATGCATTAAAGTCTATTCTTCGAACTCAATTTCAGACAATCGTTGGTTTTATTCTTTTTTTTGTTTTTGTTTGTTTTCATTCACAATCGATGGGATTGTTACCATAATGATAAATATACATTTTTTTTCTTTTTTTTATCATCTGTCAAAATATTTTGTTTATTTTTTTATCTAAAAATTATTAAAATATATTTTTTAAAAGAAGGAAAATCGGAACATTTTAATTTTTCCTATTCTTATATTTGTACCTTATAAGTTATTATAGGTAATAATGAAGAATGGTAACATATTGTAAAATGTAACAAGATATAAAAAAAAGAGAAAGAAAAAGAGAATTAAAAGGTATCAGATAGGTTTTGTGGATTTGATAGTAATTTCAACGGTTAAGATCATGAGTCAATTGAAGCTAGACCACCATGGAAAACCTGGAAGCACTGAACGGACGTTTCATACTAATGTGGGACTCCTCGGCAGTGCTCATCCATGACCCAGCATAGCGGCGAGATTCCAACCCAGGACCTACTGATTTCGCGCGCGAGCACTTAACCACTAGACCATTGAGCCGGGCGACATCCAACGGTGTTAATGTGTAACTTCAACTAATCCACGAAATTGAGCGACACATCCACAATTGTCTTCAGTGAGTTACTATCTCACAACAAACCTGGTTGAACTCCAGTGGTCACTAAAATGTAATCAAACAATAGTCTCGAACTTAAGTTTGTCTAAGTTATTAATTTTCAACAGGATGTATTTACTATGTCTTGTGTGTGCGTTTGTGTGTGTATGTATGGATAGGAGTGGGAAGGGAACTTGAACTTCCTGTTGGATTTAAACTTGTGTCATTTAGTATTCTAATGAAGAAGAAGAAGAATTGAAACAAATAAAAGAATCAGACATTTTGCTGTAATAACATATTTTAATGTTGAAGATTGTATCATTTTCATAGTTAAAATGATTTTATGTCTGAAACATTTAATCTGATCAAAGGTAGAGTGTATTATTAACATTTTTCTATCACAAATATTCAGTACAAATTCACTTAGTCAGTCAGTTATACCGTAGGACTAGGCACATACATGCATCGGTCCAAGTTGCCATACCTCATTAGCACGGCAAGATGAACACCGGATTCATAGAAGCAGTGAGGTAAATCGTGTAATATATAAATGAAAGATTTTATGTTAGAATATAATACAGAAAGAAAGATATGAAATAATTTTAGTCTCATAGTTTAAGGGAAGACTGAAAGTGTATACACCGACGCCATTGCGATCAATTCTAAGCCGTGTCACTCAGAGCATCCAACCATTGATTACGATAGTCACAAGGACCCTAACCAAGTAGTCTGCATCTACCGAGATGGCTAAGACTAGATGTTAGTGATTTCTTATATCTTCCTATTGTTATTTAGGACTGTCTTAAGTCACAAGCTTTTTAAGCAAAGATGGGTAGTGGCTAGCAGTGTAAACCAGAAATGCGCGTTTCATCTTACTTGAAACTCGACAGCTAAATAAATTTGTGATTTTAATTCTTTCCTCAAGAAATTACAACCTATTTAACAACTGAAAACGCTAGAACACTTCATATTCAGAAGGAGTTTTTATAGATATTATAATAATTTTAATAGATGGGATCATGAGTCAATTGAAGCTAGACCACCAAGGAAAACTTGTAAGCACCGGATGGCTGTTACATCCGATTATGGAACTCTTCAACAGTTCACTGAAGTCCTAGGTTCAAATCTCATGAAGTGGGATCGTGGATGCACACTATTGAGGAGTCCCATAATAGGACGAAACAAACATTCAATGATTCCTATTTTTCCATATTGGTCTAGCTTTAATCGACTCATGATGACAACGACCAAAATTATTAATAATAATAAATACCAATGAAAAGTATAACAGTAATCATTTAATATCAAAGTCATAAAACAAAAAAAATATTTTTTTCTAAATTATTTATTATTAAAATATTGAATAAATTATATAAAAAGGGACCCAAATTTATAGATAGTTGAAATAGTTATATAACATCTACATATATGTGACAGACGGCCTGCTTAAATATCTGGGCTACCTATTCCTGCCATTTGGATATTTTAACAAGTTATATGTTTTCTTGTTTGTTTTAACACATCATTATGCCAATTGATCGCATAACCTATTCAGGTGTATTTATAAAACGTTCACGACATTTCGCTGTACAAATTACAAAAGAACCCAATCAAAGACATCGTGGTTACTGGTAATATCCATGAGAAAGAATATAGAATAATCAGATGTCGATTCTTGAACTGCGAACATCTAACTGGAGATCATTTAATATTTATCGCAATGGTCGATTAAGAAATAAGGAAACTTGTTGAAATACTTTTTGCTGAAAATTTTATATTGTCCGAAACATATAATATTGAATAAAGCCAATAATAATAATAATAATAATAATAATAATATCTCTATATGATTCTCATTATTGTGTCAACTCAATATAGAATAATTAAAAGAACAGTTTATATATATATATTCATTGTTCTAATCAGAATTATTTTTCATTTTCTATAATATTTAGGAGATGGAGCCAGATAAGAAATCCCCATACAATATATATTCATTGAAATTAATATAGAATTATTCTCTTGAATAAAACATTTTCCATTTATTCTAAGCCGTCGTAAAGTTAAAGCTATTCAATTAATGAATCATGAAATATACATGGAAGTTCATTTCTATATTCAAAGATGAAATAATCTTATTTAATTTCAATTTAAGTTATTAGTTGGGTGAATAATTCTAAGGCAGATTTTATGTTTGGTAAGTTCATTCGGTAAATCAAAAAGATCTATACTTAGTATAGAATAATTAATTTTGTAATAGATCCTTCGTGACATGAACAATACTGGTTTTCTTCTTTTTTTTTCTTATTCACTTCATATGTCTGTATTCGTTTGTTCTATTAGAAAACTAATCAACGATATATGTGACATTAGATACTGGTATATATATATATATATATATATATATATATATATATATATTGGTGGCGTTTTGTTCTCTGAGCTGGATGGTTTAGTCGTGGAGCTTTCATCGTTCTTCTGAACGACATCATCAGCACAAACTTCAGATAGAAGTGAAGTGTTTGAATTTCTCCATATGTGTCTCACAAGTTGAAATCATGAGTCAGTTGAAGCTAGACCACCATTGAAAACCTGGAAGCACTGGACGGCCGTTTTGTCCTGGTGTGGGACTCCTCAGCAGTGCGCATCCACGATCCCGCACCACGTGGGGCTCGGACCCAGAACCTACTGGCTTCGCGCGCGAGCACTTAACCACTAGACCACTGAGCCGGCATATATATATATATATATATATATATATATATATATATATATATATATATATAAATTTGCTTTCAAGCTAATCATTTGTGTTACAGCAATTAATCATACAATAGAAAAGAAGTGAAATCCTTTAGAAACAGGATTATTATGTAAACTTTTAACTAAAGAATAAAATACAAAAACTTTGGTCAAATTCACTATTCAGTATTATTTAACTAATAAAATGGTTCCCTTATCTATTTATAAGCTTCCTATCAATTAACACACCACTACATTCATTCAAATTAGCATAATGAATTATAAAAGAAAGATATAATTATACATGACAAATGTCAGAATAGTAGAGTTGATGTGAAACATTAAAAGAGGAAGAATTCCATTGATACGTTGAAAAGAAACTACACAAAATATAATTCAAGAAGAAATCAATTCGTAGAATGTAAACTAAATCATAAGATTACAAATTGAAGTTTACTAATTTGTTAAGTGTAATATTCAAATTATTTTGTCTATATATTGATGAGAATTTCATCGTCGGATATTCAAATCTGTAATATAAATAACACTGACCTAATCACACGTGATAGGGAAACTTTAGAAGAAGTTGAAACTTTCATGTATCTAAGCAGAATCATCGATGAACAAGGAGGATGTGATGCAGATATGAAAGCAAGGATTGGAAAAACAAGGACCACATTCTCATAGTTGAAGAACACATGGAGCTCAAAACAATTGTCAACAAACATCAAAATTAGAATTTTCAATAGGAACGTTATGACAGTTAATTCTACTGTATAGAACTGAAACTTTGGAGAACTATCACAACAATCATCGAATAAGTACACGTATTTTTAAACAATTGTCTATACAAAATACTCAATATCCGTTGGTCGTATACCATCAGCATCAGCCTACTATGGGAGAAGACGAACCAGCTTCCATCTGAAAAGTAAATTAGGGAACGACGTCGAAGTTGCACGCTTGATAGAATACAGATTTTGGAAATCATCAGATTACATGACGAGGCAGACTGTAATTTTGAATGGTGAACGGAAACTTTTGAGGGGGAGATCACAGAATACATTGTGTCGGAAATGAGATATAGGCATAAAAAGGATGAATAACAACATGAAACAACTGGAAAGGAGAGAGATGAACACAGTTAATTGGAAATTCTTGTGGGCTTCTCATGCTCCTCCACAAGATATAACTGCCATAAGTCATGTAAATAAAGTTTTATTCCATCTGTTAGATTATTACAACTGTTGTAGAATAATTACTTAAACAAAGACGTTGTGGATTTTAAAGAAATTTCATTCTATCTTAATATGAATAGGCATTTGATGAAATAGAATGATGAAAATATAAGTACTGATATAATCAAGTATTGTTTTACAATATTACTTATTTGCTTACTTACGCCTATTACACCTCGTAGAGGAGCATAGGCCGTGTTTTACAAAATAACCTATAATATAACGTTTTATAATTGGTCTCAATAAAATTGTATTCTTTTTAAAACGACAAATACATTTGAATTCTAACAATTACCTTACAATGATAAACATGTTACTGGACAGTTATTAAATATTAATCTAAGCAATAAATATTAATAACCGATAGAACATTAAAGTAGTCCTTGGCTATTCGAAAAGTTCATAAAGACATTTTTCGGCAGAATTATATGTTAAGTATACAAATGGGAAAAACAAAATTATTCATAAGTTTAAAGTTGTGATTAAGTTCTTGTTCAAAGATTTAATTGATTATTAATATCAGAAAGGGATTTTTATGCATATTATATTGACTGACTTTAACAGGTATTTCCTGGAGTTCTAGTGAGAAGCAGTGACTAATGAAGTTCAACCAAGTTTGTTGTGAGATAGTAACTCACTGATGACAATGTTGGATGTGTCGCTCAATTTCATGTATTAGTTGATGTTAGACATTAACACCGTTGGATGCTGGCTCAACAGTCTAGTGGACAAGCGTTCTCACGTATGAACCGATAGGTCCTGGGTTTGAATCCCGCGGTGTGGGATCGTGGATATACATTTTTTGTAGAGTCTCACAATAAGACGAAGCAATTGTCCAGTGCTTTCAAGTTTTCCATAGTTGTCTAGCTTCAATTGACTCATGATCTCAACTATTAAATTTATTGTTTATGTTCATGAGTAAAGTAAACCTTGAAAAAGGATTAATTATCTTATTTTAAGGAAGATCTAAAAATGTGATCTTGGTATAAAAATAAGATTTTGAAGACGATTAATTATCACTAACGAAATAAGTACTAACTTAGTGATTTTAAATGTAAACATACGATCTCATTCATATATTTGGTAAAAATAATTTTAAACTAATGAATCTAGAAATCGCATTAGATTGCTCGTACCAATTACACTTTGCATTTTTGTTCCAGATTGTTCTAATGATAAATCGAATCGTTTAAAAAGCCTACAAACACAACCGATAAAATATCGTTTTATAATTTGTTTTGTTACAAAAAACAAATTTCAGTAATCTAACTCTACAAGTTTCAGTCAAGATAACACAAATAATTCGGTAATTTATATATATTTTTAAAATAGTTAAATTCATGAGTCGATCTAATCTAGACGACTATTGAAAACCTGGAACAATTGGATGATCGTTTCCTTCTGTTATGAGACTCCTCAACAGTATGTATCCACAACCCTACATGTGAAACTCAAAGCCAGAACCTTTAGTTTCACGCACGAACACTTAATCTCTAGATCTTTAGGCTGGCACCCAACGACCTAAATATCTAAATAATATGGAGAATTATAATTATATACAGATGGCGTACGAGTGATGAGGTGTTTTTATGTATCTATAACTTATCATCGCATAAGCATTTTAAGCGTTGTATTGTAAATGACTGATTCAATTTTCGTATACCAGCTAGAAATGAATTATTGACATAAGATTTGTTCTAGTTGTGACTCATTAGAAGTACTTGTCTGTCACAATTGATTGGTCACTGGGTGGTGATCAATGTCATGCGTATCTAGTCCTTGTTAGTGCAGATCGAATGCTATCGATCATTTTGCAATGTGACCACCAGCTGGATGACACGAGATCGAATCCGCCAGGGAGCACCAGTTCCGTCACTTTGTTGACGAGTGCTAAGTAGCTTGAAACCAGGGTCCAGGGTTTCCTGTCGACTACCTACAACCACCATCTAGTACTTGTCTCTTCCTCAGTTCCGACGGTAAAACTGCAATTCATTCCTACCATTGATTGCTGTAGACGTCAATGTTATCCTTTGAGTTACTGCATAGAAATAATCACATAATATACGTCCAAAATACAACTACTAACAAAGAAAAGATCCTAAAGACAACTTTATAAATAGTGTACTGAATACCAAAAATGTAAAACTTTCGTTCCATATAAATAATGTTAATTCATTCGTAAATTAAGACAGTTCACATACTAGGTGACTATACAGTCAAATTGTATCTAATATACAATCATCCTATGTATTAATGGTGCTTATTCTTTTTATTACCTAAATAATTTGAAAGTTATGCTTCATGCTATCATGATTATAATCAATCCTATTCAATATATAATACTATTTTATCAAGTCTATTTACGAAATATTCTCAATCATTCGATTTTGATTTAAGATTTATTCATTTTCAATGAATTGACGATTCAATGAACTGAAACAACCGTATTGTATGATATACATTAATTAGATCGAATGAATTAAAGATATAACAAAATATCTATGGAACATTTCATAAGTATCAAAACCTTTGTTCACTCCCTAAATCAACTTAAATCTAATTATGTTATTGTTATGCATTACTTCATATATATATTCTATTATTATAAATTCATAACATAATAATAATTAGTTGGGTCAGATTATTGAAAACTCTCTTTCTTTTCTTGAATATACTGAATGTAAACCATTTTTATTTATTAAGTTTTAAACACAAAAGTTCTGGGTTATACTACTTATATAAATCAATTAAAGGAGACATATACTGAACTAAATTTGATCAGTAATAAATCGATTTCTTTTTTACATTTGCAAAGTAAACTGGTTTTCGATTTATTAAATTGTAAACACTCATATACTTCATATCACCTTGCCTCTCTCCCCCCCCCTAATATATATACATGAATATTTCGAAAGATCAACAGTAAAAAGTAATACAATGGAATAGTCGTCTATTATGTTTGTGTATAATAAGAATTTGTTAAACCATATATAGTCTGGTACTTAGTTTTATAATTTAGTAAATAATAAATGAAGCAAATTGTGGTGTTCGGTGTTCAATATAATTCTTAAACTTCGTATTTAGTCCATCCTCATACACGTCACTAGATAATGCCTCAACGGTGTATTAGTCAGAAAGTGAATACGAAGTGTTAATTACGTTTATTATTGCACCATGCACAGATTACCAAAATTACAGGTACGCTAAGTAAGCATGAAAGAGTAGTGCCAAAAAGCAAGCAGGCAAGTGAGTGAGTGTACGAGTCGAATGAGCGATTGAGTGAGTAGGATTAAAATGTATATACATATATATAGTGAAATGAATAAATCATCGAATCAATTAAGCAACTAATAGTAAGGCTATCAGAATGAATATATGCGTAGGCAGTAAGCAATGCTCAAGTATACATATTCATACAAGTACAACAAAAATAAAGGTATAATGGTATAGATAAGTTGTTATTGTACAAATGACTCTATCCGTTAAATAAGTTAACAAATGAGCTTAACCAAATTAAATGTGAACAAACTCAATAACACTTGAGCTGTTATAAAATAATTTATCATCATCTACTGAAAAGTTTTTCAATAATCAATTATGTCGATATTTGAATTCTGTATACATTTTAACTGGTTTACTTTAAATTAAAGTGTTAGTATACTCATAATAAGTATTATGATGTGAGCTACTAATATCCACATAAGTAGTATATTGTAGTGGCTGTGCTTCGTTAACCAATCACTCTCGTAACCGTTATTACATGAACTTCAACGATGTTTGAAATCAGAAGGCAAAGAGAAGCAGCGACTACAGTTTATTAACAGATAGCTCAGACCACAAAGCGGAGTGAACGAGTGATTCAGCAAGCAGAGAGTTAAAAGGTCTAAATGTATATATATAGGGAAATGAGTGGATCATCCATTCAATTAAGCAGTTAATAATAAAGCTATCAGAATGAACATATGCGTAGGCAGTTAGCAATGCTCAAGCATACACATTCATACAAGTCCAACAATAATAAAGATACAATGATATAGATAAGTTGTTATTGTACTAATGACTCTATCCATTAATAAGTTAACAAAAGGGCTTAATCAAAGTTAATGTGAATAAAATCAATTGCACGTGAGTTGCTATAGTATAACGATGGTCAGACACAGAATGTATTTCAGTGGAAGATCAAGAGAGAAAGAACGGGAACAAAAAGCAATTAGTATGAAAATGCATAAACAATGAAATCTGAGACGATGGAACTTATATTTGCAAAAGGAACAATCAAGTTTAAGATCATTGATCAATATGTTGCAAACCAACTATTTACTGCATGATTGTCAGATTTCAATGGTATGTTCCATAATCTTATGCTCAAGTACATTTCAGTTGTAATCACAATTGATTGATCACATGGTAGCGATCAATGTCATGCGTGTCTAGTCCTTATTAGTGCAGATCGAATGCTATCGATCATTTTGAAATGTGGCCACAAGGGAGCGCCAGGGCGCACCAGTTCCTTCAACATTACAGGTACAACTTGCCGACGAGTGCCAAGTAGCACGAAACCCGGGTCCAAGGTTTCCTATCGATTACCTCCAACCACCATCTAATCACATTTCAGTTGTCTGCATTTTTGTTCTTGTTCATTACAATATCATCAATCACATTCGAAATGAAATCTTGACAATAGACTTTTCCTCTTTATGAAAATAAATTTAACTAATAAAAATAATTATTATCATAGAAAGTATTTTATGTCTATCTTTGTCTATCTTAGATGTTTCTTTTAAAGATCATAAATTTAACTAAACTATTATGATTTTAAACCGATCTCATAACAATCAGGATGTCATAATTGTGTTGTTGTCGTTGTTTGTTTCTTTCTTTCTTTCAAGGTGAATTCAATTTGTACACTCGTTTATTCATGAACATTTCCTGTTCTTATTGTGTATTTCATTAAAAGAAAACTAATAATCTTCTGTCATATGTTTTTTTTCTTCTTTTTTCTAAAATCTTCTTTTTGAAATGTATCCTCTTTTTGTTTTCTATCCCGAAACAAATATGATTATACCCTGTCAGTATACTTTCAAGATTATAGACAAATGAATATTGGCAACAATAAAGTTTCATTTTATTAGTAAATAGGACAACTATTCTATGGATACTGAATTGTTATTTTTATTTTTTTTTAAATAAACGTTCTCAAGTGAACTTTTGGTCATGCACAATTTTATTCTGTTGAATAAGTAGAATGAATTTGATTTTTTTTAAATTTAGTATTAATAGTGTTTATCGGTGAGACTATTGATATGTCTTGCAAATTGAACGTTATATTCGTTTCCTAAGCTATTCTGTAACCCCTCAAGCTAGAACTATACAGTGACCTGAACAACGAGAGAGAAGACGCAAATTATGCGAGTACTTTACACCGAGGTTCAATTCAACACAGAAAATATAGGGTTTTTATAATATTTTTTAAATGTCCTTGGGCTGCTCGACGATTCTGGAATGCTACTAAACATAGTAACAGTATAGCAACCAGCCCATAAAAACCTCTACATGTGACGTTTCACTTCCTTGATATTTTTGGCTAAAACTTCAATTGAACGCTGATTGGATGAAACGCTTATTAGTATTTCCTCATCCTTGCTTATCCTTTGCAAGAAATTTTCTGGATCACATCAACAGCTTTAATTTATGATTTAGTTGATGGTTAGAGTAAAGAATTAGATTTATGGTTTTTTACATTACGAACTGATATTAGCTAAAAGCCAAAAACACTATTTTGGGTACATGGGTTAGTGAATTTCGCGCCTAAATCCAAGACTTTTTATTCTAAATCTGATTGGTTTATTCATAAAACATAGTTTCGCCATGTTACCTATCCTATTTTTTTAAATGCTTTATTCAACTATTGAATTATATTTTTGATGGAGTTTTGTTCTCTGAGCTGGATGGTTTGGTCGTGTTTGATCTGTATGGGTCGGTTTCCTATACACTTGAGTTTCCAGTTTGCCTGTATCGGTTCTAGTGATTAATATATCCAACAATGATAGTTTGCTGTTTGACTCCTGTTCTATTGTGAACTTGATGTCATCGAAAACGTTGTTGATCAGCTTGTAGGTGTTTTCCAGCTCATTCTTTTTTGACGATGATGAAAGTGTCGTCTACATAGCGAATCCAAATTTTTGGCTTGATCACTGGTAATATCGCGGATTCTAGTCTTTGTATCACTGTTTCTGCGATCAGCCCTGATATTGGTGATCCCATTGGTGTCCCTTTCTTATTTTTGTAGATTTTGTTGTTGAATTGAGAATATGTTGTTAGGCGTAATTCGATGAGTTTCAGTAAACTTTGAATTTGAAGCTTCGTGTACTTAATGAGATTTGTGTCGTTGGTGTGGAGCAGGGGTATCGTTTCTTCTGCTAACCATGGTTCAATTGAGGTGAATAACGCTGTTACGTCGAAGGATATCATCATCAGTTCGTCGTTGTTGATTTGAATGTCCTTAATTCGGTCCAGGAATTGTGTCGGGGATTTGATGAAGTGGTTGGATGAATCTACTAAATGTTTCAGTATTCGTGAAATTTCGTTTGACAAATTGTATGTTGGTGTTCCGGGGAGTGCTACAATTGAACGTAGTGAAATGTTTGGTTTGTGTATTTTTGGACAAAGTGATTTTTATATTGGTTGGAAAACAATTTATGAAAAATATACTACTACTTAAGAGTTATATAATTTATTCTTTTTTAATTATACAATATGGAAGAGTTTATTTAACTGATGAAGAATAAAGTATTTCCAATTTACATATAAAGAGATAGATATAACACATAGTGGAGGTAAATGTAAGTGGTTTGATCAGATTGTAGAAATATCTGTGCATGATTGTTTTCAACTATATAAACTTAGCTAAATATTGAATAGATAATTGAATTCGACAGGAAGTCATAGACAAATTTAAATTGAATTTCACTGTGTCCTGTCGTTAGAGGGATCATCATTCAGTTATTCAGACTGTGAATGATCTTTTGTAGGACTGAGATGTTTCTACTAGTTTATTACTTAAACTATATTTACTCATCAATGAGCTTGTCAATGTTCCTTGATATCATGAACATCATGATTACGGTTATTTCATTCTTATGACTAGTTTTTGAGTTCCTTGAATTTCTTATTTGTATAATTTTAATCTAAAATCACAGTTTAACGTTTGTAACCCGCGAAAAATGATTTAAATTCTTGCTTAGTTACAGTAACGATCAGTGAATATAATGAATCCAAGTGGATTGCAAACGCTCCGGTCAAATGACTAAATGAATAATCTTGAGTCATTAAATATGGAACGTGTAAAATTACTGCATTCTTTTCAAATTTAAGTGTATTTATGATCATTTCAACATCACTATTGCGTAAATTTTATTATCAAGAAACATATAATTGACAATTACAAATAAAGACTGTAATCTGAAATTGTTCAAGGAAGTTTGTCTTCTGAATTAAATTACAATGAAGTTTACTATATATATATATATATATATGTATATATATATCAGATAATTCTTACGTTTAAATAAAGAATTTCCGCCAAAACCATGAACTGTAGTTATGGATAAACAAGAATTTATCATGGATATAGATATTAATTCTAAAATGTTTATGATTGTAACGTAGTTAAAGGTATTCAATAGAGATTAGTTCAGATCATTAAATCATGTCTGCATTGAAGAACAAACAGAACTCAAAACAACTTTCAACAAATACAAATGTCAGAATCTTCAATACCAACGTCAAGGCAGTTCTGCTGTACGGAGCTGAAACTTGGAGAACTACAACAACCACCATCAAGAAGGTATAAGTATTTATAAATGGTTGTCTACATAAGATACTCAACATCCATTGGCCGGATACCATCAGCAACAGCCTTCTGTGGGAGAGAACAAACTAACTTCCAGCTGAAGAAGAAATTAGGAAAAGACGATGGAATTGGATAGGACATACATGACGCAAATCATCACACTGCATCACGAAGCAAGCCCTGACTTAGAATCCTGAAGAGGAGCGGAAAGGAGGGAGGTCAAAGAACACATTACGTCGGGAAATAGAAGCAGATATGAAAAAGATGAATAACAACTGGAAGGAGCTGGAAAGGATTGCTTTGGACAGGATTGAATGGAGAATGCTGGTGAGCGGCCAATGCTCCTTCATGAGGAGTAACAGGCGTAAGTAAGTAAGTACATGAAAAAAAACCATAGAAATGTATCAAAACTATTAAAGTTTCTATATTTCATTCATGTTAAACAGTCTTACTCTGTTGTTTATTATTTTTTTGTAGAAAGATAATTAGGAGCTCAATTAATACAGTAACTTCAAAATATTCACCCACAAATACAAACTATCTCTGTTAAGTGAAGTTTCATTTAGCTTTTGATTCGCTTTAGTTTTCTACTACATTGTAATAAATTATGAATGTTCAGTATAGTGGAAGGTTCGAATGATTAAAACAAAGATTATAATAAAGTATACAATAAAGTATAGTAATATAATAGATTAGTTGATAAATGATTAGTAACTATTTATTAAGTACACAAATAATATACAAATTATCACCCTGGTATTTTTAATACATTATTACAATAGTTATCAAATGTCAGTGATTTTCTTTGTTGCGATGGCTTTACGATTTCCTGATGTTCACATACGATACTGTAAGGAAGTGAACATTAGAAACTTAATTCATGAAAAATAATGGTAAACTAGAATCTTACTAACATATCCTATTGGATGTAATGAAAGAATTGCTCATGAAAGACTTTTTGTCAAATCCGCACTTTACCTTACATTAGATGTCAGTTAGACAAATAGTTAAGTTAAAGGATTGTTGTTAAGTTCCAATGTAGTCTACAATCTGAAAAACTATGAATCATAAAGCAATTTTTTTCTGTATAGAACTTTCAGTATAAACGGTTTAATATATAAAATTCACGTGGTATTGTTTGTTTGAATCTACCCATTGATGTTTAGGACTGAAATTGAACAGTCTCTTATTGGCATATGATCATACTCTGCGCATTGTCTCGATATAGCTTTAATTCACAAGCTTTTTTAAGCAAAGGTGGATAGTGGCTAGCAGTAGAATCCAGGACGCGCGTTTCGTTCTATTTGGAACTCATCAAGTAAGTGACTATCAGGATTCAGGAGCTAAGTGGATAAAGTGATGGCGTTTGGAGCGAACGCTACTAAGTTCGAGTCCCAGAGTGAACATCAACTCTAAGATGCAGGTACATCCAGCTGACTAGTCCGAAATAAGACTATCTATCTTTGGTTAAACATGTTTCTCAGTAAGCTTTTGATGTAGACATTTATTTAATTAATAATCGTCACCTTGGTATTTTAAAGTGTTTAGAAGACTAATATGTTTTGTGAAACTGTCATCAGATGAAGATAGTCTTCAACATTACTACCATATAAGTTATAGTAATTTGTTCATATTTCAAGTACTTTTGTGCCGTGTCGAGTATCCTATTTTTGAAATAAATTCATACCCAAAGGCATCGACATCGCTCAAAAAATTGCCTGACACACAAAAAAAGTTCATACCATCAGCAAATCATATTACTCTGATATGCATTCTAATGGGACGCTACTTGTTATATCTGGTCCTTGCTGATTAGTATGTCAGGATTGTTTATTACTTATACTTGTAAAACGTGGAACCACCGCTATTCCCACGATTCGAAAGTGAGAACATGACGACGTCGAAGACCCTAATCGAAAATATATTGATTTATATATTGACTGCACACACAGTTTAACTAGTTGTTAGGATGAAATCACATATATGAAAATTACAGTTACAGTGTGTCATGCTAGGCATAGTCCACGTAAATTTAATACACTAATATCGTATGTTATACAGAATAAAATATCATACGGGAAAACAAAACAATAACCATAACGAGTAATCATCATACTGAATTAAAACGGAATTAATGTCGAACAAAAATCATAATGAGTAAATCAACCTAATTTCTACTTTTCATCCCATCATGTCAAGTCACAACCGACACCACAACAAAATCTGCTTCATTCAACAACATCTCGCTTACAAATCAAAATATTCAAGCATCAAGCACAACTTCAGAAAATAATCAGCTGACGACAGTCTTCCAACACAAAGTCAAATACACAAACACATACACACATGCACAAAAATATCACCTCTCATAACTACACTATACCAAGTCAAGGCGATGCTTCTCATCAATATATATCGTAACTGACACGCAGTCAATTTGAGAGGTAATTATTCAGTGAACTCAAGTCTTATCCACCGCGATTTAAGCATCTACAACATGGTACACACACAACACAAAACACTCTCAACAATAATGAACGTCACATTTCTCCCCCTTCACACATACATACATTCTAATCTCCAATCAATAAACAATAACACGCTGAACTCAACTCCGCCACACCATCAACACTAACTAAACACCGACCAAAATACAACACGACGCTAGAACATTTCGTCGGGTGTAACTCATGCTCCATTTTTATGCTTTGTGTAAACTACTTGTTTCGGATTCGCGTGATTATAGTAACTAATTCATATACACATTTTCAATTATTTAGTTAATTAAGCGTTGAAGGTAAGTATTAACTATACTCGATTTCTGATCAAGTGATTACATTTCATTGTTCTCAAGTAATTGTCTTAGTGACTGAATAAACAGTGCCTATAAACGATATGACAGATCAGCCATCATCAAAATGTTAACCTGAATTTGTAGTTATAGCTTTAATTTATGAAATAATTTTATACATAATTCAGTTTAATCTTCGAATTAATAAGTGAATTCCATGGAAATTATGTCTGAACACGTCCGTTATAATTATACTTAGGATTTGACCCATATATTCCAGTAGCTAAGATTAGTGTCCAGAAAAATGAATATTAATTTATCTCAGTGTGTAAACAATTCATGCATTATTTTTCTGAAATAAACTTGTTCACTTCATTCGTTATCAATGATGAAATAATTAGGGTGAATACTACTAGATAAGCAAGTTCAACCGTATCCTAGGTTATATAATTATCGAATCATAGGTAGTAGAATATGTGATTCGAGAAATCTTGATGGTATATAATATTACAAGAATCTTCATCAAATGACGCAGGTGAAATATGTATTAGATATGCCCAATCATTGCCTAACTCAAAATATAGTACTAGTTGTCATGACAATAGGTTGGAAGGGAGCTAGGCACTACCAAACAGAAACTTGATATCAATACATGAATTCATTGACTGTTGTATTGGTTGAAGATGCTGTGTGACATGATTTTTTGAATCGGCGATACTTGCACAGATTTTTTCACTCTTTTGTCTATTTAATTGTCTCATACTTTTTAAACCGGAAACAAATTCTTTCTTCTCGAGCCGTATTTTTTTACCTGCTCGTTTTTACTGTCACTACTGCTACTACTTCTATTACCACCATAACGTAGGTATTATTCTTGATGACTTCAACAAGCATTTCATGAATAAAACAATTAGGCACCACACAAACTTAATAATCATAAATATTCTTATATACGTTTTGAAATTAATTATCCTTTTTATGTGTTTTATAATCATTTCGAAAATGTAAATGATATCTTATCAGATACTAACCATCCCCTTCATTCTTATCTTTCTTCTTGTATATCGTCTGGTAGAACGAGACATAATTACATTAAAATCCATGCACGCAAGTAAAAGTATAAAACGTTCTATTATACCTTGCTCTGTGACAAACAGGATGTTCAAGTTAACCAAGCCAATAACCTGTATTCTTAAACATGTCTCTAATTTGAAATGTTGTACAGTTTCAGATTTTTCACAACTTTTTCCTCTCTTCTTTTGTTATTTTTGTTTTTATAAAAGAAACTTGTTGAAATGCTTCGCGCTGAGAATTCTATATTGTACCAAAATATAATATTGATTAAAGCCATTAATGATAATAATAAGTATACGGTTATTTGACTAAGATAATTGAAACATTTTGTCCTTACGATAAAATTAACCAAAACCGTATTATTGAGAGATTCAACCGTGAGCTTATTAGTCTATCAGAAATATATCCAACTTGAAAATTAAAGAAATTAACATGAAAGACGAATAATAACCTATTGATGTTTACCATAAACACTGTGATCACAAACTCATGTACATGACAAAAGAGTTGCGTGGAAATTTAATTAAGAGCAAGATAAGATTAATGTAGAATTATAAGCAAAGATAGATAGTGGATAGCATTGAAATTCAATATGTGCGTTTTATCCTATTTGGGACTCTTTAGCTGGATGTACCTGCATCTTAGAGTGGATGTTCACTCTTGGACTCGAACCCAGAACCATTTGCATCAAGAGCCATCACCTTATCCACTTAGCTACTAAGTCCTGATAACCACTTGCTTGTGCAATGGGGTGAAGTTGAAATTCATTTGGTATCGTTTATTTGAATCTTCCCAAATCGAGGCAATCCGCACAAGATACACATATGCTATTAAGAGACTGATCAATCACAGTCCTAAACATCAATGGTAAGATTCAAGTAAAAAATACCAAGTGAATTATATAGAATTAGTCTAAAAGTATTTTGTTAGTATTGTTGTAAATGGTTATTAGTCACTGAAAAGAAATTGTAATGACCAGAGTAATACGTATGAATTTGACAAAAAGAAAATTTCCTGTCATAATTTAAGTTTGAACCGAAGTGAGACAGGAAGCTCTAAACCAGTGTCACTTTTAAAAAACATCAATATTGAATAAACACCGTGTAATAAGTAGGGCATTTAAGATGTCGTCAAATAAAGACTAGCAAAGATGATAGCAGAAATGAAATGAATCTGTTAACATATATTTACTTACAATTGTTACTAAAAATCAATATTTCATATATATTTACTTATTTCCTGCTATTCTAAATTGTCCTACTTATGTTAAAGCTATATGACAAGTGTTGTGGATTTGACATTTGATCTAATTCAAATATCAGTATAGCTTTGTGGAGATTGTTGAATTTTGATTGAGATCATGAATAGATCAATGTTAGACCACCATTGAAAACCTGGATTTACCAGACGATCATTTCATCCTAGTATGGGACTCCTCAGAAGTGCGAAACCATGATCCCTCGCATGGGATTCGAACCCACGAACTTCGACCTCGCGCATGAACGCTTATCCTTAAAGTCATTGAGTCGCCACTCATCAGTGTTAATGTGTAACTTCGATTAATCCACGATAGTGGATACGCACTGCTAAGGAGTACCATACTAGGAGGAGACGGCCATTCAGTTATTTCAGATTCTCAATGATGATCTAACATTGGTCCATTCATGAACTTTATTCAAATATGTAATTTCATGTTTGCCTGAACTACATATAATTCACCCATAATTTGAAATTGGAATATCGTATCACTGAAAAGCACTTAATTATTGATCAAAATTAAGCTGTACACATTATACATCTTTAGTTGTGGTAGTGAGATATTTCAAAGCGGTAATATTTCACAGTTTTTAGTTGTCAACATATCACACAACTATGAAATTGTTTCACCATATTAAGATGACGAAACAACGAATGTCCAAGTTTCAATCATTTGATATAATTAATTGACAAAATGTGTACAACAATTTTTTTTTACTTCATTTGACATTGTTTCTTTGAATCTTCCCATTGATGTTTAGGACTATAATTGATCAGTCACTTTTTGACATATTTGCATACTGTGCGTATTGACTCGATATTGCCCTATAACGTACATTTTGACATCAATTTTCGTTTTCTAAAATCATATCTTCTCGTGTTTTTTTAATTCTTTTTGTTGGAATTGTCAATATTGCTAATATTCAGCCACTTTCACATTTTATAATTCTTTCATGCCTGCTATTCACTAATGCGAAATAAACTATCCACATCATAATCAGCTTTATTTCTAGGTTGAAAGTAGTTGATGAGGATTCACAAAATAAATAAATTCACTTCATTCTGTAAGGCCTAATCACTGGGTGGTGATCAACATCATGTATGTAAGGTCTTTTTTAGTGCAGATCAAATACTATCCACCAAGTTGTAATGTGGCTACTAATCTAAGTGACTCGACATTGCGTGCACTTTGTTGAGATAAAGTAGTGGTTGAATTTAGTCAACAAGAAGTGCTGAACCCAGGTTTCGTGATACTTGGCACTCGTCAGCAAGGTGTACCTTTAATCTTGTGTGAAATGATACTCTCTGGTAACGTCTCTGACTGTGAAACTGGGTGACACGGGATTGAATCCGTCAGGGAGTGTCAGTTCCCACACGATTACAGGTACACCTTGCTGACGAGTGCCAACTAGCACGAAATATAGATTCAAGGTTTCCTGTTGACTACATCCAACTACCATCTTAATTTTTTTTCATGTGACAAACAATAATTTCCGTTAACTGAATTATTTAAATACATTTTTAGTCCAAATCTCATAATTTTTTTTCAAATGTGTCTTGTTTTATAATATACATTATTTACAATAATTATATGTACAGAATAACAGGCTTATAACAGATGACTTGTGAAATGTTTTTCAGCATCTTGACAATAAGATTTATAGGTTGAATGGGATTGTTAAAAACGATAAAAATTTTATAACTTAATAGTTGAGATCATGACTCAATTGAAGTTAGTCCAACATGAGAAACCTGGAAGCAGTAGACGGCCATTTCGTCTCGTTGTGGGACTCCTCAGTAGTGCGCATCCCCGATCTCGCCCCTCTGGATTAGAACCCAGGACCTATACTTCATGAGCTATTCAACGTTCATAATCAAGATTTTTTCCAGATAACCAAGACCGTACCTTTCTTTTGTATGAATATGAATACTATCTATTAAACATTAAATTGAGACTTGTAATGACTGAAATATTTGAATATTAACCAATTGGGTAAACAGGACACTGTTATTATAGGGTTTAATACAATAACACACATTACAACCCAATGGATAGAATTTGATCAACAATAATACAAATAATTAAACTTTAATCAATGGGTCTATTGTTTCAGCTACATCCAATTTACTTCAGTTTAAGAAACCTGATAGCAACGTTATTCTCGACATTAATAAAACAAATGAGTTACGTAAACATTGTATGTTATTGCCAATAAGTGATTAGTGTGTGTACAAACATTATTCGTGGATTGGTTCAAGTTAGACAATAACACCGTTAGATATCGGCCGGCTTAGTGGTCTAGAGGTTAAGCGTTCACGCGAGAGACTGATAGGTCCTGGGTTCGAATCTTGCGAGGTGGGATCGTGGATGCGTACTGCTGAGTATTCCCATACTAGGACGAAATGGCCATCCAGTGATCCCAGGTCTTACATGGTGGTCTAGCTTCAATTGATTCATGAATTCAACTATTAACTTACTATAATATCTACAAAGTCCCTCTCTGAGCGCAAACATTATTATTGAAAGATAAATGACAAAGTAAATGCCTGAAAATAACTTTTGGTGTTTGTTGCTTACACATGCTATTAAACGTATTAACATGAAATGAAATCTACAATCCAATAACTTTTATGTATTTTTTTTCAAAAAAAACACACCATAAACTCACTGGCTTAGAAATTAAAACAAGATAATTTTGAACAAACAATGTTGTTTATAACTAGACTTTTTAACACGCTTTACAGTATTATTTAGTTATATCAGTTTATATGTATGAAAAACATTTATAAACCGATTTTTCAGTGATAAGAACGTTTAACAAAGAGTGAATTAAAGTAATTAAAGATTTGTCATTTTTGTGAGGATGATCCACGGGTGACGTCGAGAAAGCTTTAGGAAGCTCAGAAAGAGCCGAATATATTCCAACCAATCATCTTTCGAGATATCATTCCAGAATTCCTACTTGTAGCTTCCCTATTAGACATATTCTAATAACCCCATGTGTGCGGATTAGATTACTATTATAATGATTTCATTTTTAATAAATACCTGACAGTTTTGTACCATAAATGACACTGTTTTGAATAGCATTCCTTTCACTAGTCTTTCGTCTTCTCATTTGAGAGTCGGGAGGGTTCTAGCGTTCGAATGCTCAAGTTATACGCGGCTTATTATGAATTTAAGCTTTAGATATAACAATTTTGTAGTGTATATTCATTATAGTGAAATTGTAATGAAATTGTAATGATAAAGTAACCAAATATTGAAAGAACTGAGATAAAAATAGGTATTAGAATTTGCATCAGTAAGTTATGTGAATAACTGATGTCTTGGTATAATAACAGTAAAGAAAAGCGATAAAATTTAATGAAATTTGACTCAGTCTGTGGTGTGTGCTACTTATATTGACATAAGTAGTAGATGATGTTAGTCGTGAGCAGGATGTCTGGCAGCAGACAGATAAGGGGATTGAACAATAAAGAATCGTAAAAGAATGCATTTTGTATGAAAATGCAATAACAATGAAGTCTGAGTCATTATGAGACAGTTGACGGACATTTTGTTTGTTAGATTTTATTGAGATACTCTGTAGTTTTGTGCTCAAATACATTCCATTGTTCTCACCCGTGTTCTGTTCACTACAAGTCTATTGTTAAAGACTTCCTTAAAAGTAGACAGGATAATTTATTATTTATTTATTTGAACACAAATATTGGTACAAAGGGGAAACAAATACATATGCGCCACACAGAACAATGAGAATGGGAAGAGAATAAAAAGAAGGAAAGGAGCATAAAAGCGAAAAAAAGAAGAACAATAACGACCAGATTAGTGTAAGGTAGTGTAATAATAATAATAATAATAATGAGGGGAACGGAAGGGTACAACCAGAAGGAATATTTCAGTTAAGGAAGATACAACCACTTTTTATGAAGAACGTAAAAAAAGGTTACAGCATGATCGCCCCATTTATTTTGAATGCAATCATTATGGTTCTTATCATGCTTAGTGTAACAGTTAAGTTTGAAATTAACTTAAAGGATTTGATCATATAAGATTAATTTAATTCCTGAAATCTATACAGCATATAACCAAATATGGCTAACAGATATGTGGAGCGTGGTGTTCAATAATATATTTGTTTCTTCGTACTCCTGATGTAGGTAACTTGAGATTACCAACTGAATATATTTCAATTTATCTAGTATGTGTAATATAACTAATCAAATGAAGTATGTCTTCATTTTTTTTGACTAAAACAAAAGTGAACATATTGAATATCTTTAAAGCAAAATTACTCACGAACTAAGATGCTTAAAGAAATCAGTGAAAATCTGAACCGATTCGACTATATATGTAATGGTGCCCAGTACTCTCAATGGGTTTGAATGTATGATTCAATAAATCGTAAAGTAGATTCTTATTTACAAAACATTTATCAATAAAGTGGATGACTTTAATCTCATTTTGTATGAAATCATTTACGTAGAATGAACATTTATTTAAACCATTGTGTTATATTAAAAGTTTTTTAGTTGATATTAGTATATAATACAAATCTACTTCATGAACTAGTTACTGATGACAAATATAGTTGCTATAGCAACAATTTACTGTGGAAATTAAGTATAAAATTCGGATCAAATGAATTTTGGTGGAGTTTTGTTCTCTGAGCTGGATGGTTTGGTCGTGGAGCTTTCATCGTTCTTCTGAACGATATCATCAGCACAAACTTCAAATGAATTATTTGTTTTCTAAACAGAGCTATTCATTAAAATCATATTGTGTAGTATATTTTTACTGAACTAATCTATTCAAAAAGATATGAATCATAATCATGCAAATTAATATGCACGTTATCTGTTCAAAGAATTTTGACAAATCTTATTTCATATATAAGATTATCTGATTTCTTTTTTGAGAATTACTGATGAGAGAAGATTTTTAAGTATGACTTTCATTTAATGATAGTTCTGACAATTTGACAAATATACCCTTTTTTAAGAGTTTATAAGTAATGAGAATAGTATGGAGTTTGATGAACGTTACCATTGTTGAGAGAAGTACTAAAACTGTTGTAAAATCATGTTATTCTATACTAGAATATTATTTATTAAGCTTATGCAATAGAATACATGAATTCCTCACAAGAAACTTAAATTTTAAAAAGTGAACGTATAAACTGTTTATCAATAATTTATGAACTATACAAAACTGAAGAGGAAATGTTTAATCAGTAAACATGAATAGATAATTTGACTAAATGAAGTTGTAGAGACTGATTAATTTCATTGAAATCACGATAAGACCAGAGTTAAAACCTAGAAGCACTGTATAACCATTCCATCCAAGTATAGTATACCTTAGTTATGTGCATTCACTACCCTATATCCGGGGGACTGAATCTAAGACCTTGGGTTTTCGGGTACGAAAGCTTAACCATATTCTAGGATAATCGTCGAAAATTATGGTATATTGAACGAGGTTAGAAAATGTTGAGCTTGAATAACCCAGGTTCAGTTACTGATGTGATGAAGTTTACGCACCATTATTAACTGATTTACTAAAATGAAACGGATTCTAAGCGCTGCCAGGTTTTTATTGGTTGATTAATCAAAGTAAGTTTATAATGTGAAATAGTTTATTCTGTGAAGTATTCACTGAGCCTCATATAAATTTATTCTAGCTTATCTAGTAGGCTGTAAAATGATATCGTTTGAAGAAACGCCCAATAAATAAAACGGTTTAAAGAAATTATATGATTTATAAAATTACAATGGAATTTTATTTTCATTCAGATGGACATTGGTAGAATAATTATTTTAAAAAAGAACGATGCAAAATCCAGGGAAATTGTAGTTTTTTCTTATTTTTAAACTACCTAATGAGTTATTATTTCAAATAAGAAAATAATACTAATCATAACATCGACTGACATTTCATACGGTAACTGTCTTCTTTTTTTAAGCAAAGATGGATAGTGGTTAGAAATGGGATCCAGGATGCGCATTTCGTCCGCTTTCGAACTGGTCGACTGGATGTACCTGCATCTCAGAGTTGATGTTACCTGCGGGACTCGAATCCAGTACCGTCCGCCTCAAATGCCATTGCGTTATCCACTTAGCTACTGAATTCTGAGCCCCGCAGTCAACATCAACTCTGGGATGCACGTATATCTAGATGATGAGTTTTAAATAGGACGAAATGCGCGTCCTGGATTCTACTGCTAACCCGTATCTACGTTTGCTTAAAAAAATCTTGTGAATTAAGGCTATATCGAGGCAATCCGCACAGGACGCACATATTCCAATAAGAGACTGATCAATTGCAGTTTTAAATATCAATTGGAAGATACAAGAAAAACAACATCAAGTGAATGTACCTGTCTTCTGTTTAATGTATTTTCAAAATTAAGTTGATTCCACTATTGTACTATACTAAAAACTAACTAGTGTTTAAAAAGTAAGATTGCTCGATTTTGACTCAATAAGTATGCATCCTACTGCTTAAGGCAATATATTGAAGATATAAAACTGTATGTGTTATTCCACCTTAATATTCTATCGTTTTTCAATGGATACCAATATATATATATCATTAGTTATACAATGTTTTTTTACGCACATAACACCTCGTTGAATTTAAGGTTTCTTCAAAAGGAAATTATGATTGCAACTCTTTTTTGTGACCCAGTAACCTAAACCGCATATATATATATATATATATATATATATATATATATATATATATATATATATATATAAGGATATACAAATTCACAGATTGCTGTCAGTCATTTACATTATGGAAAGTCCCTTGTGAATTGAGCATAAAAAATCATGTTTCTTTTTATTTAGCTTTAAATAAACTCTAGCCTACTATTGAAGAGTTTCTACATATATAATGGTTTATTGTATTGTTGCAAATAAGAGCGTATGTGCCTCTTAACTTTTAGTTGCAACAATTGACGTGAAATTTCGAAGTAAGAAAGAAAAACATCATAGTTACACTAATATATAAATAATGTTACACAATCGCTGTAATCAATCACTTAGATAAAAAAAAGGTGACATAACGATAGAATCAACAAAACTTGCCACATAAAGTAACAAAATATTTGGGAGTTTACAACAAATGGAAGCGACTTCCAACCATAAAAAGAAACTACATTAAAAAAACAAATCACTAGCGTATTGAAGTTAAGATAACACACTGATTAACACTTAATTGTTAATTAAGGTGGGATAGCTTACACTAAATGAATTACGATCATGTTAAATCGTTTAACCTAGGTATTGAATGTCAATATGACTGAATGAATCCAACCATCATAAAGGATTAAACAAATATGGCAGTTAGTTACGTAAGAATTAACAGACAAATGTTGAGTATATGTAAAGACAAAAAAGTGGATAAAATCATAAAATTGTTTGAGCATTATTTTTGTAGTAAAGGGTTAAATCAAAGTTCAGCTAAAAACCGACTTTAGTACCGATAGAAGAAGTAAGGTTAGAAAACATGAATTTCGTTAGATTCCGCAATGTGCAACAGTCAAAATTATAAGCCATGAGTTAAATTATTTGGAATATAGTGAATAAACTTAAAACCTTTATTCAAGTCAGCTTGATGATTTGTGTTCACAAAGTAAGCGAGAATAGAACTTTTATTAACTCTTACTTATTTTTTGCTTAACCAAGACGGATGGTATTCTGCTATGTGATGACGGACATGCAAAAATGTACGCCCTATATAACTGGTTTCACAGGTACAGTTAAATTGATAAATATATATGGGTGTGACAAAATCAGTCTTTATTAATGGTTTTTATTATGGAGCGACTGTGGAAAACCTCATTCAATCTGGCTGCAATAAATGTTTTTTACACTGCCTTTCTTAACCTTGGAGCTAAGAATTTTTTCCGTAGCATCACTTAAGAATTGTAATTTAAAAAACAGTACTTTCTTTGAAAAGGTAGATACATTTGGACTTCAGATGGTGGTTGGAGGTAGTCGACAGGAAACCCTGGACTCAGGTTTCGTGCTACTCGGCACTTGCCAGCAAGGTGTACCTGTAATCTTGAGGGAACTGGTACTTTCTGGCGGATTCGATCTCGTGTCACCCAGCTTCACAGTCAGAGGCGTTACCACTGACCTATCCGAGCCGCGACCGACCTCCTGTAGGACTAAGATGTAGTCACAATTGATTGATCACTGGGTGGCGATCAATCTCATGCGTATCTAGTCCTTATTAGTGTAAATCGAATGCTATCGATCATGTTGCAGTGTGACCACCAGTCTAGGTGACTCAGACACACATTTGGACTTCTTTTCATTTCATTCATGTGTTTGTTGGTAAATTTCATTAGATATCCATTTCTACTAAGCAGGTTACGAATACGAATCGATTCATCTAAATTGGTAAATTGGTAAAACACTATAAAAATGAATATATTGTCCAAATGCAGACTTTCTATGTATTTCTCTGATTAATGTTCCATCTATTCTTTTTGTTAGTTGCACATCTACAAATGATATGCCATTATTCTGTTGGATTAATGTTATTAAATATATTCAGTAAATTATTATTTTCCTATTCTTTTTCTAATAACATAAAAGCATCATCTATTTAGCTACGGTAAGATGTTAGATGTTAGACCTGGAAAGCATGCTACCGAATCTATAAAAAGATTAATAATGTAATAATCGATTACATAACAGTACATGATAAATTTAGAAATGAGATGTTAATGATGCTGTGATAGTGATAAAATTATGTTGTGCACACTATAAGAGAATAATTAACTAGGAAAGAGGTTGGAAGTTACAGGTTTTGAAAATTCGGAAGTTACAAACATGATAGAGGAAAAGATGAAATACAACTCGAACTTCTCAGTAGATCTGGCAACATTTTCAGTAATTCATTGAAGAGTATAACACATTATCTTTGTTTTATGGAATGACTTGTGTTCAAAAAGTATTTTATTAGTGAACTAATTTGTGAATTTATTGTCGCCTTTTCTCAGTCACTCAAATCATTGTGTATTCACGAAACCTATTAAATACATGGCATAATAAATGACAATAGAAATAAATGGAATTAGACAGATGAGCAAGCAAATACTCATCAATATACTACATAGAAACATGATGGAACATTATTGCAAATAATAGAGATTGTTCAGCTTTGGGAGTAAATTGAACGATTATAAATCTATTAACTAAAGATCTATTTTATATCAGTACAGAGATTTGTGAAGATTGTAATACATTAATAGTTGAATTTGCAAGTCAATTTTAGCTGAACCACCATTCAAAATCTGAAAGCACAGGATGGATGTTTCGTCCTGTTGCTTGTCAGATGACTATTGACTAATCTATTAAATCATCAACAAATGGAATTCATTAGCTTAACATGTAATTAAAGTTCCGTTTGTTGATTATTTTTTCAAAAGAAAGTTAGATCAACTAAGAGATCACCATTACCAAGACTAACATAAGCCACCTAACCCCCATAGCTTTTACAAATTGAAACAAAATACATACAGAATGAAATGAACTAACTGATATATTTATATAACCATTTCACTTTTCGAAATAACACTTAAAATAAAATTTCAATTATTCATTTCGTATTTTAACTTAAGAACACATTGAAAACCTTGACAAAATATTTCTAAGCATTCATAAAAAAAGTACACAACACTTAATTATTAATTTCACTGGTTGGAATCATGAGTCAATTGAAGCTAGATCACCATTGAAAACCTGGAAGCACTGAACGGCCGTTTCGTCCTAGTATAGGACTCCCCAACAGTGCACATCCACGGTCGCGCTCCCCGCGAGATTCGAACCCAAGACCTATCAGTTTCGCACCAGGCGCTTAACCAACTAGACCATTGAGCCGGCCGGCATCCGACAGTTTTAATGTCTAACTTCACATTAACTAGTAATTAGCTACATTAATTTTTTTTGTTTTCAATGCATCAATTAAGTTCATTGAATTAAAAAAATATTTCCATTTATGATTGATGACATAACACTTACCTATTCATATATATTCCAATTTGTTGATAAATAAAACATGAGTTGTTGTTGTTTTTTTTAGAAATAACACAATGTGTATTAGAATATAATTAATAATTTTTGCCAGGAAACTAAAAAAGGAAAATAGAAAACTAATTGTTGAATAGATTCAAGATTATATGTAGATAGATATATAGATATATATTCCTTATAAATATTGTTTATTCACATTAGTATTATTCTAGTTTTCATTGAATTCATTAATAATTCTTTTTTCTTCTTTATTTTCTTCTCTTTTTTCTTTTCTTTTTGTTTTTCTTTTTATTATTATTTTTGTTTCAAGTAATTCAATTCACATTTTAAATAAATGAAATAAACAAGGTGCATTCAATCAATGTAGATATAGAATCATAATGATTATTATATAAATTTCTTAATATGTTAATAAATTAATAAACGGTGCAATCATTCAATAGTTTACTCTTCTTCTTTTCTGATTGGTTAATTTATTAACCAATCATCTTTTAATAAATAAATTTAATAAATATTGTAATAGATGAATAAATCAATGTGAATTATGATTAGAAAATTAAAAGGAATGATTGGTTATTGAAACAAAACAAAAGTGAGTAAAAAATTTTTTTAAAATTTTGAAGATCTCGATATTGAGATGGTAGTAAATAATGACAGGTTTACAGTTAACAAGAACCAATCAATATCGAATTCTTCAGAAAAAGCTGTAAGCCACATGTAGAGAAATTCAAACACTTCACTTCTACCGAAAGTTTATGTTGATGTTGTCGTTCCGAAGAGCGTTGAAAGCTTCACGACCATATCATCTAGCTCAGAGAACAAAACTTCTCGATATTTCACAAGTATTGCTAGATAAAGTCTTCGATTGTATATTAGTGGGATTTAAAATAGAGTTTTTTTATTTCGTGAGAAACTCACCACTGTTAGTGTTCACTAGGATACTTGAACCCACTACCTTTCGCTTCAAACTCCCTATACTCTATCCAGTCAACCGCTTGTACAACGGGAATTCGTAATGGTTTTCATTTTCCCATTACTAGTCACTGTTGAACATTGTTTACAAGAAACGCCATTAAGTTTTAGAACTTTTTAGTATGAGTTCACTTGGTATTGTTTGGCTTGTATCTTCCCATTGAGGTTTAAGACTGCAATTGATCAGTCTCTTATTGGCATATGTGCATATTGTGCGGATTGCCTTGATATTGCCTTAATTCACAAGCTTTTTGTAAGCAATGATGGATAGTCGCTAGCAGTAGAATCCAGGACGCGCGTTTCGTTCTATTTGGGACTCGTCAGCTGAGTATGGGTTTGGAAGTAAATTATTTCTTTCTATCCACTAACATAATTTAGAATCTAATATACAAAACAAGTTCACCATGAAATAACAATTTAGACTAAGTTTGCATTTTTTTTCTAGTTTAACAGTAAAGAAATCTATGAATACATTATTTTGACTTTGAATACTATCTTCTACTATGGTACCAACTTTATAGACATTCGATACTGTTTTCGTTCTATTTATCTATATATTTACCAAAAATACTCTAAATAAAAATTATCTATGAAAAGAGTAGTTGTTCTTTATATTGGGTATACACTCGACTTAGTTTATACATTGTCTTTTCATTCATCAGAACAATTCTTCATAATTCAACATAAATCTCCTGTTGATAAATGGGATACATATATTTCATTGATAAAAATTCAAACCAATCAGAAACTACACAATGTTTCCTATTGCCATATTATAAAAACATACTAATGATACGTTTAACAAGAAATGAAACAAATAATTGCTGAATTATCATATTCTGATAACTCGTCTAGTGATAGAAAAATATTTTATTACTCATATCTTATTAAGTGTTGTTGTTTGTGATTGCATTTGTTGAAATGAAGTAATGATAACAATAGAATGTCTAACACGAAGTGTACAAGTGGACAGTGAACAATTGGTGAACTATTTTTACACATCCTTGGTGTAAAGCAGGTGATGTAAATGCAATAAGTAAAACTTGATCAAGAAAATGTATTACACCTAATAAATAGGAAAATCGTTCAATCACTTATACGTGAAAATATTGTCATTACTAAAGAAAATACATGGATAAGTCTATCGAAATAAGAGAGAAATGAGTTTTTAACTTAAACATAAACAGTATTAAATAAAATATTTCCATACAGAAAAGAGGAGTCAAGCCAACAATCATGGTCTTTATGTCTGGAACATTTTTTTAAATGTTTTTATTACTTCTTTGGTATTATTATCCAATTTTATAACACTTTATACCCGTTTTTTGTTTCTATTTGCCTCTTTCGTATCTCTTCATCATATATATACACACATTTGTCGTTACGCAACTGTTTAATGATTATTATTTTAAGGAGCTTATTTTTTTAAAGTTTTTTTAAAGATTTTTCTTTTGTCGAAATGATGATTCGATATTGTCACGCTATTCCTGGTTCTTATAATTACTACCATATTTGTTATTGTATTATTATATTGCTTTGTTCTATTTATTTGCATTAGTTATATAAACTGTAACGTTCTTTTCATGGACAGACAAATTACTTTCGTTGGTTTAATACATTTAATGTGTACAAATGAATATTACTGAATATTAAAGTCTAGACTAATGAAAATGTAATTGGGATAACTTTTGTTAGGTTAGATATTTTTTTTAAAATTACTCTATGAAAATCCTGAATGTTTCAAACTACAGGTTTTAACTGGTGGTTGGAGGTAATCAACAGGAAACCCTAGACCCATGTTTCGTGCTACTTGGCACTCGTCAGCAAGGTGTACCTGTAATCTTGAGGGAACTAGTGCTCCCTGGCGTATTCGATGTCGTGTCACCCAGCTTCACAGTCAGTAACGTTACCACTGGGCTATCCGAGCCGTAACTACAGGTTTTATTTATTTAAAGAATTAAAAACAATTGAATGTAATATTTATCGATTTAGGACATCAAACAGAGATACATCCATAAATCACAGAGAACATGATTATTGATTTCATTTGATATTTGAAATTATTCACTCATGTTAATCAATAGAACCATAGAGAAATCAACCATAAACTTTTGAGTTCTTATGATGAATACTATACGTTATAGTTAAAATATTTTTGCTAATTACAACTTCAATTAATGTTTCATGCTTCACAAGCTTGTGTCACTTGAGATAACATTTTTATATATTGGAATAATATTACTAACTAACCCGAGTGTTATATTGTTTTCGAACATACATAGAAAGTTGTAAATATACAGTGTTCAATTAGTCAGGAGTTGTAAAGAATTTCGAATTGAACTATAACCATTTAACTGAATAGTAAATTGATCGTTTTACAAATAGAAATGTCTTAATCTAGTTGTTTTTATTTTACTATGATTTTCGACTCTCTGTGAAGTATCTGATATATTTTTATTTTTATTTTTTTTAGATCTTAACGAACAATGTTTCATGTTAGATTTTGTCATAAATATATATGTATATATTATGTGCATTATGGTGCGGAAACCTGAAGAATTACGAAAGCCATCATCCAGAAGATACGAATGTTTATTAACAGTTGTTTACGCAAAATACTTCGGGTCCGTTGGACAAACACTATTAGTAACAACCAACTGTTGGAGAGAACAAACCAGATCCCAGTCTAGGAAGAAATCAGGAAGACGTGTTGGAAGTGGATAGGACACACATTGAGGAAAGCATACAACTGTGTCACAAGGCATGCTTTCAAATGAAATCCTCAAGGCCAAAGGAGGAGGAGGAGGAGGGGAAGACAAAAGAACACATTTTGCCGAGAAATGGAAACAGATATGAAAGGAATCCACTAGGATTGAATAGAACTAGAAATGAATGTTCCTGATACAGTGGGTTGGAGAATTCTGATCGGTGGCCTATGCACCATTGAGAGTAACAGGCGTAAAAAAGTAAGTAAGCAATATATATGCATATTTCTTGTCCCAAAATATTAACACTCCCCTGAAATAACAAAGAGGAATAGATAAATATCAATAAATAAATTGTAATCATTAGCATAATGGAAATATGTAGTTGTGTTTCACTTAACAATAAAACATTTGTTATAAGAAAAAGAATCTTTTTCTTTCTGATTTCACACTACAATAATTCCATGCGATTCAATATTACTACTGTTACTAAGTTACTAAAAATAATAAGACACAAATACACGATTTTCATTCATAAAAAACTATTTCACATTTTCATGTGTGAAAGAAAAACAGAAACCAACGAGCATTTTTTTGTTTCTAATCAAGAAAATTTTTACCAGGTGTAAAATACTGAATGAATGAATTTTTCTGTTATTTTATTTCTCTTCAATAACTCACACACACACACACATCTACAGAAAAAACAATAAAATCAAAGAACAATTCGTCAATAATATGAAAAATGTATAATTAAATGATAAATTTTTTCTTTTTTCTTTTTTCTTTTTCTTCTTCTTCGTTTTTCTCCTCGATTTCTTACAATAAAAATAAAAAATACAAAAATACAAAAAAGTTTAATCACAAACCAAAAAAAAGAGAAGAAAAGAGAGAAAATAAATAACTGACTAAGATACATAATCAAAATGAGCCGACTTAAGTTTTCTTCTTTTAATTTTAATGATACATTTAAATCAATTATAACAGATGTTAGTTTCGACGCCAGGCAACAACAACAACACCAACGGCAGCAACAACAAAAACAAACAAACGAACGAACAAAACAGTAACAACAAAAATAAAACAAAATGAAAATAAATATTCATTTATTTTAGTGTTTATAGATAAAATAAATAAATTTATCAGACAAATATATTTTTTTACTGGATTGTGAACCATGTAAATGATTGGTTTGCACGAATTAGTGAATAGAATATTGATTTCTTGAAATACATTTTATGTTGAATCAATAATATAGATATATGTGTATATTTATGTTTGTTTCTAAGGAAGGAACAAATCGAGCGAAGAAATTTCGATTAGTGAAAATCATCATGGCTCTACACTATATATGTATATATGAAATATTCCCGTAATGTAAATACAGAATAACATACATAAGGGAACAATATTGTTTTTAATTAGATCCTCATCAAGCTTTACTCTAATATACAGTAATATTTATATGCATATACGATATTATTAAACTAATAAAGACAGTTTATGAGACATTGATAACAGTAGAATAGATTACATAATTAAGTGAAAAGTACAAATTGGTAGTGTGATGACAGGTTTACTAGTTTTGATGTGAATAATAAAGGGTTGAATCAATCCTACATAATGAGAAATAGGTTAGTAATTAGAAAAATATAGAAACTGAAATAACATTCATAAAATGTATAAGAAGTATTCAGATAACTGGACCATGAAATGTATATTTGAAGGAAAAGGTGGGAGGGGTGAAGAAAAATAAACGAAGAAAGAGTATAGAAATTAATAATGAATAAAATCATTCAGTAAGGTCAAGGGAGAAATAAGGGTGTTGAAAATTTCTTATGAACATAAAGACTTGGACTGTTAGCTCAAATTCCTATAGCTTCTCTGTAACAGACCGTATATCAAAGATAATCATGTGCTCATCAGTGAGTATTAGATAGATAGCTAGATAGACAGATATAGTAGCTCTAGTGAGAAGCGACCATCAGTAGACTCCAACCATTTCGATTGCGAAACATTTACTAACGAAAAATAACAAAAAATGGTTGATTATTGTCAGACAGTTATACTTTTTAAGTAGAGATAGACAAAATTTAAAATTTTTACTGGCTACTTATGCATATTGGCAAACATTAAACTTTTATAAATTCTGCCCCGATTTACAGATCTTATTCATCATTTCATAGTTAATCTTGTAGAACTGACGCTAGATCTATAAACCTATTTCTTTTTGGTTAAAATAGTAATATCACGGATTGAAATCATGAGTCAATTGAAGCTAGACAACCATGAGAAACCTGGAAGCACTGGACGGCCGTTTCGTCCTAGTATGGGACCCCTCAGCAGTGCGCATCCACGATCCCGCACCCCGCAAGATTCAAACCCAGGACCTATCGGTCAATAAATTGTATCCATGATACAAAATAATCTACATTTATGTTATTTGAAATCACAAATAAACTAAACTACTTATTATATGTGAAAATTATATTTGAAATAATCTCAGTGATTGAAATTTACATGATAATTACAACGTTTCGTTTAGCTAATTTGTCTGAAGTTTTTCAGGGTAATAAGCAAAATCAAAATCATCAAGCAAATATACAACTTTTAACAATCAAAACTATACTGTGTTAAAGCAATCATATTTGGATGTTGATTTTGTAAAATAGGATAACATGAGTCAGTTTACACGGTAATCATCCACTGATGGTAAAGACTACAATACCTGAATTCACTTGGTAGTGTTTGACTTGTATCTTTCCATTGAGGTTTTAAGACTGCAATCGATCAGTCTGTTATTGGCATATGTGAAGATACAAGTCAAACAATACCAAGTGAATTTAATTCACCCCATCGCACAAGCAAGTGGCTATCAGGACTCAGTAGCTGAGTAGATAACGCGATGACGTTTGAAGCAAATGGTACTGAGTTCGAGTCCCAGAGTGAACATCAACTCTGAGATGCAGGTATGCCCAGCTGACGAGTCCCAAATAGGACGAAACGCGCATCCTGGATTCCACTGCTAGCCACTATCCATCATTGACTACAATACCTGAGTTACATAAAAAGGCAAAAAATTATGATAATAATTTTTGTATTGTTCATCTGTGTGGTTAACCTGTTTGTCTCAGGTATGTATCATTTGGTACAAATTGTATGATGCATCAAAGAGCTTTCTCATAGCATTTTATACAGAGAAAATATATTTGCAATTATGTTGTGCACATTTATTGATTTGTAGTCATTATCAATATTGACTTTATATCTAAATTGTATACTAATAGTTTAATGGATAAATCATTTTGTTTCTTAGAGCATTAAGATATACTGCTAATTTTCACATTAAAGATAAACTATTTACATATTGGATCATCACTTTTCTAAATATCCAAATATTTTGATTAGTATTTCTGCTTATAAATGGCTTATAAATGATTACTGTTATATCTCTAGATGCTTTTATTCTTGATATGATGAGTATAACTTGAGCACTTGAAATCTGATACCTTTCCAAGTCACAATGAGAAGACAGAAGACTAATGAAAGGAATGTTATTCCAGACAGTATCATTTATGGTACAAAACTGTCAGGTATTTATAGTTTTTAATAAAAACGAAATCATCATAATAGTCATCTAATCTGCACACATGGGGTATGTCCAAAAGGGAAGCTACAAGTAGAGATTCTGGAATGATCTTCCAAAAGATGATTGGTTGGAATATCTTCGACTCTTTTAGGGCTTCTTAAAGCTTTCTCGACTTCACCCGTGAACCGTCTTCCTACCTCCCCTCTTTAAAGTTTGTTGTGTAAAACAATTTTCTCGGATCCACCTGGAACTTGGTTGCCGCATTCCTCTTGCGGTCCATCACTCCCGAACGCCTTGCCATTCGACTGAGAATGGTACGGAGGAGAATGTAGATGCGATATGACATTTTCACTGCAAAAGCGTTAAAAAGTAGATGGCATAAACTGAGTGCCGTTGTCAGTTACTAAGATCTCTGGAACCCCAAAACAAGCAAACAATCCTGCCAGTCTTCATATTGTACTCTCTGATGTCGTTTTTGGCATGTCATATACCTCTGACCATTTCGTGAAAACATCGACAACAACTAAATAATTTCTGCCTTATATTGGTCTGGCGAAATCAGCGTGTATTGTTTGTCAAGGCCCGTCCGGTTTTGGCCATGATTGTGGTTCAGCTTTCGTTGGATTCTTTGCAGCCTCTAGACTGGACCAACAGCTTCAATGGCTGCTGTCTAGCATTCTCCAACCCACTCTGTCCTCAGTTGTTGTTGATTCTTCTCCATTTCTCGACGTAATGTGTTCCTTGGTCTTTCTCTTTTCCTTTGACATTGAGGATTCCATATGAGGGCTTGTCTTGTGACACAATTGTGTGCTTTCCTCATGATACATGGAACTTATGAATGATTACTGTGCTAAATATAAAGTGTGTATAATTAGAATCTGGAATTCCTTACTGTAATAGAATTTATAACACTCATAAAGATATATTACTATGATCATTAAATTGTAGGCATTTGTATAAACATATTAAAAAAACCTTTTAGTTATGTTCATAAACTCTAATCCACCAAAATACAATTCTAACCAAAGCAAACAAACACAAAAATATTGGTAAAATGAATACTGTAGTACTAGACAATCACATCTAATAATTAAGTTCTTTCCTATTGTCTGTAGCACACATTTAGAAAAACAGTACTTTAATGATATCTCAGTATATTTTCAAACTGAAACTATTTGTTGACAAAACTAAGTTGTAAACTGATATCATTTGAAATAAAAACACAACAATACTTGTCATTGATTTCGAAGTTATGATAATCCTCCTTAATAAATCGAATTACTGGTTGAATCCATGAGTTAATTAAAGCTAGAGCACCATAGAAAACTTGAAAGCAATAGACGGCCGTTTCATCCTAGTATGGAACTCCTTAGCAGTGTACATCCATGATTTACTTGGTTTTAACACATTCTACTATTGTTGATGTGTCTAGTATATTACTAATGCGCCCAATTACTTTGTTTCAACTAGTATTATCCGTTAATGGTTTCCTTTGTTATGTCTCATAATGACTTAAACTTCATTGTTCTTGCATTTTCATGCAAATTGCATTCTGCTTCCATTCTTTACTGTTCGATCCTCTTATCTCTCTGCTGCCAGACCTTTTGTTCACGACTAACATCAAATACTAATTATGTCAATATAAGTAGCACACAATACAGTTGGAAGTAACTATAGTACTTATAGTTGCACGAATCAACCACTTTCCTTCCCATTTACATGCAAAGAAAATGAAAGGAATGCGCCTGGTTTAAATAAAGAACCATTGAAAATTTAAAAAAATTACTTTACAGCCATTCTGTACTAGTATAGGATTTCTCAGCAATGCACATCCACGACTTCATCACAGGGAATCGAACCTAGGACTTTTGCTCTTGCTCGCAAACATTTAACCTCTAAACTTGTGAGACAGCATCGAATAGTATACCTTCAATCAATCTATATATAATCAGTAAAAACTGTAAATTCTTGCAACAAAGTCATTGAAACAAAATGATATCGCCAGAAATTCAAATGATAAACATTCATTTTGAAATAGCTTAATAGAATTGGATAAAGAACTATTTATTACTAACCTGATTACATTATAGCAACCCTCCTACAATCATTCTCGATTATGCTTAAATTTTTTTAAAACCTTTTTATTAACTTACTTAACAGACAATTTTATTCGAACAGTAACAATTTGTCTATTTCTTTGTACTATTATGATCATTATCTTGTCTGTATAAACGTATGCTCTTGATTACATGACAACCTACGCTCATCTCTCTAGCAAAAATGTTAATATCTTAAATATCTCTCGATAAATCATTCTCTTTCATATATATATACTTATACTTGAATTGTATTATCAGCCTTCACCTTTCCTATCTGCGCCTTGATTCAATATGACTAGAAATTTGCCTCTGTATTCGCTCACATACACTCCGCTCAATGTATTTGTAACTTTGTGATCTGTGCTATTCGCTAATAAACTGTAGTTTCTGTTGCTTATTTCTTTCTGATTTCAAACCCTGTTGGGATTTATATAATAACAGTTATCAAAGGGATTGATTAACGAAGCTAAGCCACTCCAAATATTTGTAAATAATACTTAATTATCAATAAGTATAAAATTTAATTATTAATTAGCTACTTGATAATTTGGTTGGTTATTAAAGTAAAACTGTTATCTAACTAATAAATTAAACTTAGACAATTAGTTATAAGAGGAAATTATAATCAGTGGACATTCAAATGTTTAAGTGTATTCAGTTTTTCTTTTTTGTTAAGTGTACCTTAGTTGTTACAGACAGTCTATTTGTTCAATAACGATGATTATGTCGATAATAATTAAACGAAGATATTATGCTAGATGTATAGCGAGTTTTCTAGGAGTTTTTCTTTTTTCTTTTCATTCTTGCTTTTTGTAATATAAATTAGAACTGATTGTTTGAACACTGAATTCTGTTTACATTTGGACTCACATAATTTGGCATTTAAAATTATCCTAACTCTAATATAATTCACTTGGATAGCAGATAAAATTCAAAAGACGCTTAAATGTGAAACCAAATACTTCAAAACAAATACAAGTATTCATGTATATGTGGGAAAATATTCTTGAGTATAGTAAACAATGGTAACCAAGCCACACACAAAAAAAAAGAAGTTTGAGAGCTACATTGACTTATGTTGGTTGAAACTGTAAAGAGATCATCAGTTTGCTTAGGTTGCTAAATAAAACGGATCGGTGACAATTAACACTTAGGAACTTTTGCATCTAACCACATAACTAAAAAACAGGAGAAATGAATTGTTTTATATCATTTTATAATCACTGATTTACTCTTAAGATAATGTTTTAAAGGTGTTTTTGTAGTTAGTAACGTTTTAACGCAGTAACACCACGAGATTATTCATGTTTAAAGTATTTTCATCATATTACCCCATTAGTACAGAATAAGAAGATACATGCTCTACGGAATGATGAATAAAGTCAAGATAAATGTTCCGCCAATTAAATGCTGCTTCTAGTAATCCGAGACCAGATTCAAAATTCAACTTGACCGTAAGAGAAGATGCATGGTCTAAAATCAAAGACTGGTGATAAGGATTTAAAACAATTAGTCCCTTTGATAAAGTTCGATAATGCAATGAGAAAACGAAGGTTATCAGAATTATGTAATATATTAGTGCAATACATTTCAAACAATCTGATCACACATATACTTTTTAAGACATTTTTATCTGAGGACTAAAAGGTCAACTAGACATATTAAGTCAGAACAAAGGAAAGTAAAGTACACGAAAGCAATGTGGTAACACCTCTGGATAATAAGTTAGTACTGACAGGGTACGTTAGGTGTAAGAACAAATTGTTTTTGAAAACATAAAGAGGGTTTCAGTTTCCGTATATCCAAGGTTTCAGTAAACTTTAATATACGCCCTTGAAGTCTTTCGTACAATATTACAAATGCTGACTTGAAATCGACCTTATGATCAATCTCAAACAAATGTTTCGCAATGAATGAAGATGCCTGTCTATCCTGTGATCATTTGTTTCTGCAGACATTTGGGTATGTGTCCCGTCACCCTTTCTTGTAGATCACGAATGCTCTTCCATGTGTACATGTTTCCTCACATACATGTGAAATGATAGACATAATGAGATGCGACAAATGCCGTTTGAGTTTTTGGTAGAACATAGACCTTACCTTTTCAATAATGACAAGTTCGGCTGCATAAAATATCCTATTGATGGCTCATTTAAGTCTCCGTTTCAACATAAGACTATTTAAGTTGCCTCTAAATGGTAAAATAATGTAAAATCTATTTTTGGGTGCCAGAAGCGTCATAGATCTAGTCATATTGCAAACCTTCTAGCGGTTTATGAACTTCAATGAATAACCATTACTTATCTACGTTTCAGTCAAGAACTTCGTCTCTACTTCAATAGTATCTCTAGTACACATATTATTGATTCTATTGAATACGCCCTTTATTAATAAGGATTTACTTGACTCCAAAAACAAATCAAAAATAATGTATGAATATATCACATTTTACATAGTTTATAATCAATTAGATTAATAGTTAGATCTGTATGAATTTGAACTGAATTATATTTAACAGTAACAATTCAATAACTTACTAATGTAAACACATATTCGTACAATTAATCAATTATAATTCAATTCATGAATCAATTAGGCTACCACGGTAAACCTGGATGCACGTCTTTTCATCCTAGTGTGGGACTCTACAGCAGTGAGCAACCACAATCCCACATCGCAAGATCCGAACACAGGACCTATCAGTCTCGTGCGTGAACGCTTGACCTCTAGACCACTGAGTCGGCATCGAACGGTGTTAATATCTAACTTCAACCAGTCCACAAAATTTCGCCAACGCCCATCATTGTTTTCAGTGGCTTACTATCTCACAATAAACCCGACTGAACTCCACTGGTCACTGCTTCTCTTAAAAATTTCAGGAAATACCTATTGGAGACAGTCAGATTTTCCCTGATTGTCTAGCTTCAATCGACTTATGAATTCAATTAATAAATTGCTACAATCTCTACAAAACCCCTCTCTGATTATTAATATTTATAATTCCTTTTAAGATAAGAAAAAACAATCTCTTTCATGTATCCGTTGCACTCTAATGGATTAAACCATTGCTCTATATATCATGTCCGAAACAGGATACTCGATCGGCATAAGTCAATATAAGAAAAGATATTATCTTAAAAATGAAATTTGGGATCGATGTCTGTATGAATAACTCTGGCATTATAAAGTTAAAAAGCTGAATCGTCAAACAACAATAAATAAATATAATGTGTATTCTCATATTAATTACAGAAAATATTCATATTTGCTGGCATTATGAAGTTTATACAGATAGTAATGTTACATGTAAGGGACAGAGATCCAACATTAATATGTATGAAAAGATGTGTTCCACAAATTGTTTTGGGAGGGAATTCTTCCCATAGATTATAATGATGTGAGGTAGCAGTTGGAGTACAATTATTTTCAGTTAAGGGGTAAAGATATCTTGTTGAAGTATGATTACATATAGAGGGATGATCTCAATACAGTATTAGAACTACAACACAATGTTTGTGAACAAATAGTGTAGTGATGGAAGATTTCAATGTCGTTAAAGAGCACTTATTATCATTTAGAGTTAGGGAGAGGAAAACAAAAAAACAGAGACCAAACAATAGCAGCCAAAATAACTGCTACAAATCTGTTGTTAAATGTATGTACTTGAATGTTTTGTGGAGCGCTGATTTGGAATGATTATATTTAAACTAATCATGTCAACCAGATATAGTGTAAGGGTACAAATATCAACAGGAAGAAAGATTATTGGGTTTAGTTAGTAACAACAAGAACCAAATGTTTAGTGTTCCTATAATGTTACAAGTGGATTGAAATGCAATCAGCCAGGTTAAGTAATTCTATGGTAATATCAAAGTAAACGTATTCACTGATGTAGTTTACAGACGTCGTTTTTAATTTTCTTTTGCAATAAGTTTTGACAAATTATTTACGGGCTTTCATAAATTACTTCCAATTTAATTAACATAGGAAGTAGATCTGAAATGCGAAAGTCATTAAGAGTCGGCTGCCACTTCAGCTTACTTAATCTCCATTCTTTTTTACAGATTTTCTTGTTACTTTTCACTCATTGTGTTAAGTTACTCTAAATCATCTCATTCCCTTGCTTAATTACAAATTTACAACTTCAATTTGTTTATTACTAAACAACTAGATCTTTGACATATTTTATCTACATGCATTTTGATGGAATTTTGTTCTCTGAGCTGGATGGTTTAGTCGTGAAGTTTTCGTCGTTCTTCTGGACGACATCATGAGCAAAAACTTCAGGCACAAGTGAAGCCTTCGAATTTCTTCACGTGTGGTTCAAAGCTTTTCATGTACACCTCGATATTGATTGGTTCATGCATTTTATCTAAACTAATTAGTGTACTGTCATTTGCTTCTGCTATGTTATTTGACCTAAAATATCTACTTCAATTTTATCAGTCAAAATATGTCAATTTTCTGATTATTCATTGTAAATTTAGCCTGATTTACAGTTGACTATTCAACTTGAAATAAAATGAATTCGTTTTATGTTTGATTTATTTTGAAGGGCAGTTCGAAGAATATCTAAAAGCAACAATACCGTGTGAGATTATATTAACTGGTAAACCGACTACAACTTACTTCATGTTTTAATGGACATTATAAAAACATTCAAGATATTGAAATCATTAATCTGATTTAAACCAACATTGAAAAATCAGAATTACTGAATGACGATTCCGTTCCAGTATAAGAATCCTTAGTAATGTGAATCTGCAATCCCAAACTCAGAACTCAGAGACAAGACCAACAATCCTACACGCGAATGCCCAACTTCTAGATCGTTGAATTGGGTTAATGTCTAACTGCATTCAATCCATGTCATTCCGCGATGATCTTTCATTATTTTTCGTGGGTCCCACTGGTTACGGGTTCTCATGAGATTACCGGTAGTTGCCTCTCAAAGTTAGTTATTAATAAACTTACTTGAATTGTTTTTTCCAGTTAGCGTTTTTTAGCGAGTTAGTTTTCTACAGGATGGGATCACTAACCCCATGCCTAACCCTCCTCCTTTACCCGGGTTCGGGACCTGCAGCAGCCCCAGAGGGGTTCCGTGCACAGTTGGTCATTTGGTGAGCGCATGACTATTTTCAGCATAGGGTTGTAGAGATTGTTAAATTTCACCGTAATCATGAATCCTTTAGAATCCCGAAAGCATTAGACGGTCTTATCGTCCCAGTACGGGACTCCTCAGCGGTGCACAATTTCATCGATCTACAGTTCAAGTTTTTCCATGCTAGACAAAGGTCCTAGGTTTGAGTCTAGCTTACAGGATTGTTAATGAAAAGTGTTAAGAAGTTCTATGCTGGAATGAAACGGCCATCTAGTGCTTCTAGGTTTTCAAAAGTGCTCTAATTTAAATCAGTTCATGATTTCAATGTCATTCAATAATCTCCATAACCCTATACTGAAAATTTATGACATCATTTGATAAATAAACTAACTAATTATACAATCAGAAATCGACCCACAGATAGTTCTATTTTTTTTCCTATTCATTAATTACAATTTATATCTTAACCTTAATTGTTTTGAGCATGAATGATGAAAGTCATATCGGATATTAAAGCCACACCAATTATAAATCATATATCTATATCTGTATATATATGTGTCGAAAATTAATCACAATTACGTTTCATTTCATCAAATAAATCAGTGTAATATGACACTGATTCTACTTTATTTTTATTTATTTTTTTTGAGAAATAACTCTTCTCAATTATAAACTTTTAAACGTAACTTATAATGATAATACTATTCTGATTGAAAAACATAATCACCTATTAATTATGGTCAATGAACATACATTCTCAATCCAGGAGATTGGATCGATGGGCAGAACACTTTAGAGATCAAATCAACTGACCTGCAGCCACACTTCAGTTTCCCACCATCTCCAGTCGACATCAATAGCAGGTTAATGTTTGACCTCCGACTCTTTACGAAGTTGAGAAAGCTATAGGAAATCTGGAGCGTGCGAGAGCAGCAGGCCCTGACAGGTTTAGCCCTGAGAATTTTGAGGATAGCGGTCCAGTATTAGCAGTGAGGTTGACTGAGGTCTTAGGTAGAATTCGGGAACTGGACGTAATTCCATCTGACTGGTCTCAATCACTGATTGTGCCAGTCTATAAGGAAGGACAAAAGTCCTTGAGACAATCACTGAGGAATCAGTCTGAATAATATACTTTCTAAAATATTAGCTTCAATAATACTTCAACGCCAAACTAAAGCTTGTAAAAAACAGGCTAAAGAAAATCAGGCTGGTTTTCGACCTGGACGTGGTTGAATATACTAGATGTTCACACTACGTTAGGTTCTAGAACACAGACACACGTTCAGATGCCCCATAATGGCAGTATTTCTCGACCTTAAGGCAGCATTCGACTCTGTTGATCGTGAAGTTCTATGGCAGTGTTTGTCACTGAAAGGAGTACCGAAGAAATACATCAACCTTATACAGGCTCTCTACTTGAACACAACTAGTGGAGTGAGAGCTTATGGTGAACTGTCATCAGAATTGATTACCTCAAGTGGGGTTCGTCAGGGCTGTTCACTCTCTCTATTCTTGTTTGACTTTTTTGTTGACGTGCTTTAAGAGATAACACTTTCCTCATCTTAATTTCCAGGGGTTGAACTTCTACCGGGAAATTCACTTGTTAACTTAGAAAATGCTGATGACATAGTTCTATTTGGTGAAGACGCCGACAAAATGCAGAGTCTTTGGATCACTCTAAGCAACAATGCAAGCATGTTAGAGTTAACCTAGTCAATAACTTACATTCTTAACATGTCTTTAATTTTAAAAAGTTTGCACAGTTTTTTTGGGTTTTTTTTAATTTTTTAAAAAAAAACTTTTTTTATTTCTTTTTGCATTTGCTACTGCCTTTTTGTTCGTTTTTCAGTAAGTAACTTGTTGAAATACCCTGTGCTGAGAATTCTATATTGTACCAAAATATAATATTGAATAAAGTCATTAATAATAATAATAATAATAATAATAATAATAATAATAATGGGATTCTCTCCCCCGAAATGCAAAATGTTGCTTCAGGATTAGGTTGCATCGACTTTCAAACTAATGATGAGGAGTGAAGTAGTTGAGCGTGACGACTGCTTCACTTATCTTGGAAGTACCATCAGCCTTTATAGTCTGGTGTGTGACGAAATCTCAGCACGGACATAGAAGGCTCGACTAGCTCTTGCCAACTTGCATCGTTAATCGCGTAGTCGAGATATCCGTCTATCAATCAAAGGACGTGTTTACTGCACAGCAGTTCGTTCCTCCATACTTTGTGGCAATGAAACATGGACGGTAAGAGCTGAGGATATTCGTAGGTCACTAGCGTTTGATCGTAGGTGTCTTCGAAACATTGTTCGTATATCCTGGAACCATCGAGTAAGTAGGAAATGGGTACTAGTTCAGAATGGCAAATCAATTGATGAAGTAGTGAAAATCCATCAGCTGAGATGGCTGGGAAATGTTTTACGTATACCCAACCACTGACTACCCGACAAGCGATGTTTTACTGTGTGGAAGTAGGTTGGAAATAAGCTAGAGGCGGCTAGACCAAAACATGACACAAATCTATGAAGTCACTGACAAGTGGACTGAGTCATATTTGTAGATGTGAACTATCTAGTTGGAATCCGCGAGATGACACCAACTAATGTTTAGAGACCTTGAATGACATTGCTCAAAGGTGTTTGAGATGGTGCAGGTGCATCCATTCTTTGTGTTCTCTCAAATTCTTATCTTCGGAATTGTTCATGTCACTTTTCTTTTTCTCGTTCCAAATATATTTCACTGTGTTATACTCCTTGATTAACATCTTCCAACCCTAATCTTTCCGATTACTGCTTATACTCTTATACCTCTACCACTGTCGTATTTGAATCGACAGTTGTATCTGTGTACTAATTTGATATGACAGCTCGAACTGATATACGTACGTACGAAGTTCTACATTGTTTGAATAGAGCAAGAACAAACATTGATGCAGAATAGTATGAATTCATATTATTTCGAGGTTTCTCGTCAGCTGCTTACAAACCAAAATTGTGATAGAATTTTTACATGGAGATAGTGTGAAAATAATTGACATAAATGAGTGTAAATAACTGGATTACAATAATAACTATATATATATATATATATATATATATATATATATATATATATATATATATATATATGCATAAATCCGGTTTCAGTTTCTTAATCGCAATCGCATTGCATTCAAAAAGAGACTTTAATAAACTTATCACTACCCTGGTAATCTTTTTGTTTCTGTTTGTTTTGTGTTTTGGTTATTTTGTTCATTTACTTATTCTAAGATATCAAGGTAGTTCTGCTGTATGGGGAAGAAACCTAGAGAGTTACGAAAGCCGTCATCCAGAAGATACAAGAGTTTATTATCAGTTGTCTACCCAAAATACTTCGGATCCGTTGACCAGAAACTGTCAGCTACAACCTACTGTGGGAGAGAACAGACCAGATTCCAGTGTAGAAAGAAATAAGAATAAGCGCTGAAAGTGGATAGAACATACATTGAGGAAAGCACGCAACCTAGTCACATGGCAAGCCCTCATATGGAATCCTCAAAGCCAAAGGAGGATCAGAGGAAGACTGGAAAACACAGTACGTCGAAAAATGGAGACATGCATGAGATAAATGATTAACAAGTGGATAGAACTAAAAACAAAGACTCAGAATAGAGTGGATTAGAGAACGCTGGTCGGCGGCCTATGCTCCATTGGGAGTAACAGGCGTAAGTAAGTAAGTAAGTAAGTAAGTAAGTAAGTAAGTAAGTAAGTAAGTAAGTAAGTGAGTAAGTAATGTAGTTATTGATAAGTGAACTGTTTGCATGTGAAAAACCAGTGAGAAATTTGAAGCATATGTATATCTGAGATTAACTGTTGACTGATTAAATTAAATACAACTTACTGGTATATTTAAAACAGCATGATAACTAAATCTAGCATATGATACAGATAGTCACCGATTACCTGACAAGCTACTTACATATTTATTGCATCTAATTTCCAATTTATTCTGTTTACAGAAAGTATAATCATGGTTACAACAAATATATATGTACATCTAAAGCTATTAGCTTCAGGAATAATCTATTTTAGTCACTATTCCATATGTGATTATTATCAGAGGAAAATTGTTTTAAATTGATTATTCAGTCTATGCTTTTCTTTAAATGACTGAAATAATTATCGTCATCCTAACTAGAATATTCGTACCAACTGTAATATATTATTTAGCAAACTTGACAGGGCTGAATGTGTTTGACTTTCTTACCTATCGTTCCAGACAAAATCTGTCACCACACTGAAATTTCGATAATGTAATTAGAAGACGAAGATTATCAGAACTATGTGATATATTAGAGCAATACATTTCTAACAATCTGATCACAGATACTTGTTAAGAAAATTTATATATAAAAATAAAAGGTCAACTAGACTAGAAATAGAAGGTAAGAGGAGATAAAGATAATAAAGAAATAGTGTGAAAACAATTTTAAACCTAATTACTCTGGCTAATAAGTCAATATTACTAGGGTAGGTTTAAGGTGAGAACAAACTTAAAAGACAAGAAAACGATTGCGTCACATCTCACTGTGTTTACATTAAAGTTTATTGTTATTGAGGATGTAATGACAGCAAAAATTTATAATGATGATCATTTGAATTGAGTGGTCTGAAGGACTTCACTGATGATAGTTTAAACATTTTAATTCACTACTTCAAGATACAACTAAATTAATAACCAAAAAACACAGCAACTGAGTAAAAGAAGAAACTGTTTACTACTCAAGGTGAAAATATCGACTTTTCCATACAAATCAGTGACTAATGCCATTTATGTCAATTTCTTCATAGTGTAGATCAAATTTATTGGAATAAGTTGTAGTTAGGCCACTAATCTAAGTGAAATGACATCACATTCACTATGTCAAGATGTTATTTTCTTTCTTTTTTTATTGACGTCAAGTCTTAGTAAACATTCATAGTTAACATTTATACGATCATCATAAAAATAAAATGAAAATATTCTACGAGTTCTGAATAACGGGAAGAAAAATTATAGGACTATACCATAACAGCTGTATAAAATCAGAAAGGGATATTTTGGATATCATATAATAATTTAATTATTGAAATTATGGATCGTGCATGCGCATTGCTGAGGAGTTCCATACTAGGACGAAACGGCTGTCTAGTGCTTCCAGGTTTTCCATGATGATCTAGCTTCCATTGACTAATGAATTCAACAATTAAGTTTTATAAAAGATTTGGTAATTTATAATACAAATATTTTATTTACATGTTTCAATGACCAGTATATTGTCATTATTCATATATGATGAAATGATATAACTTGTAATTAACTTACATACAGTTCAAATCGATTATACAAAAAGGCATTACAAGTTTTAGCTAAATTCCTTACAGAATGATAATATAACAATGTATATTGAAATGATCTATTTTCCAAAGTGAATATTTCCCATATTCCTAAAACTTCATCAATCTCTTAATTTAATATTCTAATGGGATTATCTTGAGTATGTTGGTCTATAGTTAGATATGAAATCTTCGTACATGTCTCAAGTATTCATTGGAATAATTCCTCTTAAACAGAATAAAGGCGTGGAAAAATACTACTTATGATATATGAGTTTACATTTTATTAATTTGATATTTGAAGAGTAATAATTTAAAAATTCTTATAGGGCTAAACGAATATTTGAGTAAACGTTTTTTTTCTTTCGAGTTTTTCATTAAACTCATTAATTAAGTATAAATCTATAATCACTGTATAGTATATTAGACAAAATCTCACGAAGTACACATAAATCTTCTAGTTGAACTAATCAGTGTAATGTATTGAATATAGTGGATTTTACATTGATTCAATCTTAAACACTAACAGACTATGCAGTTAATAAAGGTAAAAATGTCATACAAGTAAAATCAAGAAGACTTTATATACCATAAGAGATGATCCGTCACAAATTAACTGATTAAAACTGAATGAAAAGAAGTTACTGCAAATGAACTTGCTTTTCTGTCTCATACACACGAACAAATATAGCTGAAGATAACGAGTGTGGCAACAGACTCTGAATCAGTAGACTTCAGTATACACAAAGGAAAATGCAAGATACTCAAATTCAACATAGAGAACATCAACATAATCACATTTGATAGATAAGCTCTGAAACATATGGAAACTTTTACGTACGTGACTGGTCTGCATCATCCATGAACAAAAAGAACTCGATGTAGACGTTAAAGTGAAGATTGGCAAAACAAGAGTGGCATTCCTACAATTGAAGAACATATGGAACTCAAAACAACTGTCCCCAAGCCAACGTCGAATTCAGAATCTTCAATAAGAACATCAAGTCAGTTGGTTTTACTGTACTGAGCTGAAACGTCGAGAACGACAACAGTAACCATCATCGAAAATATGCATGTATTAGTAGACAAATATCTACTCAGGACACTGAATGTCCGTTGACCGGAGAAAACAAACCAGCTTCCATCTGAAGAGGAAATTAGGAAAAGACGTTGGAATTGGATAGGGCATACATTGAGGAAATCATCAAACTACGCCACGAGACCATCGTTAACGTGGTATACTGAAGGGAAACAAAAACATGTAAGGCTGGAGAACACACTACGTCGGGGATTGGAAGCAGACATGAAAAGAAGGGTCGGCAAGTAAAAAGAACTGGAAAGGATTGTCCAGGAAAGGGTTGGATGGAGAGTGCTCATCGACGAGGAGCAACAGCTATAAGTAAATAAGTAATAAAAACAGATTATATTACTGTTTTTAATGACAATAATAACACTAACTAATAATCATAACAATATTCATTAATAAAAATGTCATGTAAATTAAGAAAGATGAATGTATGGTGGAGGGATTGTAGTGGATTGGCTTCGAGATAATCCCGGTTTTATATGAAAACTAATAAGGATCAGCTAAATTAAAGTTCACACAATTATAAGGTGTCAATTGTAAATAAAGCAGAAGAAAATAGTTGACTTAATACTAGAACGAATAAGAAATTCTCATGCTAACCTACGTTTTAAAATGGTTTACCGATTACCGGGTTGGATCTAAAGTTACGTTAAGTTATTTTTATACCCATGAAAAGTCCAAGAAGTTAACAAGCAAGCTTTGTAGTGAACAGAACACCAGTGAGGACAATCGACTGTATTTTAGTATACAATTACAGAGCACCTCACTAAAATCTGAGAACCATGTAGTAAGTAGTTAATTTGCAAAATATCAATCCATCATATTAAACTTGACTGTTCCTTGAAGGGATTATGAATAATCGAATAGGCAAGGCTTTATTAAACTTAAGAATTTGTCCTTCACAATTCTTATACAAGTTTTTGAAAGTTCTATTGATTTCGGTGATATAGTCCACTTCACTAACATGTTTTATTATCAATGAACATGGTGTTCTACTTTCTACATTTATCGATAACATTGACACTAACTGATTCTGAAGCAATTTCGAAACATATTCAATGAATCTTGATCGGATTTTCCAAATTATTCATCCCTATACATGTGTGTTTACGTAAATGTGAATGAAAAATATAATGGATTTACCATATCCTATTACAAAATCAAGAAAATGGTAAGCTTTTAACAAATCCATGAAATTTGTATAAACTTCATATCTTCACAGAGAAGCAATGAAAATAAAACTCAGAACGTAATGAACAATGCTTCACTGATCGAAACATAAATACACAAGCAAAAATATGCTTCCCACAAAGATAATATAGATTACAGTGATTATCTTAGATAAATACTTATAGCAGCTCACGTGCAATTGAGTTTGTTCACAATTAATTTGGTTAAGATGTGATGTGGATTACTTATATCAACATAAGTAGTATATAGCGGTGGTCAGGCATAGAATGTAGATCGATAAGAGAAGAACGGAAAAGGAAAGCAATTGGTATGAATACGCATGAACAATGAAATCTGAGTTAATGGATTGATGTTGGCAACAGGAATAGTCAAGTTTGATATGATGAATTGATATTTGACAAATTAACTACTTACTATATGAATCTCAGATTTTAGTGAGATGCTCTGTAATTGTATATTCAAATACAGTCTATTGTTCCGACTGTTTTTCTGTTGACTAGAAAGCTAGTTTGTTAACTTATTTAACGGACAGTCATCCGTACAACAATAACTTATCTATACCATTGTACCTTTATTACTGTTGCACTTGTATGAATATGTATGCTTGAGCATTGCTTACTGCCTACGCATATATTCATTCTGCTAGCTTTATTATTAACTATGTATACATATATGTACATTTAATCTTACTCACTCAATCGCTCATTCGACTGGTACACTCACTCACTTGCCTGCTTGCTTTTTGGTACTACTCTTTCATGCTTACTTAGCGTACCTGTAATTTTGGTGATATGTGCATGGTGTAATAATAAACGTAATTAACACTTCGTATTCACTTTCTGATTAATACACCGTTGAGGCATTATCTAGTGACGTTTATCAGGATGAGCTGAATACGAATTTTAAGGATTTTACTGAATACCGACCACAACAACATTGGTGAGCACGACGTGATTTGAACACACAACCTTCTGATTAATACACCGTTTGTGCGTTATCTAGTCACAGTTATCAGGACGAATTGTATACAAAGTTTAAGGATTATATTGAATACTGACCGCTACAAACTGATGTAATTTTTGAAATCACTTCAAATCAAAATTGAAATGTTCTACAATAATAAACTGAAATGGTCATTCATTGATTACTTATGTTATGCATTAAGTATTACAAAATTTTATTGATAATTAATCATCTAGACGGTACAATTTTATCTGCGGAAAAAAAAAGTCGCCTAAAAATCATATTTTCAAACTTAATTACATATAATTCTATCATTTTCATTTCAATTCTCATGTGGATAACAAAAAGAAATTTGCCATCTCATATTTCAAAATTAATATCTTAAACGGTGAAACTGACTTCATAATGTAAAATTATATGGTATATCTTCAAACTGCGTCACAAAGCAAGCCCTAACTTGGGATCGTGTAGGGAAGCGAAAAAGAGGAAGGCCAAAGAACACATGACGTCGGGAAATAGAAGCAGATATGAAAAGGATGAATCACAACTGGAAGGAGCTGGAAAGGATTGCCCAGGACAGGATTGGATGGAAAAGGCTGGTGAGTGGCCTATGCTCCTTCACGAGGAGTAACAGGCGTAAGCAAGTAAGTAAGTAAGTATCATCAACGAAAATATAAATAATTTGTTAAATTAAACAATGTAAATTACTAGTTTTCCAAGTCAGTCACCAACAACATAAAACTAAAACCTAATTATACAATTAAGTGCTAACATCATACATCTACTTCAGACTTCAGACTTAATTTATATAAATCAGAATCTAATTGGCGACAGGGAATTTTCTCAAGAGCCAAATCATTATTTAATTAATATAATAGATTTGTGGAAGTCGTTATGTTTGTATTAATACATCCGTCTAATGTTGATTGGTTTCCAGTAGTTTTCCAACTAAAGTTTGTTTCTATGACCACTACAAGCTACAATCTCAAAAAATACAACATTCTCGATCACTAATTACTTTACTTTTAAAACTTCTAATAAAACTTCGTGTCTAGTAGAGTCCAGCTCAACTGTTAATGAAACAACCACGTACCAACAGGATTTAATGCCGATGGGGTGAGGCTGTCCATTGAATAAAAGCCCTCAGTCAGTCAGTTAGTCAGTCAGCATCGACGTAGAACCCCATACGTATGAATATCAGTTCAAGTTGCCATACCACATTAGCACACAGATACAACTGTCGATTCAAATACGACAGTGGTAGAGGTAGTAAGAGTATAAGCAGTAATCTGAAAGATTAGGGTTGGAAGATGGTAATCAAGTAGTATAACACTGTGAAATAAATTTGGAAAGAGAAAACGAAAAGGGACATGAACAAATCCGAAGAGTAGAATTTGGGAGAACACAAAGAATGGATGCCCCTGCGCCATCTCAAACACCTTTGAGCCATGTCATTCAAGGTCTCTAACCATCAGTTGATATCATCTCGCGGATTCCAACCAGGTAGTCTACACCTACCAACATGACTCAGTCCACTTGTCAGTGACTTCATGGATTTGAAATAAAAGCTCTACATTAAGAAAAGACAACTTTTCATCATTCTTAATTTTTGATGAATTTTTTGAGTGATTTCAGTTGGTAAATTAAATTTTTGATTTATTTGTAATAATGTCAATTAACCTATAGTTTCTGATTTCACCTGATTCATTAACCCCATGAATTTAAGTTAAAACCTGAAGGTAAACAATATTCACATTTGATTGGAACAACTTTAGACCGTCATCGAAAACCTAAAACTGCTGAACGTTTACTTCGTCCTAGTATGAGACTTCTCAATAGTGCACATACACGATCATGCACACAGGACTCGAACCCAGAACTTTCAGTCCCGTACGTGAACACTTAACCTCAATATCATTGAGCTAACATTCAACAGTATTAATATCTAACTTTAATCAATCCACAATATCAATCTAAACTCAACAATCTCCACAATCCTATACTGATAATTCGTATTTTCAACACAATCAAATCATTACAATAGTAGTTAAACACATTCAGGAAGTGAATAACATTTACTCTTTATATATATATGAATCAATAATGATGTACTTATCAACAATCATTATCAATTAAAATTAAAATCTATTGGGATGGTTATATTTAATGTTATCTAAACAAACAAACAAACAAACAAAAAGGTACATTTTTCTAAATGAAATAGATGGAGCAGAAGAAAAAATAAACACCTATTACATAACTTACAATTATGTAAATGTATATTAAAGATAACGTCATAAGTATGAAGATAAGAATCATGAAAATGAATTTATTATTATTATTATGTCATAAAAATTTTACATTTTGATAAAGAATATTTTGATTCGTATAAGAAGGGGTTTTGTGGAGATTTTAGTAATTTCAATTGTTCAGATCATATGTTGACTAGTGATTGGCTTCAAAATGTATATCCTGTAGTTCTAGTAAGAAGCAGTGACCAGTAGAATTCAATCGGGTCAGTTGTGAGATAGTAACTCACTGATGACAACGATGGATGTGTCACTGAATTTCTTGGATTAGTTGAAGTTAGACATTAACACCGTTGAATGCCGGCTGGCTCAGTGTTCTAGGGGTTAAGTGCTCGTGCGTGAGACCAGTAGGTCCTGTTTTCGAGTCTCGCAGGGTTAAAGGTCGTGGATGCACACTGCTGAGGAGTTCCACAATGGGACAAAACAGCCGTCCACTGCTTTCAGGTTTTTTATGGTAGTCTAGCTTCGATTGGAAAAATATTTCCATTTTATAGTATTGTTTCTAACGTATATTTAATAAAATGAAGAATGAATGTGTTGAGGACGTTAGATCACCAGAACTCACTTGGAAAAAGTTGTAATTTTATTCTGAAAATTTGAATTTTATTTTTTTATTGCAAGAGACGCTTATTTGACCTACAGCTATTTTGTGGCTCTCCCAAGGGCATTTTTATCATTGTATAAGTAAGCTAGATTTGTGTGCTTAATGACCTCTTAATTTCTGGGTGCTTATAGAATGCATTCTCTACGCCTCATCGAGACTTCTTGATTTAGTTAGCAGGCCCGGGGACAACAGATTACAACAGCCTATCGTGTCACTGTATTTTGACCCTCGTTCCTTTTACCGAGTAATGTGAACTCGTAATAGCATTCAAGAATATCAGAATGAGACTAAATAATCTCATTTCATAATGTATACACTATACGACAAATGAACGCGTAAGGTATAATATCCATCACAGAATGTGCGGAAGGATTCACTTAAGATTCTTAATTCTATATGTATAAATAGGATCTATTGGTATAGTATGTGATGTAAACTATACACTAATCAGTATATTTGAAATTAGTATGGTGTAATGTATGTGGAGTTTGTAGAATTTTCATAGTAGACGTTTGTGTTGACGATGTCGTTCAAAAAGAACGATGAATGTTGCACGATCAAAACATCCAGTTCAGAGAACAAAACTCCATCAATTTTCATAGTTTTAATCACGAACTGATCTTATTTAGTTCACTCATGAACGACCTGATTGAATATCTAAGATACCTGTTCCTGACATCTGGATATCTCAACAAGTTATCTGTTTCTTTAGTTTTTTTAACAAATCATTATGTCAGTTAATTGTGTAACCTATTCACGTGCGTTTGTGAAAAGTTTATGACATTTCACTCTACAAATTACAAAAATTTACAATCGGAGATATCGTGATGGCAGGCAACATACATTGAAAAGAATGAATATTATTCAGATGTCGACTTCTAAAACGCTAATATCCAACTGGTGATTACTCAATATTTATCGTCAATATCGATCAAGAAATAAGAAACAGGAACTCATTGAAATACTTTATGCTGAGAATTCTATATTGTACTAGAAATATAATATTGAGTAAAACAAATAACAATAATAATAATAATAAAAACCTGTAAGCAGTTAACAGCTGTTTTGTTAGATTCCTTGAATATGGAGCCATGGATACACATTTCTGGAGGATGTTCTTTTTCGGACTAAACAGCCGTCCAGTATTTCCAGGTTTCCAATGATGATTTATATAAAATTAGTTCGTGAACCTTACTAAGAAAACGACAAAATGGTTAGTGAACAAAAATTACAAACGTTCATTAATATAACATGTAATGAATAGGGGAAAATCAGTTTTAATCTTAATATTAGTATACTACTTATTAAATCTCTATACTTATTCATTCAGACAGAAAGCATGATTCAATTGAGCAGATCAAATGATGATTAAAAATAATACAAAGATAACTGTCATATATAAACAATTAGACTATCAGTAACACAGAAAGAGTTCACTGATGTTTCATATTGACCAAAAATGTAATTTTCAGTTGTAAACAAGATTCTTATAAATTGAATATTTTTAGTATCTAACTTCAGATCCATTTGTTACTGTATCAATACAACAAACATTTACTCTGTCTTATAACATTTGAGCAAATTTACTTTACTATATTTAACTTCACTAGTATTCATCTACATCATATATTTTGTTTTACTATTCCGGTATACTAAATGTTAGTATTTCAAATGGACTACTATATATACGTGATAATACTGTTAATAAATAAGAGTTTGTAAACAATTTAAATAACGTTCATCAAGCTGTTAGATTCACCATTAAAAAAGGACATAATATAGTTTAGCTTTCCTGTATTTCCTTTCCAGATGGTTGTATGGGTCCATAAAAGGGAATATATTTAAAAAGAATTATTGAACAGATCAGTATACCCATTTCCGTAGAATTATATCTATTCAGACATAGAATCAGACCATTGTATTTTGAGAATGGTATCAATGAAGAAACTGAGAAGACTACGTCTTCCCATTGCATTATCGAAATCTAACTTATATAACCTAAAGAATTTCATTTGACTTCTTTAAGTGGCTCTACAAGTATACAAACGACACCTTCAGAATACATTTGAACCTTAACAGGTATAAAAGTCTATCATTTTTAAAATACAACATTTTTTTTTAAAATTATTTATTTGTGTGTTTCTTTCTTGGCCATTAAAACGAAATATTATAGACTTATCACTTAAAAGCCTGATGACATAAATTACTGAAAAACATTCTTCGCTTCAAAATGTTTCCTTTCCGAAATTTACTTAATGACAGGACATAGGTCTAATTGAAATGTTGCATCATCAGAAACTAGATGAAAGACCATGTGTCAAGTTTCAAATTTTTAAGTATAATTAAAAACGTACTGTGTGGATGGACGATCTAGACTTTGCAGATGGTCTGCCTCTTCGATCGCACACGCAACAACAATTGCAGGAGAAACCGACCAGTATAGCAGCAGCAGTAGTTCCAAACATGCATAAAGGGAAAAGCAAGATTCTCCGATACAACACAACATGCACCAATCAAATCTTACATGACGGAGCAACTTAGGAGGATATAAAAACCTTTACATATCTGGACAGCATCATTGCTGAACACGGAAGATCTGATACAGATGTGAAGGTGCGGATCTGTAAAGCAAGAGCAGCATTTCTAAAACTGAAGAACATCTGAAACTCAAAAAACTGTCAACAAACCGATTTAACTACTCCTGTGGAGCCAATTATATAGGGTATACAATTTGGCAAGTTCGTCATCATATTACAGAGTATCATCCGTTATGGTTAAGCAAAGGACAGGTAAAAGTGATTAAAAGTTCTATTCTCTCCCACATGGTTGACACAAGTCATCAAGTTGAATTGAATCCCATCAAATTCACCACATGATTTACGAGTGCACCTTTTGCAGATTGCGACAGCCATCGTAATCCATGTTCACAAACCCAACCTGCGCATTCAAAAGAGATTTGTACAACCACCTTCGCTGCCTTGGCCATCGGTATACGATTTCCTTCAACAGAACTATTTTTCATACTTCTTCCATTTAGTTTTTCTTTAATTTTTAATTTTGTTTTTGTTGTTTTTGAACTTTCTCAACACTCATCTCTTGATTCTTACGTACCTACTATTCTATTGACCATCCATTAAAAATTTTGTTCCTTCTCCCTTTCATATATTATGCAACGCAGCAACTTCTTGATTTAATAGTTACTTTGAATATTAATAATCCTCTTTCTTTCAATTACTCAATGATAATTTAAATGTCATTATGTAATTATTACGTAACGTATCCACTCGATGAGTATTATATCATTTACTTTTTATGTACAGCTTAAGTAAATGATTTCGTCGAAAAGAAAATTTTCTTCGCTGAATTCTCTTTCTCTTATTATATCATTATTGGAAATTATATATATATATATAAAACTAATTGAAAAGAAATTCCTTCGTTCAGTTCGTTGAATCTATGAGTCTATCTAAGCTGGACCACCACTGAAAACCTGGAAGTACTGGACCGCCATTTCGTCATAAGGTGGAACTCCTCGACAGTTCTCACGAACGATCCCTCATGCGTCACTCGAATCCATGACCTTCGGTCTCAAGCACAAACGCTCAAATAACAAATCACTGAACCGGCATTCAGTAGTGTTAATGTGTAACTTCCATCAATTCATGATCCTGTACAAGCCTTCATCCATTGTCTGAGATGAACAGCTGTCCCGCATCCAACATGCGTTGGACTCCGCTGATCATGACTTCTCACTAGAACTAAAGGAAATCTATCTTGAAGGTAGTCAGTAGTGAGCAAATGATTATTATCAGACTTGGAGTGGAGGGTTGCGCAAGATCATGAATCGATTGAAGTCATGGAATAACGCCGTTAGATGCCGTCTCAGTGATCTAAATATTAAGCGTTAACCCGTGAGGCCGAAGGTCCTAGGTTCGAGTCCCATGTGTGGGACTGTGGGTGCACATTGCTGAGGAGTCCCACACTAGGACGAAATGGATGTCCAGCACTCACAGATTTTCAATGTTGGTTTAGTTCAGAATAAATCATGAATTCAACTATTAAAATTACCACAATCTTCATAAATCTCCATTCTGAAAATATATATTAGCCTTGAGAAATATGTAAAAGATCACATCACAATGTTTGAAGATTTCAATTGTTACATGTAGATTACGTAATAATCCAGAGTTGGTTAAGTAGACATTAAGATAAAAATAATTTACGGTTCATAAATATAAAAGATAATTGTCCAATTAACACATAAGAACGAATAAAAAACATAAATGTAATAATAACAATTGGACATTAATTATAAAGAATTGTAAAAGACTGTTGATAACTGATTACTGATGAAACAAAGTGAGGTACAAATAAATCAGAATGAGTGTTATGGTTATGGAACATTCTCAATGTCACTTTTTTTCTTTTTAGTTATAGGTAATAAACATGATTTCCGCTCAAATTACTTCATATTTGAAATGATGGATTTGTAAATGGATAAGTACCAATTATACTGATTGACTATAAGTATTCTTATAAATCATATATCCATTCTTGGACATCATCCATTAATATCGATCTGGCAGCAAACTTACGGGAGATCTCCCAAGATCCCTTCATATTGTGGCTAGGTTGATCATTTCACTAATATTATATAAGTTACAAAAGCATCATTATTGCAGAGAACAATCAAGATATGTTAGGTTAAGTCTGTTAAAGTCTAGTTTTGTTTCGTTGTTATATAACTTGTATAATTATCATCATCATCATTTCTTATATGAGTATGAGTATAGTATGAATATAGTTTGACGAAAGAATGTTTTTTCTATTACTTCCTTTCCTAAATTAAATATATTCTATTGATTCTAACTTACGATCGATTTTTATCTTCATGGATTATTAGATGATATAAATCATTAGGTTCACTAATTAATAGCAAGAGTTTGAGTAATAACACTGTTGATATCAGTCTTTAACAACAGGATAGTTCGAACTATTACTACAGATTCGGACAGAGTGGCTTAGTGGATAAAATATCGTACGTTGACATGTCTCAAATGGGAAGAAATGCATTCTCTTGTTGCGACTTAGGTCGACAGATATAAGTATTATGTAACACCAATTGATAGTGAAAAACCCGGCAACAGAAGGGTATGAAGGTTGACTTGAAAAAAAAAACGGAATTAGCAAAGAAATTGTAAATCGAAAGAATCATACAGAATATAGATGACAAATGGTGAAAAGTTACAAATGAAGTATTTCATCTATGGATCTCATATTTTACCAAGACTTTCTACAATTTTATATTAAAATACATTGAGTCATCCTCACCTGTATTTTCATTTCTTACAGTTTCTACTGTTATCCATAATTGATATATTACAAAGTAATTTAACTAATTCTGTTTTAATAGAGTTTTGTTCTCTGAGCTAGATGATTTGATCATGAAACTTTCATCTTTCTTCTGAACGACATCATCAGTATAAACTTCAGGTAGAAATGAAGTATTCAAATTTGTGCTGATGATATCATTCAAATTTCACAATCAAACCATCCAACTCAGAGAATAAAATTCTATCATAATCAACCATTTGAGCTATAAATCTTCTTCATCAACTATTTCTGTTCTCTATAATCAATATTTCATTGAATTAGTTTCGATAACAAGATGGTCCAAATTGAAGACAATACATAAAGACAACAATATAATCTAATACCTAAATGATATGATACACCCAAAATAATAAATTCTTATTTATAACTAATTAATTATTCAATATGAATTCGTCTATTTAGTTAAATGAATTACTTAATTTGTAGGTAATGGATTCATTTAACAGGGAAATAAGTTTGCATTACAGTGGACTGATTTAAAACCAATTGATGATATTTAATAAAACTTTATTATTGGGTGTATACTGCGATATTTTGAATTGTTCTCGTCTCATTATTCAGTTAATTTATTGTTTCGATGATTATATTGATATTTATCAATAAATATAATTTTCAGTATGAAGATTGGTGGCTTGGACATGTTCTACGAATGTCGTGCCGGAGAATTCCACATCGTGCATTACTTGCCGACTCTGGGACTGGTTGGATAAAGCGGAGAGGTGGTCATTGTATGACATGGTGTCGGGGTATGAAAGAAAACTGCAAAGAGCTGGCTTCTGTTAGTCCTTCACGACTCCCTGGCTGGGGTCCGAGAGATAGTGTGACACAGTGGCTAGAGACGTTATCCGATATGGCTCAGAATAGGAACCAGTGGTGATCCTGCTATAACCTTCCTTTACTTTCTTCATAATAAGTGGTTGCTTCTTTCTCAACTGAAAGATCTCCTCTAATTGTACGTTTCTATTTCCCCCATTATTATTATTATTACACTACCTTACACTAATCTGTTTGTTATTGTTCTTTTGTTTAACGATCCTTACCTTTTCTGTTTTCCCTTCTTCTCTTCAAATTCTCATTGTTTTGTGTGGGGCATATATATTTGGTGCCCTCTTGTACCAATATTTATGTGTTCAAATAAATGAATATAGTAAATGAAGATTGACAGTCATTTTAATTGTTGAATTGATGAATCAATCTAAGATGGACCACCAATGAAAATCTTCAAGCACTGGACAGTTGTTCCATTCTAATATGGAATTCTATAACAGTGCACATCCACAATCGCTCATGCTGGACTCGAACCCAAAACATTCGATATCATGCGTGAACGCTTAACTCACAGACCATTGAGCCGGTTTCAAGATGAATTTTCCTGAAGTTCTAGTAAGAAGTCATGACCACTGGAGTTCAACCCATGTTGAACATCGGGCAGTTATTCATCTCAGATAATGGATGAAGGGTTGAGCAAGATCATGGATTGAATGAAGTTACACATTATCACCACTGGATGCCGGTTCAGTGATTTGTTATTTAGGCGTTTCTACTCGAGATCGAAGGTCGGGGATTCGAGTGATGCATGAGGGATCGTGGGTGCGGACTGTCGAGGAGTTTCACACTGTGACGAAGCGGCTGTCCAGTACTTCCAGCTTATCAGTAGTGGTCTACCTTAGATCGACCGGTGAATTCGTATGTAAAAATATAGCTTATTATCACTCATTATTACCATGAAGCTCTTCATTCATTGCCTCTTTGTTTACTATTTATAGCTTACTTCGTGCATGTACAACTACTTATCGTTTTTTTAATGGTTACATTTTAGTACAATTTTTATAAAACAGAATGAAGAAACTGGTGGATATTTGTACTTCTTTTCAATCAAAAATTTAGAATTGTCTATAAAACAATAGAATATTTCACAGTGGAAATGATTTGTTGATATCAAATGATTCTAAATACAATATCTACCGTCTGACCAGTAATAGTTAATTTTGAATTCCTAAACAACAAGTCGTTAAGTTGAGGCTAATACTATGAAACCTGTATCCTTAGTGGTCGATTCTTAAGGACGCCTCAATTTTTTATTAAGTAAATACGGTTTGCGCACTGCATAAGTTTTATTATTATCCCGTGTACCTATATTAACTGTTGCTCTGGTTGTTAGAAGGGGGCATCGGACTTGCGACTTTTGAAAAACTTCGGATTTCCTCATGAGCTATCATAATTCTTCTGAATGAAGATCCTTGAATTCATATGACAGAGTTCAGCGGGTTCAAATTGTTTATTCTGCTTGGCGTTATTTTAACAGCGGTTGTTGACCCCATGCCCAACCCCCTCCTTTATCTGGACTTAAGACCGGCAGTAACTCTAGAAGAGCTACAGACGCAGTTATGAAAAGAATGAATAACAACTGGAATGAACTGGGAAAGATTTCCCAGGACAGGGTTGGATGAAGAGTGCTGGAAGGCGGGCGGCCTATAGTCCTATACGAGGAGTAACAGGCGTAAGTAAGTAAGTAAGTATTCGTTTTAAATAATTAGATTATGACTAGCAATTGAATTCAAGGAGTTAGATTTGCATTATTTAGGATTCATCATTTACAAACAATGTAATTCACCTAATTAATAAGTAATAGAAAACTGAGAGTAACTGAAAAAATATATGATATCAATCCATGAAGTCCCTGACTGTTGAGTTGTGTTACATCCTTAAGCACAAACTTCGAAGTTGAGAATTATCTTTTTATGATTTCAGATGTTGAGTAGTCTGATTATAAATCAGTTGAAGTAATGTGTATATTATTATCCAGTCATCGTCGTTCACTACAATTTGAGCTTATTAACATTGTATACATCACATTCTTCAACGACCTATATGTCATTGGGTCTACATTTCTCATTTTATTTTATCCCACAAAACTTGAATCACAATGGTTTTATCAAGACAGCATGCACAGGATGCCAAAAAATTGACACCGAATAGTCAAATTTTAGTCATTAATATCAGTGACTTGATAATTCAAATAACTACTGATAACAATACAAATATCCTACACTATGAACAAATTACTAGTTTTCTGGACTCAATACCTCAGTGGATAACAAACTTATCAAGTTCGAATCCAAATAAAAGAATCAACATTGAAATGCAGGTACATTCAGTTGACAAACCTCAAATAGGATGATATGCGTTTCCTTTATTCCATTGGTAGCCATAATCCTTCTTTTCTTATTACATATGGTTAATTTTCCGCTGCAAAGAATATTATTATTTATAATTTGCTAATATGCTTCTTGTCATTTCTTTTTTTTTTTTAATGCATTATTTGGCATAATGGACCGATATGTCATTTTCCTTATTATATATCTATATTATATAACACTGCTAGATTAGAAAAGCCTAACTCCGCCAGGAGTCTCTCCGGGGGCCACTGCCGGTTCCAAGCCCGGATAAAGGAGGAGGGTTTTGCATGGGGTTAGCGACCCCATCCCGTAGAAAACTAACTCGTTAAAAGAACGCTAACCAGAAAAAAAGCATAGCTTACTACAAATTTTATCCCAACTAAGTATCTTGTATTAAAGAGGAACAGCGTAGTTGTAAAATCTTAACGAATGAATTTGAAGTGAATTCAACATTTCACCTGACAATCTGGTTCAAACGTTTTCAAAGAAATATCTTGAAAAAGCTAAGACCAGATTTCCAGGTGAAACGTTGAATTTACTTCAAATTCATTCACTGAAATTTTACAAATACATTCTTCTTCTTCATTAATATTTAACATTAATTCAATGCCTAGATATTGTGAAACTATTCGATTTAATTATCTTATATTTCTGAATTAGATAAGATCATTAAACTAAATGATTTCATTTTGTTGAATAACTGATTAGATAAACATGAAGAAGAAATCAAACTATAAACATGATTAGTATAATAAATAAAAATAATATATTTGTAATATCCCAATGAGTAGAAAATTGGATTTTCTGACGTTTCGTGACTTAGTGTAAGTCACTTCTTCAGAGAATAAATAACCAAATTAAAATTAATCCAAGTTTAAATAGTACAACGGAACAATGATTAGTATAATAACTGATTGACATATAGACAATGATAACATTGATTATAAATGGCAATAATATAAGATAATTATAAAGTTAATTGTAGAATAAGAAGAGAAAAAAACAAATTTATATTAATAAACTATGTTTTATCTAATAAACCATTAAAAACAATATGAATCTACTTGAAGTTTTTGCTGATGATGTCGTTCAGAAGAACAATGAAAGCTCAATGACTAAACTATCTAGGTCAGAGAATAAAACTCTATCAAAATATGAATCTATATTAGAGTTTTATTAACTATATATATAGTCAATAAAATACAATGTCTATTATTAGTCAATATAATGATAAGTCTAAAGATTTAAAAAGAAAACTTCATCTAATCAGTATACCTAGCTTCAATTGACTCATGATCTCAACTATTGAAATTACTACAATCTCCACAAAACCCCTTCTGATACTAATCAACATATGCTCACTAATGACTGGCTTCAAGATGTATATCCTGGAGTTCTAGTGAGAAGCAGTGACCAATGGAATTCAACCGGGTCAGTTGTGAGATAGTAACTCGCTGATGACAATGGTTGATGTGTCACTTAATTTCTTGGATTAGTTGAAGTTAGACATTAACATCGTTGAATGCCGGCTCAGTGGCCTAGTTGGTTAGGCGTTCGAGTGTTAGACTAATAGGTCCTGAGTCGTGGATGTGCACTGCTGAGGAGACCCACAATAGGACGAAACGGCCGTTCAGTGCTTCCAGGTTTTCTATGGTAGTCTAGCTTCGATTGACTCATGATTTCAACTATTAAAATTACTACAATCTCCACAAAACCCCTTCTGATATAAGTCATATTGTTAAATATTCTTATTGTATAGAGCAAGCATTAGTTTGAATTCAGTATGTACTATGCTTCATTCTTAACGGATGAGTTTTTTGATAAATAAAAAATAATAAGTATAAACTTAGTGAATTTTGAGGGAACATTCTTTTCAACTGTTCACAGTCAAATTGTCATAGACGTAAAAATGTAAAATTATTCTTTTCATTTTTAATTAAGTATGTAAGTGAAACTAAAATGACCGTATTTTCTAAGTAATATAATATTTCGTCTGAGTTTTTAAACTGGATATGACATTGATTTTTGAAGACACTTCGAAATGACTAACAAACAAGCAAGTTTAAACTTGTTATGATTTACTGAAGTTACTTACTGCCACCTGTTACGCCTCGTCGAAGATAATAGGCTGATTACCAGAATCCTCTATTGAACCCTGTCCTCCAATCTTCTTTTCAGTTCTTCCCAAGTGGTATTCATTCTTTCCATGACTGCTTCCAATGCCTAACGCAATGAGATACTCGATCGTCCTCTTTACTGTTTCCCTTAACGACTTCAAGTTAGTGCTTGCCTTGTGATGCAGTTTAGTGATTTCCTCAATGTTTGTCCCATTCACTTCCATCAACTTTGCCTAACTTCCTTTTCAACTAGAACCTGTTTTATTCTCTCACACAGTGGGTTATTGCTAAAGGTATCCGGCAAACAGATTTGAAGAATTTCTCGTAAATAATTATACTTTCTTCATGATGATTGTAGTAGTTCTCCAAGTATCAGCTCCATACAGTAGGAATAACTGTCTTGATGTTCATATTGAAAATTTTAAATTCATTGTTGGCTTTCAATCAGTTGTTTTTAGTCCCAGATGTTCTTTAGCTGTATCCAGTCTTTGCTTTGTCAATCATTGCCTTCGCATCTGCATCCCATCTGCCTTGTTAATCTATGATGCTAACTAGGTACGTGATAGTTTACACTTGTTCCAGAGCTTCTCTATCAAGTGCGATTAGGTTGGTGTTCTCAATGTCATAATTGAGGATATTGCTTTTTCTCTTGTGTATGTTGAGTCTTACTGATGCACAGGCTTCTGTTACACTGAGTGTCTTGGCTTGCATTTGTTGATGTGTATGGGATAGTTGATGTAGGTCATCTGTGACGTTCAAATCGTCTAGTTGCATCCAAGTTATCTATTGTATTCTGTGCTTCCTCTCAGATGTGTGGGTCTTCATAATCCAGTCGACCACCAGAAGAAAGAGTAAGCAGACTTGTCTGACTCTGACCCTTACGTTGAATCAATCTGTCAGCTGACCTCCATGAACCACTTTGCACTCTAATCCGTCGTATGAATTCCATATGATGTTGACGATTTTCTCAGCTACTCACATCATAGTGTCGAACAGGTTCCCTAATGTTCGTCCATTTACATTGACAAACTCATTCTCATAGTCAAAGAACTTGATAAAGAGTGACGAGTTCCATTTAACTGATTGTTCAACGATAATCCGAAGTGTTGTGATTTGATCTGTGCACGACCTACCCTTACGGAATCCAGCCAACTGATCTTGATAGTGAACTTATTTCCATAGCGAAACGCAAATTAAAAACTTTAATTAGTATAATAGATATGTGGCATCTGTAGAATCGTCACAGTTCAAAGTACAAACTAAAACTCACCACTGAAGAGTCCCTTATCATTAAACAACAAAATGCCAGGATGTAAGAGATCAAATCTATTTACTACAATTGACTATAATAAATGTTTTGAATGTTTTGAATACAACCATGAAAAGTCTTATAGTCAAAAATAATGAGCCTAGATGGATTTCGAATTAGAAGAAAAACAATGAAATTAGTCATTCTGTTTGATTTTATTTTTGATCTTAATAAATCAAAAATATAATTTTATGTAGTCTCAATTAAAGACAAGCAACTCTTTGATTTATCAGTTGATTGATTATATTTCTATAATAAATAAACAAGCTATGAAACGCATATAGAGAAATTCGAATACTTCACTTCTATCTGAAGTTTGTGCTGATGATGTCATTCAGAAGAACGATGAAAGCTACACGATTGAACCATCCAGATCAGAGAACAAAACTCCATCAAAATTTGCCTTTTTATTTTAAACGTATGACTTTCTGAACTGTATTCTAGGAAGAATAGCTTAGATCAACTCGTGAATTCAGCTATGAAAATACTACAGTCTCCACAAATCCCCATACTGATAATTCGTTTAATGATTTACATTCAAGTGTTTAGTATATTGTTGCTGATTACTGATTAAGTATTTGCAAGATATTTTAAAAGACTACAAATCTGGTTACTTGTGTACTTTATGTTAGTTTCTTCTTAATGATAAGAGTATTTATAAAAACGTTTAAGAATAAATTGATTTGTTCAGTTCTGAAGAATGAGTGGTAATACAGCTTTTGGACAGGAAATTAAATTGAAGTTAGAAATCAATAACTTTCCAAAGGAACCTTGATGTCACTTACTGATAATAATCATGTGCGCACTAGTGATTAGCTTTAAGATGGATTTCCTAAAGTTCTAGTGGGAAGTTGTGACCAGTGGAGTTGGGTGTGAATCAGTTATCCACCTCAGACAATGGATGAAGGGTTATGTGAGATGATGGATCGATTGAAGTCGTAGATTAACACCGTTGCATGTAGACTCACTAGTCTGTAGTTTAGACGTTCATGCCTGGGACCGAAGGTCGTAGGTTTGAGTCTAATGTACAGGATCACGAATGCGCGTCACTTAGAAGTTTCATACCAGGACGAAATAGTGTTCGAGTGCTCTTAGTTTTTTAACGGTGGTTTATATATGATCGACTCGTGAATCCAAGTATTAAAATAATATTTATAAACTGAACTCAACTTTATACCAACCCGGTATTTGAACCGGGATGAAAATCAAATTCCCTAACTACTAATTCCCCACTCCTAGTGGAGTATTTTTATTAAACTACTTTATTAAAAACGGCACATTTTTACTTGCAATGCGCATGTATTTTTTTCTTCTTGGTGATTTTATACCACACTTATCTATGTTGTCGCACATTGTGTATGCAATGACAACGTTTCGTCTAAATTTGTATACTCATAAAAATCAAGGATTAATGCAAATATCTCAGTGGGGAATAACTGTTAATTTAAAATATATCAGTAGCTGAAGACTTTATGATTAAGGTTCACAGAATCCCTATGATCAGAGATGTTGAGTAACATGGTGAATGATCAGGTTTACTAGAGTAATTTAATCTTTTTTCAATATCAATGTGAATCTAGAATTGTAATATATCTCACAATTTTCATTCTTTGTCAGTATCATTTCTAAAGTTTAACTTGATAATTTCTAATAAATTGACTATTAAGTAGAATGTTAATGGATAAAATAATGTTTAAATTCATGAGTTAATTGAAGCTAGACCATCATGGGAAATCTAGAAGAACTGGACGACCATTTCATCCTAGTATGGTACTCCTCAGCAATGCGCATCCACTCATGAATTCAATCATTAAATTACTACAATCTCCGCAAAACCCTTCTCTGATAAAATAATGATATATTTATGGGTAGAAGTTATAACTCCTAACAATCCTCAACTTAGTTAACGATTCTCCTTTGGCGACTCAACATATAACAGAATTAAATTGACATAGAATTACTTATATAACATATATTACTTAAATAGTCTTATTTTAATTTAGTTGGCTTATCATTATCTTTTATTTATTGAAATTGATAGAAATTTCTATTCTTTACTACTCAATTTCGTAATGAACATTATTTTGTTGTTTTGATCTAAGATGTAACTATTTTAATCAACTAACTAATTAATATTCTTATCAAGTTCTAATTTATAACTGAAATATCTCAATTACAATTTTAAGCTTTAAACTGACAATCCATAAAATGCTTATATACCAACGAGAGACTGATCAATTACAGTCCGAAACAACAATGGGAAGATACAAGCAAACGAATAGGATGTCCAACTGGAGATTCGCTTCTTTCGATGGGCGAACTGGCGCTAGTCACTTACGTAGCTTGTTCCGGTGTCGAGTTCACCTGTCTCTGCCCACCTCTACCTCATATATAACATGGCCTGGTTTTCCAACCACATGTTCTTCTGTCCAGGGACCATGATTTGGTCTGTAGGTAGGTCTGTTGGTAGCTTCTGGAACTTGGTCTGTGATGGCGATGGTGTGGTTCTCGAAAGCATCAGACTGTGGATCGTTCTCAATTTTCTTCCCAGGAGGATTTCTACCAGGGACTTCTGCTCTGATAACATATTACTAGGTGTCGTTTGGCAAACGAATAAGACGTTCTGCAGCGTCCCCTCCCCTTTCGACTTGATTAGAGCTCTCTTGAATGTATCTACAAATCTTTCTGCTTGGCCATTTGATTGTGGGCGGTAAGGTGGAGAGCAGAAATGCTTGATGGATAGCCATTGACAAAAATCTTGGAACTGAGTTGAGGTGAACTGCGAACCATTTCTGATACAATTACATCCGGTAATTCATTGCGGGTGAACATCTCCGTCAATAGTTCTATCGTTTTGCTAGTCGTGATGGGAACAATTTCTGATCATTTTGAAAAAGCATCAACCACAACTAGAGAGATGGTTCCATTGGTCGGACCGACAAAATCGACGTGTATCCTGGACCAAAGATACTCCAAGTTCGAAACAGGGAAATATATTCCGCAAGCAGCCAGCAACACGAGCAATAACAACAGACACAAATCAAATGTATATATACAGTATAAAATTGACCTTCGGAAGCGTTGCAAAATAGCATACCAAATGATACAACGAACTAATATCATTTAAGCAAGTGGGGAATACAACATGAAGGTCAAAATGAAAGCTTTTGACAATAAAAACAAAGTATTTACTAAATGAGTTGCTGAGGATCTAACATCCCCAACACAAAAAAATAGTACTAAATGAAATTATTTTTGTTTTTTTTGATTCATAACTTATTTACATGTTAAGAAATAAAACATTCATATCCAAATATTTTTGTTTTCATGCAATTGGTTCCCTTTATGAATTTAAATAAAGCAAGAACAAACATTGATGCAGAATAGTATGAATTCATATTATTTCGAGGTTTCTCGTCAGCTGCTTACAAACCAAAATTGTGATAGAATTTTTACATTGAGATATAGTGAAAACAATTGACATAGATGAGTGTAAATAACTGGGTTACAATAATAATTGTATATATATATATATATATATATATATATATATATATATATATATATATATATATATGCTAGAACAGGTCAGAGGTCAAAAGGAATTAATTCGGGTTGGGTGGTGTAATAATGGAATTGAATAATTATAAGATAGGTTACGTAATAATAATAAAATAGAATTTGAAAAGTTAAGATAATTTAAGAGGATCAGGTGGCGGAAATGTGTGAATGATAATGTGGTTTATAAATTATGTAATAGGGGAGGAGTATAAATATTTTAAAATAAATAAATAAATAAAATAAAAAGGGGTTACCAGGGTAGTGATAAGTTAATTAAAGTCTCTTTTTGGATGCATAAGTCAGGTTTGAGTTTTTTTTATCATGATGGCTTCAGCAAAACGGAGGGTGGTCGTACTTCTTTGTCTATTGATAATTTTGAAAGCATGTGGAATCTCGATGGTGTGTCCGGTGTCAAGTAGATATCGAGCTATTGCGCTGTTGAAGGCCTTATTTTTTGTTTTAATAAATTTGATGACCCTTGTTTATATATGAAACATAGTTACCAATTAATTTCTCTTATCACTATACTTCTATTTCAAACTAATAATAGTAATAATAATAAGTAGCATTAGTAGTAGGTCAATGTTCTACCTGACATTTATAAATGAAAATTAGTTAACTATATTCTTGTCAATACAATGTGATACAACGATGTGATATTTATATATCAACATGTGATAGAACATCAGTTGATGTTTTAATAAATGAAATCAAAAATGTCATTTATTGAATGTCAGTGATGAGAATTAAAACTTTAAAAGTGAAGTTGTTTACATGTAAACAAACAAACAAAAATATGGACATTTTAATTATTTGTCAATTATGATTATTATTATATAATCAAGTTCATTAAAACAAAATTAAGATGATAAAATAAGGAATAATATTTTAAAATATAAATAGATATTTAAATTAATATCATGAATAGATCAAAGCTCCGCCTGGAGTCCCTCCGGAGGTTACTGCCGGTCACAAGCACAGGTAAAGGACGAGAGTTAGGTATGGGGTTAGAGACCGCATCCCATAGAAAACTAACTCGCTAAACAGAAAAAATTATTCAAACCATGAACAGATCAATGTTAGACTTTTTATTAAAAACTTGAAAACACTAAATGATCATTTCGTCTGAGTATAGAACTTTTTAGCAGTGATGAGGAGTGAAGTAGTTGAGCGTGAAGACTGCTTCACTTATCTTGGAAGTCTCATCAGCCCTTATGGTTTGGTGTGTGACAATATCTCAGTACGGATACAGAAAGCACGACTAGCTCTTTCCAACTTGCATCGTTATTCGCGTAGTCGAGATATCCGTCTATCAAACAAAGGACGAGTTTACTGCACAGCAGTTCGTACCGTCCTACTTTGTGGCAGTGAAACATGGACGGTAAGAGTAGAGGATATTCGTAGGTTACTAGTGTTTGATCATAGGTGTCTTCGAAACATTGTTCGTATATCCTGGAACCATTGAGTAAGTAGGAAATGGGTACTAGTTCAGAATGGTAAATCAAATGATGAAGTAGTGAAAATCCATCAGTTGAGATGACTAGAACAGGTGTAACATATGCCCAACCACCGAATGCCTCGACGTGCGATGTTCAATGGTATAGAAGTAGGTTGGAAGAAAGTTAACGGTAACCAGACCAAAACATGGCACAAATCTATGGATTCACTGACAAGTGGACTGAGCAGCGTTAGTAGATGTGGACTATCTGGTTCGGGTCCGCGAGATGATAGCGACCAGTGGATAGAGACCCTGAATGGCATGGCTCAAAGTCGTTTGCAATGGCGCAAGTGCATCCACTCTTTGTGTTCTCCTAAATTCTTAACTTCTGAATTCTTCATGTTCCTTTTCCTCTTCTCGTTCCAAATTTATTTCACTGTATTATACTCTTTGATTAACATCTTCCAACCCTAATCTTTCCGATTACTGCCTATACGTTTATTACATCTACCACTGTCGGATTTGAATCGACAACTGCATCTCTGTGCTAATGTGGTATGACAAATTGAACAGATAAACGTTTGTACGAAGTTCTACATTGTTACTGACTGACTGACTGTCTTAACAGTGTGTATTCACAAAGGCCCTATGTTCGAATCACATATGAGGGGTTGTGGATGTGCACTGTTGAGGAATTCCATATTAGAGCGAAAAGGCCATTCAGTGTTTCCAGGTTTTCAATGGTGGTTTAACATTAATCGATTCATAATCTCAATCAAAAACTCAACAATTTCCACAACCTCATATTGATAATTATCATGTGCTCTGCAGTGACTAACTACATGAGGGAATTCTCGGAGTTCAATCGAGAAGCTATGACCAGTGGAGAAACAGCTATCTACCTCAGTGCAATGAAAAATGGTCGCGCGATTTCGTGGATTGGTTGAGGTTGGACATAAAAACCGTTGAATGCCGCCTAAGTGGTCTGTAGGTTAAGTGTTCGTCCTCGACAATGAAGGCCCTGGGTTCCAATCTCATGTGTAGGATTGTAGATTCGCACTGTTGAGGAATCCCATACTAGGACGAAACGGCCATCTAAAACTTCCAGATTTCCTATAGTAGTCTAGCTTAGATCGACCCATGAATCCAACTATTATAATTCCTGAATAAACTCATTATTATATGTAGATTGAATACAGATATTTTTTGAACGTGATAGTCTCTGTTTCTTTATTTTTAAAAATTAATAATTTAGATAATAATCAGACTTTCTCAGTTTGTGTTGTTCAAAATTTATTGACTGGGAATTATAGGTTTAATCACTTGAGTAAATCCTTACTTTAATCTTTTGATTACAACTGAATTGGATTTTTTTATTAAATCGATTTTGAGATATTCTATTCTGGTTAGATCTGTGAGGGAGGTTGATTATAAATACCCTGCGTTTAACCTCACTATTACTTACCCGGTGATCCCAGCAGACGCCAGCAATATTTCTAATGCGTCTGTGGTCAAATACTAGTAGCTTACGAGTGTCTTCTACTCTTAATGGCCATGTTTCGCTACCGTAAATTAAAACAGAACGGACTGCCGCGCAGTATACTCGTCCTTTTATTGATACACGGATATCTCGCCTTCTCCATAGGTGACTTAAGTTGGCAAAAGCCAAACTAGCTTTCGAATCCGTGCTGAGATTTCGTCAGACACCAACCCATTAGGGCTGATCAGACTTCCAAGATAAGTGAAGTTGTCAACGCGTTCGACTACTTCACTCACTATCCTTAGTTCAGGTGTTGACGCAGACCAGTCCTGAAGCATCAACTTGCATTTAGAGGGAGAGAAGCGCATTCCACACATTCTGGCATTGTTGCTTAGTGCTACCAAAAGACTCTGCATTTTATCAGTGTCTTCACCAAACAGGACTATATCATCTGCGTATTCTAAGTCGATAAGTGGACCTCCTGGATGGAGATCAATACCCGAGAATTCAGTCGACGAGAATGTTATTTCCATCAGTCGGTCTATGATGAAGTTAAACAGAAATGTAGAAAGTGGACAGCCTTGACGGACACCACTTGAGGTTGCAAAAGTAGATGACAGTTAGCCATAAGCTCTGACTCGACTAGTAGTGTTCAAGTAAAGAGCCTTTACAAGGTTTATGTACTTCTGAGGTACGCCTTTCAATGGCAGACACTGCCAGAAAATCTTGTTAATTATTCACCTATCAACCTTGACTGTTTTATGTGAATGTAATGTATGCATTTCTTATCTTACTCATCACATATCTGAAGTTTATTTTTTATTCAACTATATTGATTCACTCTTAGTTAAATTGATTTGGCTCATTCACCTTTTTCCATTGCGCGTCATTTTGTTTTGTTATGCTTTCCGATCAACAACTATACGAAATATATGTATTCAGAAATCTTTTCTCGTATTTGACTTATCTTAATTCCGTTATTCTCTAACGGGATTTAAATCAATGATTATATATGAGGAATGGTGACATATATATTTGAATAACAATCAATATGCAGTCAAACTGGAGTCAGATCCTTGGTCAATAAATTCAACTATTAAATTTGTATAGTGATTATTGTTGTAAACACAATGATTTCTAATAAATACACTATCAGTAGTTTAGAATCAAGTTTGAATGTGGTGAAAATGAATGATAATTTTTCATAACATGCTATATTTTTATATGATTGTGTGAAAAAAGATGTATACACCTAGACATACTGAGCATATATTTCGTTAACACTTAGACCAATCATTGTTTATTAAATATTTACTTTCACTTGGTATTGTTTGCCATGTATCTTCCCATTGAGTTTTAAGACTGCAGTTGATCAGTCTGTTATTGGCATATGTGCACAAGCAAGTGGCTATCGGGACTCAGTAGCTTAGTGGATAACGAGATGTCGTTTGAAGCAAATGGTACTGGGTTCAGGTCGCAGAGTGAACATTAACACTGAGATGCAGGTACATCCAGTTGACGAGTCCAAAATAGGACGAAACGTGCATAAAACTAGATTCCACTTCTAACCACTATCCATAATTGCTTAAATATTTACTGTCATAACCTCGAAAGAATAAACAACAGTTGTTCTAATGTCAGTGAAACTTTAACATTGAACTATATAAAAAGAACTAATAAAAGGGAATTCTAAATGGATAAACAAAAAAGAAAAATATTTTAATGTTAAATCAATATTTCCGTACACAATTATTTGCCAAACTGTACAGTAATAATTATCTTAAAACACTCTGATAGTGTGAATAAATAAAAAGGAATAAATGTACAGTTGATTTTTATTTCCACTTATGAAATAATATTAGGCGGATTACCACTAGAAAGTAAAAACAGCTATTTCGTCCCAACTAGACGTTCTTCAGCAGTATGATATATTAGTGAAACTATATTGAAACCGACACGTAGAAATATTCAAGTTAAGCATATGTGTAATTATGTGTTCACACATTTGACAAGTCCTAAACTAGAAAACGTTCTAAGACCTCCTTGATCTTCATTGTTTTTTTATCCGTCGGTGAAAATAACCTTTTTAGTTATGGTATTTCTTTTGACCTTAAATTCTGTATGAACTGAATCATTTGGCAACTAAGAAGCTGTGAAACGTAACATTACTAATAAATAATTAATCAGATAGGATTCAGTTAGGTATGAAATGCTAAAAACAAGAGATTTTCTACTCGTTATATATATATATATATATATATATATATATATATATATATATATATATATATATATATATATATATATATATATTGTGTGTGTGTGTAATATCCCAATGAGTAGAAAAACTAAGTTTTTAAATTTTCTGATGTTTCGTAGCTCATTGTAAGCCACTTCTTCAGTGAATAAATAACCAAATTAAATTAACCCAAGCTTAAATAATAAAAAGGAACAAAGCAAGAATATTAGATGCGATCAACCCCAAAACCAGTCTAAACAAGTCAATGTCATGTCATTCCGGTCAAGGTAATTTATATGAAATATGTTTGTATACTTTTGTTTATGTGTACAGCAAAGAATAAAAAATGTGACATTTGTGGTGAGTAAGAATGCAGTTTAATTTGTATGTACGATAAAAGTATCAAATGTGAATAGAATCAGACGTTCTCCATCATCTCAGAATCAGATATGGTAGCTCGGATAGATGATAAGATCTATCGTGAGGCCTTATTTATAACAATCTACCCAATGCTCAATGTATTCGAAAGTAACATGTCAAACCTTGGTAATGACACTTATATGTGTAAATATATATACTTTTGAAAGCCTAATTTTCTAAACAAAATTTAAAGCAAGTCCGAAATTGCTATGGACACTATTTTTAATGCCAACTTAAAATCAACATTACAAAAAACAAACCCAGATAAGTATGTGTATAATAAATACTTTTAAAAATTCCTAATAAAATGTACGATATTTCTAATAGGAGTGTAATGTATTTAATGGTTTACATACAATATAAAACTATTTTTATTCCCCTCCCCAAAAAAGTGTATACAATCAATGATCACAAAGAACATGGAATGGAATTTACTAAATGAAGCTAATTTCAACACAATAACTATTTATGCTTAGAATTGATTCGTTAAGTATCATCTACTGTAATCATGGTAGTAATAGTAATATGATTGCTATCAATACAATGAATAATAATAACACTAATTACTGACTATATAGTTTCGAAACATTAGTGAATGGTATATTTAGGATTATTATGCATTAATAAACATAAAAGGCAACTATCTGCTTTAAAATTATCATTTTAGTTCTTTTCTGTTATTCTATTTATTCAATGTCAGGTATTTTATGCTTTTTGTTTGCTGGTACGTCTAAGAATATAGTGAATCCCCCGAAAACAAAATGTCAGCTTAACTATTCATAATGTATCGTTCTGTAATCATTGTAACATATCATTTAGTTCAATCACTGTAGAAATAAAGAGAGGAAAAAAGAATTTTTAATAACTTGTGTATAATAGTATGTTTGATAAAACACTTCACACAATCTCTGAAGTACCAAATTATTTACGTTATGATGGTATTGATTAGGAAATGGAAATTGTTTATCACTCATTTGTATTGTTTGTTTGGATTCTTCCATTGATGATTTAGACTGCAATTGATCCAGCTGATGAGTTCCAAATGGGACGAGGCACGAATCCTGGATTCCATTTTTACTTATAATCCTAGTGACTTAAAGCAATATCAAGGCAGTCTACACAAGATGCACATATGTCAATAAAAGATTGATCAATTATATCAATGGGAAGATTCAAGTAAATAATACAAAATGAATTTACACTTCACCTCATTGCACAAGCAAGTAGCTATCAGGACTCAGTGGCTAAGTGGATCACGCGATGGCGTTTGAATCGAATGGTACTGGGTTCGAGTCTCAGATTGAACATCAACTCTGAGATGCAGGTATATTCAGTTGACGAGTCCCGAATAGGACGAAACGCGCATCCTGGATTCCACTACTAGCCACTATACATCTTCGCTTATAATGCGTATTTGTTATTGTTTGTAATTACCCATCTATCAAATTTCACTTTTTAAATTAAATTATTTACAAGGCAAATGTATATTGTTTCCGTGCATAGTAATTACTTTACAACTATCTACGTTCCAGTTAAACGTTATTGTATTTTTTTCATTAAAAACCTTTCTACCAGGTCATGTGGAACAAGATGATAAACGGAGACGGATTTCTTTTTGTTTTTAATATTTACTTACTAAATTATGCGTATTCACTATGATTTATTATCTTAAGTTGATTGGCGTTGAAATTCTGGTGTGTCGATGAAACTCCATCAAAATCATCCATCTGAGCTACAAATCGTCTCCACTAAACTATACGCAATAATATCAGTAGATATATATTTCAACTTTAATGCAGTTGATCATCTCATCAAATGGATAATGAATTTAATGAAAATATTTTTCTAAACATGGAAGTATTAATACAACCTATCCTTTTCGTCTTCAACAAGATGATCTGTCTCCATTTGCAAATTTATTAGTCCTTTTTCGATTAACGATTCATTCACCCTTAATTAACAAAATAAGTTAACTAGATAACTGGAATTATGTAATAGGAAGTGTGGAGAAGATTTGTAGCTCAGGTGAGTGATTTTGATGAAGTTTTATTCTCTGAACTAGATAGTTTGCTCGTGGAGCTTTCATCGTTCTTTTGAACGACATCATCAGCACAAATTCCAGGTATAAGTCTATTTGAAGTTTGTACTGATGATGTCGTTCAGAAGAACGACGAAAGCTTCACGACTAAACCATCCAACTCATGGAACAAAACACCATCAAAATAGGAAGTGTTCTTCTTGTGAATTGATCTAACGCCTATTTTTTTTTATAAATCTATAATTTAACCCAATTCTTTCAATATTTCCCAAGAATAATAACAACATTCTGGAAACATGATTAATTGTAAATTTACAACTTGACAAACTCGTCTAACTAGAACTTCTATATTACAAAATCAAACGTTCACTCAGATTCTAATTGTTGTTGTGTTTTTTAAAAAAAATATAACATTTTACCATTAGTACAGATGGTGTTAATCAATAAACATTTATAAGACTAATATGTACTGAAAATAGGTTAATTTTTGTTACTGATTAACAAACAATGTGGTATTTTAATCACTTAGTTACTTGTTCTTCATAATTTTGGATCGATAATTAAATAACCAGACACATACACACACATACACACGGAAATAAACACGCACACACACACGCACACATGTATCCAATGTGTATATAATGACTAATTTTGAAAATTCACTCACTATATAATCTATTAACGTAGTTTGTCTTTACATTAGATATATGTGTAAAATATTCACACGATATAATTAGGATTATTTTATGCTTGTAAAAAGTAGTCTGTATCTATGCTGGTTAGTACTCAAATTCAATTCATGAATTTTAAAACTTTAAATGAATTAATTATGGAAAAATTTCTCATTGAATTTTATATATTTTTTTTTAAGTAATAAAGTTGATTAGTAGACAAAAATATTTTGTCATTTAATGAATTAGGTCGATTATGAAAAATTCCCAGGCGATTTTTTCTCATCATGAATGTTGTTGTTGTTTTGTTTTTTTTCGTTTTTTCTTCGTTTTTTTTTCCAATCAATCTATGTTATTCAATTAAATTTCGATGCAGGTTTAAAACTAACTTACTTACTTACTTATGCCTGTTACTCCTCGTGAAGGTGCATTGGCCTCTCACCAGCATTCTCCATCCAATCTTACGATGGGCAATCCTTTCCAGTTGTTATTTATCATTTTCGTATTTGATTCTATTTCCCGACGTAATGTGTTCTTTGGCCGTCCTCTTTTCCGCTTTCCTTCAGCATTCAAAGTTAGGGCCTACCCAGTGATGCAGTTTGACGATTTGCGTAATGTTTGTCCTATCCATTTGCATCATCTTTTCCTAATTTCTTCTTCAGCTGGAAGCTGATTTGTTCGCTCCCACAGAAGGCTGTTGCTGGTGGTATCCGGCCAATGGATGTTGAGTATCTTGCGTAGACAACCATATATAAATACTTGTAGCTTCTTGATGGTGGTTGTTGTAGTTCTTCAAAAATTCAGCTCCATACAGTAGAACTGCCTTGACGTTAGTATTGAAGACTCTGACTTTGGTATTAGTTGAAAGTTGTTTTGAGTTTTAAAAAGTGTACAATATTTATGGCGGCACAGTTAGGACGTTAATCCATGGGTTTTCATGCACACGTTACATATTGTCGAGAATTTTGGATGTTTTTTAAATTTATCAGGTATTAACGGCAATTTTGTTCCGTCTGATGTCAATGTTCGTAATGTTTATGCTTGTTACATTAGCTTTTATTCCAGTTTATTAGTAGTTTGATGTATTTGTTATTCATAACCAGGGGGAATGCTCTGGTGAGCTTAATGTAATTATTTTTAACAATGCAAATTCAAACAAGTGATAATCATCATTTATCAAGTCAAAAATAGACTGAAATCAGAGTTTTATGCATTTGATTCATCTCCCTAATTATGATGGTGATGAACATGGATGTTGGTAGTTGTTTATAAAATGTAGGTTGAAGCAATTAAAAGTTAAACTATTTATGAATGTTGTATAACTTGTTAATATACAGTCATAAGCAGTTCTATCCATTATAAGTATAATCATTTTCGACTAAACTGAAATATTATTATGTAACATATTTGAGAGAAATTATATGAGTAACAGTTGACGTTGGTAGCCTTTTTTGCCCGCTTTATGAACATATATAGGAACTGTATATAACATTACTGTAAGTGCCACATTAAGTAGTTATATATTAATGATAAATAAAGCGATGTGCGTTTGTTTTGAACATGGTGTCTAAACCATGTAGTAGTTAGCAATAATTTATGATATCTCTTATTGGGTCGACTAATGAATTTCTGTAAAAGGAAGCCGCAATCACTGACCAAATCGTAAACAAAGTTCCAATATATGTTGACAAGTAATATCGAAATGGTGTTTACCAGTTTCTTCGTTAATACCAAATCACTAGGTGATATTCTAGAAAGGTTAGAAAATGAAGAGCACTGTTTACAACAAGAAAGACACTTATAGGTACATTCCGTTAGCTACTATTTCATTTACTTATTGAATTTGATACTTATAACAAAGCTTAATCGTTTGTTTCACGATTGACTTGTCGTTTTTCAGAATTTCATTAAGCTGATAAAGTCCTCATACGTTTTCCGATATGCAACTTATATCTTCTGTCAACGGATTGAAAGGCTCAAACCTTTCTGATAATCATGTCTATGCCAGTGAACAAGCTAGTGAATTTCTGAATATGGAAGATTATGTGGAGAAACAATTTACAATTTGATGATAACTGTGTTTTATATTGACTACTGCCACGTTCATTCATCTAATGAATTATTTAAATATACATATAACAACTATACAATCTTTTACATTATAAATCTTGTTCGTATGTATAATTGTAGTTTACTTAGGTACTAACAATACTTTAATAATAGACTTAATCCGAAAACGGTAAATTTGTCATGTGATTGCCTAATCTGTAAGATCTTACGTGGAAGTCGCATCACTGTCTAGACTGACTCATCGTATCGTGACAATTAACAATGATACTTAGTACTTCTGAAGGACATATTTGTGCTGTGGATAGAATAATATATTTTATGTGAATGGTAATAAGTTGTAAATAATGATCACGTCTGCAAGGCTGCGACATTCCATCCGATTGAATGTACGTCTTTGTATCCACCACTACCGAACTTTTCCAAGTCTTACATGTCGAATATACAACTTTTCAGTCATTATGTGCCTGGCTTCGAAGACCGTGTGCTTAGAAAAAAATGCCACCATAATTATCCATCCGAATATACTTTCATAGTGAAGAAACTTATACATATAACGCAACATTCTAGCGACACGTCTAAACTGATGCAGTACTACAAGTTTTCTTAACGAAACGGGTACTTATAAGGCAAACATTTAATAGTCATTAATCTTCACAAACAGTTACCCGTTAAGATCATCTGTATAACTCACAATGAAACTGCGAAGACGAAAATAAAAATTGGGGAAAAGTTTATTGATGCATCATTACTACTGGTACATGAAGAACAACATTTGACGCAGAAAAATCAGTTTATAAGTTGGATATATAGTTAAGTTAAAAGACTACTAAAAAAAACTTCTTATAGTAAACAATTCATGTCATGTCTCCACACTGTTGTATTCCGATCCATATTTTCTATCGTAAAGAATACTACACAAAAACAAGCACTACAGTCTTACTTATTGATGAATCCTAAGCAAAAATTGGCCTTCTTGAATCTGTATATACTGTTTGCTTCGTCTGGGTGGTGAAATTGTTTTTGTTATGGAATATGTTAGTCTTATCTATCTTCCATCGCCTGCAATGTCTAAGAATATAATGAACTACACAGTTTATATTTCGTAATTCATCGAGCTTGCCTGTAACAGTTCGTCTTCTTGTGTATGCCAGAAGCATATGACGGCAAGGACACCGGCGTGTCCCAATTTATCCACGATACAGGTTACATCTGCTCGCAATACCTTTTGCTTCCAGGAAAGCAGAACGAGACGCCCCCGACCGAAATTTACCCTAGGCGGAAAAATGTTTCCCCGAAATAGAGAGATTGAGCAGTTATGAAGCAATGATTTTGTGGTTTTGATGCAGCGAAAGACCTTTTAAATTTGAGAATACCTGGTATTCGTACAACCCAACGCACACCTAACAAACCCACAGCATCTGAAATACAGAATGACCGCCTCTTGTGAGGCCGTTCAAAGTCGTTGAAACGAAACGACGGGCAACTCTGAAAGGGTCTGACGTTTTTACCATGCCACTTACTTTTTTACATAGATGATAAAGTATTCTGTTGTATTTTAAATAACTTACATTATAGTTAAATTTCATTTTGAAGAGAAAAGAAGTGAAGTATATTTGTGTGATTTAATGAGTTCTAGGTATGTAAGTCTCTAAACTGACTTACATTCTTCTTGAATAAGTCAGTTTAGGTTGCGGTAACCTTATGTTGAGTCAGAGTTATCATTGTTAACGATTCAACAAAACAATCTGTAGTCAATCCATACGTAGTTAAAAATTCTTATAAATAAATCTTAGTGCTCTTCTAGAGATGCATTGAATATTTGGAATTCATTACATCTGTTTTGGTGAGACTGGATTACATTTCATCATCATCATCATGATTATTATTATTATTAGTTAAGAAACAACTGAATAGTCGAAAAGTTAGACATTAAGTTGTCTGAAGGTTAGGAGTTTTCGCCTGTGGACAAGGATGCCAGCTTCGAACATCGCGTACAGGATTGTGAATGCACACTGGTGAGGAGTCTCGTACTGGAATGAAACAACCGTTCAGTACTTTCAGGTTGATCTAACCTTGATCAGTTCACGATTTTAATGATATTCAAAATGTTTTGTATCTATTATTACTTATCTAGTTGTTGTTCTGTAAAACTATTGTAACGTAACACAAATTATCAGGTGTTAATAATACATAGTATAAAAGTAAACATGAATTATCCTAAATTAAATAAACACACCTATGTATTTTGAACATCTCATTCTTAATTTAAAAACAGATCAAGTTTTGTTATTCACTAATAGTCATGATTTCAATAATTGTTTTTAGAAAGAATCAGGTCATATATAAATATTACTATGTTTATTTCATTGAATTTGATCAACATACCATCTATTCATACAATAATAACATTGAGTTCTTGTTGAATATTAGATAAAACATCTGTTCAGATGCTCAGTGACTTATGTCTTTAGTAAACAGTTCAATACTATAATGATGATAACAACGATAATTGTTGAAATAGTTGAACAAGTGGTATACATCAACACTTCTAATTAAATAGTATATCGATTAATGAATTCGATTATTAAAATTACTACATTTTCCACAAATCCCCATTTCGATAATTTTAGAAAAGTCTCATTAATTAATCCCACATTAAAATGTTTAAATATACTTTCAGTGTAAAGTTCTATATATATATATATATATATATATATATATATATATATATATATATATATATATATATATATATATATATATATATATATATATATATATATATATATATATATATATATATATATATATATATATATATTACCCCCAAATGCCCTGGTACGTCCGAGAGTGAGGAGAGTCCGCACTTCCTTTCCAAATGCTCGCACGAAAGGCGAATGTTGGGCTCTTCAAACGATTTAGTGGATACTGAGCATCCAACTAAGGGAATTGGAAAGCCCTGATTCCAAACCAATGGTGTACATTAGCTCCAAGATCCTGAGAGAACAAATGGCGTATGAACCAATTATTGGTTACCGTCTACCATGGGACGGCAGTGCCTTTGTTGCTCCACTCTTTTGTGAATTACAGTCACTGCCGTTTCCACAGCTGTTTGTATGCCTTTCCAAGCAGCCTCTGGGTCAGCCTCCTTTTCAGAACTACCTAAGTGTGACCTCAGTTGTTCCTGGAACCTACTTTTGGTTTTCTCGTTACTCAACTCAGTTCTAATGGGTCTTTTTAATGTGGCTTTTTTGCGTCCAGTGGGGCGCAAGCAGATGCGTGCCCGTATTAGGGCATGGTCGGAGTCCAAGCAAGTACTCCAGAATGAGCGACAATCTTCTACCGACCCTCTCCAACGATGACTGATGGCAATATGGTCTATTTGAGTCCATCGTTGGTTTGGTGTAGGGGGTCGCCATGTTGAACGATATTTCTCCTTATGCTTAAAATTTGTGTTTGCTAAAAACAAACGATTGTCTGAGCACAGTTGCAGCAGACGATCACCATTATCAGTTCGTTGTACCGGTATACTAAAATACCCACCTAAATGCCTTTCTGTTTGGTTTAGACTACCTATCTGGGCATTAAAGTCACCCCCTACGAGTACTATGTCTGAATGTTTTTACTTTCTGAAGAAGTTCGGATAGCTTTCTGTAAAATTGATCTTTCATTTCATCTGGGCTGCAGTCGGTGGGAGCGTAGGCAGGAACGACAAAAAGGCAACGACGTGTGTCACTATACTTCCGAGTTCTTACGGAGCCGTTGAGCCGGACGGCACATAGACGACTGTTGACGGGGATCAACTCTAACAGTTCTTGCTCAGCCCTCATGCTTAGTGCTATCCCCACTCCTGCCAGTCCACGATAACTGGCCATCGAGTCACCAGATACACGGAGGGTGTATCTCGTTGGCTCTCCGTCTTGCCGAGTTGATGTCAAGTGAATAACCACACTGGGATCCTGTATGTGTGTTTCAGAGACACAACATACATCAATGGTACGAGATTTTAGGGTTCTAGCCAAGGAAGCCTGTTGACCGATTTGACATAGGATGTGTACGTTTAAGGCTCCAATGTGTAGTTTGGAGCGAGGTTTCAGTTGAACTGAGACAGTGTTTTGAGCACTAGAATCGCTGGCTATGGTGACACCTGAGGAGGAAGCCGAAAAAGGAATTTTAGAGGTGAAAGTCTATGTAGGAACAATAATAGGAAGTGAAGACGGAGGTTGATTATGAATACAGCGGTCTTGAGTGCTGTTAGAGGTATGATGGCGGTTATCACTTTCCGGTTGCCCACACCGTGGAAGGGTTTTTCTGGAGGTACCTGAAAAGGAAATTGGATTAGAGGTGGTCTTAGTGACCTGAGAGCGTGACCGCAGTGCCTAAGGGACAACTGCTTGAGGTCGATCACACGCGAACTTTTTATGTGTAATTTTTGTGTTAGCTCCGTACTTGTTGAGACCTTACCGCCGGAGATGGATATCCGTGGGATAAGGCGAGATGTGCATTTTTAGGGTCGACCTTTTCTAACCCCACCCCTCCTTGTGGGAAGGCAGCATCACTGTCATGCTGGTTGTCTGAAGGAAACATCTTACTGCTGTCACGCCTCTGTACAGTCAGCAGTACGACTTCGCCTTCGGACCTTGGGTTTGTTGCTTTTAGTCTTACCGCTCTTCAATCGACCTGTCCGACATGGTTGGACCAGTATATCTCGGTTGCTTCATCAAGATAGGTAAGCCCGACCACCACGTCAAGATAGCAACAACGGAGGAGTTCTAAACAGAGATGAAACAGTCGTTCGTCGCTTTCAGATTTTCGATGATTAACTAACTTTAGTCAGTTCGTGATTTCAATTTATTTCATAAATTTTTCGAGAGTTTTTCTATATTTTTCCAAAATCCCTATATCTCGGCTTACTCAATTAACAAATTGATACATATTTCAACAAAGAAATAAAAAATAGGATATTTGCACTTAAGAATCAATAATAACTGTCAATTTAATGCAGTTGGTTTCTTTCGCAACATCGAATTTGTTGTTTTAGCTTTTTTTCTCCTTCAAATATTGTCTCTCCTGTATTTCAATAATGATCTTAGTTTTTGTTAACCAAGTACATAACATTTTTGATTTCTTTCCTCTTTCCTTATGAACCATTTTTATTTTTGGTTTCAGTCGACCACATTTTACTCTGTTATTCTGCATTCACACATTTTATATTCATGTATATAGGGATAATAGTTTTATGTACACATGCATAACTAATGTTACTGTTTTAAATTATCAGCAACTGAAAATAATCCATATAGTTAATAAGTAATAACATCCGACCAAAATGGGTATTCTTGCTTTATTGACACTTTTTTTGAGATGGTGGAGAAGATTTGTAGCTCAGGTGGATGATTTTGGTGGAGTTTTGTTCTATGAGCTGAGTGGTTTGGTCGTGGAGCTTTCATCGTTCTTCTGAACGACATCATCAGCACAAACTTCAAATAGAAGTGAAGTGTTTGAATTTCTCCATATGTGTCTCAAAGCTTGTTCTGTGCACCTCGACGTTGATTGGTTCTTATTGACCTTAAATTTGTCGTTGTTTACTTCTTTGTTTTGGTTGTGTCTCCCATTGTTTTTATTTGTGTTCTTATGTTTGTGCATGATTTTTCTGATTGGTTGATAAATTCGATTGATTTCAATGTGCTTGTTGATTGCTGATTGACCTGAGTGCCAGGCTTCTAAAAATTCTCTGGTGTTTTTGCAGTTTCCTCTGTCTAAGATTTCCATATTTTTCCAATCGAATGAGTGTCCGCAGTTGTCCACGTGTATTGATATAAGTGAAGAGATATCATGCCGTTTGACTGCTAATTGATATTCATGTAGGCGAAGGTGAGGGGGCGTCCGCTTTGTCCGATGTAGTGTTTTTCGCAGTTGGCACAATTTATTTTGTAGATGATGTTCGATTTGTTTTCCTTTGTTATTTCATCTTTTGGTTTGCATAAGATTGATTGTAGTGATTTTATCGGTTTGTGTGCCACACCTATCCCGAAGGTTTTCAGCAGTCTTGTTGCGGTTTCTGATATTACTTGTATATATGGTAGGGTGATCCTTTTGTTGATTTTTGTGCTTGACTTGAGTTCTAATGCTGCGTGCGGTTGGTACTTTTTGATGAAGTTGATTGGGTAGCCGTTCTTCTGAAATACATCCTTCAGGTATTTCTCTTCATTTCTTCGTGCTGCAGTGTGTCCTCGCCCTCTTGAACAAATTGTGTACGCAGTTGATTTTTTGAGCTCTGGGGTTGTTGCTATTTTAGTTGGGAATTTGATCCGTATGGGTCGGTTTCCTATATACTTGAGTTTCCAGTTTTCCTGTGTCGGTTCTAGTGATCAATATATCCAAGAATGCTAGTTTGTTGTTTGACTCCTGTTCCATGGTGAACTTGATGTCATCGAAGACGTTGTTGATCAGTTTGTAAGTGTTTTCTAGTTCATTCTTTTTGACGATGACGAAGGTGTCGTCTACATAACGAATCCAAATTTTTGGTTTGATCACTGGTAATATATCGGCTTCTAGTCTTTGCATCACTGCCTCCGCGATCAATCCTGATATTGGTGATCCCATTGGTGTCCCTTTCGTTTGTTCTTAGATTTTGTTGTTGAATTGAAAATATGTTGTTAGGCATACATCGATGAGTTCCTGTAGACTTTGAATTTGAAGCTTCGTGTATTTAGTGAGGTTTGTGTCGTTGTTGAGCAGCAGGGATATAGTTTCTTTTGCTAATTTTGGTTCAATTGAGGTGAATAGTGCTGTCACGTCGAAGGATATCATCAGTTCATCGTTGTTGATTTGGATGTCCTTAATTTGGTCCAGGAATTGTGTAGGGGATTTGAGATCATGAACTGATCAATGTTAGGCCATCATTGATCTCGATTAATAATTCAACAATCTTCATAATCTTATAATGATAATTAACGAAATTTACAAAACAGAATATATGTACGCAAAATGTTTGTTTAACTAAACACTAATCAAGTTTCCTTATCATATCTATCTATATCTGGATATTTCTATCGCGTGTATAGGATACCTGTATACGAACTAAATAGGGAAAAACCATTGTATGCAACTAGTATACCTGTAGTGAACAATAACACGAACGTATTTTGTCACACTAATTACAGAGCATCTCAATAAAATCTGAGGACCATGTAGTAATTAGTATCAGAAGGGGTTTTGTGGAGATTGTAGTAATTTTAAACAGTTGAGATCATGAGTCAATTGAAGCTAGACCACCATGTTTAATTTGCAAAATGTCTATCAGTTGTCTCAAAATAACTCAGACTTTATTGCTCCTGCATTTTCATAAAAATCGCATCCTGTTTCCATTCTTTACTGTTCGATCATCTTGTCTCTCTGCTGCTAGACATTCTGCTACTGACTAATGTCATATACTACTTATGTCGATATAAGTAGCACACAACACATAACGATATAAGATTATTACAGATAATCATTTGGAATTTGTTTGTCTAGACTTCTTGTTATCTACTACTCGTTGATAAGGCTTATTTTCAATATTCTATGGAACTAGTTTTCTCTCAGCAATTTTTACTGTCACAATCAGGTATGTTACTATATAACCAAAAGAATTTAGTCGGCACTGTTAATTAAGTAATATAGTGTTATAAATTGTGCCCTGTGTCTCAATCTCTGCGATATGAATCATGTATTTCAAACATATTGGGTTTATATACAAACCAAACGAACTATATCGTACTATAAAACAGAAAATAACATTTGTACAAGGTTTAGCCAAAAGTGGCTGTGAATGTGGGAGATAGTAATTAATAGACTGTGCATAACTTAAGAATGGTAAATCGTATAATAATAGTTCATAGGTCAAAATAGAGCTTATGATAAGAGGGACACGAATATGAATAGTTTAGTTACTTAACAATTACACAATAAAAAAATATACGTATAGTATTACTCCAGAAATAGATTCCAACAATTACCATTCATTATTCTCATTGGGATATAACATAGAATTGATTATTACGATGTCAGTTAGTAAGTTTACTTCTCTACTTTATTTCCTTTAACCCTTTATTATTCCTCCTAGTACATATCCAATGATACACTTTTATTGTTATCAGTAATACTATTACTATGGATAGCTAAATTTAGCATTTCAGTAGTATTGTATATTGTTCACGTGGGTTTTTCTACTTAGTACAACTTATTACCGTGTGGTAGATTTTAATGTAGTATCAACATGCAAGTACAGTAATGATTATCTTTTACTTGTATGACTTTTCACTTATACCAATCATTCACTTTTATCATATAAAAATTCAGATCAACATTAAATTCATTATTCTTTCATCTTTCAATTTGTTAAGTCATCTATCTTTATTAATCTATGATTAATTCCATTCGAATTTGTTCATATATTCTAAAATAATAAAAATGTTTATGGATTTACAACTGTAGAATTCGATGTAGGACTTATGTGACAGAAATTATTCTCTAACACAATTTGTTTATCAGCGAAATTTATGGTTTGAAATTCCCACTTATCAAATACTTTTTATATTCTCTGTGTAGTTTTCTCAACTAACTTCAGAGCCTTAAATATATATATTTTATTTCAGCTTAAAACTCCTTAGTAATCTATACCATTGATAAAACACGGAATTGAAGCTAAAAGATTGACATCCTGTAGGAATTATGATACATTTTAATCATTGGTTCACATTTTTTACTACACGTATCATTTTGAACGACTTCCATGAGCTTTTATCAAAGACCAATTATCTGGCTTGACTCAATAGGGTGCTTGGTACCTGTGTGGTTGCGCCACAAGATTGATCTGTACTATTCAGATTGTAGTGTTAAAGCCTATATGGTGTCTGGTTCTCCTGTGAAGCGGGATTGAGCTGTACTGTCTGAGCTGTCACGTGAAAGTCTGAATGGTGTCTGTGTTAGGATGTGCAGAAAAATATACCAATAGTTATCATGTTAAGTCTAATGTTATCCTTGGACGCTAAATGTACATTCCCTATTGGTCGATATTTACTTCACTTGTTTAATATTGTGTAAATGTTGTTTTCTATTTTTATGGTACGATGTGGTATGTTTGGTTAGTATATAAATAGAGTATGTCTGCAATACAATGATTCATATCTCAGAGACTGTGACTTGCATTCTGGACTCAACTGGCTGGGTTAGACAGCGAAGCAGGGCCAATCAGGACACTAGGTCGTTCGTACGTGTTTACGTGTCACAGAGGCGATTGATATAAACGCTGCTTATCATAACCTGAAGTCACCCGTTACAACAATCTGGTTCTCCTCAAAATTATTTTTTTTAATGTTCTATCCAATTTATAAATATTTAATATGAAAATTGAATATAATATTTTACTTACCAATTTTGTGACCATGCCTAACATTTGATCAAAACATCATCTTTTTTTCATTCTAATTTTCATGTTTGATGAATACGTCTTTAGAATACGGAAAATCATACACGCAAAGATGACACAAACTACTTCGAGTAATGTTATCATTTTGGTCTAAAGTGAGTGAAAGGAAGTGGTGAACGAGAATTCTAATGCAAAATTACAAAGTTCTTTCGTAAAATATGAAAACCATACATCAGATACACAATTTGCATATCTTCCTTCAGTTGTCGTTTACATACTTCATGATTCTCTCAATTCTGTTGTTATTACAATAACTTTCTGTTCTCTTCAATTGAATTTTCTCAATCTTTTGTTAGCATGCAATCCACTTTCGACTGGCGCTACATACTACTCACATTTGACAACATAAGTAGCATACAGCAAAGAATATGCGATGAGAATTTATTTCTTGATCGGAATAGAAAATACAGCTAGTGTCCGGAAGTGTATACATACTTAACTATATTTTTGTACTTACTACTATTAGTAAGTAGTATGAATTTGTATCGGAAATTTCAGTTTACAAATGGTGGAAGCGATTTTTAGAAATCGTTTCAATTAAAAAGGTCAGTAATCAGTAAATCGTCCACAAAATATATTAATATGCAATACCTTTTATATTTAGTTAAACACAATTTTACAGATCATATTGTTTTAACAAAATTATGTGATCTCAAAATAAACGGATCAGTCTGACTAAATGAACAGAAACTGAATATCTTTCAGCCCTTGTTTCCATTAAATTAGTGTGTTCAGAGAATTTTTATGTATATTTTCAACAACAAAATAAATTGAAATAATTCTGTAATGGTTTTAAGTAGATAAAGTTAAAACTAAACGCAATAATTCAAAATGTTAAACTATATAGACATCATAAGCTTGATCTTAAAAAATAGTTATAAACTATCCTGGCGAGACTATAATTTATGGACGACCTTTGAGCGACGCTCGACTGACGTTGAGAGTGTTCACCCAATAACTGGGAACAAATGAGGATAATAAATTAGTGTAAGGAATTCGAATTATGATTTACAGTTGACGGTTAAGGTTAGGAATTAAATTTATGGTTTTCATCGCGAACTGACATCATCTATAATGCCAAGACTCTATTTAGCCAAATGGATGAGCGAATTTCCCACCAAAATCCGAGACTTGTTATCTTATACTTGACTGGTTCGTCCACAAATTGTAGTCTCGCTGCTATCCTTTCTAGTGACCTAGAGAGAGCAATGTAATAAAATTAAATGAGGAACAGTTATCTTTCACACCTTTCTTCATCTTATTTTGTTGACTTGACATTTAAAGGGTTACACAACACTAGTGTGACGTTTCAAATTTCTAAATACTTATTTTCTATTCTTCAACAGACAAACATATCTGATAAATCAGTATAAATATGATTATGCAGACCCGGTAAATGATCTAATCACAAATATTCTTGGTTGAATTGTTTTTATTACCTCTCCAATCAGTTGGTGACATTTAGTTAATTATGGTTAAACAGAATCAGTAGAAAATTCTTTCACAGTTATCTGAACGAATAAGGTTTGTTGAGACTGAATTATTTTCAGCTGCGATTATTGATTCTAAGGTGAATCCAATATCCAGAAGAATTGTTAGACTTAATTTCATACATTTTTGTCGTTTTGATTCATCTCTTAACAACATTGGTTCATTTAATGTCGAAAATGTTTGAGTATCTACATACTATCCTTAGTTTTGTATGAAAACCTTACTCATTTGAATCATCGATCTGGAGCTTTGGGTCTTGAAGCCTTAAGCGATTTTTTAATCGTTTTCATTTTGAGACGTAAATGGTATTACAATGGTTGATTTAAATTTTCAAGCCATTTGTCTTATAGCTTTAAAGTTATTGCAGTGAATTTCCTACTCCAAATTTATTTTATAGAGGTAATAGGGTCACAAGCTATGAGTATAAAGTCTAAAAACTACCATGATAATAAATATTGTACAATACGTACAGAAACGATAAATATTGTGGTATAGAACTGTTTGAAAACCCACCAGGTTGAAGATATTTGGCGGATTAACACCTCTGGAATGTATTTGAAGTCATTTTTTTGAAAAATTACGAACGAGACGTTAAAATGAAATTCAGTATCTTTTTTGTTTTCAACGTTATGTTCTAAACATTTTCTAACTTATTTAGGCTAGACACTTGTTTGATTACATTTGATTCTACTCCATAGTGTGGTGCACAGTTTCTTTGCTTTCTGTTAATATCAAATTAACTGACTAATCATGAGTTTATTGTGAAATCAGTACTCTACATATAAATTTCATCAGTTGTTAGCTGTTCTAAGACATTAACATGTATTGTACTGGAAAGAATGATTTATGGTGGTATATTAAGCTATAGATTTGACACAAAGGCGTAGATATGGTTAGACAGCGAGAGAATACCACATCAACTTTCGAACTACGAAATCGCGTCCAACTCATTGAACAAACAGATACGGACGATCTCAGTTAAACAACCATCCGAAAGCAGGAAGCACTAGACAGTTTTTCGTCCTACTGATGGACACCTTATCCATTAATCTACCTTGTTTTCAATGGTTATCTAAGGTCAGTCACTAATGTTACTTACGATACGACAGTCATCATAATCTCCTTTTAGTAATGAACGAAAAATTATATTGAGAAAACATGAATTGTATAGATAGTCATTTATGAACTTATAGTCACACAAATCATGAGTGTAATTTCAGTTCAGCAACTGTGATTAAAATTGTATTAATCTAACTTGTAGAAAATAAAGGAATATTATAAAAAAGGTTTGATTGTAGATTAGTGTTGTGATTATTTTAACAACATACATTCTGAAAAATAGTTCGAATGAATCCTGATAATCCGATAAATGCACTGGACACTTTTCATGGTTATTATGTGTAACTTCAATGAATAGATGAATTACTATGATCTATTTAATTAGTTTGTCATTTACATGCGTGTATAATAGAATGTACGCGTCAATGTAATTACTTGTATATTTTATGGTTAGAACTACTGAGTTGCGTTGTAATTAAATGGCGTAGGCTTAGAGGCTTTTCTTATTCTTCCACCTCTTACTGTCCGTTTGAATATTCGAATGTCTGAAATAAATTCTTACATCTCAATTCGTATTTGTCTTTTATTGCCCAACAGAGTGTTGCTGAACCGGATGAAGGATGCAGTAAACGCCCAACTTCGAGATCAACAAGCTGAATTCCGTAAGGATCGGTCGTGCACAGACCAAATTGCAACACTACGGATCAACGTCGAACAATCAGTTGAGTGGAACTCGTCACTATACATCAACTTCATTGATTATGAAAAAGCATTCGACAGTGTAGATAGGAGGACATTATGGAAACTTCTTCGACACTACGGAGTTCCTGAGAAGATTGTCAACATTATCCGGAACTCATACGACGGACTACAGTGCAAAGTCGTGCATGGAGGACAGCTGACAGATGCATTCAAAGTAAGGACCGGAGTCAGACAAGGCTGTTTACTCTCTCCCTTCCTCTTCCTTCTGGTGGTCGACTGGATTATGAAGAACTCGACATCTGAAGGAAAACACGGAATTCAATGGACAGCTCGAAATCAATTAGACGATTTGGACTTCGCAGATGACCTAGCCCTCCTATCACGTACACACGAACAGATGCAGATGAAGACAGCCAGTGTAGCAGCAGTCTCTGCATCAGTAGGCCTCAGCATACACAAAGGGAAAACTAAAGTCCTCAAATTCAAAGTGGAAAACAACAATCCAATCACTCTTGATGGCGAAACTCTGGAAAATGTAGAGTCCCCCACATACCTGGGAAGCATCATCGATGAACAAGGAGGTTCAGATGCAGACGTAAAGGCAAGGATTGGCAAAGCAAGGGTCGCATTACTACAATTGAAGAGCATATGGAACTCAAAACAACTTTCAACCAATATCAAAGTCACAATCTTCAATACCAACGTCAAGGCAGGTATACTGTATGGAGCTGAAACTTGGAGAACTACAACAACCACCATCAAGAAGCTACAAGTATTTATAAATAGCTGTCTACGCAAGATACTCAACATCCACTGGCCGGATACCATCAGCAACAGCTTTCTGTGGAAGAGAACAAACCAGCTTCCAGCTGAAGAAATTAGGAAAAGACGATGGAAATGGATAGGACATACATTACGCAAATCGTCAAACTGCATCACGAGACAAGCCCTAACTTGGAATCCTGAAGGGAAGCGAAAAACAGGAAGGCCAAAGAACACATTGCGTCGGATAATAGAAGCAGATATGAAAACGATGAATTACAACTGAACGGAGCTAGAAAGGATTGCCCAGGACAGGGTTGGATGGAGAATGCTGGTGAGCGGCCTATGCTCCTTCACAAGGAGTAACAGGCGTAAGTAAGTAAGTTTTATTGCCACCATTGTCCTAACAGGGATAGACTAAGTTTATACTTCACTCATAGTGCTTCATAATCGAGTGAACACATTGCCACAAAATAAATATGTTGCAGAATCACAAACGAGTATTCTTGAAAGATTGTTCAGATTGATTAGTGTTATCAAATCGATATTGAAATTCAAAAAATTTCAGGAATTTACACATATCAGATTATAACTCTTTTTCAATATACATTCCTTTTATAGCTATATGACCGGATGCGTTTTCTCCTCATAGATTATTTTAATTAGATGAAATAAAAAATGAGAACTAGGAAAAATTAATTCTCAAGAACGACTATAACTCCATAATAAAATGTAACAAAACGTAAATATGATATTTTATAGTCATAAGTCTATTCGGATTTTATGATGCTTGAAGATACGAAATTTCTGCAATATTATGGGTGAAATGCTTGCAAGCGTAGATATAAATGAAAAATTGATCTTTTTCTTCACAATAATAAATGAACTATCTTTTACATCCATTGATACAATTCAATATACAGAAACACCTAGTTATAGAATCTGTAACTGTTTATCATTAGTGAAGCGATTTCATTCTGAATCTTCTCTCTATATGAACTAAACTACAAACAGATTTTCAAAAACGGAACAATTTTTAATAAATAAAATCATTGCCATTATTTATTTTGCTGCATTAGTATTACAGTAACTTCTTTTTGTGTTCTCTGTTTCCAATTCATTTTCTCTAGTTTTATATAATGATATTTTGTAAACGTAGTAGGATCATCCATCGATGAAACACTCTTTATTCAACAAGATAATGCAATCCACCTCCTACGAATAACTGGATCCTAACTGCTACCTCATGTTATTATAATCTATAGGATGAATTTCCTTTCAAAACAATCAATAAAACATTATTCCAAATCATTTTATCCTTATTTCTCTGTGCTTTACGTGTAGAAATTCTTTCTGTACCAACCTGATCATGTCATTCATTACATTCAAAATATATAGGATTTAAATTTCTGTCCACTGAGTTAACAAACGGTTGTTATCCTATTTCATAACTTTTTCCATTTCTATAACTATCTTCCTATATCTGCCGTTTAATATTTAGCATGTCTACAACATACGTATCCTAAATACAATTAGTTACTTACGCCTGTTACTCCCAATGAAGCAGAGGCCGCCGACCAGAGTTCTCCAATCTACTCTGTCCCAGGCCTTACTTCCCACTTCTATCTAATTGTTGTTCATTATTCTCATGACTGTCCCCATTTCTTGACGTAATGTGTTCTTTGTTCTTCCTCTTTTCCTTTGACCTTGAGGATTCCATATAAGGGCTTGCCTTGTGACGCGGTTGAGTGCTTTCCTCAATGTGTGTCCTATCCACTCCCAGTGCTTCTTCCTGATTTCTTCCTCCACTGAGATCTGCTTTGTTTTTTTCTATGGCAGGTTGTTCCTGATAGTGTGTGGTCAACGAATCAGAAGTATTTTGCGTAGACAACTGTTAATAAACACCTTTATCTTCTGGATGATGGCTTTCGTAATCCTCCACGTTTCCGCTCCATACAGTAGAACTGTCTTGACATTTGTATTGAAATTTCTGACCTCGGTGTTGGTTGACAATTGTTTTAAGTTCTTGATATTCTTCAGTTATAAATATGCTACTCTTGATTTGCCGATTCGCGCCTTCACGTCTGCATCAGATCCACTGTGTTCATCAATTATGCTGCCCAGATACGTAAAGGTTTTTACATCTTCCACATCTTCTCCATCAAGTGTGATTCAATTGAAATATAATTAGTATTCGACTTTAACATTACCGTTACTCAAAACATGTTGAATCAACAGAACATATACAAAATCAAACAGGATATATATTTTATTCACGTCATAGTAGTCCGATTATACTGGAGAAAATAATGAGCAACAATATACATAGTGGAAAAACCAAAACAACTAGGACATATGTATTTAACCACTTTACACCAACGTATCTCTCTGATTCTTTGAACACTTTGTAATAAAAAATGTATGAATGCCTTATTTTCTCTAAACATGTCTAGTCTTTTTTTTACAATACTGGCCTTATTCTTTCGTATTTTTCGTAGGTTCTTTTCAAAATTGTTTTGAAAAACCATTAGATTCATTATTTTCTGTATGTAACGTTGAATGGTCTGTTGAATTGATTTTTGACAATAATCTGGATTTGATAGGATGTGCAATGGTTTCATATTCTCGTTTATCGCCATCATTTTTATTCATAATATTGGGATTTAACTGTTGGTCATCTACTACTTCTGAACAAGATTCATCATTACATCCACCGTCATTACCATTACCGATGTTGGTTTTCGGCTGATCTAAACTTTTAAATATAGTCAATGCCTAAAATCAATGATGGTAAATGGAAAAAGCGAAAGAGAAAAGAAGACAATCTCAATAATAGCACATTCTCTACTGTGAAAGAAAATTCAAAAAAAAGAAACACTTGAAAAATTACGGCAACACTGTCTGGTATATTTCCAGATACACCATGAGCTATACTGAATAAATACAGTACATAATTGAAGATATGCACTACTGACATATTGAATAAAGAGTAATGTTATTTCTCTACATAAAGTATTTAATTTAAGTGTGAAGAGATCGCTTTAATAGTCAAATAATTCAACTTTTAACCATTAGACCATAGATTTGAACCCTAATTCACCTATTTTGGTTTCGGAAGCCGGGCGTAGATCTGATTCATATAGAATGAAATGCGACGTAATCTGTAGAGCTATGTAAGTAGTATAGTTGGAGCAAGTTTCATGAAGATTTACTAAATCACATCAGCTATGATGTCAAAAGTCTTTTAATAATTTTCACTTACCATCAAGCTTTATAGTTACGCAAGAAGCTGAATTAAAAATACCATATCTTAACACTTACATACTAAAAGAAATAACTGAATACTCAAAATGTTTATATAAACAGAAAAGAAACATAGAATGAACAACTAACAGAGTTATCGAGTTTGGTTCTGATAACAAGGCAATGATATGTTATTCATCCATTATACTTTAGATATATCATGAAATTTGTTCATTAGAATAATTGGAGAACGAACTAACCAAGAACGAATCTTATACGTTTCTATCCAATGATTTCATTTTTTCCTCGACTTGTATTGTCTGTGTCTAGTCCTTTCTACTATAACTAACACTGTTACTATATTGGCATTTCTCTTGATAATTTCACCTAGTTATGCTAATATGATAAAGCCATTTTTGTGGTATGGCTTACTTATATCCACATAAGTAGTATATAACGGTGGTCAGGCATAGAATGTGTTTCAGTAGAAGATCGATAAGGGAAGAACGGAAACGGAAAGCAATTGGTATGAAAATGCATGAACGATGAAATTTGAGACAATAGACTGATATTTGTGAAAGGAACAGTCAAGTTTGAGACGATGGATTGATATTTTGCAAATTATCTATTTACTATATCGTTCTCAGATTTTAGTGAGATGTTCTGTGTATTTGTGCTCAAATACATTCGATTAATCCACTCATGTTCGTGTTCACTACATTTTAACTGATACACAAATTTGTTAGCCTCTTTTACATTGCATATGACTGACTGAAGCCAACCAAATCCAACACCTTTTTAAAATTTCAATTTGAGAAAGACATTTCTAATGATATACTTGAAAATTATCTGAAAAGACCAATTCAAAAAACATTCCATGCAGCAAACCTCTACATAAACTACCCTAATAGCCTGTTTATATGCTTCCGCATAAAACACAGTTAGTCAGTCAGTCAGCTACAACGTAGGACCAGGCACATATATGCATCGGTCCAGGTTGCCATACCTCATTAGCACAGCAAGATGAACACCGGATTCATAGGAGTGGTTAGGTTAAAGGTGATAATATATAGGAGAAAGATTGCATATAAGGATACAGTACCGGAATATAGAAATAGTTCGTAGAAAGAAAGATATGAAGCGATTTTAATCTCTTAGTTTAAAGGAAGACAGGGAGTGTATGCACCAACGCCAATGTGATCGATTCTGAGCCATGTCACCAAGAGTCTCCAACCATTGGTTACGATAGTCACGCGGACCCCAACCAAGTAGTCTGCATCTACCAACATGGCTAAGACTAGAAGTTAGTGACTTCAAGCACTGATGCCACGTTTTGGTTTAGCCGCGCCTAATTCTCTTCCAACCATCTCTAACACCCGTTAGCATTACACGTCGTGGTAATTGGTGTTCAGGCATACGTAACACGTGGCCCAACCATCTCAGTTGATGAAGATTAACAACCACATCAACTGATTTACCATCATTCCCTATTACCCTGCGTCTAACCTCACTATTACTTACCCGGTGATCCCAACAGACGCCAGCAATATTTCTAAGGCATCTGTGGTCAAATACTAGTAGCTTACGGGTGTCTTCTACTCTTAATGGCCATGTTTCGCTGCCGTAAATTAAAACAGAACGGACTGCCGCACAGTATACTCGTCCTTTTATTGATACACGGATATCTCGCCTTTGCCAAAGGTGACGTAAGTCGGCAAAAGCCAAACGAGCTTTCGAATCCGTGCTGATATTTCGTCAGACACCAACCCATTAGGGCTGATCAGACTTCCAAGATAAGTGAAGTTGTCAACGCGTTCGACTACTTCACTCCCTATCCTTAGTTCAGGTGTTGACGCAGACCAGTCCTGAAGCAACAACTTGCATTTAGAGGGAGAGAAGCGCATTCCACACATTCTGGCATTGCTGCTTAGTGCTACCAAAAGACTCTGCATTTTATCAGCGTTTTCACCAAACAGGACTATATTATCTGCGTATTCTAAGTCGATAAGTGGACCTCCTGGAAGGAGATCAGTACCCGAGAATTCAGTCGACGAGAATGTTATTTCCATCAGTAGGCCTATGATGAAGTTAAACAGAAATGTAGAAAGTGGACAGCCTTGACGGACACCGCTTGAGGTTGCAAAAGCAGATGACAGTTCGCCATAAGCTCTCACTCGACTGGTAGTGTTCAAGGTTTATGTACTTCTGAGGTACGCCTTTCAATGACAGACACTGTCACAGAATTTCGTGGTCTACAGAGTCAAATGCTGATTTTAAGTCAAGAAAGACCACCATTGTCGGACGCCGATAAGTATGCCTGTGTTCTAGAACCTGACGAATGGTGAATATGTGGTCGATGCAGCCACGACCAGGTCTGAAGCCAGCTTGGTTTTCTCGTGTTTGCAGTTCACGAGTCTTAGTTAGGCGTCTGATAATTATCGAGGCTAGTACTTTAGATACTATATTTGTTAAACTAATCCCTCTGTGGTTGTCACAGGATGATTTTGACCCTTTCTTATATATTGGGACGATAAGTGATTGCGACCAGTCAGATGGAATAACGTCTAACTCCCAAATCTTAGCTAAAATATTAGTCAACCTAACCGCTAAAATTGGACCACCATCCTTAAAGACCTCTGGAGCCAATCCATCAGGACCAGCTGCCCTTCCTCGTTTCAGATTAACTATAGCCTTTTGAACTTCTGCTAGAGTTGGGGGACCTACTTCAATGTTCCATTCACACTGTCTGGGAATGGAGGGTAGTTGTAGAGTCGCTGAAGGTCAGCTGAACTGTTCCCTAAAGTGTTCCGCCCATCGTTCTAAACGCCTGGACTGGGAGTAGATGAAAGTATCGCCTTTTCCGAAATAATCTCACTTACGCTTGACTTATTAGTTCCAGTTTCTTTTATTAGTCTGTAGAGCTGTCTTGTGTTTCCTATAGCCGCCGCCTGTTCCATCTCTTTTGCTTTCGTTACCCACCACTGCTCATGGTCGTTTCTTAGACCTTTTCTTAACCTAGATCTGATTTGTTGTCGCTCTTCATCATGTTCGGAACCTGATGGGACGAGTTTGCGAGAATCCATCAGTGTGATAGACTTTGAAGAAATCCAATGGTTCTTTGTAACTCTGTGGTTTAAGTCACTAATACATTTCATTGCTCTTTCCACAGCTGTTTGTACAGCTTCACAAGCAACATCTGGGTCAGCCTCCTTTTCAGGACTACCTAAGTGTGACCTCAGTTGTTCCTGGAACTTACTTTTGTTTTTCTCGTTACTCAACTCAGTTCCAATGGGTCTTTTTAATGTGGCATTTTTGCGTCCAGTGAGGCGCAAGCAGATGCGTGCCCGTATTAGGGCATGGTCGGAACCCAAGCAGGTACTCCAGAATGAACGACAATCTTCTACCGACCCTCTCCAACGATGACTGATGGCAATATGGTCTATTTGAGTCCATCGTTGGTTTGGTGTAGGGGGTCGCCATGTTAGACGATGTCTTTCCTTATGCTTAAAATTTGTGTTTGCTAGACATAAACGATTGTCTGAGCACAGTTGCAGCAGACGATCACCATTATCAGTTCGTTGTACCGGTATACTAAAATACCCACCTAAATGCCTTCCTGTTTGGTTTAGACTACCTATCTGGGCATTAAAGTCACATGCTACGAGTACTATGTCTGAACGTTTAGCTTTCTTAAGAAGTTCGGATAGCTTTCTGTAAAATTCATCTTTCATTTCATCTGGGCTGCAGTCGGTGGGAGCGTAGGCAGAAACGACAAAAAGGCAACGACGTGTGTCCCTATACTTCCGAGTTCTTACGGAGCTGTTTAGCCGGACAGCACATAGACGACTGTTGACGGGGATCCATTCTAACAGTGCTTGTTCCGCCCTCATGCTTAGTGCTATCCCTACTCCTGCCAATCCACGAGAGCTGGCCATCGAGTCACCAGATACACGGAGGGTGTATCTCGTTGGTTCTCCGTTTTGCCGAGGTGAGGTCAAGTGAATAACCACACTGGGATCCTGTATGCGTGTTTCAGAGACACAACATACATCAATGGTACGAGATTCTAGGGTTCTAGCCAAGGAAGCCTGCTGACCGATTTGACATAGGGTGTGTACGTTGAAGGCTCCAATGTGTAGTTTGGAGCGAGGTTTCAGTTGAACTGAGACAGTGTTTTGAGCACTAGAATCGCTGGCTATGGTGACACCTGAGGAGGAAGCCGAAAAAGGAATTTTAGAGGTGAAAGTCTATGTAGGAACAATAATAGGAAGTGAAGACGGAGGTTGATTATGAATACAGCGGTCTTGAGTGCTGTTAGAGGTATGATGGCGGTTATCACTTCCCGGTTGCCCATACCGTGGAAGGGTTCTTCTGGAGGTACCTGAAAAGGAAATTGGATTGGAGGTGGTCTTAGTGACCTGAGAGCGTGACCGCAGTACCTAAGGGACAACTGCTTGAGGTCGGTCACACACGAACTTTTTATGTGTAATTTTTGTGTTAGCTTCGTACTTGTTGAGACCTTACCGCCGGAGATGGATATCCGTGGGATGAGGCGAGATGTGCATTTTTAGGGTCGACCTTTTCTAACCCCACCCCTCCTTGTGGGAAGGCAGCATCACTGTCATGCTGGTTGTCTGAAGGAAACATCTTACTGCTGTCACGCCACTGTACAGTCAGCAGTACGATTTCGCCTTCGGACCTTGGGTTTGTTGCTTTTAGTCTTACCGCTCTTCAACCGACCTTTCTGACGTGGTAGGACCTTGAGGAACAGTTGTTCCAGTTAGTATAGCTCGGTTGCTTCATCAAGATAGGTAAGCCCGACCACCACGTCATGGTAGCAACAATGGTCTGGGCATAAAAGACAGGTTACTACTAATGACAAATTGTACTTGTTTGTACCAGTTTTCCAGGTCCTGTATAACCATGTGTATAGGTCGCCCATCAAAGCTGCTTCTTCAATGCATCCAGAAACTTATAACTGAATGCCGGTATTCAAGTCAGTAGATCCAAAGCGGGCTAATGATGATAGTTAACAGAAAATATTTGTTTCAATCTATATTAAGGAAACTAATCGGATCAAATTTATGGTCAACGAGGCAATTGTCAAAAAAACACAAGTATAAACTAGAAAAACAAAGACTTAAATCAGTAGGCATAAACGCCTAAGGAAACAAGAGAACTAAATCAGACATTACTTTTCTTCAAATCGCTCAAACACTTCCAAAAATAGATCAGGATGAGGATTTTGGAGGGGATGTATTCTTTGGTCTGAATGGTCCAGTAGACGAACCACACAACACCGAATATAAAGATGGTGACCAGAAAGTAAAATACATTTTTGAGAGGTTAGGCTAAAGCTTATAGCGAGTAATAAATTGAACTAACAACGTCGTTTTGACATTGTAAGAAATGTGGACAAATTCCAAGATTGATTAGACTCACTTGAGTAACCATTGACGCAACATTACCACTATGAGATGGTAATAATACTGTATTAGTTGTCTTCGCTAAAGCACTGAAAGCTTCTATGTACTGTTCAGCTACTGTAAGCTGTACTGCATCTGCTCCACGCTAAAATTAAAATACAAACAGGAAAGTGAATCATTAGTACGTTTATAGAAAACCTTTCTAAATATAAAATCACAGAAAACTCGGTGAATATATGATAGTTCATTGGGTTCAAAGGTACTCTACTTTCATTATGACGACTTCCTGTTTTATGCTCTAAACGATCGCAGTTAATTTTTTGAGACATTGTAAGATTCACTGAAATAAGGCATTCAAGGTCAATCAACATGAGAAAACCATCTTTGCATCTCGTAATATATATATATATATATATATATATAGTCCATAATAGTTAGATAAGATTAAAACCCACATTCCAAGTGATTAACCTAGGAACAACAGTTAATTATCAGAACAGACAGGCACAAAAATGACCGGTTCAAAATGGCCGGATATATAATATATGTAACAACCAATAAGAGGAAAATTAGTTTACAATAGTTACTTAAGCATGTTACAAATGTCATTCCAGAGACATTCACATTGTATTTGATTTGCTAACGCCGAACTGGTTGGAAAAAGAGAAGAAATGGTCAGTGCATGGCACGACGCCGGAGTATGTAAAAAAGCTGTATAGAACTGGAATCTGTCGGTTTATTACAGTTGAGGTCTTTGAGATTATACAAATAAGTGGCTTGAGACGTTGAAATAGGAGCAGATAGTGTTCTTTTCTGTTAATTTACCTTCGCACTCTTCACAAAAGTGAGGGGAACTTCTTCAACTGAAAAAATCCTCGCTGATTTGTTTCTTCTATTATTATTAACTATTCGCGTTCACTTGTTTCTACTCATTTAGTTCACTTTACTCCCTCACGTTCCTCTAACACTTTACAATCTCATTTTCGTAACTTTATGGAGGATATTTATTTTAGTACTCATATACACCAATGTGTTTAAATGTTTACATAAAAATTAGGATTGACTAATGAAACATGAGAAATTATATGACAAACAAAACTGACTACTCATAAGTAAGGCAGTTACAAAACACATCTCACAAACGTGTCAATATATACTAATTAGTACAACACTTGGAATTCCGTTTTTAAAACTATACAACTGGAAAGAACATAAAACCACATTTATATTCTACTAAGTTAGAAAACTTGAATATTCCTAATTTTTAGGTCTCATTTAATGACATTTAATGCTTTTAGCCTGGTACATACCATTAAACAACTAAGCGCCTCAAATGGATTTATACAAATATTCATCAATATTGGAACGATAGTTTGTCAAAAATTGGGCACCGAGTATAAAGAAGCCATTATATATGAAAGTTATATTTGAAATAATCTCAGCGATTGGAATTTTTCAACCTTCACTTTTGTTTTTTTCCTTCATACAAAAACAAATTTAACAACTAATATCAACTACTAATAACTCAATCCTACACACACACACACACACTCCATTCAGTCATTTAGCTCCACATCGTGAACTTTTCACATGAGTCGCATTTAACTGACTCATATTATCCCATTTACTAGGGTCAATATCTAAACATGATTGGATTAGCACAGTAGTGATTTGATGATGCTGATTATTGCCCTGAAGAAGTCCAGACAAGTTTGCTGGACGAAACGTTGAGATTATTTTAAATTTCAATAGCTAAGATTATTTCAAATATAATTTTCACTTGTAATGAACTGAAATGGATACTTCAATTTCTAAAAATGAAAAAAAAAATAAAAATAAACATTCAAAAGGTGTAAAAAAATTTTAGTACAGAATAAATTTATCCTGAAAACTTTAGTGATAACTTTCAATGTACTGAAATATATTCCTTACCTTAGTACCGATTGCACGGGCAACGGTTTGGATAGACTGAGCTCGAGCTTCTGCTAGAAGTTGGATAGCTTCAGCTTCACCTAAACATTAAGAGGGAAAATCAAACCAACATCCTTCCGTTTAATATACAATAAAAAATCCTGGAACCATAGAGTATCAAGATGTTTTAGAATGATAATAACGATTGAATTATAATCTTTACTACTTCCAAAAACACGTTCCTTTATCTGTGTGATGGAATTTCATCAAGATAGTTTATATGCTACGTACATTATTCATTTTGATGACCGTTATTAGTTAACTCCCAATGCTGCACAAATTTCAAAAGACAATACAAAACGTTGACTACATTTTATACAACTGATGGTAGAACTCAACTTTGGTTAGATTTAAGCTGAAGTCCATCGAAACGTAAGGAGAAATAACGTAGAAACATCATTTTATTGGGCAGTTACTTTTGCGCTAGAAGAACATGAGCAACAGTAAGTGAGAGGAAAACTCATTAGTAAAGCTTAATGACACACGCTGACAAGACTGGAATTCAGTGTAAGTCGCCGAAAAAGTGAAAACAGAACGCATTTACAAATCTACAAGTACATAAAGAATCGAAAACACTTCACCGAAATCTTTAGCACGGATCTATAGGATACAGAACCAATCATAAGCCCGTTGTGCAATCGGTATTAAGGTTAGAATATTAAATATCTGCTTCAGATATGACGTTCGACGACAGCTCCCAAAACAACCATATAGCAAATTGAAATCATTTAGATAGAATGGAATATGCCATAGAAACGAACTGGCAAATGGAAGATTAAGACTGATATCAGAAATATAAGCACAATGGGATTGGAACTGCACAACTTTAACATAGTATGAAACGAAACACTGTAGTCTCTAAGGTGATTGATTCGTAATTTTAGCTTTTCTAATTAGTAGTTATCGTGATTGGTGTGATGCAGAAACAGCATTTGGGCCGTCAAACCGAAATAGGTCACTTCCTTAGATAACCAGTTTCGAGTCCATCAACGTTTCCCTGTCTGTGTCAGTTCGGTCACATACAAATACGCCCTAGCTATATATTCAAAGCAATAGACTTTACTATGTCATCATTGTCGTCCCATTTACGCGATTGGGGTGCTCAAGTGTTATGAGCGTACGTAGTATTTGAACCGGGCAGAATATTATGACGATTATGCAGCATTCAACTAAAGTTTTAGAAACTATGAAACTCGTTATTTCTACAAATCAGATATATCTTGGGTACAATGACTTCAATTACAATAGTATTAGCAGTGTTCGTTTTTCGGATAAACATTTGTGAAATTTTTAGTGCAAAATGAGCAGCACAGTGATAACGAAAACTGAACACTTACCTGAAGCTTTATTTACGATTTGAATTTGGTGACCTTCTGACTCTAATACCTGGCTACGTTTTAAGCCCTCAGCTCGATTAATAGCAGCCTCCCGTTGTCCTTCTGACTCTAAAATGGATGCACGCTTTTTTCGTTCTGCTTCAACTTGCATTTGCATAGCTTCTTTGATTTTTTGTGGCACCTGAACATCGCCTAAAATGCGTATATAAATATATCACAATCACATCACAACTAAATTCTACTTACGAATCTCATAACGCAAACACTCAATACCCCAAGGCTCTGATGCTTTGCCTAAAGCTTGTACGATTTGAAAATTCAATGCTTCTCGTTCTTTAAAAACATTATCCAGAATTATTTTCCCGATTTCTGATCGCATAATTGTTTGGGCTAACTTTAATTATAAAAGAAAAAAGGATTCTGAAGTTAAATTGAAACGAACAATTTAAATACAAATGTAATGAAGCCTCAACGATAAAACACTGAATATTTAATAGTCCAAATTTACAAAATAACTTCGTATAATAAACTTATTTTGAGATTTTGTGAAACTGAAACACTCGATTACAACAGGTTGATCCATCTGAAGAAATGCATTTGGAGGTCAGCTACATATTTACTTACGCCTGTTACCCCTCGTCGAAGAGCATAGGCCACCCATCATCACTCTACATCCAACTCTGTCCTAGACAATTCTTTTCAGTTGTTTCCCGTCGCTAATCATCCTTTTCATGTCGCCTTCAAATTACCGTCGTAATGTGTTCTTCGACCTTCCTCTTTCCGGTTTCTTATCAGGATTCTAAGTTAGCGCTTGCATCTTGATGAGGCTTGATTATTTCTACGATGTATGTCTTATCCACTTCCAACTTCTCTTCCTAATTTCCTCTTCCACTCGAAGCTGATTTGTTCTCTCCCGCAATAGGCTGTTGCTTATGGTATCCGGTCAACGGACATTCAGCATCTTGTGTAGACAATTGTTTAGAAATACTTGTATATTTCCAACATGGTTGTGGCAGTTCTCCACAATTCAGGTCCGTACAGTGAATCTGTCTTGACGTCCACGTTGAAGATTCTGATCTTGATGGTGGCTTGGAGACAGTTGTTTTCAGTTCCATATGTTCTTCAATTGTGGGAATGCAGCCTTTGCTTTGCCAATCCTCGCCTTCAAATCTACATCGGATCCTCCACGTTCATCGATGATACTTCCCAGGTACGTGAAAGTTCCCACATCTTCCAGAGTTTCTCCATCAAGTGTGATTGGGTTGGTGTTGTCCGTGTTGTATTTGAGGATCTTGCTTTTTCCTTTGTGTACGTTGAGGCCTACTGATTCAGAGGTTGCTGCTACACTAGTTGTCTTCATCTGCATTTCTTCGTGTGTATGGGATAGAAGGGAAAGATCGACTGTGAAGTCCAAATCATCTAGTTACATCCAAGCTGTTTATAGTAATCCGTTCTTCCCCACAGATGTGGAGATCTTCATAATCTAGTCAATAACCAGAAGAGAAAGGTGAGAGCAAGCAGCCTTGTGTGACATCGGTCATCACTTGGAATGCGTATCAGCTGTAATTTATGCACCACTTTGCACTGTAGTCCGTGGAGCATGTTTACAATTGCTTCCACGTTAAAATTAAAGCTTCGGATGAGTATATTAACGGGTTCTGCTGCTTTCCAACTGTTGATTTGTTGGGTGGATATCCTGATTTCATCCATCGTTGATGTGACATCAACAGGAAGGTATGAAGGTTCCGTCTCGATTTCCGGTGGATTCAGTGGAGCTGGTCTATTCAAAAGTTCTTCAAAGTGTTCTATCTATCTGTTACTTTGTTCTTGAATCTCGGTGATTAATTGGTTACCCCGGCCTCCCACATTGTTCCGATGTTCCATGTACCTACAATAATTGTTGCTCTGGTTGTTAGAAGGGGCATCGGCCTCGTGACTTTCGAATAATCTTTGCTTTCATCATGAGGCGTCATAATTCTTCCTACAACTCCGAAGGCAGAGTTGAAGTGGATTAATTTGTTTAATCTGGTTGGTGTTTTTTAGAAAGGTTGTTTTCTACGGGATGGGGTTGTCGACTCCATGCCCAAATAACCAGTCAATCTGTTCTTCAGGAAAAATACTTATTATTTTCAGAACACAAGATAGATTTTAATCACTTGTCGACGTTCCCAGTGAATAGATAGGACTAATCAACTTTATTTAATTTTACATCTTATGTTGTGAGTCACGAAAAAATGTATAGCAAATGTTTCAACATATGATTCAAAGGATACGCGATGTCTAGACTACTGTTGAGGTTGTTATATCCTTAGAGGAAGACATGATTATCGCCTCACTTTCAACAGAAGACCACGCAGAATGTTACCTGATGAATGCTATTTGTGTTTTAGCAATGTCAGCGTCGGAGATCCAAACCGCTTCCAGGAACGAGCCGATTGATGAAACTATAACACTACGTCACTAACAGTTGGCCATCTACTAGGTTTGATGGTGATGTGAAGCAACTTTACCATTATCGGGATTCGTTTTGCGTCGTAAACGAATGCTTGATTTTTGGAGAGTAGTTGTGCCAGAATCCCTACGATCAAATGTATTGCAGCAGTTTCATATTGTTTATCCCGGAGTGGAACGAATGAATTCCATAGCCCGGAGTTTTGCATATTGACCACTCATAGACCAGTAACGTCACGGAACTTGTAGGCAGACGCACGCAGTGCCAATAAGCAGCGAAATTTAACGATAAATTACAGCCTATTTTGTGGCCACAGCCTGACTATTCTTGATCCGGGATGCATGTTGACTTTGCTGGCCCAATTAAAGGAACTACTTACTTATTAGTAGTTGGTGTGTTTTCGAAATGGTCAGAAATTCTCTCCGTCATGCCACCAACGACAACCAAAACGCTACAGCACTCGGAAAAGATCTCCCGGAACGGATTTCGTGATGTAATTGTATCGGATAACAGTTCGCAGTTCATTTCCAACCAGTCCCAAGAATCCTGCCGACAGCCAGCCGTCAAACATTTCCGCTTTCTCCCTTATCACCCACAGTCAAATGGCCAAGCAGAAAGGTGCTAGGATGCTAGATTCCCAGAAATCACTTGGTAAACGTTTCGTTTTTGTAATTTTATTTTAAAAAATTTCAATTTTTCGTTTTCGCGCCAAAAGCGCTTACTTTTATCTGTATTTTCCACTTGGAAGGACCTTAAATGTCATTGGTTCGTTTTCTCTTTTAGTACACTAGTTTGCGACGTGTTCCAAAGACATTTTTGTACTGTATATATACTCATGAGTTGTGTGCTTGTTTGTTCGTGCTTCTGGCTGTTCGCGGAATATACATTTCCCTAGGCTGAATCTGGTCTTTCCTCTCTAGTGGAATAGCTTAGCCTGTTTTTGTTGAGTCGGCTTTCGGAGAACTTCAACGGAGTCTCCAGAGGCCCAAAAAGGAGCCGAAGAGTCCTAGCTAATCAGAGCACGATGGAGCATTCTAGAATTCCAATGTGGCGTGCTACTATTGGTCAGTAGCATAATATGTCGCTAACGGATTGGCCGAAATATGATGTTGATTTAACAAGCGCTAACATCTATAAATACCCATGTTTTCTGTACAAGAACGAACGTTGGAGTAAAGTATTTTTATCATACTTTGCGTCTTTTCTCTGGTGTTCAAGTCGCTGTGTAGTTCTAGCCTGCGGGTTACCAGAATAGCTTAGGAAAACGAATATAGCGTTCAATCGACAAGACTTATCAGTTCTGTTGTAGTGTTGCTGACTCTCGTTTCGTTCGCTGGTTTTAGGTGATATAGTAATCTTTTCAAACGTAGCAACTACAGAGCTGCAGTAATAATAAACACATATACTAAGACAAGGGATTTTCAAAGATTAGTTAACCAACTAGCATCACCTAGACAACTACTGAAAATAAAAGCGCTTAACAACTATTTTATCTTAATTTACAACGACTAGTACAGAGAATCAATAATTTTTTTCTTCCCAACTGATTTCACTGGCGAATATGTAAATTCATTCTATAAACTCTTAAATGAGTTGTCTTTATATGCTTTGCGTAGCCTTACATAACATGGTACAATAGTTTGCTACAACTACACTATTATTTCTGTGGTAGTGTGGATATGATGCAAATTATCATGCTCCAACATCTACAAAGTAAAGCTCCTGATTAATTTATTCACCGAATCTATTTTCAACTTCTTAAAAACATCTAGTCAGTTTCACCTGAGTATTTAGTGACTAAGACATGATCAAAACGTAATTGAAAGACTCAATGAACCTTTTCAATGCCATTTAGCAATGACCTGTAAGGTTCCAGGTTGTTTCTTTTTGTCTAAACTTCACTAATTCTTGATATTGGAGTTGAACGATATTCACAGTTAAAGTTTGAAATTAATATAATCAATACAAACGTCTAGATTTCCTAATCTGCAAATACGCGACATAGACAAGCAAAGTCACATATTTTACTGCGATTTAAAGCAATCACTATAATATAACAGCAACTATCTATTCAAAAGTACAATTAGTTCTTCATACCCTAGATGGCCTGAGGACAAGTCGCAAAAAAGTGATATTTCTTACAACTAATTTTGACTGTCGTATATAAAGAAAAATATAATTCAAATAAGTTGACAACAATAAGAAAAATTAAAAATGTACCTGAGTAATTGCAAATTCAGCCTCGGACACCCCATATGATGCCAAATAAGGATTTTTGACCTTAAGGAAGAGAACACCGTTCAACTGTAAAACGACATTATCTAGAATTAAAATGTTAATCATTTAGATTATTGTTCATCTTTAACGATTATCATAAATTTAAAACATTAAGTCCCTTTGATAAATTTCGATAATGCAATGAGAAGACGAAGTTTATCAGAATTATGTAATATATTTGTGCAATACATTTCGAACAATCTGATCACACACATATACTTGTTAAGACATTTTTATTAATAACTAAAAGGTCAACTAGACAGATTAAAGGCAAGTCGTAACAAAGAAAAATAAAGTACACGAAAACAATGTGGTAACAACTCTGGATGATAAGTCAGTATTGGCAGTGAAGGTTAAGTGTAAAAACAAATTGTTTTTGAAAACATAAAGAGGGTTTCAGTTTCCGTATATCCAAGGTTTCAATAAACCTTAGTATATGCTCCTGAAGGCTTTTGTACGACGCCACAAATGCGGACTTGATATCAACCTTATGACCAGTCTCAACTAAATGTTTCGCAATAGATGAAAATGTTTGTCTATCCTGTGATCGTATTTGACCATTAGAATTTATTATCATAAACTTTATTGAATATTAAAGCGGTTGCATTTAAACTGTCAGTAGTTAGTGGGAAAAGACAGAATCCACTCCCATATAAATTCAATAAGACTTTGAAAAGTATCACACAACGATTTGTCTAAAAAAAGCGGGTCAAACATAGTCTATACGTAGGTTGCAAATAATTGAATATATCTTCTGAGAATTAGATGCACACAACAAAGCCACTTGAAGGCTAGTGATGAAGTTAGATGTAGAGTAATAATGATAGGTGATAAACAAGTAACGTTCATCGACCAAGATGGCCAGAACATGAGTTATGCAACCAAAAAATCCCTGCCTGCAACACTGACTATATTTGTTTTCGTTCCCATTCTTGTAGTTAATATCACTTGTTTCATTTTCGCTTCACCGAGCAAGTTTTTCACATTCAAAAGTTTTAGCTATTCTAAATCGCTTCGGATATTGAGATGGTTATGTTCGTGAAAATAAGTGACTTACAAATCTTGAAATCGTACATATTACATTAGCTACTTTCAATACATCCGCCAGCACAGTGATGATCGGACAACATACAATTTCCGCTAAAACTCTAAAACACGTTAATCTTGAGTCTAAAATTCTATTAAATTGCTACAAATAAATTATCCACTTGTTACCTTGTATTATATGAACCTATAGAGGCTGAAAACTAACTTCCTGCTGTTCTTTCAGCTTTAAATCCTTGAGGTAAACGTCCACAAGAGCAGTTGCAAGGATAAATAAATATAGACCAAACAGAAAACTTTTGTCTATAATAAGAAGCAGAACTGTATAGGAAGTAAACAACGCTGCAAGTATCCCGACAATCAAATGAAACTATGAAGGATATCTGTAAAAAAGATCAACTAATGTGCACTAAAATCTTTAGTCTGACACGCACCGTGGTTAAAATATTGCAAACTATCATACTGCACAGATAAAAAAAAACGCGGAAAAGATTGGTGTATGACTGAAATGGTTTTACAACTAGTTTATGTGTATAGTTTATTTGCGGATAAATTGCTGGAAAATGTGGTTGTAGGCTTAGTTTGTTTAAAAAAGATTAAGAAATAACGCATCTGATTACCTGATGTAATGGCTGACTGATCTGGAATTTCAATGGCCACTTCTTTCAGTGACTGTACATAGGCGACGCGATCTAGAATGGGTATACAAAAATTGAGTCCCTGTGATACGTTGTCAAGGATGAAATTTTCAAAAACTAACTGGTTCCAGTGTCCTGTGGAATTTTCCTAACCTTTCAATAACCCATGCTTCTTTCTCTGGGACAATCAATATCCCTATATTTATAGGTGCTCGTGATGTGTAATCACGACTGCTAGCATATACCTAATGAAATAAAAACATTCATATAGAAAGTGAGAATAAACAGTTTGCATAGTCAACCATAAACTTAGGTTAGTTACATGATTGGCTATTCTAAAAAGGACATAAAACGTAAGTGAAATACAAATTTTTAAGCTCAGCCCAATGACTATTTCCAGTGAACTTTTCCCATATTCGTATAATGTATAAGCAGTCCGAATTCCGAAAGCATGACACAGAGATAATCACTAATCTCACAATTTTAATGGGTCAGTATGACTTCTAAAAGCCACTCTCAAACTGTGTCGGTTTCATACATTAACATACAGTTTAAGTACTACAACTGTATGAACAATCAACTTTATGAATCGTTATAACGTTGAGGGGTTTCATCAAAGTTGTTGAAAATTTTGGGGGAATATTGGCGAAAAACACGATTTTAGGGAAATTTAACCAAAATTACTGGGAATGTTGAGGTTTTATTAATAAATATAGACAGATTTCCGCAAAGTGTTATGAGATTCTGAGGAGGTTTTGGGGATATCTCCAAAAACACTAGGGATCTCCCCAGATCTGGAAAAAAGATTGTTTTCGTGCCATTTACCCAAAACTGAGAGGTCGGGAATTAATGGTATGACTTATTCAGAACATGACCCCCAGTTGATATTAATTATATCCCAATGTTAGTTGGATTTGTAGTGAATACAATGGCACCCAAAACTGAGACAAGACAATAAATCAGGCGCTAAGACGGTACCAGAGTTTTAACTACAGCTAACAGCTTGTAAGAGCTATCAACATTCTAGAAAACAGTGTGCTTGCATGAGCGTCTTACATTGAAGTATTTCACCGTTTGCTAAAACTATAACAATTATAACCATCAGATTATCAGATAACTGTATAGATTGGCATTTTGGAAGCATTTACAAATCAAAGACACAGCTAACCCTGGAAAGTCGATAAACTGGACGGCCAATCACATTACGAATCATGTTGACTGTGACCCACAGACTTAAATTCCCTCCTTCACGAAATCAAATGGTTCAAATGGTTCTTTATGACATAAAAGCTTTCGCCTAGGGGGCTTCCTAGTCTAATAGCAGTGGATCACCAATACCTCCAGACAGGAACATAGGTATATTAACGATAATAGAGGAAAGAAAAGAATTTGGTAAATCATAATAAGATGTTATCCTTAGTCCTTAAGAATAGGTCAAGTTTCCTCTTAAAGGACTCTTGGGAAATCGCTTGGATTAGTCTGGTCGACAGCAACTTCTAGCATTTAACGACTCTTAGGAAGTAGAAGTTGTGTTTAGAGTCTGTTCTGCTATGTTGTATCTCCAATTTCTGGGTGTTACTCTTTAGTTCTGTGTTGGAGCTAAACTGAAGTTAGAGTTTAAAGAGATGTCCAGAAGTGTTGAGGATACTGTAAACCATCAGGAGGTCACCTCTGAGACGCCTATACTCTAATGGACAAAGGTTAAGTGATTGGAGGCGCCTCTCATAAGGTTTGAATTTGAGTCCTCAAAGTGAGCTCGTGGCTCGTCGTTGGATGCGTTCCAGAGGGTCATTATCCTTTTGTCTCGGCTTAGCGAGTGTGAGAACATCACGCTAGACAGTATTGCCAGGATTGAAGCTGCTTCTTTCACTATAGCAGAACGAGCCATATCCGGACCAAGAGAATTGTCCTTTTTGGGTGCTGCAGTTTCCGGTACACCACGTCAGCGCTCAGGTCCACTTCGGAAAGTCCTGTGCAACTGCAGACGAAGCTGTCATCAGTAAAGTTGATGTGGGTTGGTTGAAATGTCCGAGAGTGTTGTTCATTCAGAAGGTTAGCGGCGTCACCGTCGTTATTGGTCGGGCCATTAGGACATGGCAGTTGTGAAACTTTAGTTTTGAGGCTGCATAGCGGAATAAGCTTTTCAGACTGGAGACAAATTTATCAATGAGCTTTATCTGATACTGAAGCCCATCTTCTCTTATTGCCTTTTTACTTATATTAAGGCATTGGGCCTTTACCACACAATCCCTAAACCAGAACACGAGACATCTCGGAAAATAAGATATTCAACTTTTAACGCAGATAAAAATCCAACGATGGAGAAGGCAGGAAACAGGAATTGAATGAATTTTAATTGGCTGGACGGTGTGGCTTGTCCTTGCAGGCATGTTATTACTTATGTTACATTATTTTGATTCATATTAAATATATTATTCTTTCTCCAGCCTGAATGTGTCCTCTATCATATATTGATGGTTGTTACGATACGATGAGTTGGCGTAGAAGAAGATGTAACTTTCCACGTAAGATCTTATATATTCGGTAGTTATTTCATGACAAATTTACAATTTTAGGATTAGATTTATATTATAGCAGTACTAATATCCAAGTAGACTATAATTCTACACATCTATTTATTATATGTTTGTGTTGCCTGTACGCGCCGTTGTTGTCAGTTCGTTTGTATTCCATTCAACGGTGCATTTTGCGGCTTAGCAAACGAAGAGTGTGGTTCTTGATGACTGAAGGTTGCTTGTAGATTTCGGGGACCATTGGAGAAACAGACTGTGTTGTAGCACATAAGATTGCGTGCAGTAAGAAATCCCAATGATCATACACATCAAGTTGAAGGTGAATTTTCCAATCCACCTGTTCAAGATAGTCCTGTAGAGCTGACACATTCAACCGTTAGAAATTCCAGCGTCTGTTGTTGGTGGGATGTCTTAGTTCAGTTTTGCTCGTAAAACTAGAGGCTGTGACCGCGTGATCGCTTCCACTTAGGTGAAACAGGGTTGAGGGGTTGTCAATTAGGAATCCCTCATTTGCAATTACAAAGACAAGACAAAATGTTATTTAATGTCTTACGTGCAGTAATCGTTTAGGTGTTCCGGACACCTTACTCATCTTTCAAAACACGTTGTTTTGAGTCTGTTTTCAGATACTACCAAAGTATAACCGTGAGTATTAACTATCGAATGGGGTAGTGCAAGTGTAGGAGTCGTGTTTTTCAATTGTACCGAAGAAAAATCGACGCAAATAAGGTTTTCTTCTATATACACCGCTTTGATATAGTTGATGCTAATGCTATCGTTTGTTCCGTTCTTATCGATATCATAGTACTTAGGTTCATGCTAAAGAACTTTGAAGGGTCTTTCGTATACTTTTTCGATAGGTCTTCGAAATGAGTCTCGACGTACAAAGACGTGTGTACTATATCTGATGTCAGGTTGAACGAAAACATCAGTTGACTGTGGTTGAATGGGAACAGGTTTAACTGAACTCATTTCGTTTTTAAGCCTTTTCGTGTAGGAGTTTATATCCAAATTCATTGAATAAGATGGAGGATCGTGGAATTCGAAGTGTCGTTCTATAAACGAGTTGAGCTGCAGTGTATCCAATATCAACTTTCACTCCATTGCAAATACCGAGTAAGATGAAAAAGAAAAGCGTCGGCCCACTGTGAAATGTTCGCAGCTGATAGGGAAGCTTTTAGCTATTGGTGGAAGAGTTCTACCAACCCGTTTGCTTGTGGGTGGTAGAAAGTCGTTCGGAATCGTATGACTCCTAATTGTGTAGTCAGGCAATGGAAAAGTCCAGATTCGAACTGGCGTCCACGGTCTGTAGTGATAGTTGAAGGATGATCAAAGTTTGCTACCCACCGTTCGACGAAAATGCAAGCCATTGTTTCATCAGTGATGTCCTTGATGGGTACTTATGTAAACTGAGAAATATAGTCCAGTTGTCGAAACTCTCGAGGTGAATACTTGTCAGAAGATGAGCTTAAAAAGAAGGTCAAGGATTTGTGATCGTTGCAAAGAGTGAGTCCTCGGCCTTCAATAGTGTTGGAAGAGCCGTTCAGTACAATACATAACTAGAAGTTCCCCTCCGTAAGTGCTATGCCTTGATTCTGTGTCTAGCAACCATCTCGAGAATAATGCCAAAGGTTGCCAGGTTTGGTTAACCCACTGTTGTGAAACACCTCCGATTTCTGAGTCCGATGCGTCAACTGCGATACTAATGTGCACATGGGTGTACTGGTGTGCAGGCACAGTTGCTTTAGCGATAATTTTTAAATTGTGGAGAATTCTTTTATTGCGGCATCGTCCAGATTGATGGATTTCTCACTTCCACGAAGTCGGTCGGTTAGAGGTTTTATAAGAGATGAGCAGTTCGGTATGTAGAATCTTACAGAGCTGTTAAACGTGTGTAATTAATTGATTGTGGTAGGTTCTGGGTAATCCAGAATGGCTGGCGCTTTTGTTCTCAGAAGTTGGATGCCTTGAGCATCAACAGTGTGTTCGAGAAACCCCTTTCAGAAATGCCACCGAAAACTGATATGGAACGGGTGAATTCGTCCTGCACCATCATCAAAACCTCAGATATTCCAGAGGGATATAAGATTGCAGTTTCTAGGAGCCTCCAACTTCACATGGATCTATTCTCGACCATTAGTTGCAAGTCGCAACGCAACCTTCATAAAGCGCGCAAACGGTGATACTGACAGTACAATCCTTACTAAAACTATCAACTCAGCTGATTAATTTACTACAGTGAAAATTGTATCTTTGGTAACAATATGATCTTGTCTATAAACTGGCATGCCTCATGTAACAAACTGTTATATAAGAATAGATCATTATTTTTGTTATTAAATGATATTTCACTTATCTCAAGAATTTTCAACTGTCTCTTCATTTCCGCAGGTATTTGACTTGTCCTTCCGGTATTCAACATTGTCTGGAAATTCCGTATCTCTATTTTAATCATTGCTCCGGTTGTTAGAAAAGGCATCGGCCTCGTGATTCCCTAAGAACCCCAGCTTTCACCATGAAGCGTCATAGTTTTTCAGAGCGAAGGTTGCTCAATTCCGAGGACAGAGTTTAAATGGAACGAATGATTTTTGGTGGGTTTAGTTCTTATAGTGTGGCTGTTTCCTACGTGTTGGGTTGCCAACCCAATGCTCAGTCCTTTTCCTTCATTCGGACTTGGGGCTGGCAGTAATCCTATAATGGCTACAAGAGCTATTAACCGATTGGTACATGAGTTAAAAAAATAAAACTTACTTTGCTATGCAGAAATTACCTACGTTGATGCCGGAGTATTACAGAAGGGATAGGTGGTATACTTCCTTAATGGGTCATATTGAGCATAATCAAATCATCACAAATGTCCAACAATCAATTTTGCCTTAGCTTACCATTATATTTTTTCAGTTTTTCACGTAAAGACTAGTTCAGTTTATGTCATCCGTTTTTATCAATTTTTGCCCGATTTTAGTGTGCTTTTTAGTGTAGTTTTTAACGGTCTTAGGCCTTTGCTAGCATCTTTAATGCAGTTTACGTCAATACAGTCATGAAAAATTCATGCAAACGACCTGGATGCCGCTTTGCTGCTACATCGGGTATGCAGTGTGATAACTGTAAAGATTGGTTCCATGAAGCGTGCACAGATCTCACAGCAACTGCTTACAACAAACTCAGCATGTCGGATGATAAGTGGGTATGTGTTATGTGCAACACGGATGCCGTAGTTTTGCTGAGTAACATCATTGTCCTATTGACAGGCCTGCGGAATAAGTTATCAGCAAACTTGGAAAAAGACAGTCATAAAGCAGGTAGAAAAACAAGGGCGCGCAACAAAAACATGAATAGGGATGTCTACAGGTTTACCATCGATGGAGCATGAATTAGCACTAATGATGAAATGTTGAAACTCAGCACCATCATTACGTCGACGGTAATATGCTCCCTCAGCAAACTCATGTCTCCTAGTTCATGATTCTTGAATGCAACAGTGGTTCGCAAAAACTCTGTCGATGGTTGGACCCACGTTGACAGAGCTAAAAAGGACCAGGCGTCACCGTCTAAGCTGAACATCCCAAATATTGTACGGTCATCATCTGGTGATTTGATCGCACAGTCTGTTACGTCCAAGTTTTGCTCGTTCCAGTTATTGAAGTACGGACTTTCGATGTACTTGCAAATTACGAACCCCAATTAACAACAGAACCAAACTCGAATTTGGATACCAAATTTATTCGCAATTCACAAATAGTCGATCAAATGTCGTTCTAACAACAATAATTATAACATTTACAAAACAAACCTTCAATTTTGTAGGTTCCCGGAGCTAAAACTCCCAAATAACAAACCAAAGACAAAGAGAGCACCAAAATGTCCGAAATGATGATATAAACAAACGAGTTTAAAAGTTAAGTACAACAAATGCATCCAAAAACTGCAAAATTATTGATGTACAGTAAAAAGGTTTTAATCATCCAAATGCCAAAAGCTTGCAGGACAAAAATGACAGGATGCTCTGGGGAGAATTGAACAAGAAACTTGAACTTCCTAGAATAGAGCCTTTGACGGTCACACGGCTCACTCTAGGAAAGAAATCTAAGCATCACAATCACCCGAGTCTTCTTCGTGTAACACTTAAGAATGCTACCGATGTAGATGATGCCCTACTAGCTGGTCATTTACTGAAATCAGATTGGAACGTATTTACACTGTCCAACGTACTGTATTCTGAGCTCAATCTCATCCGGAACATCCCTAGAGAATGTCACGAGAAGTTTTTCCGTGGAAGAAATATAATTGTGTATGGTGTACCAGAAAACATGGACACTAGTCAAGCAAACTCTGATTTTTGAGACTGAAAACTCATCAAACAGTCCATGAGGTTCAAAAACATGCTGACTCAACATGTGACGAGACTAGCCAAGAAGAACGGTGATTCTAGACCCCAGCTAATGAGGACAACTTTCCCATCCTCCCATATGGCGGCTGCAACTCAGGAAGCATTTCGTACCATCAGACGTCGGTTGACAACTGGAATGCATGTGCACCCGGATAGGCTACATGGCGGCAAGTTGGAGCTGACCATTCTACCTGTGGACTGTCTTGATCATGAAAAAACGTGTAAAGGACAGGGCCTACTAAGTCGCAAACCTTTCATAGGTAGACTACCTGTCCATTGACGTAAGGCCCATACAGACAAACAGACAGAAGCTCACGCGCTTCAAAATGAAAGCATAAACTGCTTATACATGAACGCCGCGAATTTACCAAACAAAATGGATGAGCTATGTGAACTTAGCAATGCTAATAAGGCTCATTTGATAGGAATATCTGGAACTTGGATATCTCAGTTTACGAACCAAGAGCTAGCGATACCTGGGATGTCTTTGTTTCGCAACGACAGAAAAACAGGAATTGGGGGTAGAGTAGCCGTATCCATACGATCTTGCCTGGCGGTACACAAAGTTCACAACCATGAGTTTAAAAATCTTGATGAATCTGTATGGTGCTCTGTAATATTGTCTACTGCTTCGAAGTGCTTAGTCGAGGTCATCTATAAGAAGCCCGCTGTTGACTGTAGATCACCAATGCAGATGATCTATGTCGAAATGATTGAAGGCCTACTGGAGTTAGACGTGAACGGTGTGACAAACTAGCTAACGTCCAATTCACACCTCGCGGTCATCACCTTACGTGAACTACCCCATTGACGTATCAAGGCACCATAGATGCTTTAAAGACTGTACAACACGAAGGACGTTATTACAGAAATAAATTAGTTAACGTAGATACAAGCGAAAGTAAGACCACTGCCGCATTGGCCAGTCCATGGAATACGATTAACTGATGCGCGTTGGTTGTCCCTGACCTTGACGAGAATCGATGAGTTGTTCGATATTCAATGACTCGAATGCCGGATGATATGGCTAGGGTTTAATGACATTTCGCGGGCCCTACAGGAAGCCCACTGCTGAAATAGAGTGTGCTGGAATAGCTTTTCCACTCTACGCGTCTTTGATTCTCTCATATCCGAATTCTAGGGGACTTCAAGCTCCCTAGATTCAATTTCGCGGAACATACGTTTATTGAAGGTGAAAACTCAACTGAAGCTCTGTTCTTTAACCTCATTCAGGATCTGACACTATTCAAAAATGTGAAGCTGACAACTCGTTGGAAAACCGTTCAAACACCATCGCGCCTAGACTGGGTATTTACAAGCGAAGAATTCCTAGTTGACAACCTCTCAATCGTGGTTCACCTGGGTGAAAGCGATCACGCCGTCACAGCCTCTAGCTTTATGAGTAACGACGGTGACGCAGCTAACCTTCTGAATGAACAACACTCTCGGACATTTCAACCAACCCACATCAACTTTACTGATGACAGCTTCGTCTGCAGTTGCACAGGACTTTCCGAAGTGGACCTGAGCGCTGACGTGGTGTACCGGAAACTGCAGCACCCAAAAAGGACAATTCTCTTGGTCCGGATATGGCTCGTTCTGCTATAGTGAAAGAAGCAGCTTCAATCCTGGCAATACTGTCTAGCGTGATGTTCTCACACTCGCTAAGCCGAGACAAAAGGATAATGACCCTCTGGAACGCATCCAACGACGAGCCACGAGCTCACTTTGAGGACTCAAATTCAAACCTTATGAGAGGCGCCTCCAATCACTTAACCTTTGTCCATTAGAGTATAGGCGTCTCAGAGGTGACCTCCTGATGGTTTACAGTATCCTCAACACTTCTGGACATCTCTTTAAACTCTAACTTCAGTTTAGCTCCAACACAGAACTAAAGAGTAACACCCAGAAATTGGAGATACAACATAGCAGAACAGACTCTAAACACAACTTCTACTTCCTAAGAGTCGTTAAATGCTAGAAGTTGCTGTCGACCAGACTAATCCAAGCGATTTCCCAAGAGTCCTTTAAGAGGAAACTTGACCTATTCTTAAGGACTAAGGATAACATCTTATTATGATTTACCAAATTCTTTTCTTTCCTCTATTATCGTTAATATACCTATGTTCCTGTCTGGAGGTATTGGTGATCCACTGCTACTAGATTGAGAAGCCTGTTATTCGAAGACTTCTATTCCGTCTACGTCCATATGTACCGTTTGTTTTGCGCGCTCTATTTGGACATGGAGTTACTTTCGGACGTGGTCCTTCGGAATTTTTTTACTGTATTGTTTTCTAGCACCTGATATCAGTAAGCCATTATTTAAGAAATAGATACATATGTGCTTTATTCAAATTTCATTATGGGACATTTTTAGGTTCCTTTTCATATTTTGTTGGTAGTTATATTATATCGGCTTTAACGATTTTCTATTCATTCAAAATCATCAAAGTTATTTTAAATTAGACACTTAGATCATATCAGGTGAATAGTTTAATCGCGATTGACGTGTTATTCATCATTATTGTTTGCCGTCGCTTTAAATTCAGAGTAGATGATTTCGTTTTTAATGAATCACAGTCCTGGTCCAACTAGTTTGAAGCCTTATTTTAGTTAACTCCAGTTCATTCTTTAAGAACTTTGATTGATTAAGCACTGTCAGACAATTCAAATGACTAGAATTGTTAAAGTCCATAATCTCACTAGCTTTAATTCAGGATATCCCATTCAATATAATCTACATGACTGCCTGTTCATCAGGTAGTCCTCACTCTGTAGGGCATTATTCTATTTATATGCACTTCACACATAGTGGCTACTTAGCTGTATTTATATTTATGCTGCTATAGTTTATCGAGCACATACGAATAGCGTCCAGTGTATGGAAAGTCGATTAAAAATGGCCAACTCTTCCTAGAACTGTACAATCAACTCGAAAACACCAGTCCAATTTATATGGTCACATATGTAGGATGCCTACACATATACTGGATCTCTTGAGAAAAGGTTGTCAGTAATAGGAAGCAATCAAAATAAAAGAAATTCATGAATCATTGAAATGAAAATCAAAATTTAAGGTTAAGTGTCATAGGGGTAGATTTACGGTTTCTGTCAGTGTTTTAACTCCGATTTTTGTCATCATCACTTCGTTTCGATTGCTATACGAAACCCAATCAGCCTACTGCATAGCGATGAAAACTGGAAAACTGGTCTTTTAATCATCTTGATCAAACCAAACATGTTTCTAGTGACTTTCCATCTAAATGCGAAATATTACTTCAGGATTAGTCTGCATCAGTGCCTAAACTAGTCATACAGAGATGGGCAGTTGAGAGTGTAAATCAATTCACTTATCTTGGAAGTCCCTCTAACCTTGATGCGTTGTTGTATATAACGAATTCAAAAAGCTTCCCCGACCAACTTACATCACTCATAGCGTAGATAAAATGTCTTTATGCTGTACAGCAGTTTTCTCCGTTTTACCCTCTGACTATGGAAGATATTAGTGGGTTATTAGTATTTGATCATAGATGCCTTCGAAGGATTGTTCACCTGTTTGAGTCAAAAGGTTGGATGTCGGGCAATGGGTAAAAATGTCAAATCGGTTGATAAGGTGATGAATCTTCGTTGATTGAAGTGGTCAAGATTGCGTACCTGGACGCACGATACTTGCTGGAGTAGAAGCAAGTTTGAAAAAGCTAGTGCCTAGACCAGGACGTGAATCTGGTCTATGAAAACACTATCTTACTGAACCTTATAGGGAGGTGCAAACTATCAGGTCGAGATCTGCCCGCTTATTGTAACCAATATTTGAAGACGCTTAGTGACATGAACCGAAGTTATAAAATTATTTTGTACCATTTATTCTTCCACTCATCGTTAGTCATATTTTCTATACCCAGTGTTTTTTCTGTCACTGATACTTTTAATTATACTACCTTGGTATTCATCTTGTTAATTTCGTCTCGTTGTAGTGATGTGATGTTGAAACTTGTACCGATAAACATTTGTGTCAGGTTTTACGATGCTTGTGACTAACAGGGGATTTGAAGTCTCGACCATGATTCATATTTATCATATGAGTACTAATAAAAGTGTCTGGTTACCAAAATCTTGTTAAGCACGTTCAGGTACGATAAGCATAACGTTAGTTGAGCACTATTGAGAAATGTTAAACTGTACCTGGATATTCAATTTCTGCAACATTTGCAAGAAACAGTTTGTTGTATTTGGTTTTCTTCATTTTATAGGTTTACGTACTGTATCAAACAGTGAAATTTTAAGAATGAATCAAAGTAAACTAGAATGACGCGCATTTGTTGTACATTTTGTGATATGTGCTTCGGAAAACCATCTCGACTCGAGGCACATCTGAGAATCCACACTGGAGAGGTAAAACATTTCAAGTTACTTTTAAATAACGGGACCATTACTTATTGATTCTTTTTCAAAATGTTTTTACACAGTTTCTAACATTTTTTTTTACCCTAAGTGATTGACGGCTGTTGAGATTATAGCTATGGCAATGCAGTTTAATAAAAAAATAGTTTGAAGCACTAAGCTTTGAGCTACATATTTTGTCTCTGATTAGAGGTACCACCTAGTTTAGTGATATGAAACCGGCTTTAAGTTTCGCCCAGGTTGGTTAGTTACTAACACTTTTTACAATCTTAAACAATCTAACTGATTTTCTTATTATATCCTGTGCTTATATATCTGTACTATCAGTTAACTAGGATTGTAATATATTTTATACATCATACATTGAGAGTTCGTCGGTAGATATTCCTGTCATATATGGTAAATTTTGTCTTAAGATCTGGTCTTTAAGCTAGATATTTATTTACATTTCGACTACTTTTAGGACTACCAAATCATCGACCCATAGTGAAAACTAGTTCTTGTCTCGCTCTGGACGAGTCCGCATTAATTCTCAGAAATGCTTAGTTCATAAAACCCTATTAAAAATGTACATGAAACTCTCCATAACAACACATGTATTCCATCCATTGAATGTACGGTCTGAGTCCATGGAATCTTTGTTTAATAAAACCCGGAGTACATCAGTTTTGGTCCCTTCAGTATATTCTTAATTTATTGAAATGCGTTTATCTCACCTCCATCATCAACATCCATAGAACTATTCAGAAGTTAGGCTCTTTAGCTTCCTCGCTTCAAGTTTTTCTAGAATGATCTTTTCTAACGGTGTTCCTAAATGCAGTTCACCGATGACCTTGTAGATAGTAAATTGGCAATTTAAGAGGGCTATGGACCTGACAAATTCCATATTCTCATCAACTGAAGAGCCTGGTGATCATCTGGACGTCGTTGTAGTCATCATGGCTCTTACGGAAACTTTTGGTCCACTTGAAACAAGTTGTTTTATTGATTGTTATCCCCGTAAACCTCTTGATATTTCATTGCTTTCCTGATAGTCCTTCCCGATTTCTACCATTTCAGATAAGTTCGCGTATTTAGTCAGCAAAGTGGTTACACTTACATATCTTAACACTTGTAAATTTTCATCTTTCTAATCTGATGCTAAGATATGTCAGGAATACTAGCTGACAGATTTATTAATCTGGCATTGTTGTGTAATTGGTTTGCTGAGCGATTGCCTCGTTTTATCAGTACATCTAGAGAAATTTACTGTGCTTTCGACTATTACTAAAAATTGCTGTTATTGAGTCTTATCTATGCAAAATGCCATTTAAATCTTAATTATCCCTCGATGTGTCTGTACGAGATTTCTAGGTGATATCGGCTTGTTTTCTTAATACCTTGGTAAACCTATGACTTGTTCTTAATGAATATGTTTTCGTGATATCCCAATGAGTAGAAAATTGTATTTCTGACGTTTCGCGACTTAATGTAAGCCACTTTTTTCAGAGTAAATAAAATGACTTGTTCGTTTAAATCTTCAACTGCTAACTTCTGGATAATAGGTCCAAATCTTACTCCTCGGAAGAATAATACCGCTTATTAATAATCTCGGTTTTCTCCACACAGTTTATGTAGCTCATCCTAGTGTACTTTCTCATGGTTGCTAATAATCAGTTTTTGTGAATTGGAGCTGTTTTAAAAAGAAATGTGTCTACCTTCATTTTTCTTAATTTATCTGGTAAAAAACAGGTAAATGTGCCCTAATTCTGCATTGAACAATAATCTAGGATTTATATAGTGTTAGTCGGCTCTCCCTCTCTAAATGCCCTCACATGGTCACGCGTATGCAGCCACTGCCAGGGTAGTCCTACTCACCGCCTTCTCGCAGCGGGGATGTTTACGAAATTGAGATGATGAAAAGCGAATGTCCGGCACTTTAACCGAGTTGGTGGATGTAGAGGATCCACCTAGGTGAGTTGGAAAACCCTAATTACAAATCAACGGTCCACATGGACTTCAGTATCCTGAAGAAACAAATGGCGTATGAACCAATTATTGGTCATCGGCTACTATGGGATTGCATCTCCTGACGTTATTCCACTGCCTTATGGATCAGATCTTTAGGTCTAAAACTCCAAGTGTGGCCCCATAAGAAGACCACCTGCTTCAGTTTGGGAACCCGGGTAGTATCACAGCCTACACACAAATTAAGTGACTTGTGTGGTGCATATGTATTCGGTGCCCTTTTGTACCAATATTTGTGTTCAAATAAATAAATAAGTTAATATCACTTTGCATATGCTAGGGATTTTTTCGATTTTATGTCTAACCAAGTTTAATTTGTATGTTAGGCAGTTCGATTACAATAAATTAAACTCCCTGTTGGTAAAAATCAAATAATATTTTCCGAGCTTTGTGACGAATCGCACAGTGTCAATCAATAACAATAATTCCACCAGTTTTTCTTATGCTGAATGTCTGTTTATTTTTCAAAATAACTAGTCTAGTTGGCTTCCGAAATAGGAAAGTAATTAATACTGTTTAAACTGCATTTTCGTGCCCACTCATGATCATACTACAGGTCATTTATAACTTTATGAGTAGTTGATGGTTAAACTGTTCAACCTTTATCCATTTGGTCGTGTTTTACCTATTTCTGTTTGGACATTCGTGTTGTATAATAAAAAATAATAAATACATGTCGCGTTACGGCGACGAAATTCTTAATATACATCGGTGTGTGTGTTGGCGAACCCTTTGAAATGACTCAGTTCAAGTCATGTTCAGCATAGCATTCGTGAAGTTAACAAATCCATCTTTTCTCATTGTTCACTCCACTGCTAGCGTCCATATGTGTGTATTTGTGGTAAAACATATACACGGAAACAACATTTAACTCGTCACGCTTCAAAATGTCCCGAAATTATTCCAGAAAACAACTTATCTAATCAGAAGGAGCCAGTAAGAGTCGAAAAAACCTATTCGTGTTCACAATGTTCTGCTGGACCTTTTCAAAAAAAGAAAATGGTATCGGCTCATATGGCTATAGTTCATGGGTAGGTGCTACCTTTTTTGTTTTGTTACTACTATTTGTAAAAAGTTCATCTTACGGTTATGTATGACCCTTATTCTTTTCTTATTTAAATGGTCTTCAACCACTGGATCAAAAATTAGTTTTCATTACCTACGTTAGTTTCAGGGGCTACATAGAAGTACCGATTGAATGAACTAAAGTGTCATGATTCATTCCTTCATGCACAATTCAGTAGTCGGTTGCTAACAGTGTATTAACTTAGTTCGTTCCGTTTTATGTTTGTATATAATCGTGGTGAGACTGTATTGAACTATTTAATATCCATGAGTACAATTAATACTATTTCGTTCGCAGAAAACGAGTGTAACCGTATGATTCGCTGCTTTTCCTTCTCACTTGTATGCCTGTAGTGGATTATCTTCGGTATAATTTCTATTACTCATCCTGTTAACCGTTATTAGATAACTCTCATCGGTGTATAAGTTTCAAGAGACAATACGAGGGCTTGAATACAATCCATTGATGTTCAATGCAGATCACAAGAGAATGAGTCGTTGAACGATTTAACGTCATGAGAGGGATATGCATACAGGCTGTAAAATGTGATCAAGCATTGATGTTCATACAGACATGATTGTAATTTTAAAAAGGTATAAATAAATTATTTCTGTTGGGACGACACTCAAACCTGTTAATTGAAGGGCTTAACAAAATTGAACGTCTACGGACTGAAGTGTAGATAAGGTGCTATATTCTATCGGGCAGTCTTAGGCGCACTCCTTTTATCAGAGAAACTTTTCTGGAAAAAATGTATTCAGTTGGTCCTAAAATATCTGTAAAAATGTACCACTGAGTCTGTGCGGTTATATTTTTCTGTATAACATATTTTCAGTAAACACTAGATCAAATGTTTAAGCTAAAGACTGCAGTATTTTTCTCCAATGGAGGCGTTCTTATAGTAGCTATTGTAAACTTTTAACTAATAACGTTAATAATAAATCTATTTTCTATTATATTCATGTGAGTAGATATAACCGAATTCGGTTAGTTATCTACTCTAGAAAAGTGGCTAACATTAAGTCACGAAAAGCCAAAAGTACAATTTTTCTATCCATCGGGATATAACAAAAACATTGGTAACAGTTCAGTTAATACAAATACAAGTAGAAAGGATTCCTTCAGTTCTAGAAGTTCCCATCACTTCTAGGAAGGAAGTTACAGAAGTGCCGCAACTGGACTCTATTCTTAGTCATGTCTGGTAACATGTCAAACCAATGTGTTGCACTCTCTCTAGTATTCCGACTAGGGATTTAGCGGGGCCCAATATTTTGTCGTCACTTAGATCGGACGATGTTTGTCGATGGGCTCCCCACTTTAGTGGCCCGAGATCTGATTCCAATTAGATCGTATGAATTATTGTTATTGAATGATTGCTGTTGAAATGTATATGTTGCCTATCCTCGTATATAATCATCGACTTAAATCGCGCTAGTCAATAAAGAAATGGTGGTCTAGCTTCAATTGACTCATGATTTCAACCAGTGGAATTAAACAAGTCAAATAACGAGAATGAACTCTTGAATACATATATTTTGTATATGAAGCGAATGAAATGGAACGAAGCAAAACGACGCGCATTGAAGATGGCTGGTAAGCCAACTCCATTTAGTCAAGCGTTAATCAATATTTATAGTTACACAAAAATAGGCTACAGACATGTGGTGAATAGGATACGAAGTGTACACACACATGCGCTCATATAAAAAGTCATAATTGGTAAGCGAATAAATAACAACGTCAAAATATGACTCAAGTAGAATGAGTAGATTGACCTGTCTGAAAGCTAGAGTAAGGTATATGGGCTTGACACAATAACCCACACTACAGGGAGTCGTGAGTTCGACAGATCCCAGTCCTGTACTGCTATCTTCCATATCACGACATCATATCATAAAATGGCCACCTCTCCTTTTTACAACGTGTCCTAGTGCCTGTAATTAATTGACGATGTAGGATTCTCTGGGGTGTCATGGGGAGTGTCTCTGGTGTCACCTCATCATAAATGCTCATTTCGATTTGCGATTCTTTTAAATGTCGTTTGATGAATTCCGTTGTAAGCTCCCAAATTATCGTGCAAATTAGATCGGTATCGTTGATTAGTAGAGTGGCTGTGAACCTAGTTGAAGCTTTTCAAACTCCATCTTAGAAAGTTGACGGAATTGTTGTAGTTTAACGGTCACTATTATATGTCCAACTTCAATAGAACTGAGCTGTCGTCTAAAAGAATAGGTGTTCAGGCCGAAAGTAATTGGGTCTGTTTAACGCATCCTAACCGTTGTAGTTGATATACACACTTATAAGAGAATCAACTGATTTGTGATACTGTGAATCATCTTATCCAGGAAGTGGGAAACTTAATATGAAGTTTCTTAATAAAACTATATATATCATTTATTTTACATTAATACATTATTCAAGCGAACGGAAGCATGTATGTGACAAATGTGATCGAGCGTTTCCTACGGCATCTAAGCTTAGACGTCATTCATCAAAACATCATGGTTACACATGTAAGCTGTGCTTTGAACAACTATCTGAAAACCCTGAAAACGAAGAATCAGTTGCTCTCAAACCCATTCATTTTGAAAGTTTTGCGTGTTTAAGACGCCATATTGCTGAAGCTCACCCCAAAACACGTAAGTTACTTGAACCTTTGTGCGTTTATTTACTTCACGAGGTTTTGTTGCTTATTAGTTTGATATAATATATTTATGTTTTCTCAAAACACTAGTGTTAATATCATAGTTTACTTCCACTTAGCTACTCTTATATATTTTTCTTCTTGTTCAACTGTTTTGATGTTGCTTTCTCTCTAAGGTTGTGTTATAATTTCTCTTATTACAACCCAGCTATTCCTATTGCTTAGTATTCTCAGACACCAATTCACTCAACAAGTCTCCAAGTCAGAACACGATTGAACAGGAATGAAATTATATTCCAAATAACGAGGGTAGATGGAAGTAGGAATGGTAAGAAGAAAAACGTCAGTATATTTATAATTTTTACACGAGAAGATTCTAGGGTCTTCTTCAAGTCTCCGCTATCAGTGAAGGGCTAGGAAATAGCCAATCAGTGTGTCCGATCACAATCTTGCACGAAACATCCTTTAATCCAATCTATAGCCTGCCAACAAAGGTCATGTAAAAACCACATATGAAGTGGTTACTTACCTCATGGCACCAAAGTTTCTTGCATAGTCCGAACTTCCCTCCTTTTGATTGTTGTTTTCGAAGTGTCTTTGAGTATTATTTGCTTGATGTCTCTGTATCTGCCCACTACGTAGAATCTCTTCAGTCGTGTAGATCTCAGTACAGTTTGTTAGCTATTAGTAACTGTGATAAAATGGGCAGTGAATACGGTTGTCTCTCCCTAATAGTTTGTATGTTACTGAGCGCTGGGAACATAAATGACAACATCTGAAATATAGTTAAGAAGAATTATTTTTTAACGAAAAAATCATTTATGTCCATTTTTAATCAACTAAGTATTTACCATTTTTGAGGAAATTACAAGGTCACTTGAGATTGGCGAACAGAACGAAGGATCAGTTACACAATAACAAGACAGCTAAAATATTCCAATGCCTCTCAGCCCCTCTAACTAGAGAGAGAAGCCAAAAGCACGAACAGCAAGCACACAACTCAAGCGTACACATACAGCATATAAATGTCCTTGGCAAACGTTATAAAGTAGCTTATTAAAAGAGCAACCAACTAATGACATTTAAGGTCCAGTCAAGTGGGAAATGTAAGATGGAGGTAAAAATGGGCGCTTTTGGCGCGAAAACGAGAAATTCAAATCTTCAAAATAAAATTACAAAACTACAAAATCAACCGAGTCATTTCTGGGGATCTAGCATCTCCAACAGCATTGAAGTAAGAAAAACGTGTTTGAATGATTGCATCAATAATTTAATGAACTATCTAGTGGGATTATTAAAAGATTGTTAGTATAAAGCAATCTAATCAGTCCGTAGCGTAAAATTTGGGAAAAAGAACAAGTGCTACTGTCAAACTGGAATAAAGAATACCTCACCAAGATGCGAAATAAAGATCTGAGCGAATATGAGAACTCAGCTACAGTGACATCACACTAATTTTAGTACCAGGAAAAGTTTTCAACAGAGTGTTGCTGAACCGCATGAAAGATTCATTAGACTCTCAACTTCTAGATCAACAGGCTGGATTCCATAGGGATCGGTCATACACAGACCAAATCGCGACACTACGGATAATCGTTGAGCAGTCCATTGAACGGAACTCGTCACCATACATCAACTTCCTTAACTATGAGGCGTTTGACAGTGTGAATAGGAGATTCTTATGTAACCTTCTTTGACACTATGGTGTGAGTAGCTGGGAATATCGTTAACATCATCTGGGATTCATACGACGGACTACAGTGCAAAGTGGTGCATAAATTACAGCTGATACGCATTCCAAGTGATGACCGATGTCACACAAGGCTGCTTGCTCTCACCTTTCTCTTCTGGTTATTGACTAGATTATGAAGATCTCCACATCTGTGGGGAAGAACGGATTACTATAAACAGCTTGGATGTAACTAGATGATTTGGACTTCACAGTCGATCTTTCCCTTCTATCCCATACACACGAAGAAATGCAGATGAAGACAACTAGTGTAGCAGCAACCTCTGAATCAGTAGGCCTCAACGTACACAAAGGAAAAAGCAAGATCCTCAAATACAACACGGACAACACCAACCCAATCACACTTGATGGAGAAACTCTGGAAGATGTGGGAACTTTCACGTACCTGGGAAGTATCATCGATGAACGTGGAGGATCCGATGTAGATTTGAAGGCGAGGATTGGCAAAGCAAAGGCTGCATTCCCACAATTGAAGAACATATGGAACTGAAAACAACTGTCTCCAAGCCACCATCAAGATCAGAATCTTCAACGTGGACGTCAAGACAGATTCACTGTACGGACCTGAATTGTGGAGAACTGCCACAACCATGTTGGAAATATACAAGTATTTCTAAACAATTGTCTACACAAGATGCTGAATGTCCGTTGACCGGATACCATAAGCAACAGCCTATTGCGGGAGAGAACAAATCAGCTTCGAGTGGAAGAGGAAATTAGGAAGAGAAGTTGGAAGTGGATAGGACATACATTGCGGATTCTACTTTTTTTCAACTCACTTTAAAATTAACAAAAATAAGGAGAAATCATGTACTGTAGATAATGGATGTCGTACATATATCACATTTAATTACAGTATGATTTGGCGCTTGATCGTATGCCAACTAATGTCAACTTTGAAAATGGAACAGGTTTATTTCAGAAATGATAGCTTACCGAAAGAATGCCGACACTTTTTCTAGTGCGACATTTTTACATAGTTGATTATTTGTATTCATCTCACATCGCAGTTTACCTTACTTTTCCGTTACATAATCTCCTCTTTTTTAAAAATGCAATTTACCTAATCATTAAACACTGGTGTTGGAATTTTAGTTAACTGCACTTAATTAGGATTCTTGAAGAAATTTATTTGAGGAGTCCCACAATAGAACGAAACGGCCTTCCAGCGCTTCCAGGTTTCCAACGGCGGTCTAACATGAATCAAAAACTTAATAATCTCCACAACCCCTATACTGATATATAAATGTAATTCATTTGTTAAGTGTAGATTTATGTAGTTTGATTTGAACCATCCTACATGTTTAGGGTCTACTGACACTTTTTTTCTGGTTAGCGTTTGTTTAGCAAGGTTGTTTTCTACTGTATGGGGTTGGTGACTCCATACCCAACTCTCCTCCTTTGTATAGGCTTGTTACCGGCAGTAACCCTAGAATAGCTATAGACAGACTTAAATTTTCTAAATTGATTTTTATGCTGATATTACTACCCACCGATCCAAATTTAAGTAGGTACAGTGGCACTCAAGCCTTGAACTTACTGGTTGAAAGCTGATTACTTTAGTCATCAAAATTAGCAAAACATGTAAATTAAGGATTACTTCAGACGATTTAGACTGAAAATAATGAATTTATTAGTATGCACAATTAGCCGTTACTACTATCGTTACTTCAACTGTATCTGTTCTTATTACATGACCATTTTTTTCACAGCTTTGCAATGTCCTACTTGTAATATGCGTTTTACAAGACCTGCTGCACTAGCAGAACACAAATCTACACATACTCCTGGTGGACCGTCTGTAAGACGACGTTTTATTTGTCCTTTATGCTCACCTGATGTTACGGGTGATAAAGATAATTCCAACTCACAAGAAAAAGATTGTCTTGTTGCATTTACAGCCAAAAGAAATTTAGATGCTCATATGCGTTTAGTGCATGCTAACCTTAGGTTTCCATGTACATGGCGTGGATGTCCTGTTCTTTTGTCTACGAAAGTAAGTAGATATCTAGTATATTTTTTAGCAGTAACATGTGTTTGCCTATTAGCTTGATACATAGGAATATTTTAGTGACAAAATATATTGTCATACAAAATTATTATCTGTTAACGCCTATTACTAAATCATATGTTATTTCATCAACTGCTTGTCCTTTATTTTTATTTGTCTTGAGAACTGATTGGCTAGTGTGCTAAGATAGATACGTTCGGCGATAGGAATGTCAGTAAATATGTGATACATGACTTTCTGAAAAGAGCTCTTTTCAAAATGATAAAAGGAACTATGTGTATGACATAACTTTCTATTTGTATCTAACATCGTATTTTACTGCCCTGGATTTCATTGGGTGTTGTACTGATTTTCACTTTGCTAATAAGACACTGTTTGCCTCATGACTAGATCTCAATCGTCTGTTGGATACTTTTTGACTTGCAGCACCATTTGATCTAGTTTTTGATCTTGTGTATTTTTTTGATGATTCTATTAACTGTTATATAATCTACCAAGTCGTTCTGTTTGCTGTCAATTGCATGAATGCGAAATCCAGTTTATCGACGTTATAAAACATTTTATTTCTGAATTTTTCTGCAATATACCTTTAGTTTGTTCGCTTTATCAAGATTGAATAATACTGTATATGTTTCTACATATCTCAGAATATTTTTAAGTATTTACATTCCAAATTAACATCTATAGAAAATGAACATCAAGTCACCATGATTCAGCGAACATCATTTTTTAATGTTAAATGTTTGCAGCAACTGATCATCGTATGACTATAATTTAAAACTTGAAGACGTTTTTTGTCTGTCTAGTCTGAGTCAATATGCACTAAAATACGATTTTCATAAATCTAAGCATTGGGTGTTTTAGTCACCATTTCTCATAGCCTTCAGTTGCTACGTATACGACAGAATGTGATTCATGATTGTGTAAATTCTCATTATTCACTAGTTGACTAAGTATGATCCATATGTCCCTTTAGGACAACTGAGGTAATGTATACCTTCTTTTATTGACAGTTTTTTTTAGTAAGAATTAATACATTTAAGAACTTGCTTCATTTATTAGTGTTACACGGCTATAGTCAAGGATTTACGGACAGTCCTTCTGAACCATGTCAGTAGGTGCGAACGTCTTGTTTAGGCCACATGAGATTATTATGGTCAGTTGATTGAAGATACTACGTGTCATGACCCAAAATTGACAGCAGTAGCAAAAATGGATTCACACATTATGATTCCCTAAATTTTAAGTTTCTCTATTCTTATACACCTTATATTTCGTAAGTAAATATCTTGTAATCTCTGTACTTAGTCTTTCTTACCATTGTTCATACCAATATGACATCTAATCATTTACCATTCATCGCGTCAGTTTTATCTTGATGTGCTGGAAGAGTTTGGCAACTTGGATTAATGCAGGTCTACTCTAGTTCCTTCTTTGGGAATAACTATGAGAGAAAAATTGTTAGTTGAGATTCATCTTTACATCATCTTTACATATGTCTTTTATTGTTTATACAATTGGTCAATCAATCAATTGCTATAAATATGTCCAAAGACCTTTAATATGATCGGAGTCCTTTTACAATATTAGTATATGTATACTGAACACTCTGGTTTCAGATTAATAAAACTTTCAGAACGATTTAATCATTTTATTTATGCACTTTTTTGCATTTTCAGTGCCATACCAAGTAATGCTTATTTTGAATTATCAACTTGCATTCAAATCACACGGATCGTATTTTCTTTTCACTTTCATTAAGATCAGATGCTTGTCATTTATCTTTTCATACAGTAAATATGTCTGTCGCTTATGTTATTTTAAAACTCGAATCTACCCGTAACAGATGTATAGTGTAGGTGAATGTGGTTCGCAGTTGAATCAGAGATTCACGTCTCGTCCTAACTAGGATTCGTCAGCTGGATGTACTTACATCCTGGAGTGGACATCAACTCTGCAGTGCAGATACATCCGCCTGATGAATCTTATACACATAGTTCCCTTTATCATTTTGAAAAGAGAAAAATAACATGAATTCATTTTATTTCGTTGGTTCTCGTCAGCTGCTTACATCCTATGATATTTAAAATCATAATTACATAATGGGTTTAAATTACTTACATCATGAATCTCAAGTGGAACGAAGCAGGCGTCCTGGATTCAGCTGCCAGCCACATTCATCTATTCTACATAGACTTGTGTCACAATGGCTATATCAATGTATTCCGCACAATATGCACGTTTAACTACTAGGACTGATGAAATTTCAGTCAAGCTGTCGACAGTGGTACAGTCCAGAAGCGTTCTAAATCTAACATTTATATTTATTCGACTATATTACTTATGAGTAGCTGAAAATTTTAATCTCACTTTTCCTTTCTTGTTTTACATGAGAAGTCACTTTTGTCTATTTCATGAACATTGTAAATATTCAATTATCTTTATTTGACCATTTTACTCTTTATGAGTTCTTCCTCTTAATATTTAGCAAAAACTGAATGAACATATGGAACGTCATCGACTAGGCAAGTCAGTGGCTTTCAAAAACCGAAATAGACGTAATTCACGTAATGATTCAAATAGAAAATTTAATGATAATAAAAATTTATCAATGAATAATAATGAAGATTATTGGGAAACAGCTAGTCAAAATAGCATTATAGCACTGTTGAGTGATGTAATTGATTGTTCAGCTAATCAAATTTATTAATTTTTATGAAGTTAGTTTCATTATTGTATATAATATTATTTCGAACTGAATAGAACAAGAAGAAAGGAAAACAGCTATGTAATTAAGAATTTACAGAGTACTTATTTATTTTGTTTATATTTACATATATTTTCAAATTAACAAAGTGTATCAAATGATATGGAAAATAATAATAAACATTTATATTATACTACTTATTACAATCAATTTGTTACTTTTAGTAATTAGCTTATTAGTTGAAAGAAAACCTAATTGTCATATGCTCATTAGTGACTAACTTCGTGAAGGAATTCTCGGAGTTCTAGTAAGAAGCCATGACCAGTGGAACTAATCAGAGTCGGGTAGAGACAGATATCTACCTCGGTGCAATGGGAAATGGTCGCGCAATTTCGTGGATTGGTAGAGGTTTGACATTAACACTGTTGGATGTCGGCTCAGTGGTCTGGAGGTTGAGCGTTTGCGTGGGAGACTGAAGGCGTTGGGTCTGAATCCCGCGAACGGGATCGCAGGTGCGCACTGCTGAGGAGTCATAACGTAGGACGAAACTGTCGTCCAGTGCTTCCAGGTTTTCAACTGTGGTCTAACATCATTCGGTTCATGATCTCGATCAGTAATTGTTAAAAGATGGCCTATACAAATTCAATGTAAAACTAAACAGATCTTTGTGTGTATTCAAAACTTTTTTCATTTATTTATTTGAACACATGAATATTAGTACAAGGGTGCACTGATTGCATATGCGCCACATAATAACATTGAGGTTGTGGAGAAATAGAGAATGGAGGGTGAGTAACTATGAATATAAATTAGGCTGTTAGAGTGAAGTAACAATAATAAAGGCAGAAGCAGTTCAGTTAGGAAAAATACATCCACTTTTATGACGAAAATAAAAGTACAACAGAATTACTATTGCATTTTATTATGAACCATGTCCAATAACGTTGTGTCCAAGCCATTGCTTTTTCTCACATCGTCTTACGGTTCGTAAAACAATAAAACGATCTCATTTGTAAATTAAGCTGTGGTTTCAATATAAATTCATTTTACTCTCCAAAGCCACTAATAATTTATCTACCTCATCTACAAGTTCGATTATGATTATAACAAATACTACGACATTCAGTTAACATTTCTGTTACGCAACTCAAACTGAAGTTATGACAGTTAATCATGATGTTTTTCATAAGTTATAGGGTGGTCTTATGAAAATTTCAAGAAAATAGCACATAGTGAATAAAGATTATAATTGTTTGGAAGGACAAAATTTGATACAATATTTGAAACTGCATCTGACCAACCTTATTATATGGTTTTTAAACAATGAGAGCTTCTGAATAAACCACTCTGAAAACAGCTACTTTACAATATTATCAGAAGTAAATAGGAAGGAACCTACATAACATTAAAGTAGGACTGAGAATTGATGTGTGGCTAGTGAAGTGAAATTTGATTAGTTACTGAGAGTGAACAAACAAACACTTATCTTACTGACTATTATATATGTGACTTCCTTTCTTGTTATTGGTCCATAATTTGGACTCAGTGAGAGAGACTGCTTGTAATTGTGTGGTCTAAAGTATTGTCCAGTGTTTATTCTGGTTTTCTACTTTTTGTCATGAATCGGCCATCTGATGTAATATGATCTCGTACGTGTATCGTTCGAGTAACTAATCTTTCAGTAACCAGTCTTATCATAGAATAACAATATATTGTGGGAACAACCAAGTATAATAACTCTTTAGTTATATCAGGAACAATAACAGATTATAACAAATTAGCTCTCTCTAAAGGAGATAGATTATGTATAGAAGTAAGATCTTAAACCATTCACCCTTTATTTACACTCACCTACATCGTTTATTTTGTTGTAGTTCAGGAGGATTTCAGTTATCAATATTTAAGGGAATAAAAGTATTTATAAATTCAGTTAGGATAGCAAAGGATCAACATAGTTGTGCTGTTTTAAATAAATTCCTAGAGTGGGATGAATTGTTCCAATCTTGTTGATTACATTGATTACTCATGTGAGATTAAGGTATATTACTATAGAACTTAATATACGCCCAACATTCTATTTTGAAACGGTTGTGTAACTCCTAAGCAAATATAAGTATATATACAAATATGAATTTACGATGCAATGCTAACTGTATACGTGAGTGTTTCACAAAGTAGAATTATAGGAACATCTGAAGAAGAAGCAATTGGGAAAGTATTTCTAGGAAGAGTTTTCAAATCAAGTTCTAGAGAGAGAAGGAAGTAAAAGACCTATTCATTAAAACCTATATTCATTCACTATAGAGAAAGCCGTTTGAGTTAGTAAATCTGGTCGATTTTTGTGAAACAAATTGTTTAGTAATAAAAGTGAAAATTGATAAACAGAAACATTTCTCGTTTGCTTATTCTTGTTATAGCCCGAAGGCCCCAATCAGAAGCAGCTAATTATCGATCGGACCAAGGACGCGTAAAACACGTGCGGGCAGCCTAGAGTCCTAATTGGTCCTGCTTTCCGCCTAGCCCAGCCAGTTAAATCCAGAACACCAGTCTGAGCCTCTGTGATATGAATCATTATATTTCAAACATACTGAGTTTATATACCAATCAAACAGACCACAACGCACCAATAAAATATGAACAGCATTTGTACAAGAATTATCCAGATGTGACTATGAATGAGGGAGGCAGTGACTAATAAACTGGGCATAACTCAAGAATGGAAAATCGTATAATAACAGTTCGTAGGTTAAAATAAAGCTTATGATAAGAGAGACATGAATATGAATAGTTTAGTTAATTGACAATTATACGATAAAAATATATGCACAGTATTGATCCATCAATAGATCCCAAAAGTTACCATTCATTATTCTTGTCGAGACATAACAATTCTTAAATAAATTCATACATGTAATCATCTTCATTTCATCAAAACATACGTTTGAAAGGAATTTTAAACGATCATCTTGTTTACTTGATATTGTTTTATTTGAATCTTCCCATTGATGTTTTAGGACTGCAGTTGATCAGCCTCTTATTGGCATATGTGCATACTGTGCGTATGCCTCGATATTGCCTTAATTTACAAGCATTATAAGCAGAGATGGATAATGGCTAGCAGTGGAATCCATATGCCAGTAAGAGGCTGATCAACTTCAGTCCTAAAACATCAATGGGAAGATTCAAATAAAACAATATCAAGTAAATTAAACTTCACCCCATTGCACAAGCAAGTGGCTATCAGGACTCAGTAGCTAAGTGGATAACGCGATGGCGTTTGAAGCGAACGGTACTGAGTTCGAGTCCCAGAGTGAACATCAACTCTGAGATGCAGGTACATCCAGCTGACGAGTTCCAAACAGGATGAAACGCGCGTCCTGGATTCCACTGCTAGCCATTATCCAACTCAGCTTATAATGATCATCTTGTTGTTTTAATAACATTTTTCAGTGTTATTTTATTGCTTGTAACTTATTTACAATATCTAACTTTAAGTGATCGGTTGAGCATGTTTATCTTAATTCTTACTATCTGATTATTTTCAAAGTTACATATATATTTTCATTTCTTTAGCCTTAAATAATTATTCACAATAACTCATTGATTTTTAAGACAAAAAATCCCGCTTTCGTTTCGCCCCCTGTTTTTTTCTTATTCTTTCGTAATCGTTTATAATGACCAACTCAGTGACCAATCATTGTACTGTAGTGTTCCGTCGAGTCGTTGTTGATTATGATCATCACTACAAGAAGGTTGCGTATCAGATATCAGAAGGTGATTGGAGGTTGTAGCGAGATATATTTGTTGGCGATCTCGTGGTATTGAAAGAATACCATGATCGTGCCAAAGGAGTACAAGCGGAATCACTGAGCAAATGTAAGTGCGTGCAAGGTCACAATCGACGGAAGGAAGAATGTCTTTAGTACAGTTAAACAAAGAAGTACAGTAAAATAATCACTGGTACAATTGGTTATAATAATAATTGTTTCCAATAAACCAGTCGCGTTCTCTTGATAAAAGTAGGTCACTACAGTATCCTGCCAATGATTTTCATAGATGACAGAATATATATAAATACTATCCATTAGGTACGTTATCATTTAATTGGTAATGATTAGTGAAAATTTACTGGTGAAAGTTAGACATGTCGGAAGTAATTCAGTTGCATTGGATGATTGCCTTACTATATCGTAAATTGATTTGAGTTGAAACTTTACTATTGGGTACCGAACTAGCAGTTTTGTTGATTAGGCGTTCACGTCTAAGCCTTAGGAGTTTTGTGTTCGAGACCTAGTAAGATCAAGTGAATGGACTGTTGAGAAGTTAGTATGTTATAGAATGATTGCATTTTTATCTTGACTTTATGTACATTTTAACTGAATAACCTTCAACAAGTTAATTGGTCAATGATATAAGAAACCGAAAAAAAATATGTTAGAAATAAATTCACTTGATGTTGTTTTACTTGTATCATCCAATTGTTATTTAGGAATGCAATTGATCAGTCTCATGTTGGCATATGTCCATCCTGTGCGGATTGCGAATGTAACGTGCGTTCTGCATTTCACTACTGGTCACTACTCAATTTCGCTTAAAAATATCGAAGCAATTCGCGCAGGATGAACATGTACCAACAAGAGATTGATTAGTTGCAATCCTAAACAAAATGGGAAGGTACAAGTAAAACAACACCAAGTGAATTTAAACTTCACCCTAATACTCAAGTAGGTGGCTAACAGGACTTAGTAGCTAAGTAGATAACGCGATGTTGTTTGAAGTGAATGGTATTGCGTTCGAGTCCCGGAGTGATTATTAACTCCGGCTGACGAGTCCCGAATAGGACGAAACGCGAGTCCAACTGGATTCCACTGCTAGCCACTATCCGTCTTTGCTTAAAAAACTTATGTTAGAAATAGTTTATTTCCAAAGTTAAATTCAAATGATACGAACAGTAAACACAACAGTTAGTGTAATTATATATATATATAAGAGAATCAATCATCAAGCGTTCTAAGTAAAACAGTGTTTCAGTGGATCAGATAAATAAGAGTGTAGCTTGAAATAATTGCCTTTGATTATACAAATACTTTTCTACGGTCGTTATCCCTTAAACTATGAGATTAAAATCGCTTCATATCTTTCTTTGTACGATCTAATTCTTTCTTCCTATACTTTATCCTTACATGCAATCTTTCTTTTATATATTACCACCACTGAATTAACTACTTCCGGTGTTCAGCTTTTTGTGCTAATAAGGTATATCAACTTGGACCGATGTATATATGTGCCTGGTCCTACGTTGTAGATGATTGACTGACTAACTGACTACAGGCGTGGATATACAAATAAAAAGCATAAATTGAATTATTATAAGCTATAATTATAACTCATCTACAAAGTTAATGTTCAAAGACTTCATTGATTCAAATGTGTAAAAACTTGAAAGTTACTTCCATATAATTTCACTGGTTGAAATCATGAGTCAATTGAAGTTAGACCACCGTGAGAAACCTGGAAGCACTGGACGGCCGTTTCGTTCTAGTATGGGACTCCTCAGCAATGCGCATCCACGATCCCACCCCTTAGGAGATTCGAACCCAGGACCTACCGGTCTCGCGCCAGGCGCTTAACCAACTAGACCACTGAGCAGGCATCCAGCTGTGTTAATGTCTAACTTCAACCAATCCACGAAGTTGCTCCACCGCACACCATTGTCTTTAGTGAGTTCCATATAGTTGATAATTTTAGTCACTATTTATTGGCTAATAATATTTAATCAATATGTTAACTGAACGAATTAATTGACCAATCAAATATCATCTAACTTCTGTGTTAATATTTATGTGAAATAGCACTATTTGTTTTATGTCAAAACTTACATAGTTACAAAAAAAAGTAAGTTCATTTAATTTTGTTCCCGGTTTAAATGAGATTTACCAAAAAAATTAATTATTGAGTAATAATAATATACATGAATGTACATGAAGATAATTTACCCAATAATAGTTCTATATAATTATATTATATAATTTATTGAGATAATCATTCAAACACAATTAGTTGTCTCTTTCGATAATGATATTAGAAGACGAAGATTATCAGAACTATGTGATATATTAGCGTAATACATTTCGAACAATCTGGTCACACATATACTTGTTAAGAGCATTTATATATAAAAATAAAAGGTCAACTAGACAGGAAACGGGGTAAGAGGAGATAATTGTCTATTATTGAATCAGATAAATGATAATGATTGATATATAAACAAAAAAATCGGATTTGAATTTATATATAATATATCATATTTTACTATAATAGTAAGTTACTAGTATTTGACCACAGACGCCTTAGAAATATTGCTGGCGTCTGCTTGGATCATCGGATGAGTAATAGTGAAGTTAGACGCAGGTTATTAGGGAATGATTGTTGATCAGTTGATGAGGTTGTGAATCATCATCGACTGAGATGGTTGGGCCACGTGTTGCGTATGCCAGAACACCGATTACCACGACATGCAATGCTAACCGGTGTTGGAGATGGTTGGCAGAAAGTTGTTGGCGGCCAAACCAAAACGTGGCATCATTGCTTGAAGTCACTAACTTCTAGTTTTAGCCGTGTTGGTAGATGCAGACTACTTGGTCGGGGTCCGCGTGACTATCGCAACCAATGGTTGGAGACTCTTGATGACATGGATCAGAATCAATCACACTGGCGTCGGTGTATACACTCTGTCTTTCCTTAAACTAAGAGATTATAATCGCTTCGTATCTTTCTTTCTACTAACTAATTCTTTCTTCCTGTACTATCTCCTTATTGTAATCTTTGTTTTATATATTACCACCTCTGAATTAACTACTTTTATGAATCCGGTGTCCACCTTGTTGTTGTGTTAATGAGGTATGGCAACTTGGACCGATGCATATATGTGCCTGGTCCTACGTTGTAGCTGACTGACTGACTGACTGACTGACTATAATAGTTCAAACTATTTATTATTACATCATTTAACTCTGTCCTCTACTTTCACACTTAATTGTTTTCAATTAATATACATTCTTTAAATGTCTATTTTCAATTCTCGACGTAATATGTTATTTAATCTTCCTGTTTTCCATTTCTTTCAAAAATTTTAAGTTAACGATGATCTCGTAATGTAGTTTGATGATTTCTTCCATGTATATCCTCTTTATTTCCAGCATCTTTTCTAAACATGATATAACATCAATTCAAAAATTTATGGTTTGTTGATAGGTGAAAATTACTTGGTTGAGAGTGATGAGATTATTGTAATTAGTGATTGGAGATATTGGATGATAAGGCTTAGAATTAATCATAAAGGATCTAATAAATTCACTCTATCTCTTCTCTTAGAACTTAAATTTTAAAATGATCTTCTCATTCAATGAACTTATATCTTTTCCAACCATATTGTTTATGTCTAGAATTTTCTACTATCATTACTAATTTTATTACTATGGTATTTGTCTTAATAATTTCATCTTATTGTACCGATATGATAATGATAACATTGACTAATGTGTCAAGTTTACCGTTGATAGTGATACAAAATTCCTTTTTCTAAAAAAAATGTAATTTCTATGTTATTTTTAGTTTTATAATATGAAATAATAAATTTAGTATTCAATGGAAACATATTGAAATTTCTTACAATTGATACAAACATTCACATTCATTCAACTTGATTCTAGTTGGTTAAGCGCCTGGTGTGAGACTGATAGGTCCTAGGTTCGAATCTCGCGGGGTGCGGGATCGTGGATACGCATTGCTGAGGAGTCCCATACTACGACGAAACAGCCATCAAGTGCTTCCAGGCTTTCCATGGTTGTCTAATTTCAATTGACTCATGATTTCAATCAGTGAAATGTCTAAAATCTCCACAAAACCCCTTCTGATCATTTTATTGAATCAATTGTTTATTATCATTATTGATTTTATTTTCTTTTTTTTTCTTTTAAAGTATTATGAATAATAATTGGAAGAGACCAGATTTACCAAGTAAATGTACATTTTCTTTAAAACAATCACTCATTGAAAGTCCTCATCATCATCAGCATAATTCAATGTATGTTTTTCTAAATATCAATTGATATTCTAAAGACAATTCAATTAATTAATTTAGTTTCAAAAGAAATACAATTTTAAATCATTCATTAGAATTAATTGGTAATACACCTTTAATTCAACTAAATCAAATTGTAAAGAATGAAGGTATAGAATGTGAACTATGTAAGTGATAGAATATAGAAATTTTGTAAAGAAAAAAAAATCTTCCTATTTTATAGTAGGAAAATGTGAATTTCTTAATATTGGTGGTAGTATTAAAGATAGAATTGGAAAACGTATGATTGAAGAAGCTGAATTAGAAGGTAAATTAAAACCTGGGGATACAATTATTGAACCAACTTCGGGAAATACTGGTATGTCAGTTCTTTTATTTTATTTTAAAATTTGTTTATCCTAATATAGAAATGAAATCATACATTTAGAATGCCGGATCAATGGTCTAGTAGGTTAAGTGTTCGCGCGCGAGATTGAACGCAATGAGTTCGAATCCCATGAGCGGGATCGTGGTTGAGTACTGCTGAGGAGTTCGAAAATAGAACGAAACGGCCTTCCAGCGCTTCTAGGTTTTCAACAGTGGTCTAACATCCATCAGTCCATGATCACAATCAGAAACTTAGAATTTTATTAAATAATATCTGTATTTATTATTATTATTTTTAAATAAACACAAAACAAAAGTTTTAAAGTTTCATATTAATAAGAGCTCAAAGAAAATTATGACCGTCAAAAAGCGTATGTTAGCAGAGATGAGTATTGAACGAAGGAATAAAATTTTTAAACTTGAAATTTAGTTGGTTTACTATCGATTCCTTTGCTTCTGTGATCAATCGTAAATCCAGTTCTTTAAATGTTGAATAACGAGTCCACTTTCAATAGATACTGTAACTAAATACTACATTTGTAATATCCCAATGAGTAGAAAAATAGATTTTCTGATGTTTCGTAACCCAATGTGAGCCACTTCTTCAGAGAATAAATAACCCTTAAAGGTTATCTATGTGGATTGAAATTTAATCCTTTCTCTATTAGCCTGATTTCATAATTGGTTAAGTTTCTATATGAGAGATTATGAACAATTTTTATTAGATTTTACTGCCGGCGTTTTCATATCTTTCTTTCTTTCTTTGATCCTTTCAAATTTTTTGATTTGATGGCGTTTTGATGAATCGAAATAATGACGTTCTCTTTCCATAAACAGGTTAGAAATTGTGGTTTGTAATTCTGTAGGAATTAAAAGCTTCAGTAGATCATCTAGATTTTTGATTCGTTCACGATATTTTTCAAATAAATATGTGCATTTTTGAATGCGTTCTCGTAAAAATATTCGAGATGAGCGTTGAGAAGTCTGGATAAATCTTTAGGACAGTTCTGGAGGTTTTACAAAAAGAGATTTCGGAACAATGTTGTCTTGTAAACATCGTTTATTAAATATCGTGTCATTGTACAAATTCCATTTACACTTGGATAATTTGATTCGGTTATGAATGAGATCGTTACTTATTCTCTGAAGAGGTAGCTTACACTAAGTCACGAAACGTCAGAGAATCTAATTTTTCTATCCATTGGGATATTACAAATATATTATTTATCTATAACTATCTACCCAATGCTCAATTTATTCGAAATTATCAAGTCAAACTTTGGTAATGATACCTCAAAAATACTGCGATTGTTCGAATCAAGTAACAATTGATTAGTACACAATTTGGGGCCCAATGATAAAGTTTGCATTAATATTTATGAGAGGAAGATAGAAGAGTGATCAAATATATGTTTTTTTAGGATTTCAAGGAAACTCTTTCGTTATTTCTACTGGTTTAAATGTTTTTAATTACTTAAGTTTAGCTTTGTATGATTACTGTTCAGTGACATGAAAAATTCCGTAATTGTTTACGTTCACCTGACAAAAGCGCAGCATTAGCAGAACACTCGGAGACCAAGTGAAAATACAGTTCAGATGGCAGAACGTACCGAGTGATGTAAATAGACGATTGAAGGCTGTGTATATGTATTGTATAGATACTTTGTAACTTTTTATAATAAACGTACAATACACCTGCATATTGTCTTGTTTTACAGTGGTACCTGCTTCCATAGTCAAACTTATCATTACAAATACAATTAACTATCATCCCATAGAAAATATTCATAATCATATCTACCCTCTACAATTATTATCAACATTAAATATTAGAGTAGTTATAGTAAATATACATATTTGATTACTTATTACTGATTTTAAATAGGTATTGGATTGGCGCTTACTGCTTCTCTTAAAGGTTACCGATGTATAATTGTGATGTCAGAGAAAATGAGTAGTGAAAAGGTAAACTATCTTAGTCTTCTTCTAGTGATTTTGCACTTTTATTTAACTGTTTTGTTGTCATAGTCAAGAATTATCAGAAGCGGTTTGTGAAGATTTTTAGAAATTTTCACATATTGAAATCATGAGTCAGTTGAAGCTAGACCACCATTAAAAACCTGGAAGCACTGGACGGCCGTTTCGTCCTAGTATGGGACTCCTCAGCAATGCGCATCCACGATCCCGCGCCACGCGGGGCTCGAACCCAGGACCTACTGGCTTCACGCGCGAGCACTTAATCATTAAACCACTGAGCCGGATGCGCACTGCTGAGGAGTCCCATACTAGGACGAAACGGCCGTCTAGTGCTTCCAGGTTTTCAATAGTGGTCTAGCTTCAACTGACTCATGATTTCAATCTGTGATAATCAAGAATTACTGGCTTTTTGAAGTAAAATTACATTTTGAATATGAACCAACTAGTTCACATTTGTAACTCAATTGTACACCTATTGATATATGTAAATTAATTGGGTGACGAATAAGTGTTAGTACGTATTAGAAGAAAATCTTTCCAAAATTTTCATACTGATTTTATTTGTTTGAAGATCATGTTATTACATAAATGAATTGAAGTTGATTTTGTAAAACACTGAATTCTATCTCAGTAGCTTAAATATTTCGTGATCGAAAAGTTTCTCAAAAGTTATAGGTTTATTTTTGTGCATAACATGAGTACGTATTATTATGGAGTCCTGAAAACAGTTTGGCATTAGTATAAGTGACTAGACATCCAGTGCATTATGTTTAAATGTTATATATTTGAAAGTGATTGCTAGTATACCTTGTAACTAGGTTTCTTTCTTGTTGTTTTTTTCTGTGTAAACACGGAGTATGTAATGTTAAGACACTTAGACAAGATGCCGAATTTCGACTTGACCGATAGGATGTAATTACTTCTAGGGTATAGAGCAAACATAAGATTGGTTACCACTTAATGAGCAATCAATGAGGCATCTATGAAGTTCTATATGGTCGTCAATATTTCCCTATTTCAGGATTGTTAGTGAAGTATATTACCTTCAGATTTCTATATATTCAATCTTATTATTTAGATCTGATGAAGCCGATTTATTTCATGTTTAAAAATGTCTATTATTCTCATTAGTTGCCTGATAATTATACAACACATTAACTGAAAGTAATTGTGCGCTCATTTAGCAAACTATTTCGTTCTTTATTATGATCAAATGAATCAGTATTGAAACATACCGTTTTTACTGTTGTATTCTTATAAAGGAATCGTACTTAAGATGCCTTGGAGCTGAAATTGTTCGTACACCGGCTTCTGCAAATTTTGATCATCCTGATTCATTGTTTCGAGTGTCAGAAAAAATAAAAAATGAAATTGGTCCATCTGCGCATATCATGAATCAATATACAAATCCATATAATCCAATAGCTCATTTTGATGAAACAGCTGAAGAAATTCTTCGTGATTGTACAGAAGAAAATGGACAAATCAAATTGGATATGCTAGTAGTTGGTGTTGGAACTGGTGGTACAATAACTGGAATATCAAGGAAAATAAAAATGAAAGTACCTGATTGTTTAGTAAGTTTATTCTGAACATCAATCTGTTCTTAACAGCACACATAAAATTCACTTCGGTTTACCGATTTAGAGATTTTACAAATCAATGAAACTATAAAATGATGATACTGTCGATTATATTATATGAGTCTTAATCATTAAGAAGGCATTCACTCCTAGATTCAATATGCCCTTTCATAAAGGGCACTAAGCAGGATGGAAACAAGATCTATAAATTAGTACAGACTGCCTACATGTAAGTAATATAAAAAACGAGACGAAGAATGATATAACGTACTTTAAAATTGTGGCTACAGCACAACTCGACTAGTTAATACAGCTAGGTGGTATTGTGGTGTGAGCTACTTATATTGATATAAGTAGTATATAATGTGCGTTAAAGGAACGTAATGTTTGGCAGCAAAAGACGGCGAAGATCAAGAAAGGTAGAGCGAGAACACAGCGGAATTCGTAAGAAAATGCACGAACCATGGAATGGAAGACAATGGATTGGTGTTTGCAACAGAAACAATCCAGTTTGGTTTGATGCATGAATATTTTGCAAATTGACGATTGAATATATGGTATTCAGATTTTGTTGGGATAGACTGTAATTTTTGTGCTAGATACATCTGTTTATCCCCACCTGTGTTGTCGTGGTTACTCCCAAGCGCTCAAATAGTGTAAATACTACGATTCTACATAAGATAATCGGAGTAGCTCTGTTCTAATGCCCTGAATTGTGGAACTGAATGACGCCAGTTCAAATCCCATATACAGAATCAAGACTGAAAAGCATGTCCTACTGATTAGGGCCAATAGGAACAAAAAGCTGGTCACGACTTTATTACTGACTATCTTCAACCTTCAAACGTCTTGATAGTTAGTTGAATTTTTGATAGAATAGTTTGTCATGAGAATCTATTAATTACAGTGTATAGTTGGATCATAGTGAGTAGTAATTATAATTGAGATTCAAAGTAATTCGATGAGTGAAGTATATAGTACAATATTAATCAGAGTTTGATTATTAGTTAGCATTAGAGAAATAATTTACCACTATCAAAGTAATTCTCTTTTCATATTAGACAGTAGTTAATCAAATGTCTTACAATAGATGTAATCATATATTGCAGATGCACACTTAAAAATACACCAACAACCTTTTAATAGTTAAGTTCAAACAAGATTTACTAGAACATACCTCTGAGTGATTATTTTATTCACGCATGAATTAAAATCTGCTAACTTCAGCAAAAATACTCACTTATACAAATCATCACACTGTAAGTTTTTGACGTATCTATAATTTTCAGTTAGGTTGGTAGGGCTAAGAATAGTGTCAATACAATGCTTGTTAGATATATAGTAAGAAGTTGAAAGTTTCTTAGTTGATCAGTTGATAGAGATTAATTCAGCTTGAAGATTATAAATCGAAATTAATTAGGAAACCGTTTAAACTTGTTAGCACAAGACATGTATTTCATCTTAATTTCATTTTCTAAAACAGCATCCAGCCATAACTTTACTACGAATTAAATAAAAAGTCTTCAGATTTAATTCCGCCTATTGCTCTTCTAGATTTGCTGCCGGTCCCAAGCCCGGGTAAAGGAGGAGGGTTGGGCATGGAGTTGGCGACTCCATCCCGTAGAAAACTAACTCGCTAAAAAAACGCTTACCGGAAAAAATAGTTCAAACCATTTAAACTCTGCTCTAGGAGTTAGAAGGTCTTCATTTAGAAGAATTATGACGCTTCATAGTGAAAGCCGAGTTCCTTCGGAAGCTACAAGACTGATGCCCCTTCTAACAACCAGAGCAAAAAGTTTTATAGGTACATGGAACGTACGGACAATGTGAGAGACCGGGAAGACCAGTCAAATAGCAACTGAAATGAGGAAATACAATTTGGCAGTACTGGAAATCAGCTAAACTCATTAAACCCAAGCTGGACAACAAAGGCTAAATACGGGAGAGATGCTGCTATACTCCGGTCATGAAGAGGAAAATGCTCCACACACTCAGGGAGTTGCTCTAATGCTGACTAGTAATCCCACACCAGTGATTTTGGTTTCTTTAACATTTCAAGTTATTCACTTGGTTCATTTGTTTTCATTGAACTGTTGAGCTTTCTTATGATGCCTTTTTTGAAAGTCTAACTTTATCACATATTATAGATTGTTGGAGTGGATCCAATTGGTTCAATTTTAGCCAATCCAGAGTGTCAAGAAACAACTCCATACGACGTTGAAGGTATTGGATATGATTTTTTCCCTACTGTCTTGGATACTAATGGAATTGATAAATGGTGTAAAACAGGTGATCATGAATCTTTTGAAATGGCTAGGCGACTTATACATGAAGAAGGTTTACCATGTGGTATGTTAGACGTTTGTATTTATGAATTTATTATGTTTTTTTTCGGTCTTGGTGTATTTGAAACACTTTTCTATTCTTCTTTTCTCGCGGTAACACTCTAAGTAATACATTTCAATTTACATCAACAACTGAGGATTATAATAAACCAGAACGAAAGGTATGTATCAAGACAACAGTCAGAATAAATGTAATGAAATGAAAATTAAAGTTTTCATGCAAGACATTCAAGATTGCACGAGGTTAACTGATAGAATAATGTCACTATCTATTGAAATTATCCATGAGTGCTAAAATGAACAAATCAGCTTTCCTGAATCATTTTCTTACCAAATATATGAAGCTGATTTGTTAGAAGTCGGTTTCTAAACCAACTCTAAATCTAAAATATAGGTAAAATATGAAACTTTTTTGTTAATAAGATAGTCTGAAAATAAATAGAAGAGTCTTTCGTCTTGGAAGTATGCAAAAGTTATGTCTTTTGATTAGGTCAATAGGCGTAAGAAATGATAACCTGAGAGTCGCTGGAATGAATCACACTGCAATAGATCGTTTTTATAATCGGTTATCATTTATTCACTGAATAACATTTTACACTCAGACCTTTTTGTTTCGAAAATCTGATTAACAAGTATACGTAGTTTTTTTGTATTTAATGTCTTAATTGAATAATTCTAGTTGTCTGTTACAACAAAAATATGTTTTGTATATCACTACTCAGGGTTTCAATTTTGACAGAGTTCATTTATTCAAGTTGATACATCGTATACAGTACCTCTAGATTCGATGAAATCAATGATTTCATTGTTTTCGTACGCCCCCAAATGCCCTGGTATGGCCGAGAGTGGGGAGAGTCCGCTCTCCCTCTCGAAATGTTCTCACATGGCCACGAGTATATAACCTTTGCCAGGGAAGTCCTACTCACTGCCTTCTCGCAATGGGGTGTTATTTACGAAAATGAGAGGACGAGAGGCGAATGTCCCGGTTAATGGACATGGAGAGTCCACCTAGGGAAGCTGGAAAACCCTGATTCCAAACCGATGGTGCACATGGGCTCCACTATCCTGGAGCAACAAATGGCGTATGAATCAATTGTTGGTCGCTGGCTTCCATGGGACTACATCTCCTTACGATGCTCCACTGCCTTGTGGATCAGACCTTTAGGTCGAAGGTTTGGAAACCCGAGCAGTATCACAGCCCTCACACATATCGAATGAGATTTTTGTGGCGTATATGTTTTTGGTGCCTCCTTGTTTCAATATCTATTTGTTAAGATAAATAAATAAATAAATTGTTTTCGTGCTAACACTCTCGTTAGTAAACAAAAAATCAGTGAAATTCCAGGTTTATCATTTCAGCATCCTTATTTAAATTTTGATAAAGTTATGTTCTATGACTTGTGTAGTTCATCAATGAAGTTTCCATTAACCTTCTAGACAATATAATCAGTATAAACTTCAGACAAAAGTGAACTATAACAATTTCTTCACTACTGACAAACAGCTTGTTTTGTGAACATTAAATTGAATGATAATATATTTGAATTTACAGTTTAGTGATGAAACTCATTTTTAAATAAATGATTACATTGTGAAATAATAACTCATTGAAGTCAATAGTGGATGGTGGAGCAATTCGTGAATTGGTTAAAGTCAGATACTAACACCGCTGAATGCCGGCTTAGTGATCAATAGGTTAAGAGTTCGTGCACAAGTCCGATAAGTCTTGGATTCAAATCTTGCGGAATGGGACCACGGATGCGCACTAAGATGAAACAGCCGGCTCTAGCTTTAAAATTGACTCATGAATTCAACTAATAAATCATTATAATATTTACAAAATCTCTCTCTCATTAAAATAATTAGACATAAATATTTATGACATGATTACAAAATTATAAATATCTACATTCATATATATCAAGTTTGGTTATTTATATCTCATGGTTATTTAATATAAACACTTTGATTTATTCTAATTTATAGAACTAACATTTAAGTTCACATAATATAACAAATAACAAACCATATATATATATATGTTTTGCAGCTAATTATTCTAAGACCGGAAAGGGTAATATTTTTATGTTGTTGAATAAATAAGTTGGTAGTTGTGTTGATTAGTTGTGATAAATGAATCAAATAAATTATACAAATAACAACAAGTCATAACGGTTGATTAATATAAATGATGATGATAATACTAATTTGACGAATATTAGTCGAAAACTATGACTATTATTATTGTTATTATTAAAAGTTGTTGACAAAGACTATGGTAACTAAATACTTCAAGATAGTTGATTTTTACATGCACAAGATTTATTTTATTTTATTTCAACACATAGATATTTGTACGAAGAGGCACTAAATACATATGCGCCACAAGAAACTCATTCGATATGTGTGAGGGCTGTGATACTGCCCCGGTGCCCAAACCGAAGTAGGTGATTTTCTTAGGGGGCCACTCCCCTACCTTCAACTTGAAGGTCTGATCCACAAGGCAGTGGAGCATCATAAGGAGATGCAGCCCCACGGAAGCCAGTGACTAATGGTTGGTTCATACACCATTTGTTCCCGCATGATACTGGAGTCCATGTGCACCATTGATTTGGAATCCGGTTAAAGCGCCGGACATTCAGTTTTCGTCCTCTCATTTTCGTAAACAACACCCCTGCAACGAGAAGGCTGTGAGTAGAACTTCCCTGGGAGAGGCTATGTACGCGTGGCCATGTGAGAGCATTTCGAGAGGGAGACCGGACTCTCCCCACTCTCGGCCGCACCAGGGCATTTGGAGGCATAAGATTGCTTTCTGAGTACTGTCGCTGGCAAAATTACTTTTCAAAGATATTTAACCCATTGAACATCTTACCAATAACTGTTTTATGGAAAAAAATGAAGCTAACATTTAACCAATTAAGCTTTTAATTCTGGGAGATCCACAAATTATTTTCACTTCCACAGTTGTATTTCAATGTCATACATGAATAGTTCAACCACCAATCACAACTATCTACATTATAATTATAAGTTCGGAATATTTCTTTGATAAGTCTAAATAATGTTAATGTAATCACTAAATACAGTTCTGATTTACATTTTTTATCTGATCCAATTCTGTCACAGAAAACTTTCTTAAGCCAAACTATTTAGTTAACTAATTCATAAGGCTCTTACAAGCAATTTAAATAAACCTGAGCGAAGATAGCCAGTGTAGCAGTAGCATCTTCAGCATTGAACCTCAACTTACACAGGGGAAAAAACAAAATTCTGAAATACAACACAACGAGCACCAACCCAATTACACTAGATGGAGAAACACTGGAAGATGTGGAAACTTTCACGTACCTGACTGGTCAGCAACATTGATGAATATGCAGAATCCTATGCAGATGTGAGGGCAAGAATTGGCAAAGCAAGAATAGCATTCCTACATTTGAAGACCATATGGAACTGAAATCAACTGTTTCCAAGCGAACATCGAAATCAGGATCTTCAATAAGTACGTCAAGACAGTTATTTCTACTGTATGGAGCTGAAACTTGGAGAACAACCACAACCATCATCAGAAAAGTATAAGTATTTCTAAACAGATTTCTACGTATGATAATGAATATCCGTTGTCCGGATACTATCAACAACAGCCTACTATGGGAAGGAATAAACCAACTTCCATCAGAATGTGAGATTAGGCGGTTGAGAGTTTGATATGACATACATTACGGAAATCATCAAACTGCATCACGATGTAATACATAACTTGGATTCTTGGAGGTAAAAGGAAAAGCGAAAGACCACAAAATACATTATGTAGAGCATTGAAGGCCGATATCAAAAGAACAGATAGCACTTGGAAAAGACTGGAAAGGAGAGCGGAGGATAGAGTTAGCTGGAGAATCTTTGTTGGAGGTCTATTCACATTCACGAGGGATAACACGCGTGAGCTTATTTAATCCAAAGAAATTAATGGATGGTATGAAGGTCATATTGTAAAAGCTAAATAAATATTTCAACTAACTTTAATAAGGTGGCTGGCTATTTGGTTTGTACAGTAAATATTATATAGAAAACTTTCCTTGGTTATTTTACAAATTTTATCAAACTGTTTGATAACCATGGTTAATAACTCAGTTAGATCTTCATATTCACTACTTCCACTGTTTTCCTTGTTTACAACTGAATTTTCACTTTTTATTGTTGGATGGTTCAGACAGTTTTTAAGTGTGCCAATCCGTATTTACTCCACTGATATATACCAACTTAACTTCTAGAAAGGAAGCAATAATAAGTTGTAGATTCATCAAATTAAAAAAATATCGCACTGTTTAAACTAGAATGAATCGAAATTCATTCTGTTGCGCAACCCAGTGGCTGTTTGAACCAATTAGTTGAGCAGGTGACGCATTTAGTGTTTGATGCGAAAACTAATGAGGTTGAGTCCCAATGTGACCATCAACATTGGGGTACAGGTACATCCAGCTGACGAGTCCGAAACAAGAAAAAATCCAGTAACATACTAACTTGCTATTCATTATATATTTGTAAAATATCCGAGATCTTTCATCGATAAATTTATTAGTTTAATTTGACCAAATGTAGTCGCTGTTTCCTACTAGTTGGCATTGTTTAGCCAGAAATATCTATAATCAGATAACTGACTCTCTCTATGTGTACTTCCAACCTTCATCGCTCACCTTTACAGTTTGGGAGGTTACCGCTGATCTATCTGAATGAAAAACTGGTTTAAGTCGACGGTTTCCTACCAACTACTTCTAACTACCTAGCACCAAAATACATAGTTCAGGTTAATGTCTAGTTATCTGTTAACCATCTTGCAAATCGATCAGTAGAATCCAACCTGTACTATATATTAGATAAACATGATATCGGTTATTACTTAGTCATAAGCCAGGATGGACTTATTATTATGAAATGTTTTCTCCAATTTCTTTCTGTCATGAATTTTTTTTCACAAAGGGGGCAGTTCTGGTGCTGCTGTAGCTGGTGCTATCAGAACTATCAAAGAATTGGGTTTAGGAAAAAACAGTCGAATCGTGGTTATTCTACCCGATAATGTACGCAATTACATGTAAGATAAGCTTTAAAGCTTATTTCATTTCATTTGTTCTCTTCTATTCATCTTCATTCTTTACTGAATGTTTATTTTCCCCTTATGATATATAAGCATAATATGGCTTAAAGGTTTGAATTTTATTTAAAAGCAGCTCATGCTTGATATACTCTCTAGGTAAATATTTATACAGGTTAAAATTTCATATGTTGCATTCGGGCATCAATAATATCTCTGGTTGGGATTATAATGGAAGTCCACTAACATAAGATGTATTTCCATGGTAATTTGTAGATATATTTTCCATTGGACATCCTGTCTTCTGGCGGATTCTGAGACTGTCAACATATTTTCTTTGTGTGTTTGATCTAAGAAAAACGATTTTGGAAAAAAAGAAACGGTTCATTGATGCTATTGTTCGAAAATTATTAACATTATACTGCCTTGGTGTAATAAGGATATAATACTTGAAATACATAATTTGTATTTTATTTTTGTTAGTTTTATGAGCGGACGTGTAAATTAAAGACAGTGAAGCTTCATGTTTATAATTTACTTAAGCTATACATTCGTATATATAGTTACATGGGAAATATATGTCTATAGGAGGATAGAAAAGATTGTATTATAAATTGATTGGAGACTAAATGTCAAATGAGGTTACGTACTAATCAAGGGGTAAGGAAGAAAATAATTTATGGGTCAGATATGAAGAAAAATGTCAAACATAAAGGTCATAATAATAAACTGAAATAATCAAGCAAACTTATATGAGGTAATAATAATTTAAAGAAAACTCAATAATAATCAAATAAAAGTGAAGAAGAAAGGAAATAAAACCCCGAAACATAGCCATTAGGGGAATTAGATTCAAGGAAGGATGAGAGGTTGGACGAATCGTTTCTACACGCAAAGTTCAGGCTTGAGTTCGTGAATTGTCAACGCCTCAGCAGTGCATGAAATATATTGATTCGACACCCATTCGATCCAATTCCTTTGACTCTGTAGATTACTTTAAAAGAAGAATCCTTAAAGCGATGTGTCCATAGTTGATTATATGCTCCTGTATAGAACTAGTAATTGTTTTACATTCTCCTTTTAAAAGCCAAGTCGGTTAGTGTTCTGAGTTGTGTTTGGAAAGTAATCGCTTTGTGTGGCCAATTTAACGTGCCCGAGATGAGCATGTAAATTTACGGATACACATTGACATGGCCCAAAGTGGGAGTTTATCATCAACACATCCTGAATGGCCGACTTGAGAAAACAATTCGGAGCTTAGCTGCCTAGAACGTTTTATTCAATGATTTTGAAATCCGTTTAAGATTTCCGCAGCCATGTCTCCTTTAAATTCCATATTCATAAACAAGGTTTTCTTTTCTACTGTCGATGTTTTTTCATGATGAAGTTTAGGTGTTAAGTTGCTATCGACGAATCTAGGTGAATAACCATTTCTAATGAGAGTCTGTCGAAATTGAAATACCCACTTACTTACTTATGCTTGTTACTCCCAATGGAGTATACGCCACCGACCAGCATTCTCCAACCCACTCTGTCCCACTATTCCTTCCTTTCCAGTTCTATCAATTTTTTTTTCATTTTTCTCATGTCCGTCTCTATTTCCTGGCGTAATGTGTTCCTTGGTCCTCCACTTTTCTTTTGGCCTTGAGGATTCCATGTGAGGGTTTGCCTTGTGACACAGTTGGGTGCTTTCCTCAATGTGTGTCCTCTCCACTTCCAGCACTTCTTCCTGATTTCTTCCTCCGCTGAGATCTGGTTTGTTTTCTCACATAGTAGGTTGTTGCTAGTAGTGTCCGGCCAACGGATCTGAAGTATTTTGCGTAGACAACTGTTAATAAACACCTGTATCTTCTGAATGATGGCTTTCGTAGTTCTCCAAGTTTCCGCCCCATACAGTAGAACCGTCTTGACATTTGTATTGAAAATCTCGACCCTGGTGTTGGTTGACAACTGTTTTGAGTTCTAGATGTTCTTCAGTTATAAATATGCTACTCTTGCTTTGCCGATTCGCTCCTTCACATTTGCATCAGATCTACCGTGTTCATCAATGATTCTGTCGTTCTAGTTTACGGTAATTTCCAGACAGTTTCTTTGTTGTATCATACAGTTGTCTCATGTTTCCTTCTCTTGCAGCCTTTTCTGCCGTCATTGCTAAATCTTCCACATACTTACGTTTGTCGGTTCTGATGCTCCTCTTCACTAGCTTGTTTAATTCTGTGTATTCACCTTGTGCCTTGGCTTTCTCTGCTCTTGTTCGGCTGGTATTGATTACTGCTTTCTTGTTCATCCTTTCTCGAATCTTATCTAATGTATCAACAGTGACGGTGGCATGTTGAAGTGATTGCTTCTTTGATCCCCTTCCAGCTGCTCTCCACAGTAGTTCCTTCTCCATTGAGTAGATCATGAAAGGCCTGGAACTTATTGCTGAGGACTACCTTGAATTTGTTGAGTTTGTCAGTATCCTGAAGAAAGGCCGTATTGAACTTTTGTGATATTGTCCGCCCTATTTCCAGTGCTTCTTGAGTTTCAATTTCATCTTGGCGACCAGCAAGTGATGATCTGATGCTATATCAGCTCCTCTCTTGGTTCTCACGTCCACTATAGTCTTCCTGAACGTTTTGTTGATGCAGATATGGTCGATTTGGTTTTGTGTGGTGTGATCCGGTGAAGTCCATGTTGTTTTGTGAATGCGTTTATGTGGGAATATGGTGCCGCCTATGACCAGTTTATTGAAGGCACATGGTTTGCAAATCTCTCACCATTTTCGTTCCTTTCTCCCAGTCCATGTCGTTCCATGATGTCTTCATATCCGGTGTTGTCCATTCCAACCTTGGCATTTAAATCTCCCATCAGAATGGTCAGGTCCTTTGTTGGGTTCTTCTCGACGATTGAATGCAGCCTATTGTAGAATTGATCTTTAGCGTCTTCATTGTAATCGTTCGTAGGCGCATAGCATTAGATGACGTTCATTGTAATGCCCTCCTTTTTTGTTTTGAACGAGGCTTTGATGATCCTTGGTCCATGAGATTCCCATCCTATAAGTGCATTTTGTGCTTGTTTTGATATCATCAATGTAACTCCTTGTGTATATGGGGCATGTTTGGAGTATAACAGAAGCTTTTCTGAAGCTAGTCGTTGTTGTCTAACTTACATTAAATGTGTTTCACTGATACTAAGCAATTTGAAAGACTCTCCTGGTGTCCCACATCGCACGAGTATTCCATGTACCTAAATAAATGGTTGCTCTGGTTGTCAGAAGGGACATCGACCTCGTGACTTCCGAAGGAAATTGGCTTTCATCATGAGGCGTCATAGTCCTTCTAAATGAAGACCTTCTGACTCCCAGAGCAGAGTTTAGAAGGTTTTAATAATTTTTTCTGGTTAGCGTTTTCTAGCGAGTCAGTTTTCTACGGGATGAGGTCGCTAACATCATGCCCAACCGTTCTCTTTTTTCTGGGCTTCGGACCGGCAGTGGCCCCCGGAGGGTCTCCAGGCGGAACTTGAAATAGTTTCTCATCAATCGTGTTAGTGGAACATATTATCTTGATCGTTGAGGATAAAATGTGAATCAAGTTCCTCTTTCTGCTCAATGAGATCCAGCCATGGAAATTTGTGTATTACCCATTCTTGTTTGTTTACTATTTTAAAAAAAGTCCTGTTTTTGTTCTAATTTATTTTTTTGTATAGGTCTAAATTCTTATCAAATGATTGGATGTTTAGTCGAGGATACATGAACTTTCCTCTTGGTGATGCATTTCGAAATAGGTAAGCATATAGTTATGAGGATAAGTGTAGCCAAATGATAAATTATATATTGAGTGTATCATAAAAATTCTGCAATAATGTAAAATACTTTAACATGTATAAAGAAGTTACATGTTGTAGTTTTGTTTAACTACAGTCTGAAATTTCATTCTACTACGGTAGTTCAATTTAGTATTTTTTTGTACACGGACTTTAAAAGAGAGTATTGAATACATTTGGTTAATTTTGGACTTATTAACCAATCGAAATACGATTTATCTAATCTCAGTACTGTGCTAAACCAATGACATTCGACCAGTATGAGTAGCCTAGCGTCCTTATTGGTCCTTTGCTCACCTAGCCCGTTCAGTTGAGTACAGAACACCAATAACAGCTTCCACCATGAGCATTATTTATTTCAAACATACTTGGTTTATATCCCACTCAAACAGACCATATTATATCACAAAATGGAAAATAACATTTACAAACGATCAAGCCAAAAAGTGACTGTGATTGTGGGAGACCGTAATCAATAGAATGAAGATAACTTAAAAACAGTAAACCGTATAATAATATTCTATAGGTCAAAATGAAGCTTGTAGTAAGAGGAATATAGATATACACAATCTAGTTACTGAATATATATATTATCAGTCCATTTATAGTTATCGGAAGTTACTCGTAATTTAATCTTCACTAGGATATAATTGAACCTCTTTTCTTGTTCAGCTGAATGAGCTTGTATCCGATTTTCAGTAAGTAATGTTTGGCAAAGTTCTCAAAATTAAAACACTACTTGTATGAAATCTACCAGTTTGTTAGCGGAATATGGATTGGATTAAAGAACGTTCCGTGCACGATTGTGTTTTTGCACGCTGATTGGCTATTTCTCATCCAGTCAACGTTAGCGGATGCTTGGAGAAGACTAAAATCTTATGTGAAAACTATAAATATACTAACATTATTCTTATTGTGCTTCTTAATTCCATCTACCCTTGTTATTTGGAATATAATTTCGTTCATGTTTAAGCGTGTCCTGATTTAGGGACTTGTTGAGTGAAATACTGTCCAAGACTACTAAGTAATAGGAATAGCTGGGTCGTAATAAGAGAAATTATAACACTGTTTACATCATGTTTTGTAATGAGTACACATAATGTGATTGTATGCACAAGGATTTTTTTCTTTAAAATATTCTTGATTTGATCAATTTGACTGTTTACATTGTATCCTGTTATTATATATCTTTCTGTTAAGTTGGATTAATGATACATTAGATGAATTAATTGCTGGTCTTCCAAAAACAGTTAGAATTACTAGTGAATATACAGTAAAAGATGCTTCGAACTTAATTAAAACGGAAAATGTAAGGGGATTGTTGGTGGTAGAAAATAATGGAACAAAGTAAGCACTTTATTTCTAGTTCTCTATTTCAAAACAATTATCATTAAAATGATTCATTCATCCTGTTCATTTCTTTATTTAAAACAAGTTCTAAGTATGAGAACAAATCTATTTGTAATATTTATTAGTTTGTACTGGTCAGTATATCATGTTTAATCAACTTGAATTGAATGTGAAAATTTTCTACATCTATCTGATACTATTGAGGATTTTCAGAAATAGGATTTCCTCTCACCTATACAATGATTGAGTATTGGATTATGAAGTCTAGATTGCTAGCATTCAGAATATTAAGCGGGATGAGTGAAAGAATAGAAACAAAAGGGTACCATAGAGTAGCTACTATATCTTTAATCTACAGATTAGTTATTTTCATAACCACTTTTAACACAGTATTTAACTTTCCTTCATGAGATGTAAAAGATTAATCGTATGTAGTTGTAAGAGTGGTCGACTAATAGGGGTAAGGAACTGTATGAAAATTAGAAATCTATCAATGTTTACTGAACCTTTATCAACTAAGGTGGTTAAGAAGTATATTTCTCATGTCTAACATCTGCCTACTATTAATGTTTGATGGTAGTTAATATTAGTATAAGCTGTGGAAAAGCTGTGGCTGCCAGACCAAAGCATGTTGCGAGTCATTGAAGTCACTAATCGCTTGTCTTAACCATATCTTTACGTTCTTTCCACCTGGTTACGGTTCGTGAAATATTCATCATTTATGTTTGGAAATGTCGAATAACGTAATGTATAATCAGTCCCAGTGTAGTGAACAAGAACACAAGTGGGGGCAATCGAATGTATTTATGCAAAAAGTTACAGAACCCCTAAGTAAAATCTGAGAACCATACAGGAAATACTTCATTTACAAAATATCAATCAATCGTCTCAGCCTTCATTGTTCCTTTGTTTCCACACTAATCACTCTCTGTTCATGTTATTTGCTCTTCGATCTTTTTAACCTCCTACTGGCGTAGATTTCACTTTTGATTAGTGATACATACTACTTATATCTGTCGGTATCAGTAACAAATACCACATCATTATCATATTATTTAAAGATAAAATTATTAAGGAAATCAACTGAAATAATATTCTTTTATTGAATTTCATGTCTTTAAAATTTTAACATGCATAGTAAAACACGCGTTCTAATTCGGTTACTGTCAATGACTAGATTATACTCTAGTGGTTATCACTTTGTTTTGTCGGCATTTTTGAACCATCTTATGTTAATGGAATAGATTAACATCAATCTTATTTACTCTAAAGCTGATAGAGAGAAATTCCAGTTTCTGAGGGAAATTAAGGCTTATTGACACGAATAATGCTTTAATTTTAAGAGTATTGAAAATATGAAGCTTTTGTGAAAACTGTACAGTTGATTACTTCCAACTTTCAATCTTTAAAATAAATTGATTTTCGTCTTCAAATTGTTGAACTCGAAGTTATAATCACTTTTGTTTAGAAAATAAAAATTCATAATCTATATGAAAATTTGATCAGTTTACTTGTTTTAATAATGTATTATCCGTTTATAAAAAACTGATTATATGATGGTAACTTATCTACTTAAGTAAACACCATTTAAGTTTTGTTAACTGAGGTATTTTTAGTTGTGGAGCTGTGGAGATTATTGAATTTCATTGAAATCATGAACTGATCAAAGTTGGACCACAATCAAGAACCTGAAAGGACTATATGGCTGTTTTGTTCTAGTACGAGCCTCTTTAGCCTTGAGAAGTAGTGACTAGTGGAGTTAATCTGTTTCGGTTGTGAGGCAGTTACATACCGAAGACAATGCAAGATGATTGCGCAATGTCATTAGCTGGAATATTGCTTTCACGCAGTTTGACTTTCGCATCACAAAAATAGACTGTTCATGTGTAATTTATTGTTAACCACGTTATAAACACGTAGATTGTAACTCGAATGTCATGTACTCGAGAAATGATAGCTGATTCTCTGTTTTTTGTCTACAGAATTCGCGTTCTTGGTGTATTTGATTCAAATGTTCTAAGACTATTATTCAATGGATCTGTTAAACCGACTGATCTTGTTGTCAAAGCGATGAATAAAAATTATCGACAAGTAAGTTACTAAAGTATATTTTATATCATCAAGCTTTCAATCTATATTCACTTAATCAGTATCACATGTGTTTCCGCACATGTTGAGTTTCTCTGACGAATTTACGTGAAATGATATTATATTTAGTGCATAAATCACAAAACATCCCATAGAATAACTCACGTGAACAACTATTTACAGATAGAATTACGATTGAGGTTCAGAAAAATCAATACATAGGATAAAGAATGACTTGAAACGTGAACACCGTACAGCTATAGCTTAAAAGTAGACGCAACACGCTGCAGTTAAGACGCTAATATGATGTTGTTGACTGACTTACAGATCGGGTTCATATGAATACTTAACATATGCTTATCAAAATTTTGCTTTTTAAGGATGAATGTACAATAAAGAACTGATCTTAGCGAGATCACCATTGAAGACTTAGAAACACAGGATACACGTATCGTTCTAGTATGGAACTCCTCAACAATGCTCATTCACGACCCCGCAGCCAGGAATCAAAACCAAGATCTTTTATTTCACATGTGAACGCTTAACATCTAGACCACTGAGCCGGCATCCAACGGTTTTAATGTCTTGTTTTAATCGATTTAAGACCTTTAGCAACTCTCATCCATTGCTTGGATTGGATAACCGTCTTTCATCTGGCATGGATTCAACTCAATAGGTTACGGTATCTCACTAGAACTCCGGTTGCATCTTAATACTGCTCACTAATGCAACAGTCTCATACTGAGATGAAACTGCCGCTCAGTGCTTTCAGGTTTTTAGTGATTGTCTAATTAACCTCAGTACATAATTTAAACTATGAAAATTTTACAGTCTTCACAAATTCCCTATACTGATAATCACCAACGGGGTTGGATTTAATTACCTTTTCAAGAAACCAACAATTTTGTCTTATCATTTCCTCCTTTACAAAAAGATCTCAAAACTATATTTCTGGGTCAACACTGCTAATTTACTTATTTCTAACAAAACATTGTTATCTGACGAACCTACTTATTTGTTTGGAATTATTAATTCAGGTTGAGGAAGTACATGGGCTTGGTCGTGTTTCTCGCGAACTCACCGTTGAATCATATGTTGTTCTGTGGAATAAAGAAAGTAAGGTGAAACCCTTCCACTGATTATATATAATATTGTTTTCAGTGTATGATTTTATTGGTGTCTGTTAATCACTTCTCAGTCTTTTCCGTTTCGTTTACCTCCAGCTAATAAATCAAGAATTTTTGACAACGCTCCTATCAAAGTATTTGATTCTTGATAAATTTTGCACATATTTTGTTTTTACTCACAAATGTGAAGAAAGTTCAGTGCTCTTCACACATAAATCGGAATACATTGAATTAAAACTCAACAATTTCCGTAAACATATACTGATAGTTATCATGTGCTTACTAGTGACCAGCTTCAAGAGGTGATTCTCAAAGTACTAGTGAGAAGCTGTGACCAGTGGAGTTTAAACGTGTTGGGTATGAGACTGTTACCCACTTCAGACGATGGAGGATGATCGCACAATATTGCATATTGGTCAAAGCCAGACATTAACAGCGTCGGATACTGTCTCAGTGGTCTTAAAGCTAAGCGTTTGCACGCAAAACCGAAGATCCTGGGTTTGAGTCCCGCGTGCGGAGGTCGTGGATATGCACTGCTGAGGAGTCACATGCTAGGAAGAAATAGCTGCCTAATGCTTGCAGGTTTTCAATGGTGGTCTGACACTAATCGGTTCATAATCTCAATTTAAACTCAAAAATCTCCACAGTTTTATAATGATATTTAAAAATGTCAAATCATAATTTTCCAAAAGCGCCATACTGACTCATCAGCTAAATACGATAAGAAACGCCTCTCCAACCGACTTCAATGTAAAGCATACGAGTCAGTGTTTAAAATTCATCAGAACTAATGTAACGTGTATATCACTGAGTCATCTACAAAGTGTTGCATAATACACGGTTGATTTAACTACCTAATGTTTCATTTATTAGACACCTGGCTGTAATTAATTAAGTTTCATGTTTGATTAAATGAGTTACATCTCAGTAAACTCAATGGTACTCTTTAGTTGTAGTATAATCAACAACTTTAGATTCGCTGCATGAAAAATTTATTTCTGCTCTATAATAATACCTACAAAGTTCTTACTTCATAACATCGTATCTGATACGGTCTCATTATTAGTGGATTAGCAATTTGCAAACACTCTTGTTATTGACTGCTTCAAATCCACATGTTTCATAAACAACTATCTAATGGTTTATGTTTTTTTCTATTGAAACCTAGGCCCTTATTTAGTATGTCGTGAAGATTTTCTACATTGGTCCTTATTTAAACAGTAGCGAGTTTGTTCATGAAGAAAAAGCACAAGTAAACAATACAAAATCAAGCTGTTTATCTTCGAATTCATTTTTACCCAGCTTTTGTTTTTAGAAATAAATAGCTTAGAGATAAAAAGATATGTTCTACTGTGAGAACAATAAATCAACTGTTGTAGTTAAACAGCGTTTGTTTATTTGAGGTTAGATCAATGTTTAATTATTGAAGAAGCAGGGAATGTACACGCATATATACAAATGGTTTTCTATTTTAACCGCTTGTTATAGGTTACATTGTAATATGAACAAGTAACTATTCGAAAGTGATTGTTACATCTTGTTGTTTGGTATTTAAAAACATATTAAAATGATGAATTTGATTTAAAAAAGTTTGATTTATTTCGGAAATGAAAATTGTTCAAATCAATTTGATCTTCTCATTACAAAATTGTAGTTTATAAAAGGTACCAAATGTTCTAATATTGAGTATATCATTAATCAAAACAGATTAATAGTTGTTACGATTAATATGAAAAGTGTGGTATATTAAGAAATCATCTTTCATTTTGTTGTAACGGGTGTGACTGCAGGTTATTGATACGCAGCGTTATATCGACCGATCGGTTACAGTGACACGGAAATACGTACGAACGACCTAGTGCCCTGATTGGCCCTGCTTCCCTGTCTATCCCAGCCAGTTGAGTCCAGAACGAAAGTCACAGCCTCTGAGATATGAATCATTATATTTCAAACACACTCTGTTTATATACTAACCAAGCAGCCCACATCATACCATAAAAATAGGAAACAACATTTACACAATATTAAACAAGTGAAGTAAATATCGACCAATTGGAAATATACATTTAACGTCCAAGGACACCATTCGACTTGACACGATAATTATTGGCATATTCCTCTGCATACCTAACACATTTATTCCATGTAATTCTATCGTCATCATCATTTTGTTCTGAGACTTGTTTATAAATCCATTTGTAAAGGAAAAACATCTACCCTGTTGATAATCACTAATATTTATTTCTTGACAGTAAATTGGCAATAATGGGACGTATGAACAAAGAATTATAAATTGAGTGTGCAGAAAAGGTTAAACTACTTAGAATAGTGATTGTACAACTGAGATAATGGATAGATTTTAAAACAAAAATAAACGTCTGGAAAAGTATCAGTGATGAGATTTGTATTCATTTTTATTTATTTCTACCATGGATATCTCGTTAAATATTCCATTCAATAGTGTGAATGCGAATATCTCTTTCAATATAACTAAATTTTGATGAAAAGAGTAATTGGAGACACAGAAAATCCTGAAGACAGCTTCTAACTATCGGAAAAAGTTGTCATGTTTATTAATCTAAAGTTCTACTGACTTCATGAATGCTTATATGATAATAACGGTAATAGATATATTAAGTTGAAGCATTTCAGCTGTCTTTTTTATTTGAATGCTATTCACTGTGTAATTCTGTATAAATGGTTTTCCTCTGATTTATCTTAATGCCAAAACGTGACGATTCTTCATCGTAAGCTAGGAAATGAAAGTCTAAGTTTGCAACAGTACAGGAATCTATTCAGGTTTGAACGGAGTAAAATTCATAGGTTCACAGATTTCTGGCCTGTTAATAACCACTTAAATTAGAATAAAAATACGGCTATTTACCCACTTAATGACATAAAAAGAAAAAGTTCATCAGTGAGGCTAAATACTCATGTACATGAAAGTGAGATTTAAATCTATGGTAAAGGATTGTAATTAAATTAATTGTGTCATGTTGAGGTGATCCAGAAAACTTCTTGCGAAAGACAAGAAAGGCTCAGGAAACACTAAGGAGTATTTTGTCCAATCAGCGTTCACCAGAAGTTTAGCCAGAAACATCAAGAAAGTGAAAAGTCACATGTAGAGTTTCTGATTAGCTGATTACTATGTTGCTACTATGTTTAGTAGCATTCCAAAATCTTCGGAAAACCCAAGGACTTCTATAATACTATGAAAACCATATATTTTCTGTATTAGAACGAATCTTTGGAGTAAAGTGCTTTGCGCACATTTTGCGTCTTTTTTCTCGTGTTCAGGTCGTGGTGTAGTTCTAGTTTGGGGGTTACGAGAATAGCTTAGGAATCGAATATAGCGTTCAATCAGCAAGACTTATCATTTAAACTACAATGTATTATTAGGTCATGATCTAAAAACTAGGAAGTCTTCTACTTGTCAGCTAATTAAAGTGCTGCACCTAGAAAAACTAGGAATAATTGGGATATTAAGACCTCCCATTATTATAAGTGTTTCATAGTTTATGAGAACTGCTTGGTCCTCCCATTATCAGATTATTGTAGCAGATGTTAGCGTTAAGCTTTTTATACACCACAGTAATTGGAAATTTGATGGAGGACCTTACAGATACATTGAAAGAAGAAAATTTTTTAGTCTATTACCAAGATGAAAGTCACTGTGGAAATTAGATGTACTTGAATTAATGTACTGAGCATTTTCGGAATATTGATATTTAAGGCAGGTAAAGCTTTGTGAGCGAGACTGAACGTACTATACTTGTATTAAACGCACAATGAAGTACAAAACAACCATCGCTTAGTACAAGTATTACAGTAATCCAACATATTTCACTGTTTTCCATGTTTCTGCATAACAATAACATAACCAAGTCCTAGTCAGTAAGTCTGAAAGAAACCTCTTGTTTCTGTTGTCCTCATATGATGACCAATATTTAGATTACTCATTTATTTTGCTGGGTGGACTTGATAAATTTGTATATAAGTATTTGATAATTCCAACTTAGAGATGGTTTATCCACATGACCACTCTGTTAGCTGCAAATAATTTAAGTAAACCCATGCTGTGCTTTGCAGTTAAAAAGTAACTATGGTTCGCACCATGAACAGTTGGAGTCAAGGGACTTTCACATTTCTTAACCGACTGTCTCACCTTCAGAGTTAGTTTCTTTAACTGTCTTTTGAAATTCCACTTCTGCATGTCGCAAAATATCCTAAGGGTTCGAGTTTCTTGACCAATTATACCACTTCCTGGGGAGAATGTTTCACGGAATTCGTTTTTGGGTATTCTTAACTAAGTTAATCTTTGAGTACGGTGCGTACGGAGAATTTATCATGACTCCTTCATTTCTAAGTATTCCTTTCAACATTATTCTGTTGATTGTGTCTTAAAGCTACAGAGGAGTTCTGAGTAGTCTTTCAGGTTTATGTTGGAAAAAATAACTACTACTGTCCATTCGATTTCCAGGTTTTTAGCTATATTGTGCTAGAAAGAGCTTGTAGCTAGTCGACAAATTGATGTTTGTTATGTTGAAAAGATGTTCCTAATTCTTAGAAGCTATCTTAGTAATTATATTAGAGTTAATAATCATGTCATTTGATGGACGTCTTCTGATATTCAGTCTTTCAGTAGTTTGGGTTAGGTTTTACCTCTTTCCCAGTTGTTTGATGTTTTCTCAATAACCTTTCGCGATAGTAGCGTTGTGTTTGTAGGCGTTACGCTGAAGATGAAGTTTTGTTCTCTGAGCTGGATAGTTTGGTCGTGGAGCTTTCATCGTTCTTCTGAACGACATCATCAGCACAAACTTCAAATAGAAGTGTTTCAAAGCTTGTTCTGTGCACCTCGATGTTGATTGCTTCTTATTGACTTTAAATTTGTAATTGTTTTGGTTGTGTCTCCCATTGTTTTAATTTTTGTTCTTATGTTTGTGCATGATTTTTCTGATTGGTTGATAAATTCGATTGATTTCAATGTGCTTGTTGATTGCTGATTGACCCGAGTGCCAGGCTTCTAAAAATTCTCTGATGTTTTTGGAGTTTCTTCTGTCTAAGATTTCCACATTTTTCCAATCGGATGAGTGTCCGCAGTTGTCCACGTGTGTTGATATAAGTGAGGAGATATCATGGCGTTTGACTGTTAATTGATGTTCGTGTAGGCGAAGGTGAAGGGGGCGCCCGCTTTGTCCGATGTAGTGTTTTTCGCAGTTGGCACAATTTATTTTGTAGATGATGTTTGATTTGTTTTCCTTTGTTATTTCATCTTTTGGTTTGCATAGGATTGATTGTAGTGATTTTGTTGGTTTGTGTGCTACACCTATTCCGAAGGTTTTCAGCAGTCTTGTTACGGTTTCTGATATTCCTTGTATATATGGTAGGGTGATCCTTTTGTTGATTTTTGTGCTTGACTTGAGTTCTAATGCTGCGTGCGGTTGGTACATTTTGATGAAGTTGATTGGGTAGCCGTTCTTCTGAAATACATCCTTCAGGCATTTCTCTTCATTTCTTCGTGCTGCCAGTGTGCTGCAGTGTGTTCTCGCCCTCTTAAACAAATTGTGTACGTAGTTGATTTTGTGAGCTCTGGGGTTGTTGCTATTGTAGTTGAGAATTTGATCTGTATGGGTGAGTTTCCTATATACTTGAGTTTCCAGTTTTATTGTGTCGGTTCTAGTGATCAATATATCCAAGAATGATAAGTTGTTGTTTGACTCCTGTTCCATGGTGAACTTGATGTCATCGGAGACGTTGTTGGTCAGTTTGTAAGTGTTTTCTAGTTCATTCTTTTTGACGATGACGAAGGTGTCGTCTACATAGCGAATCCAAATTTTTGGTTTTGATCACTGGTAATATAGCGGCTTCTAGTCTCTGCATCACTGCCTGTGCGATCAATCTTGATATTGCTAAAGGGCAATAAACCGCTGACTGTAACAAGGAGAATCGATGTAATCGCAATACTGCTTTACAATAAATAAGGTCCAGTTCTGGATAGTTTGTTCAGTCTTTGCTAATATTGCACAAACCAATTAAGTTAAAGATCACCGAGCCTATTGTGTAGCAGCTGTTGTGAGGTCAGAGCAATCTTCTTAAAATCAGTTGTCCCACTTACTACGCAGGTGAATGATTTATGTGGTGCATATCTATTTGGTGCATCCTTGTACCAATGTTTATGTGTTTAAATAAATAAAAATAAATGAAAAAAAGAAATATCCTACTGAAATTTATTCTCAGAATAGGTTTACTCAAGAAAAGTGCTACTTTAATGAAATCGGAATACTTCAAAGTTTAGAAAAAGCTTGAACCATTACTTCCGACTCATATAGTACGAAGAAATTGACCGTCTTTACCTGAACTGCAGACGGAATCTAGATTTTATAAACTTTTAAAAAATAAATCGTAACGGATAATATATCGGTCAACTAATTCTCAACAGCCTAGATGGATACTGTTTAATATGGTGTTTCGAAATAAAAATTGAAAGTTGTTCAACCTAAGACACATGTTGTATCGACCTCTCAAAGTCTGACTTACAACTTGCGGATGACTGTCGATAATATAATAATAATATATATATATAATTTTATTATATTATTATTGTATTATCGACAGTCATCCGCAAGTTGTAAGTCAGACTTTGAGAGGTCGATACAACATGTGTCTTACTATACACAAGAGAACACTACACAGGACGTTATTTAAATTGTCAGGAATTGGCGTGTTTGAGTTCCTTTTGGTCTGGTAACCCACGATTTTAAGTAGCTCACGTGCAATTGAGTTTGTTCACATTTAATTCGGTTAAGCCATTTTGTTAAATTATTTAACAGACAGAGTCATACGTACAATAACAATTTATCTATATCATCTTACGTGTCGTTACCAAGGTTTGACTTGATAATTACGAATAAACTGTTATAAATAAATAAATAATATATTTGTAATATCCTAATGAGTAGAAAAATTAGATTTTCTAACGTTTCGTTGGATATTACAAATATAATATTTATTTACATATCATTGTATGTATGCTTGAGCACCGCTTACCACTTACGCACATATTCACTGATTTCCCTATATACATATATATGTACCTGTTAATCCTGTTCATTGATTCGCTCATTCAACTCACGAACTCACACGCTCACTTGCTTTTCGTCATTAGCCTTTCATTCCTGTTTCGTGTGTCCGTGGTTTTGACTATCTGTACGACGTGCAATAATAAACGTGATCAACATTTCGTACTCGTCTTCTGATTTATACACCATTGAGGACATTTTCTAGTAGCAGTTATCAGGACGAACTGTTTAAGGATTATATCAAATAGCGACCGCTACAAACAACTGTTATAGTTCGAGATGTATGTTCAGATAAAGCATGTAATAAGAATATCACTGTGGTCTGTAAAGGTATATAGCAACTATACCTGAGTTCTGTTATCATAATATCAGGTACTTGAGATGAAGAGACGTATGTTCGCAGCAGTGTATTTGTGAGTGATAATCAGCGTGTCATGGCACGGTAAAAACGGTAATCTCTTTCAAATCTGTCCGCCGTTTCGTTTCAACGACCTTGAACACGCTGACTGGAAGCGGGCATTCCGTATTTCAATTGCCGTGTGTGTGTTGGGTCGTATGAGTATTAAATGTTTCCATATATAAGTAATCTTTTGATGCATAATAAACACTAAATAACTGCTAAGAGTATTAATTGAGTATTTTCTGTTTTGTAGTGCACACTTTAGCTCTGTTGTTCCTTCGAAACTTGATCTGTGGTCCTAAGTGCTGTAGTGAAAGTCAACAGCTATATATAATTTGTTGATAAGGTCCAGAAAACAACGTAAGAAAGATAAAATAACGTAAAAGATTATAGATATGCATAGTTTTTGTGAGTTAAGACGAAATGTCAACTGAAGGGTAAGTCCTAAATATTTGTTCTTCTTCCTTCAGTTAATTTTTTTCAAGGAATAACCTTTTTTTAATAACTTTTGGGTGTTGTCTCTAGTGCTTCATGCTCAAGTGAAATTTCAGTGGATATAAGCGACGCGTTCCAACGTATTATGCCGAACAAGAGATTCGGAAGCTGGATTGAATTCGATAATGCGCTAAAGGATTTCCATAAAGTACGATAGGATAAATCTATGTTTTCTCAGATTACCCATACACACTATGTTCACGCAGAAAGTAGATTGTTGAAGGATGTGAGATATAAATACTTGTTCGTAGTGTTTCGTTGCACGTTTGGTCGTAAACGTAAATCAGAAGGTCTGAATATGAATAAAAAACCGTAAGGACTCTAACTAATGTGTTACATTTATATGAGGAATTCAAAACGAAAACAGAAAATCCGGCGCCATGTTTTTTAAACAACTATTTTACAGTTAATCATATTAATTGTACCAATTATGAGAATTAATGAAAGAAATATAAACACTGACAAAAGCCAGTTACAAAACAAGTCTCTACAATTCATTCTTCTTGAGCCACCCTTCGACCGTTTCAACTATTCGCTTATTAACCCCAACTGCTTTTTATGGGGTATATATGTGCATTGGTCGCCCTTTTCATCACTTGTCTATAGCTTATTTTCTTGCGACTATATATATCGAGTCACGCTTGATCTAATTGGTTTGGTTCCCTCTTCTCCATTTCCCTTTGCTCACTCGCTTTTTGTTCTGAGTGCCTGTCCGGATCAATGGGTGTACGAAATACTCGTGTTCAAAATCCATTCTCGTATATGATTTATTTTGTTCCATCATTCTTTAAAGTGAATTATTCAGCAATTATGTAAGAGGGTAGACAGGATTTTTGATAACATCGTCATACCGTTGAATTAGAATCAGGTTACCGTTGACTAAAACTTCGATAGTATAGTGTTAGAAGAATGAAATACACTCAGTGCAACTCTGTGATCACTGCGATAGATTCTATGTTGATTGCAAACATTAAGTCGAGCATATCATTCCTCTCGGTCGGCGTTTGCACTTGTTGGACCTGCACACAAATTTTTATTATCTCAACTAACTTGTTATATTGACCTGGTACCAAAGCCGAATTTCGTGTGATGTTCGGCAGATAAAGATCACCTCCGATGGTTTTAAACGTATGCATTTGATGTTAAACAATCTAAAATATGTTTTTCAACAACTTTTCAAGGCTACTTTCAACATGGGCTGGTTTGTATATACATCATGACAGTAGATAATTTTGCAATCCACAATTTACAGTAACCTAAATAAGATCATCTAAAGCATCAAGACATTCATTCTCAAATTTACGTGCTTGAATGTTAGAACAGACATTCTATGGAGACTACCGATTCGAAAGAAAACGTAACTATTCACTTCTAAGTAGTGATTAGACATATATGATTTGCACCACATTTCCATAATAAGTACAATACTTGGATGTACAAGGAGTGAAAGGGTTTTAAGATGCCTAATTTCATCAAACAGCTGATATTTAGAGTTAAAATAAGAAACTTAGTGTACTCATGAAGAAGCAGGTTAGATAATAAATCATAAGAAGTAGTTCTGTGGATACCGATGAGACTGTTTAAGGTGATAATGATGCTTTGTAGGGAACTGTGAGGAGCCATTTTGTCATCGTTTGTAACGTATTGGCCGCTGCAGTCAGAGAATCTGGCGGAGCCTCAAAAACGTTTCTTGATTGTTCTTGACTTTAACATCCGACAGAGGAATCGTTTACATTCTGGGGACCGCACCAAGAAGGCTCTTAGTTCTGTTTGTGGACATATTTAGTTCCGATATTCAATAGTGCGATTTTAGTGGATGATTATACATGAGAGTAGCAGAGATGTATATTTCGGCAGTAGTCATTCGGTAAAGATTATTCGTCCGATCCAGCTAGAGTCAGATATTGAGCCACTAAAGCTCGTAAGAAAATGTAAAGCTGGAAACTCGGTGAAGAAATAGTCAGATGTCGTCGCACCTCAAATGCATCACAAACATTGAATTCACAACTGACTACTCCTCATCCCTGCCTGCCCCAGTACAAAGATATTGTGCAACCATATCCCTCAAGTGTATTGGCAAAACCAAGGACGAACGTCAACTGACAGCAGGCGTTGGAATTTTGAGCAACTATGTCTGTTAGATTCGTAGGGCAGTCTGTAGGCAAGTCTACGGTCAGCGTTTCATGGACGACCATTGGGGTTTCTTACAACACTCTATCGTATGTGCTACAAACTAGCCAGTCCCCGAAACTCCTCAGAATTTACAAGTGGTCTAAAATCATAGGGAGTGGTACTCTTTGAAGGCTAAGCCTCATGCGGTACCACAGGGTAGAATACCATCAAATTAGTGCCAACAGCACATGCAGTCGAATCAAATAATCGACAAATCAATGTATAAACCACCAGAACAGGACAGTCTTTAATATCAGATCAGGTTACTTGATGAATTTTTTGGCAATCAGGAAAACTCATTCGCTCATGCAACCTTTCTTTGACAAGCCAAAATGTACTTTTCCAGTTGTCGCATCTTAATCGTCCAGCCAGAATTGGAAGTGATGACTCAGAATTCCTGACGAAACAGTATTTTCAAACATTTCAACCGTCATATACAACCTATGTCGATGTGAGATTCGCTTTTAATCTGAGACTAATCTCAGAAACAAACCTAAGGTCATAACTGTCATATCACAAACTGAAGAATCTAAAAATTACTTATTGTGGTTCAGATATGGTTCCCTCTGCTATACTGAGGGAAGCAGCCTCACTCTTAAAACCACCTTTTAGTGTGATGTACTCAAATTTCCTAAGCCAAGACATGGTCTCAGAGAACATGAAGCTGACGCATATCCCACGGGTTCCCAAAGGGGACCGATGAAATCGTTCTTCAAGCTACCGACCAGAAGCACTTCTCTCACAATTCTGAGGAGTTATGAAGTCCTTGGTATAAGACGGTCTATGCATCCACCTGTTACCTACAAAATCCCTTTCACCCCAAAACACAGTTTTGTAATGGGGTTGTGTGGTGTTTGTATGAACTAATGATTCCTTTGTCGTTGATGTCTGCTTGATTTCAAATTCCGAATGCAAAAAGTTCGTTTGTGATCATCTAGTTCTGCTTGTGTAAATTGTTTGATTCCAAGGATTTGTGGTTCGTATGATAATTCAAGTAATCCTAATCATCACAGGCTGCTCTTGACTAACCAATATTCCAGCTAGGGTGATCAGATGGACAACTATTCGTGGTTGCAAGAGAAAGGAAGATGTAATATACCTAGAATTCTCGGAAACTTTCAGTAGGGCTAGTCATGTATATTTCATTAATGACGTTAGTCTGTTAAGTGTCAAAGCATCATTAACAGATTGGTTTACTACATACCACATCCAGGATGTCCAATTCGGTCCCACCAGGATCCAGTTGTAAGACTTCTCTTTATTTATATGAATGATCTTCTCCAGCATGTGTTAACTGAATTTTCGCTTTTAAATAACGATATTGAACGTTGGTGAGAAGTTTGCAACTAAGATGATAAGGTGGGACTTCATGAGGATCTGGCTGGACTTCAAAGTTAGGTGGATAACAATGGACCTAGTTTCACTCCACACTTCGAAGTCCAAAATAGATCATGTGAAACATGTTTCAGACCACGTATACAACTTGAGTAACTTCCAGAGCCGTCGTGAGTTGAAAAAGATCAAGTAGTGTTGTTACCCTATGATCGTTCGAGCATAAGCCCAGTGGCGACCCCATAGTTTCATGAATCATTGTAAACACTATTTTGCTCCCCCTGAAAGCAGATATACGACTTGTTCTCACACATATCTTGGGAGTGACATGCAGAGTTTAGAGGCTTAACAGCGAAATGAATTATAGACACACGCAATATTTATGAGTAGTTTTGCCTCAAATGCATTAATTTCAGTTTAAGTAATGTCCAAGAGTATCACTTTTTTCTAGAGACGTTTACCATCTGTACTTTTGAGTACAGTTAAGAAAAGGGCACTAGTATTTTTCTCCTCGTTGAGTATGTCATTTAGTACTACTTGTATCCAAAGGTGTCAAGGTTTTTCTGTATCAACTGTAGTTAAATTCTTTATTGTTCTTAGATGCAGTAATATACAAACCTCTGTTTTTGTGTTCACTATCTATCAGTTATGGAGCCTTTAAAGTAACTTATTTTAGGAATCAGTTGTCGCTGTAGTTCTTCCCGTGAGAATACAAAACAATTTTATGACACAAGTAAAAAATCATTTTGGCAGACTCACATGCTATTTCCCTGTCGATGATAGAATGCAGTGTGGCAACTACAACAACATGTGCATCAAACTCACACCGGCTGCAAATAAATAGTACTGTAGGCCACTATCTCTTTGACTATGCAAAGCGTGCTGTTCTACAAAGTCTCTGATGATTCTTGAGGCGAGTGAGGTTTGAACAGAGCTATAAAATTGCCTACAGATAAACAGGCAGAAGTATATGAGTATTTATAAACATTTATCTACGTAAAATACTCACCACCCGTTGGCCGGATACCATCAGTAACAGCCTACTGTGGGAAAGGACAAACTAGCTTACAGCTGAAGCGGAAATCGTGAAACGATGTTGAAAGCGGATAGAACATACATGATGGAAGTCACCAAACTGCATCACGAAGCAACCATTAACTCGGATTTCCGAAGAAAAGCAGAAAACTGAGATACCTAAGGACATTCAACGTCAAGAGACGGAAGCACATAAAAAAGAATGTTTAGCGACTGAAAAGAACTGGAGGGGATTGCCCAGGACAGGGTTGGGTGTAGAGTGATGTTGAGTGGTCTACGCCCTCCCCCGCGTGGAGTAACGGGCGTAAGGAAGTAAGTAAGTAAATGAGCGAAATTCAGCCTTAGAAGAAATAAAGAGCGTTATCATAAGCCCAGATCTGGATTTAAAAGAGACCATATAGGTGGGCCCCATTAGGGAAGCGGATAACACCGATGTAGGCATTATTACAAGGTGGAAGAAAAAAAACGCTGAGAAGAAAGAAATTACAGGTAGCACTAAGGTATGTGAATGTACAGTTTCAGTTTCGGATTCACTTATTAACTCAGAACAGACTATGGGGGGCATAGTTTGCGCGGTGTAGATGGTGTGATCATGAGACTTAATAAGGTAAACGATTGACTTACAGTTACACCCAGAAAAGGAGAAGTAAGGGAGTAGAGTGAGGCCTCTGCATTTGACGACAAATCGGATCGCAGAAAGGAGAAGATTTCGTGGATTAAAATTCCACAGCGTGTTAAAACGGGCCACGCTGGCAGGTCAATCATTTTTCATGAGTTAAAAGGATCTTCCAAAAAGAGACCAACAACTAGACTTGAACACAACCTCAGCCACATTAAGCGCTTAATCAGCAATCTACTTCCAGAGAGAGTTTCAATAGTTAACATCTGTAAGTCTTATGCTATAGGACAAAAAGTGAATTTTGAAAGTACTCAGAAAAACCACGTCTTTAGGTTGTGGTGGCTTCCAAACAAAAGGAGCTTACACAAAATATATTGGTACACTAGGTTAATGATGATATACCAAAAAACTAATAGTAAAGAAACCAATATGTCTGTCCGTTGATAAAACCAGAGGTAACAAAATACCGTTAGCAATACAAAAGTCATATTAAGAAACAGACACTAACAGTTACTATAGAATGAATGTTACTTGTAAACTTCCTCGTGAGAACAACGACCACAAACTGAGTTCACTTGATTGACAGGTGTTCCTCTGCAAGTGACTGCACCAATGACGCAATGATGAAGACGGAGTCCAATAGTATTATACAATAGTAATCCGCGCCAAAAGTTCAACGTTGCGTCGGAAGGCCTATAATGATGTTATAAATACTACTATAGTCTTCAATCAAACGGTGGCCAATAAAACAGAAGAACAAACGGCGTAGATAGTGCCCTATATTTTAAACAACGCGGTAGTAGAATCGTATATCATTCATCGAAACAATTATCATCGTCTTTTTTAACAAGTGATACAGCAAAACAACAGATATTGAGTAAAAATGTGGTTACAAATAAAGTTTGACAAATTAGGGAAAAAATGTGGTTTTTATTTTTGTTGTTACAAAAATCACTGAATAAATGTCACCATATAACTTCCCTCCCTAGGGCATGCGTCGGTGGAAGTATGCCCGACGTGAAACTCTAAATTCTTTGGAGGGAAGAGAAAATTACACAACGAAAAGGGTGGACAAATGTTATTTTAAAAAATTATACGTGTATACATATTTAAGAACAAAATGTTTCTCTTGTAGTAAAGAGATTTTGATGTATATAAAAAGTTTAACAACAATAACGGAGTGTATAATAATAATATCATTAGTAATAACAGTAATTAAATTGAGAGTTCACCGAAAAGTGTAAATACATGTATAAATTGTGTAAACAATTATTGATAAACTGAACGAGTCCAACGAAATTGAATATATTTGCACAATTAGTAATAAACATCATATGAAACACATACACATGTAGAGAAAAACATAATGAACTTATTAATGTTAGTAGTACACAAGAAAAAGTTTTTTTTAGAAAAAAATGCATAAAAAATGTTATTAGTAACTCTGCTAATATGGGTATTCAATCAAATTACAGGTAATGACAGAATAAAGATTAATTCAACATAACGTTGAGGAAAATGTACATGTCTTCCTGAAGGAGTTGTTTTCATAGAAGGTAAAGTGTCGGAACTAGGATTTAAATTTGTGGGAACTGTAACCTTAGAACCGTTTGTTTTACGAAATATTGACTTCGTAGAAGTTGGTGAAGAATTATTTGGAAACACTGGAAGCTGCGTTGTGTGATTGTCACTGTCTTTAGACGGCTTTTGGCTGTCATTTTTTTCAGATTCTATAAAAGCAGGTTCTATCCTGTCGATTGAAACTGTTTCTTTTTTTCCGTTCTCATTGATTGTGAAATATTTTGTTTGCCTCTCAACTACTTCATATGGTCCTTCATAAGGATGTTGTAGAGGACGTCTTACGGAGTCAACACGAACAAATACAAATTTACACGTATCTAGATGCTTGCTAACTTGCTCTTTTAAGACAACTGGTCGAGGTGCAACAGGCTTAATGTTATTCATATGGCTCATTAGTCTTTCGCAAAAAGAAGTGGGATCCGTACATACGGGTTTGCCATTATGCGTCACTAGCTGCCCCGGTAAGGTTAAATTAGTTCCATAGACGAGCTGTGCCGGGGTACATTGTAGGTCTTCTTTAATTGTCGAACGTATGCTTAGTAAAATAAGTGGTAGAGATTCACTCCATCTAGAAACATCAGATTGTACCATCAATGAGCTTTTTAGTTGTTTGTGGAAACGTTCCACTAGTCCATTCGCTGCTGGATGGTATGCTGTCGTCTTGATGTGATGGATTCGTAAAATGCGGGTAAATTCATTGAAGAGGTGAGATTGGAACTGTGAACCTCTGTCAGAAGTAACTGTAGAAGGTACACCAAAATTAGCGATCCATCTGTCGAGGAATACAGCAGCAACATTTTCCGCGGAGATATCTTTTATTGGGCATGCAATTGGCCATCTAGTGAAACTGTCCACTGCAGTAAAAATTTAAGTGAATCGGTTAGATGGAGGCAGAGGACCAACTAAATCAACATGAACATGTTGAAAACGATGGTCGGGTAGACTAAATGCTGACGGTGTTGTAATCGTATGTCTATGTATTTTACTGCGCTGACATTCTACACAAGTCCTGGTCCATTGTTTTATATTTGCATTCATCCTTGGCCAAACAAATCTTTCGGCAATCAGTTTCACAGTAGCACGAATCCCTGGATGGGTTAGTGAGTTAAGACAATCAAAAACTCTTTTTCTGTACACTATTGGCACAAAAGGTCTGTGAGTTCCAGTAGAAGTATCACAAATGATAGTAGAGTCAGAATGCGGTATAGGAACACTTTTTAAGGACAAGCTCGAACTTTGTTTACAATCATCTAGGTCAGGATCATCTGTCTGCAAACGTGCCATGTCTGATAAATCGATTCCTTTGGTGAAGAAAATTGCATCAACGTTGAAACGTGACAAAGTATCCGCAACAACATTTGACTCACCTTTTATAAACTGTATATTGGTCGAAAATTGGGAAATATAATCCAATTGTCACATTTCTCTAGGGGAATAACGGTCACTTTTCGCGTTAAAGGCATAGGTTAAAGGTTTGTGATCACTAAGTATCACAAAGTCTCTGCCTTGCAGTAAGTGGTTAAAATGTTTAACAGCTAGATAAATAGCCAATAGTTCTCTACCAAAAGTGCTATATCGAGTCTGGGTTGGTTCTAGCTTCTTTGAAAAGAAGGCAAGTGGTTTGACCTCATTATTCACCCGCTGTTGTAGTACCGCACCTACTGCTGCCTGGGATGCGTCTGTACACAGGATTAGTGTTGCTTCTGGATCAGGGCTTAAGTAGGTCAGCATGGTAGTGGAAGCGATTGCTGTTTTAGCTGCAGAAAAGGCATCTTTCGCTTGGGAGGGTAATGTGAACTTTTTGACTTTACCTTTTAACACCTCCGTCAAAGGTTGTAGAATGGCTGAGCAATGTGGAATAAAGCGACGATAAAAATTGATCATTCCCAAGAAACGTCGAAGTTTATTCCATGAGTCTGGTTCTGGGAAATTCTTGATGGCCTCTATTTTTGTATCCAAAGGTTTAATTCCACGTTTGTCGATCAAGTGACCTAAAAACTCTAAACTCTCAACTCCAAAAATACATTTGGATGGGTTAATCACTATGCCATATTTCTGAAATCTTACGAATAATTGATGTAGGTGATCAATGTGTTCATGGAGCGAACTGCTAGCTATTAATACATCATCAATATACACGAAAACGAAATTTAGGCCTTTAGTGACCTCATCCATAAATCGTTGAAATGTTTGTGCGGCGTTCTTTAATCCAAAAGGCATTCTTAGGAATTCAAACAAACCAAATGGAGTAATTACGGCTGTTTTTGCAATGTCCACGGATGCTACTGGAATCTGGTGATACGCTCGCACAAGATCGATTCTAGAAAACATTTGTTTGTCATGTAAAGTGAGAGAAAAATCATGTAAATGAGGAATTGGGTAGCGATCCGGTAACGTTATGTTATTCAATGACCTATAATCACCACAAGGTCGCCAATCTTGATCTCGCTTGGGCACCATGTGGAGTGCGGGTGCCCAGGGGCTACTTGACGGACGTATTATACCTAGCTGCATCATATGATCAAACTCAGCTTTTGCAACATTCAGTTTGTCCGGTGGTAATCGGCGTGGTCGTGCCGTAGTTGGTTGACCTTTTGTGATGATCCGGTGTATTACGGAATGTTGGACCGTGTTTTCCCTGTAGTCCGGTTTCGTTATTTTGGGAAATTTCGATAAAATAGTGGCGAATATGTCGTTTCCTGGGGTGTCAATTTTAATACTATGTATGTGGTAGTTCGACTGAATTCCTAGGACTTGAAGCTTCGTACAGGAATCGATAAGTTTTCTTCTCTTAACGTCAACTAGTAGGTTGTAGAAGCTTAGAAAATCTGCACCTAGTATAGGGTGGCGGACATCGGCAATAATGAACACCCAGGTTAAATGACGTCTAATTCCCAAGTCTAATGTTAGAAATTGTTCGCCAAATGTCGTTATTTCGGTTTTATTGGCTGCCCTTAGCGTATATTTTCCACTCTTAGCAATAGGTTTATTGGCTAAGGTAACTGGGATGACACGGACTTCAGCTCCAGTATCTACTAAGAATTTGTGCCCTGAAGTTTTATCAAGAACATGGAAAAGACGAGTAGGCGCATGACCAAAAACACTTGTCGCTACCATGGTTTGGTTGACGCGTTTTGGTGGGGAAAATGACTTGAAAAATTTACAAGACGTAACACAGTTCCTAGCTTTGTCACCATATTTTTTATGGTACCAATATATGTTGTCGTCGTTTTTATTTCCTTTTGAGTTATCTCGATTCTTACTCCCTCGAGAACTAGAGCGAGGTCTTGTAGATGTGAAATTGGAGATTATTAATTGTAATGCATCCAGTTTATTTTCAAGACTGGCGACAATTCGTTCATGATGTGCTCGTAGTTCGCCTAGTTCAGCAGTTAACGATGCTATGGTGGGAGTTTGCTTATCGTTCGAAGTTTCTAATATTGTCTGTACGTAAGGTGTAGTACCGGGTGTAACTTCTAAAATTTTATCGGCCATGCTAGCAAGACTTTCTAAATCTGATGGTTGGCTAGAAGCGCAAAGAATTCGCCTAACTACAGTTGGCAAGCGTTGTAGCCAAATCTCCTTGAGGAAAGCATCATCAAATTTGTAAGGGCCAGCTAATTGTCTCATGTGTCGTAATAATTGAGACGGTGATTTGTCGCCTAGCTCACATTCGTGCAGTAGTTGCTGTAATCTCTTTTCATCCGCTAATGAGGTACGTTGAATAATTGCCTGCTTCAATTGATCATATGGATTAGATGCAGGAATATTGTCTATCAAATCTGACACCTCAGATGCAACTTCAGTGGGTAGAAATCCAAGCATAAAAAATTATTTAGATGACTGTGAGCGTATGTTGCGACGCTGAAATTGTACTTCTACTTGCGCAAACCAAATGCGAGAATTTAATCGGCTGAATGGGGGCACATTTATCAAATTTAGAGCATGTAGCTCTGCTGAAATGTTATCCTGACTAATGCCTTCGGTTTCGGATGAGTACATTACAAATATACGAAAAATTAAATACCGCCAAGAATAAAATAACGCCGTAATGTCTGTAAGTGAACTCAAAAGTAGTTTCGAGAGAGAAAAGTTTTTTACGGGCTCACCAAATCTGTGGTGGTTCCCAAACAAAAGGAGCGTACACAAAATATATTGGTACACTAGGTTAATGATGATATACCAAAAAACTAATAGTAAAGAAACCAATATGTCTGTCCGTTGATAAAACCAGAGGTAACAAAATACCGTTAGCAATACAAAAGTCATATTAAGAAACAGACACTAACAGTTACTATAGAATGAATGTTACTTGTAAACTTCCTCGTGAGAACAACGACCACAAACTGAGTTCACTTGATTGACAGGTGTTCCTCTGCAAGTGACTGCACCAATGACGCAATGATGAAGACGGAGTCCAATAGTATTATACAATAGTAATCCGCGCCAAAAGTCCAACGTTGCGTCGGAAGGCCTATAATGATGTTATAAATACTACTATAGTCTTCAATCAAACGGTGGCCAATAAAACAGAAGAACAAACGGCGTAGATAGTGCCCTATATTTTAAACAACGCGGTAGTAGAATCGTATATCATTCATCGAAACAATTATCATCGTCTTTTTTAACAAGTGATACAGCAAAACAACAGATATTGAGTAAAAATGTGGTTACAAATAAAGTTTGACAAATTAGGGAAAAAATGTGGTTTTTATTTTTGTTGTTACAAAAATCACTGAATAAATGTCACCATATAACTTCCCTCCCTAGGGCATGCGTCGGTGGAAGTATGCCCGACGTGAAACTCTAAATTCTTTGGAGGGAAGAGAAAATTACACAACGAAAAGGGTGGACAAATGTTATTTTAAAAAATTATACGTGTATACATATTTAAGAACAAAATGTTTCTCTTGTAGTAAAGAGATTTTGATGTATATAAAAAGTTTAACAACAATAACGGAGTGTATAATAATAATATCATTAGTAATAACAGTAATTAAATTGAGAGTTCACCGAAAAGTGTAAATACATGTATAAATTGTGTAAACAATTATTGATAAACTGAACGAGTCCAACGAAATTGAATATATTTGCACAATTAGTAATAAACATCATATGAAACACATACACATGTAGAGAAAAACATAATGAACTTATTAATGTTAGTAGTACACAAGAAAAAGTTTTTTTTAGAAAAAAATGCATAAAAAATGTTATTAGTAACTCTGCTAATATGGGTATTCAATCAAATTACAGGTAATGACAGAATAAAGATTAATTCAACATAACGTTGAGGAAAATGTACATGTCTTCCTGAAGGAGTTGTTTTCATAGAAGGTAAAGTGTCGGAACTAGGATTTAAATTTGTGGGAACTGTAACCTTAGAACCGTTTGTTTTACGAAATATTGACTTCGTAGAAGTTGGTGAAGAATTATTTGGAAACACTGGAAGCTGCGTTGTGTGATTGTCACTGTCTTTAGACGGCTTTTGGCTGTCATTTTTTTCAGATTCTATAAAAGCAGGTTCTATCCTGTCGATTGAAACTGTTTCTTTTTTTCCGTTCTCATTGATTGTGAAATATTTTGTTTGCCTCTCAACTACTTCATATGGTCCTTCATAAGGATGTTGTAGAGGACGTCTTACGGAGTCAACACGAACAAATACAAATTTACACGTATCTAGATGCTTGCTAACTTGCTCTTTTAAGACAACTGGTCGAGGTGCAACAGGCTTAATGTTATTCATATGGCTCATTAGTCTTTCGCAAAAAGAAGTGGGATCCGTACATACGGGTTTGCCATTATGCGTCACTAGCTGCCCCGGTAAGGTTAAATTAGTTCCATAGACGAGCTGTGCCGGGGTACATTGTAGGTCTTCTTTAATTGTCGAACGTATGCTTAGTAAAATAAGTGGTAGAGATTCACTCCATCTAGAAACATCAGATTGTACCATCAATGAGCTTTTTAGTTGTTTGTGGAAACGTTCCACTAGTCCATTCGCTGCTGGATGGTATGCTGTCGTCTTGATGTGATGGATTCGTAAAATGCGGGTAAATTCATTGAAGAGGTGAGATTGGAACTGTGAACCTCTGTCAGAAGTAACTGTAGAAGGTACACCAAAATTAGCGATCCATCTGTCGAGGAATACAGCAGCAACATTTTCCGCGGAGATATCTTTTATTGGGCATGCAATTGGCCATCTAGTGAAACTGTCCACTGCAGTAAAAATTTAAGTGAATCGGTTAGATGGAGGCAGAGGACCAACTAAATCAACATGAACATGTTGAAAACGATGGTCGGGTAGACTAAATGCTGACGGTGTTGTAATCGTATGTCTATGTATTTTACTGCGCTGACATTCTACACAAGTCCTGGTCCATTGTTTTATATTTGCATTCATCCTTGGCCAAACAAATCTTTCGGCAATCAGTTTCACAGTAGCACGAATCCCTGGATGGGTTAGTGAGTTAAGACAATCAAAAACTCTTTTTCTGTACACTATTGGCACAAAAGGTCTGTGAGTTCCAGTAGAAGTATCACAAATGATAGTAGAGTCAGAATGCGGTATAGGAACACTTTTTAAGGACAAGCTCGAACTTTGTTTACAATCATCTAGGTCAGGATCATCTGTCTGCAAACGTGCCATGTCTGATAAATCGATTCCTTTGGTGAAGAAAATTGCATCAACGTTGAAACGTGACAAAGTATCCGCAACAACATTTGACTCACCTTTTATAAACTGTATATTGGTCGAAAATTGGGAAATATAATCCAATTGTCACATTTCTCTAGGGGAATAACGGTCACTTTTCGCGTTAAAGGCATAGGTTAAAGGTTTGTGATCACTAAGTATCACAAAGTCTCTGCCTTGCAGTAAGTGGTTAAAATGTTTAACAGCTAGATAAATAGCCAATAGTTCTCTACCAAAAGTGCTATATCGAGTCTGGGTTGGTTCTAGCTTCTTTGAAAAGAAGGCAAGTGGTTTGACCTCATTATTCACCCGCTTAACAGCGAAATGAATTATAGACACACGCAATATTTATGAGTAGTTTTGCCTCAAATGCATTAATTTCAGTTTAAGTAATGTCCAAGAGTATCACTTTTTTCTAGAGACGTTTACCATCTGTACTTTTGAGTACAGTTAAGAAAAGGGCACTAGTATTTTTCTCCTCGTTGAGTATGTCATTTAGTACTACTTGTATCCAAAGGTGTCAAGGTTTTTCTGTATCAACTGTAGTTAAATTCTTTATTGTTCTTAGATGCAGTAATATACAAACCTCTGTTTTTGTGTTCACTATCTATCAGTTATGGAGCCTTTAAAGTAACTTATTTTAGGAATCAGTTGTCGCTGTAGTTCTTCCCGTGAGAATACAAAACAATTTTATGACACAAGTAAAAAATCATTTTGGCAGACTCACATGCTATTTCCCTGTCGATGATAGAATGCAGTGTGGCAACTACAACAACATGTGCATCAAACTCACACCGGCTGCAAATAAATAGTACTGTAGGCCACTATCTCTTTGACTATGCAAAGCGTGCTGTTCTACAAAGTCTCTGATGATTCTTGAGGCGAGTGAGGTTTGAACAGAGCTATAAAATTGCCTACAGATAAACAGGCAGAAGTATATGAGTATTTATAAACATTTATCTACGTAAAATACTCACCACCCGTTGGCCGGATACCATCAGTAACAGCCTACTGTGGGAAAGGACAAACTAGCTTACAGCTGAAGCGGAAATCGTGAAACGATGTTGAAAGCGGATAGAACATACATGATGGAAGTCACCAAACTGCATCACGAAGCAACCATTAACTCGGATTTCCGAAGAAAAGCAGAAAACTGAGATACCTAAGGACATTCAACGTCAAGAGACGGAAGCACATAAAAAAGAATGTTTAGCGACTGAAAAGAACTGGAGGGGATTGCCCAGGACAGGGTTGGGTGTAGAGTGATGTTGAGTGGTCTACGCCCTCCCCCGCGTGGAGTAACGGGCGTAAGGAAGTAAGTAAGTAAATGAGCGAAATTCAGCCTTAGAAGAAATAAAGAGCGTTATCATAAGCCCAGATCTGGATTTAAAAGAGACCATATAGGTGGGCCCCATTAGGGAAGCGGATAACACCGATGTAGGCATTATTACAAGGTGGAAGAAAAAAAACGCTGAGAAGAAAGAAATTACAGGTAGCACTAAGGTATGTGAATGTACAGTTTCAGTTTCGGATTCACTTATTAACTCAGAACAGACTATGGGGGGCATAGTTTGCGCGGTGTAGATGGTGTGATCATGAGACTTAATAAGGTAAACGATTGACTTACAGTTACACCCAGAAAAGGAGAAGTAAGGGAGTAGAGTGAGGCCTCTGCATTTGACGACAAATCGGATCGCAGAAAGGAGAAGATTTCGTGGATTAAAATTCCACAGCGTGTTAAAACGGGCCACGCTGGCAGGTCAATCATTTTTCATGAGTTAAAAGGATCTTCCAAAAAGAGACCAACAACTAGACTTGAACACAACCTCAGCCACATTAAGCGCTTAATCAGCAATCTACTTCCAGAGAGAGTTTCAATAGTTAACATCTGTAAGTCTTATGCTATAGGACAAAAAGTGAATTTTGAAAGTACTCAGAAAAACCACGTCTTTAGGTTGTGGTGGCTTCCAAACAAAAGGAGCTTACACAAAATATATTGGTACACTAGGTTAATGATGATATACCAAAAAACTAATAGTAAAGAAACCAATATGTCTGTCCGTTGATAAAACCAGAGGTAACAAAATACCGTTAGCAATACAAAAGTCATATTAAGAAACAGACACTAACAGTTACTATAGAATGAATGTTACTTGTAAACTTCCTCGTGAGAACAACGACCACAAACTGAGTTCACTTGATTGACAGGTGTTCCTCTGCAAGTGACTGCACCAATGACGCAATGATGAAGACGGAGTCCAATAGTATTATACAATAGTAATCCGCGCCAAAAGTTCAACGTTGCGTCGGAAGGCCTATAATGATGTTATAAATACTACTATAGTCTTCAATCAAACGGTGGCCAATAAAACAGAAGAACAAACGGCGTAGATAGTGCCCTATATTTTAAACAACGCGGTAGTAGAATCGTATATCATTCATCGAAACAATTATCATCGTCTTTTTTAACAAGTGATACAGCAAAACAACAGATATTGAGTAAAAATGTGGTTACAAATAAAGTTTGACAAATTAGGGAAAAAATGTGGTTTTTATTTTTGTTGTTACAAAAATCACTGAATATGTGTCACCATAAGGTCACGTTTGCGCCGGTAGAAGAAAAAACATGATACTGGGAAACTCGCGCAAACTGACTAGATCCGGAACATATTTTTGTTAGGATCATAGACCGATTGATCATACGAAGCGGTGAATAGTAAAGGAAAGTTCTCTTCAGAATTAAAGGTGTGCTATACAATTCTCGCAGCCCGCTGAATAAGGTGAGGTATCCCAAGAAAACGGTAAAAAAACTGAATGCCATTGCTGTCTCAGAAACATGGTTAACATCAGAAGTGTTTGATAATAAAATTCAGTTGACTGGTTTTTTATTCAGAAGGGCTGATTGACTAAACAGTAAGGGAAGGTGTAGTTATCCCATACATAAACAGCAATTTCACCACACGTGTTGTTGAGACAGTGGCACACTACTCACGGAAATGTGAACTGGTGTGTTACAGGCCGAAATGTAGACGACGAATTATTGAATTAGTTGTAGTATACTGCAGTCCAGAACGTGTAGTATTCAATATGTCACTTGATCAAGGTGATCTATATACTGACTGGACGGATGCAATCGTCACTGCAATAAATAAAACAGAACCAAGACAACTTCCATCGAACTACAAACTTGTCAGCCTCACCAGGGTCGTATTTAAAATATTGGAAACAGTATTCAAAAAGACCTTGATGATATTCCTCGGAACCAAAAACTTGTTAAGCAGTGGACGACGTAGTTTTAGAAGTTTATTTTGCATAACAAACCTATTTATAGTAAGGAAGCAACAGATAAAGGCTCAAGACAATGGAAAATCATTGTATGTTCTCTAGGCAGATTTTAGCAAGATGTCAACAAATAGACTTAATCTGGAAAATCTTGGCACTGATAAGTACCTTAGTGAGAATCATCATTGCGAATCACGTTCAGGCTGCCAGCTCTAAGCCAAGAATGGACAAAATACCCGCCGTGGCATACAGGTTTTCATACCGAGTCATCAGTTCTTGGAACATATTACACAAAGCAGCGGTGTCTTTGCCCTCAGTTGACTCACTCAGGATAAAAATATACGCTCACAGAAGCATACTTGTAAAGAAATGACACAGACCATAGGGTTTCTGTCTTTACTACATAAATCTGAATTTAATCTGAATGTAACTCAATGTTTTATTATAATCTACTATTATTTATGCATAGGTTTCTACACAAAATTATAGGTGATCCACCGATACTACATACGGTGACTCGTTGGGCGATGGTTTTCTCTCTTCCATCCACTACTTAAACTATAGTGTTTAACCCATTAGCCGTTCTTATATTAAGTGACCCTATGACCTTGTAAAGTCAGCGCACAATTCGTCCCACATAACTTGAAGGCGCTGGTGTTAGTGGGTCGTAAGTTTAGTCATTTGTTGCACATTAATCCGTCCACAGAATCAGATATATCATCCAATTATTGTTATGTACCTTTTTCTTAAAGTTTTTGACACTTATTTCGGCATTAATGTGTCTGGAGGTCGGAACTATTGAAACATATGTGTCACATGACACAAGTTACCAGGTTGATTCTGCTATATTCCCATCAGAAATGAATGTTTTACTGTGTTTCAGTCCTACTGGAGAGCACGTGTTCTATCAAGTGTCATTTTTTGACCAGATTTTCTGGATAAGGTGTCTCGTACGAGACAATGCTTACGTAGGCATTCATTACTGATCCTGATTCTTAAGTCTTGATATATTACTAGCTGTAAGCTTTCATTCATTCTAGCCGTTCCTTGCACCTAAAGTGTTCGTCCCATCTTCTAGGTGAACAGAGAAGTATTTTCGCTATCTACTGTCCACAATTGAGCGCATTGATCATTCTGACTATCATGATTTTACTTGTTCTTCGGGTAAAATTTATAGAAAGACTCAATATCGGTATTATTCAATTTTGTTGTGTCGCGAATTGCGATGTATCCTTGTTGTTATTATTTTTCAGTCAGATACAATGTTTTTGATTATTGATGGCAATGGTCATACTTATAGCATATGTTGGACTTTTCGTTGTTCAAAATGTCTTGTATTTCAGTGGTTAGGAAGCAAGCACACATACAGATTCTCACCGGCGAGTGGGTCGTGTTTTCCTGAAGTTGTAATAAACCTCGGGTATTATATGTTGGATATAAGCGGTTCTTTGACAGATGAAAGTTTTGACACTTGTCCTTGAGACAGAACTGTTATTTAATAGTGCCTCTGCACTCATTTGAAAAACATACACCAAATAAACCTAAACTCACAGTTCGTCGTCAAACGTAGAATTAAGTTTTAAATAGTTAAGTGTGCTAGGACCTAAAAAAGAAATCAGTCCACGTATTCAACGGTTGCTTGACTGAGCCATTTCAAGAGGTGCAGATTTCATATTTGAAGTTCACAAAGTAATTGGAGTTCATGACTGAAACAGTAGGTGACATTTGTCAAAATCAATCTTAGTATACATGCTCTTCTTTCCTGTAAGTTTGAAATTTCCAATCAAAAGTTTGAGGATTATTACGAAATTTTTGTAGAGTATTTCAGTGACACGAAATATCTAGTTTATTTATAATAAGGCATCATGCTAACTCGGCACATAGAAAAATTTCGTAACTTCATCAGTTCTTGATAGTTGAAACAATAATACAAAATAAATAATCACCGCAGCTAAACAAACGTATCAGGGGTTAGTGTATGTTAAAGACGGTTACTTGTCCTTGTCCTTGGTAAACAGATTATGTTGGTTATTTGAATAACTAGGACAAAAGTACACCTGATCGATGTGCATCAGTAGCTTTTATTCTTTTAATTACATCTCTAACGACTCGTCGCTCGCTGTTAAGATATCTCTTATTACGACCGAGTTATTCTTATTGCTTAGTACCCCTTCAACACTTCACATTCCTCGATTAATTCCCGAGTCAGGACATAGTTGAACAGGAACGCAATTACATTCCCAAAACCATGATTTGGTAGGAGTGAGAATAAAAAATCGTACAGTTCCAAAGCAACTAATAAACTCTGAAAATAATCAGTATGAACTGATGGTAAAACTCACTATTTGGTGGAAGGCGAAAAATGAATAGATCTGTGCAGCTACAGACAAATGAAAACGATGTTTCTTGATTACTTCAATCATGTTTTGCTATTACTTCTTGAATTTTTTAAAAAGTATGACGTACTACACAACCACCATATAATAATGCATTGATTGGCTTTATATTCTGATCTTTTTGTATGCATCTATGAAGTTACCTTCCATCACTTTTAAGCAGAACTTAAAAATACCCTATTTCTAGTAATTACAATTCATTAGATATTTACTTGAATAGGTAGATTCTTTATCTAGCTTCCATTGCTTTTCTCACTGTTTCTGTTGCATTTCGCTTTATATCAGGTGGTTTTAGAGGGCACTGTTTCGTTGATCCACTGACACGATTATCTTTTAGAACAGCATGCGCAGAAGGGTTTTGCATCACTTATTCTGGAGAAAAAGTAGACTGTTGCCTTTGGGATTAGTGTGTTTTGGACTCCTATTGATTACGTGGATAAAAATAGATAAACTTGACCATGGTAAGTTGCATGCAGATTCAGCCTATTTACTTGATCAAATATATATAGAAAATAATCAAATCTTAGCACGTCGACCAAGTCATAAGGAACTAAAATATCAAGATAGATCCCAAAAGAACAATTCACTTATTGGGAATAATCTAAAAATACCTCATTTTCCGAACGCTCGTCCATATCCTCCAATTGACAAAGATTTAAGTAAGTAGTCCTAGAGGTATGTTTTTTTCATCATTTATTAGAAGGGATTTATGAAAATCCAATGTGAATTCAATTTATCTAGTGATTTTGTATTCATTCACTATGCTCTTACTAATTTTGAGAATAAAACCATTTGTGTACAAAATCAAGAGGGAAATTTACGAAATGAACTGACTTTATTCCGTAAATTTTCCTATGTGTACATTATAATTTTAAAATTTTCGAATCTGTCGGAAGTATTTAGTCAATTTAAGAAACTGTGCTCATAAAATATTTCAGAAGTGGTATACAGAAGCAGAAATACACTACATTAGTTTTCCTATAAAAATTAAATTAATTAGCAGAACATTTTTGGTGTGTATTTCACATGCATCAGTCAGTAATTCTGACAAACAAACTATGGAATGTAATCCGAAATTCATAGTGACACCTAATGGAAATGAAGCTTAAACCTTTGATGGATTTATCAAGAATCGATTCCTTGTGAGATTACTCAACAGCTTCAAGTGAATTGTTTGCTTAATAGTAAGGACATGGTCCAATAGTCTAATGCACACAATAAGTGTTTTGTTTTTTCACGGTCACCACAATATCTCTATGTGAACTTAGTTACGAGTTACACATGAAAACAATTACGTATATATGTATGCATATGCATATCCCAAGAATGATTACAGAGTGCACACTAATTTACAAGGATGCTCAGATTGATAAAAAAGGTGAAGCTTTCAAAAAAAATAATTGTATACCATTTTAGAAAGAGTGTTTCATAGATTATTTTGAATGAATTATTGATACATAGTCGTTAATAATTTGAAGTATAAGATGAATTCATAATCAGAGATAACATCAGTTTTACTAGCCATAAGACACAGGATATCGCTATATTATCTAAACTATGCAATGTGAAATCGTATATAATTTTTTAATGTTTGATAATTGTTACCGTTTTCTCCTTATTCATTGAAATTGCAATACTTCCGAGGGAGTGACTATTGAAGGTGATAGCATAAGCATTAAGTCGTGAAATTCTGTTAATTTTTCAAAACTAATGAGACGAATCAGCAGTTAAATTATATTCACTTTTGATGTGGATCAAATCTTTCATTTTATTAATTAATCTCCACTGAAATTAAGGGTGTTTTGATATTGCTAACATTCGCAGATTGTTCGTGGAATGATTTATATATCTTGACAGAAGTAATTAATAATAATGCAATCATTCAGATATTTTTACGTAATAAGGCGGTGTCACATCAACATGTCTGACGAAGACCTCAGTTCACCTAATCACTTTTTACTTCGAATAACATATGAACCGTTAAAGATGTGAAAAAAACGATGTACACTTGAGTTATTCAAATAAATCGAAACTGGTATATCTTAATAAAATTTTAAGCAGATCTTCATGTTGAGTAATGGTTTATCCCAATACCATTTACTGTTATGTCTAACATGAATGAAGGCTTGTTAGATAGAAGCACCCTTATTGTAGAATGAAACAGTTGGTTAAGTCATCCAGAATGATTATTGCCTTTAAACTTTGCTTTCATTTCCGATAAAAATTTTATTTGAATTTCAAATATGAATCTTTGTTGGTCTGATATTATTCGTTGATTGCTTTAACAGGTCATGAGGATGCGAAACGCCAATCTGTTGATGATGAACACGGTGAAAATCATTTGCCTGATATTGTGCCGCCTATTAATCAGGACAATAATGTTCTTGTGCAACCTGACTATAAGGAAAAGTCTAGAATTATGGGCGGTAATGAACCTGTTGAAAGCAGTCGTTCAGATAAACTATCAGCAATAGCCAAGTTAGGCTTATCTCCTAGTTCTCCTCCTCAAAAAAGCGACGAATACTCAACAGGTCCAGGTCAGTATATCTTCCAATTTAGTTATTGTTACTAATTTTAACTCACTCACATGGCTTTCTAAGCAAACGTTTTTTAATCCATAAATTTCGTTCTACGAGGCTTGTTAGCTATGAATTTTGAGAGTTATTTTAATCTGAGCTAATTCAAAACTCACCGGAGATAGTGATCTTGGATACGCACTCGAAGACGTTTTCTTTTGGTTAGAACTACTATAAGGTTTAACTTATTTTTATTGATCTACCCATCAGTAAAGTTACGAACAATTATTGCTAAATCATGAATAATAATCGATGTAGAATTGTATGAATAATTTTTTTTATTTTATAGTTTTTAACACTACTGACGTATATGTTTGCGTAAGACCATTCGATGGATTGGTAGATAAGTGAGAAAAGTTGGCCAATTCAAATTTATACCACATTCTAAGCTGCTCATAAATAAAGACTTTAGATGTTTTTATCACTTCAAACTAACCATTGTTATCTGCTGAATTAATTGCTTTTTTGAATAAAACTGTTACTCCATCGGAATCGACCACTTTTATTATTTCTGCGTATCATTCAATTATAGTGATTGTTATTCATTTAAGAACATTAATTTGATGTTTCCACTTTGATTAGCATTTTTTGTGAATGAAGTACGTGTATTGATTCATTTACATAAATATTTTTGTAATTTATTGTAATATGGACTTTTGTCTGCTACTTCATATCCCAATTATTATTAACAATTTCGACCGATGTTCTTAATTTCAGCATTTGTGTAAACCAGTAAACAAGTGAATATTTTCATATGAATGAACTTTTGAAACTGCAATTATCTTCAATGAAAAAATTTATGTTCAGTAATATGCTCTAATTCACTGTTAACTCTACCGTTTTCACTTTGGGGGTTTGTGGAGACTTGAATTTTTGTAGGTTACATCATAGACTGATTGTAGTGAGTCATCTATTAAAAACTCGAAGGCAGTTCATAGATATTTTGTTCCAGTTTGAAACTCGTAAGCAGTATGCATCTACTACCCTACCGGGGATCGAACAAAGAGCTCTAGGTTTTGCAGTGGACCCTTAACTCGTAGGCCATTAAGTCAGCATCATTAGTTTAAATGTTGTCTTTCTTATGTTTACCGATTTTCCTTCGAGTGGCTAGGTAAGTATGTTGTTTATTAAGAACAATATGAGGTTTGATGCTACTGAATTTGGAAAACATTGAACCAATTGGTCCTGATTTAGTTACCTTAGAGTAACACATTCACTGCGAAATCTAAATGTACAGAGTTCTACTGCGTCAAAACTCTCGAGTATTCATTAGCAAAGTTCCCTATACTAACACTTACTCACTGTTTTTCACTAATTTTCTTGCTAATGCTATTTCATATAATAAAATATATAAATACTTTGTTTTTTTTCACACCTTAACATCCAACCTAACACTAATAAATCAATTATTATTTATTTTTTATACGGTTTGTCATTTGAATGACATGAACTTTTGACATGCCGATGATCAAATCACAATATATTGGATAAAAGGTGAAGGTGGTAAAGCATATACAGTAAATCGTGAAGACTTATCACCAGCTGAACAGTTAATATTCGATAAGGGTTGGGAAGATAATGCCTATAATCAATATGCTAGCGATCGAATTAGTGTGAGACGATATTTACCAGACTATAGAGAAGGAACGTAAGTTAATCTCGAAATCGTGATTATAAATTTTTTTCTCTATGTAAACGGATTTACTGTTGTTTGCTAATCTTTTTATCCTGTGTGATTGATATTTTTGTGGTCATTAAACCACTTTCTATAATTTTGTTGTGAATTTGGAAATGTTAGTTGACTACCTGGGTCAAAGTCAGGTCTTCAAAATGTTGGGAACATCATGGAGAGTGAACTAACTGTTAAAGAATACATATAATTCATTCATTCGAGCATAAACTAGTCGGTCACACCTTCGAAATTCATTAGAATTACGAAAATCCAAACTATTAGGTGTCATCAATACTCCTTCATGTATATGATAGCATCTCATGTATTTAACGCATTTTGTGAAAGAATGACTTAATGGTTAAGACGTTGTTGTTAACCTGGGAAGAGAAATTCTCGAATAAAAGTAGTAATGGTAAACCTTGAGACATGAAATCAACGTAGTTGCAACCAAAACAATAAATCACATTTGACGAGAATCACACTTTATACTGACTAAAGTTGGAAATGTAGGCCACTAGATTACGACTCATTGCTTTAAAAATATCATAACGAACACATGCTTGGATGTACTGGACTCAGTACTGAGTATATAGATTGTTACTCTCTGTTTTCTATACTGTTTATCAAGCATTATTCACTTGTTACAGCTGTTATATTTTCTCAACTGATTAATTGTTTGTAAGTGAGGATGTTTGCAATTCAGTTTGTCTCGTGATTAAAGTAAAAGAATATCTTTTGGAGAACCAATGGTATCCTTTATAAAGTAAGCTTTAAGATGAATTGACTAAATGTAGTGTATGCTTCACTGGAGTTATTACAAATTGTATTTGGATAACCTGGCGATAATAAAAATGCCGTTTACTGACAACTCATCTGTTAAAACAGTAGTTTGACGATCTTCAATTTGATTTTGACTGTAATTTAGTCTTTCAAGTTCAACCATCATTTTCTTTTAACAACTATTATACAGTTTTCAAAAGAATGCCTATTGTCCTTGCTGTTTATCAGTAATTGGAAAAAAGCTGCCTTAATTACTGGATAAATGAACATAACTGACCATAGTGACAATAATAGGATTATAAAAAGTTTGTAATAATTTAGTGAGTGTTACCATTTTCCACTCGAATACCGTATGATCAATTAGTTATACATTTCGTGACTGGTAAATTTAAATAATTTAGTAATTATTCTATTGTTTTGTGTTTTTCATTACGAATTGTTTGACCCTTGAATCTATACCCGTATATGAGTATTTAATAGGTATATACACCAATATGCATATACACCTATATATAAATTTCATATAACAGATGAAGGCAAGTATTTACCTATTCCTAGCGATATCGTTTTGAACCAGTTATCGTTTTAACTGACAAATATTGATGTTTTTATATTGATTAATCCCAGCACTGAAATAAGTTATGAATTTATTGACAAATAATATGTCACTTTGTTAATGCTATGGCAAAGTTCATCACTTCACCAATTCTTATTTACTGTTTTTAGCATCAGTACAATGAGCAGCCAAATATATTCAGAGTATATTGTATTACTCAATCTATGTGGCTTAAAATGGCCCTATGAAATAACATATGTCATATTTATCTATTCATTGTTCCCTTAACTGCATGCCATCATTACTTACAGACTTGCTTACCAATGTAACTTTACTCTTTTGCCTTTGTTCTGATGTCATTATGACTGATAACTTTTATCTTTGTTAATAATATTCTAGGTGTAAAGTCGATAAATATAGAAGTAATCTGCCCTCAGCATCAATTATAATTTGTTTTCATAATGAAGCTTGGTCAGTATTATTACGTTCAGTACATTCAGTGATAGATCGATCTCCACCAAATTTGTTAAATGAAATTATACTTGTTGACGATTTCTCTGATCGTCGTAAGTCGTGTCTATATGTTTTGATTCTCTTTACTATTGAGTTACTAATGAGCGATAATATTATTCCACTTTGCAGTGTATCTTTACATCTTTAACAGCAAGATACTATTCTAGAAACATGTTTACATTATGGTATGCTTTTGCTTCTTATATTAATACTAACAAATTAAAGTTTTTTGTAACGGAAAGAAAAGCCATGTGTTTGAATAGTTGTAAATAAATGTTAATTCATCTAAGAAATTATCTCTGAAATGTCATTTTAACGTGTGTTGGCTTGATGAGCAATTAGTGAGACTTTAAAGTTATTAAGATTGATCTTTTTGTGGTTACTTAGTGAACACAAAATAACTCAAAAGTTGAGGATAATTTTGTTACGACCCTAATCTATCTACGGTGATAAAATCTCAGCGCATTGATTGAAGTCAACTTAATACTTTCACTGGGCGCCTATGAACTCTGAACCCAGCCTTGTAACCATCGAAGAGATAATAAAAGAAAGTAAAACATTCTTTCCTGCTCCAACTGACAATGATATTCGGAAATATGCATGAGTGTTTGCATATTATGTGTCCTTAGATATCAATCACTGAGGATGAGAGTTTCCTGGAACCTGACCCCCGGTCTTGAGAATTCAAAATGACAATTATGAAAACATTATTTTTGTGCTGTTTATAGTCAAGCATTTAGGAAGTAACCTAATATGGCTAAATTGCACTTGACATGGCTTCTAATTAGTACTGCATGAGTTACATCTTGAACATGAACATGATTATTATCAGTATGGAATGATTTGTGGAGATTGTAGGTTGTATTCCTGCTTTTGTATGAGTGAGAAACGCCGATAATAAAGGTACTTATAATATTTATTTACAATCTTGAGTGGTATGATGAATAACGTTAAAAAAAAATAATCCTGTTAAGAAGTAACCGGTTTTAGTATTGATTAGTCTTTGTATCAGAGACATAGCATCTTCCTGTTCTCCCGTTTAATTTTTGTACACATCATGATTCTTACAATAATGTTTCATAAACTTGTAAAATCCCGTCGCAGAATAAGCCTTAATAAACGATTTTATTTATTATTATTTGCCATACATTTCGGTTGTTTTTATTCGCTCAATGTTCCTTCAAATATATTTTACTCTGTCCAATTATCTGAACACATCCTATCGCGTAATGTTTTAATTTCTAATGAATGTTATTTCAGGATCTTTATTTTACAAGTCATTGACCTATTTCCCATTATAAAATATTGTTTGAAGCGTTTGTTATTCTTACCTCAACTAGTACACCTGTCATCACACTATCAATTTGTACTTTCTACTTATTATGTTTATTTATGTAATCCATTCCACTGTTATCATTGACTGATAAACTACCTTGACTGGTTTAATGATTTCATATATGCCTGTAAATATTATTGTATATTAGAGTAAAGTCTGGTGAGAATCTTATTGAAAACTATATTGTTCGTCTTTATGTGTTGTTTTAGTACGAATAAGTTGTTTTTGTGATACTGCCACACATTACCTAATTGCTGTTTAATGCTCTTCAGTAGATCATTCAATAAATTTGTCATTTCCTGTGCTAATATGGTCTTATTTTGTTACATAATAGGATGTAAATTGCAGTTATAAGTTGTAATTGTCTGGTAATTTAATCATAGAGTGTTTGTTCAGATTTGTTGTCATGCAAATGTATAATAAATTTTATTCATTTTGTATCGTTGTAGTCATTTTATGTTAAAGAGTCTTTTAAATATAAATATCATGCAATCAATGTAGTTTAACGAATAAACAATTCTGTTCACTAAATAATTCATATATTTGCATGTTTTTCTAGCTAGATTTTATGAAACATACATCAATTAATCTAATAATTTCTGAAACTATTCTCACGAATTGAAATCATGATTCAATTGAAGCTAGACTATTATGGGAAACCTGGAAGCACTGGACGGCCGTTTCGTCCTAGTATGGGACGCCTCAGCAGTGCGCATCCACGATCCCGCACCCCTCGAGATTCGGACCCAGGACCTACTGGTTTCGCGCTCGAACACTTAACCACTAGACCACTGAGCCGGCATCCAACGGTGTTAATGTGTAACTTCGATCAATCCACGAAGTTGCCCCACCGTACACCATTGTCTTCAGTGAGCTGATATCTCACAACAGACCTGGTTAAACTCCACTGGTAACGGCTTCTCACTAGAACTCCAGGCTGCCAGGTCGGTGGTCTAGTGGCTAAGTGCTCGCGCGCGAAACCAGTAGGCCCTGGGTTCGAATCCCGCGAGGTGCAGGATCGTGGATGCGCACTGCTGAGGAGTCCCATACTAGGATGAAACGGACGTCTAGTGCATCCAGATTTTACATGGTGGTCTAGCTTCAACTGACTCATGATTTAAATCTGTGAAATTTCTAAAAATCTCCACAAAAGCCATTCTGATATTCTCACAAAGTTGAATAACTTCATTTCTTAATATTAAGGAAATAAAAAAGATTGGAGAAAGTTGATAGTTATGAGGAGAAAACAGGTTATAATAATAGTTCAGTGTTATGATTTTGGTTATCAATAAAGTTTTAATTCATAAGGTGTAGTGAACCATTTTCAAATAGATGGGTTTCAGTTATTATTGAGATTCATGACGCGCGTTTCGTTTTATTTATCAATTGGATGTGCCTGCAACCTACTGTTGATATTCATATTGGGGCTCGAATCCATTAATTTTCATTTCCAATGCCCAACATGTTCTCCACTTAGCTACTGAGTTTATATAACCACCAGCATGTAACGGACACAATGTTGATATTACCATTCATCAGTTCTCAAATTCACTTGTTGTTGATATTCCCAATTTAATTTTAATCAGCCTTGGTTGGCAGCTTGTAACAGAATGATTATATCGAGGCAATCCTCACAGGATGCACATACACCGATAAAAACTGATCAAAATTCCATCATGAATAATAACGATGGAATAATGCAAGCCATTATTAATATTGATTCATTGATCAAAATATTTTAAATTGAAGTACTGAGTTGTGGGTTTGAAGATCACCTTCACTGCTACAGTTTAATCAGTCTTCATACAGAAGAGTTCAACTTCAAAGCTACCAAGTCAATGTGTAGTTTTATACCAAGTTGAAGTAATACTATAATACAATAATATACGTTGTGAACACTACGACAAGATAGTTTATAAAAATTGTTTATTAATGACATATATACATATATATATATATATATATATATATATATATATATATATATATATATATATATATATATATATATATATATATATATATATATATATATAGCTTGTTGCATGCAACTACTACTAACGCGTATTGATGAGATTTTGTTTTTATTTAGAACTAAGAATTTAGCAATTTGATGTAGAATAGGAGCGGAAATTCGATGAAGCCTTAACATCAAAAGACGGAAATTTGATCGATTGTCAAACCCTAAGATTGAAATAATAGGCCGAATACTTTGAAAAACAGTTTAACTACCTATCAGATACCTAGTGACTTGCAGTAATTTACATCTGTTCATATCCTCATTCGTGTATAACTGACTAATTTTTACATGGGCTGACATCAACCGGTAGTAAATTGTTGCACGACCGTCCACCATTGTCTTCAGTGAGTAACTGCCATACAACGGACACGGTTGAACTCCACTAGCCATGGCTAGTGGATTGGTTGAAGTTAGGCCAGCCGGGTCATTGGTTTAAAGATTAATCATTCGTACGCAAGACCGTAGGTCCTGGATTCGAGTCTCACGTGTGGGATCTTGTATTCGCAATGCTGAGGAGTTCCACACTAGGACAATACGGTCGTCCAGTGTTACCAGGTTTTCAATGATTGTCTAACATTAATCTATTCGTGACAATTATTTAAACTCAATAATCTACACCACCCTATACCGATAAAAAAAATATTGTATATTCGTTTCTTTTTTCGTACTGCCTATCCACAACTCCATACACATGATCACATCTAGTATCCATTGGTTCCTTTGTAAGACCAGCTTTAAGAGTAGGTTCATTCATGTATGCATAAATGTTGGTATACAACTAATGAAATTTTTTTAACTAAACTAAAAATGAAACTAATTGTTCAGAACTGTTCATTTTTCAATAGTGTTTTCTGATAATACAGAATATTTACTGAAAACTTAAAAACATTGAATTCATTTCTATACAATCTTCCTGATATATGCAATTTAAAATAGTAATGTCTATTTTTGTATTCTCTTTAATGTGTTATGTTAATTCAAGTTTCTTTAAAAGAACAAAAAAACAACAAACAGAACTGATGACTAAAATAAAATTTTAATTTATCATTTTGTTCATTAAGTTGTTTCATCAGTAATAATAATAAGTCTACTTTAAATAGTTACCATTATCATTGTATTAACTTAATTAAAACGTACTAGGAATACAATAGAAACTATTTTTTTATAATAAAAATAAACATTGAACATAATAGTAACACTGACAATATGTACTATTGATCTATATTGAGTAAGAATAATCACCAAATTTTATTATTATTATTATAGTCTGACAATATTAAGTCAATAACCTATGTGGTGTTCTATTGGTAAATATCCTCTCGTTCTCTTTCTCTCTATCTGTCAATTAAAAGAAATATGAGCTTTTATTAGTTTAATTACTTAACTATTGACTCAAAATTTGATTTCAATCGAAAATCGGTATATAAAAAAAAGTTGTTCAATTCTAAACAAAACAAAAATAGAAAAAAAAATAAATGAAGAAATAGACAACATTGAAATGTCTTTTAGGGAGAAAACTGTCTATTTATTTATAAAAAGAAAGATTGGTTAAAAATGTAGTGCACATTTTACTTGGTATTGTTTTGCTTGTATCTTCCTATTGAGGTTTAAGACTGCATCATTGCTTACAAGAAGTTTGTGAATTATTAAGGCAATATCGAGGCATACGCACAGTATGCACATATATGCCAATAACAGATTGATTAATTGCAGTCTTAAGACTCAATGAGAAGATACAAGTAAAACAATACCAATTGAATTTAAACTTTACCCCATTGCACAAACAAGTGGCTATCACAGGACTCAGTAACTGAGTGGATAACGCGATGGAGTTTGAAGCGAGTGGTACTGGGTTCGAGCCCCAGGGTGAACATCAACTCTGAGATGCAGGTATATCCGTCTGACGAGTCCCGAATAGGACGAAACGCGCGTCCTGGATTCCACTGCTAACCACTATCCATCATTGATTACAAAAAGTAGTACATATTTGTTTAATGGGGAAAATAATAATGTAGAGTATTGGATACTTTTCGTCGTGGCATTGTATTCCGTTAACTGTATAGTTGAATGGAATAGCATTTTTTTCTAAAATTAAAATTTAAAGTTTACTTCTATATTATATGGAGGTATCGACGATGTTGTCCAAAATAAGAGAATGAATGCCTTGTAATTAAATCAATCAGTTTAGGAAAATTGAACGTCGTTATCATTATTATCCTATTGGAATTGGCTAATTATATCTGTAAACTGTGCGAAGTTATGTATTTTTGTAAAATGTTTATATTTTATCATGAGATTTATGAATGATTACCACAGTAATTCATCGATTTCTTCTGCTCTTCAGAGAAATGTAAAGTCATTTCTCAACAAATTCATACAACAAATATATTCGGCAATAATCTAATGTCATGAGAGCAAGACTGTTCATAATTAGTTACAAATGGAAGCTAATCACTGTATAAACTTACTTTATACATATTTTTTCGGTTCACAAGTTAACTACTTTTAAAAAGGAGATTGGGTTACAATAATTGTGCATTTTGTATTGAAAGTTCCTGATTATAATCAAATGTTTGTTGTTAAATAAAGATATTATTACTATTATTATTAATTAAAAAAGACATTCATCTAAACTATGAATCATAATCATTTCAGAATTATGTGTTATTGAACATATACTGTTAAACTTGTTTATTATACAGATATTTTTTTCACAGATTGAAATCATGAGTCAATTGAAGCTAGACCACCATGGAAAACGGGGAAGCACTGGATGGCCGTTTCGTCCTAGTATGGGACTCTTCAGCGGTGCACATCCACGATCCCGCATCAATTGACTCATAATTTCAATCTATGAAATTTCTAAAATCTTTACAAAATCCTTCTGATAATAATCATCTGCTTACTAGTGACTGACTTCAAGCGATACTCCTGGAGTTCTAGTAAGAAGCCGTTACCAGTGGAGTTCAACCAGGTCTGTCGTGAGATATCACCTCACTGAAGACAATGGTGAATGTGTCGCTCAATTTCGTGGATTGGTTGAAGTGAGGTATTAACACCGTTGAATACCTGCTCAGTGGTCTAATTTGTTAAGTGACTGGCGTGAGACTGATAAGTCCTGGGGTCGAATCTTGAGGGGTGCGGGATCGTGGATGCGCACTGCTGAAGAGCCCGATACTACGATGAAACGGCCGTCCAGTGCTTCCAGGTTTTCCATGGTGTTCTAGCTTCAATTGACTCATGATTTCTATCTGTGAAATTTCTAAAATCTCCACAAACCCCTTCAGGTATTTTTTTGTCGTGAACTGAAGTCGAAATATGTATTTCATGACCACGAAATCTTGCTCATATATATATGATTCAGTTGCAAAATCATAACATTCGTAATATCCTATCATGGTTATGAACCATGTAATTAATCAAAACATAAATACTCTATAATATTTATAGATTGATATGTTTACACTGTGTGCTGGTCAATAATCATGCGATTATAACAGATTTAATTGACCTAGCAAGTGATCATTGAAAGAAGTAGATAGATGAGGTCACATCTAATCATTTGCTCACGAAATTGAATTCATTCAGTCTACCATGAAGGATCATTTAAATGTTACACAGGATATCTGCTTTCAGTTCTCGTGGCAGTGTGTTCTTTGGTCTTTCTGTTTTCCGTTTTCCTTCAGGATTCCGAGCTAAGGATTGCCTCATGATACAGTTTGATGGTTTCCTTAATGTATATCCTATCCACTTCCAACATCTTTTCCTAATGTCCTTCTCATCTGGAAGCTGGTTTGTCCTCTCTCACAGTAGGCTGTTGTTGATGTTATCCGGCCAACAGACATTGAGTATCTTGTGTAGACAATTGTTTATAAGTACTTGTATACTTTTGATGATGGTTGTGGTAGTTCTCCAAGTTTCCCCTCTGTATAGTGGAACTGTCTTGACGTTTGTATTGAAGACTGTAACTTTGATACTCGTTAGCGGTTGTTCTGAGTACCACTTGTTCTTCAACTGGTAATTGCTTAGCTTTTCTATAAATAATGATATAGCAATTACTTACTCTTTATTATACATTCATTATTCTATTGAATAATTCCTTTTGATTACATTTCAATTTGTTTTAATGGTTAGGTAATATAATTGGTCAATATATATATCATTTTTCTACAACCATTTACAAATAATTATTTGATGTACGGCGTTTATCATTTGACGAACTTTGTTTTAGTGCTACTACATATTTCATTAGATAATCAACGTTGTTGTTAAGTGTAGATTATTCCCAAAAACGGAGCTCTGGTTCAAATTCATTTTACTTCAAAAGGTTTTGGGCAATATAACTTAAACTGGAGAGAAATGTATCAAAATTTCGAGGTTATGAAATCATTTGATAGCTCAAATGTATATAATAGGGTTAAGTTTCAATCTGTATAGATGTATACAGGAAAGTATTGACTACAATGCTTGATGTAGCAGTATTTGATAACAATAAAATGTGAAAAAGCAACCGAAACAGGTTTCTTTCACTAGGAAAATATTGTTCTATTTTTATAACTTATAATATCTGATTATTATCAGTATAGGGAATATGTGGAGATTGTAGTATTTTCACAGTTGGGTTCACGAGTCAATCTAAGCGAGATTACCATTGAAAACTTGGAAGAATGTGAAGTTTTTCTATTTGTATTCTTTACAAGCTTAATAAACTTGTAATGTTATGTATTCAGCTGTGATTGATATGTAAAAATGTTTTTTAAATCGTTGTATCACTGGGAAATTAACTGTAATCACAAATGCTTTGATTATTGTGTTGATATATTCTAATTTCTAATAAACTATGAATCTATTTGTATTTAGTTAATGTGAATAAAGCTCATTTCAAAAGTGAAATGTTCCGCAGTATTACGTGTGTATGTTCTAAAAGTCAGTAATATTGATATAATCTATTTGATATCGCCTTTCTGATAATCTCTAGTTTATTTTTATCCTATATTGATGTCTATTTCAATGTTTATTGGCTAACAGAGAGATAAAAGATTAACATAAAGTAGTTTACTTGTAAAGGTTGTTTAAAATTTTCTAGTTGGTGTCAAAGACTCCAAATGATCGGCTGAGAAAATTCAATCAAATGAAAATAATTTGTAAGTCACCTCATAACACAAGCATCTGGCTATCTGGACTTAGTAACAAAATTGGTAACTCAATGATCGTTTAAAGCAAAAAGTGTCAGGTTCGGCTTTCACTGTGATTATCAACACTAGGATGTTAATATATTCAGCTAACATGTCCCAAATAGGACGAAATGATTGTTCCGGATTCCACTGCTAGACACTGACCAACTCTAATCAGTAGTACAAAATGATTGTACATGTATTCAATATTCATATATTTGATGTATTTTACTGATGATTATTAGTGATAACGTTAGAAGTATACAATAGTTTATTGATTTTCACCTATAAGTCTCCATGTCTTCATTTATGTAATGAAGGTTCTTGATTTACTTCAATTCTAGACATTCTTATAATTAGTACAGTTAGTTTTATTTTATTTTCTTCGGGTTTTAATTTGTCCATTGTTCTTTTTTTTTTGATGACCCAATTAGTCAATTTGTTTATATTGATTAATTCTAGAGCAAAATAATTAGCGATACCCTGTACCGTTTTTTTTTATAATAATAATATTAACTATCTTTCTATTCGCTTTTTAGGTCATTTCCAGCATTCAGTGCATCTTTTTAACCTGTTTGATAAAATGTAAATAAATTGTAATCATTTAATAAGTGTACACAAATTATAAAACATGCATTTATAATTTTAATGGTAATAGTATGGTTTAGTATTCTCATATATATACATATTTGAAATAGTTTGTATTAATTAATAAGTTGTCGATAATTTTCGTGTCCCTTTCGATGGTTACTACTATTGATCTGTTAGTAAGTATGTATCTTCGTTATGATAAAACACTTTATAATATTGACTGACAAACCTTTTGAAACTAATTTAATAAAATGAATGAATAACCTCTTATTAGTATATTAATCTTTCTACTAATATCTAATCGAATATGTCGATAAAAATCAGGTATACTATAACGGTCATTATTATTATTATTCATAAACTATTGAGAAAAATAATTGTTCTGATATTGCTCGTTAATCGATAAAATCAATTGATTGATTGTTAAGTTTCAGCGGTGGTAGGTGTTATTTTTTTATTCAATAGTAGTATTCACTATGTTCAGTATTATGTATTTGATGATATGAAAAAAAATTATCTGGCTAAAATGTACACGATAGCAACAATATTCCGTCCTTTGTATCCAGTTAACTTGTAAATATTCAGCATTGTATAGCTGTCATTCATCGATAGCAGGCTTAAAAAGGTTTGACTTGTATTTAGCAGTAAGTAATTCACCTCACTATAAACATTTTATGAGAAGCTTGCGAGTATATTTGGTTAACATCCATGATTGTTTATTTAAAACAAATCTTAAATAACAAACTTTGTTGTGATATTTAAACTATTGCAAAATAGGTGAATTAAGAGTTTGACCATGTCACTATATATATATATATATATATATATATATATATATATATATATATATATATATATATATATATATATATATATATATAATTTCGTTACTATTCTGCACTGCATTTTGATAATTCCCCTTTGGCATGTTTGCTTGCTGAGTAAATTACCTTGATATTTTGTCACAAGGTTTTTTGGAGATAGATCTTGGTTAGTAGTTGAATTCAGGGCAGACATCTCGTCCTAATCCATACTTGGATGAGTTAGGAATTATCTGGATTTAATAACCCAGTGTACACTTGCAGCAAAACGTAATGCTTTCGGGTCTTAATGTGAACATCAGTACTGCGATACGTTCACATGCAGTTAACGAATCTCACACAGAACAAAATGTGGGTTCTGGATTTCACTACCAAGTAAAAACCATCTATTCTGAAAACTATTTCTGTTGAATAACATTTTTATTCATGGTTCAAACTTTTCAACCTTTTTCAAACGGAACCATTGATTTTTTTTCATGACCTACTATTGTTGTACATGATTTTGAAGTTGCTAATTTTTGTGTTTTAACATTTATGTACTGAAGTGTTTAACTAATAATAATGTTCTTATAAATAATCAAGTTCAGTTGATTAAGAATTACACCATAAAACTTTATTCAGTTTCATGTTATGATAGTCGTTGTTGCAAAATAGATGGATTTTTTTGAAATATAAATGTTGATAACAGAAGAAAATATCTTGACAACTGTTTTGTGCGTTCATTTTGAACTGCTCTATTATCAGTCAATAATTTAGTATTTTCGTTCGCCAAAATCTGTTTGATAGATCACTAATTTAACATAACAACGGTATTTGTTCTTGACTTGTTTTCTGTGAATTCAGCCCATCTCAGAGAAGCACTAGAAGAATATATGCGAATGTTAAATATTGTCAAAATTGTTCGTACTAAACGACGTGAAGGATTGATCAGAGCAAGAATGATTGGTGCAGAACACAGTACTGGGAATGTGCTCGTATTTCTAGATTCGCATATTGAATGTACTACAGGTGAGTTTGGTAATACATTAACATTACCTGATTGTACGATTGTTTCATAATATTGTATTTTTTACGGAATGTAAATATGAATTTTTTGAGTGTAAACATATTTTTATAACGAATAAAGATTAAGAGGTCGAATATGCTCGACTTGATGTTGCCAGATTTAACAACTATACAAAAGAACTACTGACTTTTGATATTTTTATCACTACTTACGTTTTTCATCACTAAACTAGTCTATATATAGTGAATAATTTTCTTGATGATACTCAAGTAAGATTATTTCCAAATAGTTTAGATCATATTTTATATGATTTAATTGACTCCTCGTATTCTTTTCGATAATATCCGTTAACTGTTAATTTAATGAATTATTTTTCACGGTTCTTTGTGTATTCTTTTGTTGCGATACGTATGTGGATTTGTAAACACTACATAAATGTAATTGGAAAGTATGTATGACATTTTGCGTAGACTTTTTCCTCTGTTGGTTGTAATTATTCATCCCCTTCATTGTATATAATTCGATAGATCATTCTTATTTAGAAATTATATTGTATTTTGTTATTATTCGATGATATATATTTGACCATGTCAGTCATTCACTGATGATTGTAACTGGTTTTATATGAGTGTTGTGTGGGTGTGCGTTTACCACATACAGTCTTCATAACGTTTCTTCATTTTTTTTATCTATCTGATTATAAATATTGATTCATGCTTTGTTAAAGGGAAGTTTCTACGTTTGTCGTTCCCGCATCACATCTCGTCTTATAGTCTCTCCAATCAAATGAGTACTTGAAATAGATTCATCTGAATTAATTCGTACTTGGCCTTTTATTACACTTGTCGCCTAAACGGGGATAAATTAGATACACTGAACCAAACAGAGGATTTCTGTTCATAGTCGGTCAACGTTAATCCCTTCATCATTACTCATGTAATCGATATGTTGACACACATTATTCAAATAACATATTTGAAGTGAATTATATAATGAACATAAGACAAATCTGTGCTCTAGTAAAATATACATTCGATTTACGGCTTTCTGACTTTCCGAATCCAGAGGGAGAGAGACAGAGTTCTTATTGATAGTGTATACTGGATCTCTCACACATTTCTGTATATTTTACCATATAGATTTTACTTCAGATGAATATGGAATATGTGGTTATTTACACTTCAACATTGAGACAATATTCACCATTCAGTTTATGTAGTACAACTAAACACAATACAATGTTGTTCGCAATGATATCATTTTATGAGTTGGAAGATGAACGTGACAAGAATACACTGTTGGAATAAAGCTGTTCACTGACAGCCGGAAATCGTGTAATTATGTTAAGTGACACACTGTTATTAGTAGTATACTTCAAACCTGTGCTCCATTGATCTTCAATCACCCGTTACAATGTCAAAGTGACGTTTTGCATAAAACTGTGCATTTTATTGTTCATTAGTTGTTTTTCATCTACAATCTTACATGGTTCAACATCACAGAATATGTAACCGTTTGTATTTGTTTTTGTTTGTTTTCTAGGCTGGCTTGAACCCCTTTTAGATCGTATTGCTTACAATTCGTCAATTGTTGTTGTTCCTGTAATATCGACTATAAGTGATAAAACGTTGAAGTTTAATTTTCTTAAGGCGTCTCATGTTCAAGTTGGTGGATTTGATTGGAGTTTAACATTTCGATGGCATGAACAAAGTGAACGTGACAAAAATCGACCTGGTGCACCATATTCACCTGTTAGGTAAAGAAAATTTAGATTTGATTTTGTGATCTAACTAAATTTAATCACGTTTACGTAATATGAATAATAGCGGTAAAATAATAAGTTAGTAGCGGATTGTAATGTGAGTGTAGTAAGTTGATTAGAATGTTTTGTTACAATAAATAAAGGTAATAGAGGTGCAATAATAAATGAAGTTATGTAGGTAAGAATTATGGATAAAATCATGAGTATATTTTGCACCTCTACTACCTCTAATTATTGTACAGAAACTTTTTAATCATCTTACTGCTTTCACGCAGTAATTCGTTTGCGTTGGCGCACGAGACCGAAGGTCCTGGATCCGAGTCTCGCATCGTGGAAGCTCACTGTTGGTGGGTCCCATAATAAGACGAAATGGCCATTCAGTGTTTCCAGATTGTCAATGGTGGTCTAGCTTAGATCGACCCGTGAATTCAAATATTAAGAATTATATTGTTATTATTCATATTACGTAATGTAGTATTATGATCTTTCGATAGCATCATCATGTTCATTCCTTGTTCACATGTCCTCATGGAACTAGTACTTCAACATAGAAAAATTTTCATGTAAATTTCATCTGTTCAAAAACTACTGTTATCAATCTTTTCAAGCTTTTACCAAAGTTTTCTTCGTAGTGATTGTTTCTCTCTTTTTGAAATCGAATGACAACCTGTTAGTATTCGAAGGTATTCAACAAAAATGCAGTTAGACTGGTTTATTTTTTGCACTTTAGGGATTTTTAATGCAACCAGTTAATGATAATTGTACAGTATAGAGTTGATTTGATCATTAAAGATTATATACGTTTTTGTTAATTTTGATTATTACCTCGAACAAGTTCAGTCAAGTTTGCTAGACGAAACTTTGGAATCATTTAAATTTTAATCGCTGAGATTATGTGAAATATAATTTTCACATATAATGATGATCATTGTTATTGAAATTACAGACAATGGTCTTTATTTCCACGCGCGGATTCTCATGCCTAAATAATCCTATTCTCGATCGTAACAGGCATCCATTGCTTTCAGATTTTAAGTGGTGATCTGACTAAGATCAGGATGTGATTTAAAAACTATGGAACTCCTATCATCTTGATATGTCCTCTATATTATTAAAAAAATGTTTCGGTCTGAAATACTTCTCTACACAAAAACCTTCCTGAGTGTTTTTAATTAGTAGGGAACTCCACTTTTTCGTGTTCAGATATTTATTTTACGCTTGTCATCAGTTAAAATCAGTAGTGATATCTCTTTTATTCCTCTAATATATGCTTTTTATCTATCAAACTACATTGGTTACATCTTGACATGACTACAATCGATTAAATTAAGTCTATATCAAGACAGCAGCCGAAAAAAATCAAGCATCTCATTTAAATCGATTGAAATGATGACATGAAAATTTCCTACTCAAGCCGCTTCAACAATGGTGTTTGAGGTAATGAAATCTATTCCAATAAAAATGTTATAATAACCCATAGTGTTATTGACACAGTAGACGCACAACTTCGAGATCAACAAGCTGGATTTTATAGGGATCGATCGTACACAGACCAAATTGCAACACTACGGATCATCGTCGAACAATCAGTTGAGTGAAACTCAACACTGTACATCAACTTCATTGATTATGAAAAGGCATTTGAGAGTGTAGATAAAAGGAAATTATGGAAATTTCTTCGACACTACGGTGTTCCTGAGAAGATTGTCAAGATTATCCGGAACTCATACGATGGACTACAGTGCAAGGTCGTGCATGGAGGACAGCCGACAGATGCATTCCAAGTAAGGATCGGAGTCAGACAAGGCTGTCTACTCTCTCCCTTCCTCTTTCTTCTGGTGGTCGACTGGATTATGAGGATCTCGACATCTGAAGAAAAACACGGAATACAATGGATGGCTCGAAATCAATTAGACGATTTGGACTTCGCAAATGACCTATCCCTCCTATCGCATACACACGAACAGATGCAGACAAAGACAACCAGTGTGGAAGCAGTCTGCATCAGTGGGCCTCAGCATACACAAAAAAAACCAAAGTTCTCAAATTCAAGGCGGAGAACAGCAATTTAATCACTCTTGATGGAGAAACCTGTGAAGCATCATCGATGAACAAGGAGGCTCAGATGCAGACGTAACGGCAAGGATTGGCAAAACAAGAACAGCATTCCTACAATTAAAGAACATATGGAACTCAAAACAACTTTCAACCAATATCAAAGTGAGAATGTTCAACACGAACGTCAAGACAGTTCTACTGTACAGAGTTGAAGCGCGGAAAACTACTACAACCACCATCAAGAAGGTGCAAATATTTATAAATGGTTGTCTACGCAAGATACTCAATATCCATTGGCCGGATACCATCAGCAACAGCCTTTTGTGGGAGAGAACAAATCAGCTTCCAGCAGAAGAAGAAATTAGGAAAAGACGATGGGAATGGATAGGACATACATTACGCAAATCATCAAACTGCATCACGGGGCAAGCTCTAACTTGGAATCCTGAAGGGAAGCGGAAAAGAGGAAGGCCAAAAAAAAACACATTACGTCGGGAAATCGAAGCAGACATGTTAAGGGATGAGTAACAAATGGAAGGGATTGCTCAGGACGGGGTTGGATGGAGAATGCTGATGAGCGGCCTATGCTCCTTCATGAAAGTAACAGGCGTAAATAAGTAAGTTGTTGAAAAAGAAAAACAGAATTCAGCGAAGAAAATTTCGCTGAAATAAAATTTTCTTCGATTGATTTCATTTTTTCTTATTGAAAAGTGTTATAATTAAATTATGGTTTAAGTGATACAAAGATTATTTCTCAAGCTGATTTCTTACATTATTTTAATGCTTTAACAATCATTGTTCTTCTTTGAAAACTCAAATTAATTGAATACAAAAGGCATTCATATCATATTTTCTCAAATAAATCACCTTACCATAGTTAATTAAAATTTTCGATATTCACACTTTTTTGTGTTTCATTACCATGTTATCATGGCAACTATAATGCATATTCACTGAATTGATTATTAGTTATTAGATTTAATTTGAATGGTCTACATTGGTTTTCAATGTTAATCATTACTTATTGAATGATTTATATCTGTACACAATTGCTTATAAGAAATATTTCAACAGAGATTCTATATTTGAGGACACATTATTCAATATTGATTTATTTACATGTTTATAATTTCATTTATATTTAAAAGATATTTTAATTGTATTATCTATTCATATCTCTGTAGAGAATTGTTCAAATAATACACAAAAAAAAAACTACTTCAATTATTAGATTACATAATGGATCTTTAAAAACATTTACTTAAGTTTTTATAGATGAAGCATTACATCATATAGATCTGTATTTAATATAATCCATAATTGTTTGAGTTTGTGTTTTTCTTTTTATTATTCCAAATGGTTATTCTAAATGGTATTTATAATATGATATTTATTTGTCATTTACATTTCATTATTATAAAAGTTTATATTATTATACTCTTATCAATACACATTTTGACATAAGCAACATTCTTGTACATACTTAGATCTAGATTACATAACATGATTTATAGTTTATTTTAATATTTTATAGGCCTTTCGAAATAATCTAAGTATTATTGTTATTATTATTCATTTTATTGAGATGAAATACTTTTTATTTAAGGCATGAAATGCATACTCAGTTGATTGGATTATAGTTAATACTAATGGTTCCATTGTCCAGTTATAACTTATATTTTGAAGTATATGTACATATATGTATACTCTAGTGAACTTTATGCGCATTCCTGTGTTGTAAAATATTTGGGATTTCTGTGAAAATAGTTCTATTATATATATATATCAACTTAATTTGTGTAGATTCTCATTTTCCTGAAAGCATCGTCTTGATTCTACCCTCTTATCGTAAATATTTTAGGCTATAAATTATAAAAAAGAGTTTAAAATCGCGACTAAATTCTTAGTCGATTAGTGATATGTCTTGTTGATTGAATGCTACTTGTTATACCTGGTCATCGCTGATTGTTGTGTCGGAAACACTTATCAATTATAAACGAAACGATAGAATTCTTCAATTCTCACGATGCGAAAGTAAGAACACAAAGACTGGTATAAGTAAAGATTTATTAACGCCCAAAAACACGACGACCCTAGTCGAAAATACATTCATTTATATATTAATTAGTATACACACTTTGATGAATAATTAGGATGAAATCACATATGTAAAAAATAGTTATAATAAATCATAAGCTGAGCATAGTTCATATCCATTGAATACAAGAATATCGTATGTTATACAGAATGAACAATCATACAAGAAAAGAAAACAAATACCGCATTGAGTAATCATTATATTGAATCAAAACGGAAGTAATGTTATTATTATTATTTTTATTAATGGCTTTATTCAATATTATAGTTTTGGTATAATATAGAATTCTCAGCACAGGGTACTTCAACAAGTTACTTACGCAAAAAACACCCAGTAAGAAAGACAAAAAAGGAACAAGAAAGGTTTAAAAAAAACCGAAATACTGTACAACTTTTCAAATTAGAGACATGTTATGAATGCAGGTTATTGATTAGGTTAACTCTAACAACCTGTTCGTCACAGAGTATATTTGCTAAGTAAGATATTATAGAACTTTTATACTTTTGCTTGCGTGCATGGATTTTAATGTAATTACGTCTCGTTCTATCAAAAGATATACAAGAAGAAAGATTAGAGTGAAGGGGATGGTTAGTATCTGATTAAATAACACCTGCCAGGAGTTTGCATGACTTTAAATGTTTATCCACAACCATATTAATTATGACCTCGAAAGATTCACCACACATCTTGGTAACTGCCTTCAGCACTCTCCGCAATACAGCAAAGTCTTTTCTCAAAAGCCCGGGATAAAAATCATAATAAGTAAATCAATCTAATTTTGACTTTTACCATCATATCAATCGGAAAACAGACTAAGATTGGCACTGTAGTGTTTGAGAAAGAATTATGGTTGTATGGTTAAAATTCAGGGATAGGGTTGATTTACGTGTTATAAGCAACCTAAAACAGAAGAATCGAACATTTGTAAGAACTACAATCTAAATTTGGATGAATAGTTTTACAGTAGTTGGGTATCTAATTAATTTGAAAAACATAAACGTGGTGGAGCAAGAACAAAGATTGGTGCAGAATAATCTATGAATTCATTTTATTTCGTTAGATTCTCATCAGCTGCTTACAACCCAAATTATTTGAAATTCAAATTATAACAGATATTGACATTTGTTATACATAAGAGTGTGATTAAGGATCAATACATGTGTACGATGATGTAGCAAATATTCATATAGAGTTAATGAGCTCATAAAATGTTTGATTCGAATAAATAAATAAAGTTAAAGAGGGAAAGTTCTGGAACATTGAAATAGTGATTAGAACTCGTGAAAATAGATTAATAGTAATAAAGAAAATATGAATTGAAATCAATCATTTATGTATGATGTAATTTAAACTTCAGAAAGAGTTGCAATAATGACGCAATAAATAAATAATTAGGAGCAAATGAATAGAAATGGTGGGGGTTATTGTTACCAGGGTAAAGAAAGATTTATTACTGTCTCTTTTTGTATACATAGATCTGGTTTTAAACGTCTGAATGCTATTGCTTCGGCAAATTTCAAAAGGTTGGAGTTTGATTGTTTGTTAATCACCTTGAAAGACTTCAGTATATCAACTTCATGTCCTGTATCAAGGAGATATCTTGCGATAGCACTGTTGAATGCGTTCAATCCATTTAACCTTAAACTTTTCGGAATATGTTCTTTGAATCGGACATCTCCTTGATACAGGACATGAAGTTGATATACTGAAGTCTTTCAAGGTGATTAACAAACAATCAAACTCCAACCTTTTGAAATTTGCCGAAGCAATAGCATTCAGACGTTTAAAACCAGATCTATGTATTTAAAAAGAGACAGTAATAAGTCTTTCTTTACCCTGGTAACAATAACCCCCCTTTTCTATTCATTTATTTCTCTACTCATTTATTTATTTTGTCATTACTCCAACTCTTTTAGATTACATCATACATAACTGACTGATTTCAATTCATATTTTCGTTATTACCATTAATCTATTTTCATGAGTTCTAATCACTATTTCAATGTTCCAGAACTTTCCCTCTCAAACTTTATTTATTCGAGATAAAATTTTATGACCTCATTAACTCGATCGGAACCTTCGCTACACCATGATACATTTATTCATCTTTACTCACCCTCTTATGTATAAATACGTCAATATTTGTAATAATTTGAATTTCAAATAATTTAGGTTGTAAGCAGCTGATGAGAACCTAACAAAATAAAATGAATTCATATTATTCTGCACCAATCTTTGTTCTTGCTCTATTTAAGATAATAAAGGGATAAATGTGTATGAAATAAAAGTGGTGAGTTATATTTATAAGAAATATCTCGGCGACCAACGTAAATCCAAAGTTTGATTATATTTCCTTCAAAAAGCTTGAACCAAATTGCCTTGTGAAACGTTGGATTTTATCAAATTTCATTTTCAGAGTTTTTTTACAGATATGATTTTCTTCTTTAATGACATCACTTTTACTCTTTAATATCAAGAAATAAATTCTATATATAACTTTAAATGTTCTGATCACTTTACAAAATGTGTTCGTACTGTTCTTTTCACATGATGTAAGCTAAAATTGAGTGAATTTAGGGCTAGAACCCCATGAATCATTTTCTTGTTCCTATATGATCTGCCGTTTTGGATTAGTTCAGATAATGATAGCAGTAGAGTTCAGTACACACATTTGATCTTATTTCGGATTCGTCAGCACTATAGTACGAATATTTACACTGAAACTCGAAACTAGTGCGCTTCACTTCGAATAAATGTGTGTTGTTTGAACTTACTGGCTCAATAGGTAACTCATTTCTTTGTAAAACGAACTCTTTTGACTTTGAGTTTTATTGTGAGCATTTACATTGTGATACAGGTACATCCACTTGGTGAATCTCAAACAGGATGAAATGCATGTCTTAAAATTTTGTTGCTGCCAACTATCTAAATTTATTATATCATTCGAATGTTTTCTTCATAAGATTCATCGTGTTTTCTTAGTATCTAATTGATAACAACTTGTGAATATTTATAATGTTCTGTCAGTCATCTGTATAATGTTTATTACGACAAGTAAACAATACTACTTTTTAGTTCTCATTTTATTCAAAGCAATTAGTCCTTTTGATAAATTTTGATAATGTAATAAGAACACGAAGATGATCAGAACTATGTAGTTGTGATTTTCTTTCATGTTGGTTAACTGGGGTCATATACTTATTCTATCCATTCTCAAAGAACTGTGCTATTCCATTTGAAATGTTTTCATTCATTATTCATCACCTATTTTGTTTAGAGTTTTATTCTTTTGACTAAGTACTAGAGATTTATAAGGTAACAATATTAATATTTCTAGATCGTCTGCATTAATTGCATGTATTTACATACACATGCCTAGTATAATAAATACTATTTGTTGCATTTCTTTCTTAAAGTCTAATATTTGTCTTAACAGTTGAATTGACGAGTCGATCCAATCTAACCCACCACTGAAAACCTGAAAACACTGGACGACTGTCTCCTCCTAGTAAGGACTCTTCAGCATTGCGAATACAAGTTCCCACACATGGGACTCGAACTCAAGAAATTCGGTCTCGCGTACGAATGCTTGACCTTCTAGACCACTGAGCCGGCTGGCATTCAACAGTGTCACTGTCTAACTTCAATAGATCCCTGATCTTACGCAGCCATTCATCCATTGTCTCCATTTGACACAGATTGGATTCCACTAGTCACGGCTTCTCGCTAGAACTCCAGGAAATCAATTTTCAAGCTAGTCACTACCGAACATATGGTTATTATCAGAAGGGGGGGTTTGTGGAGCTTAGACAAACTCGTCAACTCATCTGTTAGATTACTACAATTTCCACAAGTCCCTATACTAATGTCTATTTCTTATAAATATTAATCCTTTTTTAAGTTGTATGAAATTGAATATAGACACAGTGAATTGGCATTTCAGTTATTAGTTGTACAACGTAAAAAAATGTATGTAATTAGCCTACATAAATAACGATTATTTCTATAAATCACCAAAAATTCCCATATTATTGTATTAATTCTATTAACCGCTGCATATCATTGCGTCTATATGAATATGTACATGTGTATGTGTGCATTTATGTATGTATTAAAGATAGTTAATTACTATAACTGATATTCCACAAGTAAAATACGTTCTTAAATGTTCCAATAATAATTTAAATTATAAACTGAAGCCATTTGGTGGACCATTAGACGAACCTACAATCATCCATAAACCAATGACATTTATTTCTCTTAGTAAGTTTAATACTCCTAGTTCTGTAGGTCAGCACATAGTAGTCATTTTATCACATAGAATAATCCCCATTCAATAACCTTGGTTATTTCTCGACTTACTTTAAATTAAACCGACTACACAAGTGGTGAGTTGATCTTGTTGACTAGTGATAAAAATTCTCTTCAATATTTCTTTTTGTTTAAAATAAACAAATCTCTTTAAAACATTTAGATAAGTGCATAAGAATACTCTGGCATTATTTAAGTAATAAGAAACTAGTGTACACTGATTTTGTATCCATTAATTTTCACTATTCATCATGTTTCTATTCTTCAGATCACCTACCATGGCAGGTGGTTTATTTGCTATAAGTCGTGAGTATTTTAATCATCTTGGGAAGTATGATTCTGGAATGGAAATATGGGGAGGTGAAAATCTAGAACTGTCATTCAAAGTAAGCAAAGATGTATATAACTGCTTGTATTCTTCTAACTTTAAATAAAATTCATTTTGTTTGTTGTGTATTTGTTCAGTCAGTTGAAACCTAGTTTTACTACTATCTTACTCCCTTTAATCTGCTTCATGTAATTTAAATGGACAGCGAAAATTCATAGAAATTTAAGAAATAAGTCACGCTTTCTTACGTTTAACAACTAATCACACTACTGCTCCTTCCCTAACCGAAGTCAGTGAAGCATAAGTCGAACTTGAAAGGTAATTCCATCAAGTCAAGTCTGGTAACCATAAGTCTGTCATCTTTTACTGAAATATTTAACCAGATATTAACTTGTTTCAAATTACAACCCATATGTATCAGTAGTGTATTTGTGTTTGCTGAGGTAAATGAAAATATATTAATGATATAATTTATTTGAATGTCAGCCATGCAATTCATGTATTTGACTGAGCTACAGATTTCTATTTACGTGTAATGATAGTCACAAATGAATTTTGATATTTGCATGTATATTTATGTAGGCGGTTGATTGTATTATTTTGTCTTGATTGGTATTTCCGTTCTCCCTTATTTATATTTAGACAGCTTAATCTAGATAATTGAGAAAAACAAACATCAATATATAGTTTGTCAAATATATAATAACCTATTGTCGACTACTATGTTTCATTTTCATCCTGATTTTACTACCATTATGGAGGTTCATTTGTTGTGTATTAGCCGTTGAACTATGTTTCAAGTAGAATAGTTCTGTAATGATTTGAAAACAATGATGAAATAATAGCCATGAAAATAGTTATTTGAATGTTCAATCGAACTGGTTAGCATTTGAATGATGTTGTAGTGTTGCTTATAGAATATTATAGAATACTACTAATGTTTAAGGGTTATGTAGCATACAACTGTGAGAGCGAGTTACAAACTTGCATACAAAATACTCATCTGAGAACAGATAACATAAAACTGTGTTTGATATCTCACTTATTCTACCTTAGGTGATTTAACTAATGGCTTGATTATCTACTCTTATGGCGACTAGCATTTTATATTTAGAATGCTAATTACTTACTTATGTCCGTTACTCTTCATGAAGGAGCATAGGCTGCAAGTCAGCATTGTCCATCGAACGCTGTCCTGAACAATCCTTTCCAGTTACTACTCATCCTTTTCATGTTTGCTTCCAATTCTTGACTTAGTGTGTCCTCTGATCTTCCAGTTTTCCGTTTCCCTTCAGGATTCCAAGTTAGTACTGGTCTCGTGATGTAGTTTGATGATTTTCGTAATGCATGTCTTATCCAATTCCACCAACGTTTGCGATTTTCCTCTTCAGTTGGTAGCTGGTTTGTTTTTTCCCACAGTAGGTTGTTCCCGATGACGTCCGGTCAACGGACTTTTAATATCCTGTGTAGACAATTGTTTGTAAATGCTTGCACGTTTTCGGTGATGGTTGTGGTAGTTCTCCAAGTTTCAGCTCCGTACAATAGAACAGTCTTGACGTTCGTGTTAAAGATTCTCGCTTTGTTGGTATTGGTTGGCCGTTGTTTTGAGTACCATTTGTTCTTCAACTAATAATTGCTTAGCTGTTCTATAAATAGTGATATAGAAATTAGTTACTCTTTATTATACATTCATTAATCTATTGAATAATTCCAACACAGTTCCATTCTTCATGGTAGTGCATCTTGAGGCCCAAAACCTTCTGACACCTTGAAGCTAGTGCTTCTTTGTTCCCTTCCCAAGTGTCCTCCATAGTAGTTTTTCTCCTGCGAGTAGATCTTGTACGACTCAGAACCTGTTTTTTAGAGTTATCCTAAATACATTGAGTTTGTAAGTATGTCGAAAGAAGTATGTATCCAACTTTTTATGCCAATTCCTCGATTGTCTATTACTTCTTTGGCTTCAGTTTCATTTTGACGGCCACCAGGTGGTGATAATAAGCTATGTCTCCTCTCTTTGTTCGCATGTCTTCCATTGACTTTCTAAATGTTTTGGTGATGCGTATATGATCTATCTGGTTCTCCGTGGTGTGATACGGTTTTGCCCATGTAGCTTTGTGTATGCGTTTGTGTGGGAATATTGTTCCACTTATTACCATTTGGTTGAATTCACATAAATTTACAAATCTGTTCCCTTTTCCCTGTCCATGTCATCGCATGATATCTTCAAACCCGTTGTTGTCCATCCCGACTTTGGCGTTTAGGTTAGGCTCTTATCTGGACACTTCACTATGATTGGTTGCAGTCCCTCGTGAAAGTGATTTTTATCGTCGTCATTGCCATGATTGGTGGGAGCATAATATTGGACAACATTTATTGTGATTCCATTGTTTTTAATGATGGTTTGATATTGGATCCAAGAGATTCCTATCCCATAAATGTATTTAGTCCTTCATTGGACAGCATCCGAGTGACTCCCCGAATGTGTGGAACATTTTCCTCTTCATAACCGGAGTACAGCAGCACCTCTGTTCATTTTGGGCCCAAGGGGTTCCACTGATTCCGAGCACGGACAAGTTGTATTTTTTTCATTTCCGTAGCCATTTGTCTGATCCTCCAGGTCTTCCATGTACCTATATTAATTGTTGTTGTGGTTGTTAGAAGGGTCATCGGTCTCATGACCTCTGAAGAATCTCGGCTTTCATCATGAGGTGTCATAATTTTTACGAACGAAGATTGTTTAACTTGGAGGGTAGAGTTCAAGTGGTTTAAATTGTTTAGTCTGGTTAGCATTTGTTTTGGCAAGGTTGCTTTCTACAGCATTGGGTTGCTTACCACATACCCAACCGTCCTTCTTTATCCAGACTTGGGTCCTTTATTAACCCTAGAAAATCTGTAGGCGGAGTTGGAATAATTATTTACAGCGTCGTAATTCATGATAGAGGGCGTGTTTCGTTATTTTCTGTTTTTGCTGACTTACATGAAAAATGCGAGGTTTTCATCGATGAAAATGCCACATAATCATGGTGCGGATGTGTCCAGTGTAGTACATTCAGTCATACTGAAAGAAAAATTACAATATTTCTAAATCAATACCTCCAACTATTTCTGTTAAAGAAATTATTTCAAAATATCTTAATTGAGTGACTAAATAGGTGAAAATAACTGTAATTACTATTTGCGATACACTTAGATGACTTGATAACGTGTACTTTATCCACAGCCACGTTCAAATGTTGTTCTCGATAATTATGCCCTTGTTCACAGTTTCAAATCGTTGTGATGCTTCATGCTGATCGATTGTTTACAGGACAGCTGTTGAATAAACGCTTATTCAACTGGTCGGTTAACCTTATGAAACACCAATAACTGACATTTCTTGTTATGGTTTTTAGTATATTCAGTTAGGTGCACTTGGATTCGTAGATTAAAATAGCTTTTCTTATGTAGTTTTTTAAATAACATGGTCAGCCAAAACTGTAGAATCTGCACTTAAGCGTCTCTTTGTGTACTAACTCTGTAATATAAATTATGAAATAATGGACATAGAAAGTGATTACCATGCAAAATCTCACAAATGCGAGCATTCTCTGGTGTAAGGAAATATAACGCGGTAATCAAGATACTTGACCACCGACTGTTGTGTTATATTTCCAAAACAAAATTCTGTTATCTCTGCTCAGACACTTTGTAATTTCTATTAACAATAATATATAATCTGTATTTCAACTTGAGCACACAAAACTGTATGTAGGTAGGTAGTGAGTTACAATATATTCGCTTTACAAACTACCTTTGTGTCTTTTTACTAAAACGTTTAATATTCACATTTTTTTAATCATATATAAGCTCCATTAAGTAGTTTAAAGCGATAAATTATTAATGGATCAATTATGAACCAGATTTCTAATTTAATTAAAGTTGGTTCAGTGATTGTAAAGATAGTTATGAAATATATTAAGAGTTCAGTACCGAAATAATGACAGTTTATTGAAATTTTAATATGTAATGAATGTTTTTCCGAATATTGTCAGTAGATTCATTACATGAAAACGGTTATATGATTCATAATTTAAGTGATTTCTAAGCTTTGACCGTCTATATGGAACAGAATCAAACGATGGAATTATGGAAATAATCCACTTCCAAGAATAGTTCGATTGTAGAACTAGGATATTAGTTTTATGATCATCGATAATTTTTCCAGATCAAAAAGTGTTTGTAAATATTTCACATCATTACTTTACTTATCTTCTTACTAATACCTATTACTCTCAATAGAGTATAGGCCGTCGACCAGCATTCTCCAACCCACTCTGTCCCGGACCTTTCTTTTCTAGCTCTATCCAATTGTTGTTCATTCTTCTCATGTCTATCTTCATTTCTCAACGTAATGTGTTCTTTGGTCTTCTTTGATGCTTCTTCCTGATTTCTTCCTCTGCTGAGTTCTGGTTTGTTCTTTCCCACAGTAGGTTGTTGCTGATAGTGTCTGACCAATGGATCCATTGATAATCATATATTATTATTATTAAGGATTCATAAAACAAATGGAGTTTTAAAGTTTTCTGATAAATTCTCAATTCTAATTTTAAAATATTCTGATTAGTTTGTGCGATAGGATTATAAATAAAAAGAATGTATTTTTAATTTCTGAATGTAAAGAACAATTAGATTTTCGGACGTTTTGTGACTCAGTGTAAGCCACTTCTTCAGAGAATGAACAAACAAATCAAGATTAACCCAAGTTTAAATAATACAAAGGAACAAAGCAAGAATATTAGATGCGATCAGTCAAAAAAAGAGGTCTGAACAAATCAATGTCATGTCATTCCGGTTAAGATAATTTATGTCCGATATGTATGTAAATTGTGTGTGTGCATTTATGTATGCTCAAGGATGAATAAATATGACATTTGTGGTGAGGAAGGATAGAGTTTAATTTATGTGTACGATAATAGTGTGAAAGATGAGTAATATCAGACATGGTAGCTTGGATAGATAGTTCAAGTCGTATGGATAGTGAGGCTGTCTTTTCTAGGACAGTAGGATTAAGCATTATATGGAAAGTTTCAGCTATTCTGCTTTCTTTGTAGTTGAAAAGTCTTTTTGTATGATTTTCATGTTTTTGATTTCGATTTGATGGTTGTTGAAAATGGCGTAAACTGCTGTTGCTGATTTAATTTGAAGTCTCTCCAGTTCTACGGGATTATTAGGTGGTTTCTGTGTATATGCTAAGATTCTTTTCAGTTCGAGTCGAGATTTCACGAGATGACTCTTCAATATAGAAGGCATCACAATCATTACATCCTAATTTCTAGACACAGTTATTTATGAACTTAAAAGTGATTTATTTCTTTTGGAAAAAACTAAAGTATTTTGAAGGGTGTTTTTTGTTTTGTAATATGCTTTAATTCTGTGTAGTTTTAAAATCCTTCATTTTTTGTAATGAAATCATTAAGTATACAATAACTACTAGATCATGTCGTTACTTCTTTCCTCCTCTCAATCTATTCATCATTTGTGATATGTACTATTTAGGTTTGGATGTGTGGTGGTAGTTTAGAAACTGTCGTGTGCAGTCTTGTTGGACATATTTTTCGTAGTCGTTCACCATACAAATGGAATATTAATGTAAAGGATCCTTTGAAAAGAAACCTACTCCGTTTGGCTGATGTATGGCTTGATGATTATAAACGATTTTATCATGCACGTATTGGATTTAACACTGTAAGTTTGCTATACTTAAATTGTATTTGCTTTTTATTGAATGTATATAACTTAATAAATTCAGGGATATATTGCTTGTAAAATAAGTTCAGATTACCCTACTAAGTTTCACAAATCATTCCTATCTAAACTCGTTAGCTATATAAACAACATTCTGTTATGTGACACTTTCATTTTACCGCCTTTTTGTTATAGTAAAAATAACGTGTTGGATAAATATTCAGTTAGAGGAAGAAAACCTTTATTCTGAATTCCTGTATGTTTCATTGTACAGACAAAATTGACAGTTATTCAGAAAATATCTTTCCTCTCATGTTGCTATCAGTTATAATGTGCTTTGGATTTACAATTATCTATATAGTTATTTTCATTCATACTTAGGAATGAATGACGATTGCATCTTAACACTAACATTGACGCAGGTTGATTTGATGAATTGAAAATGATAATGATAAGTAAATTTACCGAACCACCTAAAACTAAACGTAATCCTTTTCTTCTTATCGTGTAAGTATTTGAGTCATTTCATTGTTGATATTAACGGATGAATTTTGGATGTTCTTTGTTGACATTTGTACATCCTGTGTGGATTATTGCCACTGAAAAGCGCTCTCTGGATTCGATTTCTAATCAAATCCCATATTTTCTAAATAGTAATGCTTACTTTCTGAAATTATTTAACAGGCTCTATTATTATGTATTCTTTGGCGTTTGCATAAATCTTTAAACTAAAATGCTTTCATGAGAAGAGATAGATGGTGATTAGGTATGGAATCTAGGACACATGTTTCGTCCTATTTTAGGACTCATCAGCTAGATGAACCTGCATCTGTGTTGATGTTCACCACGGGACTCAAATCTGGTACCATTCGCTTCAAATACTACTATTTTATTGGTTGTTTGAAACTTCGCATTGATGTTTAGGACTGCAATCGACCAGTCTCTTATTGGCATATGCGCATCCTATGCGGTTGCCTCGACATTGCCAGAATTCGCAAGCATTATAAGCCGAGAGGTGAAAACGAATTTTCATTTCTCATTTCAAAACTAATTCAGCTTAACTTTGAAAATGTTTATAATCGTTTAATTATTGTACAAGGTTATTTTTTGGTTTTTTTGATCTGGTCAAGAATGTTCAAAAGTAGTCGAGAATTAAATTTTGAGCATTCATTTTAGAGTACATGTTGGATTCATAAATATTTTCGTGCTCTTTTTTAAGGTAAAATAAAGTAATTTTCAAGAGATGCAATTAACTTTTGGCGATTAATCGCGTAATAAATGGTTTTCTCTATTCTGTATTTACTCTGATTTAGATTGATTTTGGGGATGTTTCAGAACGCAAAGCCTTAAGAGAAAAACTGAAATGTCATTCATTTGATTGGTATTTAACCAATGTTTATCCTGAATTGTTTGTTCCTTCGAAAGCTTTGGCTTCTGGTGATGTAAGTTTTTTTTTGTCGTACATTTTCTGTTTTCTACGGAATTCAATGTTTAAACATGAACTATTTCCCAACTTATGTTTACAATTTGTTTTATGTTTTTACAACTGATCAGTCGCTGAGTAGTGACCGATGTCATTTATGCCGCATCCTCCTTAGTGCTAATCGAATTATATTGATCACGTTATCACTAGTCAAGGCAACTCGACGTAATTTTTGCCTTGATGGGACGTTCGATGGTTGAACATCAAAAGTATACTTGGACCAAGGATTTGTGTTAGTTGGCAATGCTTGTGTAGGCGTACATGTTATGTAGAGGTAACGGACACTCGCTCATTGGGCTTGACAGTTTGAGACGTTGTTTCTTATGTATGTATAAAATGAGTATTTCGACCAGAATAGATGACAGAGATCTTAATTACCAAGATTTTGCGTTTTACAGTATGATTACAGGGAAGTTATTGAAATGATAATTTCGAATAAATTGAGCATTGGGTTCATTGTTATAAATAAAAATAATATATTTGTAATATCCCAATGAGTAGAAAATTGGATTTTCTGACGTTTCGTGACGGAACAACGGAACAATGTTCCGTTGTACTATTTAAACTTGGATTAATTTTTAATTTGGTTATTCATTCTCTGAAGAAATGACTTACACTAAGTCACGAAACGTCAGAAAATCCAATTTTCTACTCATTGGGATATTACAAATATATTATTTTTATTTATAAGTTATTGAAAATTCATGTATTCAAAGATGACGTGATGCTAGTCAAAATGAGTAATTACGGTTACTTGCACCGATCTTTTATTTGGCTATAAACGATTGTTAGTCTATTATCCTATATAATTATACTGATTAAAGCTTAATTAATCTCTATTGTACTAATATGATCTTGTTTATGTAAAACATTTTCTTAAAATTTATTGAACCAACATTGATTTCATGATTCATAAATCAGTGATTTCAATGAAATCCATTTGATAGATGGTTTATTATTTCAATAAACGTTTACAACCACGTTTTATCATATTCGAACTACATTTTCTTTTCTGTGTTACACTTATCCGGATAAAAAATTTCTCATTTTTCTCGCGGTCTACAAATTCTGAAGCTTTGTCAAGTCACTACTCCGTTTCAAATTGTTAAAAATGTCTTCTGTTACCTTTGTTTATCTATTTCAATCCATCATCCATGAATAATTTCCCTTAACCATAATATCGGACATTCCCAATGATATATTCTGTCATATTTATTGGTGACATTGTAAGAATTGGAAAATAAACTCCTTTGGAAATGTCATTATTAGCCTTAAATACTATATTGAAATGATATTTCAACATGGAAACTTGTATCTTTTGTTTTAGACAAATAGTAAGCATAATATGAGCGTTGAAAAGCAGAATGTGAACGAAACTGAGAAATTATTTTGATAGATAATGCTTTTGATGTGATGATCCAGCCGTTGCTATTGTGATCGCAGCGGATGCGTCAAATTATGGAATTGGAGCAGTGATTTCACATATCTAACCCAATGAATCGGAGAAAGTCATATCAAGTGCAGCTAGATCATTAATTACAGCAAAACATATCTACAGTCAGATCAAGAAGAATGCATTGTCATTTTTCTTCGCTGTAAAGGAGTTTCACGAGATGAAATTTGGATGTCAGTTTACGATATTAACTGACGATAAACCATTGCTGGCCATATTCGGGTCGAAGAAGTGGCTCACACTGATTCATGAAACTTCGGAAAGTTTAATTTTCCTACTCATTGAGAAGATGCTGTCGATGGTCTACCAGTTACTTTCAAAGCTATCAAAGGAGCCATGGAAAATAAAAATATATTAGGAGAAGTTAAGGGTTGTCTTCTCACCAAGTGGCCGGACCGTCGTTTTGAAGGAGAACTGCTACAATATTTTCTCTGACGGGACTCACTCAAGATTGTTGATTCATGTATTATGTTCGGCGGCAGAATTATTTTTAAGAAAAAAGATTACGCCACGAGTTTTTGAGATAATTCCACATTGGCCATCCCGGCATCTATAATACAAAGTCGTTCGCTCGAAGCTATGCTTACTGGCCTACAATGGACCGAGATATTAAAACTAGGTGCCTCAATTGTTCGTCGTACCTGCGAACAGCCAAAAGCCTTAGGTTGAGTGGACCACAACAAAGGAAAAAGCCTAATAGTCCCTGAGAGAGTCTCTACTCAGATATTGCCGACCCACCACGAGGAAAAATGTTTTTATTCATAGCTGCTGCACTCACGAAATGGCCGAAAATCTATGCTATGACAAATTGCATAACCAGTGAAACAATCAGCAAGTTACTGGATTGTAGAAAATTACTTGAAACCTACATCTTATAAAATCTGAAGGTTTATTTAATGAGATGGTGATTAAAATACGTATACTTCAGCGAAAATAAATAGTGCTTCTCTTTGAAATCACCTTGTTTAAGTTTCACATTCTTATTCTTCACAAAAAGCCTCGTTGAATTTCTTTTGGATAACTGTTTCCCTGGATGTTGCAAAACCCCTTGTTATGAGTGAACATATTTTTTAAAAATGTGTATTGATTCGTCACTGATGGACTTGGTTAAAGGTTGTATTAGATCGTGAATAAAGAGAGCGAAACGAAATGACGCTCAGTGAAGAAGGCGTGTGAACCAACTCCATTTAATCAAGCGTTAATCAGTATTCATAGCCAGACATAAACAAGTTACAGATATGTGATGAAAAGAATAAGAAGTGTACTTACATATACTCTCATATAAAAACAGACAAGGCTGATAAGTGAATAATTAACAAGGTCAAAACGTAACTCAAGAAGAATGGATAAAGTTAGAATAAGAGAATTGGGCTTAACATAGCAACCTACACTACAACAGTTTAGTACACGAAAAATGTATGACTTGGTTTTGTTACTATGGTAACGGTTCCAAATCACATCGGTCTCGGAAACTCAAGATGTTTTGTGAGTTTATCTTTGAGTTGAGGATATAATCAACTATATTAAGGAAAAACTTCAACGTAGATTATGAGCAACTTCTAATTATCTGCTGCTGTACTTTTAGTTTCACCATATTTCACAATACTTCCGAACAAAATATGGTATTAAATGATGCGACCTGTAAACACATCAATAAATTCGATGGTTAATAACTTTAGTTATCACCAATTTCTTTTAGGCAGTCTGATTTTTGTCACCAGTAATAAATTAACCTGAAATCACTATTTTGAATAAGATCCATATGTGATTAGATTGTAAATCAAACGAACAATGTAGTCTTTATCACGTACAAAAACTGCCTCTGAATATTTTTACACTGCAAAATCTACTTTCATGGTCTGCTGCTTCTTCCGTGATTGCTCACTTCAGTTTATTGCACTTTTATGTTCATTTAAAACGTCGAACTTGCGTTGTTCATTGATAACACGTCTCCTTCTAAATTAACATATGTATATATGTGATTTTAGTTGGAACGTTTAATGTTGCTTCGGTTGGACTATCCGCGATCGGTAAATTTGACTGTAGATATCATATTTGAATTCAGAAAATTAACTGAAGAATGTTAACGTGAAGCTTCACTTCAGTTAAAATTTTAAAAATGAACTATTCATGATGGTAGTGAATTGATGTGACGCGTATTCGTAATTGGACACAGTCAATCATTTTCATTCGAATTTTCAGATTTGTTTGTTTCAAACTAAGTATTTTTTTTTGACAGAAATTATGTTTACATTTGATGATTTGTCAGTCATTAATAATTCTGTCTTTCTTATTTTCGTAATTCGATCAATCAATTTCATCAGTCACATTCTTCCAAATCTTTTTGTGTCCTTTGTTCATTCGGACATGTAAAACTGAGTTCGAATTCTCTCAACTTTCATTTTGGTAATATAAGTCTTTGTGAAGTGAGATGTTTTGCAATAGCCATATATGAATTTTGTATTTTTGAAAACAAATGGAAAGGACAAATTGGTGTCATCAAACTATTCATGTCAGAGATTAGTTGAGGATTAGGTGTTCTCGTTCAATGGTCCGACTACTTCACTCTCAATCCTTAATACAGGTGTTGACGCAGGTCAGTCCTGAGGCAAGAATTTGCATTTAGAGTAGGAGAAACACATCCTAAACGTCCTGACATTGTTGCTCAGTGCTACCAAAAGACTCTGCCTTATATGGGCAACTTCAACAAGCAGGACTATATGATCTGCGTATTCTCAATCGATAAAGTGGACCTCGCGGAAGGAAATCAATGCCCGAAAATACAGTCGATGAGCAAGTTATTTCCAACAGTAGGTCTATGATGATAATATGAAAGCCTTTAGAAAGTAGTATCGTGCAGTATAGGAGACTATTCAATACTAGGAATATCAAATCATTTTGTCCTACCAATTACAAATAAATAACGTAACAAGCAGTTATTTTATACATTTAGCAGTCTTCTTTTATGGCGTGACGTTATTTGAACAAATATTGAATAAATCTATATGAGATGGTGGAGAAGATTTGTAACTCAGGTGCATGCTTTCGAAGTTTTGTTCTCTGAGCTGGATCATCGTTCTTCTGATCGAAATCATCAATACCTGAAGTTTCTGCGGATGATGTCGTTCAGAAGAACGATGATCACTCCACGACCGAACCATCTTGCTCAGAGAACAAAATTCCATCAAGATAAATCTATATTGATAAAGATCTATTCTTTGGTAATTTTCACCTTGTTTAACAAATATATATAGAGTATTTGATGATTAGTTGAATCATCTATATTTCTAACATTGTAGATTGAAAGTGCTGCTGGTCCGCACTGTTTGGATTCACCAACTCCTCGTACTGGAGATAAAAAACAAACTATTATCAAAATATGGCCATGTCATAAACAAGGTGGCAATCAAGTCAGTTAATCGATTGATTATTTATAGTTATGTTGAATAATAAAATAGGAATGACACAAATACCAATAATAGTTTATAGTTTAACATAGAGTACTGTGAATAATTTTCTCTTATTAAATTCTTACACTTGATGTATCTTAATGGGAAGCGATTTTTAGATATTTTTGACTATTTACTGATGATAAATAAAAATAATATATTTGTAATATCCCAATGAGTAGAAAATTGGATTTTCTGACGTTTCGTGACTTAGTATAAGTCACTTCTTCAGAGAATAAATAACCAAATTTACTGATGAATCGAAATTTGTGAAATTTTTAAATTAAAATCTAATTGATGTTCAATAAACTTTAAGGCATAACTGAATCATTAAAGAAGTATAGATGTAGTCAGTGTATTGTTAATTCTGAATAAGATGTGTCAATTACATAAGGCTCTGTGAAAAGCTTTGGATAAAGGTGACATTATTGATCGATGAACTTGTAAACTTGTAAATAATTATAACATATACCCAAGCTACTGAGGTCAATGTTTCAAGATGGTGTTATCAAATGAGTTATTGATTCTGTGCTCGAACACACTGCCAAACCTCAGAGTTACTAACATGGCGTTCCTAATGAATATCATTTATCGTTTGGAGACAACTGTGGTCGAGCTTAGAGTGAGCGAACATTCTTAACTCTAAGGGGCCAGATTTTACAGACATAGAGTAGAACTACTGTCCTCAACACGTTATAAAGCCGATCTTGTGCAGAAAAACTAACATGATGTCAGCGTCAGAGTCCCCCAAGCTTAGAATATGCCTCTTCGACCTTCACTATACGTAAATTAATCTCATCACTCAGTTCACCACCAGCACTCACACAGTTACTCAGATGCATAAACTTCTCAACTACTACTACTGGTTCATCACGTACAATGGGTGCCAATAAATACTGCTCTCAGTTTAGAATATTGGACTTAGGACGAGGAAAGTACATGGTGTAGCCATGGACACTTATTGTTGACTAATTTATTCCAGATTGAATAGATTGGTTATATCGTGCTCATACTCAAGAGCAAATAATTTTTCTGAAGTTAAATGGTCTACATCACTGTTACTTCCATTAGACCTGGTTTCCAGAATGTCACAACTAATATACTCAGATAGAAAAGTGATTAAAGTTTTGTATTTGAAAAAAAAATTTAATTAAGAAGGTGAATAAGTAAACAAGCATTTTATCCTTTGAATCTTAACTTAATTCGTTTTCTGTTTTGTATATTTTCTCTCTAGTTTTGGTTATTATCACCTAACAATGAAATTCGACGTGATGATTATTGTTTTGATTCCGGTACGAAAAACTATACCATTGGTTTATATCGTTGTCATGGTGTACAGGGTAATCAAAAGTTTACTTATGACGAAGTACGTCTTCTAATTTGTAGTTAAAATTATTTTCATCTGCAAAATCGTCATATTATTTAATATAGAAAATTTGACTGTAGAAGAATATGTCTAATTGTTTCTTTTAAACTCAGTTGGCCCTAGCAATTGATGATATCTGCTTACCATGAACAGTTAATAGGTCATATTATGCTGTCTTCAACTAATAAGAATAGCCATAAAATAGTTTTAATAACTTGTGGCCTTGTCCCCTATTATTATATGACGTAATGATACCGCCAATTAGAGAACAGTGATTTATCGATCGGACCAATGACACGTAAAGCCGTATGAGTAGTCTAGATTCCTTATCAGTCCTTCTTCCTGCCTAGCTCTGCTTGTTAAGTCCAAAACACCAATTTCAGGCTCTGCGATATGAATTTTTTTCAAAAGTACTAGATTTATATACAAATGAAACAGAGCATATCGTACCATAAAGTGGAAAACAACATTTGTACAAGATGAAGCCAAAAGTATCTGTGAATGTGGGAGACTGTAATTAATGTACTTGGCATAACTCGTATAATAATAGTCTATTTATCAAAATAAAACTTATAATATCAACAACATGAATACATAATATGAATAGTTTAGTTACTTAACAATTATACAGTAAAAATATATGTATCGTATTGGTCGATAAATAGTTCTTAAAAGTTAGCATTCATAATTCTCGTCGGGATATAACAATAACCTACTTACATGACCATTACAAGTTCCTCATGACTGAATGTTTCTAACCACCATTTGCGAGATTCCAGATGCAGACGACAATCAGCAGTACTTTCTACTGCTAAGCGTACGCGTGCGAGACCGAATGTTTTGGGTTCGAGTCCCATGTGTGGATGATGATGCTGATGAGTCCCATACTAGAACGAAACGCCTGTCTAGTGCTTCGAAGTTTTCACTAGTAGTCTACCTTATATAGACTCATGGATTCAATTATTTTATTCATTTAATTTCTGTGGATCAATGATTTGAATCAAATGATCGGTCTGTATGTGACTGTCGCGTCAAATCGTATCAGTTTATTCTTGTCTATCAATATGATTTGGTGATGAGTACCAGAAAATTCGAATTTTTAACATAGCTCTGAAGCTTATAGTTATCGTATGATCTAAAGTAAAGAGTAGACAACATAGTGTGCTGTATGCTATTTATGTTGACAGTAATAAGTAGTATGTAACGCTGACCAGAAGTGAAATGACTGTCAAAAGAAGGTTGAGAAGATTGAACTCAATAAAGCAGAAAGATAAACATAAAAGGGATTATGAATTTGAAGAATTATGAAGGATGTAAAGGACAATTGATGGAAGATGTGCAAATGCAGTACTCATTGTATTGTTTTCACATTTTAAGAAGACATTCTGTAATTTTATATTTAACAATGAATTGGTTGTCCACACCTGAATTCTTGTTCACTACAATAGTATACTACTTATTTTCTAGTAATGTTTTTTTTTTAAAACTGTCCACTGCAAATGTTGAATTACTGTTGAATTCTAATTGAAAATAATGTAAATCCAACAGTTTGTTTAATCAAACGGAAATTTTTTCTTAAACTACTTTCTAATTTACAGGACAATACTATTCGTCATCAAGGACTATGTTTAGAGATCAATATTGAAAAATCCAGTGTTCAACTTACTTCATGTACTGGATCAATAAAGCAACAATGGAAATTTAATCGCAAACCTTATATGCCGACCGCTGTAGATTTTAATAAATTTTAATATTCACTGAACACATTGGATTAATTACCAAACTCTTATTTCATGTTCAACTATTTCATGTGTATATATATATATCTATTAACATGTATTTGTACTAGCAAGAAAAAGCAACAATGTCTTTCCTTAGATGTACAATCTGTTTCGACAAATGTTTTGTGAATAGAATGGAAAGTATTATGCTATCTATTTATTATTTTTTGTTGTTGTTGTTGTGTATTCAAGATCCAATGTGTAAATTGGTTAAGCCTAGTGATAACATATCATGCTCAGTTTTACAATTTTGTTTATCTGTGATAACAGTTACGTAATATTTATATAAATTTGTGAAAAACTGCAATCAATAAAATAAACAAACAAACAGACAAGATAGATAACCAGTATGAGTCCAATTTTTTTTAAAAAATATTCACTAATGTGCCTTTCTCATGGTGTTTGGTTATTTCTCATGTATGTAATTAAATGTATGAATAAACGATGCTCAATATTTTGTTTATTTATTATCTACCCCTCAACTTTATGGTTGTTATTCTATAGAATGATGGTTTGTTTTCAAAGTGTATTTTAGTCTATTTTTCATTACAAAACTGTTTTGTTTTGCTTCACAACACATTTCCCATCTTATGAATTATGAGGCTGTTGCATAATCATCTTTCTCGTTCGTTTCAGATATATATGGAGAAATGATTGTATTACTCTTATTGTTGTTTTATGTATCAAATTAATTAATTTCATTTTATTCTTTATCCATTAAAACAAACTGTATGTAAGTGCCTATTGAGAATTGAGACGTGAATTTCTCTTGATGATAATCATTATTATTTTGAGTTATTTTATAAACTTCTTTAGAGTAACAAATATCGTGATGAAACAATGTGACCATGATCTTAAGTTTTCTTTTTTACATATTTCGTTTTCTGTCGAATTAAATATTTTATAACTGACTTTTCTCAAAACTTTTTTCCAATTGAATAAGGTGCATTCAATGGTTTGACGTAGTTACATGATTGTCAGATCGGTTTTTGCTTTATACTAATGATTCAGTCTTCTCACACTGTTCATGGTTATACTTCAAATTAATGTCCACAGATGCCGTGGTACGGCCGAGGGTGAGGAGAGTTAGATTCCTCTCTCAAAATGCTCTCACATGGCCGCGCGTATACAGTTACTTCTAGGGAAGACCTTCTCACTGCCTTCTCGCGGTGAAGGTGTTGCTTACGAAATTGAGACGACGAAAAGTGGATGTTCAGCACTTTAACCGGGTTAGTGTACATGTAGAATCCATCTAGCTGAGTTGGAAAATCCTGGTCCCAAACCAATGGTGCACATGGGTTCTAGGATCCTGAAGGAACAAATGGCGTATGAACCACTTATTGGTTGCCGCTCACCATGAGACTGCATTTTCTAACGTTGCTCCATTGCCTTGTGAATCAGACCTTTGGGTCAAAGGCTCCGGGCGTGGCCCCCTAAGAAAACTACCTGTTTTGGTCTGATCATCCGGACAGTATTGCAGCCCACACACAAATCAAGTGACTTGTGTGGCGCATATGTATTCGATCCCCTGTTGTACCAGTATTTATGTGTTCAAATAAATAAATAAATCTATTAAAACAATACCCATTAACCTTCACTTACAGAGATTAACCATAAAGTGGTAACCGATATTATATTTATTTGGTTTCTATGGCTAATCGAATCCTACCGATCAGGTTTCAATGTGGCCATTAGTCTAGGTAACTCATCGTCATATGCTCTATGTTTGATGCTAAATGGTTGAAGGTGGTCTTCAAAAACATTAAGTCTTGACAGCTCAATTATCACATTCATGAAATGACGAGAAATTAACGTGGTGATAACAAAATTGAATAGAGAATCTGTTGAATATACACTGTGTATGTGTACCACCTGCACAGCAGCTTCCATTATGCTGATCTGCACAAAGCTAATGTCAAACAACTGACTAAATGTCAATGAACTAAATGACTAACGTATGCTGAAGATATATCCACAAACGTATAATTGCCTGGCAAACTATCATTGTTTCGTAAACCAAAGTCAGTTTACAATTCACACTTGCCGAATAATAAACAGCCAGTATGACCATTATTTGGCAACAATAACAAGATTTTCCTACAAGCATATTATGCTAGCTTTAAGTAATTGACTTCAATAGTTGTAAATGAGAAGCCTTTAATAAAGTGATATTTGTCAATGTTTTGTTCAAAATATCTGCTATTTTATTTAATAATTCTATATTATATTTTTGGTAAAATATAGAATTCTCATTACAGAATATTTCAACAAATTGGTAGTTCTGACTTCTCGGTCGATCTTGTCGATAAATACTGAGCAATCGCCAGTTAGATGTTAGCAGTCCAGTAATTGAACATCTGAATAATATGCATTATTTTCGCTGCATATTGCCAATGACCACAACATCTCCGTTTTGGCTTTTGTAACATGTACAACGAAGGGTTGTACACTTTTCAGAAACGCACCTGAATAGGTTATGCAATTAATAGACATAATGATGTATTAAAACAAATAAAATAGATAACTTGTTGAAATATCTAGATGACAGGAACAGATAGCCCAGATGTTCAAGCAGGCCGCCAACTTTGCGGGACTTGAAAGAATGAATTTTTCAAGATTTTATGCTCTAGAAAATTTAATGAAACTGACATTATTACTTTATAGCACTAAACCGATTCTCACAAATAATGAAATGTTAGATTAATTCAACTCAATATGATCACTAGTAACCAGTATTGATGTATGAATAGTGGATTTTTCAGCCAGCAATTGATGCAACTCAATCTGTTTGTTTCGACTTTTTTTTCTATATTCTGACTCTAAATGAATATACTTTCTGTTAGTGTCCTTATTTATCATACAATCTGTACTGAACAATCATATGTATGTTACTTCTAGTGTGGGTATGCCGGGATTAGGAACGTGTTGTTGTCATCTTCCCATTATTCTGTTACATTTCTCTAGACTTTGTCGGTTCTGTCTAGACAGTTTGTGTATGCAGTGGCTGTTTAATTCAAGCTCATTCTGCTGTTGATTGCGGACGATGATTACTTCATAATAATACAAACATTTTGCTACTCATTTAGGTATAAAGAAGAAATCAGAAATTTTTAAGTCATCACTTTGATTTAGTTTTATCCCAGTTATTCATACTTTAAAAAAATTCCGAAATGTACTTTAATTTATTATTACAGGAATGTTTGATTGGCGGCGGTACCAATTCAAGTAAAAGTATGCTATTTTAGCATATTTGAAATTAACAGTTTTTTTCAATATGATAGTCAAATATTTTGAACTTAGTATAGTGTGAAGTTGATGGCACAATATTTTTTAAGTCCCAAAGACTTCAAAAAACTACTGAAGTACATAATTGTGATGCAACCGCATTCTTATAGAGGAATCCACAGGGATATTAACCAGAGGGGACGTCATTTGTTCACTGTTAAGTAGATAAATGCTTAGTATAAAAGCAAAACTAATCGAAAAATCCGTAAAGTGGATTTCGAGAAAGTGATATAGGTAATTCATTTTGATACAGCTAGTTTGTTTCTGAATATGTCCTTTTCAGTGCAGTATGTTGTTTAGACACTCCGCCTGAAGTCCCTCAGGGGGCTACTGCCAGTCCTAAGCCCGGATAAAGGAAGAGGGCTGGGCATGGGGTTAGCGACCTCGTCCCGTAGAAAACTAACTCACTAAAAAAACGCTAACCAGAAAAAAATATTCAAACCATTTAAACTCTGCCCCGGGAGTCAGAAGGTCTTCATTTAGAAGGACTATGAGGCCTCATGATGAAAGCCAATTTCCTTCGGAAGTCACGAGGCCGATGTCCCTTCTAACAACCAGAGCAACCACTTATTTAGGTACATCGAATACTCGTGCGATGTGGGACACCAGGAGAGTCTTTCAAATTGCTGCAGAAATGAGGAGATACAACCTGGAGTTGCTTGGGATCAATGAAACAGTGAACGCAGGTTGGACAACAAACACTAGCTTCAAGGGAGCTTCCGCTATACTCCGGCCATGATGAAGAAAATGCCTCATATACACAAGGAGTTGCATTGATGCTGTCCAAACAAGCACAAAATGCACATATAGGTTGAGATCTCATGGATCAAGGATCATCAAAGCCTCCTTTAAAACAAAGAAAGAGGGCATTCCAGTGAACTTCATCCAATGCTATGCGCCTACCAACGATTACAATGAAGACGCTAAAGATCAATTCTACAATAGGCTGCAGTCAATCGTCGAGAAGAACCCAACAAAGGACCTGACCATTCTGATGGGAGATTTAAATGTCGAGGTTGGAATGGACAACACCGGATATGAAGACATCATGGGACGACATGGACTGGGAGAAAGGAACGAAAATGGTGAGAGATTTGCAAACCTATGTGCCTTCAATAAAATGGTTATAAGAGGCACTGTATTTGCACGTAAAAGCATTCACAAAACCACATGAACTTCACCGGTTCACACTACGCAAAACCAAATCGACCATATCTGCATCAACGAAAAGTCCAGGAGGACGATGGAGGATGTGAGAACCAAGAGAGGAGCTGATATAGCATCAGATCATCACTTGCTGGTCGCCAAGATGAAATTGAAACTCAAGAAGCACTGGACAACGGGGCGGACAATATCATAAAAGTTTAATGCAACTTTTCTTCGGGATACTGACAAACTCAACAAATTCAAGATAGTCCTCAGCAATAAGTTCCAGGCCTTTCATGATCTACTCAATGGAGAGCAACTGGAAGGGGATCAAAGAAGCAATCACTTCAACATGCCACTATCACTGTTGATACACTTTATAGGATTCAAGAAAGAAGGAACAAGATGGCAGTAATCAATGCCAGCCGAAGAAGAGCAGAGAAAGCCAAGGCACAAAATGAATATACAGAATTAAACAAGCTAGTGAAGAGGAGCATCAGAACGGACAAACGTAAGTTAGTGGAAGATTTAGCAATGACGGCGGAAAAGGCTGCAAGAGAAGGAAACATGAAACAACTGTATGATACAACAAAGAAACTGTCTGGAAATCACCGCAAACCAGAACGACCAGTGAAAAGCAAGGAAGGCAAGGTAATCACCAACATTGAAGAACAACAAAACAGGTGGGTAGAATACTTCAAAGAACTCTTGGATCGACCAGCCCCACTGAGCCCATCCAACATCGAAGTAGCACCCACGGACCTCCCAATCAATGTTGGCCCACCAACAATTGAAGAAATCAATATGACCATCGGACAAACAAAGATTGGCAAAGCAGCAGGACCAGACAACATTCCGGCAGAGGCACTGGAAGCAGACGTAGCGGCAACTGCAAGGATACTCCACATTCTCTTCAATAAGATTTGGGATGAGGAACAAGTACCAAAAGACTGGAAAGAAGGACTCCTGATCAAAATACCGAAGAAAGGCGATCTCAGCAACTGTGATAACTACAAGGGCATCGCTCTTCTTTCAATACCGGAAAAGTCTTCAACAGGGTATTGTTAAACGGAATAGGGGGCTCTGTAGAAGTCCAACTTCGAGATCGACAGGGAGGATTCCGTAAGGATAGATCGTGTACAGACCAAATCGCAACTCTACGGATCATTGTGGAACAATCAATTGAATGGAATTTATCACTCTACGTCAACTTTATTGACTACGAAAAAGCATTTGATAGCGTGGGCAGGATATCACTATGGAAGCTTCTTCGACACTACGGCGTGCCTCAGAAGATAGTCAGTACCATAGAGAATTCCTATGACGGATTAAACTGCAAAATTGTGCATGGAGGATAGTTGACGAACTCGTTCGAAGTAAAGACCGATGTTATGCAAGGTTGCTTACTCTCACCCTTTCTCTTTTTCCTGGTGATCGACTGGACCATGAAGACATCAACATCTGAAGGGGAGCACGAGATACAGTGGACATCTAGGATGCAGTTGGACGATCTAAACTTTGCAGATGATCTGGCTCTTCTATCGCACACGCAACAACAAATGCATAAGAAAACGACCAGTGTAGTGGCAGCCTCAGCAGCAGTAGTTCACAATATACACAAAGGGAAGAGCAAGATTCTCCGATACAACACAGCATGCAACAATCCAATCACAATTGACGGAGAAGATTTGGAAGATGTAAAAACATTTGCATATCTGGGCAGTATCATTGATGAACATGGTGGATCTGATGCAGATGTGAAAGCGCGAATCGGTAAAGCAAGAGCGGTATATTTACAACTGAGGGACATATGGAACTCAAAGCAACTGTCAACCGACAACATGGTCAAGATTTTCAATACAAATGTCAAGACAGTTCTACTGTATCGGGCGAAAACTTGGAGAACTACGAAAGCCATCATCCAGAAGATACAGGTGTTTATTAACAGTTGTCTACGCAAAATACTTCGGATCCGTTGGCCAGACACTATTAGCAACAACGAACTGTGGGAGAGAACAAACCATATCCCAGTGGAGGAAGAAATCAGGAAGAAGCGCTGGAAGTGGATAGGACACAAATGGAATCCTCAAGGTCAAAGGAGAAAAGGAAGATCAAAGAACACATTACGCCGGGAAATGGAAATAGACATGAGAAAAATGAACAAGAATTGTTTTAAAATATCACAGCTGTACATTTTTATCCACAGATAGCAGATATAGTTTCCTGTTGAACGTCCATTGTTGTTCTAACGATCTAGTACATTCAGAAAGTTGAATTTAAGAATTTTCATCATCACTTTCTAGACATTCACCTCAACGATGAACAGTACCATCCTGTAAAGATAGGCAATCAATCAGTGTATTTTACAACAGTGAAACGATCGAAAACTGTTCAATTAAAAGCGAAATATTAAGAAATATTGCTATAAATAGTAACAGGAGACAAAAAAAGACTTTTCAAAATGAGCAAATTATATTCATAAATCATAAAGCTACTAATTGGAAAATTCTGAAGAAATAATTGTCAATAAATTAACCAATCAGAAAACAGTAATAAGCACTGTTATTCTGTTCATAATTTCCTACAAATCAAATCTGTCAATTCAGCTTTCACAGGGATCATTGAAACTAACTGAATCGATATATTATCTTAATTCCCATTCTATCCATATTAAATCGTATCTCCCATAGAATAATATTACTCACTTTGTATTTATTCAACTTTTTATTCAAATCAAACCTCTTTAGTTGAAGAATAAATGTAATTAGATTACCCCTAAATACCTTGGTAAGACCAAGGGTAGGGAGAGTTTACATTACTTCACGAAATGCTTTCAAATAGCCACACATATACAATCACTGTCAGGGAAGTCCTACTCGCTACCTTCTCGCGGCGAGAGTTTTGTTTACGAAATTGGGAGTACGAAAATCAAATATCCGTTTCTTTTACCAGATCGGTGGATATAAAGGATACAATGGATTCTACTATTATTTTCACAGATTTGCTGCATGATTTGTCATCTTTCACAGGAAACACCTTTGTTCAGTATGCGGATTATCTCACTGTATGTATAAATATTTCTACCACTTTACATCACCCTGAAATAAATGCGTTTTTATTTCATATTGAACGATGGTCTATTGGTGATGGTTTCACAATCAATCCTTATAAATGCCAAACTGTTGACTTCTGTCTGAGACATGAACAGCACTTAAACGACCCGTTGAAATTCGTAAAGTTTGTACTATTGGAGATGCTGGAATGAAAAGAGTCATTATGAGGCTTTGTGAGCACTAATATAAGTGACTTCACCTCGTGCGCATTACAATGAGACGCAAGTGGTGAGTTGTATCGCTCAATGGTAATGTCACTGACTATGAAGTTGGATAACATGAGACCGAATCCTCCAGGGAGAATCAATTCCTTCAAGATTATTATTCTTATTATTATTATCATTATTATTATTAATGGCTTTATTCAGTATTATGTGTTTAGTAAAATATAGATTTTTGAACATAAAGTATTTGAAAAAGTTTCTTTTGCAAATTGAAAAGTAGAAAAAGCGATAACTCTTTACATGTTTACACAAATGAAATAAATACACTATGCAGAATCAACTGTACTGTTTAGAATCTGTACAACTTTTAATTAGAAACATGTTTAAGAATTCAAGTTGTTGACAAGGTCAATTTTAACATCTTGTTCATCACATAGTATATATGCTAGATAGGGTATGGTAGGTCAAATAACGTAGGTATTATAATGATTAATGAGTAGATGTTAATATCTTTATTGTTTTCAAAGAAAGTTATTCAATTATTCTTAATTAGAACAAGAATTTACTCATATAAAAAAGGTTTCTTAATAAATCAATAGTTAAAATAAAAATGACACTGGATATAGAAAATGTAAGGAAGGAATACTTACTGTTTCATAAGTGAACTCATGATAACCAATTGGAACTATAACCATAAAATAAACTTATACAGCTCCAATGAATATCAGAATCATAACAGTAATTATCTCGTCTAATATCATTATTAGTAATGGTAGTAACCAGAACTACTATAGAAAAGTATATAAATGATTTATGAAATCGTAAGCGGAAAATCAGTATGCAGGAACAAAACAGTAATTATTGATCTCATGTAAATGAATGCTTAATGCATAGTTTACAATTGTATGACTCTATTTTGTGAATAACAAACTAGTGTCTGAATGTAGCTAAAATGAAAAAAAGGATTATTATCATCAACAGCTGATTAAACCTCCAATATCCATAATACATTTGTATTGGTTATTTGTATCCTTCAATTGATGCTTAAGACTAATACTAAAACAGGTGAAACACTGGGTTTCTTGAGATTTCTTACAATTTATTGAAGTACATCGATCTACTAATCTCGACTGTGAGTGTGATCAAAAACAAAGATTGTTACATAATAAAATTGTGCATAGCTTGAGTAAGGAACAAGATGCCTGGTGTTTGGAGCGTGCTAACGAGTTGGAAGCAAAAGCTGCTTCTGATTACCACCGGGAGCACCAACAGCTCACCCGAGTCACTGGCAGCAAGAACTGTAGTGTGAGTCTAGGATGATGGGAAGAGTTGTTCAAGGATCTGTTTAACTGTGCGGCATCCCCGGCGACATCGGTCATATTGTACTGATCTCCATGGACCGTGAGGACTGCTTCACCTAGGAAGGCGGAGGTTGGCCACGATCTCTGCGTCCAAACTATTGGCTTCTGTCTTACTTCGCGAATTGTTCAAAACCATGAAAAGAATGACTCGCAAGATGCAGGCTGGTTTCCGTTCTGTCAGACCATATATTGATCGTATATTCACCCTGCACTAAGATAGATAGATAACCTTAGATACTTATTATAAGTCAAACATTTTAATAATATTGATTTGTTATTTTACCTGTCAACATAATTAGATTAGCTGAATTTTCTATTTAACAGATAGAGATAAATATCAGGTATCGATAGTCACTAAATAACAAAATGGAACTCGTAAATGATTATCAGTAACTGAAAATAAGTACAAATTTATCACAGGGCAATATCATTGTCTTCTATTTGGCATATGAATAAAGTTTCAATTGATTTAACATTATTTTATTTCCAAATGTATCTAACAGACAATATGATTATGTTCATCAGGTTCAGAACACTATTACGATCGATAAATAGTTACATTTCAGTAATTATTTCTTAGTATTATTTTATAAAGGCCCTTCTATCCCAAACTCAACAACAAATGCAGGAGAAGACGACCAGTGTAGCAGCAGCCTCAGCAGCAGTAAATTTCAATATACACAAAGGGAATAGCAAGATTCTCCAATACAACACAGCACGAAACAATCCAATCACAATTGACGGAGAAGATTTGCAAGATGTAAAACCCTTTACATATCTGGACAGTATCATTGATGAACATGGTGGATCTGATGCAGATGTGAAGGCGCGAATCGGTAAAGCAAGAGCAGCATATTTACAACTGAAGGACATCTGGAACTCAAAGCGATTGTCAACCAACACCAAGGTCAGAATTTTCAATACAAATGTCAAGACAGTTCTACTGTATGGGGCGGAAACCTGGAGAACTACGAAAGCCATCATCCAGAAGATACAGGTGTTTATTAACAGTTGTCTACGCGAAATACTTCGGATCCGTTGTCCGGACACTATTAGCAACAACGTACTGTGGGAGAGAACAAACCATATCCTAGCGGAGGAAGGAATTAGGAAGAGGCGCTGGAGGTGGATAGGACACACATTGAGGAAATCACTCAACTGCGTCACAAGACAAGCCCTCATGTGGAGTCTTCAAGGCCAAAGGAGAAGAGGAAGACCAAAAACACATTACGCCGGGAAATGGAAATAGACATGAGAAAAATGAACAAGAATTGGATGGAACTAGAAACGAAGGCCCAGGACAGAGTGGGTTGGAGAATGCTGGTCTGCAGCCTATGCTCCATTAGGAGTAACAGGCGTAAGGAAGTAAATAGTATTTTATAAAAACGTAACACAATTTGCAAATACACAAAGCTGATCAGAGTATCTAATTGAATATTTTGGTGGAGTTTTGTTCTGGAGCTGGATGATTTGGTCGTAGAGCTTTCATTGTTCGTCTGAACAATATCATCAGCACAAACTTCAGATAGAAGTGAAGTTTTCAAATTTTTCCATATGTGTTTCACAGCTTGTTCTGTGCACCACGATGTTGATTGGTTCTTATTGACCTTAAGCTATGAAACACATATGTAGAAATTCGATCACTTCACTTCTATCTGAAGTTTGTGCTGATGATGTTATTCAGAAGAACGATGAAAGCTCTACGACCAAACCATCCAGCCCAGAGAAAAAAACTTTAACAAAATCATCTACCTGAGCTACAAATCTTCTCCATCTAATTGAATAATTGTGTTGTATTCTTAAATAATAAATGAAATGAACAAGTGATTATAGAACCGAATGAATATTTAAAAAGTTTCTCTGCAATTATATAAACAATAATAAAATGTCAATTGACGACTGTAGATTAGATTAAATTCAGATCAGTACTAAAATGTAATATACATCTGATCAGAAACACACACACATTTGTGTATACATATAAAAATAGGATTTCGTTTACTCTCTACAATTTTCCCCTTTACAACTTACATAAAACTAGATAGAAACATTAATGAAATTGTATAGTAGTATATAAGTGACTGATGTAGACGACGAATAGAAAACAAATGTCATTTAAGAGTATTGCGAAATTTTTTTGTTATCTGATTGACAAGTAACTACTGAATTACAAAATAAGTAAATCAAATTTTCGTAAGATTATATAATACTGAATCTTTTGTTTTCTAAAACATCTCTGCTTTACATAAAAATGATTTTTCTTACATTTTAAAACGAAGAGACTGTAAATTAGGAATAGTCAGTTTGGATTCCGGCTCAGTGGTTCAGTAGGTTAAGCGTTAGCGCGCGAGACTGAAGGTCAGGGGTTCGAATCCCTGGAGCGGGATCGTGGATGCGCACTGCTGAGGAGTCCCATAATAGGACGAAACGGTCGTCCAGTGCTTCCAGGTTTCGAAAGCTGGTGGTTTAACATCAATCACTTCATGATCTCAATCAAAAAACTTAATAATCTCCACAACCCCTATACTAATAGTCAGTTTGTGTTGTTACTTTAACAAATGGATACTGAATAATTGCAGTTCTGAATGCAAAGCAACGGAAAATAATAAACCGTTAATAATACATCGGTAACTATTGAACAAGATAGTGAATACCTGAACCTAATAACTTGGTGGATGGATATGTTGTCAATGGAGACGATAACCACTCGGTCCAAGTTTTAATGCGAATATTATTGCGGTGATATATACGTATCGAGTTCATGAGTTCAGAATAGGGTGGAAAGAACATCCGGTAGCTCGCTGAAAGTTATATTTCAGCTCTACTATTAACAAATGGTTGTTGAATTGAAAATAGACTAGTCTACCTACTTATTCTTTTATTCAGTCATTCAGTTATTTATTGTTATTGTGTCATGTTCTAAGCCCCGTCAGTTATCATATGAGTAAGTCACTAATTAGATCACCGACTTATATGATCTTGACACTGTGCAAAACGAGCATCCTAGAGTCAACTTTGAATCCTTATTAGTTCCTCTTGCTTCGCCCTGATTGTTGAGTCCAGAAACCAATCCCAGCTTCCACTGAATTAATCATATATTTCAGACATACGTAGTTTATAAACAAGAAAATCAAACCGCATCATACAATAAAATGGAAAATAACAATTATATAAGATCAAGCTAAAATTGACTGTGAGTGTGAGAGACCATAACTATTAGATTGGGGATAATTTAAGAATAGTATATAGTATAATAGTATTAAATAGGCCAAATGAAAGCTTATAATACAGTAAGCATATATATATTAATAACAACCCATTAATAGTCCTCGGAAGATACCCATAAGCTAATCTTCTTCGGATACAGCACAATGTATAGAATGAAACACAAATGTATCGATTTAAGTAGCCAACCTTCTATTAACAAGATTTGTTCCCATAAAACCGTTCACATTATCTACCATTTCGTTATTTAGTTAGATTTGTACTGATCTCAAGCTAAAGATTGTTAAATCTGGAAGCAGCAATAAGTACTTTTTTGTTTGTTGTTTTAATTACAAGAGCATTTCACATATGCTTAAATCATATTGCGCTAATCAGAACAAAGTCATGGACATAACTAGGTGGGCTATATCGATTCTGAACTATGAAAACTATTCTAAACAATTATAGGCTGCCATCACCCAGTGGGTCTCAGCTAGGTGGGATATAATATCCTAAACGGTTCCGGAAATTAAAATCCTATCCTACGGATGAAACCCATATTTTCATCTTGGTGGACCTAGTATTTGTCAAACTTACTACTACAACTTAGGTCAACTACATTTGCACCTTTAGCTTATGCAAAAATAAAGAGTATGAAAACGAACGATTGTCTCTGATATTTTCTGCATTAAGCTCTGAATTTGAAAATCTAGGACGTCAGTCAGTAACAATGTAAAACTTCGCAGTATAAGCAGAGATGGATAGTGGCTAGCAGTGGAATCCAGGACGCGCGTTTCGTCCTGTTTGGGACTCGTCAGCTGGATGTACCTGCATCTCAGAGTTGATGTTCACTCTGGGACTCGAACTCAGTACCGTTCGCTTCAAACGCCATCGCGTTATCCACTTAGCTACTGAGTCCTGATAGCCACTTGCTTGTGCAATGGGGTGAAGTTTAATTCACTTGATATTGTTTTATTTGAATCTTCCCATTGATGTTTTAGGACTGAAGTTGATCAGTCTCTTATTGACATATCAGGACTCAGTAGCTAAGTGGATAACGCGATGGCGTTTGAAGCGAACGGTACTGAGTTCGAGTCCCAGAGTGAACATCAACTCTGAGATGCAGGTACATCCAGCTGACGAGTCCCAAACAGGACGAAACGCGCGTCCTGGATTCCACTGCTAGCCACTATCCATCTCTGCTTATACTGCTTGTAAATTAAGGCAATATCGAGGCATACGCACAGTATGCACATATGTCAATAAGAGACTGATCAACTTCAGTCCTAAAACATCAATGGGAAGATTCAAATAAAACAATATCAAGTGAATTAATGTAAAACTTCGTACGTACGTACATCAATTCGAGTTACCATACCACATTAGCACAGAGATGCAGTTGTCGATTCAAGTCCCGTGGTCGTAGAGGACGACTACTTTTTGTTATAAAGCAAAATTCTGAAGTTGAACTTATCCATGTTATGATTTGACAGTGGTGAATGTCACCTTGATCGAGTCATAAATAGTACGGATCACCGACAAAAAACTAATATTACTGATATTATTTAAAAAACGTTATACATAATGTTATGACCTTGGGTATGTCTGGTTTTGCTATCACGCGACCTATCTACCAATCCGGATACGACTTATACGAATCTTCACGCTAGGCCAACCAATGACGTTCAACCGGTCTGGGCAGTCTAGCGTCCTTATTGGTCCTATGTACTACGAGCCCTTCCATTTGAGTCCAGAACACAATACCAGCTTCGAATCAGAGCAGATCGTTTATTTCAAACATACTCGGTTTATATATCAAACAGACAGACCACAACACACCATAAATTAGAAAATAACATATGTACACAAATAAGCCAAAAAGTGGCTGTGAACGCGGGGGACAGTAATTAATAGACTGAACATAGTTTAAGAACCGTAAGTCGTACAATATTATAGTATAGATCAAAATAAAGCTTATAACAAGGGGAATATAAATATACATAATCTAATGATTGAATAGTTTTACAATAAGAATATTTATAGAATATTAGTCCACTAATAGTCCTCGGGAGTTACCTGTAATTTAATCTTCGCTCGGATATAACACATAAAGGTTAATTAAAACTATGTGCCTTAATTAAGGTGTTGAGTTCTCATAAATAAGATAAAATTGTATGCAAAATCAATTTGACGCAAAATAAGGATTGTTGTGTCGCAGTTGCCATCACAGTAATAATATTTATAATAATGATAACATAAAGAAATATTATTGTTAATATTATTAAGAGCAACGTGTAAAATAAGAAAGATGGATGTATGACTAACATTAATAAACGTCTTGGAAGTGAGTGTAAATCAAAATGAAGAGGGATGGACACAATTACAACTAAGAATGAAATGATCTTAATTTGTGGCAAGGTATACAGGAAGAATATATTTATTGCCTTCGTAAGATGAATTTATTTGAAGTGATTCCCATTGCTTCAGCTATAAACAGTAAACGTTATCTTGGGTCCTTTGGTAGACAGTTAGGATATCGATATACAACTGTGGAGGCATATTCGGTTTTTATTTTATGATCATAGTCAATTAAGTGGCAAAGACTGGAACTACTGACATTTCATATTGTGACTTAATAAACATACCAGCACGAGTTCACAAGTGTGCAAGGATAAGGACTTTTGATTGCAACCGGCAGCAGCCAATAAATTGATCAACACATATAGATGATTTTAACAGTTGAGATCATGAATCAGTTGAAGCTAAACCACCATGGAAGCATTGAACGGCCGTTTCGTCCTATTGCGAGGCTCCTCAGCAATGCGCATCCACGACCTCGCCCACTGAGAGACTCGAACCCAGAACCCACTGGTTTCGCGCGCGAGCACTTAACAAGCTGGCCACTAAGCTGGCCGGCATCCAACGGTGCTAATGTCTAAATTCAACTAATCCACGAAATTGAGCGGCACATCCACCACTGTCTTCGGTGAGTTACTATCTCACAACAGACCTGGTTGAACTCCACTTGTCACTGGGGGATTGCGGATGCGCACTGCTGAAGAGTCCCATAATAAGACGAGTCGGCCATCCAGTGCTTCCAAGTATTTCATGGTGGTCTAGCTTCAATTGGTTCATGATCTCAACTGTTAGGATTACTATAATATCCACAAAACCTCTCTAACATACAGATGACCCCATCATAAGTACATTATCATTGTTTTGCTGCGTTTGAGAAAGTTACGTATGTGCTATCTTGACTTGGTGGTCAGGCTTGCTCATCTTGATGACTCAACCGAGCTCCGTTGGTTGTAAGACATCTCCACTTAGGTCATTCCATCAAAGGCAGGTTGGTTAGACAACCGTAAAACTGAAAGCAACAACTTAAGGCCCAAAAAAAATCATAGTGTTGACTGTAGTGTGACGTGAGAGCACTAAGTTGTTTCCCTCAAACAACCAGCATCTCGAGCGACGATGCTTTCTCTCTACGGAGGAAAAGAGCTTGAAAATATCGACCGAAAAAAATCACACTTCACATTAACTCACAGAATTGTCTCAGGAGATAAAGCCTTTCGAAGTGCGGAACTAGCAAATCGAAAACATTCTACCAGTTGTCTCAGGGGCTCTGTGGTCATATTCCCATATCACTAGGACCACCATGAATTCAGATTTTTTTCAGGTCCTTCAAAAAGAGATATCCTTCAACGGTGTGGACATTTGAGAAGTGGCAACCGCTTTCATATTTCTAATAGCACTAATGATCATCCTGTTAATGATCAAATCACTCCCTCACCTCTAAATAATTCTTCTATCTTCTTGACTAAGTCTTTCCGTATATTCTTAATCTTTTAACCTTGTGTCAGATAAGATAACAGGTGTTTTTGGCTAGAACTCTAGACTCTCGCGCCATTTATGCGTACTGCGTCTCCGAAACGTGCATTCAGGATCCGAATACAGGGATTCATTGATACCTTTCTGGTAAGAGACGATTAAACTGGGAGGTAAAGAGTTTCGAAGCCATTTTTCTACGATATTTTTCACATATATTTATTACATGTTTAATAATTATTTTGAAGAAACAGCACAGCAAGGGAAGTGAAGCAAATCCCAGAAAATTCTCTGTAGTATAACTGGTTCTGATACTTAATTTTCATCGTCTTAAGACGGGTAGGGTACATGGAATTATTCTACGCAACAGAGACAAAGTCATTTATGAAGTCAGTGTTGGCAATGTAAAATGGATAAGGCACGTCAGCCACATACGACCATCTAGATGAGTAGAAGGGGACGAAACCAATACGAAAATCCATAAGCCTCTCAATACTGGATAAAAGAATTGAAGCATCGTTAAGGAGATCACAACAGATTAGAAAAAACCAACGAGGGTATAAATGAACTCTGATGACAAGTCTTATCAATGATTTACATAAAAGGATGGTATTGTAAGAGGGGATTCAACTAAGAGGTATAAACTTTCGTTGCTATTTTTTTACGATATTATTCATTTATATATTGACCACATGAATATCAAGTATTTTGGTCTTATTATTTTAGTGGTACCGTAGTTATGTTTTACTTGAACCATAAATTATTGCCGTAGAATTTTTCACTCATAAATTAGAACCAATCTCTTGTGTACACAGTACTCCGTTTTTCCCATCATTAATGTTGTCATTCTATGTTAATACTGTTGCTCGATTTCTCTGCTGCGTAGTCCGGCCTCGTGGGTATATAAATGAATGTCTGAAATATAGTAAGGATCTTGGACTAGTGAGCGTTGTCTTGCGTTCTTCCACTCCGTTTGGGGTAAGTTAGTATTGGGCTAACCATGAGGGATAAAGTATCAGTCTTCCTTGTCCTTATTGCGTATTGGTTACTTAAGATATTTAACTGGATCAATTTTATGTTGGGAAGGTGTGACGCCATGGAAACGATAATACTGCTCCATCCATCTCTTTTAAACACATTACTTTTAACTGAAATATCTAATCTTTTAAAGAGAAGAACTTCTCCACCATCTCAAAGAGATGAACGTCAAGAGATACGTCATCTTATTATCATATTCTTCTCTACATGTAAAACTAACAAATGAATATGGATTATAAAATGATTCTAAAAATTTTTGCAGGTTGGACATTTGATTTATGTATTCACTCTTAGGGAATAATTTGTATCGGCTGTCAGTATAAAATTTAAGAATGACCTTTGAGGCATAGTTTAACAATAAGTACTGCGTAGATTACGTCAACAAAATTAACTTACTTGGTTGCCACATTTTTTGTAACATAGCCGCTCTTTAAGTATAACAAATTTGCAATTTCTCTTCTTTGGCATTGGGGCATCTAAACAATAAAGAACAGGAGCATTTTCAATCCTCAATAACAGAACGGTGAAGTGGGTATTTTATGTGACAGGAGCTGTGATAATGTACATTATTAGTATCCTCAGTATAATTACTGGAATGAAAATACCTAGATAAAATGTCTGTTCAATATTATATCAGCCATTTTTCAGTGGATGTCATTATGTAATAAACACTGCGTTGAAATACAGGATTATTACATATGTCTGTAATAATTGAGTGCTGGTTGACATAAAGGTGTGTTAGTATATGCATGTGCAGCACAAATAAATTAAAATCATATCCACCAGGACAAACTAATTCGAGACTTGATGAATAACTATGACATAATCCAGAACAGAAAAGAAAGCTGCGCATTACACTATTTATCTTAAAGAACTTAAGAAAATCTAAAGCATCCACTTAAGCTGTTATTTTTCTCCAGTGTTACACAAATCATTTTGTTTTCTGAGAAAAGTGTAGTTTCTTCAGGAAGATAGCTTACAAGATATTGTTCACAGTTAGCATGATAAGTATTCAAATATGGCCAGGACTATGACTAATGTTATAATTTTCACAGATTGAAATCATGAGTCAGTTGAAGCTAGACCACCATGGAAAACCTGGAAGCACTGGACGGCCGTTTCGTCCTAGTATGGGGCTCCTCAGCAGTGCGCATCCACGATCCCGCACCCCGCGGGATTCGAACCCAGAACCTACTGGCTTCGCGCGCGAGCACTCAACCATCAGACCACTGAACCGGCATCCAATGGTGTTAATGTCTAACTCCAACCAATCCACGAAGTTCGAATCCCGCGGAGTGCGGGATCGTGGATAATGTTATAATTGACAAAACGTGTCATTTAGCAAACGAAATACCTTTTAACATTTACCTTCTTAAAGATTTATAGGTAATCAAGATTCTGGTAATATATTTTTCCGACAATTAATTTATATAAATATTATTAGGTACCATTGTGATGTTCGTTACTTATATCCACACAAGTAGTATATAACGGTGGTCAGGCATAGAATGTATTTCAGTGGAAAATCGATGAAGAAAGAACGGGAACGAAACGCAATTGGTATGAAAACGCATGAACAATAAAATCTGAGGCAATAGATTGATGTTTGCAACAGGAACAGTCAAGTTTGATAAGATGGATTGATATTATGTAAATTCACGTTTTACTATATGGTTCGCAGATTTTATTAAAATAATTTCCCATATCCTTGAGTATATATGTGCTGATGTAAACAATTTATACGTGTTAAATAGAGACTGTTATGTTGATTCAACTTTTCATTATGCTGTATATATTATCAACTTATTCGGCAGCTGTATTAAGTAATTTGTCATAACTTAACACTGGATGGGTACCAGTGGAAAATTTCGACTGATCGAGTGAATAAATCAATAACCAAATTAAACGTTGCCAGTTTATTTGAATTGAAATAAATATGGAAAGATTATAATGCAAGGAGTATATACTAAATTGTGTATTTAGGTAGATATTTTATGCTTTTGTATCACATAGTAGAGTTTCGAGATAAGAATACATGGAATAGTGAAAAAAATGCTACTTTACAAAGAATAAACATCCATTAATCAACTCATAACCAAGTTATTTGCGTAAAAAATTGATTACATTGGGCATTGGAATGAAGGACAATCAGCTACCACTATTTGACAACAGATATCATAGAAATATTGCTCGCATCTGCTAGGATCACCGGGTAAGTAATAGTGCGATTATATGCAGGGTATTAGGGTATGACGGTAAATCAGTTGATGAGGTTATGAATCTTCATCGACTGAGATGGTTTGGCCACGTGTTACGTATGCTTGAACACCGATCACCACGACATGCAATGCTAACCGGTGTTGGGGATGGTAGGAAGAAAGTAAGGGGCGGCCAAACCAAAACGTGGCATCAGTGCTTGAAGTCACTAACTTCTAGTCTGAGTCATGTTGGTAGATGCAGACTACTTGGTTGGGGTCCACGTAACTATCGTAACCAATGGTTGGGGACTCTTGATTACATGGCTCAGAATCGATCACAATGACGTAGGTGTATACAATCTTTCTGTTCCTTTAAACTAAGAGATTAAAATCGATTCATATCTTCCTTTCTACGAACTAATTCTCTTTTTTTCTGCATGATCTGTCATCTTCCACAGAAAATACTTTTGCGATTTATGCGGATGATCTCACTGTATGTATGCCTATCTCTTCCTCTTTACATCCCATAGAAATGAATGAGTTTTTGTCTCGTATTGATTGTTGGTCTGTTGGTAATGGTCTCATACTTCATCCGTCTAAATGTCAAGCTGTTAACTTTAGCATGAAACATGAACGGAATCGAAACACTATTTTGAGATCCCATAATGATTGTGCCATTGGAGACTCTTTGATAAACACAGCGTTGAAGGTCAATTATCTGGGTGTTACCTTTTCCTCTGATCTCTCTTGGTCTTCCCACGTTTTATTGTTATCAAAGAAGGTTTTCCGTCTGACTTACTACATAAAGAGATTGCATGCTCTTGGGATTACTCGTCATTTACTCTTACAACTTGTCAATTCTTGCATATTACCTATTATTCTTTACTATTCTCCATCATTCTTTCCCGGGCTTTTGAGAAAAGACTTTGCTGTATTGCGGAGAGTGCTGAAGGCAGTTAGCAAGATATGTGGTGAATCATTCGAGGTCATAATTAATATGGTTGTGGATAAACATTTAAAGTCATGCAAACTCCTGGCAGGTGTTATTTAATCAGATACTAACCATCCCCTTCACTTTTATCTTTCTCCTTGTATATCATCTGGTAGAACGAGACGTAATTACATTAAAATCCATGCACGCAAGCAAAAGTATAAAAGTTCTATAATACCTTACCTAGCGAATATACTCTGTGACGAACAGGTTCTTAGAGTTAACCTAGTCAATAAACTGCATTCTTAACATGTCTGTAATTTGAAAAGTTGTACAGTTTTTCGGTTTTTTTTAACCTTTTTATTCCTTTTTTTGTCTTTGTTATTGGTTTTTTGCGTAAGTAACTTGTTGAAGTACCCTGTGCTGAGAATTCTATATTGTACCAAAATATAATATTAAATAAAGCCATTAATAATTATAATAATAAGCAGTGAAAAAAGTTACTTTCCGAAAAGAAGTTACATTGACATTAGACATTAAAACCGCTGAATAACAACTGAGTGGTCCGGAGGTTTAGAGTTTCTGCGCCAGACAGAAGGTTCTGGATTCAATTCTCAGCGATGGTGAATACGCATTGCTAAAGAGTCCCACACCAGGACAAAAGGGCCATCCTGTGCCCCCAGATTACCAATGGTGGTCTAGTTACGATTAGTTCGTGACTTCAACTTTGAAAAGTCAGCATCCGAATCACAACACCAACATATATATGGTTGAATTTCATTGAAATCCTGAATTGATCTAAATTAAACTACCACTCACCACTATTTAATCAGATTGCGTGTTTATATAAATTTCTGAAAGTAAGATAAAGATGAATACCAAACCATGATGGCAGCACATGCCGAAACTATGCTTCACACATTTTGAAATTGCAAGATAAGCTTATGGTGCTAATATGAACCAATTAGTCTCCATTGCAAAATAACAAATCATATGCACTTAAATTTTGAAATTATTTTAAGTAAAACATAATGTCTCAATACTAACCGTCCACAATACAATTCCAAACATCATTAAATCAAAACATCTACTCTCTCCTACTTTACAAGCATATGACACTTTTGCAATACAGTTATTGCACTTCGTTTAATCTGACATAAGTAGTTTAATGTCATTGATTTGTCCATTCCATTTGTTTTCAAAAACAAAACATTCATATTGCAAAACATCTCATTTCACAAGGACTTATATTACCAAAAAGAAAGTTGAGAGAATTTGAACACAGTTTTACATGTCCGAATGAACAAAGGACACAAAACGCTTTGAAATAATGTGACCAAAGAAAAACATTGATCAGATTAAGAAAATCAGAAAAATGGGATTATAAATAACTGACAAATTATCAAATATAAACATGATATCCGTCGAAAGACACTGTGTTTGAAACAAAAAATCTGGAACCTCAACATGAAGATGATTGATTGTTTCCATTTACAAACATACGTCAATAAATTTAAACCACAGTTGTTTCAATGTTCATTTTTTCTTAGGACCTCTATTTTTAGTATTCTTATATAATTTTTATGCTTACCACTTTACTGTTACTTAACCACTACTAATATCTGACACTTAACAAACGTTTTGCTAATTCTCTTAGTATTACGTCTGTATCGAGAGGAAATATGTCCAATCGCTTCTCTTACCCTATTCAAGCTAAGAACCAGTAAATCAATATTAAGCTTAATTATATAATGAACTAATTTGGTTAATGCCTATAGAACCTTTCATAGTCAAGCATTCTTGTTATTTTTATTTACATTTTTGTATAGTACTACTATGATAATTATAATATTACTATTATTAAAATTATTATTATAGTTATTATTAATATTATTATTGATTTAGACTCACTATTAGCCTGCCAAAAGCATGATTAATCGGCTTAGTACTCAGCACACATTACGCACAATGGTCTTCCACTAAACACTGGATCGGATTAGTAATTATACTATTATTTCTCTCACCCTATCTCATCTGTATTTTTTCTGATCATTAATCTCACTGTTTCATATAAGGTATAAGCTTATTCATATTAACACTGAACACTAGTCATTTTGATATCAACAGTATGGGGCTCCGGGGTTTGTTGAATTTTATAAGAATCTCAGTTGGAAAATCATTGAGAACCTAGAAGAAATGAACGACAAGTTCGTGTCAGTATGGTACTCCTTAGAAACGAGGGTCCACGATCCCGTATACAGAAATCTAGCCCAGGACATTTGAGCACGTACATGAACACTTAATCTCTTGATCAATGAGCCAGCACCCAGTGCTCTAAATGTCTAACTTCAATTAGTACCCGGTTTTGCACAACCCTTCATCCATTTCCTGAGATAGAGAACTGTTTCACACTCAACACGAATTTGACACCACTGGTCACGACTTTTTATTAGAACTCAAGGAGTTACATCTTGAACCTAATCAACAGTGAGCACATGACTGTTATCAGTATGAGGGATTTGTAGAGATTTTAGTGTTTTCACAACTGAAGTCACAAGTCAATCTAAGCTAGACCGCCATTGAAAACCTGGAAGCACTAGACGGCTTAATAGTCTAGTGGTTAAGCGTTCGCGCGCGAGACCGAAGGCTATGGGTTTGCGTCTGGCGTGCAGGCTGATGGATTCGCACTGTTGAGGAGTCCTGTGCTAGGAAGAAATGACCTTCTAGTGTATCTAGGTTTTCACTGGCGGTCCAGCTTAGATTGACTCGTGATTTCAATTGTGAAAGTGCAAACTCCACAATTCCGCATACTGAAAAAGGGTTATGACACAATAAAACTTACATCACCAGGAGCTAAAGCTTACGAAGGAACAAATAATTCAAGATACCAATCAAATGAATGTTATTTCAGTTTTCCTCGTAAGGCTTTGCTTATGAGACATTACCGAAATCAATCTAAATAGAATAAATATAGAAAAGAAAGAAGCATTTATTACGCAATAAATGATTAATATTTGATTATATCTTCTAAGAAATATATTGTTTACACATCTCTCTGAAATGTGTGAACATATCTATAATTATCAGAATGGGTTTTGTGGAGAGTTTTAGAAATTACACAGGTTGAAATCATGCGTCAATTGAAGTTAGACCACCATGGAAAACCTAGAAGCACTGGACGGCCGTTTCGTTATAGTATGGGACTCCTCAGCAGTGCGCATCCACGATTCCGCACCCCGCGGGATTTGAACCCAGGACCTACTGGTTTCGCGCGCGAGCACTTAACCACTAGACCACTGAGACGGCACCTAACGATGTTAATATCTAACTTCAACCAATCCACGAAGTTGCCCCACCTTACACCATTGTCTTCATTATATTCGGTTCAAATTTAAATTGTCTACTATTTCTTTGTATTCTTGAATACTTTCGGAAGTGTATCAGATAAGCTCACAAATATTATACTGTTACAAACGTTTCCAAATCAATCTATATTCAACCAAATGTCGATAAAAAATACTTATTAATTAATCAGTGGATATGAGCTAGTTATAACCTACAAAACAAATACACTTTCACAGATTTAAATCATGAGTCAGTTGAAGCTAGACCACCATTGAAAACCTGGAAGCACTGGACGGCCGTTTCGTCCTAGTATGGGACTCCTCAGCAGTGCGCATCCACGACCCCGCACCACCCGGGGCTCGAACCCAGGACCTACTGGCTTCGCGCGCGAGCACTTAACCATTAGACCACTGAGCCGGCATCCAACACTTTGTTTGAACATGATTAAAGTAGTAATTTCTTTTAAGAAAAACTGAGAAAAAATGATCAGTGAAAGACGAAAGGTCTTATCACGTAATTAACTGCTAAGATCTAATTAGATTCTTCAAATCAAAACGTTCACTTAAACATATTATTAACAATCACTCACTCTAAATGGTGTGGAGATATTTAAAAACTGTTTAAATCTCAATCATCAACTACGCATTGTTGAGGAGTCCCATACTGGGACAAAACGGCCGTCCAGTGCTTCCAGGTTTTCAATGGTGGTTTAGCTTCAATTGACTCATAACTTCAACTACTTCTTTGTATTCGAAATACATCGAGTAAATACGAACAAATTACACTGAACCTTAAATGTCAACATAGAAAAATTGGTCAGATCATCAAAAAACTGTTGGTGTTACACATTGAACAAAACAATGAACACTCTTTTAATCTACATGATATTAGACACATACCTAATCATCAAACCAAATCTCAACTGAACGAAGTAGAGTCTTTTAAAAGGTGTTACTACAATTAACTGTCCAACTATATGTTGAACGACTATGGAAAATATGTCCATAATGACTAGAAATCATCGTTTCTAAACTACCACCACACATCCAAATCTAGAAATGTCACAAAAGAAAAAGTGAAATAAAAACGAAATAGTGAAAATTTTCAATCAAGTATTAAATATGAATTTATTGTTACAGTATTACGGAAATTACAGATTTCAGTACAAATAATAGAAAACTTTTTTATGAAAATGATCGTCAAGAATTATCATCCTAGTGGTTTGTATTGAAGTCAACATTTAATTTTTGACCATCCACTTAATGATTTCAAATTTTCAATTGTACAAGTATTTCTAAACATCTGTCTATGTAACATTCTCAATTTCCGTTGACCCAATACTATGAGGAACAGTCTAATGTAGGAACAAATCATCTTCGAGCTGAGGAGGAAATTAGGAAAAGACAATGGAAGTGAACAGAATATACATTACGGAAATCACCAAACTGCATCACGAGACCAGTGCTAACTTGGAATCCCGAAGGGAAACGGAAAACTGAAAGGCTAAAGAATACAATGCGTCGAGAATTGGAAGCAAACATGAAAAAGATGAATAGCAACTGGAAAGGATTGTTCAGGACAGAGTTTGATGGACAATGCTAGCTTGAAGCCTATGCTCCTCCATGAAGAGTAACGGACGTAAGTAAGTAATTAGCATTCTAAATATAAAATGCTAGTCACAATAAAAGTAGATAATCAAGCCATTAGTTAAATCACCTAAGGTATAATAAGTGAGATATCAAACACAGTTTTATGTTATCTGTTCTCAGATGAGTACTTTGTATGCAAGTTTGTAACTCGCTCTCAAAGTTATATTCTACATAACCCTTAAACATTGGTAGTATTCTACAATATTCTATAAGCAACACTACAACATCATTCAAATGCTAACCAGTTCGATTGAACATTCAAGTAACTATTTTCATGGCTATTATTTCATCATTGTTTTCAAATCATTATAGAACCACTCTACTTGAAACATAATTCAACGGCTAATACACAACAAATGAACCTCCATAATTGTAGTAAAATCAGGATGAAAATGAAACAAACTAGTCGACAATAGGTTATTATATATTTGACAAACTATATATTGATGTTTGTTTTTCTCAATTATCTAGATTAAGCTGTCTAAATATAAATAAGGGAGAACGGAAATACCAATCAAGACAAAATAATACAATCAACCGCCTACATAAATATGCATGCAAATATCAAAATTCATTTGTGACTATCATTACACGTAAATAGAAATCTGTAGCTCAGTCAAATACATGAATTGCATGGCTGACATTCAAATAAATTATATCATTAATATATTTTCATTTACCTCAGCAAACACGAATGCACTACTGATACATATGGGTTGTAATTTGGAACAAGTTAATATCTGGTTGAATATTTCAGTAAAAGATGACAGACTTATGGTTACCAGACTTGACTTGATGGAATTATCTCTCAAGTTCGACTTATGCTTCACTGACTTCGGTTTAGAAAGTAGTGTGATTATTTGTTAAACGTTAGAAAGCGTGACTTATTGTTAGTTATACGAACAAGATTACTTGTTAGATTCCATCATGGGAAATGTCACCTTGTGTTATAGATGGATTTTTCGGACGATGCCATTTGTATTCATAAATATTTATCAACAATGATGTGAGAAAGGGAGGAATTAATACAACCATAATTATTATAATTCATCTACCGACTGCAGATGTACTGTATATTCAAGATTGTTGTGTAAATTAGCGATGAAATACTAGTGAACTGTAATGATGTAAATGCTTACTCCTTGTTACATTTATGAAATTATTGTTGATTTTGAATTAAAATTTTCATCGTAAATTGTGATTTAAATGCTGTCTACAAAACGTTTTTTTGTCTTTCATGGTGTCATGTGAACGTGTAAAAATCATTAATGGTTTACTTACCATCTTCTCCTCAAGAGATTACTAATTGTAATTTATAGGAAGTAAAAAAGATCCTTACTTCTTGTTTCATTTACGAAAGTTTGACTGATAGTTTGTAGAAGTTAATTTCCTCTCTATCTGACTCCAATAAATAGTATCCCGTTAACTGGGTATTTAACGCAGGCTAAATCTCCTAGTAGTGTATTATGGATTTACTTGAGATTATTTAAAAGCCTAAACATTAATTTTAGGGATAGTTTATTGCTAAAGATTGGTAAAATCCGCAAGCATACAGGAAGCAGGCACACAGAGAAAACAAGAGTGTGTGTGTGTTAAAAATCCATATATGTTTTATGAGTGTTAATCAAGTATGGATACATTATTGATTGTCTGTGTGTTACAACCAATGGGGAGAAACGATTAAAGAATGATGTGCAGACGTGTGCTCAATCAGACTCACACAGAAATTTACATAATGGATTAGATGTCTAAATCACAGTGAGCAGTTGAATGCGGTTACTACAGAACCTCCCATCCAGAACACTGATGTTTTTGTTTTGTTTGTTTTTTCTCAAAAAAGAAATCTAATAACATCTATGTTCGACAAAGAGATAAAAAAATTGTTTTTAAAATGAACGTACAACTCCATGTGATTTGAAATGACAGGATGTGTTGTGTTGAAACGTTTTATTTAATGTATATATAAATGTGTATTTTAACATCAAGGAATGGCATGAAGTTAAAAAGTAAGCATAATGAAAATCCGTTTGACCAATATAAAGAATAGTTATGAAAATAATGAAGAAGGATTTTTGTGTTATAAGACCAATTTCAGGATTTGGTCTAGATAAATGTGATGGTTGCTATGTACCTATTTGGTCAATGCACTCTTCTTTCTGATCTTGTTGCAGTTTCTGTTGCTGCTGAACTTTAGTATGAAGTATTGTTTATTGAAGGTAGTTTGCTCTGCTGCCGATTTAGACGATTTTATCGTTGTCTATTTTTCGGTGTGCTCTAAAAACGCTGGTTTTACTGCATCGATGAGCTTTTGATGTTTTGCCATATCTTGATAGTTTATATCAGGGATTAAAAAGGTATTGATACTTGATCTCGATAGTGCATCTGCTGCATCGTTTTCCTTGTCTTTTATATGGCGTGTGGCGTACGTCAGCTGCACATTTCGAAAAGAATTCTCGTTGACGAATTTTGCGCGGACTTTATTTATATGAGTTTGATGTTCATTTACATCTTTGCTGGCGATAATTAATTCATGTATGTAAACATATACAAATGGTAAGCCATGTAACACTTGATCAATGAAACGCTGGAAAATTTGTGCAGTCCAAAAGGCATGCGAACAAATTCGTATAGCTCAAATGGGGTAGTGATATTTGTTTTGGGAACATCGTCCGGGTGAATTTGAATGTGATGGTAAGCACGGACGAGATCATTCTTTGAAAAATTGTTACATCATTCAAACTATGAGTAAAGTTGTGGAAGTGTGGAAGAGGATATCTATCTAGTATAGTCCGGCTGTTAAGAGCTCTATAGTCGCCACAAGGTCTAACTTCGGAAGAGTTTTTCTTGAGTACCATACGGAGTGGCTATGCCCACGGATTGTCGGAGGAGCATATGATAACCAACTTTATGATCTTGTTGAATTCGTTCTTTGCGAGAGCCAGACGAGAAGGATCAACGTGTCTTGGACATTCGAAAACTGATGATCCCTCTGTCTTAATGTGATGTACAACGGTTTGTGTCGATTTGTCACGTTTGAAACTCGGTCCTAATAAGTCCGGGTGTTGACTAAGTAAATCAGTGTATTTATCATTCTCCCGATCAGGTTTGATTAATACATGTATGGACGTGTCCTTAGATATAATTCCTTTAATTTCACTGCTATGATCGGCAAGGACAAGTTTCTGGTTTCTAAAATCTACGAGTATTTTATGGGATTGCGGAAAATCAACACCGATTATGACAATAAAGACATTAGCTACGATGAAGCTCTATGTAATTGTGACTGCTCTTTACTGTATGTCTTGATCTCAGATCTTTTCGCGGCTTGCAGATTTAGTTTGTGTTCAGGTGTGTTTTTCTCAAGTGCAATAGGTGGTTCTATACTAACCTCTGCCCCAGTGTTGACTAAGAACTGTGTTTCGGTTCTTTTCTCTGTGACATATAGCAAACGGCTGTATTGAGAATTATGGCTGGAGACCGCAGTCGTCACTAATTGTCGGTCTCGACGTTCCCTTTATCGTGCGCTTGAGAAGTTACAGGAAGGAGTTCACCTTTTAGTTTGCTTACCATACGTTCTATGGTACCAAAGAATGTTATGTCTAGTAGTGCTTAGACTACAACGTCCACGGCTTCTGGAACTTCTACACTTGCCATGATGGCTATTCGACAATTGGAGCTTGGCTATCTGTGTAGTGAGGACATCGACAGTTTGTCGTAACTCGTCGGTCTCGTCAATTGAGTTGGTTTGCATGTTTGATACAGTTATCATGTGGCGTTTCAATTAAGATGGTGTGTTGCTACTTAGCTCTACATCAACTAAACGTTGATCAATTATCATCCGATTGGTAAAAGATGTAACACAAATGACCTCTATTTTTAAGCAATCGAATGATGAGTCTTTATCCGGCTTAAAAATGACGTCAAGCACTTATTCAATAACATCATCCGGCAGCAATGAGTTTGAGTCTAAGCGTGCAAACCGGAGTTCAACCTTTCTAGAGCTAAAGACAGAGACAGATACAGAGATGGCACCCACGAAGAAATAATGATAATAATAGCAATAATATTAAACTGACGATTGATATATACCATATGAAGAAATAAAAAAATAACAATAAGAAATGCATATGGGAGACTCACCGAAAAAATACTGTCATTTTGAGTTTAAATAAGCGAATATACAGCAATAATTCCGAAGGAACAGTGTTGTTAGTGAATTTATTATGACTGTCAATGAATTGTCAATAATTACAATAGTAATTCGAATGTGAAGAAGGAGAGAGAGTAAGCATTCTTGTCTGACACCAGTCCTCACTTGAAATCCATCTGTCAGCTATCCGCCATGCACGACTTTGCAGTGTAGTCTATCGTAAGAATTCCGGATGGTATTGACGATCTCCTCAAATACTCACACCATAGCACCAAAAAAGGTTCCGTAAGAATCACCTATTAACACTGTCAAACGCCTTCTCATAGTTATGGAAGTTGATAAATAGTGACGAGTTCCATTCAATTGATTGCTTAGTGATGATCCGTAGTGTCGCGATTTGATCTGTGCACGACCGATCCTTATGGAATCCAGCCCGTCGATCTCGAAGCTGGACGTCTACTGAGTTTTTCGTCCGGTTCAGCAACATTGTTGAAACGTCTCCTGGTACCGATAGTTGTGTGATTCCATTATAGCGTTCACATTTGCTCAGATCTCCTGTCTTCGGTATCTTAATGAGGTGTCCATCTTTCCAGTCCGTCGTCACTTGTTCTTCCTTCCAAATCCTCATTGAAATACAAAAAGTATAAACACGACAAACAGACGTTTCACGTGATACTATATAAGTAGAATACTTGATGACTGACATTGAATAGTTCCAACGTTTCACTAGGATAATTATTCAGTGCGACCATAAAAAAACATTAGGAACTTAGAGATCAATTTGATGAAAAAATATTTGACATTTTTCAATGTTTTCTATACACCTTTTGTCCATCTTCCGCTCAATTCTCAGTTCAGACCGTTATGAATCTTTATATAAATAACAGGCATACTTTAAGAAGACGATAATTTATAAAGATTTTTGCCAAACAACGTAAATAATCACTCAATTTCAATGTTAATTCAAAGTTTTCACCTCCCCATATATCCATACCGGTATCATACCTACCAAGATATTCGAAATATTCACAACTGATAGCACATAAAACACCTGCCGTTGTCGTTGACCTAAGAAACAAAATCACGATAAATATTAGGGAAATGTATGCGAAATCCGTATAAATGATTGATTTAAACAATATTCGATTGTTCTATTCAAGTATTTTGACAAGATCTGTTTAATTTGCTGAGTTTTTCATCAAGGATTGCAAATGTTTAGAAGAGTATAAAATACTATAGGTTAGTTTGAAATATGGAGTATGATCATTTTAACAATAAAGCTTCTTTGATAATGATCCAGATTACTGACCGATTTTAATTAGAAAACCATTAGAAATTCGGAAACATTAGACAAGGATTCAGTTTCAATAATTACCAGATCATCTTGCGAAGTCAATTAAGTCGTTCAAAAGAATGACACTGGATGGGGATTGCTTCAAATCATAAATTTAATGAATATTATAAGTTTGATCATTGTCCATGATTGATTAATGTTGCTTCAACTGAAATCACTTTCGTACTTTTTCTTAAAAAAACAACTTATCTTAAATCACATACAAAATCACGACATGTCGTTCAGAAGAACGATGAAAGCCTCAAGACCGAACCATCCAGCTCAGAAAACAAAACTCCATCAAAATCATCCACCTGAGCTATAAATCTTCACTGATTCTAAACGTTCTGAGTGATGACTCTAGTGCTGCGAAGAATTCCAGCTTTGAGGCGTTGCTTGTATTGTAGTTTAATCTTTGTTAGTGGTTGTTTTGACAGATTGATCACGCAGTTGTTTGTGTTTTCTTCCATAAGTGGTTTTGAGATCTTGATTAGTTTTTTCTTTAAGGTGTTTCTTCATTGTTCTCTGTGTCGCTTGCATGATATCTCGATGGCTGTTGTCAAGATTTGCAAATGGAACAGGAGTCAAACAACAAATTATCATTTTTGAATATATTGATCAATAGAACCGACACAGAAAAACTGGAGACTCAAGTATATAGGAAACCAACCCATACAGATCAAATCCTCAACTACAACAGCAACAACCTAAGAGCTCACAAAATCAACTGCGTACACACATTGTTCAAGAGGGTAAGGGCACATTGAAGCACACTAGCAGCACGAAGAAATGAAGAGAAATACCTGAAGGACATATTTCAATCAACATCATCAACAAAATGCCGACCGCACGCGTCATCCGAACCCAAGTCAAGCAGGGAAATCATTGAAAGGATCACCCTACCATATATACAAGGAATATCAGAAACCGCAATAAGACTGCTGAAAACCTTCGGAATAGGTGTGGCACATAAGCCGAAAAAATCACTACAATCAATCTTATGCAAACCAAAAGATGAAATAACAAAGGAAAACAAATCAAACATCATCTACAAAATAAATTGTGCCAACTGCGAAAAACACTACATAGGACAAAGCGGACGCCTCCTTCACCTTCGCCTACATGAACATCAATTAGCAGTCAAACGGCATGATATCTCTTCACTTATATCAATACACGTGGACAACTGCGGACACTCATTCGATTGGAAAAATGTGGAAATCTTAGACAGAGGAAACTTCAAAAACACCAGAGAATTTTTAGAAGCCTGGCACTCAGGTCAATCAGCAATCAACAAGCATTTTGAAATCAGTCCAATTTATCAACCAATCAGAAAAATCATGCACAAACATAAGAACAAAAATTAAAACAATGGGAGACACAACCAAAACAAAGGATTAAACAATGACAAATTTAAAGTTGATAAGAACCAATCAACATCGAGATGCACAGAACAAGCTGTGAAATTCGAACACTTCACTTCTATTTGAAGTTTGTGCTGATGATGTCGTTCAGAAGAACGATGAAAGCTCCACGACCAAACCACCCAGCTCAGAGAACGAAACTTCATCAAAATCATCCAACTGAACTACAAATCTTCTCCACCTTCTCAATATGACATTATCATTCATATTTTTTAAAGTATCATTAATGAATTGTTCAATATTAGGAAAAAATCATAAGTCTAATTATGCAAATAAACAATATTTACATTAATGTGATTGATTATTAGTAAAATCAAGATAATAAAGAACATTTTGTTTGCTTTTATGATTATAATGCTAAATTATTGCTATCGATACCCAGATAGAGAACAAATGAATAGATAGAGATCCATGTATATATATATACAACAAGTTATTGGATAATCATTAGTCATTTTGATTTATTGTATAGGAAATTAGACTGAATAAAGCATGTTATGTAATAAAATGTTTATATAATTCATTAGGATGGTATAACTAACAACTAACAACTATCTTATCAGCATAAGGTTGTGAAAATTATTGAATTTCATTAGAATTATGAACTAATCTAAGTTAGAAAATCAATGAAAAAACTGAAAATACTTGATAGCCAAATCATCTTGGAATGAGATTCCACAATAGTGGATGCCGACTTCTTGATTAATTATTCCTATGAGAGATTGAAAGTCCGATATTAGATTTTCATGTGCGGGGTCACGGATTCTAAATGTTGACAAGTTCCATACTTGAACAAAATGTTCAACCAATGCATTCTGGTTTTCAATGCTTGTTTAACTTAGATCAGTTCATGATTTTGATGAAATTCAACAATCTCCAAACGTTTATGCTGATGAAATGATTATTAGTTGCAATGTCAATGAATAGATGATAACGTCGGATATTCATGGTCACTGAATGAAGATGATGAGATACATAACTTAGCACTAATTATCATATATACATAATAGAAGACGTTATTTAAATACACTTCACTAGATTGACAAATGCAATGGACAGCTCGAAATCAACTAGACGATTTGGACTTCGCAGATGAACTAGCCCTCCTATCACGTACACACGAACAGATGCAGATGAAGACAGCCAGTGTAGCAGCAGTCTCTGCATCAGTATGCCTCAGCATACACAAAGGGAAAACCAAAGTCCTCAAATTCAAGGCGGAGAACAGCAATCCAATCACTCTTGATGGCCAAACTCTGGGAGATGTAGAATCCTTCACATACCTGGGAGGCATCATCGATGAACAAGGAGGTTCAGATGCAGACGTAAAGGCAAGGATTGGCAAAGCAAGGACAGCATTCCTACAGTTAAAGAACATATGGAACTCAAAACAACTTTCAACCAATATCAAAGTGAGAATCTTCAATACCAACGTCAAGGCAGGTATACTGTATGGAGCTGAAACTTAGAGAACTACAACGACCACAATCAAGAAAGTACAAATATTTATAAATAGCTGTCTACGCAAGATACTCAACATCCATTGGCCGGATGCCATCAGCAATAGCCTTCTGTGGGAAAGAACAAACCAACTTCCAGCTGAAGAAGAAATTAGGAAAAGACGATGGAAATGGATAGGACATACATTACGCAAATCGTCAAACTGCATCACGAGGCAAGCCCTAACTTGGAATCCTGAAGGGAAACAGAAAAGAGGAAGGCCTAAGAACACATTGCGTTGGATAATAGAAGCAGATATGAAAAGGATGAATTACAACTGGACGGAGCTAGAAAGGATTGCCCAGGACAGGGTTGGATGGAGAATGCTGGTGAGCGGCCTATACTCCTTCATGAGGAGTAACAGGCGTAAGTAAGTAAGATTGACAAATGTACATTAATCAAGTCAGTTAATATTTCTATACTGACTGTCTAAATATATTCATTTTTCATAAATATAAGGTTTTTAAATCAAATTTAACAACCATCTTAAATGGTTAATCATTTTCTGAACTTATTATTAAAGTATAATATATTCACTATCACTTGAATAGCTTTGTTTGCGCATACACATCAACTCTTTATATTCAAGATTTGGTGATGGAAACTAATGAGTTATTCAATGAAATGAAATTAATGAACATAATTAATCTGAATAAGCCCATATAGTGAACTGGCCAACAACAACAAAAAATTGATCGTTTCAAATTCGTTTCTTATAATGTCAATAACAATGACTAATATTGACCGGTTATATCTAGAACATAGAAACTAAAAAAAAATAAATAAATCAGTCTAATTAGATGACATAGTGTAACACAAAATATACATTTATGGTTATTAGACTGTATAAAAATTTTTTGATCGAATATGTTTCATTATCAAGTGTTAAACATAATGTAATAATCTCTATGAAGGAAACATAAATAAAACCATGAAAAGATTGATAACAATCATTTTTGAATAGATTAAATTTAGTTAAATCACAAAATCAAATCTGAATTTTCTTTACTTAACAGGTGAATATGGTGCACCAGATTGATTTTTGTCAAGTTCAGTTTGTTCATACCATCGAAATGTTAAACTTCAATCAAATTCATCTAAAAGGGGTTCAAGCCAACCTAGAAAACAAACAAAAACAAGTACAAACGGTTACATATTCAGTGATGTTGAACCATATACGATTGTAGATGAGAAACAACTAATCAACAATAAAATGCACAGTTTGATGCAAAACATCACTTGTACATTGTAACCGGTGGTTTAAGATCAATGAAGCACAGATTTGAAGGATACTACTAATATCAATGTTTCACTTATCATTATTATCATTATTACACGACTTCAGGTTGTCAGTGATTAGCTGTATTTCAGCAGTGTATTCTTGTCACGTTCGACTTACAAGTTATATGTCAGTGCGGAGGAAATTGTACTGTGTTTAGTTGTACTACATAAATTGTGTACGTAAGTTAAGTTATCCCCGTTTAGATGACGACTATAACAAAAGGCCAGATGTGAATCAAGTCGGATGAATCTATTTCAAGTATTCGTTTGCTCGGCGAGCCAATAAAACGAGATGCGAAGCGGGGAAGACAAACGTGGCAACTTCCCTTTATCAAAGCGTGAATCAATACCTATACTCAGTTAAAAAACAAAATAAGGAAACGTTATGAAGACTGTGTGTGGTTAACACACACTAAAATAACGCTGATATAAAACCAGTCAGAATCATCAGTGATTGACTGACATGGTCAAATTCATGGAAGAATATTCACTTAAAAAGAATAGATTACTATCCAAAATGTTTGACTAATTTGTGTCGGCGTGATATAGTACTACGTGATACTGATGTTTTGTAAGTTGTATATGCCACCCGACAGTACGCAGTTAAGAGAAGTAATGAATGAATCCCAACTGACCTTCAGTAGACGTTAAGCGTTTAAAGATGTCACTCAATGAGCATGGTAAGTAATTTCATGATAATTTTTTTTAATTTTGATAAATTTTATTCATGTTGCATTTCAATAGTTAAGATTATGAGTAAATTGAAGCTAGACCACCACGGAAAACCTGGAAGTTACATTTATTGAATAGATGGAAAGTGTCTTATAAGGATAATCTAGGTCATTTCAAATTTAATCGAAACTCATATCGGTTGCACAAGTGAGTGACTATCTTAATTTAGTGGCCATGTAGGTCTCAGAGTGAGCGTCAACTCGGATGCAGGTACGTTCAGATGACGAGTCCCAAATGAGACAACAAATATTATATAATGAAGTCTTGCTACTCAGAGATTAGTATTCAGAGAAAACAAATTTCTAAATAAACTATAAATGATGAGTACTAAGTTGAAAACGCATACTAAATTATCATAAAAATCTTCATTGTTTTAATACGGCAGCATTAACTTAACAATGTTCAATGTTTATTTAAGTGCTCCACTTCATTTTCCCATCAACAATTTCATCATGGCAACCTTCAACAAATGAATATTAAAATTGTATTCAGTATGTCAACACTAACATTTCAGTATTATTCATGTTTGTCTCACCAAAAAACACTTGGAATGAATCATCAACTCAAGTAACAACAAAATTCACATAAGATCTATTTTCAAATCACAAATTGTAATACAAATATCTCGTACTAACAAGCAACTTTTATCCATAATGAATTTATACAATTGTGAAAATAAACCCATTAGAACAATATACACTTTCAGAGAATAATTATTTCATCTCTCTTGAATGATTCAATGGTTTTTCAAGTTTATTCGTGGATTTCTACTAACAAAACGTTTCTGTTCATGTTAGTTTGTGTTTTTTTTTTCAAAAATAACAGCACTAGAAACTAAGTGATAAGTTACTAATCTATTTTTTTATCAGAATGGGTTTGTTGAGAAATTTTCACAGATTTAAATCATGAGTCAATTGAAGCTAGACCACCATTGAAAACTTGGAAGCACTGGACGGCCGTTCCGTCCTAGTATGGGACTCCTCAGCAGTGCGCATCCACGATCCCGCACCACGCGGGGCTCGAACCCAGGACCTACTGGCTTCGCGCGCGAGCACTTAACCATTAGACCACTGAGCCGTCATCCGACGGTGTTAATGTCTAACTTCAAGAGATACTCATGGAGTTCTAGTCGGAAGCCGTCACCAGTGGAGCACAACCTAATCTATTTTTTGACAAAATAGAACACTAATTCAACATTATTCATTTTTCATGTTGATCAAACATTTTATCGATTAACAGTTTATATATGGGTGATAATTGAGATAAAAAATATAAAACACATAGAATGGGATGTTTTGTATTCAAATAAGTATATATGTATATGTATTTGTATGTAATGCTGGTCAGTAGTAGTGTAGTGAAGGAGAACACAGGTGAGAACATCCGAATTATACTTAGCACGAACTTACAGAGTTACTTGATAAAATAGAAAAATCATATTATAATACTTAATTTGCATAATGTTCAATAATTGTCTCAAATTTCATTGTTCTTGTATTTCTATACTAATTGCTTTCTATTCCCGCTCTTCCTTTCTTGATCTTCCTCATCATCTTCTGCCAGACATTACATTCCTGACTCGTGTCATATACTACTTGTATCAATATAAATAGCACGCACCACAGTAGGTCATACAAAAATCATTGATCATAAATACACTGCTGACCGATGCGGATTCAATCGACAAAGTGAGAGAGATAGAGAGTCAAATATGAAAAAGAATTTGTATATTTTGTAGATATTTTAAATATATTAGAGAATTTAACAAACAGTAATAGAAGGCAGTTCATGAAAAGTTCTCAATTAATACACCTGAAATAAACTTATTCCAAAACAATTATGATCTTTAAACAAAACAAATTCTACCATTATGATTTATTAGTACAAGATAAATGAAGCACAACAACAACAAAAGCACGTCATATTCATTAACGAATTAAATAGAAACTAAAAGAAATGTAAACACCTTTGAAGAAAGAACATTCAATAGAACACCTGTAATGACTCTAGATAAGGTATGTTTTCACTAAAATCGCCAATAAGTGAAATATGTAAGACACTGAGATTTTATATTTAGTGAATTGTTTTTAATTAGTATAACTATAGCAACTTTCCTACAATTTTGTTTTGTTTACGGTTAATGTTTTATTTTTGTAGGTCTTTAATCAACTTATTTAACAGGCGACGTTATTTTAATAGTACTAATCTATGTCTTTGTATTATTGTTATTAATATCTTGTTTGTATAAACATGTGTGCTTGATCACATTGATAGCCTACGTATATAACCTTCACTTTACTTTAAATGTTAGTTGTTTGAATATCGCTCGATGAAGTTTATTCATGGATTCATATTTGAATTCACCCCTGTATCCGTTTGCTCGCTTGTGTTAGCTTTTCTACTCAAATTTACTTAGTATTCTTGTAGCTTTGTCATGTACACTATCAAATAATGAACTGTGTTCAGTGCTTCATGTTATCATCTGAATTTATAAACTGTTGAGATTGATCTAAAAACGGTTATTAGGGTGATTGATATACGAAGCCTAAAGAAGGATTCCAATGCAAAGCGGCTACAAAACGACAGAGGGACATTTATTACTCTTCGTATACTTTGTAGTAACTATTCTTGCTATTATAAAAAGGAAAACTTTATATTTACAACAGAAAAAGAAGAGGACAAATACAAAATAATCTTTTTTTGATAGTTTTTTCTGTGAGTTGGTTTGGTCATGGAACTTTCCTCTTTCTTCTGAACGACATCATCAGCACAAACTTCAGGTAGAATACAAACACGCCACAAAGGACCAAAAGATGAAGCTACAAAGGACACTCACGTCAAAACACTTGGAAATCTTGAAAACAGCCGTCAAAATATCATGCAAACGGCACAGAGAACGAAGAAGTAACACCCTAAAGACGAAACTAATGAAGATCACAAAACCACTTACGTAAGAGAACACAAAATACTGAGTGGTCAACCTGTCAAAATAACCCCTAACATACATAGAAGAACACCTACAAAATTATCCGTTATCATTTCAAAATTTCAGTTAGCATAAAATTCAGTTTATAATGTATATTACGACAAAACAGAACAGAATAAAATAGGTGATAAACTGGATTAAAGTTAACGAAAGAAAACTGATTTTTATGAATTCACAAATGATTTTCATTTACATATTAATGTCCGCTAGATAAATCGTACTATTTGTATGTCAAAGTAAATGATCAAAGTAGTTTAAGGGATAGAACACATAGTTTTAAGTACATCAATAATATATACATACGAGTCAAGAAGTATCTAACACTTATGAATAATTTAGTCTATGAAATAATTGGCTTTATTTAATTTACCTATTTTTTCAAAAAAGTATTACTATAAACTTTGATTCTATGTAAGTAATATAACTATATTATTAAGATGCTTGTCAACTGTAGATGAAAACAAAGTAACAGACTATGCAAAGATGGATAGTAGCTAGCAGTGGAATCCGGGACACGCGTTTCGTCCTATTTGAGACTCGTCAGCTGGATTTATCTGCACCTCAGAGTTGGTTTTCACTCTAGGGTTCGAACCCAGTACTGTACGTCATAGAGTTATCCACTTAGTTACTGAGTCCTGATAGCCACTTGCTTGTGCAATGGAGTGAAGTTTAAATTCACTTAGTATTGTCAATAAGAGACTGATCAATTGCAGTCCTAAACATCAATAGGAACATTCAAACAAACAATACCAAGTGAATTTAAAGTACCAGACTGTTTAACTTACAACCATTTAAATATAATGTGTGATTCTCATTAAAACGCTTTCAACAATACACTATTAAATAAGATAAACATAAAAAGTATTCTATTGACAGGAGGATGGTTAAAACATGTTACGTACAATTATATTACGTTTAGAAAAAATACAAGGAAAAATACAAATAAATACAAGTCAGTAGTGTTGATTCCGAATACTTTTGTATAAAAGAAATTACATGAGCAATTTCTGTCGTCAATGTTGTCAATGGGTAATCACATTAATGAATGTTACTTCCGATTAACAGATCAGTGTCATTAGTTTCTAAATATTAGTGAACTTAAGAAGAACTTCTGATTGACTGAATTAAAAACCATAGGTAAAGAAACAGTGGTACAGCGATCGCACCAGAATGATGTCATAATTTACCACAAAATAAATGTGATTAAAACTGTGAGTAGTCGGATTTGAATTCAGTGATTTAGAATGTATCATATGTATTGAGAAACTAAGGTCCTGGCTTCCATTCCCAGTAGAATTGTGGGTTTGTACTCCTGGAAAGTCTCACAAATGGAAGAAACACTAACCGAATTTCCTTGTTGTTCAATGATTCTCCATTTGATGTTTGTTGATGGTGAAAATTATCTTCACGTGACATATACACGATGTGGAATAGAAATCTGTATCCTTTCACTGTTATACAAATTATTTGGACATATATATATGTAACTAAACGAAATCGATTTACCATGAAAAACTACATAAAAACGTAAGGTATAGTCATATGTTTGAATGCCATTATTCAATGAAAACAGAATGAATAAAAATCACAATAAATATCTCAATAAACTAAGCAACAACAGATATGAACAAAACAATGTTTAAAACCATTCTAAACAGATAAAGTGACTAGAACCAATGAATAAAATAGTAACTAGGTATCACTAAATAAAATCAATTTGTCACACTCGATACTCACGCTACATAACTGTGGTGTTTGAATGAACTAATGATTCCTTTGTAGTTGTTGAATGCTTGATTTCGAATTTTAAATACAGTACATTCGTTCGTACTCATCTAGTACTTCTTGATCCGATTAAGTTATTTCTCCGATTCTTAGTTCATACTATAATTCAAATATTTCTAATTATCACATGGGCATCACGATGGAGTCTATGATGGAATTGTTGGATATACATTTCGATCTTGATGCTATTGAGGATTACTTTGAAATGTTCAAAATCTGAGCTATGACCAATGAAGGTGATGAGGATTTTAATATTGTAGCACATTTCTTCACATTCATCGGAAAACAAGCATATTAGCTTAATTCATGTAAATTTTGTAATTCTGAGTGCTCTAAATGTGGTGATATTGGACATATTCAGTCAGTTTGTAATACTAATGTTCATCTTACTGCAACGAATATTAAGTCTTCTAATTCTGATTATTTTAAGTCCAGTGTTCCTAATGACCATTTATCTTTATCAACGATTTCAAAAGACAGTGTAGTGTCATATGCAGTTCAGAGTTAAGTGAAACTCACAATCTTTGCGAGACAATGGTTTCTAATCAATCGATTTATCAGATTTCTCATGTTATTGTACCGGATATGGTTTTTCCTAAGGATTCACTTATTTCTGACGAAATTTCTTGCAAATCTGAGGAAAATATGTTGAATGAACCTAGTCATGATCGAAAACCTGATGTAGTTTTGATAGATGCTGAATTTTCTGATGATTCTTTACTCTGCAATGACATTCTTAATAAATTCGAGGAAACTATTTCAGAAGAGTCAAAGCTTAATGGTCACACCAAATATTATTTGTCCTCACAATGCATTTGTTTCTTGTGGGAAACTTGTTCAGTGCGACATGCTGATTACACAATCCCAGGTAGCAGGTGAGTCTGTTGCGAATTCGCTTGCTAATTACAATACCAATGAGTGCATTCTAGATAATAGAGTTTTAATCCAATACAATGTCGGACAGACACAGGGTGAACCTAAGAAGAAGACGTACAATCGATTACAGACACTTATACTCCTATTAAAGCTGTGGCGGATGTGTGTTTAAATGATCTAATGATTCCTTTGTAGTTGTTGAATGCTTGATTTCGAATTTTAAATACAGTACATTCGTTCGTGCTCATCTAGTACTTCTTGATCCGATTACTTTATTTCTGCGATTCTTAGTTCATTCTATAATTCAAATACTTCTAATTTTCACAATAACATGGACGAATGTGGACATACAAAGAATAAGACCTATAAAACTGTAGTGTAAACGAAATACAATTTTAAAATTAAGAGAATTAACTGTTAATGCGGTCCTCATAATTCATAATCCAGTCACTTCCGTTGGTGAATATGTATAAAATCAATAGCTAATCTATCTATCCCATCACCACAGACATTTTTAACAAACTTAAACGTTTTTCATTGAGGAAATGAATATCAGTAAGTAAACTTATATCTCACTATTACTGAACAAGCAACAAAAGTGGAGTAGGATACTCTACAAGGGTTTATCAATATTTTTGTAGTCAATGATTATCACTTTCACCAAATAGCTTCTACAATAAGCTTGAGTGTATCAAGCCATTGCTCGAAAGAATGGTCTTCATTAATGTTCAAATCACCATTTCTAATGTTAACTTTATAGATTGAAGCTAGATCTGCATTCTTCTTACTACAACTCGAATCAGTTTACGTACAATAGAAAAATTCAGGGATGCTTGTTAAACACAGTACTTTTAGTACCTTAGAAAATTGTGATTTAAGAAAAGGCTCGTTAATTGTATCCTCGGTCATTATTTAGAAATCCCATTGTTACATAATAGTATTGAGCCTAATTATAATACTCCACTTTTAAACCACTTTATCACCAACTTAGTTCCTCAAATTATCATGTTTTTTTAGACCAACACCAACACGACTATATATTGTACTAATATTCTCGACTAACAAACATACAATTGGTAAAATGTGGTTAGGATATTGAGATGCTTTTGTAAAGTTTCCAATGCAAAGTTTTTGATTGGATTCATATTGTTAGGAATTATTTAGTTCAATACATAATACGTGTGTTTATCAGACATAGAATCTCCGAATCCAGTAAGTCCAGCCTATTAATCTATAGTCGTTATAAAAATATGTTTACACATATATATACCTACATATTTACACTCCATACTATATACTATAATGTGAAACACTTGTACAATGAGGTAATGTAAATGTATCACCAAGCTCACATGTAGTACATTCAATATACAAATCTAAAAATACGAGCACTTTCCCAGTACTGTGTTCTTCGCCAGAACCTTACCATCCTAATGGGAAATCTTGTAGTGTCTGTTATTATGTTAAGCCCATATGCCTTATTTTAGCTTTCGGACAGACATTTCTATTCATTCTACTGGAGTCACATTCTGACCTTGTTATTTATTTGCTTATCAATCTTGACTGTTTTTATATGTGTGCGTAGGTGTGTGTACATTTCTTATCCCATTAATCGTCACATGTCTGTAACTTACTTTTGTGTAACTATAATTGTTGACTGACGCTTGGTTAAATAGGATTTGGCTTACAAACCATCTCCACTGCGCGTCGTTTTACTTTGTTCTGTTCCATTCGCTTTAGACACAAAATATATGCATTTACAAGTCCATTCTCGTTATTTGACTTATTTAATCCCGTTATTGACTAAAGCGATTTAAGTCGATGATTATATACGAGGATAGGCGATAACAAACATTCATACGATCTAATTGAAGTCAGACCCACTGGGCGCTACAATCTAAACGCCAGAGTCGAAATGGAAAACACTGGGTATGAAGATATCATAGGACGACATGGACTGCGAAAGTGAAACGAAAGTGGGGAGAGATTTGCAACAAATTGATTATAGGTGGCACAATATTCCTACACAAATGAATACACAAAACTACATGAATCTAACCGGAATACACCACAGAAAACCAGGTAGATCATATTTGCATCAATAAAATATTCCGAACTACAATGGGATGTGTGAGAACCAGGAGGGGAGCTGATATAACTTCAAATCACTACCTAATTGTGGCCAACATAAAACTGAAGAGATACTGGTCAACTGGGGAAACAGAAGTACAAAGGTTCAATACAACCATCTTCAAGACACTAACAAGCTCAATGAATTTCAGATAACTCTCAGAAACAAGTTCCAAGGCTTACAAAATCTATTTAGAGAGGAGAAAACTACTATTGAGGACAGCTGGAAATGAATCATAAAAGCACTGACTTAGATATGTAAAGAGGTTCTGGACCGCTACAGGCATCATCATAAGGAATGGACCTCTATCGAAAACCTGGGCGAAATTCAACAAAGGAAAAACAAGAAAGCAGCATCTAACAACCACCGAACAAGAGAAGAGAAAATCAAGGGACATGCTGAATACACAAAGTCGAACAAGGGGAAAAAATAGTATTAGGGCCGACAAGAAGAAATACGTAAATGAACTAGAGATGACAACAGAAATAGCTGCAAGAGGAGGAAATATGAAACAACGATATGTCACAGCGAAGAAACTGACTGGGACATTTAGTAAACTAGAGAGACCGTCCAGGGACAAAGAAGGCAAGCCGATCGCTAAGTTTCAAAGACAGGGGAACAGGTGAGCAGAGCACTTTGAGGAACTTGTAGCGTGGCGTCGAGTGGAGATTGACTATGAACACCGCTAACAAAAAGCTTGTTCCAAATGACTCCATAAAATCCTCGAGAAGCCAAATATCAGAAGGCAATTAATGGACCAAATCGAGATGTATTTGCTGACGATCTCGTGGCATCGAAAGGATACCGAGATCGTGCCAGGACAAAAGCTTGGTTACAGAACGCAACCGAATTCGCGCGAAGCTACAATCAAACTGTAAGAACAAGAATGGAAGCACAATATAGCTGTCATTAACACAGTCAAACAAAAGCACATTAAAATAACCACTGGTACAGTTGGTTATAATAATAATTGTTTTTATTAAACCAGTCGTGTTCGCGTGATAAATGTGAGTCACTACAAACTCTTGAATGAGCCAACTCCACTGGATCCACTTGCCAATGAAGCAGCACCTATAGACTTTCCTCAAGATGCCACTCCACCACGATCGAAGAAATCAGGATGGCCATCCAGCAGACATATCAACGGGGGGATTCGTAGGACCTGACAATATGTCACCTCAAGTACTGAGGTCAAACAGAGAAGCGGCTGTAAACACGCATCACATTCTATCCAAGAGGATATGGAAGGAGGAAAAAGCGCCGTCAGACTGGGAAGAAGGACACTCCACTAAGATACCAAAGAAAGGAAATCTGAGCAAACTTGAAATCAGTAACAAATCAGTAACAAAATCTGAAACAAGAGCAGTTTCCAACAGAGTGATGGTGGACGGGATGAAAAATTCATTAGACGCCCAACTTCGAGATCAGCAGACCTGATTTAGTAAAGATTGCTAGTGAACAGACCGAATCACGACAGACACATTCCAGGTGAGGACTGGGATTTAACAAAACTGTTTATCCTGCCCTTTCTTCTTCTTTTCCAGTGGTCGACTAGATTACGAAGACCTTTACATCTGATGAAAAGCACGGAATACAATGGACAGCTAGGAATCAGTCAGAAGATTTGGACTTTTAAGATAACCTTACCCTTCTATCCCATTCACACGAATAATGCAGATGAAGACAATTAGTGTAGTAACATCCTCCGTATCAGTAGACTACAACATAAACAAGGGAAAAGCAAGACCATCAAACACAACACGGAGAAAACCAACCAAACCAATCACACTTGATAGAGAATCTCTAGAAGAAGTAGATACGTTCACATATCTGACTGAACAGCATCATCTCAGAACGTGGAGCATCCAGTGCAGACGTAAAGTCAAGTATTGGCAAAGCAATGGCTACATACCCACATTTGATGAACATATGGAACTCAAAACAACTATCAACCAACAACAAAGTGGGAATCTTCAATACGAATGTGAAGACAGTTCTAGTGTACGGAGCTGAAACGTGGAGAACTAGTACAACCATTATCAAGAAGGTGCAAATATTTCTAAACAATCACCCACGTAAGATATTCAATGTCCATTGACCGGACATCATCAACAACAGGCTGTTGTAAAAGTGAACATATCAGCTTTGAGCTGAGAAGGAAGTTAAAAAAAGACGAAGGAAATGTGTAGAACATACGCTACGAAAATCACGAAACTGCATCACGAGGCAACCACTAACTAAATGGAAACGGAAAATAGCAAGACCAAATAAAACACTGCGTCGAGAAATGGAAGCAGACATGAACAGGATGAATATAAAATGTAAAGGATTTTTCGGGACGGGTTTCGATGAAGAATGCTGGAGGTCCGTGGGTGCTACTTCGATTTTAAGTGGGTTTAGTTTTGACCGGGTTACTAATATAACTCCGCCTGTAGCTCTTCTAGAGTTACTTCCGGTCCGAAGCCCGGGTAAAGGAGGAGAGTTGGACATGGTGCTATCGTTCCCATCCCGTAGAAAACTAACTCGCTAAAAAAAAGCTAACCAGAAAAAATAATTCAAACCATTTAAACTCTGCCCTGAAAGTTAGAAGGTCTTCATTTAGAAGGACTATGACGCCTCATGATGAAAGCCAATTTCCTTCGGAAGTCACGAGGCCGATGTCTCTTCTAACAACCAGAGCAAACATTTTTGTAGGTACATGGAACTTTCGAACAATGTGGGAGACCGGGAAGACCAGTCAAATAGCAATGGAAATGAGGAGAAAGAATTTGGCAGTACTGGGAATCAGCGAAACCCACTGGACCCAAGCTGGACAGAAAAGGCTAGCTACGGGAGAGATGCTGCTATACTCCGGTTACGAAGAGGACAATGCTCCACACACTCAGGGAGTCGCTCTTATGCTGTCCAAAGTAGCACGAAATGTACTTGTAGGATGGGAATCTCACGGATCTAGAATCATCAAAGCATCATTCAAAACAAAGAAGGAGGGGATCTTAATGAATATTATCCAATGTTATGCACCCACAAATTATAGCTACGACGACATTAAAGATCAGTTCTACGAGCGGCTGCAGTCAGTCATTGAGAAATGCCCAAGAAAGGACCTAACTATTCTGATGGGAGATCTAAATGCCAAAGTCGGAATAGACAACACTGGATATGAAGATATTATGGGACGACATGGACTGGGAGAAAGAAACGAAAATGGAGAAAGATTTGCAAATCTATGTGCATTCAACAAATTGGTCATAGGAGGCACAATATTTCCACACAAGCGTATACAAAAGGCTACATGGATCTCACCGGACCACACTACAGAGAACCAAATAGATCACATTTGCATCAACAAAAAATTCAGAAGGACAATGGAAGATGTGAGAACCAGGAGAGGTGCTGATGTAGCTTCAGATCACCACCTAGTTGTGGCCAATTTAAAACTGAAGCTAAAAAAGAACTGGACAAGTGGACAAACAGTACTACAAAGGTTCAATACAGCCTTCCTTCGAGATACTGACAGACTCAATGAATTCAAGATAGCTCTCAACAACAGGTTCCAAGCCTTACAAGATCTACGGAAGGAAGAAGAAACTAGTATTGAGGACAACTGGAAAGGCATCAAAGAAGCATTAACTTCAACGTGTCAAGAGGTTCTGGGTCTAAAGAAATGCCATCATAAGGAATGGATCTCTACAGAAAAACTGGACAAGATGAAGGAAAGGAAGAACAAGAAGGCATCAGTTAACAACAACCGAACACGAGCAGAGAATGTCCAAGCACAAGCTGAATACACAGAATCAAACAAGCAAGTGAAGAGGAGCATTAGAGCCGACAAGAAGAAATACGTGGAAGAACTAGCAACTACGGTGGAAAAAGCTGATAGAGAAGGAAATATGAAACAGCTTTACGATACAACGAAGAAGCTATCAGGGAAATACAGTAAACTAGAGAGACCGGTCAAAGAAAAAGAAGGCAAGCCAATCACTGAAATTCAACAACAGCGGAACAGATGGGTAGAATACCTCGAGGTACTCCTGAATAGGCCGGCTCCAATGAATCCACCGTTAAACATCGATGCGGCACACACAGATCTTCCCATAGACGTCAACCCACCAACGAAGGAAGAAATCAGAATGGCCGTCAGACAAATCGAGAACGGGCAAGCAGCTGGACCTGACAACATACCAGCTGAAGCACTGAAGTCAGACATCGGAGTAACTACAAACAAGCTTCACCTTCTATTCAAAAAGATTTGGGAAGAGGAACAAGTGCCGATGAACTGGAAAGAAGGACACCTCGTCAAGATTCCAAAGAAAGCAGATCTGAGCAAATGTGAAAACTACAGAGGCATTACACTGCTGTCAATATCAGGGAAGGTCTTAAACAGAGTGTTGCTGAACCGGATGAAAGATGGAGTACACGTCCAACTTCGAGATCAACAAGCTGGATTCCGTAAGGATCGATCATGCACAGACCAAATTGCAACACTACGAATCATCGTCGAACAATCAGTTGAATGGAACTCATCACTATACATCAACTTCATTAATTATGAAAAGGCTTTTGACAGTGTGGATAGGAGGACGTTATGAAAACTTCTATGACACTATGGAGTTCCTGAGACGATTGTCAACATTATCCGGAACTCATACGACGGACTACAGTTCAAAGTCGTGCATGGAGGACAGCTGACAAAAGCATTCAAAGTAAGGGTCGGAGTAAGACAAAGCTGTTTACTCTCTCCCTTCCTCTTTCTTCTGGTGGTCGACTGGATTATGAAGACCTCGACATCTGAAGCAAAAAAACACGGAATTCAATGGATAGCTCGAAATCAATTAGACGATTTGGACTTCGCAGATGACCTAGCCCTCCTATCACGTACACACGAACAGATGCAGATGAAGACAGCCAGTGTAGCAGCAGTCTCTGCATCAGTAGGCCTCAGTATACACAAAGGGAAAACCAAAGTCCTCAAATTCAAAACGGATAACAACAATCCAATCACTCTTGATGGCGAAACTCTGGAAAATGTAGAGTCCTTCACATACCTGGGAAGCATCATCGATGAACAAGAAGGTTCAGATGCAGACGTAAAGGCAAGGATTGGCAAAGCAAGGACAGCATTCTTACAGTTAATGAACATATGAAACTCAAAACAACTTTCAACCAACATCAAAGTCACAATCTTCAATACCAACGTCAAGGCAGGTATACTGTATGGAGCTGAAACTTGGAGAACTACAACAAACACAATCAATAATGTACAAGTATTTATAAATAGCTATCTTTGCAAGATACTCATCATCCATTGGCCGGATACCATCAGCAATAGCCTTCTGTGGGAGAGAACAAACCAACTTCCAGCTGAAGAAGAAAGACGATGGGAATGGATGGGACATACTTTACGCAAATCATCAAACTGCATCACGAGACAAGCCCTAACTTGGAATCCTGAAGGGAAGCGAAAAAGTGGAAGGCCAAAGAACACATTGAGTCGGATAATAGAAGCAGATATGAAAAGAATGAATAACAAATGGAAGGGGCTGGATAGGATTGCCCAGGACAGGGTTGGATGGAGGATGCTGGTGAGCGGCCTATGCTCCTTCACGAGGAGTAACAGGCGTATGTAGTAGCAAGTACAGTTACTAATATTAAATAAGTGCCATACCAAGGACAAATTAGTAGTGGACTACGATCTACAATATGACAAACTAGCTAATATAACAAGGAATTCGGATTTCATAAAGAATACAGTAAATCTCTTTCGCACCTTTACATGATTCCTTTTTCTTTTATAATACCATACTCTTTTACCATTATTAGGAATCTTGTTGTCTTAACCATATTTATCAACTGAAACTAGTGCCACGTAATGTCACAACAAGCTGAGGAATGCATCCTTATGTATACTCGTGTCAATATTTCAGTTTCTGTTCAGATATTTAACTGTATTTCACCATCATTTCACTGTTAGCTATCTATTGTAAGTTTTACCACATAAAACGTAGCTTGTTTTGAACAGCCTACTTTATTTTGATTGATCACTGTTACTAATCAGTGTGCTGTTTTTAGTTTTGAGCACGGATTGCGTCTCTCTCCCGTATGATAATATAAAGTGTGTGAAATTTGGCACATGAATAACTGCCTCGTGGCCTAGGGATGGTGTGGTTTGCGATGTGCTTTTGGGTCCTGTTTGGAGATGTATAATTGGGGAGTCAACAAATCTTGATCGTACAAGATTTTCTTGTTCTCATTTTTCATTGTAGTAATTGTGGTGGGTCCTATTTCTTAGTATAAGTGGTATAATCGAGGAATAGGTTTGTTTCCCAAGAGTCAAGTAAAGGCAGTAAGAGTGCAGACTCAAAAGAGTTGATATGAGCATAACAGAGACGATTCCCCAGATATAACATTTGGTTAACGAGTGTTTAGATAGTCACAACAAACGTTTTTGAAATTAGTCTTTGATACTATTTGTATTTCTTTTGTTAATTCTCATAATTTGTACATTTATTGCAATGACTGTTAAAGTTGTTTAAAACTGCATGACCTTGAATACCTTCTCTTCCGTTTTGAATGCCTCATAGCACGACACACTGATAACTGCTCGCAAATACACTGCTACAAACACACGTCTCTTATTCTCAATTGCCTGTTGTTATGATAACTGAACTCTAGAATATTTGTTGTCTACATTAATGGATCACAGCCATATTTCCATTAAATATCCCATCTAGCTATACCTCTGAAATTATAGCAACCTTTATTGAAACTATTAATCACACATAATTGTGGATCACTACGCCATGTGCAGCTCGAATACTCCAAGGCGTGCTTATTTAAGCAACGTTTCGTAACTTTTCCTCGTGCAAATGAATTATATTTATTATATTAAAGCATTAAGTTTTGGACGTAATGACCTTATAATTATTTTTTAGTTATTATAATTTTTGGTTCACCACAAAATATACTAATCAGCATTGATATCAAACAAAAAATGTTCAAAATAATTGATTAATATACACGACTATAAAAATGAAAAAGAATAAGCATAAAATGCAATAATAAAGATTACAATGATAGTACGTGTTTGTCTTCGATACGTCACACAAGCCACCTCACCTAGGTGTTTGTACAACCATGAAGATCATAGCAGAACGATTTTGCTTGCCTGGTATGAATAAAGACATAAAGAGGTTAGCACGTTCCTATGTAGGCTTCCAGAATTCTAACGTGAAAAAACACAATATGTGTCCCTGAGGTCCTTTCAAAACTCCTGATGCTCGTTTCGATCATGTTCGCATGTATTTGATAGAGCGCTTACTAGATTCAAGTGTATACTCTTTTCCCTAAACTTGTGTAAACCGTTTCAAACGATGGTCGGAAGCCGTACCCATCAAGAACATATTACTGAAGCAGTGGCCTGCGCCTTCCTCTAACGGTCGGTAGCAAACTTTGGCTGCCCTTCAACTATCACAGCAGCCCATTGACGCCAGTTCGAGTTTGGACCTTTCCGCTGTGTTTCAAAGTTGGCCGACGCCCTTCCACTCGTTTTAGTCAGTATTCGCAGTGTAGTGCGGACTGATTACACTGTTGCTCAACTCGTTTATGGAGAGACACCATGACTTCTAGGAGACTTTGTAGATTCTTCATCTACTTCAATGAATTTGAAAATAAACTCCTACACGAACAGGGTTACGAACGCAAGGCGTTCAGTTAAAACAGTTTCCACTAGACCGTCGTCAAATGATGTTTTCACTCGACCCTGTCATACGATATAGTACACACGTTTTATTACCTCGTAAATTATTTCAAAGACCTCTCAGAATAAAATGCAAAGGTCCTTTTAAAATTCTTTTGATAAGTCTTGTTAATTGAACGCTATATTCTGTTCCTAAGCTCATCTAGTAGCCCTCAAGCGAGAAGTGAGCAGGGACTTGAACACGAGAGGAAAAGCTCAAAGTATGTAAGAAACAATTTACCCCAGAGGTTTGTTATAGCACAGAAAATACAGGGTTTTTATATTATTTTGGATGTTCTTGGGTTTATTTTTCATCAAAACGCCCAAGAAAACCATTTTGCAATAAACGTTTATTTGCTACCGTATGCTGTCAATACGCATATACACTGCTTGATTTTTCTTTTTTTACCCGTTCTGTATCTTTACGCACGCACAAGTGTACTTAGACATGCACTTACAGTTTCATTTTTTATTTTCCAGAGGGTTGGCAACAATGAAAAACAGACGATGGATAAGATCAGTAAAATCTTCATTTTTCATTTTCTCTTCATTGCTGTATGGTATACATCCTTTCGGAAGCATCTAAGTATACACGGATATTTTTTGCTATGTAATGACAAATTCAAAGAGAACCTCACAATCTCCTACCTACTACCAGTGCTCCTGCATCTATGGAGTTCGTAAACCATCAGACGGTTAGGATGGCAAAAATACTGCCAGAACCAAGTTATTGTGGGTTTCTTTTTGCCTATTTTTCATCAGCCATCTACTCTCATCTATTTTGTGTTGACTTAACATTATTTTATTTCACGCCCAGTGCCTTATCTACAACCATTATATCCCGCTACTTTGAACTACAATCACTTAAAGTATTGCATCAATGCCTTAATCTGATAGGCTTGTAAAATAGCGACTGCAGAAATAGTGTTTTCCAGCTGGATGTGAAACATAGAGCATTGTATGACCCTTATGAGCCTTAAATCACCAAACAAGGAAGGGTGTAATGACTGGCCAGCAAGCATTAGTGGTGAGGCGACTGACTTCAATCCACCCATCTTTGTTAGGTACAACAATTTATTGGTTTCAGGCTCTTTATAATTGCGAACGAGGCAATCAGTCATTGATACTGGGGTTGTCCCGCTACTCTCGCCATTGTTCCTAACCACACAATTCTCAAAGCTGAACGTGAGATAACTGAAAAAAATAGATATTCAACATTTTGGCACCAAGAGAAGAACAACAACGGTGAACGCGGGAACATTTATCAATTAGGTGACATGGCTCAGGTGGCTTTAAACTCAACGTTGTCACGTCAAAATAATATATCGCAAACTGCAATAACGGTCATGTTCACGTTAATGTGGTCATTTGATTAGCCATATTATGATGTACTTTTTATTAAAAAACTAGATCATACTGTGAAATTCGTCTCTATGTCTGACTGCGTTACGCCGGACATGCATTGCATGCTGGAATGATGTCTCTAGTCATTGTGAATTTAACCACATAGTTGTTCGTTTAATTAGACTGTCAGAGAATAATGTTACTGGAGAAAGTTTTGTTGTGTTGTAAATTGTTTTTATGCGTAAGTGACTGTTGTCATCAGTCTCAAAACAATTTCGTTTGTCTCCTGATAGGTGAGCCTTACTGGCTCCTAATCCATGTTTTGGTGTTTTAGGCTTAGTTATCTATGTTTAATTACGTTGGGTAACATGTCTGTACAAATGAAACAATAAAATAAGGTCATGAAGTTACCAGGATAACTACAGTAACCTCTATATCATGACTCATCATATTCTAAACTATAGTTCCGCAAATCATGTCTCAACTCTTAAAATATTTTTGGCCGTTTATCTCTTTTTAGCTGTTATATTCCCCATGAACTTATGTGTTAACCTGGCTTATACATGCATTTAACATTTTACAATAAACTCATCATGACCGGTATTGCTATGTGTATTAGTGTTTATGAATAACTCTATCACATTAGTTAGACAACAAAGTCACTGCATTAGTGTAAGATGCATTTTTTGAAAGTTTTGTATATGAAAACCCCTCCATGTGTACACATGCAGTATGTTCCTATTTATTTCTTTAGTTGTACATTTTGTTAGTCTTTCTGATTCCATTCGAGTTGGTAATATTTGTATTTTATTATCGTTTTTAGTTTACTTGCGCCTTTACCAAGTTTCTGTGTTTCTTCCTGAACTGCATTAATGTTGTATTACTTGATACTTGGTCGTGACGGCAGCCATGTTGATTTATTCCTCCTTTAGATTGTGTTCCTTGTAATGACTGAAATTGTGCGTTTTTTAAATTGAGAATTGAAGCATTCTTCCAGAATTGTAAACACCAAATATTATCTTTTAAAAAAATCTCTGCTATTTATCTACAATGAAAAGAAACATACCAACGTAGTATAGCCATCATGAAAGAGAAGGTTAGCGTGATGAGAAGCAAAACTGTCGAAATTTTGATAAAGTTTTGTTTTATTAGGTGTACAATATTTTTTCCACTTTGCTCAGCTATTCTTCATCCGATTAGGCAGTTGATTGAAGGTCTGTATCTTACACTTGTTGGTAGAACATGCTGATGAAGACATTCATAGAGAAAACAGTTGTTCTTGAGTGGAAGCCTGTCGTTCAGCGAAATTCTCCCATATTCGAACAAAGAGAAGCAAACTACACTCATATGATTTTGAAATGGAACAAAACGCCTAGTCTAGCAACATCAGAAAGTGAACCCTTATGACGGCCAAAAAACAGTGGATCCGTGCCTAATTCTTTCGGTAGTATCGTGTTCACTTACTTTGCTCCTAAAGATTCTCAAAATTCACGTGTTCCATTGGTTCAAAATCCACCGAAATCAAAAACCAGGCCCAATAACCCGTTTTACAGAGATTAGAGAAAAATGAGAAACGCTTTCAGTTGTGACTACTTTCTAGCTGCGTTATCCACGGTTCTAACTACCTCGTGAATCATAACCAAGAACTCCGGATTCCCATCCAAATATTCGTTTGCTGTAAATACTACAGTAAATATTTAAAAGATGCCGTTCTCTGAACTGTTTCCCGAAGCTCACTGTCTTTTTTAAGCAGGGGCTGACCGCTTGTCTGCAGTACTCAAGTTTAGGACGTACGAACACTGTATACAAAGTCAAAAACGTCTTAGCGTCGACATGACTAAAAGCCTTACGTATTGACCGTAAGGTTTCAAAACCTTTGATGGCTATTGCACAGTAGTGTCCATTATAACGCGCTCTATTCAAAAGGACAGTGGTATTCTTTCTCGTTGAGTTAATTAACTGTTTTGATCGTAAACTACGCATCAAAACTACTGTTTACACTTTAATTGCATCTACCCCAGTTAAAGTGATATTGTATTGAGTTTTTTGATTTTGCTTCTGTGTATTTATTGCATCGAAGCATACTTGGTCGACTTTTACTTGGTTTTTTAGTTAAGGTTTGAAAATCCCTTTACATATCCTGTTTTTTTATCACCGTTCGAGTTGATTTTCACGATGGCTAAGTCTACTCATAAATGTGGACAACCATACTGCTTATTTCCCGTGGATGAAGGGATGCAATGTGATGAGTGTAATAAGTGGTTCCATAAGATGTGCACCCGACTAAGCCCCACTGCATATAAAAGGTGTTCAAAGCCCAACTCTCACTGGCTTTGTAGTTTTTGTTGCTCAAGCAAAACATTGCTTATCCAGGAAGCAATTAGTCTCCTGGTGTTGGCTAATAAGAAGGTTGATGAAGGCTGTACTGATAACATTGGTACTGATGGCGAAGATTGCGTTAGTGTCGTAAGTGCTATCACGGCGCAAGCCAGACATCTACCTGTGCAACCCGCAGTTAAACGTTCTCCTCCGAAACGTTCAGTGAGTGACACGACATTAGACGTTGGTGGCCATATTGCTACAGCAGCAACCGGTGACCCAGATAAAACAATTACTGTCCCGAGTTGTTCTAATGTAGACGTTTCGACTGATGGAAAATGGATGACGCGAAAACGCAGAAGAGTAGGAAAGATAGCTAAAACTAATGACTGTTTACTTGGTAAGTCCTTGGTGGACTCTCAGGCCAATCCGCCAAAGTCCCATAGTGAAGTTTCGTCTGACATTGTTGTGAGTCATTTGCTTGACTCCCAGGACTCTGTTAAAATAAAAAATAATCGTAAGATACCAGTAGTTAAAATACAGGATCTAACGTCACGTTCAAAAGCTGTGAACACAGTTTCAAAAGAAGCCAAACCCCTCCCTAGTTTAATTATTTGGAATCTAGAGGAGTCGAAAGACAACGACCCTGCTAGAAGACATGCACATGACCTGCAGTTAGTGAAGTCTGTGGTAAGGAATGTACTACCTGAAGAGGTTTCAGGAGTACATATTACAAAAGTAATACGACTTGGTAAATGGGTTGGAGGCGAGACCCAACCAAGAAGAATCCTGAAGCTGGTTCTCGGAAGTATTGATGAAAGAGACATATTATTGAAAAGCGCACTAAAAACTCGTGACTCAAATATCCGTATTCGACCAGATTGGCCACTTGAGGATCGAATCAAGTGGGAGAATGCTCTTACGGAGTTGAAGACTCGCAAATTAAATGGCGAAAATAACCTTACCATTAAGGGTTTTCGGGTAGTCAGGTCTTGGAAGCCAATGCTTCTGAGGCCTGTATGGGTAGAACGATTGATTGCCAAAACATCTTAAGTGTGTGCTACACGAACGCTCGTAGTCTTAGAAATAAAACGTCCGAGCTAAGTCTGATGGTACAAGAATTACGTCCCGATATAATCGTTGTTACAGAAACTTGGTTCACCGTTGATATAGACTGTCCTCCTTTCATTGCTGGTTATATCTGTATCAGAAGTGATAGAGTTTCTAGTCGCAAAGGGGGAGGTGTAATATTATATGTTAGGGATCACTTTCGTATACAATCAACCATATCAGAGGCTCATATCAGTGGCACATGTGAGGTTGCATGTTGTAAGATTAAATCTAGAAATGGGTTAGTGACTATAGGGGTAATATACCGTAGTCCGTCTTGTCTTGCTGACGACTTTATCCTAAGACACATCTGTTCTTGGAGTATGGCAGAATGTTGTCTCATCATTGGGGACTTCAACGCACCGCATATCAACTGGATAGAGCTTACAGCTCCAGGTAGTGGTTTCGATAGCGACCTTTTATCTACCGTTATTCAGTGTGCACTTGTACAATGTATCATAAAACCGACACATATTGATTTGCAACATGTTCCGTCACTGCTGGACCTCGCCCTCACCCACAACTCTGAGGATGTCCTTGATATCCAGCACCTTCCTCCACTAGTGAACAGTGATCACGTTGTAATTCACTTTAAGTTTAGGACACATGGTATACAATTCGTATCTGCTCCACTCCGTCCCAATATCTGGCGAGCCAATATTCCGGAAATCAGAAACTGTTCTATCTCGACTGATTGGTCGGTCAACGCGGATGGATTGATCGAAGATGAATGGAATAAGTTTAAGGCTACATTCGAGTCCGTAACGTCGCCGTTTATCCCATGGTCAGCACGTAAGCTATCACATTGCCCTCCATGGATTAATAAGGAAACCCGGAAGCTGTTAAAGCGTAGAAAACATTTCTGGGACTTATTCTTGTTGACAGGTCATGCACCATTTAAGCGTGAGTACCAAAATACCGTAATATCTGTAAGAAAACCATAGACAAATCTCGTACCACTTACGAACGACAGTTAGTATACGATAGCCGTACTTGTCCGAAACGATTGTTTTCGTATGTTAAACGGCAAATGAAACGTAGTGATAGTATTCCCCCGTTACTGTTACACGACAATTCAGAATTACTAGCTGAATCAGATCGAGCAAAAGCTGAGACTTTTTCAGACTACTTTAGCGAAGTCTTCTCAACGATTATTGTAACAAATACTTGTCCCACTCACACCGAGATACCAACCATCGAATCTGTACAGGTGACTGAGGAAACTGTCCTTCCGTTGATAACTAACCTCAAACCTGGTAAGATACCGGGCCCTGATGGGTTACATCCACGGTTGCTGTCATCTCTTGCGGACATTATTTCAAAACCGCTTGCGACACTCTTCAACATGTCCCTCTCACTCGCTCAACTCCCTAGAGATTGGAAGGACGCTATAGTTAGTCCTATATTTAAGGACGGTCAGCGACAGATAGCATCTAACTACTGGCCTGTCAGTCTAACTAGCATAGTCGTTAAGTTACTCGAAAAAATAATTCGGGTTAGGTTGCTAAGCCACATAGATTTACACAATCTGTTAGCTCCTGAGCAACACGGATTTCGTAACAAGCGTTCATGCTTGACTAACTTGCTTATTGCGAGGGAGGATTGGACAGCAGCCCTAGATAACGGTCTGTCTGTCGACGTGATATTCATAGATTTCAGCAAAGCGTTTGACAAGGTTTTACACGTAGGTCTTATGCAGAAGCTCACGAGCTTCGGAATAATAGGCACTGTACATGAGTGGATAGGAAATTTCTTATGTGACCGCAGACAGAGAGTTAGAGTCAACGGAACGCTATCCGATTGGAAGCCGGTCAAAAGTGGTGTGCCCCAAGGCACCATCCTAGGCCCTCTGCTCTTCCTTCTCTACGTTAATGATTTACCGCTGTTACTTAGGTCGTCGACATTATTGTTTGCGGATGATGTAAAAATCTGGAGAACAATAAAAAGTGCGGCTGATCATGTGGATCTTCAAGCTGACTTAGACGATTTAGTTAGATGGGCTCGAGAGTGGGGCTTAGAAATCAATGCTAGGAAGAGTGTGCTAATGCACATCGGTCACGGTAATAGTTACCGTTACACTATTGAGGGTAAACCTCTTCCATGCGTTCAAGAGCATAAAGACTTAGGAGTAATATAAAGTCATGATTTAAAAACAAATACCCATTGCAAAGCAGCCGCTGTCAAAGGTTTTCGTGCGTTATGGTCACTTCGCCGAGCGTTCAAATCTTTTGACGAGGAAATGTTTAGAATTTTATATCCCATATATGTTAGACCACATTTAGAGTACTGTATCCAAGCAGCTAGCCCGTGTCTGGTAAAGGATACTAACTCCCTTGAGCGTGTCCAGCGTGTGGGAACGAAATTAGTGAAGCGTCTTTCTAGACTCCCTTACGATGAGCGTTTAAAACGCCTAAATCTTTTCCCCTTGTCGTATCGTAGGACACGAGGTGACCTTATACTGGCATTTCGTATCTTTAATTATGATTTGGGTGTTAATATGTCTTATCTTTTTGCTCCCTCCAGCACTATTAATCTCCGAGGTCATAGCAAGAAGGTTCATAAACCACGATCTAATAAACTTAAAGTGGGATCCCGTTTTTCTCATCGAGTAGTCAATGATTGGAACGCCTTACCCGAACAAGTGGTATCAGCCCCATCAGTGAATACTTTCAAGGAAAAGCTGGACCTTCACTGGAAAGCAGTGTGTCAGGATTAACACAGGTTCATCAACCTACTCTCCTTATTACTGAAGACTGAAGACTGAAGTCTTTAAGTCTTGGCTAACGATGACTCCTAAGTCTTTATATTGTGGAAATAGACCTGACAAGCTTATTTTGTGATTAGTTTTTAATATTATTTGTATTTATTTTGTCAATCTTTCAGTTTGTATATTTTCTCAATAAATGATTGTACCTATGGTTTTGGTTAATGACCTTGAACACACTTTTCCGTTGTGCAACCACATAGCGTGACATACTCTTGCTAGCTAACAAATACACTACTACTCACATATTCCTCGTTCTATCTTCGTTTGTGATTGAGTTAACTGAAGTCTAAACCAAATACTATCATTATTTATAGACTGTAATTGGAATATATCACATTCTACGTTGGGTTATATCACTGGAGAGTTCGTCAACCAGATCGGAATTACCAAGCATCTATAATTGTGGATTTACAATACCGGACCCAATCAGAACACGCAACATTTGGTCAATTTAAGAAACGTTCCAAATTTTTATTGTATTTGTAACAATTAACTGGTATATATTAATATTACTATTGATCTTTAGTAACTTTGTTGATACTTTTCGCGTTCATATCTGTCTGGTCCACCACAGGTATTTGGTCTCCTGGCGCTGTGGGTTCATTTTTGACCAGTTGTCCTGGTAACGTTAATGTCGTGCCATAGACTAGTTCAGCAGCCGTGCATCCGATATCTTCCTTTACTGACGAGCGAATCCCAAGGAGCACGAGCGGTAAAGCATCGCTCCATTTTGCAGAGTCCGGTTGTGCCATCCGAGAGCTTTTTAGTTGGCGGTGGAATTTTTCGACCATGCCATAAGCTGTGGTTTTGACATGATTTACTCCAAGAAGCTTAGTGAACTCGTGAAATAGGACGGATTGGAATTGAGGACCGCGATCTGTTGTGATTTTTGATGGTACGCCATAGTTGGATATCCAGCGGTCGAGGAAAACTGAAGTCATTGTCTCTGCCGATGTGTCTTTAATGGGGCATGCTATGGCCCATCTTGTGAACCTATCTATTGCTGTGAGGATATGTGTGAAAGAGTTTGATGATGGTGGAGGCCCAACTAAATCTAAATGCACGTGCTGGAAGCGTTTGTCAGGGATAGGGAACTTCCCAATTGGACTGGAGGTGTGTTTCTGCGTCTTACTGCGTTGGCACTGGAGGCAGCTACGTGTCCAACGTTTCACATCCGAGTTGATTTTCGGCCACACAAAACGCTCGATAATGAGCTTTGTTGTTGCTCTGATGCCTGGATGTGAAAGACCGTGCAAGTGCTGAAATATTTCTCGTCGGCAGGCGTGTGGGACAAACGGACGATTGTTGCCTGTTGAGGTGTCGCACATGATGAATGCATCTAAAAGAGGAATTGGTACAGGTTTGAGATTTAAGCTAGACGTTCCTTTCCGGACTTTCAATTCTGCATCGTGTACTTGAAGTTTAGCCAAGGTTTCAAGGCTGATGTCATGATTGAGTACCAAACAACACGTATACCCGTATTGCCTTTTTCACCAAGACAACTTGATTATATCTCCCAATTTACTACAGACATCAGGTTTATCAAAGGTCACACAAACATTTTTGCTGATGCACTATCTAGGAGGGATATCAATACGATGGTACTCTTTGTTCGAATATGGGAGAATTTCGCTGAACGACAGGCTTCCACTCAAGAACAACTGTTTTCTCTATGAATGTCTTCATCAGCATGTTCTACCAACAAGTGTAAGATACAGACCTTCAATCAACTGCCTAATCGGATGAAGAATAGCTGAGCAAAGTGGAAAAAATATTGTACACCTAATAAAACAAAACTTTATCAAAATTTCGACAGTTTTGCTTCTCATCACGCTAACCTTCTCTTTCATGATGGCTATACTACGTTGGTATGTTTCTTTTCATTTTTGAATTACTGCGGGCTACGAATTACTTAAAAATAGACAATTTCCGACCGTGTTGATTTAGAAGGTAATTATTGAACAGAACATTTACTGGTCTTCTAAATTGAATTTGTTTATGAATTTAAAGGATATTTTAAACTGTTATCCTGTTCAACAGAGATGGTGACTAAATCTACTTTTCTGAGCGCCTGGATTGATAATATAATAATTATTGCAGTGTTTTTCTCGTCCGTTAAATTTGAGAACCAACTTGAAAAATGTTAATTGGAGTAGTTTGATTTTTGTCCACTTCACTTATACTTCTTTCCTTGTCAAAATGTTTAGTTGTCTAGTGAAATTGTTACAAAACATTCGTATGATTTTGAGATGGTCAAGAAGATTTGTAGCTTAAGTGAATGATTTTTATGGAGTTTTGTTCTCAGATGTCAAACTTCTGAAGTTTGTGCTGATAATGTCGTTCAGAAGAACGATGAAAGCTCCATGAACAAACAATTAAGCTCGGAGAACAAAACTTCATCAAAATTTGTATGCTTTTTGTGCGTTAGAAAAATGATTAATGAGTTAACATTTAAACACTGATCAAAATTACTAAAACAACAGCGTGAATAGCGCTTTGGTCAAACCTACGATGTCTTGTAAAATGGAAAATACCCTGATGAGCTTATCAAAAGTTATAGCTTGATTTGGTTGGGTGAGATATGACTGGACTACTGGAATACCATATAAATCGTTGTTATTTATCATATATATAAATACTTGTACTGAGTGTCTATACATTTACCTTCCTTTAATTACGTTTCTTGACAGGATAACACGAACCGTCATCTAGGTCAGTGTTTGGAAATCAATCTCGAAAGATCGACAGTGAAACTTTCTGAATGTTTTGGATCTGTAAGTCAACAATGGAAATTTAATCGGAAGCCATATTTACCATCTGTGAATAGCCATTAATAGTTTGGATGGATCAAGCATACTTTATTACTGTCCCTGTTTCCTCATTTCACGTTCAGCTTATCAGATATACATATGTATATCAAAAATGTCTTTCTTTAGACTTTGTCTACCGAATAAATAAATGGAAACTGGTTCCACTACTACAGATTTCTTAAATTTCCTTTTCTAAAATAAACAATATTTTTTTAAGCATACGAATTTTTGTAACTGTTGAAGAATTAGTGAAATATTCTCCCTTTGACGATTTTGTTCACTTGTTATGAAAACTTTTATGAATATGAACTTGAAAAATCTTAGTCTTTGGAAGAATAAAAATACAGATTATATTTTTGTATTCATCTTGCCTTTTTCTCCTAATTATTGGTCTATCATTTTGGAATTCATCAGGGGACTATGTTGGTAATTAGATTTATAGGTCTCGAACAGTTTTTCTTTATAAGATAGTAGTTGATCATAGTCGACAAGTAAACCCTGAACTAACGTTTCGTGCCGTTTGACACTGGTTAGCAAAGTGTACTTGTAATCTTGAGGAAACTGATAATCTCTTGAGGATTCAATCCCGTACCACCCAATTTCACATTCACAAACGCTATCCGGGACCCAACTGACCTTTTGTAGGACTGAAGTGTATTTACAATCGATTGATCACTGGGTAGTGCTCAATATCATGTATATCAGGTAGTTTCAGCGTAGTTTATCGCTTTCATTTCGTTTTATGTATATGTAAAGATTCCAATGAAAAATCAGATGAAATTAGCATTTAAATACGTTTAATTTGATTCCTTTTATTCTTTACTATAAAATTAAATGGAAACATACGTATCTATCGATTTGGAACTTGAATCTCTTTTAATCCATAGTAACTTTATCATTATTATTTTGCAATGTTTTACTAACTCTATGGATAACAAATCACTATGCAATAATGTGAAGATTCGCTTGATACTTATATTTATTATTCAAGAGAACTAATTTATAAATGATATTTCTATGATTCTAATTAAACACATATCTGATACTGATACATTTATGATAAGTTTACTAGTTAAATGGGTTTTTTTTGTTTGGAAAAACAGTATAATTTTCACTCATGTATACATTATGTTAGATGAACGGTACTTTATTCTAATCAGGTCATGAGAGTATTAGGATTATGTGTACATAAAATCCAGATTTTGTATTTGTATCACCTGTTGTGTGTGTGGAATGGTTTCTGGGGATTCGATTGTAGCTTAATTTTGACAGTGATATTTGTCTAATTGAATTTACCAAATCATGTAGTAGTGTGGTGCGTGCTACTTTTATTGATATAAGTAGTATACGATGCGAGTCAGGAATGTAATGTCTGGCAGCAGAAGATGATGGAAGATCAAGAAAGCAAGAGCGGGAATAGAATGCAATTTGTATGAAAATGTAAGAACAATGAAGTCTGAGGCATTTTGAGACAATTGGTGGACATTTTGCAAATTAGCGATTTAAATATATAGTTCTCAGATTTTATTGAGATGCTCTGTAATTTTGTGTCAAATACATTCGGTTGTAGCCACCCGTGTTCTGTTCGCTATAGTAGTAGTAGTTAGGTATTTTTATTGTCGATAACGTAACGAAACGTTTTTGAGGTCATATTCAAATGCACTACTGTTATAATCATTGTAAAATCTTCAGATAGTACAGTCCTTCACAAATTAAGTTTGGTAGTACTTTGCAGCAGTCTGTAGACGAATATTTTACCATCTCTATACTTTTCGTGTATAGCTTTAATACTATATTAAACAACGGGACTATGCAACAATTTGCAAAACATTTTATTACTTTAATCATTGCTAGATTATTGATTAAAAAATTCATTAGATGAAACACAATGTAAATAAAATAAGTTAAGCCATTCGTTTATTTACATTCAGTTTCTTATTTAGATGGTGGCAAATCAGTAAAACGTTGGGCTAATGAGAGTTTCTGTGTAAAAAACAGCGATGTATTTTGATATTAAATATCATTATAAGACTATTTAAATGTCTCGTTTCACAGAATTTCGTAGGTATAATCATATTCACATTTTGAAAATCAAAATCGGTAAAGGAATTCACTTTGACTAAGTGTTTGGAATAAAAGGAGGACGTTATTTCCTACGTTGAGAGGTTTACAAAATTGAAAGTTGAAAAAAACGTCACTACAGATAAGCTTTGTGCTTGTCACAAAACGCTTATTCAAATAAAGTGTGTATATGACATGAACACGGTAACTGATAAAATTCTCTACAACACACTTACTGTTCCATATCATTACCGAATTCTGACTAGTCTGTTTTGCAGTATGCGGATCCAGTGTGGAACACAAAAAGTAGATCATTCTACCATGTGATTTTTCAAGAAGATAAAATATGACTAAATATGTAATCGAGAACAAACATTATTTATTTTTTTTAGAACCTGTCAGTAGGATGTATCTCCATTCTAGTGTTGATTTTCGAGTGAACCATGTATCCAGATGCTCAGACGATTAAGACCTGTAAATTTGTCTCTGTAATAGCGAACATTTGAAACTGAGTGGAGAAATAACAGAATGTTTATTATTGACGACCTGTATTGTGTCAATCAAAAATAGTCCGTGTTTAGGAAAAAAAATTTCCTTTTGTTTTCCTGATTAATCTAGGAGACACATAAAGACCATTCAATAATTATAAATAGAGCAAGTCAAAAGAAACGGTATCCTTTGACTTGACATTCCTTTACGATGCTGTGTCAGTTGAAAACGGAAGTCAGTTTAAAACTCCTGCCAAAAAAGAAGTAGTACTTCGAGTAAATATGATGTCACTTCAAAAAGTAATATATTTTTCACGCTTTTCTTTCTAAATGGTGGTCCATTTTGTTCAGTTAGTTCGTAAGTTGAGGCGATAAAGATTTTATTCTGCCAGATTCAAGATACATCAATATTATCTCACATTGAACACTTCTTTTTTGTTGCTTTAAACTTAAACTGTATCACGTTTCTCACTGCTCAAATTATTTGTGGAAGTTCACAGACATCGAGAGCTTCAACCACCGTGTATTTTTACGTTCTGCAAGTGAACAGCACAACAAAACATGCATTTGATGTTTTTGCCATAATATGAGCTCCATGATCATCTTTGCCTAACAACATTCTTTCAGTCCTCTTGGTTTACATTGTAATGCTTAAAATACTTAAACAGAGTTACATTTTTTTAATAAATTGTCTAAGTAAATGGTCTCTATTACTTCATGAATTTACCTAAAGTTTCAGTTAATATGTTTATAAAACAAACCACTTGCGCATTGAGCATTGTCGAAAACTCATTAAGTGAAATGGGGTAACCATCTACTTTTTCTTTGTGTCACCTGTTGGATTTTATTTCAAAGCCTATGAGCTACTTTTCGATTATTGAATTCTAGATCAGAAGAATAACTTGCAGAATTATACTTTAATCATTTCTTACACCTGCTGGTAGTCCACGACCAGTAGTGATTTTTGTTATTTGGAAGGTCAATGTGTGAGTAACAGTAAACCTTATTATTTTACTGATATGCATACTACACGATGAAATACATCATAACAACAACTTCTAGCATTTCAGCACCGCGTGCAGGATCATGGATTCATACTGCTAAGAAGTCTCATACTAGGAAGAAATGGCCGTTTAGTTCTTCCAAGTCTAGCTTTAATTGACTCATGAACTCATCTATAGAATTATATTTGCTTTGTTCATTTAATTGTTAATAGTATGTCTTCCACTTAAAAGAATCTAACAGTTAAATTCATATAAATTATTTTGAATTAAATTAATCTTCTGAGATTCTGTTAATAACAATTCGAGGTAAGTTAGTACACTAACCAGTTTAATATCAAAGAAATCATGTGTTACTTAAACTTATTAAGTAGTTATATTAGAAATCACAAAAATGATTTGGTAAATTTGATTTACATCTAAACGTTATTCATTGAATAGAATAATCCTGTGATATCAAGATAAAATTTTATGAAGCAGTTACTTTTCTTTCTCAGTTGATGGATTTTACAGATTTTCGTTGAATTTGGTTTCACTAAATTTTCATGGTTTATTTGAATTGTCGAAACCAGTTTACTTAGATGATTATCATTCATATCCTCTTATACGCTTTCTTTTTCATTTCTTTGAAAGATATATCCAAAAGGAAAATGATTATATTAACTTTAAAATTTCGTTAATATGTGGAAAGTCAAGTGAAGACTAGTTCAGTTTTCTATTCATCACCTTCATGTTACTTTGGTGTCAAGTAAAATATCCTTGACGTAATGAGAACTTATAATAATCAAAGAGATGTACAGAATCCACAAATTACAAATATTCAAATGCTATCAGAAGGGATTTTATGAATATTATAATAATTCTAACAGTTGAAATCATCACTCAATTAAGGCTAGACCACTATGAAAACACTGGAACCACTGGAAGGCCATTTCGTCCTATTGTGGGGCTCCTTTCTGATACTAATCAACATATGCTCACTAGTGACTGACTTCAAGAGATATTTCCTGGAGTTCTAGTGATAAGCAGTAACCAGTGGAGTTCGACCAGGTCTGTTTTGAGATGGTAACTCAATGAAGACAATGGTGAATCTGTCGCTCGATTTTGTGGATTGGTTGAAGTTAGACAATAACACCGTTGGATGCCGGCCAACTTAGTGGGCTAGTGGTTAAGCACTCATGTGACAGACTGATAGGTCGCGAGACGGGATCGTGGATGCTGACTACTGAGGAGTCCCATAATAGGACGAAACGGCCGTCTAGTGCTTCCATGTATCCCATTGTTGTTTAGCTTCTATTGATGCATGATCTCAACTAATAAAATTATGCAGGTAGTATTTGTTTTATTGCTTAGCATTCATTATTAAAATAGAATTATTCTTCGTTTTTTATTTAATAACTATAGGAAATAAGGCAGAAAGAAAAGATATCGATGGAAACTGTTGTAGAATTATACCATTTCAATCATTATGGTTTTTTTCTTCATATGTTCGATTATATATTGAAGTTGTGGATGTTTTAAAATAGCTTGCATAAAACGTCCTAATAAACATCTTCTTTATTTTCTATCCTTTTTTGTTTTCCCTAATTATCATGGAATCGGACAACCGAAATCTGATCTTGTTATTTGTTTAGTTTACAAATGAATCAATCAATATTTTACAGTGTTCTCAAACAAAACCCTGGTTAATACGTTTACTCCTTGATCATAGAATAACCAATATTAATCCTTCACTGTATGACAAGTGATTTTATATAAGTTTCCAATCACATCAGTTAACTAATAATGATGATAAGGTGTGTTTACTTTAGGTAAATAAGTTATTTGAACTAAGTCATTGTCTAAAAATTGATTAGCTGGAAGGAGAAAATATAATAAGTTATTATATACGAAATTACGTAAGTCACCAACTCTCAGTATTTCCTTTTGAATATGATTTTGGAAGCTATTTTTATGATTGTATTGTCTGTGCAAGAATATGGATATGTGTGTCGGTAGAAACCGATGAAAAAACAGCCTTCAAGCTTTTATGTGATTACCGCTAAAACGTATGCCGTGATACATCAAGTGTTGCATTGGTTCTCTAGTGATTTGTCTATAAAAAACTTATGAGTAATTAATAAGTCACTTTGACTACTTATTATTTACTAGACAGTTACGGTGATTAAAAGCTTTCCAAATATTTGTTGCTGTTACAGACCTTAGAGAAAATGCAGTTATGGATATTATAGTAATTCTAACAGTTCAGGTCATGAGTCATTTGTAGCTAAACCACCATGCAAAACATGGAAGCACTAGACGGCCGTTTCGTCATATTATGGGACACCTTAGCAGTTCACATCCATGATCCCGTCTCGCGAGATTCAAACTCAAGACCTATCAGTCTGGCACGTGAACGCTTAACCACTAAGCTGGATGGCATCTAACTGTGTTAATGTCTAACTTCGAACAATCCATAAAATTAAGCGACACACCCACCATTGTCTTCAGTGAGTTACCATCTCACAAGAGACCCAGTTGAAGCAGTGACTTGTGATGAAGTTGTTTATTTTGAAATAATCTCAAGTGTATCAAATTTAAAGCTTAGAAAACTTCTTAGAAGAAAAACATTCGAAATGATTTGACTCATTCAAGATAAATATGTAAATAGTAGTTATAAGACCTTGTTGTTTGATTCACTAACTAATCCTAACCGTTAATAGATTGAAATACTGGGATAACATCCAATCGACCGAACCAATGACGCATAGACCCGTACGAGCATTCTAGAGCCCTGACCGGTCATTTTTCCTAGCCCTGCCTGTTAAGTCCAGGACACCAATCTCAGACTCTGTGATATGAATCTTGCATTCCAAACATACTTGGTTTATATACAATCCAAACAGACCACATCGCACCACAAAATAGAAAATAACATTTGTACAAGAATTAGCCATATGTGACTGTGAATGTGGGAGACTGTAATTAACAGACTGAGCATAACTCAAGTACGGTAAATCGTATAGTAGTAGTCTATAGGTCAAAATAAAGCTTATAATAAGAGAAATATGAATATAATTAAGTTAATTAACAGTTATACAATAAACATATATGTATCGTATTGATCCGTAAATAGTTCTCAAAAGTTACCATTCCTAATTCTCGTCGGTATATAACAACATTTTTCTTGATGCTGCTATAAAATTGTTGCTGAATCAAATATAATAACTCATTAAGTACTCTTTTTTCGCTACAGCTTGTGATCTACTTCACTAAATAATAATTCTTTGTAGGGAAGGGTAAATTTTATCTTTTGATATTCACTGAAGCTTTGTATGAGATTATGTATCAAGAAAAGTGGTATTTACTCGTTATCCATTCAAATCAATCCTTGCTTTACTATGTTATTATTGTATTTGATGGCATCTGCTAGCTGGAAGAAGAAATCAGGAAGAAGTGCTTTAAATGGATATGACTCATATTGAGGAATGCACCCAGTTGCGTCACAAGATCAGCCCTCACATGGAATTCTCAAGGCCAAAGGAGGGGAGGAAGATCAAAGAACACATTGAGCCGAGAAACTGAGACAGGCATGAGAAAAATTAACAGAAACTGAATAGAACTGGAAAGGAAGGCCCAGGGCAGAGTGGGTTGGAGAATGCTAGTCGGCGTCCTATGATCCATTGAAGGATCGCCGACACAAGAAGTAAGTAATTAGCTAGGCTACAAAAATATTTATAATATCCATTCGAACCAAATTATATGTGACTAATATATTCATGTCAGATCAGTTGCCACCCCCTTCCATTATTTTAATGAAATGTCTTGAACAAGCATTTGATTTTAATTTAAGAAGATACTAGTAACTTTGTTAGTGAAATAAATCTAGTATTCGTTCAGATACCATGTAAACATTTAGCAATTTGATTGATTTATAGTGATTAATCAATACAAAACACCTTCAAAAATATGATTTCTACAGTTTGACGATCGATTTTGTTTGGTAATCAAAATTTGACAACAATTGTACAATGAATCTTTTTAGTGAGACTGTAATTATTTATGGACGACTTTTGAGTGTCCACCTAACAATCAGGAACAAATGAGGGTTATAAATTAGTGTGAAAAATTCGGATTATGATTCACAGTTGACGGTTAAGATTAGTGGTAGGTCTTGCGGATTGAATGCTATATTCGTCTCCTAAGCTATTCTGTAACCCCCAAGCTAGAACTATACAGCGACCCGAACACGAGAGGGGAAACTCAAAGTATGCGAAAAGTAGTTTACTCCAAGGTCCATTTTAATACAGAAAATATAGGGTTTTTATAATATTTTAAATGTCCTTGGGTTGCTAGAAGATTCTGAAATGCTACTAAACATAGTAGCAGTTTAGCAATCAGCCAATCAGAGCCTCTACATGTGACATTTCGCTTCCTTGATACTTTTGGCAAAAACTTCAAGTGAACGGTGATTGGATGAAACTCATCTTAGTGATTCTTGATGCTTGCCTGTCTTTTGCAAGCAATTTTCTGGATCATTTCAACAATCAGGAATTAGATTTAGGGTTTTCATCACAAACTGACACTAGTTATAATACCAAAACGTTATTTAACCAATTGGATAACTGAATTTTACGCCAAAATACAAGACCTATTATCTTATACCTGATTGGTTCATTCATAAATTATGGTCTCATCAGTTATTTTTTCTTATTTTTAAATAATATTCATTAACAGTTAATATCGGTGAATATAAACATTTATCAAAATTTAGATAAATAGTTTGACAGAAATTAGTTACGAAAGTACATAGCAGATATTTGTATGTCGAATAGAACTTCTAATTTGTTTTATGTCCAAGTTATTGTAACTTCAGTACTTCACTGACTTTGGATGTGTTTAGTCATTAAATGCAAAGAAAAACTCAAAACTTAAGTAATAATTATTCAGTCATTGGTCATTATCATCAACTTCTTTACTCTGGTTTTCAAATATAAGAGCTAAATACCATAAAGTATAGTACAATAAAATGTTATGATATTAGAAAATTCGTATAGAATATTCATCATGTATTGATCTCATTTTGCGTACCAATGTAAATAACTGGACAATAGACTACTTTTTTCATTCTGGTTTGCGACTCATAAGCAGTGCTCACCTATTACATAACCAGTTATCGAACATGGGAAATTCAAATCTCCTAAGGAACATTTAACTGTGAAAGCGTCAATGTTTGAAGGATAATCTCAATTTCAATCAAATTTTGCTTTAACTCGACGAAATTCTAATGCAATGGATGATAACTCTTTTACTTCTAACATGAGATTAATCTTCAACAAATATTATCTACAAATTAAACCGATCTCCATAAATCGGTTTAAACAATAAGTGAGGATGCTGACTTATTTTTGTAACTTCAACTGCAGTTCAATCAATTATTGTATTAAGTGGACTTTACAGTTACACTTCAAGTGCAATAATCAATGTATTGTGTTAGCTGATCACACCATTGTATGTTTATTCCTACGTTTTGAGGTTTGAGCAAAAGTTAATTATAAAAGCTATATAGCCTGTTAATCTAACCTAAATAAATATATTCATAATCGACTGCACTCAAGAAAAATGAACTTGGAGCTTTCAATTATGTCATCACATATGTATGCATGGTTCTAGACTAAATAAAATTTGAAGCTGGAAACTCATTTAACATAATGAAATCAGTAACACAGGGTTAACGATTATACGCAGTAATCGAGAAGAACAATCAGTTTAGTATGACTGAACTAACCGATGAAACAGAAGTCAGATTAAGAATTAATAATCCTGAACCCGACCGTAGCGAAGAGCAGACTAGAGAAAACCAGCCTGATTTTCGACCTGGACGTAGTTGTATAGACCAGATATTCACACTACGTCAGGTCCTAGAACTTATAAACACATTTAGACGCACTACAATCGTAGTATTCGGCGACCTTAGGGCGGCATTTCACTCTGTCGATCGTGAGGTTCAACGGCAGTGTTTGTCACTGAAAGGAGATCCACGAGACGATAGCAATCGGTAGTTAGAGACCCTGAATGACATGGCGCAAAATCGTATGCAATGATGAAGGCCCATCCACTCTTTGAATTCTCCCAAATTATAATCTTCTGAATTCTTCGTGTTCCTTCTTTCCCTTTCTAAATTTATTTCGCTGGATTATACTCCTTGAAAAACATCTTCAAACCCTAATCTTTCCGATTACTGCTCATAATTTTGCTACCTCTACCACTGTCGGATTTGAATCGACAACTGCATCTCTGTGCATATATGGTATGGCAACTCGAACTGATGTACGTACGTACGAAGTTCTAAGTTTTTACGGACTGAATGAATAAACCTGAGATGCTGGAGATTTGTGACTCAAGTGGATGATTTTGGCGGAGTTTCGTTCTCTAAGCTAGATGGCTTGTTCGTGGAGCTTTCATCGATCTTCTGAACGACATCATCAGCAAAAACTTCATGTAGGAGTGAAGTGTTCGAATTTCTCCACATGTAGTTCACAACTTGACCTGTACATCTCGATGTTGATCAACTCAATTTATCAACTAATCAGGAAAATTATGCACAAAGATAGTAAGAACAAAAGTCAAACTAATGGGAGAAGACGTAAACAATGACAGGTTGAGGTTCAACAAGAACCAATCAAAATCGAGGTATATAGAACAAGCTGTGAAACACATGTTAAGAAATTCGAACACTTCACTTTTACCTGAAGTTTGTGCTGATGATGGCGTTTACACGATCGATGAAAGCTCCACGAACAAACCATCTAGCTCAGAGAACAAAACTCCACCAAAATGAATAATCCCGGAAAATATTTGTAGCTCAATGTAAAGATGTTGAAAATGTTTGTTTTTGATGTGCTGGACAGATTTGTTATATTTTGACCTTGAAAATAACATCTCCAATAATGAGATGAGAAAAAATAAATGTTTTGATGAACTAGTGTTTAATCTTAGGTAATCCAACCGTATTCGTAAATCATACATGAAACTTATAGCCTTTGTTGTACGCTGAAATTCATGCAATATCGAGGCAGTCCTCACAGGATGCATATATGTCAACAAGTGGCTGATCAATTGCAGTCCTTAACAACAATGGGAAGATACAAGTAAACAACACCAAGTGAATATATCTTCACCTGATTGCACAAGCAGGTGGCTAACAGGACTCAGTATCTAAGTGGATAACGTGATGGCGTTTGAAGCGAACGGTACTGGGTTCGAGTCCCGCAGTGAATATCAACTCTGGGATGCAGGTACATCTATATGACGAGTCCGAACTAGGACGAAACGCGAGTCTGGATTTTACTGCTAGTCACTATCCATCTTTGCTTATACACGTTATTGGTTTTAATATTTTCATTCAAGATGCAATGATAAAAGTATTTATTTTGACTCAAAGAAAACATTTTTACTCATAATGAACAAAAGTTAGAATTATCACTTCACTCTCTAATCCATAACTCATTGCAATTACTTTAGCTTATGTATTCGCTAACTTACTCGTTTGATTTTCGATTACCTTCATCTTCGTTCTAATTTCAGCATAAATGTGATAGTTTAGTGGCCCGGGATTTAACTTCATTTAGATCATAGGTTGATTGTTATTGAATGACTACCATCGAAATATATATGTCGCCTATCCTCGTATATATTTACAAATTTCAGTCGTGTTAATGAATAACGGAACTAAATAAATACTTAGTTCTATATCTAACTAGTGATTCATATGATCACAAGACCATTATGAATTTACTCAAAATGTTTTAGATTGATATCATGACTGGATCAATTTTAGACCGCTTTTGAAAAACCGGAAGTACTGGACAACCATTTTGCTCTAGTTTGGGACTCCTCAGTAGTGCGCATCCACGAAGTCGTACGCGGGACTCAAGACCCAGGGTCTTCGGTCTCGCACACGAACGTTTAACTACTAGACCACTGAGTTTAAGTGATATGAAGCCAAGGCAAAGAATGAAGTAGTTCATTGTTTGAATTTCTGTAGAATGATTTTTTTTGGAAAACTGTATTGAGGAAAAAACACCAGATTTCATCATTAATAAATTTCTTGTTATGTTTCGATGAGCAAAAAATTGTATTTCTGATGTTTCGTGACTTAATGTGAACCACTTCTTCAGGGTAAATAAATAACCGAATTAAATTAACACAAGTTTAAATGGTACTATTGGGAAATAACAAAAAATATCATTAATGACTTTCTACCAAATCTTCAGTTTATTTGAATTACCAAGTTCAACCTCAGTATTGGTACCTATAAGATCATATTTCATTCTATGATATGATCACTGGTGAATACGTTTTTTTTTTCATTGAGAACTTTGGATTTAATTATTCTATCAGAGATGACCTATTCAGTGTAGATTTTATGTTATAGTTTGGTGTGGGCTATTGATGTCAACAGTTACAAGTAACATGTATCATCAATCAAAAGTGAATTGTCTGGCAGCAAAACGTTAAGAAAATCAAAGAAAAGAGAACGAGAACAAAGAATGATTTGTGTGGAAACAAAAGAACAATGAAATCTGAGACGATTGGTTGACATTTTGCAAATAAAGTATATATTATATGGTTCTCAGATTTTACTAAGATAGTCTGTAATTCTGGCATCACTTTATCTTTGTTATTTTTATATATCAGTAAAACCTCAACATACATCTATGTTTTGCTCTATTTATAGATATGTGTACGAGTTTTCAAAAACACCGGTTCTATACATAGTACTTTTGAACGTGTTAATTTCCTTCGGTATGTTAATGCTAGTTACAGTTTCACCTTTGTTTGTTTCTAAATATCAGGACTGATCTTATTGAGGCTTGAAATAAACATACTATTGGTGAACAAGATCATATTGCTTCAAGTTAGTCTACAAGCAAACTGTAATGCTTCTTGTCATGAGATACCTTTCGATGATAAGTTTATACAGTCAAATAAGATTAAAATTGATCAAATGTTGAATAAATCAATTAATCAAACGGTAAATGACCCAATAATGCATGATATACTTTTAATGATGTACATTATCGGAAAATACTTATCCCTTTGTAATTTAACGTTGTTTTGTTACTACAAAACGAAATTATTAAAATTTGACAAAGCCAATAAAATTATCCTAGAAACTGAATAAATATTAACCATGACGGGTTGCCTGATGTTTATACCTATGTATATACATAAATTGCATGAGTCTCGTCTTGTTTATGTATGTAGGTATATGCAAAACTGATAAGTCGTGTAAGTTTGACGCTATATACGATTTCCTAAGCTATTCCCGAAACCCGCAGACTAGAAATACACAGCGACTCGAACACCAGAGAGAATACGTAAGTATGAGTGAAAACACTTTATCCCAAGGTTCATTTTTGTACAGAAAATCAAGGGTATTTATAGATGTTGGCGACTGTTAAATCAACATCATATTTCAGCCAATCCGTTAACAACACATTATGCTACCAACCAATGGTAGCACGCCACGCTGGAATTCTCGAACGTTCCATCATACTCTGATTGGCTAGGACTCTTCGGCTCCTTTTTGGGCCTCTGGAGGCTCCGTTGAAGTTCTCCGGAAGCCGACCCAACAAAAACATCCGTCCGTGGGTTAGCATAAGGAACGTAAGGTAAGAATAAGTTTGCCCTATGCCTGATAAAATCAACGGTTTAATTCTTTAGGTTGAAGACAATCAAAAATATTATATCAATTATTAAGGAGTGGTGACCATCAGTTTTCATTGAAAGAGTGCTTATGTGCATGTCATGACGTACAGTAATGAAAGTCGTTGTGTCAGTAATATACATGTGAATGCTCAGTGACAGTCAGTTGTAGTAAAAACGTTCCGAAGGGAAGGGTAAACGTCTACTCTATGTGGTATATGAATATACTTATATTTAATGTATATTTGCTCAATGGGTAAGTAAACCTATGTGTATCTCAAGGGATGCATCGGTGAAAACGTATGTTAACAGTATGTATGTAGACCTTAAGTACTCGTAGTGTGACGGCAACGTTCCGAGATTCCAAAGATTTTTTCACTAAATCGCGTCCAAGAAGTGAGTTCTTAAGCCTCAGAAAGCGGATTCGAATCCGAATAAGCTTATGAACTTTACTGTTTGAGGCTCAACCAACCTCAACTGACTGAAACGCCTAACCGGTAACTTGGAAAATCGGTTACGAAATATAATACGATATTTTGGAGATAAACTATGATCAGAAACAGTATGAAAGAAAGAGTAAATAGATTTTAGGTAAGTCGATAATTTGGAACATATACGGCTCACAGTTATTATTGAGTAAGGGGTTCAACATATTTCAGTGCAAAACATAGTTTAGTAAAAGCTTCAGAAACGTAAAAAATTTGGAAATGCAATCCCTCGATCAGGTTTCTATGGTATATTAAGGCAAAACTAAATGATATATCTTTGTTCACTTAGTATTTTTTTATTTCACTCTTTGTCCATTTCATGATTATTTTTTCGAATAAAATAAGATATTGTTTTTGAATGTTCTTGGAACACTCATTCAAAGTACATAAGTGTGGTGTTTGAATTAACTAATGATTCTGTTGTACTTGTAAAATGCTCGATTTCGAATTCCAAATGCTAATTATTCTAATGATCCAATATTGTGCAATGATATTCGTAATACATTTCATGAAAATATTTCAGAAGAATCAAATCCTGATGTTATATCATATATTACCTATCCTCATAATGCATTTGCTCCTTGTGGGAAACTTGTTCAATGCGAAGCACGATTACTGAATGAGTTTGATTTTGATTACAATTCGGATGATTTCATATCAACTGCTGTTTACCCTTATCACAAAAACACTTCTAAAGTTTACTGTAAACAATGTGAGAAATATGTTTTAAATGAAGTCACATCATTCATAACTTGCGGATATAAAGATCCAACATTATTTCGTGGGGGAGGATAGTGTTGAAAAATCTATGGTTCGAATTCTAGATACGAAACCGACATGCTGATTGTATGCAATTCCGGGTGAGTCTGTTCCGATTTCGGTTGTTAATTCTAATACCAATGAGCACATTATAGATAATACCGAGTTTTTATCCAATACGATGTCGAACAGACACAGGATGAACTTAAGAAGAAGACGTACAACCTATTACATACAATTATATTCCAGTTTAAGCTGTGGCGGATGTGATGTTTGAACTGACTAATGATACTTTTGTACATGTTGATTGTATGATTTCGAATTCCGAATACAATACATTCGTTTGTGCTTGTGTCGTAATTCTCGATTCAATTGCGTTAATTCTGGGATTCCTAGTTCATACGATAATTCAAAATACTTTCATATATTATAATAAGCTTAAAACTTATCGAGTAGTAGTTTTCACCACCAGTATTTATTTTATCTACTTTGGCCAAACGCTATTGAATTCAGTATGAATTCCTAGTGAAGCTTTGAAAACAACTGGTAACAAAGCTATACACCAATTTAGAAAAGAAAGAATTTAAGTAAAATAAAAGTGTATAATTTGTTCTATGAATATAACTAACATATGGAAGGTTATGTGGGCATTTTTAAATTTCATTGTTAAAAAATTCATACTCAATTTAACGCGTAACATTCCAAGCTCCTTTCTTCAGGTCGGTATATTCTTTGATACACTATCTTGGTTTACATAGAATCGATTTTCGTCAGTTATCGCAAGAAGCCTGATACTCTACCATATCTTCTATATCATATCGAATTCTGTCAACCACGTTTTTTAAGTTAATTACTTAGACATGCCTTATCCTATTTATTTCAAATTGAAACTCATCAGCAAAGCAGAATTACAGAATCCAAGGAATTCTGTACTCCTGAATCTTTGAAGTAGCTTTATGTTTCTCACAGTTTCAGGTAAGCCCTACTGTGATGAGTGGAAAAATGTATCCAAACCAATATTCATAAGTTTTGTTTGACTGTCCCATCTTAACTACATCCTCCGCTGCATATTATCGTACCTGATAATGTCTTTCATGGTCATACAGTATTAGTTGATCATTTGTTATGTAAGTAAATACTTCTTAGTATATTAAGTAAATTAATTAGTGATTATTTTCCGAATACCTCCGTCTAACATTTGGAGGTTAACTTTCGTTAAAAGGTTCTCTACTTGGTCATCACATTATTTTCACAAAAGTCAGCCATAAATAGAGTAGAATCCGGCATGGATGTATATCAGTTCAAGTCTCCACCCCAGATCGACACAATGAGTTGAAATTATCAAGAAATATGTCAAGTAGTAGAGTTAGGGATAGTCGGTGGTAGTTATGAAGATTTGATTGAGGAAAAAGAAATGGATTTGTGGATTCTAAAGTATAATATACATTTCAAACTAAAGTTTATAAGAGGAGATGAGAGGTAAGTGCATTTATACCCTTGTGAACAATGCCGATACATGCAACTCATCGTCTCCGACCATTAGCTATGATAATCAGGCGGGATTCATACACATAATCTAAATCTAACATCATGGCTAAGTTCAAAAGTCAATGATTTTATGGACTGGTGACCCATCCTGATTTATCCACCTCCACCTTTCTTTTAAAAGGCTTCCAAACCTGCCATCATAACACATCGTTGTAGGCTGTGGTATGGATATTTATAATATATGACCAAACTAACTCACTCGATGAAAATCCATAACCTCTTTCGTTGGTCAACAGATATCTGACTTACACTACAAATGACACAAGTTAGTAAATGCCAATTAAGTTTTCTGAATATTTTTCAATATTTCGTTATACATGAGAAAAGTTTTACATGACGGTTAAGGATTGATATTTGTCCTTACAATACATTCAGTACTCATTAACCAAAACGTAAAGGTGGCTCTTTAACCCTGTCCTTCTTGCTGCTTACAAATAAAATGATATATTTATAGTGTTAACGTTCTTCTCATTATGTCTTCGATTGTATCCATTGAAAAAAAACTTATAAATATTCAGTTGTCCTTCATTAATCTAATCTACCTTATTATAACAATCAATCCTGAATAGGAACTCAGCATTGAATCTGCCCCGGCTTCGAATCCCTCAAGCGAGATCGTAGATGCGGATTGATTAGGAGTCTGACAATATGACGAAACCGTCGTCTAGTCCTTCTAGGTTTTCAAGGCTGGTCTAACATCAATCAGTTCATGATCTCGATCAAAAGCTTAGTAATCTCCACAACCCTATGCTGATAACCTTATAGACATAACTATTATTCAATAGAAATTTCAGTGTAATAGTTTTATTTCATTCATTTTCACATCATTAACTTCTTTTAAACACATAAAATCTAATTCCTTTTGTTAAATGTCATTTTTGTAATTCTTATATTATCATACGTTTGTAATTAATAATTGACGTGATTCACTCAAAATTTATTTCACATAAGTTAAAATTGAATCAAAAATGTCAAACATAAAATGTAATGAATCAATAAATACATTTCCTATCATTCTAAGTGTCAATCATCTAGGGTCACAGAAACAAAACACAAAATAAAATACCACTCACTTATATTTATTTATTTAAACACATAAACGTTGGTACAAGGCGGCACCAAATACATATGCGCCACACAAATCATTCGATTTATGTGGAGGCTGGGATGCTGCCCGGGTGCCCAGACCAAAGTCGGTGGTCTTCTTTGGGGGCCACACCTCAAGCCTTTGACCTAAAGGTCAAATCCACAAGGTAGTGGAGTAACGTAAAGTGATGCAATCCCATGGTAGCCATTTGTTTCCTTAGGACCTGGAGCTCAGGTAAACCATTGGTTTGGAATCAAGGTTTTCCAACTCCCCTAAGTGGATCCTCTGTATCCATCAACCTGGTTAAAGTGCCGGATGTTCGCTTTCGTCCTCTCAATTTCGTAAACAACACTCCTGCCAAGACAATGCAGTGAGTAGGACTTCCCTGGCAGTGATCGTATGCACGTGACTATGTGAGAGCATTTCGAGAGGGAGAGCGGAGTCTCCTCACTCTCGGCTGTACCAGGGCATTTTCCATCGAAAAAAGCTCTAAGCATTATGTTCAATATAACCAATATATGAATTTCTTCAAAGGAATGATGATATCATTCTCGAGTTTTATGTTAATTCTTAAAATTGTGATTATAGATTTTATATATAAGACATATTTTCGCATAGTTCCATGAAATATCGGTTATTCTTCAAACGATATGCAAATAAAATTCACTTCAATACTGAAAAAAAATATTGAGGCTATTCATCTGGTTTTAAATATTCAATCGCCAAGGATCATCTAACACCTTTAGAAAAGCTGTTAAATGTCACAGATTTTAAAATTCCAATCCATCTAACAATAATAATGAAATAAACATCAGACTAATTACTTTAGAGTGCTCTTAGAATAGTTTAATAAGAACGTTTCTGACCAATAAACTGGATAACACTGGATAATCCCATAGAAAGGATTAAATCTCTGTAGATTGAAAGTACATCTTACAAACGGATGTTACTTATTAAGAAGTTTATCTAGATCTAGGTTTTATAATCAACTAATTTTAATCACTTAACAATTCAAATAACAGACTACTAGTCGTTACATTACCCCATAGATTAAAAGACTTTATTCAACTTTAATGTCTAGATAAATATAAAATGAATGATCTGTCAATTGGAATAATTCAATATTCTAAGACAACTGAAACCCATTTAAACTATCACCATCAGACTTTTTATCATATGAGTTCATAATACATTTTAAAAACTATAATGCATGCTTCGTAGTTTCAGTCTGTCAGTTAGCTACAACGTGCGACCAGACACATATATGCATCAATCCAAGTTGCCACACCTCGTTAACACTGTAAGATGGACACCGGATTCATAAAAGTAGTTAATTCAGAGGTGGTAATATATAAAAGAAAGATTGCATATAAACATACAGTACAGGAAGAAAGAATTAGTTCATAGGAAGAAAGATATGAAGCGATTTTAATCTCATAGTTTAAGAGAAAACAGAGAGTGAATACATCGACGCCATTGTGATCGATTCTGAACCATGTCACCAAGAGTCTTCAACCATTGGTTACAATAGTCACGTGGACCCCAACCAAGTAGTTTGCATCAACCAACTAGAAGTTAATGACTTCAAGCAATGATGCCACATTTCGGTTTGGCCGTTGCTTAATGTAAAGTAAAACGTGTATTTCAGTTAATTGGATGGATTAAAAAAAGGAACACAAACACAACCCTTATTAGACATTCAAAGTATACATAATCATATAGAAGCATAGAGTGTATAGTTTATCAATCTAACTATCATAATCGTTCTAAGTCTTGACACCTTAAATTAAATCATATGAACATGTACACTCTTATAATATACATTCGTTTTAAACAACAAATTATACAACCCTAGATTTTATGAATAAATCTCTTGTTATTACATGAAATAATGATTTACGTGAATAAATATTATTTAATCATATTACACGTTCTATTTTCTCTTCCGTTCAAAATATAATATAACAATTACACTTACACTATATACATATATAGACAGTGACAATTTTTGATTGGTCAATTGATTCCTGCATACACAACTATGAGTGCTCATACATGTAGTTAATGAGAGTTCAATTACATTTTACACCTTTGACAAGTACTATATATACATAACCAAATATAGTTAGTCTCAGTAGCAAAAAAAAAATTAAAAAACAAACAAGCAAACAAACATCAAAGACGAGGTATATATTCATTTCAGTTTATTCATTTCAAATCCCTAATACTGAGTTTCACGTAGATACATACACACACACACACGATACACATTGACATTTCTTCAAATGCTTCTAACTAACATAAATATAATTCATAAATTGAAATTGTCGTAAAGGTGTTCCATAAATTACAACGATCATTCTTGTTGATTACATATATTTATATATATATTTATGATGATGTAATTATTCTTAGTTTTATTCAGTAAGTATATACACTTTTAAGGTGTTATATGTATGTTTAAAGATAATGGGTAAAATTTAAAAAAAAACCAAAAAAGAAACAATTTTTTTTTCATCAATATTGGGTCATTGACTAATCGATTTTTTTTGTTGGTATTTTTCACTTGTTATTTTTTTTATTGAGATCACGAACCGATTTATGTTAGACCACCACCTTTGGAAACTTGGAAGCACTGGACGGCCGTTCCGTCCTATTGTGGGACTCCTCAGCGGTGAGCATCCACGATCGCGCTCGCGGGATTCGAACCCAAGGCATTCGGTCTCGCGCGCGAACGCCTAACCAACTGGACCACTGAGCCGGAATCCAATGGTGATAGTGTCTAACATCAATCAATCCACGAAATTGCTCGACCAACTTCCGTTGTACTGAGATCACTGGTCACGGTTTCTCACTAGAACTCCGAGAATTCCCCCCACGAAGTTAGTCACAAGTGAGCACATGTTGAATAATAGTATAGGGTTTGTGGAGATTATTAAGTTTTTGATTGAGATCATGAACCGATTGATGTTAGTCCACCACCTTTGGTTATTTTTTTGTAATACTCTAATACTTTGCCAACCAGTATAATACTCATGAAAAAGCCTGCTTATTAATTGATCATCATAATCATGTGGGATGAAAGTTTATTACTGTGGAATTATAGGATTATAATTTGAGTAGGTAAATTTATTATTGAAGTTATATTATATTACATTTTTATAAACATATATTTCCCAGTTTTGATAATGGGAAACTATTAGTGGTAAATTAGAATGATTTGAAAGTTTCGTCGGCATCATTAAGATCATCTGGAGAGGATAATTCTTCAGCCTTGTGAACACATATTCATAAATGGATAATAATTATAAAAATTCTTTTGTTTCATTGAGATCATTATAATATAATAATACATTGAAAATTAGAATTCAGTCAATACTAGTATTTGACCACAAATATCTTAGAAATATTGCTTGCATCTACTGGGATCACCAGGTAAGTAATAGTAAGGCTATACGCAGGGTATTAGGGAATGATGGTAAATCAGTTGATGATGTTGTTAATCTTCATCGACTGAGATGGTTGGGCCACGTGTTGAGTATGCCTGAACACTGATTACCACGACGTGCAATGCTAACCGGTGTTGGAGATGGTTGGAAGAAACTTAAGGATGGCCAAACGAAAATGTGGTATCAGTGTTTGAAGTCACTAACTTCAAGTCTGAGCCACGTTGGTCGATGCAGACTACTTGGTTGAGGTCCACGCGACTAACGTATTATGCAATCACTTATAGATATTCTTCAGTATTCAATAGTTATATTAATAGACATCAGTGGTTCCAGTTCACACGTAACGTGTTCCATTAATAATAATTTTGAGTCAAAGGTAGACATTCTAAATCTTCATCTGTACATTTAAAAAAAATTCATTTTGTTAACCTATTCATTAGTGATTAACTTTATTCTGTATTTAAGTTGTGATTTCTTATTTAATCAATTTATTGATTTTTATACAATATAAACTAACATATTGATCAGATGTTTCAGCTTACTAAACTGTTTAAATCAGTCAGTCAGACTGTAGTGAACTAGAACCCGGATAGGGAAAACCAATTTATTGTTTTATGCAAAACCATACAGTGTATTTGTGAAATACAACAATTATACATTAAATACAATATTTACATATGTTCTTTATGTTGTCCTTTACATATTCCATTATTCCTCCAATTATTGTGTTATTTTGATTCCTCTCTGATTTATTTTTTGTTCTCTTCAATTCAATACTCTGCTATCAGGCATTCTATTTCCGATTGATGTTACATACTACTTATTTCTGTCAGTATAAGTAGCATACACCGTGAAATTGTTATCGTTTACCTATGTGTTATAAAAACAATCATACATAAATAAATCACTTGAAGAATGGAGTAAATTGTAATGACATAAAATCGTACTTTGAGAATACAATTCTTAAATTAAGAATTCAAAATAATCATGTAAATGGGATTAATGACCTTGTTCTAAACAATGGAGCTTCATTGTAAAATAATCCTGTCATATTGAAATCGAATCATGTACCACGTTTCTGTTAATAATGGTAATAGCTTTATTCAATAATATGAATTTTGTTACACACAACAATTATCAGCACCAGTCGTATAACATTAGAATAAATAGGTCTTCATTCTATAGGATTTTTTTATAGATTAAATGTTGTACTACTCTTAGTTCAATAACCAGTGTAAACAGTCAGATATTAGAAAGCTGTTTTATTCTTGTACGAGACTCTTTAGCAGTCCTATTAGGGATCTAGTAGTTTTTCATCGCTCGCTTTCAACCTTAATCGTACTGAAATATAATACAGTTGATACATAATATTAAATAACAAAAAAGGAGATTAAAGAAGCGAATATGGAATTATCAGTATTATATCTATGCATATATCAGAAGGGTTTTTATAGAGATTTTAGAAATTTCACTGATTGAAATCATCAGTCAGTTGAAGCCAGACCACCGTGGAAAACCTGGAAGCACTGGACGGCCGTTTCGTCCCACTGTGGGACCCCTCAGCAGTGCACATCCACGATCCCGCCCCCCGCGAGATTCGAACTCAGGACCTATAAGTCTCGCACCAGACTCCCAACCATTAGACCACTGAACTAGCCGGCATCCGACGGTGTTAATGTCTAACTTCAACCAATCCACGAAGTTATACCACCGTACACTAGCCTTCAGTGAGTTGATATCTCACAACAGACCTGGTTGAACTCCACTGGTAACGGCTTCTCATTAGAACTCAAGGAGTATCTCTTGAAGTCAGTCACTGGTGAGCAGGTGATTATTAGCAGAAGGGGTCTAGCTTCAACTGATTATATATATATATATATATATATATATATATATATATATATATATATATATATATATATATATATATATATATATATATATAGCATGTGTAGTGTCATTTGTATTTGTTGTTTGAATCTCCCCATTGACATTTAGAGCTGCAACTGCTCAGTCTTTAATTAGCATATGTGCATCTTGTGCAGATCTCATCAATATTGTCTTAAGTCATAACAAATGTTAGTCCTATTTTGGACTCATAAGCTGAATGTATCCTACATCTAAGAGTTGATGCTCATTCTGTGAATCAAACGCGGTACTGTTCTCGTTAAACGCCATCAAGTACTTCACTTACCCAAGGTCGTTCAAACATAGATATACAAAGCAAAAAGAGGATTAAGCAGTAATTATTTCATAAGAAAGATTGTGTTTAATTTGAAACATTTATATCGTTTTTAAGATTCGGTTGAATGAAATGATAATCTGAAAATAGACGTGGAGATTGTGTAACAAATATAATGTTTAGCATAAAACTAAACACGATTAAAACCCATTTAAAGTATGAATAACTGAAATATTCCAAATTAATAATTGATTCATCAATCATCGGCATCAAGAACTAATTTCTTAATTTATTTATCCCTAACCACTTTAGATAAGTCTAAACCAAGATACTAGACAAACATCTCAACAACTACATATTCAATATTTTTTTAAAAAAACAATATTTTCTTTATTACCAAATTTTATCCCTTTTGTGCTCCTTCCAGCCAAATAAGTTTGTGTAGCCGATTGACCCTTCTGGAGAGATACAGGCTACATCAAAGCACGGCACAACTACAGGGGCTAGAATAGTTGTTTCTGCAATCCTTTGGAGTTAGCCCGGTGATGAGCAACTCCAAATGATACATGAACCACTTTCAAGAATTTTGTTACTTTCCATTTCAAATGTAATCGTGCTGTGTCTCTCTGTGGGTTACATTGAATCACAACACGACTACCGGGACTATTATGGTTGTTTCTGTAAACTTTTGGAGTTTGCCCATTAATGAGCAACTCCAAATGATACATGCACCACTTTCGAGAAAATGTTTTGTCTTTTTCCATTCCAAATGTAGTTGTGCTGTGTTTATCTGTGGAGTTCGTAATCAGTTGGTGGGTATAGGTAGAGTGGGTGATTAGCCCGATCTCTACCACCCGGGTTACCGCTCACGTTGGTTCATGAAACATTCGTCTCACTATCCAGGAGGCACGACGCGGACGTGTAAGCCGGATTTCGCCTCCTTTTTGTAATTACTTAAACACGTATTATGACTTCATTGAACTTTTAATCATGACTATCATGAACGAAATGAATATGTTCACATAATAATTAATAGTTTTGAAAGCCTGTTTAATACTTTAATATATGGAACGTGTATCTAGTAACATAAAATGACTTACTTTATAATTGCTTCAATTGTATAATTATAAATGATAATTCAGTATACTATTAGTTGTTTTATATAAAATATTTATAATCTATTGTACAGGTAAGTATTCTACTATATTTGTTCTATGATAATTTAAGAGTTGAATAAGGAAAGACTAAAATATATGAATGAACCAATCATGTATAAGATCAAAGGTTTTGGATTTTGGCGCAATATTCACTCAACCATCTGGTTAAATGAAGTTTTGGCATTATAACTGATGTCATTTCGTGATGAAAACCCAAACTGTAAATCATCATTCGAATTCCTCACAATAATTGATAACCCTCGTTTGGTCTTAGTTATCAGATGAACACTCAAGGTCGGTCTAGCGTCGATCAAAGGTCGTCCATAAAGTTTAGTCTCACCAAGTATTCATTACGATAATTAACAATAGTATATTAAACAAAGAGTTTTGCATTATTATTATTATTATTATTATTATTATTATTATTATTATTATTATTATTATTATTATTATTAGTGGTTTTATTCAATATTATATTTTTGGTAATATATAGAAAGTATTTCAGTAAGTTTCTTTTTCTTATTTCTCGATCGATCTTTGCAAAATATATTGAGTGATTACCAGTTAGATATTAGCAATTCAAGAATCAAAATCTCAATAATATATATTCTTTTCAATGCATATTGACACCTATCACAATGTCTCTGATTGTACTTTTTTGTAAGTTGTACGGTGAAAGATTGTAGACGTTCTATAAACGCGCCTAAATAGGTTATGCGATTCATAAACATAATGATGTGTTAAAACAAACTAAATACATGTTCCAAAAAGCCTTAGGACAGGAGGAAGAAAGACTTTAAGTAGTGTAATCACCAAGCATCTCCTTTGACACAGGACATCAAATCGATATCTTTTAATCCTTCAAAGCAGCCAAACTTCACTCTTCTGAAGTTTGCTGAAGCCGTAGCTATCAGAAGTCAAAAACCTGATTTATTTGTTCAAAAGGAAATAGTTATTAATCTTTCCTTGCCTTAGTGACAAATATCCTTTCGCGACATCTTAGATTTTTTTTCTTTTTCTTTAAACTCCTTCTTGCATTTATTACATCGTTAGCTTTTAACTCATTTATCTTCCAAATTAATAATCTTATTTTATCAAATGAGCTCTACTCCCTTTAATGGTATCAATATGTAATCACTTGTTTCTGGCCGTTTGAACTGTTGTCACAATCGAAGTTGTAGAATGCCCTTTCATACAAAGTATATATTTAAAATGTTGCTGTGCTATCCTACTATGTCTTCAACATAACTTTCAACTAAAACCTTTCATTTAAATAATTTAAACCCATTATGTAATTATGATTCTTAAATATCACAGGTTGTAAGCAGATGATAAGAACCAATAACATGAATTCATGCTACTCTTCTAAAACGTTTGTTCCTTTTAATATGATAAAGGGAACTATGTGTATGAAACTAAAGACAGGTAACTTGTTGAGATATGTGGATATTAGGAACAGGCAACCCATATATTCAAGTAGGCCACTGATTATTATCAAAGTAATATATATATATATATATGTATATATATATATATATATATATATATATATATATATATATATATATATATATATATATATTTACTTGGTATTGTTTGGTTTGTATCTTCCCATTGAGTTTTAAAATTGCAATGCAATGTGCATACTATGCGTATGCCTCGATATTTCCTTAATTCACAAGCTTTTTGTAAGCAGTGATGGATAGTGGTTAGCAGTGGAATCCAGGACGCGCGGTTCGTCCTATTTCGGACTCGTCAGATGGATATACCTGCATCTCAGTGCTGATATTCACTCTGAGACTCGAGCCCAGTAACATTCGCATCAAATGCCATCGCGTTATCCACTCAGCTACTGAGTCCTGATAGCCACCTGCTTGTGCAATCAGGTGAATCTGAATTCACTTGGTATTGTTTGACTTGTATCTTCCCATTGGGGTTTAAGACTACAATTTAAATTCACCCCATTGCACAAGTAAGTGGCTATCAGAACTCAGTAGTTAAGTGGATAACGCGGTGGCGTTTGAAGCGAATGGCACTGGGTTCGAGTCCCAGAGTGGACATCAAATCTGAGATGCAGGCACATCCAGCTGACGAGTTCAACATAGGACGAAACACGCGTCTTGGATTCCACTGCTAGCCACTATCCATCATTGCTTACAAAATTATATATATATATATATATATCCTAAATATTCAAATATTCTGCAAGTCTACTGATCACGTTTTACAATATGAACTATTAAAATGATTAAGTTAAAATATTCTTTTTTATTAACATTTTAATTCTTTAATACTTAATGTATTTCACGTTTCATCAATTAACAATTAACGATTAGTAACCGGGTATTATTTTATGTACCTTTTTTTAATTAATTTGAAGAAAGAAAACGAAACGTAAACAAATAAAATTTACTTTTTCATATCTTCTATTCAAATCAATCAATTAAGTATCAACTTGTGAACGATACATTTATATAATAAAAAATGTTACCAACTGGGCAAACTAAGACTAAAAAACCTATTTGTCGTTCAAAATCATGGAAGAATGAAAAACATTGTAAACTATATCATGAACATGATAAAAATAATCATGAGATTGTACAAATATCTAAAAGAACATCAAAATCTGTTACGATATTACCTTATCGATCAAAAACTTCTCAATATAATGATATAACATTTCAAACAAATTTACATTGTATTGATCATATAAAACAAAATTTTCATAATGATCTACATTCATCTGAATCTATTTCACCTATTTCAACATTAACTTCTATAACACCTATGACATCACCTTTATATTATTCAAAATTTCGTAATCATAAATTATTTACATGTGAAAAAATGGAAAGTGAAAATTTATCGTCAACATCATTATCATCATCGACAACAACAACACCTTCACCTCTACAACCACCACCACCACCGTTATCGAAATCATATTTATCTAATGGACATTTTTTTACACCAAATCAAATATTATGCAATAATGAACATCTTAATTTATCTGTAAAGGATAATTGTCAAATAGATTCTTCAAATGGTATTATGAGTAATAGTGAATGTACAGGAAATTCATCATTCATCTATAATATTAAATCAATCTTCAATCGGCTTGTTGACAACTTACGTAACAGGAATAATCTTAGTCTTAGTAATAGTATCAGTAATAGTAATAATAGTGTTAATCATAACAGAAATAATAATAATAATAATAATAATAATAATAATAATAATAATAATGGTAATATTCCGAATACATTTAAAATTAATGCAAATAGTGATAAAATATCACCAGTAAAATCGAATAGATTACAGATATCATGGTTGACAAAATCTACTGCTCAAGAGCAAAATCGTGTCCAACAAGTGTATACACCAACTTTAACTTCCGTTACCGATGATGTTCCTATTGATATGACTAATGTTAATTGTTCTAATGTATTTGGGAGATATAGAAAATGTAATTCTTATAATAGATCAAAAGAAGATCAAATTCCTGACAGTATAAACATGCATGATCAAAATAATGAATTATGCAATAAACAAAACCTTATCATTGGTAAGTTCGTCCCTTGTTTTTAGTTGTATACATAAGTAAATTAGACGGTTTTTCCAACTATCCATGTATATGATAAATTCATTTCTTTTAATTTGACCTAATTAAACTTAGAGTTTTATAAGATCAAGTATTAGCATTGAATATATTATGTTCCCGGATCTATCAACCAGTGTTTGAATACAGGGAAGACTGCGAACACATGTGAAAATATGGTATTAAAATTATAAAGTGTATGATAATTTATAAACCAAACACCCTATTTATGGCCATAAATGTTCTTGACAATAATGACAAACTTAAGAAAATGAAAGTTAAATTTTCTAAGTATTGATTACATTGATTAATGTATCATTACATGTTGTATTAGTTAATCAAATCTTTTATTAAAACAATTAGCTTAGTGATAATATTTTAACTGTGTCACTTACTTTACTTACGCCTGTTACTCCTCGTGAAGGAGCATAGGCCGCTCACCAGCATTCTCCATCCAACCCTGTCCTGGGCAATCCTTTCTAGCTCCGTCCAGTTGTAATTCATCATTTTCATATCTGCTTCTATTATCCGACGCAATGTGTTCTTTGGCCTTCCTCTTGTTCGCTTCCCTTCAGGATTCCAAGTTAGGGCTTGTCTCGTGATGCAGTTTGACGATTTGCGTAATGTATGTCCTATCCATTTCCATCGTCTTTTCCTAATTTCTTCTTCAGCTGGAAGTTGGTTTGTTCTCTCCCACAGAAGGCTATTGCTGATGGTATCCGGCCAATGGATGTTGAGTATCTTGCGTAGACAGCTATTTATAAATACTTGTACATTATTGATTGTGGTTGTTGTAGTTCTCCAAGTTTCAGCTCCATACAGTAGAACTGCCTCGACGTTGGTATTGAAGATTCTCACTTTGATATTGGTTGAAAGTTGTTTTGAGTTCCATATGTTCTTTAACTGTAGGAATGCTTTCCTTGCTTTGCCAATCCTTGCCTTTACGTCTGCATCTGAACCTCCTTGTTCATCGATGATGCTTCCCAGGTATGTGAAGGACTCTACATTTTCCAGAGTTTCGCCATCAAGAGTGATTGGATTGTTGTTTTCCGCTTTGAATTTGAGGACTTTGGTTTTCCCTTTGTGTATGCTGAGGCCTACTGATGCAGAGACTGCTGCTACACTGGCTATCTTCATCTGCATCTGTTCGTGTGTACGTGATAGGAGGGCTAGGTCATCTACGAAGTTCAAATCGTCTAATTGATTTCGAGCTGTCCATTGAATTCCGTGTTTTCCTTCAGATGTCGAGGTCTTCATAATCCAGTCGACCACCAGAAGAACTGTGTCACTAGTACGGGATAATTTAATTAATCGAAGGTACGTAAGCTTTTTGAGTTTACAAATATACAACTACTTACAAGGAATTCAAAACTTCCTGCTCTTCATATCAATAAATATAAAACACTGTTTATTAACATTTACTAAAAAAACCTAATTAATAAGTCATGGAAACTCAAACTTCCTTTTTATTTGACAGATAAATCACATTACCCTTTAGTTATGATATATAGTACATGTTTACTAAAAATCTGAATTCAATTAATGGGTGAGTAGTATAAAAAGATTTCAGATTTGATCATGTGATGCTTAATAAGAATAATCAATATAGTTTCACAAAAATATGTTATACATGAAAACCTAAAAAATATTCATTAACAAAGATGGATAGTGTTTAGCTGTGGAACCCAGGACACGCGTATCGTCCTGTTTGAGATTCGTCAGATGGATATACCTGCATCTCCAAGATTCAAACCCAGTACCGTTCACTTCAAGTTCGATCGCGTTCTCCACTTAGCTACTCAGTAGGTCGAATGCGCATCCTGGATTCCATTACTAGCCGCTATCCATGTTTACTAATAAAACTTGTGACTTCAGGTAATATCGAGGCAGTCCGCAGAGGATAAACACATGTCAAGAAGAGACTAATCAATTGCAGTCTTAGAAAAACAATGGGAAGATACAAGTAAAACAACACCATGTTCAATTTATAAGAAACAAACTGAAATTGTTCAATATGTCAACTTACTCATTGGTTAAATTATTTTAGTGTTAACATCAACAATGGTTGAAAATACTCTACAATGTTTTCAATAGTCAGTATATCTTTATTGATATAGTGATGTTGGTTATTTTTTGTTGTTGAGTTCCTTCCATGGATAAATGATGTATGTAACAAAATAAAAGGTAATTTTTATTAGATATTTAATTTTCACATCTTCACATTGACTAATATTAGGTTTGTTATCCAATTATATTGATCTGAGCTGTGTTGCTCTGTTATTATTCATAATGAACAGATACAGATTACTTCTGTTATTCGAGATGGATTCTTTGGTGAAACAAAATAATAATAAACGTCAATATTCAGTATTCATACACTTCAAAAACGAACAAAACAGACTTGTTTTAAATTTAATATGCTTAAGAAACAAAATATTTATCCCGCGTGGTGCGGGATCGTGGATGCGCACTGCTGAGGAGTCCCATACTAGGACGAAACGGCCGTCCAGTGCTTCCAGGTTTTCAATGGTGGTCTAGCTTCAACTGACTCATGATTTCAATTTGTGAAAATATTTATCTATCTAACAATCGTATGCGTACTAGTGACTTGTTTTTACATGTATTTCTATAATTTTCATTGAGTTACCATGGTTTGTGAAATGAGTCAAGTTAACAGAAAGACGATTACCAATTAATCGGATCAAATGTAGTTTGTATGATGCTAATAATTTAACTAAAGTTCAAAGTGTGAACTTGATCATTTCTACTCACGGGTATAAGGATGTGATGTTTACCATAATGTACAAAATCTGGATGTATGTTTATCTGTATAAAGTCATAGATGAGTATTTTCTTAATGAGGTTCAGTTTGGGACAAAACAACTATCCAATAACTATACACTTTTGTTATTCCTTTACAAAAAAGTATATCTTAATAGACTACAATATGATTTTAAAACTGGAAGTTAAAATCATTCAATTAATGTATACTTCATGTGATCACACTCAACAAAGCACATAATTTTAGTTCACTGTTAAACAATTCAAAAGCTTATGTTTACTTAATACTTACTATTATTCAATACTGGTCTAAATTAGATCTTGTACAGTACACAATAAGAACTAGTACACTAGTTTCTGATTAACATAAAGGGATAAATAGATTAGATAAATGTATAAAACAAATTAAGGAGAAATAATTTATGTTGGGATGTTTCTTGAAAAGCATTATATCATTCAATTAACTGTGAATGTTTGAAACTGTGATTCGGTAACTATAAATCTTAAATTGATTTGTGAATAATTATTAGAAATGAAAATTCAATCAATTATATTTACAAAGGGGATTTTGTGGATATTATAGTAATGTAGTAGTTGAAATCATGAGTCGATTGAGGCTAGAACATCATGAAAAACCTGGAAGCACTGGATGGAATATTTGAATTTAGACATTAATACCAGTGGATGCTAGTTCAGTGGTCTAGGGGTTAAGCGTTCGTGCACGAGACCAATAAGTCCTGCGTTCGAATCCCGCGGGACATATATATATACATACTACTGTAATGCATAACTAATTAAGTCATTTTAATGCAAATCCTAGAGAACTTACATCATCTGTGCTAGCCACCATGATAGGGCTAATTAAATTAGAAAGTTGTGCTTCATTTTTCTTGAAATAATACATTAACAAAGAATTGGTAAGTTATGTAATTCCAGGATCAAACTAGTCATTGAATTCGAAGCATTTAATCCACCTAATTTACGTAGTATAAAGGAAAAAAACTAACGTTACGGCGCAGACATAAATTTTGATGGTCATTTTGGGACAATAAATCTTTTCTTGTTTTTATATGAACATGTGTATGGATAAAAGATAATTATCTAAACTAAGCAAAGACGGAGAGTGTTTAGCAATGGCATCAAAGTTGCGTGTTTCGTCCTATCTGGGACTCGTCAGATAGATGTACTTGCATCTGAAAGTTAATGTTCACTCTGAGACTCGGACTCAGTACCGTTCGCTTCAATCGTCATCGTGTTATCCACTTAGCTACTGATCCCTGATTCTACTGCTTGCCACCATCCATCTTTACTTAAAATGGTTGTGACTTAAGGCTATATCGACTTAATCCGTACAGAATGCACGTATGCCAATACGAGACTGATCAATTGCAGTCTTAAATAACAATTGGAGGATACAAGTAAAACAACATCAAGTGAATTTAATTATAAAAGTTATTATAAGAATACTTTGAAAGTAAAGTATATTGCTATTGGATATGAAGTTAAATAAGTCTTCAATGGAATGATACGAAGTCGTAACTAATGTTTATCTTGATACTTCACCACATGAGCTATCCGCATAGACTTACTGATGATCATTCGAAATAATTGAAAATAGGAATATGAATGATATATACTATAGTAATGAACTAATCAGACTTAGGATATCAACTCATGAATTTTTGTTTGCAATTCAAAATGTAATAACTGATAGCTTGTTCTTTATAAAAATTTAGGTAGAAAAGTAATTAGATTTAGTTCTTAAAATGGTTAAAATAGATAAACATGCCATTACACAGTGAATATAAGATTAATTAAGTAAAGCAATTACTTGTTATGTAGATTGTGCTCGTCGAGCATATGTGAAGTGAATCAAAACCTAATCAATTATGCTTGTGTATTATGTCATATTTAACAAAGAAAACTCACCTGTTTATGTTAATTATGTGTTACAGTATTTGTACTGATAAGTGAAAAGCATATTGATGTCTTCAAAGATGTGGTTATAATTTTCAGGTTGTCCTTCATACTCATCATTCCATCGACTTTAGAATCAGTGACCACAGAAATAATGGTAAATATTAAACGGCTGTCTTTGACTTTATATAGGCTACAAAGTTATAATGATCTGAAGTCATAAAGAAAGGAATTTAGCATCGGACCTATATTGATTTAAATAGGAATGAGTCTATCGTGGACATTAGTAGTTATGTTTTTTTTATACTTTTCACTTAAAGTTGTCAGTGTAATATCTCTTCACCGTAGATTGACACAGATTTATTAAATTAAACATGGCACTATATATTATCAGTATGACTGCAGTGACTTTACTTTGAATTTTTCTACTTAGTAGAATAATCTTTTTAAACATTTCTAACTGGAACACATTAAGAACATTGGAGTAAACCTCAATTCTCAAACACCTGTAGTAATTCAAATGTTACGTTTGCTGTAACTTATAACAATGCGCTTGTTAAATATTGAAGTACTATAAATATTACTTTGATTAAAAATTACGCCGTTTTCCAAAATTCAGACAATTTTCTAGCACATGACGACCGTTGCAGACATCGAATGGTGTTCACACACAATTCGAATTCTGAAGTGAAATTTAAAAATACCTTAATAATATTGACGCATAATTTAAGCTAGGAGCAGAAACAGATTGCAATGGTCTGTTTTGAACTTACTAACTTACTTACTCACACCTATCATTTCCTGGGAAGGAGGATAGGCCGCCCACAAACATTTTCCACCCGACTCTATCCTGCGCAATCCTTTCGAGTTGTTTTCAGTTACTATACCATCTTTGGATACCTGCTTCCAATTCCCAACGCAATGTGTTTCTTGATCTTCCTCTCTTCCTTTCCTATTCAGGATTTCAAGTTAGGGCTTAATTCGTAATGCAGTTCGAGGATTTGCGTAATGTGTGCCCTATCCACTTCCAACATCTTTTTCTAATTTCCTACTCAGCTGGAAGCTGATTTATCGTCTCCAAACAGAAGGCTGTAGCTGATGTTATCCGGCCAACGGACACTGAGTATCTTGCATAGACAGCTGTTTATAAATACATGTACATTTTCGTTGATGATTGTGGTAGTTCTTCACGTTTGAGCCCCGTATAGTACAATTGTCTTGACGTTCGTATTGAAGATTCTGACCTTGATTTTGATAGTCTGTTTTAGAAACAACTATAAAGTAGAAAAAGTTTATAAAATTCGAAAACAGTACATATCGCTCGTGGATATTTCACTTTAATTGGTATTCGAAACATTATAAATTAATAAACTAGGTAGCCGGACGCTTTTAACTAATTCACTAATTAATTCCATGTTCCCAGAAATTTCCTTCATTTGAGTTCGAAACCGAATTCATAGATATGAAGTACTAAAAATAATTATAAGTTTATGTGGCTTTGATGTCACAGAAGCTTCTGTTAATATGTCAAAATTAGTAACGAAATTCACTACTATAGCATACAAGCGTTTATCTAGAACTCTCTGGACAGTAGCTATTGAACATTGAGTAGACTAGACATTTCCACGCTTGCTTATGCTTCTGAATTCGTTCTAATGGAAGTTTATGAATGTTCTTAATATAAACAGTAAAACTTTATGGTTTAATCTTTTTAAAAAAATACATTACTGATATCTTTACCTTTTGTTTACCATATTGAATTAAGTGAATTGTAAATTATGTCAAATAAATAGGACAGAATATTCCATTTACAAAATATACTGGTATTATTTCTAGAAACTAGGTTATATTCTCTGTAATAATTCTATTATGTATATACTTAATTTGATTCATTTGTTGTTTTAAACTCTAACATAGTTTCCTTTTCATAAACACAGATTAACTATGAAAATAATGCGGAAGATTTGTAGCTCAGGTGGATGATTTTGATGGAGTTTTGTTCTTTGAGCTGGATGGTTTGATTGGAGAGCTTCCATCGTTCTTCTGAACGATATTATCAGAGCAAACTTCTACCTGAAGTACAGAAGAACGATGAAAGCTCCAAACTATCCAGCTCAGAGAACAAAACTCCACCAAAAATTATGAAAATAATTAAAATGAATTAGTTTAAGGGTTATATATATTGTTCATTCTCTTTTTGTTTGAGAAATGTACCTCAGTGAGTTCTATATGGTCTGATTTGAGATTTAAAAGATTATCGGATCAATGTCCTATGAGATTTAGCTTATTATATTTCTTACCATCATTAATTTATCTTACAAAAAGATAAACATAATTTCTAAATCTTTATTCTAAATCTTGACCATAATGAAAATCAAGGGATACTTTTTTAGTAAATGTATAGATTATGAATAAATATCCTTTAGTAAATACGGAATAATTAAGTGCCTAGAGAAATAAAGTATAAAAATATCAATAAATTTATACATACTACAATAATCGTTTAAAGATCCCCCATTATATTAAAAGACAATCATTTGAATTTCACTTGTTGAAATCATGAGTCAATTGAAGCTAAACCACCATGAAAAATCTACGAGCACTAGACGGCCGTCTCGTCCCAGTATGTGATTCCTCAGCAGTGCGCATCCACGACCGCCCCGCAAGATTCCAACCCAGGACCTATCAGTCTCGCGCACAAACGCTTAACCATTAGATCACTGAGCCAGCCGGCATCCGACGGTGTTAATGTATAACTTCAACGAATCCACGAAATTGAGCGACAAATTCGGCATTTTCATCAGTGAGTTACTATCTCACAACAGACCCGATTGAACTCCACTGGTCACTGCTTTCTACTAGAACAAATAAAGTATTCATTGATGAACATTATGAAAAAAATCAAAAATTAGTTAATTATTAATCTTTAATTCTGATTGTCAGTCGGTCAGTCAGTCAGCTACAGCAGTTAGCAATAAGTGACTGATCAAAATATGATATTATACTATTACGCGAATAAAATTATGTTTCCATATTAATTTTACATTAATCAAAACGGTAATGAGTACTTATAAACAACTTGTTCACATAGGTGACTCCATTATGATTTAATTGTTATTCACAACTTTTGATTAAGCTTAAAACATTTATAATTTTACACTGTGGACTAACTTCAATCAAAGAGCGATTGGAAAATAAAAGATACTCAAAGGATGTTTTATCCTAGTATGGACATTTTTAGTAAAGTTCATCCATGGCCCGACCAGGGATTGAACGCAGGTAGTTTATGCCTAGCAGTGAGCACTCAATATTCAAACTTTTCAGTTGGCTAATAACTGTTTACATTTCTAACATTGTTCAATCAAGGATTTCTTACAATTGTCAAACATTGATAATATCAATACACATAATATCAGTTCCAGGAAAATGTTGGAAATTATGTTGTATTCATGAGTTTGTAAGTGTCATTACGAAGATGTGACTTGATAATTTCAAATAGATTGAGCCTTGATTAGATTGTTATAAATAAAGAAATATATTTGTAACATTTCGACGAGTCGAAAATTAAAGTTCACTTCTACTTGATGTTTGAATTGATGATATTGATCAGAAGAACGATAAAAGTTCCATGACCAAACTATTCAGCTCACAGAACAACACTCCATCAAAAAATAGTTAAAATTTAAAGATAAGGAAGAGATCCACTTAATTTGTTAAATCAGTTCCAGCATTGTTTCATAGGTAGCTAGTGCTTTCGATGTTTTAAGAATATGAATATGAAGAAAGCAACTAAATGCTGAAAGACAGAAATCTTAACCGCTTCCCTGTTCCCATTCTACAGTTTCACTACAATAAAAGTCTTGAAAGAAATTCTACTAGTTCTAATAAACCTATGTCGTCTCCATACCCTACTTAATTGCTTTAAGCTGAAATAATTTAAGCGAACAATTTAAATCAATCACATCGTATTTTACTGTTCCTATTAATGAATTTCTTGGTGTATAGTTAGTTCTACTTTTAATTGTTTTAGTAGTACATTTCTATTACATCATTTTAATATTTTCATATTATACTGATGACCTTGAGGGACTTATCAACCGATGAAGAAACAACAAAAAAAACAAAAAAAATTACAATGGAGTAATGATTCCCAAACGATCACTTAACCTTTACATGATAAATTATTTATCATGGTAAAGGAAAATAGCTAGGTTTATATATAAGGAATTGGGCTATTGTTGTGAACTCGAGTTATAATGTGTTTGGATATTCAGAAAAATATCCCAAAAATCATCGTGTTAAGTCTAATGCTAACCTTGGACTTGAAATAGTATCATTTTCCTATTGGTCAATATTTATTTCACGTGTCATTTTCCTGTTGGCTAAATATTAAGCAAATGTTATCTTTTATTTTATGGTACGTTGTGGTCTGCTTGATTGGTATATAAACAGAGTATATTTGAAATATAATTATTCATATCGCAGAGGCTGATACTTGTTTTCTGGATTTATCTGGCTGGGCTAGGCGGAAAGCAGGGCCAATCAAAACTCTAGACTGCTCGCACGTGTTTACGCGTCATTGATCCGATCGATAAGTCACTGCTCCATAATCAACGGTCACAAGTTATAATATAATGATACATTGTTTTCGTCATCAAATGGCATCATCCATAGAGCAGTGATGATTTGTAACTCTTCCTATAACAGGCTTGAGAAATTTAGTGTTGATATTTAGAGTCCGGAGTCATAGAGGAAAAATAATATCTAGCTACACTGACACCTTTGATTATGCACTGAAAACATAAAGTACCTTAGCCTATTATTTGCATCAGGAGCGATTATTTCATGTATTTTAGGTTAAGCACCATGTTACAATTACAACTTAGTTGCATGGTAGATATTTGTTGTATTTATTTGAAGTATTTTAAAAACCAAATATTACCGATTTTAATTTAGGTAATGGCATCATGAAAGTTATATTTCTGTGCACAAAAAACCATGAGGTGCTATCTTAATTTTAAGTGATTTACTCTTATTTGTCAGTGGAGCATAGGCATCCTAGATGTCCACTGTATCCCGTGCTTCCCTTCAGATGTTGACGTCTTTATGATCCAGTCGATCACCAGGAGAAAGAAAAAGGGTGAGAGTAAGCAACTTTGCCTGACACCATAGTGTTTTTTCAGCGAGTTAGTTTTCTATGAGACGGGGTCGCTAACCCTATCCCCAACCCTCCTCCTTTATCCGGGCTTGAGACCGGCAGTAGCCCACGGAGGGACTCCAGGCGGAGTAGATATATCTTTACCATATACAAATTAAATGTTTCACTGTTTTAAACCTCAAAGTAGCTTGAACCAATTCTGAAGAGAGAATCATCAATTTATTATTTTATTCTAGTGTTGAGGATTTTACATACACAAATTAACTTTAGGTTTTGATGTATATTGTCGTAAAATGGATCTTCTAGTGACATTATACAAATGATTTTAAAATAACCTCGACAAATCTAAAACTACATTTACCCTATCACACTGTAGATATCATAAATGGATAGTTTGTAGAGAAAAGACAATAGGATTACCAAAGGTTCAGAGATTTTACACCATAAATCAATTGAATAAAGATCTAAGCCGGTTTTTCTATACGCAAATTGAGAAAAAGTTTTCTTGAAGCTTTACGAAGATATACAAGAGTCCCTGTAATATCCATACGGAATGTTCAAGTTTAGAATTAGATGTGTAAAGTTATGTCTTGGTAATTGAGTTTAGATTGATGTTATAATTTATTGTTTGGTGAATAGACTGATTGAGTTGTTTGATACATCCGATTTAGGCAGAATTGGGCATATGATATCTTAAATACTATTATTTCTATTGTATGATGATAAAAATTCTTCTTTCCTTATAATTTCAGGTATTCTGATCATTATACAGAGGTAGCACTTCTGACCGCCCCCTAATGCCCTGGTATGGCCGAGAGTGAGATGAGCCCGACCTCCCTCTCGAAATGTTCTCACACGGCCACGCGTATACAGCCTCTGCCAGGGAAGTCCTACTAACTGCATTCTCGTGGAACGGGGTGTTGTTTACGAAATTAAGAGAACGAAAAGCGAATGTCCGGCGCTTTAACCGGGTTGGTGGACATGAAGAGTCTACCTAGGGGAGTTCGAAAACCCTGATTCAAAACCAATGGTGCACATTTGCTCCAGTATCCTGAGGGAAAAAATGGTGTAAAGACCAATCGTTGGTCACCGGCTACCGTAAGACTGCATCTCCTTACGTTGTTCCACTGACTTGTGGATCAGACCTTCAGGTCGAAGGCTCCGGGTGTGGAACCCTAAGCAAACCACCTGCTTTGGTTTGAGCACCTGGGCAGTATTACATCCCTCACATAAATCGAATGATTTATGTGGTGTATATCTATTTGGTGCCTCCTTGTACCAATATTTATGTGTCTAAAGAAAATGAAAGCACTTCTGGCCATTCTACATGCTATTCAATAAAAAATCAATCATTTTTGAATTTCGCTCAAAAACTCCAAGGTCGTTTGTATAGTTCTGCTTGCCTGTGATTTTCACATGTATTCTCTTTTTTTCTTTTCTCTATAGATAATGCAAATAAATTAAATAAATCTGAACCTACTACACAAACCCAATATACAAATACAATTAAAGATGTAATTCAATCTAAAGAGAATAAGCCAGAACAACCATATAGTATATCATGTTTTACAAATCAGTCTAATTGTTTTTGTCATATTTATGAAATGAATTCGTCAAAAGTCAATCATAACAATAATGAACTTTATCCATGTAATTCAATTTGTAAACATGATCCTAATCATTCTAATAATGAAACTAGTTTATTCACAGATAGTTCAGTTAATTTCAATCAACTGAAGTCTAATATGAAAATTAACAATAAACTACCTTATAGAAGTAATACATTTCATATAAAATCATCAAATAATAATCATTCAATTCAATTAAAACATACTACCTATTCACATCATCATCATCATCATTATGTTAAACATTGTCCATCATCATCATTAAGTTCACATTCTATACCAGTTCATTCAACTCTACCATTTACATTGAAACATTTATCAACTATACGTAATATGTATGAACAAAATGAATATTCTACAAAAATTGATAATAAAAATTATATCAATAATAATGAACTATCTAATAATGAAGATCAATCTGAATCAGATTCATCATCATCATCATCATCGTCTCACTTATCACCTTTTGATCGTCCACGTTTTTATAGTAGTAATATGATTTTATTAAAACCTCCAAATCATCATCCATATATGAAATTAAAGTATATTACAGAACAAATTCTTTTAGCTAAATCAGTATTTGATGTAAATCAATCTAGAAAAAGATCAAATTCTTGGTCAGTTCATCGTGGTTTTAATCTAAACTCTTGTAAGATTAATGAACATTTATTTAAAATGAATTACTACTTTAATATGATATATATATATATATATATATATATATATATATATATATATATATATATATATAGTAGTCAGATGTCGTTCATGCAATAATTGAAAACGTGGTGCTCAGTGTTACAAGTAATTAAGTATTTTCAACAGTTGAGATCATGAGTAAATTGAAGCTAGACTCATAATTTCAACTGTTGAAATTACTACAATCTACAGAAAACCCCTTCTGACACTAATCAACATATGCTCACTAGTGACTGGCTTCAAGAGGTATACCCTGGAGTTCTAGTAAGAAGCAATGACCAGTGAAGTTCAATCGGGTCTGTTGTGAGATAGTAACTCATTGATGACAATGGTGAATGTGTCGCTCAATTTTGTGGATTGGTTGAAACTAGACATTATCACCGTTGGATGCTGGCCGGTCCAGCGGTCTAATGGTTGGGCATTTGCACGCGAAACTGATAGGTCCTGTGTTGGAATTCCGTGGGGGGCGGGATCGTGGATGCGGACTGCTGGGGAGTCCACCAATAGGACGAAACGGCCCTACAGTGCTTCCAGATTTTCCATGGTGGTTTAGCTCCAATTGACTCATGATCTCAACTGTTGAAATTACCACAGTCTCCACAAAACCCCTTCTGATACTAATAAGTATTTCACAGAATGCATATGTTTCTATTCAATTTAACTATGAATCCAGAGCAGTTCTTTGATAACAATCAGGGAAATTATTTTTCTTGCCTGTCGAAAACAAAACTCCATGGAAAAAAATCAATTCATGTTATCCATAACTTTTATGAAGGATATTATAACTTAGTTACTCTAGACATAGTTTGCCTTCTGATATATACTAGAACAACAAAAAATCCAGTACGTTTTGGGAACATAGCATCATAATATCTTACACTATTCATTCGTACAACATTACCGTTCCAATCAGATATTCTAAATTCCCGCCGTTTTATTCCAAATGGTATCCTCTTTAGGTATACATGGATTGTGTTAAGCATAGGAAATCATCAGCAGGTTTCTTCCCTTGTGGATATTGTCAGTTAGATTTTGCTCTATTTCTATACTGATGCTCGAAATCAGATTCGAACCCCCTAGTTACTGTTTTTAAAGGTCAACGAGGGAGTCTAAAATGTTGTGATAAACCACAGTGACTTAAAATGACCTCCACAGTTCGAAGTCATTCTCAGACAATCAGAGGACTTTCTATAAAGTGACCATTTTCTAGTAGAAAAAATAATACAAAATTATAACGAGATTTGAAAATTTTGTAGAGTTAATAGACATCCCTAAGATCCGAAGTTAAAAAACTTACAGTGTAAATAAGTAATAAAACGGTTAAGAAGAATTCCTTTATCAGTGTTTATACTGGAGATAGTTTTTCAGTCGTAATCATACTGTCTTAACTGTCTTTGTATAGACTAATCATAACCTCTAATTAGCTTCATATTCTTACTACAGTCTTATCAAATGGACTCGTATTGCAGATTATTTCGATATCTGATTGGCTTGTCTTTATACTTTTGTCCAGTTGTCTCAATGTTTTTTCACTAAACTACTGATTCAGTTAAGTCACTAACTAGTTCAGTTGATAATAAGTTATGTGTAAGGGTTCGTAATTTCTTGCTATTAATATCAAGGACTTCAATAAACCAGTTTCTGTTGGTAAATATTCATTTTACTGCTAACCACAATCCAAATAAACTAAAAAACTGACAAATAAATGAAGATATCAAAAGAATCCTATCAGAAAGCATATACCTCGGTGAGAACTTATCAATTACAGTCATTACTATGATCGATTTAAACATAAGAATCCTTGCATGAGAACGATTCAGTCTTTTTGTTTTAAAAATCAAGTTTTTATTTGTGATAAAGACTATTTAAAATTGTTCCAAAGAAGACTGAAATGTATACAATCAGTTGTTTTCTTCTCAAAAATTGTTTTTTTTCCAGACAAATGTGAAAGATCGAATAATTTGGAAAGTGAAGATGAGTTTAGCACAGACGGAACTGGAAGGTAGTTACTTGCCTTTAATATTTTGAGTGCTATTTTTATTTCAATATATAAGGGATAAGTAATGAGTATGTTTTCATCAAATTTTGACGTATATGTATGATAACTTAAAATGTATAAAATTTCTATCACCGTTGAAGATAGATTTTTAGACAAGTGTTAATTTTCACAAAACGTCTATGGCTACATGTCAACAGACTGTAACTGACTACCATTAAATTTAATACACTACAATGTTCAATCACTTTGATTATTGGTCATATATCAACATCATCAACAGAACAAATTCATTTCGTATTGTTTGTTTGAATCTTCCCATTAATGTTTAGGGATGCAATTGATGAGTCCCAAATATGACGAAATGTGCGTCTTGGATTCCACTGCAAGCTATCATCCATCTTTGCTTAAAAAAATACTCAAATCTTTACTTAATCATACCTTTTGACGTAACGTCTCTGACTATGAAGCTGGGTGATACGGGATCTAATCCGTCTGGTAGCATCTGTTCCCTCAAGATTACAGATACACCTTGCTGACGACTGCCAAGTAGCACGAAATCTAGGTCTAGAGTTTCCTGTTGACAACCTCCAACCATCATCGCATCTCAGGACATGACCCAGAGTGGATCTGAAAAAGTGAATGTAAAACAGTCATCGGTTCTATACAGAATTACCTAATCAACTCTGAACACGACGCTCCAAGAGTGTCTTCCGTCAAAATAATCTATAAAATCAAATGAACTGGATCGAAAGGAGGTTGAATCAAAAAAATATGTGCACTGTCGAGGCGTTAGTAATCTGCTAATTCAAGCCAATATTCAGTGTGCAAAATTGATACATCCAACCTTTTATCCTTCTTTGACCCTAATTCTCTTCTGTATGATGTTTTGGTTGTTTTTTTTTGGATTTGTGTTTTGTAATATTGAACTGTAATCGGTTATTATTATCCTTTATTAATTTTTCATGATTATTATTCAGTTATTATTATGACCTTTAAGTTTTTCGTTTTATTTCTTCATATCTGTCATGTGGACAATTATCTTTCATAATTTTGACCCGTAAATTATTTTGATCCTTCTATTTTGATCTAACACCCTGACTATTACGTAATCTCATTCGATAATTAGAATCTCCAATCTATTTATGATGAAATCTTTCCTTACATTCTATCGGCATTTACCATATAACTATAAATATGAATGTACAACTTAAGTAAATGCCCTGGTACGGCCGAGAGTGGGGAGAGTCCGCTCTCCCTCTCGAAATACTCTCACACGGCCACGCGTATATAGCCTCTGCCAGGGAAGTCCTACTCACTGCCTTCTCGTGGCGGGGGTGTTGTTTACGAAAATGAGAGGACGAAAAGCGAATGTCCAGCGCTTTAACCGGATTCCAAACCAATGGTGCACATGGGCTCCAGTATCCTGCGGGAACAAATGGCGAATGAACCAATTGTTGGTCACCGGCTTCCATGGGACTGCATCTCCTTACGATACTCCACTGCCTTGTGGATCAGACCTTCAGGTCGAAGGCTCGGGGTGTGGCCCCCTAAGATAACCACCTGCTCCGGTTTGGGCACCCGGGCAGTATCACAGCCCTCACACATATCGAATGAGATTTGTTTGGCGCATATGTATTTGGTGCCTCTTTGTATCATTATCAATGTGTTGTAGTTTAAAAGAAAATTTTCTTTTTTGAATTATTTTAATCTTCATAAAATATTCAATAAATTCTTTATAAGGTAGAGTATTTGTAGTGAGCTTTGGTAGGTCTTGAGTTCTATCCCTGTGAGGTTTGAGGGTATAGAGATCTGAGATGCCATACACTATAATGAAACAGTCATTTAGTGCTTCCTAACTGTGTAGTGTACGAGAACTAAGGTGAAGAAGATCAATACAATGCTTGATAAAATACTATATAAAGTCCTGGTGAAATATGAAAACCATACATTAAGTACTTCATTTGCAAATCCTCCATCAATTGTCTCTTGCACACTTCATCGTTCCTTCATTCCTGTTGTTATTGCAATTACGAACTGGTTACATTTTTGTTCTCTTCAATTCGATCTTCTCAACCTTCTGTTGCTAGACATTCCACTTCTGATTGGTACTACATACTACTAACATCAAATACACAGTAGTTTGGTTGACAGTTAAAGCACTTGTTTCATTTTAATGACCATTTTTTATTGAATACCATTCCAATTAAGTGTGTACAGAAGGAAATTATACATTTAATGGTCAACATTGAACTTCAAATAAGTAGAAGAATATTTTTGATGGATTAGCTCTATGGAGATTATTTTATTCTGTTGATGATACTTATCTGAAACGTCTCATTTCGGGTATTATTAAAAGTCAGAAAGTGCTGAATAGAAATGAGACTGTTTAATAGTACATACTCAAGACCCTGCTTATTACAGGATCGAGGAGCTTCTGTTTGCCAGGTGACTTCCCTTTAGGAGTTTAATACATAAAGAAAATTTGTATTTAATTGTTTTTCGTTCAAAATGATACTCCATCTAAGATCAACCCATGCTGAATATAATTTACATACTGTATTTTGAAACCAAAATTAATGGGAAGTATTGAATTTCTCTTTTCCTCTATTATTAGACCATCGGAATGTGAATTCAATATCCCATTTAATGATATAAAATTACTTAGATGTTTACAAAAAGGTGAACGTAAAGCAATTTATAAGTAAGTCATTTATTGCATTCTGTCGAAAATGTAATGGACTCGCTTTATTATTCTGATAGTGTCTCACTTTTAATTTGTTAAGTTTTAAATTGCTCATGAGATTTTATGTTTTATATTCTGATTAATGCTAAGTTGTTGGGTAAAACAGTTTGATAATCACTCCGTCTGTAGGTACTGCCGATCCCAAGCCCGAGTAAAGGAGGAGGGTTAGGCAAGGGATAAACGTCCCTATCCCGTAGAAAACCAATTCGTTAGAAAAACTCTAAAAAAACTATATAAATGATACTTAAGTTGGCAATAATCAATAGAATGAACCTGAGATCTGATATTTTACACTACTGGAACGAATAACGACAATAATGTTCACAAATTTGAATGCTAATGTACTAATGATAAATCACAAATTTCTCTTTTTAAAATACAATATTTGGATAGTGTTGTATGCTCTGATCTATATGGTTTAATTCCTGAGCTTTCATTGTCATTCAGGTCAACCTTTTCATTACCTACTATGCGTTGATGTTGTCCAGAAAGACGATGAAAGTTTAGGAGTAAAACCACGTAACTCAGAGCACATAACACTACCAAAATATTTCATCTTCAAAAAAAGAAATTTCTGACTTACTACTAATATGACGTTTTTCAAGTGTCTTAAATTAGTACTAATTAAAGTAATTCTCAATGATATGTATGTTCAGAAGATGTATCTGAATGGGCATATTGTTCATTCGCTTGAGTTTGACTAGTTATTGGTTGACTGCATTCGTTAGAAAATTGAACTTCTAAGAGGTCTGCTTGAGTCTTATGTAACCAAGCCCCGAGTAGCAGAAATCCTATAGGCTTTTATTTGTGTTGACGTGACCCAAAGTTTGTTATTTAGGTAAAGTAATTCAAATGTTTAAAATTTCATGAAGCACTCTTTGAAAATTGAGTAAGTTGGTCTTTGTATTAAATTTAATTCAGAGTGTGTAAATCCATTTAAAAAGGGGAACGCGGAAACCAATAGACTGGAAAGAACGTATATATATATATATATATATATATATATATATATATATATATATATATATATATATCCATGCAAGCGGTAGGAGACAAACGATGTCGCATAATTTCCATGATATTACTTCTAAAAGTAAACCATTTCCTAAATTTAGTTTAAAAGGCATTGTGTAGAATGGTTTAATTTTTTTACTGTATTCTTAACAGGCTGATCTCAGTTAAGGTACTTGTATTCAAAGTTGTAATTGTACTGTTGGACCTCAGCCCTTTAGTTCTAATACTGAAGCACTTATTTCTAGATGCGAATTTCCTAGATTCGATCCTTGTTGAGGTCATGAACAGACGCTGATGAAGGGTTCTTTATTAGGATAATATACCCAACCAATTGTTCTTTGGTTTACAAAACTTTCTTAACTGAGATGAGTCTGTGATGAATACAACCCAGAAATCTAAAACCTCTTGCTTTTGCGATCAAATGTATAACAGGTTTAAATGTTGTTTTATTACTGATATTTGGTAATATAGAGTGTAAAAGGTTATGGTACTGAATTCATTGTTTCACGTTGGGAAAATGTTTTTTGCTTTAGATATACTATACCTTACTACAATCTACTCTAGTTTCAGCCTCATTTTTTAAGCACAAATAAACTAATTTTAAACCTGATATGAGCCTATAATAAGTAAAACTGATAAGGAACTAGTTATGCCTTCTAATAAATTATCATAAACCATATATATATATATATATATATATATATATATATATATATATATATATATATATATATATATAGATTCAAAATCAATAGGTGATTCCTAATCCCCAACATCTATTACCTTCCAAGGATTATTATCATCTTTCCCATAAGAAAGATAGTAATCGATAAATGTTTGACATCAATAATCCTTTTTCTTTTAAATGGTCTGCAATGTTCAATATAATGATATCATTAACCATACCTTAAAACCTCGTAAGTAAATCCTACTTAACTACGCACCACTGAATTTTTAAAAAGAAATAACTTATATACAGTTTAGAAAATAGGTGTATGATCTAATTTAGATAAATTATATTTGGTGGAAAAATAAAATCTCATTGATGAATTGAATATATGCGAAATTTACTGAAGAAAATGAAATAAAATAGAAGAGTGGAAAATAAAAGGATAAATAGTAGGAAAACTGATAGATAAAATATAAAGATTAAGTAACGAAACTGCCATTCAATGCTTCCAGGCTTTCTATAGTGATCTAACTTCAATTAACTGATGAATTCAACTATTAAATTACCATAATATCTACAAAACCTGTCCCCGATTATAATCATCATATGCTCAATAGTGACGGTCTTCAAGAGGTATTTCCTGAAATTATAGTGAGAAGCGGTGATCAGTGGAGATCAACTGGGTCTGTTGTGAGATAGTAAATCACAAATGACAATGGTGCAACTTTGTGGATTTGTTGAAGTTAGACATTAACACTGCTGGATGCCGGTCGGCTCAGTGGTCTACATGATCAATGATCGCGTAGGAGACTGATAGGACCTGAGTTCGAATCTCGTGGGGTGAGATCGTCGATACGCACTGCTGAGGAGTCTCACAGTAAGATGAAACGGCCATCCAGTGCTTCCCAGTTTTCCATGAAACAAAATTTTCGTGTAAAATAGGATATAAAAGTTTTTAAAAGTTGATCACTTTCAAGCATCAGAAAATAAAAGCTGATCATTAGTAACATGTAGGTGTTTTATTTTTTTTTTTAAATAACTTGAAGATACATTAAGTTTACATTTTATTTTAACTCTAACATTCAAATAATATTTAGATGAAGTTTTATTCTCAGGTAGACGTTTATATTGATAAGGTTGTGTAGAAGGACAATGAAATCTCCATAACCAAACCATTCAGCTTACAGAACAAAACTCCACTTAAATCATCTATATTTTCCGCCTTCTCAAAATTGAACTACCATATTTTGCGGTTATGGTTTTGAATGCATCAATAATAAACGAAGAAAACTCAATTAATATTGTTGTATATAATTGGTTACGAGTTTTTAAACAATATCACTCAACTATATCATATTGGAATAGCCTAAACAGAATACTAATCAATTATTCCATGTATTTTTAAGATTGACATTATCATCATTGAGTTGTTCAGATTAGTTACTAAAATGAATAAAAGAAGTGATTAACACTCTCAAACAGATTCTTATCATCATGGTGTAATCCAGTTCTGTTTGCTTGAATATATATATGCATGAACATAATATGAATATACAACTAAAGAACCCGATGATAAATTTAGCGAGAACAATCATTCACTCTAATATACTTTGTTAATATGAAAAAACGACATAAAGTTAGTGTAGGATAGTATGGGATATAACAAACAATAAAAACCAGTAAAGAATTCGGTCATACAATGTACTTTATCTAAGAACATGAATGAACAAGTAAGAGGTATACATCTTCCTTTGAATGATCACTGAAATCATTAGTTTTCTACAAATATAAAGTGAATGTTAACCATTCAGTAAATATAATTTAATATACATTTGTTTATATTCATGATTATAAATAAAGTTGATTAGTAAATCAGTCAGTATACAATAGTTGATGAAACGATTTAGAAATATGGATATTCTTTTATTATTATTTTTTTCGTCAGAGGTCAATGGCATGGTGATGTTGATGTACATATTTTTGAAGATTTGAGTCGTACAGAAAGAAAACGATTTTGGCAAGATATTACACGACTTATGATGACTAGACATGAAAATATTGCTTTATTTATGGGTGTATGTGTTAATCCGCCTAATTTTGCCATTGTAACTAGGTGAGTTTCAATGATTAAGTGAAATTATTTAATGAAGTAATACATTTTATTCATATATGATTATACTTTCACAGTATATTTAATTTATTCTATAATGAGAAATATGTTGAAAGTCAAAGGTCCTATAGACTTAAACAATACAATACCTCGATATCTAATCAATAATGATAAGTACTGTCGAATTTTTAAAATTAAAAAAAGATAATTAACAGATGTAAAAGTGTCATTTAATTAGGCTCCGTTGTAAGCATTCATGACTTTACCAGAAGTGAAACCAATGACTTATACTACTTTATACTTTCAATATCAGTCAACTTATATGAAAGTACAACAAGAAAAACCATATGGTTACAAACTGATTCATATATATTTAAGCAAAGATGGATGGTGGCTAGCAGTGGAATCCAGGACGCGCGTTTCATCTTATTTGGGATTCGTCAATTGGATACCAACATGAGACTGATCAATTGCAGTCCTAAATAACAGTGGAAAGATACAAGTAAAACGGCACTAAGTGAATTTAAACTTCACACCATTGCACAAGCAGGTGGCTATCAGGATTCAGTAGATAAGTGGATAATGCGATGACATTTCAAGCGAACGTTACTGAGTTCGATTCCCTGAGTTATCATCAACTCTGGGATGCAGGTACATCCAGCTGACGAGTCCGAAATAGGACGAAACACGAGTCAAACTGGATTTCACTGCTAGCCACTAACCACCTTTACTTAAAAACCTTATGACTTAAGGCAATATCGAGGCAATCTGTACAGGATGCACATATGCCAAGAAGAGACTGATCAATTGCAGTCCTAAGTAACAATGGGAAGATACAAGTAAAACGACATTAAGTGAATTTCATTCATATATAATTAATTAGCAGTAAATTGTAAACTATAATCACATTAAATCCAATAAATCCACATCATTATATAATGAATCAAGTTAATAAACCTCATAGCAACTAGTCTAAAAGAAAAGAAGTTCAAAATACATTACTCTTTATAAATTGAAGTAATGTAAAGAAAGTTCTCAACTATTTCTAGAAAAAAATGAACATTGATATTTCCCTATGTCCATTAATTTGACCTTATTTTATTGATTAAGTCAATATGTTATTGTAAACTATTTAACATTTATATTCCTTTTTTTCTTATTAGTTTGTCTTTTCCCTATTTATCCCCTTTTTATCTTCTTGGTTGTTTTTCTTTTTTCTTCCAATTTATTCATCAATATTGAAGTACAATAATAATGTGAATTTCCTTATTTTAATTAAATATTTGATTGTTGTTTCATAGTGAAAATTGGTCCACTCCCTTTAAATTACTGTTTATATTTCAATTAAGGTTCAATATTCATTCATTATTATGATATTAAATTCATTGTCAGATATATCAAAGCGTTATCTTTATCGGATAAATATATATTGTATATATTGTATGTTTTAACGTTTACTACCACATTTGTTCGATCTAAGTTAGAAAATGAATATCTTAGTGTTTCTAACATGTTGCTAAGTATTCATCAATAAAGAAATGTTTGTCCTCAAATGATTAAATAGAAAACTGGATCTATATTAGGTTTGAACTGTAGTTACAAAGAAGTCACTCATTAGTGATATAACTTGTGTTGAATCAAGTTTATCGATTAATTCTGTGTTTCAATAGCTAGAATCATGAGTCAATTGAAATTAAACCACCATTAAAAACCTGGAAGCACTGAACGGCCGTTTCTTCCTAGTATGGGACTCCCTAGCGAGACTGATAGGTCCTGGGCTCAAATATCTTGGGGAGTAGGACCGTGGATGCTCACTACTGAGGAGTCCCATACTAGAACGAAACGGCCGTCCAGTGCTTCCAGGTTTTCTATGGTGGTCTAGCTTCAATTGACTCATGATTTCAACCAGTGAAATTTCTAAAATCTCCACAAAACCCCTTCTCATAATAATTCTGTGTTTATTTTTGAAATAACAGGCCTCTAAATGATCATAATCTTTTAGTTCTGTTTACTAACAATATAACGAGAACTTGAAGAATATACTGAACGTCGTTTCACATTTATCAACCTGCTTAATGATAAATTACTAAAAATAAATGTTTAATAGTCGTCTAGTATATGTTAACGTAAAGTGTAGCAAGTTAATCCAATGAACATGTATTAAAGATCTAACTTTGTTTATGACTGATGAAATTTTGTAAACTTAATAGTACAAATGATATATGTGCATTCAACAACAATGCATGCTTCGAATTCGGTGTAAGGAAGCAGCTAAATGCACGACTCAGTAGTTCGGTTATAAGTGTTAGTCTACTGAGGTTAAAAATTATACGCATACATGATGTCACTGATTAAGTAGTGCCAACTATTGTCCATTTCATGGTGTGTGAATTTAACTACTGATTACATGAGTAAACGATATATAACCCAGTGTATTTTAATATATTTGTTAAAACAGTGATTCTGTCTCTTGTGGATTTGTTCCGGGGTGTTTAATAAGTCATCGAATACAGTCCTTTCTCCTTTACATACAGAGTTATCGGTCCTTGTTCACTTATAATGGGATAAGTAACCAGTTGTACTCGCAACATATAACATGTAGTCACACTTTTGTCAGTATATCTAAGATCGTACTAGCTATACTTGTGAACTACCGTAACTCTAACAACGTGAAATGAAAACATAAAATGAAGAATTATCAACTCTTTAAAATTACGACTACAAAACAAGTAGTAGTCATTAATAAACCCAATACTCTCATTTTATATTGATTTTACAGTTGATGACTATTAAATAAGCATCATATACATAAGAAGATATTTAGGGTTACTTCAATATACAAATGAAGTTCATATAGAATAAAACAAAAAATATCATTGTTAAACTGGGTGAAAGTTCATACTTGTCATATCAAATGAAATTCATACTTAATGGATATAAACATATTGACCTGAAATAAGGTACGAATGTAGAATATAAAATCAATATCGTACTAACCAAAATGTTTCCCTGTGAATAAAACCAACATCAAAATATCACAATGGGAATTAAATCAATGTCATAAAATTACACCAAGTTAAGGAAAACATGAACTCATCAAGCTAACTTACTTACGCCTGTTACTCCCAAAAGAGCATAGGCTGCCAACCAACATTCTCCAACCAACTCTGTCCTGTGGCTTCCCTTCCAGTTCTATCCAATTTTCATTCATTTTTCTCATGTCTATCTCGATTTCTTGGCGTAATGTGTTCTTCGGTCTTCCAATTTTCCTTTGGCCTTGAGGATCCCACGCGAGGGCTTGCCTTGTGGCTCCACCTAGAGCCCCTCTGAGGCTATTGCCGGTCTCAAGCCCGGATAAAAGAGGATGGTTGGGTATGCGGTTAGCGACCCCATCCCGTAAAAAAACTAACTCGTTAAAAAGCGCTAACTCATCAACCTAACCCAACTTATCTAGTATTTTATCATGATACAACATTCGATCATCGTGAATATAGCATTCAAAAGAGGTTTTTTTTTAGTAATTAATCAATCATTCACAACTTAAGTTAGTTTTAATAGGAATTAAAATTATGCAAAGAGTCACTGGTCATAAAGATGCACATAACAAGTATGTTTATTTCTTACTTTTAAGATCTCGAATCATCTCCACTTAGTTTTGATTTTAATCCTTACATATTAGTATTTTGAATACTAGTTAGTACTAGTAATCCAAAACCTATATTCCTCATATGGATTTGTCTACATCTCGATGTTGATGTTTACATTAAAACTCAAACTATTTAAGCATCATTTTAAATAACAAAGAAATATCCATTCACTAGTTTGTACATTCCTGTTGTTAATATATATAACTCAATGGATTTACTTAAGTTAGCATAAGACTCCAGTAGAAAATGCTCTGGAGTTCTGAATAATTTGTACTAAATATAGATCTCACTGTGAACATTAATGCTGGAGTCCAGGCACAAAATTCGCCTTTTGCAACCTACTATTAGATAATAACCAATATACAATCAACTTGCGATAGATAGTCCATGACGAGGTAAATCGATTCTTTAGTTTGCTTTGTCGTAATAAAGATCACATTCATCTCAAACAAAAGTAAATAGAAATAATTGCAATGAATTTTCTGAAGCACAACATTCAGATCGATTAGCAATCAGAAGGCACATTAATGTATACATAAACTATGATCACATACATAAGAGAACAATCAGTTGCAGTGCTCGAAGTCAACCTGCAAAGACAGAATGAGTGTAAGTATAAATGAAGATAATAAAATCTACTAAGACAAACAATCTTAAACAAAGCTATCAAATGCTCTGATATAATACTTTGGAATAATTTGGAGGTTTGTTTCTACAAGAAATAAGCATTAAAGATATTGTCTAAAATAGAATCTAAGGCTCTACAATTAAATCATTTAGCTTGGAGAATATAACACTAGCAGAAGCATTCACCTGAGCTGAAAATCTACACCATCATTAGAAAGAATTGGACTGAATTCAACTGTCTATTGTATCCCTTAAAATCTATTGATATTTTTATTTATTATTTTGTAATAAGAACTGTAAAAGAAACTTGGTTTCTGTTATTCTAACCCAAAACTTCACATGATAATATACATTAATACAAGGCAATACATTACATTACATTACAATACATTACGAATAATAAATCACAAACCATACATAACTAAGATCATTTATGATTAAAAAGTGAGTAACGGGTTCACAATTAATCAATACTAATTTATTTGCGATGAAACCCACGGCAATAGTTTCTGTATAAAATGAAAGCTTGAGAAAATGGAGATTTGTAGCTCAGGTGAATGATTTCGGTGAAGTTTTGTCCTCTGAGCTGAATGGTTTGGTCGTGGAGCAGTGGTGGGTAACGAAAGCAAAAGAGATGGAAAAGGCGGCGACTATAGGGAACACAAGACAGCTTTACAGACTAATAAAAGAAACTGGCATTAATAAGTCAAGTGTAAGTGAGATCATTTCGGAAAAAGACGATACTCTCATCTGCTCCCAGTCCAGACGTTTAGAACGATGGGTGGAACACATTAGGGAACAGTTCAGCTGGCCTTCAGTGGCTCTACAACGACCGTCCATTCTCAGACAGTGTGAATGGAACATTGAAGTAGGTTCCCCAACTCTAGCAGAAGTTCAAAAGGCTACAGTTAATCTGAAACGAGGAAGGGCAGCTGGTCCAGATGGATTGGCTCCAGAGGTCTTTAAGGATGGTGGTCCAATTTTAGCGATTAGGCTAACTAATATTTTAGCTAAGATCTGGGAGTTAGACGTTATTCCATCTGACTGGTCACAATCACTTATCGTCCCAATATGTAAGAAAGGGTCAAAATCATCCTGTGACAACCACAGAGGGATTAGTTTAACAAATATAGTATCTAAAATACTAGCCTCGATAATTATCAAACGCCTAACTAAGACTCGTGAACTGCAAACACGAGAAAACCAAGCTGGCTTCAGACCTGGTCGTGGCTGCATCGACCACATATTCACCATTCGTCAGGTTCTAGAACACAGGCAAACTTACCGGCGTCCGACGATGGTGGTCTTTCTCGACTTAAAATCAGCATTTGACTCTGTAGACCGCGAAATTCTGTGACAGTGTCTGTCATTGAAAGGCGTACCTCAGAAGTACATAAACCTTGTGAAGGCTCTTTACTCGAACACTACTATTCGAGTGAGAGCTTATGGCGAACTGTCATCTACTTTTTCAACCTCAAGTGGTGTCCGTCAAGGCTGTCCACTTTCTCCATTTCTGTTTGACTTCATCATAGACCTACTGATGGAAATAACATTCTCGTCTACTGAATTCTTGGGTATTGATCTCCATCCAGGAGGTCCACTTATCGACTTAGAATATGCAGATGACATAGTCTTGTTTGGTGAAGACGCTGATAAAATGCAGAGTCTTCTAGTAGCACTGAACAACAATGCCAGGATGTTTGGAATGCGCTTCTCTCCCTCTAAATGCAAGTTGTTGATTCAGGACAGGCCTGCGTCATCACCTGAACTAAGGATAGGGAGTGAAGTGGTCGAACGCGTTGACAACTTCACTTATCTAGGAAGTCTGATCAGCCCTAATGGGTTGGTGTCGGACGAAATCTCAGCACGGATTCGAAAAGCTCGTTTGGCTTTAGCCAACTTACGTCACCTATGACGAAGGCGAGATATCCGTGTATCAATAAAAAAACGAGTATACTGCATGGCAGTCCGTTCTGTTTTAATTTACGGCAGCGAAACATGGCCATTAAGAGTAGAAGACACTCGTAAGCTATTAGTATTTGACCACAGATGCCTTAGAAATATTACTGGCGTCTGTTGGGATAACCGGGTAAGTAATAGTGAGGTTAAGCGCAGAGTATTCGGGAATGATGGTAAATCAGTTGATGAGGTTGTGAAACTTCATCCATTGAGATAGTTGGGCCACGTGTTACGAATGCCTGAACACCGATTACTACGACGTGCAATGCTAACCGGTGTTGGAGTTGGTTGGAAGAAATGTAGGGGCGGCCAAACCAAAACGTGGCATCAGTGCTTGAAGTCACTAACTTCTAGTCTGATCCATGTTGGCAGATGCAGACTACTTGGTTGGGGTCCGCGTGACTATCGTAACCGATGGTTGGAGACTCTTGGTGACATGGCTCAGAATCGATCACAATGGCGTTGATGTATACACTCCCTGTCTTCCCTTAAACTAAGAGATTAAAATCGCTTCATATCTTTCTTTCTACGAACTAATTCTTTCTTCCTATTCTATATCCTTATTGCAATCTTTCTCCTATACATCACCACCTTGGACCTAACCACTGTTATGAATCCGGTGTTCATCTTGTTGTGCTAATGCGATATGGCAACCTGGACCGATGCACATATGTACCTGATCCTACGTTGTAGCTGACTGACTGACTAGAGCTTTCATCGTTCTTCTGAACTTCAGGTGGAAGTTTGTGCTGATGATCTCGTTCAGAAGAATGATGAAAGCTTCACGACCAAACCATCCACCTCAGAGAAAAAAACTCCACCAAGAAAAATGAAAGCTTACAATTCAGGCAGTGTAAACCTACAACAGACTTGATATATATATATATATATATATATATATATATATATATATATAACCTATTCGGTTATATCTAACATGAACCATAGTGTTTCATATATTACATAATCATCTATTTTATAAATCAATCATATTTGTTTCTACAACAATAAAAAAAAACTAATTCTCTCTATTTCTTAAATTTCTCTTTTTCTCTTCCTTCAAAAATTTAGTGCATGTAAAGGTATATCACTCTATACTAAACTTCATATAAAACGTGAAAAATTATCTCATACAAATCAATTATATTTATTACGTCAAATAGCTAATGCTATCACTTATTTACATAGCCGAAGTAATCCCATTGTAGTACGTCGTTTATCGAGTAAAAATATTTTTTTAAAACCTAAAATGAATTTGTATTTAACTGATTATTCAATGGTAGATTGTGATTATCAAGTGTAAGTTAATGAATTCATTTTATTATATTCTTTATTTATTTATTTACTATTAAAATAGATTATACTACTTATATTAGATAAAATACTACTTAAATTTTTTAAAAAAACGAGACCATCATTTATGGATGACCTTTGAATGAATTTTAAATGACCTTGACAATCAGCAAACAGACAGTACAGAGGAAAAATATATTATATAAAACCAAAGAAATAAAGTGGATACACTTCTTATACGTGGTTCAAAGACTTGTCAAGAGTAGAAAGAGGTTCAGAGGTTCTAAAATCGTAATGAAAACAGTAGAGGAAATCATCTATATGGCTACAGAATAGTCGGCCTCTGAAGATATGATAGTCTCAAAAACTTTTTCAGCCTCGATCATATAGCTTCAATATTGTTTATGTGCACTCCGGTTGTTGAGTACACAAAATGCCACATGTGGATAACGACACGATGCACATAACCAAGCCTATGTACGAGTCCTTACATTTTCCAATCATCCGTATATATTGTAGTACCTGGCTGCAGCCAGTGTTACTTGTGATTTTATTACCGAGTTCGCAATAATTGTCATAATTTGCTTAATTTATGAATTATATATGGGGTTTTCATCACGAACTGACATCCGCTATAATGCCAGAAATCTATTTAGCCGAATGGATGAAAGGCTTTCGCGTTAAAATCCAAGATCTATTATCTTATACCTGATTGATTCGTCCACAAATTATAGTCACGCCGTTTTATTTTTTATAGCCGCTCAATTATCACGTTTTGTATAAAATCCCCCGTGAACCGATCGTATGTCAGCATTAATTACTGAAGTTGCTGCTGTGACCTTGAAAGCTTTCAAATGCTTCTGATTGGCCCGTCCATAAATTATAGTTTCGCCGATCAAGTAGTAAGGTATGCGGAGCAAATATTAATGCCATTCTCATAACAGATAAAATTAAGAATATGCTACTGAGATAAGAATTATAAAATAATTAGGTAATTATTAAAATAAAAGTTGACCGTTTTTTACGTTCATTTAGTGTGTGAGAGATGCATGTTAGAGTCAAGACCTTATCAGTGATCTTAATTCAAGCCTTAAATTTCACTGTTTTTTTAATCTTCAATGTTGGGCTGTGCTGTACTAGTTTATTCATACTAGAGAGTTGAGGATGAATTTAGACATTCAAAATCAATTCCGAAATGTAAAATTCCTTCTGAAATATTGAATTCACCTAACAAATGGACAAAAACGGCTGGATATAAAGCATTTATTGAATATTAGAAAATTTATGTATAACCATGCCTATCGAGCATTCGTGCTCAGATTTGAATTACACTCAAACTAACTTAGAAAATCTCATAGAAATTTTGTTATAATTAGCAGAGAACCAGCACAAATGTTTTCTAATTTGCAGAGGTAATCACAAGTGAACATTTCCAACCTAAATTATTTATAGAGAAGGGAAGTGTAACTAGCTGTATACGTTTGTCTAAACATTGCAAACCGAATTATATTAAGAATTTATTGCTTACTTACGTACATACACCAGTTACTTATCGTGGAGGAGCATTAAACGCCCACCAGCACTGTCTATCCGACTCTGTCATGGACAATTCTGTCCAGCTGTTTTCAGTAACTATTCATCATTTTCAGCTGTTCTTCAGATTACCGACTCAGTGTGTTATTTGGTCATCTTCTTTGAGATCAAAGGACCAAATTTCGTAAGGATCGGTCGTGCACATGCCAAATCGCCATCATCATTGAACAACCAAACAATTGGAACTCTTCACCATACATCAACTTACTGGACTGTGAGAAAGTGTTTGACAGTGTGTAAAGGAGAACATTATGGAACAGTATTCTACGTACCTGAGAAAATCATCATCCTATGAAATTCATATGATGGACTTCACCGCAAATTCGTGCATGGAGGACAGATCACAAACACATTCCAAGTGGGGACCGAAGTCAGAAAAGGCTACCTAATCCCCTTCTTTCTTCTGGTGGTTGACTAGATTATGACAACCTCCACATCTAACGGGAAGCACGTAATACAATAGATAGCTTGGATGCAACTAGATGAATTGGACTTCACAGGTGTTCAAACTCTATTCCATATGCATGACAAATGCAGGTCAAGACAGTGTATCAGCAGCCTCAAAATACACAGAGGAAAAACAAAGATCCTCAGATACAACTCGGAGAACATCAACGCAATCACACTTGATCTAGAAACTCTGAAAGAAGTGAAAACTTTCATGTACATGATATGTTCAGCGTCAATGGTGAACAAGGAGTATATTATGTACATGTAAAGGTAAGGATTGGCTAAGAGATGGTGGTCCTACAGTTGAACAACACGTGGAATCCAAAATAACTGTCAACCAATATAAAAGTCGTGATCTACAATAGGAACATCAAGACAGTTCTAGTGTACAGGGCTGAAAAGTGGAGAACTACTACAGTTTACCGGGATTGAGTTGGATAGAGAATGCTGGTAGGCGGTTAATGCTCTTCCACGGGTGTTAACAGGTGTAAGTAAGTTTTTAAATGTTTAGTTGCCGAATTAAATTTGGGATTTCTAAATACAGAGTATTCATGTAAACTTTGTGCCGTTTTAATCGTAGTTGTTTAGTATAAGAATATTTAATATTTGTTAAGGGAATTTTGTTGGAGTTTTTTTACGATCTAAGAAACCAATGTGCGTTATAAAAATTATTTTTATTACGGAGTTGTAGAGATTGTTGTCCTTAATTGAAATCATGAACTTATCTTACTGATGACCAATGTAGCTAATTCTTATCAAATATGAGGGAGTTACTCACCATAAACAATGGAAGATGGTCACGCAACATTGTAGATTGGTTGAAGTTGGACATTAACACTGTTGGATTCCGGCTCAATAGTCTAGAGGTTAGGTATTCGTGCAAGACCGAAGGCATTGGGTTTAACCTAGCAACTATGCTATGCCTGACTTGATGCATAATTAAACGTATAAGTTTTAAATCTTCCTAAAAAACACAATTTCTATAAACTCGTTTATTTTAAGGTGCACTAAGTCATTTTATAACAAATGTTTTGAGATTGTAATGGACACCCATGTTGTTCAAGCATAATTGGGTATTGATATTTTCCAATAGTACGCACAGTTTAACAAAATATGTCAAATAATATAACAGTGAATAGTACCAACGATATTAGATATTGAAGTTGCTCTGTGTAGTAACGCATTCACCCAGGTCATTGAGTTTCCTAGTTTCAATCTCTAGAAGAGTTCCATACTAGTGCGAAATAGCTGTTCATTAAATCATTCCTACAGCACTTCAAACCCAGTGTACAAATGCGAAGATTAGAATGAATGAGAAGGTTTAACTCATAAAAGGGTTTATCTGATTCAAACAAATACTTGTTAGCTGAGACTTTAAAAAGGTTCATACTTTGTTTTTTTTTCAATAGCATTTCCCGTTTATAATTTCGCACGTCACATTCAAATATTAGTCGATCATATCAAATATCAACTGAGAGTAATCATCCTTTCTCAATATTTCATAAAAGTGAAGTATCTTACATTTTCAAGTATTTTTTCCGTCTATTTAATATCAATGCTGCATATAAGTGTATTTTTCATTGACAACTTCATTTTAATCATATAAATATATCTGTAGTATATCTCAACAAACTGAATGGATGTTACAGCTTAAAATGAAATCTTCAGTGAAAATTATACTGTTATATACAGAATTTGTTTAAATAAATGAATTTGCGCGCGAAACCAGTAGGTCCTGGGTTCCAATCTCGCAGGAGGCGAGGTCGTGGATGCGCACTAATGAGGAGTTTTATAATAGGACGAAACGGCCGCCCAGTGCGTTCAGGTTTTCCATGGTGGTCTAGGTTCAACTGACTCATGATCTTAACCATTGAAATTATTATACATGTATAGAACATTGAAAGATAGATGCAATTCAACTTCACAGACATGCATATTGAAATATTTGAAATTATATAAACAATAAAATCTATCTTTTGATGAATACTTAAGCCATTAACAATCAAACGATTACTAAACTTTCCTTGTTTAAAATTTTTTTTAATACCTTTGTTTATTTAACCTCACTGTCACCATGTATAACAGAAGTTTATTATCAGTATTATTATCATCCTGTAAAAATAAGTATATATATTTGCGATTGTACAGATTTGAAAATGAATTCACCGAAAAGAGAACTCTCCGATGAAATAATCTTTCTTATTTCATAAAATCTTGATTTAAAGCAATTCGTCCCCTTTATAAATTTCGATAGAACAATGAGAAGACAGAGTTCATCTGAAAAATGTGATGTATTTGAGTTATACATTTCGAACAATCTGGTCATACACATATACTTGTCAAGTCATTTTATATGAAAATTAATAAAGGTCAATTAAATGAAAGTTCAAGTAAAAAAGTGAAAAAGAGGAAACGATTGTATTTATTTATTTATTTATTTGAACACATAAATATTGGTACAAGAGGGCAACAAATATATATGCCCCACACAAAACAATGAGAATTTTAAAAAAAAGGTAAGGAGCGTAAAAAAGGACAATAACGAACAGATTAGTGTAAGGTAGTGTAATAATAAACAGAAACGTACAATCAGAAGAGATCTTTCAGTTGAGGAAGGAGCAACCACCTTTTATGAAGAAAGTAAAAGAAGGTTACAGCAGGATCGCCACTGTCTTCTATTCTAAGCCATATCTGATAACGTCTCTAGCCACTGTGTTGCACCATCTCTCGGACCCCAGCCAGGGAGTCGTGAAGGACCAACACAAGCTAGCCCTTTGTAGATTTCTTTCATGCCACGACACCACGCCATACATTGACCACCTCTCCGCTTTTTCCAACCAGTACCAGCGTCGGCAAATAATGCACGACGTGGAATTCTCTGGGACGATATTCGTAGAACATATCCAAGCCATCGAAGTCGATGTTTCAAGATGATGACACTAATTGGATTATCGTCGCTGTGTCCGAACACACGATGCCGAACCTCTGCATTACTAAAGTGGTGTTGCCACTGGATGTCAACAACCCTTCGGAGACAACGACGATCGAACGCAGAGAGTCGTCTAACACCCTCAATTCGGAGAGGCCACGTTTCACAAGCACAGAGCAGAACTGCTCTCACCAACGCGTTGTAGATCCCACCTTTTACAGCCAGACTAACATCACGAAGGCGCCAAAGATGGCCCAGATTGGTATAAGCCGCTCTGACTTTCACTATACGTGCATTGATCTCACTCACACCCCCACCAGCATTTATGCAGCAACCTAGATACACGAACTCGACTACTATCTGCTCACCATCCAGGGTGAGTACAGGGTTAGAATCCTGCCAGTCTTGTAGAAGTACTTTGCACTTGGAAGGTGCAAAGCACATACCATACCTACGGACACATATTGCCAACTGATTAAGTGCGGGTGGCATGGTTTGGGCATTATCGCACAGTAAGACAATATCATCCGCATACTCAAGGTCGAGAAGTCTTTCTCCAGGCAACAGATCCACACCACCATTAACTACATCCATCAGAGCTGTTTCCAGAATGTCATCGATGGCAAAGTTGAAGAGGAATGGTGAGACTGGGCAACCCTGCCTAACCCCACTGCTCGAAAAGAACAATGGAGAAAGGTGGTTGTATGCCCTCACTCTGCCTGAGGTGTTTGCATATAGGGCTTTTAGGATGTTAATAAACTTCTCAGGCCTTTGATAAGTATGATGGTGTTCTAACATTTGGCGGAGGGTGAAGATATGATCAATCCATTAAAACGAAAACCAGCCTGCTCCTCGCGAGTCAATCTTTCTCGGGTTTTGAACAACCTACGATGTATGACAGAAGCCAATAGCTTGGACACAATCGGAAGTACTTATCCCCCGATAGTTTCTACAGGAACGACGTGAACCCTTTTTAAAGATAAGGACAACTATCGACTCATTCCATAACGTTGGTACACTCTCTAGCTCCCAGACCTTTGTAAACAACGTCGTCAGTTCCTTAGTCAGAAAGTCTCCACCATCTTTAAAACAGCCGGAGTTAAGTCATCTGGGCCAGGTGATTTGTAGCGCTTCAAGAGTTGGAGTTCCTTGCGGACTTCCACCTCATTCGATGGATCAGTCGTCACCAGCCATAGAGGGCAGGACAGTCTGACCGATGCTGCCAGAGCAGCAGGCCAGTTGAACTGCCATTCGAAGAGTTCTGCCCATCATCCAAGACGTCGATGGATGTTAGTGATTGGCATCCCGTCATCCTCGCAGATTGTTTCACTCACACCAGATGTCTTGCTGCCAGTGGCTCGGATGAGTTGGAAGAGCTTCCGGTAATTACCAGAAACCCAGTGCTTAAAAGCGGGACGTTTTGCAAACTCACAACTGACTGTACCCGCCATTTTCATGACGTCATGCAATTGCGACCAATGCTCATCTATACTTTTCGGTGGAATGGTAGCTAGCCTAGAAACTAGCTCGGTTCGATACTTACAAGCAACAGAATTTGCAACCATGTTGCAAATCCGTTGGTGGCGGTCACTTCGTTGTCCACTGAAAAGTAAGTTAGGATTGGCGCAGACCAGGGCATGATCAGAGTTCATATAGGTACTCCAAAACGAGCGGCAATCTTGTACACAAACACGCTAGCGCTAGCTGGTTGAGATATGATGAATCTGAGTTCAGGCTTGAGATACAGAGGGAGGACGCCAGGTGGCACATCGGCGATAACTGTGCCGAAAGTTAGTGCTAGCCAGAAACAGGTTGTGGTCTGTGGAAAGTTGCAGTAGACGGTCCCTGTTATATGTCCTGCGACCAACAAGTCCCCATCGGCCACCTAAACGACTCTCTTCTGTGCCTAGACGCCCGATCTGCGCATCCAAGTCTTCGGCTAGTACTACAATATCTGTCGAGCGCACTTTCTGGAGAAGAACAGATAACTGGTGGTAAAACTCATTCTTGATTGCATCCGGGCTGCAATCTGTCGGGGCATAGGCGGAGATGACGAAAAGACATCGTTTCTCACGCCGATTTCTTCTCACTTTGATGGAACTTTCTAATCTAGCAGCACATAACCGACTGTTAAGGGGCATCCAATCGATTAGTGCTGCCTCAGCTCTAGCGCTTAGTGCGACACCAACGCCAGCAAGACCAGACGAAGATGCCACAGGGTCCCCGGATAAGCGCACGTAAAACAAACTTTTCAGAGCGACAGATGGAGAGCAAATTTGTGGTACTTCACCAGAGTCTTGAATACGGGTCTCGGATAGACAGCAGACATCGTTATTAAAATTTTCCAAAGACATAGGCAGCCCTATCTGTTGTCCAACCTTCATAAGCGTGCGAACGTTGAAGGCAGACAGTTCGAATGGTGAATGTGGTTTCAGAAAAACTGCTTCAGTTCTCGTATTCAGTGGTAGCATACAATTTTCAACCGGACAGTGACTCGAGAACGTTTAGATACAGTCGAATTTCCACCATGGACGAGCTGCTGTATAAGTCGAAAAAAATAAGTATAAACAAAGTGGGAATAAAAGAGGGTGAATAATGACGTAGTAAATAATAATAATAATGCGAGTCACTTGATTGTTATTTGGAGCTAGAGGAATATTTTTTATAAGTAGATAGTTTATCATGCTTTTGTGTGCGAGCTGAGATACTGTTTGGGTGCCCGAACCGAAGCAGGTGGTTTCCTTAGGGGGCCACACCACGAGCCTTTGACCTAAAGGTCTAACCCACAAAGCAATGGAGCATCGTGAGGAGATGCAGTCTCACGGTAGCCGGTGACCAAAGGATTTGTTCATACGCCATTTGTTCCCGCAGGATACTGGAGCCCATGTGCACCATTGGTTTGTGATCCGGTTAAAGCGCCGGACATTCGTTTCTCGTCCTCTTAATTTTGTAACCAACACCCCATTGCGAGAAGTCAGTGAGTAGGACTTCCCTGGCAGAGGCTGTATACGCGTGGCCGTGTGAGAGTATTTCGAGAGGGAAGGCGAACCAACTCCGCTCTCGGCCATACCAGGGCATTTGGGGGCGAATTAATTGTACATCGTATAGAATGAATAAGAAATCGTTGCATTATCCTAGGCCATAGAATGACTTAAGAATTACCAAGGTAAATTCAAGGTTACGACAAATTGTTTTTGTACACATCAGGGGGAGTTAAATTTATGAATAGCCTAGGCTACAATAAACATCACATTTTTCAAATCAACTCTATCTTCTCAATGTTCTATCGAAATAAAATCTTAATTAATAATGATGATGATAAATAATAAAAAAATTTAATTTCAATAGTTGAAATCATGAGTCAATTGAAGTTAAACTGTTGTGCGTGCTACTTATATTGATATAAGTAGTAGTATATGACGCGAGTCAGGAATGTAATGTTTGGCGGCCGAAGATGGGGAAGATCAAAAAAAGGAAGAGCGGGAATAGAAAGCAATTAGTATGGAAATGCAAGAACAATGAAGTTCGAAACAATTATTGAACATTTTACAAATTAAGAATTATAGTATGATTTTTCTATTTTACCAAGTAACTCTGTAATTTTGTGCTAAATAACAATTCAATTGTCCTCACCTGTGTTCTCATTCACTACAAAACTACCATGGAAAACCTGAAAGCATTGAACGACCGTTTCGTCCTAGTATGGGATTCCTCAGCATTGCACAAACCATGATCCCCCTCCCCCGAAACATTCGAATCCAGAACGTATCATCTTATTATTATTTATTTATTTTTCTTTTCTTTTATAAATAAAAATTTAGACCAGATCATATACCAATTCCATTAGATGGATTAAAATATATAGCACCAGAACTTTTAATTCATATTGATAAACAATTAAAAAAATTAAATGAAAATAATTGTCAATTAATAATGAATAAATCAAAATTAATTGATTTATCAGAATATAATAAATATAATCATAAATCATCTAAAATACATTTAATAAATATACATCAATTAGATTCATTGAATTTATTCAATTATAAACAATTAATGAAATCTCATTTAAATAAATCAACTCTAATGAAATCATGGTCTAATCTAAGTAATATAATTGATATACCAAAATTATCAAAATATATTTCATTACCAAATCTATATTTATCGGAACAATTAATGAATAATAATAATAATAATAATAATAATAATAATAATAATAAATTAATGAAATTGATTACACCGCATAAAATGAAATTCATGAAAACAATTCGTCAATGTATATCAAAATCGGAACAAAAAAATTTATTAATTAAATGTGTACATATACCTGTCATAGAATTTACTACTTATACTGATATATTTGCATTTGGGTAAGATTATAATTTATTATTATTCTTTCTTTCGTATATTTCATTATTGTTATGTGTGTTTAGTACTTTTTTTTTGAGGTGAGTAGGGGTGGGGAATTGTAACTGGAAACAATGCAATAACTCTGATGTATTCTTATAAGAATGATAAATATGTTAGATTTATATGAAACATAATCAATGATAGAGCTAAACGGATTTTATGTGAATAATATTTTAGGATTGTAAATGTTTGTGAAGAGCAGATTAAAGAAAATCAGATTTGTTCTCATCCTGAATGTAGACGTATAGACCAGATATTCACACCACGTCAGGTTCTAGAACACAAACACACATTCAGGCGCCCCACAATCGTAGTATTTCTCGACCTTAAAGCAGCATTCAGCTCTGTTGATCGTGAGGTTTTATGGCAGTATTTATCAACGAAAGGAGTACCAAAGTAGTATATTAACCTTATATAGGCTCTCTACTCGAACACAACTGGTAGAGTGAGAGCTTATGGCGAACTGTCAACAGAATTGACTACCTGAAGTGGTGTTCGTCAGCGTTGCCCACTCTGATTATTCTTGTATAACTTTGTCGTTGCTGTGCTTTTAGAGATGAGACTTTCCTCATCTAAATTTCCAGGGGTTGAACTTCTACCGGGAGGTTCACTTGTTGACTTGGAATATGCCGATGACATAGTTTTATTTGCTGAAGACGCTGACAAAATGCAGTCCTCTGACCAACCTAAGCAACAATAAAAGCACATTCGGGATATGGTTTCCCCCCTCGAAATGCAAAATGTTTTTTCAGGATTGGGTTTCATCGACACCCGAACTAATGATAGGGAGTGAAGTAATTGAGCGTGTCGACCACTTCACTTATCTTGGAAGTCTCATCAGCCCCTGCGGTTTGGTGTGTGACGAAATCTCAGCACGGTTACAGAAGGCTCGACTAGCTTTTGCCAACTCGCATCGTTAATCGCGTAGGCGAGATATCCATCTATCAGCCAAAGGATGTGTTTACTGCACAGCAGTTCGTTCCGTCCTACTTTATGGCAGCGAAACATTCCCGGTAAGAGTAGAGGATATTCGTAGGTTACTAATATTCGATCATAGGTGTCTTCGAAACATTGCTCGTATATCATGGGACCATCGAGTAAGTAACACAATTGTTAGGAAACGGGTACTAGGTAAGGATGATGAATCAATGGATGAAGAATTGAGACGTCATCACTTAAAATGGCTGGGACATGTGTTACGTATGCCCAACGACCGACTGCCCTGATGTGCGATGTTTTATGGAGTAAAGTGCGATGGATGAAAGCTAGCAGTGACCAGACCAAAAACATGATATAAATCCATGAAGTCACTGACATGTGGACTGAGCCATGTTGTTGGGGTCCGTGAGACGATAGTAACCGATGGTTAGAGATCCTGAATAACATGGCTCAAAATCGTTTGCAATTATGCAGGTGCATCCACTCTTTGTGTTCTCCTAAAGTCTAATCTCTTGAATTCTTCATATCCCTTCTTTTTCTTTCCAGATTTGTTTCACTGGATTATACTCTTTGAATAACATCTTTAAACCCTAATCTTTCCGACTACTGCCTATAGTCTTACCGCCTCTACCACTACGGGATTTGAATCGACAACTGCATCTCTGCTGTAATGTGGTGTGGCAACTCGAACTGATGTACGTACGTACGTACGAAGTTCTACGTTGTTGCTGATTGACTAAAATGCTTTATAACCTCCATCATATGAAAATACTGGTATATGAACAAAGAATGTTCTCTGCAGTAAATTCGCTCTGGATCCTAAAATTATATTATCCAAAGTAATAATCCCACGTTTAAGATAAACAAGTCATTGAAAGTTATAACATGTAAATTTAGGATTATTTATGAAATAAAGTAGACAATGGATAGTCTGAAGAAAATTTTAACTGTGTGAATCATACTCAGTAGGTAAATAGATATTAAGTGGGATATGTATGAACAAATTAAACATAGTTATGGGTTCAACTGGAAAAAGTGATTCAGCACTGAGCATAAATGATAACTCGTTACGATAACTAGGTTTATCTATTGTGGAAACCTTGCTGCCTAAGATACCAACATACTGGGCAAATACGTTTAATCTTACCATTCTTTAACCTATCACAGTTAAGGTACCAGTTAAAAATTGTACTGCTTACTGTAGTACGATGAGAAGGGATTTCGCCCATATAATGTTTCCAAATATCCTGTCTCTTCATAAACAGTATTTATATATAGTGCAAATTAGGTTTCCAGAAGAAAAATTTACTTACAAACTGAATGTAAACAATTTCTACAATCCATTATACTAGCTACAACCTGTTAGCATAAACGTGTTTCTTTATTTTAACAGTGTAATAAGAAAACAATGTTTGTCAGAACTATGTGATATATATTAGAGCAATACATTTTGAACAATTTGATCACACATAAACTTAATAAGAACATTTATACATAAAAATTATAGATCAACTATTCTAGGATTGGAGGATAAGAGAAAACAAAGATAATAAAGAAAGTAACGTGAAAAACACAATGAAACTCATCACACTGGATATTACCAGGGTAGGTTTCAGGTGAGAATGAACTGTTTTCGAATACGGATAGGGGGGATTGAATTTTCGTATGATCAATGCTTCAATAAACAATACTATACACCCTTTAACACTTTTGTACAACACCACAAAAGCCGTGTTCGGATCAATCTTATGGCCTGCCTTAACTATATTTTTTGACAGTCACATAATTCTGATAATCTTAGTCTTATTACAATATCCAAATTCTTTACTATTTTACATGCGAATAATATTAGTAAATTTATTTTTAGAAATTACTTTCCGTCTACTTGTATTGTTAATTTCACCATAGAACAATCATATTTGAAATAAACACTCGATGCTATCCATATGAAGAATTGGATTTATGTCACTGTATTAAATATTTACTGGATGGTCAACGAGATGATGGTCGTGCATACTGCATACCGAGTTCCATGAAGGTATGTTTTGTATAATAGAACATAAACTCAAAGGTTTTATTTTCAATCGATCTATTAGGAATGAAATTAATTCTTGCGTGTAGACCATTAAATTATTAGTGATATGACCGAGTCTATTTATCATATAAAAATCGGAATGGATTTCAACTGAATCACCAGAGAATACGAATTTTACCTACAGAGCCATAAACAATCAGAAAACAAACGAACCACTGATCACAATATAAAATATTTTCCATTTTCAGATTTGTATATTTATATTATCTACTGAACACTGATAAATAGATTGTTCTCAAGTCGTTTGGTACAACAAAATAAGTACAAATTTACGTACTCGGCTCAGAGATACTTTTCGCATAGTAGCTAATAATAGTATGCAAAATGAAGTAGAAGAATCGATGGTTGGACTGACGAGTCAATAATTGAAAGACAAGTGCTTTCCACGCTAATAAATACTTATAAGACTTTTGAGAAAAGGGTATTATGTTTACGTACTCTTATCAGGGGTATAAATGAGCAACCAATAATTCGATGCAGATTTTCTTATATAGTTAACATTCAATTAGGCGCTGTGTAGTTATCGAGCGAGATAATTAATGTTGAAAAGAGTAGAGCGATTAACTTCCGAATTGAATTTTTTTACTAGATGATATATCTATCTAGGTATATCCATCATTTCCGCCAAGTGAAATACGATCTCAATGTCAAACTCTAAACTTCCTTTTTTCATGAAATCCAAAGGTAGCCTATAGTTTTAATAATCAGATAATATGCGTCGAGTTTCTTCAGTTGATGATAATGTTGGGTGAATGTAGATCAATTGAAATATTTAGGATGTTCAACTATCTTACTTGGATATTTGATAATTGTAAAATCCACATAAGAAATATGATATTTTGAACCATGATGTACGTCAAGTCAAAATGTCGTCACATTTTATACGTCAAAAAAGTGATTTTATAAAGGAAATAAGTTCACAGAACGATAGCGTGTACATCGAATTTTTTCAGCTTATAACAATCAACAAGGATAGCCATATCATAAATAATGTTTAAATTCATAAAATGAACACTGGCTAGCGTTTTTTTAGCGAGTTAGTTTTCTATCGCATATGCAACAACAAATGCAGAAGGCGATCAGTGTAGCAGTAGGTCTCAATATACACAAAGAGAGAAGCAAGATTCTCCGATACAACACAGCATGCAACAATCAAATCACAATTGACAGAGAATATTTGGAAAATGTAAAAACATTTACATATCTGGCCAGCATCACTCATGAACACGATGGATCTGATTCAGATGTGAAGGTGCGGATCGGCAAAGCAAGAGCAGCATATTTACAACTGAAGAATATCTGGAGCCCAAACCAACTGTCGAAAAACACCAAGGTCAGGATTTTCAATACAAATGTCAAGATAGTTCTACTGTATGGGGCGGAAACTTGGAGAACTACGAAAGCCATCATCCAGAAGATACAGGTGTTTATTAACAGTTGTCTTCGCAAAATACTTCGCATCCGTTGGCCAGACAATATTAGCACCAACCTACTGTGGGAGAGAACAAACCAGATTCCAGCGGAGGAAGTGGATAGGACACACATTGATAAAAGCACATAACTGCGTCAAAAGGCAAACCCTCAAATGGAATCCTCAAGGCCGAAGAAGAAGAAGAAAAAGACTAAGGAACACATTACGCCGAGAAATCGAAACAGACATGAGAAAAATGAACAAGAGTTGGATAGAACTAGAAAGGAAGGCCCAGGACAGAGTGGGTTGGAGAATACTGGTCAGCGGCCTATGCTCCATTGGGAGTAACAGGTGTAAGTAAATTCATAAAATATCTGGTTGGCTTTTTAAATTGATAAAATGAATTAATTTATATATTTATTTACTTTGTGCTTAATATATACATTTATAGGTTCTTATGTTTAAGTGTTGGTCGAACGATCCATCTAAAAGGCCTTCAATGAATAAAATTACCCAAGAACTAATAGAAAATGTAAGTTTTTTTTATATCTGTTTTGAAGCCTATACATGAAACAGATAATGATAATTGATTGTCATAATAATCAAAATATTCTATCAAACTAATTCTCAAGTCATATTTTTTTGACAATACAAACTCCTTGCATTATTCTAGAAAGAAAAAATAAGACACGACAACGCCCTGTTACAATACGAATATGTATGAGATAATAATAAAAATTTCAGTAGAACAACAACCAAGAAATCACATTGTAACATTAGTAAGATCATAAATACTATTATTTCATGTGACCAACTGATGCAATGTGATTCAGTTAGTAGAATGTTTTTAACCTGATATAGTTTAGTCATAAACTCACGAATAATAATTGAAACACGAATATTAGGAGTGAGGCAACCACTAAACTTTATGATATCCCAGTTAAAGTTAAATGATTATGTAAAAAAACCGATACGATGGTATTATGATTTTCGTACGATCAATTAACTTTTACATTTCATACACATAGTCCCCTTTATTATCTTGAAGAGATAATAACATCGTTGTACAAATGGAGCTAGCTGAAATATCATATATCAAATTAAGTTACGATCAATATTATATCAGTCATGGTGGTGAAGATTTGTAGCTCAGGTGGATGATTTTGGTGGAGTTTTGTTCTCTGAGCTGGATGGTTTGGTCGTGTTGTGTTTTCTTCCATGGGTGGTTTTGAGATCTTGATCAGTTTTTTCTTTAAGGCGTTTCTTCTTTGTTCTCTGTGTCTTTTGCATGATATCTCGATAGCTGTTGTCAAGATTTCCAAATGTTCTGACGTAAGTGTCCTTTGTAGCTTCATCTTTTGGTCTTCTATGACGCGTTGGTATTTGCGGATTCTGTAGTGTGCATCCGTTATCATTAGGTGTACCATTTTTCTTCCACTTTGCTCAGCTATTTTCCATCCTAATGGGCAGTTGATTGGAAGTCTATATCTTACACTTGTTGGTAGAACATGCTGGTGAAGACACTCATGGAGAAAATATAGTTGTTCTCGAGCGGAAGCCTGCCTTTTGGCGAAATTCTCCCATTTTCGAACAACGAAAAGCGTATTACGCTTATATGATTTTGAGATGGTGGTGAAGATTTGTAGCTCAGGTGGATGATTTTGGTGGAGTTTTGTTCTCTGAGCTCAGAGAACAAAACTCCACCAAAATATATCAGTCATCAATTGAAGTCAGAATAAAGTTTTAAAAATGTGCTTTACATTATTATTGCTGCTACATTATTTCAGCACTAAGACCGATCAAATGCCCAATTTTACTAGGCTTTATGTTCATTACGACTAACATTTTCTTTGATACATATTTCACACTTAATGATTGCTCCCTCTGAAGCAAATTTTTAAATGATACGAACAGTTTTGCAAGAATTAAAGTCATTTTTATTAAATGATGGCCACGATGCTGTGATGCAATTAATGAAAGAAAAGAATAGCGTACTTCACGCATTGAATAGAAATACTGTCTGAACAATTATCACTCAGATCCCGATATCGATCAATATTCGTGTTCGATCTAAGTCTTTTAGGTTATGTAACCTATGTTAAGTGATTAACAAAAAACGGTTCATATAACATGATTCTTTTCTTTCTGTCTTACAGCATGGTTTGTATCGACGAAAGAATTCGGATCCAGTTCATTAAGAATTTTACGAAATTGTCAAGATGTGAAATACCTGGTCTATTATGATGTTAGAAAAAAAAAACAATGAATTCTTTAACGAAATACCTTCTTCGTATAATGTATTATACATATTTAGTTTTGAGAAAATATAATTGCATTTTTTTTCCAAAAAATATGCCTTATTTTATTAATAGAAACTATGTACTATACCTACCTACATCTGATCAACTTATCAGCTGGTATAAATAAATCATTAAAAAAGCGATCATGTATTCTTTTATCCATTAGTTGAACACATAAAAACAGGTTATCATATTTGTGTCAATTTAGAAGTTATTGTTCTTTTCCTATTGAAAAGATAGTGCTAATGAAAATCCATTTGACACAAGAAATAAAGTTGATGTACTTACACACAACGTATATCATTGATAATCTGGATTGTTTATAATGATCATTCAAATAATGTACAAGTTGAGATAAGTTCTATTGTTATTTTCACCAACAAAAAAAAATGTGAAGTGACAAAATATAAACAGAATTATGAAAATATTTACATGATTTGCTGATATATATATATTTTTTAAATAAAAGGAAACGAAATATACGCGTTATTGAGAAAGAAAGACGCTCAAGAGTTATATCATGAACATCCAGAATAAAATATAAATTTTTATTCATTCTATAATGAACCAATCTAATTATTTATAGGTAAAGTTCAACAAATGGATTATTTAACAAACTAAAAGCAAAAACTAAAAGAATATCATGTTTTATTCAAACACCAAGCATTGAATAAATATCTCGATCATCATCTCTGTCTGAATGACGGCGACCAGAGAGTAATGGATCACTATTCAACTTCATACGATTTGAATTAGAACGTTGAAAGTGAGGATGTGTTGTTGGTGTTGTTTGGTAATTATGTGCCGGGTTCACAGGATAATGACGGGTACTTTGTGGATGGTTATTCAAAGATCGTCTTGGATATGAGTGCGTTGCGGGATGTATAGAATCTAAGCTAATACCAGAAAATTCCAGAGCAGAATCAGAAATAGGGATATTTCTAGTTTGTTGTTCAGATACTTTAAATGACATTTCACACGAAATGTTAGGATTAATCACAATATTATCAGGGCCAGAAGAATGAGAACCAGATGGTAAATACTGAATTTGTTCATGTAAAGAGCTAGAACTAATTTGATTGCTGCGATTGGTAGGTCCTCGATGTCCTGTGTTATTTTCAAGATTCCTGTTGTTGTCATTTATCTTATGAGATGACAGTCGCAGTTCCTGCTGTGAAGACGACAAAGGAGTCAGACATTTAGACATATTCGAATGAATTGGATTTTGTGGTCTATGTGTGAATAGTATGCGTTGAGATGTAGGAAGTGGTGGTGGAGGAGGTGGGGGAGAAATAATTGGATTGGCAGTGGGTTTTTGTGATTTATTTTCATTAGATATATCTACAGCAGTATTTGACACTGTTATGCTATTTTTACGCATGGCTAAATCATACAACCGTGCAATACGAGTATCAAGATCCTCAGCAGATGGACTAACGAAAGGCATTTCATTATGAAGATTGTCATTAACGGGAGAAATATGAGTTTCAACTTTATCAGTCTTAGAAACATTAAGAGATGACTGATTATTCGGTAAAGTGTCATGCGTTTCAAGAGGTCTGTCAGTAAATTGTTTAGACGTATCATTTTTACTTGTTTCATCTTCAGAGTTAAGAGCAGAATTAAGATAACGTTGATAGTGCTCTAATGGATGTGGAAGGGCGTGTGGACTACGACCTCGATGAGGCGGAGTTCGAGTTTCTCGAGAAATATTGTTGTTATTAGATCCACCACAAACTTTGAGGCGATCGGGATTGGGATTTGATGCCTTGGTCGTTAAAGTGAGTTCTTGGATAGCTCCGTTATTTGTGATATTACTAGGTTGAGACAATTCTTTTCGAGGTTTTGTAGATGAATCAGGTGAAGTTCCTAATTCTTGAGTTTGTTCAGGGTCACAGCGAGTCGGAATATATGGTCTATAAGGTGGGGGAGGGTCTTCTGAAGGATGAAGAGAATGTGGTATATAAGCGCGTGAGGACGACTGAGGTGGAGTTGCGTCAACATTTTGGCGAAGATGTGAATGAGATGGTGAAGAGTAGTCGGTTAATAAATGACCATGGTTCCTGAAGGGATTTTGTATCTGTACATTTGGGAAAATAGGATACGGATATAGCGATTTATTTGTAATAACAGGATGAGAATGATATGCACCCATATACGTCGCTGATGAACTACAATTGATATGTGACATAGGAGTCACCGCGAAACCAGCTTGTTCAGGTGTAGCAGATAGAGATATACTTTTAGTTTGAACAAAGTTATCCGGCTCAGAGAACTGGAGTATAGGAAATTTACAATCAGATTGTTGGATTATAGCAGCATCATCTGGTTCCTCTGGTTCTTCATAAACATCTAGAAGTTCGAATTCTTCTTCAACATCCTCTCCAATTGGCATCTCACAAATGTCTTTACCTATGGCAATTACATTATTTGAATTCATGGCTGTTTCCTTCGGTGAAATAAACTGAGTGGGGGTTTCTTCAGGGAGAGGTATATCCTGGACAGAGACATCAGTTTGATAACCTACTTTTAAAGGTGAATGGAGTGACGAATGAGATTTTGATTCACAAACTGTGGTAACAACATGTTTAGTAGGAGACTTAACTGCAACACAAGTAAGTGTATCCATATTAACAGTCGATAATTCAAATCGTTCTAAAGGTTGAGATGTATTAGGTGTTTTATCAACAGATGAGGGAGATTGTAAAATCTCTGAAGTACTTTTTCCTGATTCATGACAAGTTTTTTTAACATCTGCTATCTCACTTTTTGTAGAACGCGTTGTCAGTTGGAATAAATCAGCCATAGATTTAGGTCCCATGTATGGAGGAATAGAATTGGCTGACATTGATACAGTTTCTTCCAAAGAATCATCTTTATTAAAGCCAGGAAAATGTTTCTTTATATGACGCTGTTGATGTTTAATCAATTCAGCATGGGCAAGATCCAGCTAAACATTTAAAAAAGAAAGATGTATAAAACGGTGATATAAAAGTATTTTATTTATAGCATACAAAGAACATTTAGTATAAATACACTGAAAACATTATGCAGTTATCAGTACACACCGAAAAACACCATACTTTATGCGAACAAGACATCAGTATCTGTTAAAAACTCAAGAATCATCCAACCTTGATGATTATGTCACGAAAGCTATACAAAACTTGTACAAGGAAGAATTTTCATACTTTAATTGTGATTGGAGACAACCACTGTATTATTTGATTGACTATATGTAGCCGGAACTAATCCGAAGTAATACGAACCTAGTGATGCGTAAAAAACCTAAGATGAACATTGTCATAGGAATTAAGAAAGTTCATAATATTAAAAACTTCTTAACGAAACGGGAATAGAATGAACTGTCTGCAAATTCTTATTTTAGATAAAAAGTCCAGTTTAAGTATAAAACAAAGTAAGTTTTCAGGAATAATGTCTTATGCATGTAGAACCTAAAGAATAACCCAACTATAAATGTAACTTATACTAAAATCCGACTGTATAATTTTTGTAACGGCTCAACAGGACTTGAAAACATACTTGTTTTCATTACGATATCGGATGGGGAAGGTGAGAGTCACACGAGTACATATACCCTACCGACGAGCACTAACTAGAACAAAAACTCGAATCTAGGTATTTCTGTCAATCACTTCCGACCACGAGCCGTTTTAGCTAATAAAAAGGCAAGTTGTTCCTATTTTCAAATGAGCATTAAAAGGTGGCTAAACTAATACATACAAATGTCGCATATTTAGTGGAAATCAAGCTAGTGAAGAATATATCTATAATGACAAATGCATCTCACACTATTTAAATAAATGGACAAAACTTACCTCATTTTTATCAGCAGTGGCATAGAGTTGGAGAAATTTATTAAATACCTTTTGAGCAGCAATTTTTACTTCTAAAGAACGTTTATATCGACGGCACTAAAAATCAAATTAAATTAGAGATGTCTTGCAATCAAAATTAATTTAATTAGCTAATACAATAAGTACAGTAGGTATGAGGCACATTCTAAATATGAAGGATAATGATATTCAAGCTTAATTAAATGGAGGAGGGGACAAGCCTGGGAATCGGTGTTTGAAAGTCGAATGCCTTAAGCGCCAGGCTACCATTACCATTAAAAATACAGACTTATTGGTTTCAGATTTATCAATTATGACAAATTAATCGGGCATCAGTCAAGGTACTCCATTAAATCATTCCTACCATGATGTGGTAAATCAGTTGATGAGGTTGTGAATCTTCATCGACTGAGATGGTTGGGCCACGTGTTACGTATGCCTGGAAACCGATTACCACGACGTGCAATGCTAACCGGTGTTGGAGTTGGTTGGAAGAAATGTAGGGACGGCCAAACTAAAACGTGTCATCAGTACTTGAAGTCACTAACTTCTAGCCTGAGCCATGTTAGTAGATGCAGAATACTTGGTTGGGGTCCGCGTGACTATCGTAACCAATAGTTGGACACTCTTGGTGGCATGGCTCAGAATCTATTACAATAACGTCGGTGTATATACTCTCTGTCCTCCCTTAAATTATGGGACTAAAATCGCTTCGTATCTTTCTTTCTATGAACTAATTCTTTCTTCCTGTACTATGCCTTTATATGCAATCTTTCTTATATGTATTACCACCATTGAATTAACTACTTCTATGAATCCCGTGTTTATCTTGCTGTGCTAATGCGGTATGGCAACTTGGACCGATGCATATATGTGCCTGGTCCTACGTTGTAGCTGACTGACTGGAATAAAGTAGCTGGGTAAGATGACAGTATCATTCTTACAAACTCTTTCACTAACTACAATTAAAATAAAAATCGGGTTTTATAGAAAGCTGTCTATTATAGTTACAAAATATAAATGTTCATACGTATTATCCTGGGTTTCGGGCAAGCTTGGCACTCACTATATCGACTGTTATTACCGTTGCATGTAGATAAGTAGGGCCAATTATGAAAATGTTTGCTATGAAAGCGGTTACTTGATATGAGAAAGCATTATTAGTGTTCGTTTGGCTACTATTAAGATAACCACTTAAGCTAAGTAGATATACACAGCTGAATTATTGGACGCCATATAAATGTGTGACCTTGTAGTAACGATAAACTGGCAAATCAAGATGACCAGTAACTAATGAGTGAATTTATATGTTTACTACGCTAATCTTCCATATATATATTTTTAAAATAACTGTAAAACTGGCAGATGAAGTCATAAACCATTGGATGGATATAAAGTTTACAGTATAAAAAGTAGGAAAATCCTTCTATACTATACTATACAGCAAACAAGGTTGAAAAAAGTCGAGACTGATCCATCACAAGAAAAACTCTAAATCAAAGCAATGGTTTGCTAAAAGATTTAAAATATAATCACTTACTTTTCGTATTGTTTCTACAACTGTCCAACATCTAGCCATTATTGGTAAAGAAATAGTCATTTTGTCAAGAAACTCAAGCCTATCAACACATGTGGCAATATCCTCATGACCTTGAATCAAACTTGACTTAATGGAACGATCGATAAGCAGTAGGCGCTCTTCAGCGTCCAAATCTTTCAATTGTTGTTCTTTGTCTTTTATATTTTGGTCGTTGAAAGTAGACATAGTATTTGACTGAACAACAACGGTAGAATTAGAACTAAATGAAAAGAGTAATCAAGAAAAAAAATAAAGGGAAACAAGAAAGATTGATGTTCAGACAATAACTTGTAGAATTCACTGAAAATACAGATACAAATCAAAATAGGACAGTTTTAATTGTCAGTTTAAAACTTTTGCTTATAGTAAATAGAAAGACTTCACAATTTATTTTATTGATAATTCAATAGATTGAATGTATAGGTATGGTATTTTAGACACTTATTAAATCACTATGTAAACTATCATCAATTGGTATACTTGAATTTTCATCGAAATTAACCGTTTAGAAGTAATATTTAAAATATAAAAATAGTTGTATACGGAATGGTTACATAATGAAGTCAATTAAAATATTTTATTAAAGATATCAAGACGTTACACTAACTGGTTAACCATAAAACAAATTAGAAGTATTTTCAAAACTTAAGAACAAAATTTACAATACAAAGCATAGGATATTCCATAGAATAAAAAATGTCTACTTGAATTCGGAAAATCTAAACTGTAAAGGGAAACTATTGAATGTGGTCTAATTACTACATACCAAATAATCTAATTTCTTATGTACGGTTTGTAATTAACAAGGCGACTAGATTTTTCTTGTTAAATTCATCACAAATATGCCTCTAAATGTCCTGGTACGGCCGAGAGTGGGAAGAGTCTACTCTCCCTCTAGAAATGCTCTCACATGGCCACGTGCATACAACCATTACCACGGAAGTCCTAATCACTGCCTTCTCGCAATGGGGTGTTGTTCACGAAATTGAGAGGACGAGAAGCGAATGTCCGGCGCTTTAACACGGTTGGTGGACCCGGAGAGTCCACCTAGGGGAGTTGCAAAACGCTGATTCCAAACCAATGGTGCACATGAGCTCCAGTATCCTGAGGGAACAAATGGAGTATGAACCAATAGTTGGTCACCATCTCCTTACGATGCTTCACTGCCTTGTGGATCAGACTTTTAGGTCGAAGGTTCCGGGTGTGGCCCGCTAAGATAACCACCTGCTTCGGTTTGGGCACCCGGGCAGCACCACAGCCCTCACACAAATTGGACGAGAACCGGTGCTTTCAACGTGGTATGGTCGCTGGCATCAGTGCTTAAAGACACTAACCTCTAGTCTGAGCCATGTTGGTAGATGCAGACTACATGGTTGGGGTCCGCGTGACTTTCGTAACCGATGGTTGGAGACTCTTGCTGACATGGCTCAGAATAGATCACAATGGCGTCGGTGTATACACTCCTTGTCTTCCCTTAAACTAAGAGATTAAAATCGCCTCATATCTTTCTTTCTACGAACTAATTATATATTCCGGTACTGTATCCTTATATGCAATCTTTCTCCTATATATTACCACCTTTAACCTAACCACTCCCATGAATCCGGTGTTCATCTTGCTGTGCTAACGAGGTATGGCAACCTGGACCGATGCATATATGTGCCTGGTCCTACGTTGTAGCTGACTGACTGACTCACACAAATCATATGTATTTGCCGCCTTGTAACAATATCGATGTGTTCAATTAAATAAATAAACACCACAAATATGTATGTTTTTTTATCTTAATGATGTGTTGAAGGGATACATAGACCTGACATTTCTTAATGTGTACCTGTTATTTTCTTCACGATTGGTCATACTAACCCTTCACAAATCATTTAAACAATAATAAGAATCCATCTTTGAATAATTTCCAATTGTAACGTTTAATGGCGTGATTGCCACATAGTGCAGTGTACACAACCTATACTGACAGATACAAGTAGTATGTATCAGGAATTGGAATCACTGTCAGCATACGAAAACAGGAAGGGAAATAGAGAGAAATTGGAACAACAATATGATTAGAAGTCATAATGTGAAGGACAACTGAAGGAAGATGTGTAAATAGTGTATTTAATGTATAATTTTCATAGTTTACAGTGGTCCAGTTGGTTAAGCGTTCGCGCGCGAGACGGAAGGCCCTGGGTTCGATATTTTACAAAGCCGCTGTATAATTTCGCATAAAACAATAAGTTGGTTTTCTTCACCTGAGTTTACGTTTACTACAATAGTACTCACTAAAACTAAAATTATCACATCAGTGTAATAAATTAACATAAGTAAAAAGATGATTTATTATAAGTGGATTGATTTTTAACGTCCGTTTCTATCATTTTAAGAGACATGATATAGTAATAGCTTGATAGTTACAGCACTTATAGCTTTCAATTAATAGATAACAAATTCGATCACTGCTATGCCTAGTTCCATTGAAACAGATTAGTTATCATGAAAACAATATAATACAAAGTTGGCTTTATGGTCAGTTGAAGTAAATCATAATATCTTATTATACACGAAAGAGATCTTCAAACCAAGGTCTACTTTAATTTTACTGGTAATCTGAAAAGACAACATATAGTTTCCATACATACATTATGGTAGTTCACACGTATAGTATATAGTGCATAGGACAACACGGATATGAATTTTTATAATACAACCCATTCACTAATATATTAATATGAATATAAGCAGAAATTTCATCCGAAAAAATGTATGCGTCCAAAAAACACATACACAGAAACTGAAATAAGATACTACACAAATGAACTGGATGTATCACTTTTTTCGATAGAAAACTCACCTAACAACTGATGAAGTTCTAACATCAACAGATTTGGAAGTCATCTCCATCTGTATTAAAGTAAATACATAATTATAGTAACAATATTGACAAACTTATTTATGGAATTTTTGGTTAGAAAAGTAACGATACAAACAGACAATTGGTGCACAATTTTTCCAATTATTAAGCAAGTTAGATGGAATGGCAATCCCATTCCCGTCGTAATTGTTATGGTGAGAGATTTCATGATTCCTAATGAAGAAAGTTCGGAGATGAATAAATAAAAAACCAATCGATAGATGAAACGGAATGATATGATACTATGGAGTGGTAACTGCTCACAAGGACGATTGATGCAAGCTGGCAACGAGTTGATTTTAGCTGCTCAATAAAACAGGTGTTTTTATCCAGTAAAATTGTTTATATAATACTGAATGCAAAAAACAAATATAACTAGAATTCAACTAAGACACAAGCAATTGGAAAAATACGGATTTTGCAGGTAACTTAAGTGACAATAAAACTCGTATTCCGTCATATCACCACCAATCCGAGAAAATTGCGTAAATTACTTTAGTAAATTATGACAACACTTACGCATCGAAACGCACAAGCTGGCAAGCCAAGGTAAACCAAGTTTGAATGAATTTGGATAAGTTATCAAATGAAAATGGGGAAATTTATGGAATGTATTAATCTCCCTAAGCTGGTATCCTCACTTATCACTATAACAGGAAACAGAAATCACATCACTCATAGTGTTTTAGTTACTTGATCGAACAAGCGAATACAATAATCGCATGATTTGTATCAGTAATAAAACAGTACGTTAGGGAGTGTGAATATAAGTGAATCGATTAAGTTTCAAATGAATTAAACAGTAAAGAACTAAACAACAATGTTCCAAAATTATTTAACAGTATGCATAAACGACAAAACATGTAGAAGAGATAAAAATAAATGCAGTATGGTATGTACACATATGCAAACATATCATAGTCACAAATACACAAGTCTCGGTCGAAAGGTGTATTAAACTACCTAGTTTTTTTAAATGTGATTAATCATAACCGGAACTATGGACAGATGTTTGTTCCGTGAAACAATCAAGGAGTGAATTCAAATCTAAGTGAATTCGTGAACAACTGTGCCACATACTAGTTTTCCATTGAAGTAGGTGACATGAAAAAATGACCAAAAACGACGAGGATATGTTATTTCAATTGACCTATTGTAGATAACAAGAACTAGGTTCCCTTTTAAAGCCGGATGAGTCTTTTTGACGAAAATATCCCACTCGGACTGATGTTAGATCGAGGGTACCCGTTAGGAAAAACTATTAACAAACTAGATGACAACCGATGTCTTTATTACAACTTTTGATTCTTCTACCCTAGGCGCTGTTTAATATCACCAAATAAAAATATATAAGCTGCATTTAAGTTCACACTGTGATCTACCTCCCATTTACACCTGATCATATTGAATCGTAACACCAACGATCATTATACAACGCGTTTAACAAGTACATGAAAATGAAGGAAACGAATAGCTATAAATCTTACTGGACTTTTTTCCCAGCTACGGGATGATAATTTAGGACTGATACTAGGGCTTCTTTTCCGAGAGTTTTTAACATTGGTGAAAATAATGAATTCAGTGGAATAGCGTCCTTGTTTCGCAGGTCTTCTTCTTAGGCGAATACTATCAGTTCGATAGGTATCTCGGTTAGAATCTTGGTTATTTCTAGCTGCTTTTTCTTCCAGAATAGATTGCTTTTCTTTATTATCAGTATTATTTGTCTTTAGATTCACATCATTCGTAGAAGCAACAGAATCAGAAGAATCATCACTGAGTTCTGGAAGGACATTCCGAAGAAGGGGAGTGACAACCGCTGTAGAACGTGTGCGATGGGTATCAGATTGATTTGTATGATTCTCATTAGCTGTACTACGCGTAGGTGTCACTGAAACCACAGGCCTTGATTTTGTTTTCTCCTCAACGGAAACAAGTGGAGATATAGCCGTGTTTTGGCGTATAATAATTTTCAATGGATCGTTGGACGAAGTATGCGACTGCTCAGATCCCTGAGTTAAAATTTAAAAAATAACGAATTGTTCGAGATGTTAATAGAATCAACACTTCAAACAATTATGTACGGAAATGGTATTATTGTAATGAGAAATCGGTTGGAAACTAGTACATTACAACAGTACATATTTTGATAATCGTAGTGTCATAGACTCATCATAAGGGCAAAATATGTATAAAAAAGCTGTAACATGCTAACACTATTTATTGGATAAGTTTTAAAACACAAGTGACGGAATAAATGTTAAGATATGGTCACGAAAATTTTGGCTTTTTGTGACTAATAATCATTACAAAGTTCTGAATTAAAATACTAGTTTCATCAAGTGTAAGGACAAACGAGTTATCCAAACAGGAACTTTTCGGTACAGCTAGTCTGATGATGTAGTGGAAAGACTGGATCCACAATCGAATAAAACTTAAGGGGATCTTCGAAATTGTGTGCTGACGAATAGAGATCAGTCATTATAATTACCGTAGGACTTGTCACAAATGTCCATCGGTTCAAATCGGTTGAGAAAAGGTGATCTGATTAGACTGAAGCTTCCGCTTACTTAATGTAACCACGTTGAGGTAAATTGATTTTGGAAAAGTCTAAATGCGATCTTTATTTTGACAGCTTATCACTGTCACAAAGTAAGGAATCCACGGAAGATACTGGTAATAAAATATCTACACTGTCTTTATTAGTTGTGCATGACAGCCATAAGTAACATTCTAACCAGTAAATTAGGTCATTAGTATTAAGTTTTATGTCCCATTGAACTCATTTTTTTCACTATCCATAAAGAACTTAGTGGTTATCTCATGCATGTACTGCTAAGAGTCTGGACTTGAGGAAGAAAATTACGATGAACTTAACCCTTGCTATGTACAATCGAGTAGAGAATTTGTGACAATTTATTTCAGAAGTGTGAAATAAGTATCGGTAAGACCAATAGTATCCGTGAAATGAATAATAAAAATACTGAAACTGGAGGACTACTTCAAATACTTACGTGACGTGCTTCTAATGTAGCAGTTGACCCAGTTGTAGATGGGGAAGATGGAGAAACGGAATCGGGGGACATCAAAACCGAGGAATGTTTACGAATACGCAGACGAAGAGCTGAAACACGTTGAGAGTCAACAGGAACAAAAGCGTCTGACTCGGCTACATCAGAAGACGGAATGGATGATTTTACAGGACTGTTGGTTGTATTTAGCGATTTTTTCGCACATTTTCTGGAACAAAAGTACAACACATTTGAAAATACAACGTCAACCTAATTTCTTTTGCGAAATTCGCAAAAATAAACAAAAAGTCCTTACATTGAACTACTTCTCCTATCCCTTTGTACACTATAGGAATGATGGTCAACTGAACCACTGCTTTTGCGAGATTCTGTATGTGGTCGTTTAGCTGGTCTTCCATGTTCCGCTAAAACGCAACAATTAAAAAAAACATGGTTGTATCATAAAAAGTAAAACTGAAAGTTTTTTATGAGTACAATATTTTGTCAACGAAAGGGAAATGTTTGGATTTGATGAAACTCAGAGAAACTTCAGCAATGCTATAAAAAACAAATGATTTCATATCAATGACAAATCATAACGAATTCATACAAACCAATAACGTGAAATATGAAAATAGTACAGCCTGGTTGCTACTTCTGTACTCAAGGTAAAGCATAGAGATAAGTATGTGAATCACAAGCATATAAGAACATAGACGTCAGTTCACGGTCAATAGTGCTCGTCGGATGTGAACTTTGGCACACAAGGCTGTCGATAACTCCGCCCAGTCTTTCTAGGGTTACTGCCGGTCCCAAGCCTGAGTAAAGGAACAGGGTTGGGAATGTGACCGGCAACTGCATCTCATAGAAAACAATCTTGCTAAAACCGCTAACCGGAAAAGACGGTTTAAACCATTTATACTCTGCCCTCCGAATCGAATGACCTTCATTCAAAAGAATTACGACGCCTCATGATGAAAGTCAAGATTCTTCCCTTTTAACAACCACAGCAACAATTTTTATAGATACGCGGAATGTCTGGACAGTGAGAAACTGGGAGGATCAGTCAAACAGGTGCAGAAATGGGAGATACAACTTGGTGGTTTTCGGGATAAGTAAAACCCACTAAATCCAAGTTAAACGGAAAAGGATAGATTCGGGACCAGACACCATTAGTAACAGCATCTGGCTGGGGAAGAAATTAGAAAAACACGATGGAGGTGGATAGAACATGCATTAGATAAATCATCAAAACGTATCACGAGACAAGCTCTAACTTGGAATCCTGAAGGGAAAAGGAAGAGAGGAAGACCAAGAAACACATTGCATCGGGAATTGGAAGCAGACATGAAAAGGATGAATAGAAACTGGAAACAACTGATAAGGATTTTCCAGGACCGAGTTGGATGGAGAATTCTAGTGGGCGGCCCATACTCCACGAGGGGTAACAGGCGTAAGCAAAACGGTCAATAAAATGGTAGACGCGAAATAGACTAAAGTTGGGATCCCGATTGGTAACTTGGCACGTGATATCGGTCACCGCCCCCAAGACAGCTTGTGCACTTCGTGATTTATATACAGCGATCGTAGTTTAAGAAAAGTGACAGCCATTAAAATTAACCTGGAAGTCCCGATGGACCATTTATCTCATTCAACATAGACCTCGGTAAAACTAGGCAGTGAAATAATTATGTACCATGCAAATGCTTCCAAATGCCCTGGTACGACCGAGAGTTCGCTCTCTCGAAATGCTTTTACATGGTGACGCGTATACAGCCATTGACAGGGAAGTCCTAATTACTGCCTTTTAGTGACGGGGGTTTTGTTTACAAAATTGAGAGGACAAAAAGCGAATTTCCAGTGCTTTAACCTGGTTGGTGGATATGGAAGATTTACCTGGGGGAGTTGGAAAACCCTGAATTAAAATCAATGGTGCACATAGGCTCCAGGATCCTGAAGGAACAAATGGCGAGTGAACATACTGCAGATCACCGGCTGCATCTCCTTACGTCGCTCCACTGCCTTGTGAATCAGACCTCTAGGTCAAAACCTCGGGGAGTGTCCCACTAAGAAAACTACCTGCTTTGATTTAGGCGTCCTGGCAGTATTCCAGCCCTCACACAAATCGAATGACGACGTGTGACGCAACAATATGTGGTGCTTCCTTGTACCAATGTTTGTGTTTGAATAAATACCATATAAATAAGGAAGAGTGTGAAGGTACAGAGACGCAAAGTACAATAAATAAATAAATAAAAACAAGTGAACGAGGACAGTGCATATAAGAAACACATTTCAGTTCAAAATATAGACTAGAAAGACCTTTTAGTTAGGGGGTACTTCACATTCACGCAGACTATAAGAGAAAACTACGGAAAATTCGTCACCGTTGTCTGATAACGTCAATCGCAAAGTGAACTACAATTTGTTCAGGACCCAAATCAGGTAATTATGATAAATCCACAATCGGCAATCCTAAACAACCCTCCTCCATACCATGTCGCAAATTGACCACATCCGCTTTTTCCACTCAGTCTGAGTCGGCAAATAATCCACGATGTGGAAGTTGCTATGATAACATTCGTAACACATGTCCAAGTTGCCAGGTCCCACAAGTATATGGCAAAACTGCTGTCAATGACGAGTACAAACTCGACCTTTTAAAGCTAAGCTAAGATAACGAAGGCACTAAAGATGGCCCAGATTAGCATAAACCGTTCTGACAAAATCTCTACATGAACACAACTCATTCTGCTTTCGACAACTTGTTTCATCTGTGGAGTAGGCGGTTTGTTCAACATATTGTCAGTGTGGATGGCGCAACATTTCCCTTTCAACTCCTTTGCGTCTATAAAACATGAAGACTTTTAGGTTTTTAGAATATGACCTTACGTTTGAAGCACCCTTGAAGTCCGGTGTGTGGTTGTAAGTAGAAGTGATAAAAAGATTTAGAAATGTTATAAACATTCATTGACTAAGACATGTGTTATGCATCCTTGGTTATCATATTACCCATCGTCCAGTAGTGCTTCGGAAAAAGCATATCACAGAAAACTTAGAGGTAGATAGGTTAAAACATGGCATCAATCCATAAAGTGGATTGATTGGTTGGTATGAGCAATGTGAAGATGAGGACATCGTCGGAGACTTTGGATGGCATAACTCGAAATCAAAAGCATTGATGTAGTTGTACTCAGACTTTAACTTTACGTAAATCTTGATAACTCATTTCTTGATTCACATTCTTGGATCTTATGAAAGATATTTGAAAGATATTTCTTGTGCATAGCTTTTCACTGAAGTTGATATTTTCCTAATTTTTCTCTCATCTTGTTCATCTTTCCACTGTGATTCCCCCAAAATGCCCTGGTACAGCCGAGAGTGGGGAGAATCCACTATTATTTTATTATTTATTTGAACACATAAATATTGGTACAAGAGGGCACCAAATATATATGCGCCACACAAAACAATGAGAATTTAAAAAAGGTAAGGAGCGTAAAAAAAGGACAATAACGAACAGATTAGTGTAAGGTAGTGTAATAATAAACAGAAACGTACAATCAGAAGAGATCTTTCAGTTAAGGAAGGAGCAACCACCTTTTATGAAGAAAGTAAAAGAAGGTTACAGCAGGATCATCATAGATCTACTGATGGAAATAACTTTCTCGTCGACTGAGTTCTCGGGTATTGATCTCCATCCAGGAGGTCCACTTATCGACTTAGAATACGCAGATGACATAGTCCTGTTTGGTGAAGACGCTGACAAAATGCAGAGTCTTCTAGTAGCACTGAACAACAGTGCCAGGATGTTTGGAATGCGCTTCTCTCCCTCGAAATGCAAGTTGTTGCTTCAGGACTGGTCTGCGTCAACACCTGAACTAAGGATAGGAAGTGAAGTAGTCGAACGCGTTGACAACTTCACTTATCTTGGAAGTCTGATCAGCCCTAATGGGTTGGTATCGGACGAAATCTCAGCACGGATTCGAAAAGCTCGTTTGGCCTTTGACAACTTACGTCACCTTTGGCGAAGGCGAGATATCCGTCTATCAATAAAAGGACGAGTATACTGCGCGGCAGTCCGTTCTGTTTTAATTTACGGCAGCGAAACATGGCCATTAAGAGTAGAAGACACTCGTAAGTTATTAGTATTTGACCACAGATGCCTTAGAAATATTGCTGGTGTCTCCTGGGATAACCGGGTAAGTAATAGTGAGGTTAGACGCAGGGTATTAGGAAATGATGGTAAATCAGTTGATGAGGTTATGAATCTTCATCGACTGAGATGGTTGGGCCACGTGTTACGTATGCCTGAACACCGATTACCACGACGTGCAATGCTATCCGATATTGGAAATGGTTGGAAGAAAGTTAGAGGCGGCCAAACCAAAACGTGGCATCAGTGCTTGAAGTCATTAACTTCTAGTCTGAGCCATGTTGGTAGATGCAGACTACATGGTTGGGGTCCGCGTGACTATCGTAACCAATGGTTGGAGACTCTCGGTGACATGGCTCAGAATCGATCACAATGGCGTTGATGTATACACTCCCTGTCTTCCCTTAAACTAAGAGATTAAAATCGCTTCATATCTTTCTTTCTACGAACCAATTCTTTCTTCTTGTACTATATCTCTATATGCAATCTCTTATTTATTACCACCTTTTACCTAACCACTGTTATGAATCCGGTGTTCATCTTGTTGTGCCGATGCGGTATGGCAACCTGGACCGATGCACACATGTGCCTGGTCCTACGTTGTAGCTGACTGACTGACTGACAGCAGGATCGCCACTGGCTTCTATTCTGAGCCATATCTGATAACGTCTCTAGCCACTGTGTAGCACCATCTCTCGGACCCCAGCCAGGGAGTCGTGAAAGACCAACACAAGCTAGCCCTTTGTAGCTTTCTTTCATGCCACGACACCACGTCATACACTGACCACCTCTCCGCTTTTTCCAACCAGTCCCAGCGTCGGCAAATAATGCACGACGTGGAATTCTCTGGGACGACATTCGTAGAACATATCCAAGCCATCGAAGTCGATGTTTCAAGATGATGACACTAATTGGATTATCGTCGCTGTGCCCGAACACACGATGCCGAACCTCTGCATTACTAAAATGGTGTTGCCACTGGATGTCAACAATCCTTCGGAGACAACGATGATCGAACGCAGAGAGTCGTCTAACACCCTCAAATCGGAGAGGCCAGGTTTCACAAGCACAGAGCAGAACTGCTCTTACCAACGCATTGTAGATCCCACCTTTTACAGCCAGACTAACATCACGAAGGCACCAAAGATGGCCCAGATTGGTATAAGCCGCTCTGACTTTCACTATACGTGCATTGATCTCACTCACACCCCCACCAGCATTTATGCAGCTACCTAGATACACGAACTCGACTACTATCTGCTCACCATCCAGGGTGAGTACAGGGTTAGAATCCTGCCAGTCTTGTAGAAGTACTTTGCATTTAGAAGGTGCAAAGCACATACCATAACTACGGACACTGATTGCCAACTGATTAAGTGCGGGTTGCATGCCTTGGGCATTATCGCACAGTAAGACAATATCATCCGCATACTCAAGGTCGAGAAGTCTTTCTCCAGGCAACAGATCCACACCACCATTAACCACATCCATCAGAGCTGTTTCCAGAATGTCATCGATGGCAAAGTTGAAGAGGAATGGGGAGACTGGGCAACCCTGCCTAACCCCACTGCTCGAAAAGAACAATGGAGAAAGGTGGTTGTATGCCCTCACTCTGCCTGAGGTGTTTGCATATAGGGCTTTTAGGATGTTAATAAACTTCTCAGGCCTTTGATAAGTATGATGGTGTTCTAACATTTGGCAGAGGGTGAAGATATGATCAATCCATTAAAACGAAAACCAGCCTGCTACTCGCGAGTCAATCTTTCTCGGATTTTGAACAACCTACGATGTATAACGGAAGCCAATAGCTTGGACACAATCGGAAGTACTTATCCCCCAATAGTTTTTACAGGAACGACGTGAACCCATTGTAAAGATAAGGACAACTATCGACTCATTCCATAGCGTTGGTACACTCGCTAGCTCCCAGACCTTTGTAAACAACGTCGTCAGTTCCTTAGTCAGAAAGTCACCACCATCTTTCAAACAGCCGGAGTTAAGTCATCTGGGCCAGGTGATTTGTAGCGCTTCAAGAGTTGGAGTTCCTTGCGGACTTCCGCCTCATTCGGTGGATCAGTCGTCACCAGCCATAGAGGGCAGGACAGTCTGACTGATGTTGCCGGAACAGCAGGCCAGTTGAGCTGCTCCAAGACGTCAATGGATGTTAGTGATTGGCCTCCCGTCATCCTCACAGATTGTTTTGCTCACACTAGACTTCTTGCAACCAGTGGCTCGGATGAGTAGAGTCCACTTTCCCCCTCGAACTGCTCTCACATGGCCACGTGCATACAACCATTACCACGGAAGTCCTAATCACTGCCTTCTCGCAATGGGGTGTTGTTCACGAAATTGAGAGGACGAGAAGCGAATGTCCGGCGCTTTAACACGGTTGGTGGACCCGGAGAGTCCACCTAGGGGAGTTGCAAAACGCTGATTCCAAACCAATGGTGCACATGAGCTCCAGTATCCTGAGGGAACAAATGGAGTATGAACCAATAGTTGGTCACCGGCTACCATGAGATTACATCTCTTTACGATGCTCCACTGCCTTGTGGATCAGACTTTTAGGTCGAAGGTTCCGGGTGTGGCCCGCTAAGATAACCACCTGCTTCGGTTTAGGCACCCGGGCAGCATCACAGCTCTCACACAAATCAAATGAGATTTTTGTGGCGCATATGTATTTGGTGAGTCCTTGTACCAATATCTATGTGCTCAAATAAATAAATTTCACTGTGGTTATATGGGTTGTAGTCTTTGAACAGACATTTTCGAGCCAATTCCTACGTCGATGACCTAATGCTTATTTATAATCTGCTCTACTTAACGCAATATTTGAAGTGGTAAGATAAAACCACAAGCTAACAAAAATCTCAGGACTTACTTTCAGCTGAGGTTGACTTGGATCGTTTTTGACTTTGTATTTCCATTGTAGGGGAAGCCGGTACGGAATTGTGACCATTATCTTTGCATCCACGTTTAAATGAGTAAAACTGAGCCAAAAATGTTTCCGCTTCTGGATCCTACCAAGGTTTAGCGATGGATGCATTGGTTATGAAATAAAAAAGCTATGCAAACAAATAGACTAAGAGAAATAACTAGGATCACTGATATTTGGGACGTGACAAAAGCGGATACACTTGTTAGTAATAACCTTAAAATTTACACATCTTTCCTAAAAACGGACTTCCATTTCTACTACATTTAATCTACTTAGTCTACTTCGCTCCAAATGTAGTTAATTTGAACTATATTATAAATGTGAACGCACTTGATTGCGTAGCCTACAATCATTTCTGAACTTTCTATTTTGTTCACCTGTGATACATAAAAGCCTGGAATAATCCACGTAGATGTTTTCTCACCAGAGTACCACCTAAAAGCAAGTTATTATCAGAGCATAAACTCAGATATTTTTATAAGTTAAAGAGAGCTGCTTTGTACCGAAAAAAAGCGCATGTAACAGCTGCCAGGATACCTAACGTGACCATTGTCACAAACATGTAAGCTACCAAGGCAGAAAGAAATCTGGGGACATGTTTTTACTGATGTGTAGAAATATCATGTTGTTTTGGCACTTAGCTCACCTTTTTATAGAGTAGAACATCTGGATTTTCTTCGATTTCTCGTAACCCAGCCTGGAAAACAGCTTTGTTGCGAGGTACCCCGTACTTATGCTTGAACTTCTCATAAGGAAATATATCTTTGGGAGCCAGAAAATAGCTGAAAATTGTTGTTAAAAAAAATACAAAATATGCAACAAGCCTACACTTCGTGGGTCCCATAAAAGAAAATGGGATATTTCCCCTTCGGAATTGGAACATCCTCCGGAAGAAGGTTAATCTAGCACATGAGAAACAAAGCTTGTTTCTTACTCGTGATGGCCAGTGAGGATGACCCTTAACTTTAGCGAATATTTTGTCCCCAGGAGAATAAGCCATCGACATAGACAACAAAACCCGCCGGGACCGTATACCCCGCCCTTAAAAGTGACTTTAACAAATCAGACGTTAGTCATCAGGTAAAACCCATATTAACTCTTCCACTAAGTGCATAGTGTTAAACTTCTATGCTTCACAAAACCATTCATTGATTCTAAGTATTTTAGCCAGAAGTTTCACCCATTTGTTTTTCTTCAGAACAGTGAAATCCTAACTTGATATTAGTAAACTTTAGTGATCAGACCTCCTCCCCATTACCCTGAAGCAATTTACATGATTGTATCACTTTTTGTTGGCAGAACATTAACTTTAAAAAGTTTTAAATGATCAACAATGACTCTCGTAGTCACGACAATACATTCCAGTAAGACCTGACGTGTCATTAGAAGGTAGAATGAAAAGGAAGATAGCACTAGCTGAACTTGAAATCCATGGACAAAACGGTCAGAAAAATCTCTGCTAAATGGGCTTGCGAATAATCAGGTCTTGGAAGCTGACTCCATCAAGGTCTGTGCGGATAAAAGTGGAACCAACATGAGGTAGAAAACACGGGTCTAAGAAACAACAAACCTCATTATTATTAATTAGTTGCCCCATTACCAATCGCCAAAAGCTGGAGACAACCGAAATTTTCTCTTTCACACAAATGGGTAGATTGAAATCATCACCATCAATATCAGTAACTTCCCTCCTTTATTTTGATGTTTGGCTCTTTTAGATTGTTGGCTACGTTACAGTTATGTGTTACGCCCAGGTTTTATGGTTCGCACCTGGTTATAAAGCACTTCCTCAAGTAACTTTAATAGGCAGACCAGACAGTTAAAGTAGGTAAACCGTTGGTGAACTATCAAAACAGTATTGTACAGTATCATAGAACAGAGCGTGGATTTTCAAAGTGAACAAGATTGCGGAAACAATCTAGGAGGCAGAAGAGTTTTGGAACCTACATTATTTTAAGGCAATGAGTTTGGATTTAAAATTGAGTGGCTGAATAGTAGCATATATGGCAAATTTTGAAGACTCATTGTGTATGTATAGGAAGGGACTCACATTGTTATGGCTGATAGTGGTTCTTATAATCAGTTTCTCAGGTTTCCCGATTCTTCACTTCAGTAGCCTCTAGTCACATCACGTTTTATTGAGTCGTGATCCAAAGTATTTCCAAGGCTCAATGTGTGCAACATCGTCAATAGTTATGGAGCATGTTTTGAACCTGTATTGTTACTGGTTTTAACCACACAATCCTCAAAGCCGAACATGAGATAACTGGGAAAATAGATATTTAACATTTAACACGGAGAAAAGATCAATAATAGTGAACGCGGGAACATTTATTTAATACAATCAGGTGGCGTGTCTCATCCTCTTGGAGGTGGCCATTCTGTATCACATATTTTTACTAGCACTAAATATATCATTCTATATTTAGCTTAACTGTGTTCTTCACAAACGCCATACGCTATGATTCGGATTGTTACGATACGATGAGTCAGAATAGACAATGATGTGACTTCCACGTACAGATTAGACGGCTGCAATTAAACGCAACTCAATTTTGTAAATGTGCCCTTCAGGTTAGCAACCAATCAGAATGAGGCGGGAATTATTATGTCCGCCATCTTTGTAGGCAATGGCGGTCGGCTTTCTTCGTTCTGTGCTTCTTTCAGCTATTTCTTTTGTGTGGCTATGTAATTTAATGTTTCAGTGTGCTAAAATGCAAAAGTCAATGTAATTTTCTAAATGTTGGATCGAAATTTTCTTCTGATTTAGCTTTGTTTTCTGGATTTTTGCTGCTGCTACTCAAGTCAATGTATTTCTTCAGCCAAGCTGGCTAGTCTTATGTTTTAAAATGGTAATCGGTTTTGTTTTGACTTGTTTTTTGGATATCCAAAGCCGGAGTTCGTTTCTCTAGCTAAAATAATTGTTGCTGCTGCCTGTGACTAACTGTCCGCATGTTCGTTCCTAAACGTCCTTTATGATGCTATCGGCAAAATGAAAGGAAACAATCTCCGGTTTTTAATTTTCTTCAGTATTATGGACAACACTATCCCGCAAAACTAATACCGAGTGCCCAGCAGTAGTTGATATTAGCACTGTTTTCGAAAGGACCCAGACTTCCGACAACCATAGACGAAGTCACAGATACTACCAATCTATCGAAGAGGGTTTGTTATTAAAAATATGTCATATAGCAGTAATAGAGGTGTTGTACTCGTTACGTAGTGCGTTAAAGCAAGCCTAACATTGAAAAGCCGGAAATCTGCTATCAGTGTACAGTGTATGTTTGTTGTTTCGGCCATAAAAGGAAGTCAAAGGGTCATGATCAGGGAGTAAAAAGGTAATTAACTGTTATTGAGCTCACTTTTTTTATAAGTCATATTTCACCACTCGCGAATTTGTGTTTTTTTACGGTATGATGTCAACCGGTTTTTAATATGTTCACCCTTACGATGAAAAATACCTGGAAATTCTCACCTTCATATTCGAAATATTTTTGGACAACTGCCTTCCAGTTTGATTGCTTCGTACGCCCTGGGATACTAGATTCCTACTTTATTCGTAGTTCCAGTATAACTTTCTCACGCAGTAAGTTCAAAGTAGACACTAGTCTTTCTAAATAAGCCTGTTAAGCTAATATCCGTATTTTCTATTTCAGTTAATCGATGAAGACATGTATCACGTGCATCTGCTGTATACTGCCATTTCACTGCAATTCTAACTGTTATATTTTACTTTTAAAAAATAACATTGCTATATGCAGCAAATATAGACTTATTTGTTTTGATGGACATAGGGGAGTTCACGGGATTTTTAGCAGGACTAGTAATATTCTCACTAAAGAGCTAAGCGGGTGAGTAGACCAATGTAAGATACCACACAGGGTGCCTTTGAGTTACTCGTGTTCTATTAGTGTGGGTAGAGGCATTACTTGCTTATCATGTGACAGTTGAATAAGAAGCTATGAGATTAGACACAGAGACGGTTAAGAAGCGTGAGGCGTGTCCACCCATCAGCTGCTGTGGCAACTCATGGTGGCTAGAATAAGTTGTGAAAGGACCCGGGTCTGTAGGTTTTCCAAGAAAATGACGAAGATATGCACCAAATCACCTTATGAAGAGGGCCTCCAATCACTTAACCTCTACCCATTAGAGTATAGACGTCTTAGAGGTGACCTAATGGCTTACAGTATCCTTAACACTTCTGGACATCCTCACAGACATCTACTTAAGCTTAGTTCCAACACTAACCTAAGGGGTAACACCCAGAAACTGGAGACACAACATAGGGGAATGTTTTGTAGACACAACTTCTACTCCTTAGGAGTTGTCAAATGCTGGAATTCGCTGACCGCCTAGCTAGTCCAAGTGACTTCCCAGGTGTCCTTTGAGAGGCAACTGGATCTTTTCTTCAGGACAGTATCGTACTATGATTTACCAATTTCTGTTTCCTCTTTTATTGTTAATATACCTAGGTTCCTGCCTGGAGGTTTTGGTGATCGCCTGCTACTAGAAACGGAAGCCTGTTGAGCGAAAGCATCTACTCAGTCCACAACCATCTGAATACATGAACTAGGTGCTGAGAGGCTCGCTTATCACAAGTTTCTTGCAACGATTAAGTAGATAAAACAAAGCTTTAGATTTAAAATTTTTTTCAAGAACCTTTATTAAGAATCGAATATCAAACAAAGGTTTAAACCAAGTTTCCGTTTAAAAGTTGTGTTGGTAATTTTGAGCTGCAGTTTTTGTTGTTTTTTTTCAAACGAAAGGGTAAAAGAAGTAAGTCTAAAAATACTGGAAGTGGTTGTGAGACTAAAATGGACATTCAGCATCCTTTTTATAATCTGCTATTAGTTGGGTCTCCCGTAAACAGCTTCATAGGGCTGTAGCGGTAAATAGTTAGGGGATTTATTTACCGCTACAGGGCCATAGTTCTAAGGGCGAAACAGTTTTTAGGATCTGTGAACTCACTCCTGTTGCATTCTAAATGAGAAAATAGTAATGAATTTAGTCAGAAATGTGAAATAGACAAATAATCAAATTACACGTTTCTTAGCAAAGAATTTATGCACTTGTGACTTACCTTGAGTTCATGAATATTATATAAGGTCAGTTACTATTACTTGTGCAAAGCATAAGATGGGATTAGTACCGTATCGCAATGCTTTTATTATTTTGTTCCCATTTAAGTATTACCATGCAACTGCGTCTAGTTTAACAGGAAGGCATACAAACAGAGTTAGTGTCTGATAAACTAAAAGTCCCAGTTGTCATAAAGATTCTTAATATTTGTCCGCAGCCAGCTGCATTTAATTGAGACACAGAACACTTATCTTCTAAGACTGTATACTGCTGTTTTGCGGGCAACTAAAAGCTCAGACGCTTAGCTATCTTGCTACCTATGTAATTGCTGGGGAAATTGTTTAATGACAGTGATCATGAAATATGGTCAGTGACATATGTACAATCTAGAAATAAACGACAAACATACTTATCGCTATCTTATAATGTATGACAGCAACAGCATCAAAGGCACTTTTTTCCCTATTTTTCAATCAGACTGATCTGAATCAGTATATTCATTAGAAACAGGCAACTACACTTACTAAACTGATCTGTTTCGTTACAGGCTTCAAGCACTTTACTTAAGAATACCATAATCCTTTCAATCAAACTGAACTATGTGACAACCAAGAATACTAAACTAAGCAGGTGTCATAATTATTGTTCCATTTGCACAGACATGTTGCTCAAAGTAGTTAAATGGACATAATTATGACGATAAAACCAAAACACGAAATATAGGCCAGTTGAACTTACCTAACAGAAGACAAAGGATATATATATACATATATATATATATATATATATATATATATATATATATATATATATATTGCTTTGATACTGAAGACAACAGGCAGTTGTTCATAAAAACATAGTTTGCAGTACAACAAACCTTTCTTCAGTAAAATCATGCACTGACAATCTATCTGGAAACAATCAACTTTGTGAATAAACTCACTGTGACTTGAGATTTCATCCTAACGTGCAATGGACGTCCAGTGTAACGCAGCCGGACGTGGCGAATAAAAATTGAAAAAAGAGCGAAATTAGCTACAGAATCTAGTTATTTAATTAAAAATACATTATGAAATGACAAAATCTGTGGTTACTTGAACGCACAGATGACCCTGTGCGATACATTAAGTTTACATGGTTGCGTTGCGGATAAGATCACCCGATTAGACAGTCACATCATTACATATCTACAATTTTAGGATTAGATCTATTTTTATAATAACACAGATTACGAAGCAGATCATAATTCTGCAAAACGACGCTAGCTTGCGAACAGGAAGTTTACCTTCAAAGCGATCTGCATTCTTCACACTTTGTCCATGTGTTAGTGTAATTTTTTCCTGAGTTTTATCCAACGGTCGAATATGGTTTTGACCCAGCTTACTAACTGGTTTCTATTTTAGTGTTGCTTCGGTGTACCTTAACTTTTGTACCACCAGCTTTATTCTTTTTTATCCGTTTCTAGAATATTGTCTCTTCACAGTCACAAGCTTTTGCTAGAATCTATTTAAAAACTAACATTTAATAATGGTCATGAAGAACATATGTAAGAGACCAAGATGCCGGTTTTTTCTCACCTTTGGTATTCATTGTGACAAATGTAATGGTTAGTTTCATAAAGCATGGACTGATCTTTCAGTAACTGATTATAAAGACTTAGTAAGTAAGATTGCAGGTAGGTATGTGGTACTTCTAGCACGGACGCTGAGGATCTGCTGAGCAACATCATTCTTATGACAGGTCTGTGGGCGAATTTGTCAAAAATCACGAAAAAGAACTATCTAAGAACCTACAAACACATAAAGACGCACAGTAAATTAAGGAGAGTCTTCAAAAACACTAGCTTCTATGGAACGTGAATGGAATCAGTGAGGATATGCTTAAATTGAGCACCTCCATAACATCGTCGGAACTAGACTTGTAAACCTTTGATCTAGTTTGACATTGGTACATTTATCTTTGTTACTGTACTAATAAACCTAATTCTGAAACTGTAGATTTGGCTACCTAATCTATCAAATGTTACATCATAGTCCGTACTGACTCGTCCTGTCGTTGTCATCAGCATCATGACGTATATAGCTTCCGAAGAACACACTTAATCTGGGGATATAATAATATGCTTAGTCTGAATAGGGGTTGGATAAACCGAATTCTCACGCGCACGCGACCAAAACATGCAATACCGATCAAGTGCTACTGTATTCACTGTTTTTAGCCTTCTCCAAGTGTTGCATATTGAATATAAGTCCTTCCAATAATTATATATTCAACTTCTAAGATCATGTGGTTAGTAAACAATATTGGTACGGAATCCCCCAGAAAACGTTTACGACAAGGTAGTGATCTACAAACTTGCGTCTCCCAGCACAAACTTCCTAAATACGACTGTGGTCCCGAAAACCTCTTCAGGAGACTGAATCTCCGTCAACTGGATTAAAAGAGATAGAATGTCACCGTGAAAATAATGAATAGTTTTGGTTTAGTGAAAAACTCAGCTAGTGGGTAAGTCATGAGATCTGTCCGTAAGCTAGTCTAACCAGTCATCAAAGAGCATGGGAATCCGAAACGCAGCCCAAACGGCAAAGGAAGAGGACCTCAACCTTAACGTGCCTGCAAACCGCGGAAAACGATCACCTTTTGAGATTATTCTCTCATGATTGAAAATCTCAAGGACAGCTCTGACCCTCCTTTCAGTCTGCAGGACAAAAATGGCAGGATGCTTTGGGAAGAGCTAAAACATCCCTTAATTAAGCAATTACTCGTTACACGGCGTACTCGGATGAAGGATTCCATGCGCCGAAATCATCCAAGATTCTTTTGTGTAACCTTAACCAACACTGCTGACGCAGAGGACATTCTGCGGGTCAGTCGCTTTCTGTAATCAGATGAAAGAATACTTTGCAACATACTCTGGGCGCAGTCCCATCAGGAACACTCCTTAGAGACCTCGTTGGATGTTCTTTTATGAAGGAAATATCACTTTGAAAAGTGTCTCAGAGAACACGAACCCTGATTACCAGACTATAGTATTCTACAGCGGAAATTTATAAGGCGGTTCTCAAAGCTTTATGACGTATTTTCCCAGCAATTGGTAGGATTAACCAGGAAGGGCTGGGATTCTAGACCTTGGTTAATAATTACAACTCCTTCATCCTCGTAAATGTCGGTTCCCACTTCAGAACCTTGTCGTACTGTAAACACCGATTACCGCCTGAAATTCATATGCATCTGCACATTCTACATGATGCACGGATGAAGCACAAAAACAGATTGAAACTGACTGTCGCACCTGTGGTCTGTCAAGAAAAAAGAAAAATTGTAGAAGAGACGGGAGCTACCAACTCACAAAACCCTTTGTAGGTAGGTTACCTGTTCATTCCTATAAGGACGGGGAAGCTCACACGTTTCAAATAGAAATTATAAACTGCCTATGTACGAACTCTGTGAGTTTACTGAACAAAATGGATAGGTTGCGTGGATTATGTATGGCTGATAATATTCATCTGATAAGACTACCAGAAACATGGGCATCTTCTCATATTAAGAACCAGTAGATGGCAATATCCTACATGTGCTTGTGAAACAAAGACAGAAGAATAGGAATGGTAGTGGGGACGTTCTTACTTCTTAGCACATTAGATGTAAATCCAAGAAATTGTCAATCTTGATAAGCCTGAATGGTGCTTAGTAAGACTAATTAACACCTCGAGGTATATAGTTGAATTTATCTGCAGTAGACACACTGCTGTCACCGAGCACGAAAATCGTATATTAGAGGGATTAACCCTCTCTTTTCGTCCCGGATACACTCATATGCTAATTCTATGACACTTGATTTTTACTAAAGTCGACTTCGCCGAACAAACGCACAACGGAGTTGTTAATTATACTGAAGCCTGTTTCTTCAACATCAGTAAAGATCTGAGATCATCCAAATATGTAAATTTATCGACTCTCTGGAGAAATGGTTTGACGCCGTCCGGCTTAAACTACATGTTTACAAAGATGGATTCCTAATCGATAACTTTTCAATCCTAGTTCCCATGGGTAAATGCGACTATGCTCTCACAGCCTTTAATTTTATCAGAGAACTGAGCCAAAACGTTTTACTTATGACAGATGTTGTAATTATTAAAGGTTGGATGTGTCGGTATGACAGTTCAATCCACAGCAGGTAATAAAAGGAGTCCATCGTCAACTTGATGTAGACACTCATTAGGATTTCTTTCTGCACACGTTTTCATATGATACAAAACAGTCTGTCTTACAGACGGTTCTCGAACATTACATTAACCTAAAGTCGTAAAGAATCGCACTCTTCGAATTCTAAAACGTGAAAAGCACTACTACTACAAGCGACAAAAAACGTGTAATCACCCGAGAGCTTCACCTGCTGTCCAATGGAACTCGCTGGAGCGGACCTGAGCGCCGACCAGATTACTAAAAACTGCAGTGCCTAAACAAGGAAACTTCGCCTGGTCCAAAGACCATCATTTTAGTCATGCTCAGAAAAGCGGCTTCAGTTTTGGCAAAATCACTTAGTGTAACGGTCTCATATTTGCTAAGCCGAGGTACGCCACCAGAAAGTCAGAAGCTGGCTAACATCACACCAGTTTTTGAAGAAGGTCGATGTAGCGAATCTTCAAGCCACTGGCTGGTAGCACTTTTTTCCATACCTTTAAAAACTGTGGAGTCCCTGACATGCAGCAGTTTAAGTGACTACCCGCTGCAGGTTTTCAGGAAGGGTCATTTTTGTATAATTAACCTACTGACCGAGTTGGACATATGAATAACCATCCATGATCTCAATTGGAAGGTTGATATCATATACTTAGACTTCTGAAAAGTCTTCTGCAGGGTCAATCACATATATCTTATCGATAAGCTCAAACTGTTGGGTATGAAGTTACCATTAATTGATTGACTTAATTCATATTTAAACACTTGACCTTAAAAGGTAAAGACAAACTCAACTGTTTGGCCGGATACGGAATATTTAGGCGGGTTCCTCCACGGTTCAATACTAAAATCTCTACTTTTACTAATTTATATGAATGACGTTCCTCAACAAGTATCGAAAGATTTATCACTTCGCAGGCGATGTGAAACTTTCGAGAGAAGTTTGAAACCAAGATGATTATCTGGCACTTCACGAGGATTTGACTCAACTTCAAAGTTATGCGGATAACAACGTTCTTGCCTTTACCAGTTCAAAGTAGTTCATATGAGACCTGGTGCGGACCACGAAAAAAATGTAGGCGACTTTCCTCTACAGGCATCCGAAGTTTGAAAAGATCATGTAGCATTGGTGCACTGAATGCGAAAAAAATGCTCTTTCACTGAATCGTGTACTGATAACCTTGATCAGTTTGGTAGTAGAAATTCCCACCCAATCTTTAGCAGCTTTGTTTGACCCCAATTAGAGTATGGAAATATAGTGTTTCCTCCCTCACCTCAAAAGGATAAGAATACACTGAAACGTATCAAACGGCGCCTCAACTCACTGAACCTTTACTCATAAGAGTATAAATGTTTTACAGGTGACCTTCTAATGATTGACAGTATCCTAAATACCCTTGAAAAACCCTTTCAAACACATAATTAAGCTTAGTCTTGACACAAATATTAGAGGTAGCACCAAGAAATTGGAGACAACATAGCTGGACGGAATGTAAACACATAGTTTACTCTTTAGGAGTAGTCAAATGTTGGAATTCGCTACCAGATGAGCTAGTTTAAGCGAATTCTCAGGAGTCCATCAAGAGGAAATTCGACTATATATCGTCATAATTTACCGATATGTTTTCGCTTTTATCGTTAAACATACCTTGATTCCCTCTTGGATGCATCAGTGATCCACTCATAAATGATACTGAAGCCACTTTAGCGAAAGCTTCCTTTATTCCATCCAGAATCGTTTTGACCATTTGGGGAGATAACGCAAGAGGAACGGTCATTTACTAGTTATAAAAATGGAACACGAAGTATATAACTGAGGAAAATAAATAAAGCACGATGTGGGGACTCTGACATGCAAATCTACGTTCATTCAGTAAACTAGTTATAGGTGGCACAATATTCCCACACGAATGCACATACAAAGCTACAGGAATCTCACTGGACCATACCACAGAGAACTTGATAGATCATATTTACATCACTAAAAACATCACAAGGTCGATGGAAGACTTGGGAACCAGGAGGAGCTGACATAGCTTTAGATCACAATCTAGTTGTGGCCAAGATGAAAATGAAGCTAAAGAATCATTGGAAAACTAGACAGACAGCATTACAGAGATTCAGTACAGCCTTCCTTCGACATGTTAACAAACTCAACGAATTCAAGATAACTTTCAACAACAGGTTCCAAGCCTCACAGGATCTACTGAAGGAAGAATAAACTACTATGGGTGGCAACTGGAAAGGTATCGAAGAAGCACTAACTTCGGTTAACTAATACCGGTCAAAACAATCAGTGTTGCTGAACCGATCGAAAACTTCAACAGGCGTCCAAATTCTAGATCAACAGACTGGATTGTGTAAAGTTCGATTGTTCAAGATTGTAAAATATCAATACAGAACCTGATGGAATATCTAAAAAGATAACACCAAGGTAATGAAGTTTTTCATAATAGTTTCAATAGGCTGATTATGACTTAAAACCATACACAAAGAGGTTAGTTTGTCTATCTTGAGTAATTTACTGTAAGTATATGTCACATTCCTTAAATCATCAAACTAATTCAATGTAATGAATATTCAATGTAGTATTTGTTTTCTTGTATGATATACGATATTCGTGTATTCCATCGCCATGAACTATGCTCAGTATGTGACTTGTTATGACTCAAAGTATTCTTCATATTTGTGGTTTCATCCTAATTATTAATCAAAATGGGTGTGCAATCAATATATAAATGAATGTATTTTCGACCAGAATCGTCGTCGTCATCTTGTTATGGGGTTAATAAATCTTCACTTATATCAGTCTTTGTTTTCTTACTTTCGCGTCGTGGGAATCGCAGAGGTCCCTCGTTTCGACTAGATATAAGAAGTAGCATTCGAACAACAGGACATATCAGTGGCGATGGGATAAAAAAGTAGCATCAAAAGAACCAAGACAATCAGCATTCAACTGACAAGTTATAACAAATACATGGAGAGGGCTTCAGTTTCCGTATAGCCAAGGCATCAATAAACCTTGTTCGGAATATATTGCTCAAATACATCACATAATTTTGATAACCTTCCTTTTCTCATTGCATTAAGGGAATTTATCAGTTAGACTAATTATTTTATCAATAACTGTCAAATGCATCGCTCTGTCGAAACAAATTCACTTTTATTTCAATCGCTATTTTTATTTTCGATAATTGGTCAGTAAACACTAGCTAAATAAAACATTTTCATAACTACATTCCATACACAAATTAATTCAGAAGTAAAATATTATCTTAGAAATCACTAAATAATCATAATTTTTTCATGCAATCAAGAAACGTTAACGTTATATGGACGCTTTGAATACTGATTATTAATATCTCTAATTAGTGTACTGTAGTGTAGGTTATTATGTTAAGCCCACATACCTTATTCAAGCTTTCGGACAGCCCATTCTATTCATCCTACTTGAGTCACATTCTGATCTTTTTATTTATTTGCTTATCAACCTCGACTGTTTTCATATGAGCCGTAGGTGTGTGTACATTTCTTATCTCGTTACTCATCACATGTCTGTAACTTACTTTTGTGTAGCTATAAGTATTGATTAACGCTTGAATAAATGGGGGTTGGCTTGTAGCGCGGCGTCGAGTCGAAATTGACTATGAACACCGCTACCACGAAACGCGTGCCAAACGACTCCATAAAATCCCCAGGAAGCCAAATATCAGGAGGCAGTTAATGGGCCAAGTCGAGATATATTTGCTGTCCATCTCGTGGTATCAAAAGGATACCGAGATCGTGCCAGGATACAATCTTGGTCACAGAACGTAACCGAATTCGCGCGAAGTCACAATCAAAATGTAAGAATAATGGATGATTTCAGCACAGTTGAACAAAAGCACATTAAAACAGTCACTGGTACAATTGGTTATAATAATAATTGTTTTCAATAAACCAATCGTGTTTTCGTGATAAAAGTTAGTCACTATAGGCTTATTCACCATCTCCACACTGCGTCGTTTCTCTTTTCTCCATTCCATTCGCTTTATATACAAAATATATGTATTCACAATTCCATTCTCGTTATTCGACTTATTTAATTCCGGTATTGACTAACGCGATTTAAGTCGACGATTGTATATGAGGTTAGGCGATAACAAACATTAATACGTTCTAAATGGAATCAGATCCTCGGGCCACTAAAGTGGGGAGCCCTTTCGACAACATGGTCCGATCTAAACGACGACAAAATAACGGGCCTCCTCAGTATCTATTATAAGAATGAACATTGTTCGATTAGCGAAGTCCAGACATGTCTCTTACTAAAATGTTTAATTGTGCATTCTGACACGATTTTGACTCATGTTTACTTGATTTCATAAGGTGCATAAATTTGTTTTACATTAAAATATTAGTAATATCTAATCAGATAATGTCGAAAATGCACAAAAAGCTGATGAACTGGCACTCAGTCTCAACTGAAAGCCCTAATTAACATTTTAGTAACTTGGACTCAGTTTACAATCACAAATGAATTCATGTGAGTGGATACTAAACCACACAACAAAACATTGGTTGTGCGAATTATCAATCGACAGTTCAGTTTTTAATGATGGTTAGTAATGATGTGGCTTTAAGTGACCCTTCTGTTAATCAACAAAGAAATTCACATTCATACAAATAAGCATTTACGTTAACTTATCTGCATAAGCTCAAGTGTAATCAGATGAAGTAGAGATATGGAGCATTCTCTATGTCAGTAACTCGCGCGTTCACTTCATACTTAGAAAATGAACAACACAAATTTGATTCTGAAATCGATTACATTGATTTTGTTGTATAGGCCAACACTGAATAAATTTTAAGAGACAATATCTAAAAAGGTATATCATCATAATAAAATTCATACGAGTAACACAAATAAAAATGAAATTACAGAAATTCACTCTCTTGTGAATTCGGAAGAATAACTCAACGAACAATAAAGACGTTCACTTCATTACTTATTAACATTCAACAATCACAACTTCAAATGTGTGAGGTGGAGTGGTAATGAGTCTCGGACACTTTTTTCGTGCTATATCGCTGTAGCGTTTCTGCAGCGGTGACGGAACATATGATACCGAGATGACTCGAGCTCCTGTCACCTGTTGAGAAGTCAGAGATATTATTTGGCAACTTAGTTCAAGAGTGATTTACTGTAGGACTAAAATATCTACAGTAATTGATCACTGAGTAATATCCAATTTAATGTTTGTTTCATGCGAAATGGATATTCAGTTCCATCTTTCCAATCTTAGTCGTTATATTCAACTGGAAGACGAAAATGTAAAATACATTCTTCACCTTTGTAACAACCAATAAAGCATCACATATTGATTGAAATCACTCCTGCTCCCAAGGTGTTATTATTAATATTATTCAATCAATTACTTCACATAACCGTGTATTTGCACAATCCCTGACTGATTGTTTAATCCGATTTGATAATTTTACGCAGTCTGAATTATTAGAAATCTGTTTGCAATTTGCTCAAATGTGTTCCACTTCGTTTTAAGTAGCGACATAGACTGCAATTTTTATGGAGATTGTTATTCGATATATTCTGCACAGTTTTCTCGGGGTAAACATTTCAAAAACTTTTGTATTCATTATAACCAGTATCAGCGCCATTTATTTTTTCCAATGAGAGTCGAATTTCAAACTATTTGTCTCCAATTACACTCAAGTAAAATGTAAACAATGAAAATGTGAGGGTGTTCAGTTTGAAGATAATTTGCATTATGAACTGAATTTAGTTAAAGAAACGGTATGAGCTAGGAAAATGTGGACATTTCCTTCGTCCTTGAAGCTAACAGCGATTGTTTGCATGTTGTATTGGTTGTGGTAATTCTGATTCGCAGATAGATCTACTAACGAACTAACATCAGCTGAGAACTTTTAACAGACGTGCGATAAAGAGTCGTTTCAATGAGTACCTACGATTCCTCACTCTCAGACACAGAATGTTCGACCTTCATGTCTGGACAATGCTTCACATTCCCCATCTCAGTCAATTAAAAACTCAGTGACCTGGTATCTTCCTTTGTGTGGTGAATCATGAAGGTTCTTATGTAGCTTCGCAAAATGATCCTGAGTGCATAAAACTATGAGCTCTATTGTGTTGTAAGGTAGTGGTTGGACGTAGCTGACAAGAATTTCTGGATCTAGGTTTTGTACTATTTGACACACGTCAGTAAGATGTAACTGCAGTCATAAAGGAAATGATGTTTCCTGACAGATTTGATCTTCTATCACCCTGTTTCTTAATCAAGAACCTTACCATTACATATTGATCAATGGAATTTGATCAGCAATAAGTGGTATTTGACATATGACATTGATGATCAGTGAAATGTAAGAACTAGGAATATAACTGCCACACTGTAAGTTTACATTTTTATTATTGAAGGAAGCTCATACTGAACTGATATAAAAACAGTGACATGAAATCATGTCAGCTTTCATCGCTTTAATGATCTATACCGATTTATTCGAATTACCTCTCCGTTCCATCTACATTTCACTATCAAGTATAATCTACATTCAATCCACTCATAATCTGTCGTATAAAGGAAACTATTTTGACTTATTACACTTGGTACGTACGTTGTAACTGGTCATTCCAAAATCATAATACATAAATCAGAACATGTAACTGATTTTAGTTGTGATCATCATCGCTACATGTATAGTAATAGTAAAATTATATAAAAAATATGGATTCATAATCTTAATCGACATATGATGCCTTTGCACATATATTGAGTAATACATACCTTAATGAATTTGAATAAATCCTAAGAAAAGTAATTCTTTATCATTTCCTTATTAATTTAATGATTTCATCATGTTACCTAATTCTATTCCATGTTCAGCCAATCTTTTCTCTTTTCATAAGTGTCTAATATATTCATGTAAATGTTTGAAGGTAGGCTACTAAAATGAAAGTCTATTGATAGTTTAAGGTCATTTAATTTTCACTTATTAATAATATAAATATATAAGTTTTCAAATTCTGTTCATTTCATTTAAGAGCACAATTTATATATTCTTTATTCTATTATCATGGAAAGATTAACAGTTACGATTATAAGCGCTGATATGCATGAAGATATACAACAAAAAGCTGTTGAAATAACTGTTACTGCAATAGAGAAATACACTATTGAAAAAGATATTGCAGCTTATATTAAAATGGAATTTGATAAATATTATCATCCAACATGGCATTGTATTGTAGGTAAACATTTTGGAAGGTATGTACAATAGTATGATTTTAATAACTTTCATTATTTTTTATGATGCATATATACATTGAAATGTTGAATGGATCTATTTATGAATGATGAAATGTTAAACCTTGATCATTTGATCTTACATATCACATATTCAGTTGTTCATTTAGAAAGTTTGAAATTCTAGCAAATCATTGTGGATTGATTAAATATTATTACTGATTAACAAGTTAGTAATATGAACAATAATAAATAATCTGAAGTTAATACAAATAGAATTCAAAACATGTAATCTATTGTTTTTAGAGATAGGTATCTACCTCATTAGAATGGAAGATGGTCGCGCAATTTTGTGGATTGTTTGAGGTTAGACATTAACACCATTAGATGACGGTGCAGTGATCCAATAGGTTAAGCGTTCGCACGTGAGACTGAGGGACCTGGGTTCAAATCACACGAGCGGGACCGTGGATGCGTACTACTGAAGAGTCCCACGATAGGACGAAGCAGCTGTCCAGTGCTTCCAGGTTTTCAGTATTGGTCTAACATCAATCGGTTCATGATCTCAATCAAAAATTTGATAATCTCCACAACCCCTATACTGATGTCTATTGTTTTTCTTTATTTTCAGTTATGTAACACATGAATTAAACTGTTTCATTTATTTCTATGTAAAAAATGTGGCAATACTCCTTTATAAATGTGATTAATATTTCAATGTCACTAATCAATGAACCAGAATTTTTACCCAATTATTTTCATGTTCAATAAATGAAATCATTTGGATAAAGGATCATTTTGTTTTTATTATTATTATTAATTCTCAGTAGTTCTATAAACAAAAGAATACTACAATTACAAAACAGTGTATGTAGTTCTTATTAAGTTAAATCAGTGCAAACTACATTTCGGATATAGACGCTTATTTCATGTTGGATTGTCTCATAGATATAATATGTTAGTCAAATACAGTTGATCCGTGATCTGTTCTGTTAACTTGTAGAGGCTGGCTACTGTTTTCATTCAATAGGTAATTGGATCATTATGCAATTTAAAGCTCATATTTTCTGTACAAGAATTCCATTGATTACATCCATTATTCAACTAGTTTCTTTGCGAATAATACAGTTTATTATTATTTGAATGAATTTATGCGGAACTCAGTAGTATGTTTATATGGATGTAGTAATTTCTCGGATCAGTGTTTAGTAGTATGAATTCAATGTGGATCACTTCCCTCATATATAAATAATGCGAATTATTTTCGTGCTTATTTGGAAGTTGAATAACATTTTGCTTATTAGTTTGTGAGTGAAACTGTTTACTTCTTTAAGAGAACTGATTAATAAATGCCTCTGTTGTTTGACTTCCTCTAAATCTTGAGTCGTCAATGGACCTTGAAAACTAATATTTCTTTGCTTAGTTATGTGAACTGGATTGACCCTAAGCATTAATGAAATGACCTGATGTCTATCGGTCTGCCAATCTCAAGTCTTCCTCTTTTCACTCTCACTTTAATCAGAGAATATTGTGACAGAAGAGCTTCTTTCATTATCTTCAGGAAAGCGTGAGTTCATATGCAAATATTATTGTATCACAACACGACGTGAATGGGAAACCATAATTTATTCATAGATTAAGCAAAAGTATCAGCGAACACAGAAAACGATGAATAACTGTTTACCGATAGCTAGGCAATTGTATAATGTTCTGTGATCATAAAACAGTTAAACGAAAGCTTACAATATGAGGAATATGGAAGTATACTAAACTAAGTTTTCATAATAATACAATTCCAATGGATGCATCAGTGATCCATAAAATAGATCCGAAGTGATCGCTTCCTCAACATTTGTTCTGTTGAAATAGTGAGTAATAATCTCCCTGATAAATGGTGCGCAACTGATCTATTAAATTATTATTTTGAATAGCTATAATCCAATTAGTTCAACGTATGAGAAAATTGTAATTTGAGAATAAAATTTCCATAGCACTTGTAAGCGGACTTACTCACTCATGTACACCTGATCAATCTGATGGAGCATATGGCATTGACCAAGAATCTCCAACATACTCTGTCCTGGACTCTTCTTTCCACTTATTCCCAAGTGCCGCTCATTCTTTCGACATCTTCCTCTAATTGCCGACGCAATTTATATTCTGGTCTTTCCCTTTTCCGTTGAATTTGAGGATTCCAAGATAAGGCAATAACATTCTGCAACACTAACCCTTTTAATTGACATAAAGAACCATCAGTTGTTTACTGGTTAGACAAGTATATTTTGTCAAAATACTTGTTACTTTCTTATGAATATAAGGGTCAAGTTTGTTGAGTTGGATGCCGATGAATTCGGCTAGTTGCAAAACACTTACAAGAAAAACTAACTTAGCAGTTGGTGGGTTCCGGTCGATGATTTAACAAGTATTGTTCGTATATACTTGATGTCCAATTATATTGATATACAGTTTTCTTACCTGACAAGCAATAAACAGAGGAGGATAATTTCTTGTTTCATCTAGCTGGACTTGACAATTCAGTGAGCTCAGAAAACTTTTTCTAGTTATTAAACTTTAATTTTCTATCTCTATACTCTTCATGTGCTACAACCTAGATTGAATGGCATTTTTGATATTTGTTGCTACCTTCGACTGCAAATCACAGCTAATTTGAAGACGAAATTTCTGTTGTTTGTTACACGAATTTGATGAACACCTGATCTTCCAACCATAAAACATTCTTCCGCGAATTATCCTGTGGTGAACAGCTAGACAACCAGAGTGAATGTCATTAGTGGCCACCTGGTTATTTTTCATCTACTTTTCCATCTGATGGATTGTTTATTTCATGTAGGCTATGTTATTATTCTCAATGTGTTTAAGAATGCTCGATTTCAAATCCATGTTATGCGTGACTACAGATTTCCAGTGGTATAAATATCGTCTGAACCAACTTTGGCCTGTTTCAGAATATCCATTCAGGTTTTATCATGATCATTTGTAACGTTCCTCCAACAGCGAATGTCCGACTTTCTTGGAGGTACTATGTCTTTTTAGATAATATTTCGAACAATGTCTTTCTGAAACTTGGAGTGAGAAGATGAACAGGGAATGTGAACGGATATTTCAGTATTCTCACCCAGGGTATTTATACTGATTGATGAAAATATTCAGTTAAAGTCTCTGATGACATAGATATGAAATTTAAGTAATTTCATTATCGAAATAAGAAGTTTCGCATACGTAACACATACACAAATAACGATGATTAAAAAAAATACTAATGTACAACGTAAAGAATGAATCAGTAATTAAATTATGCATGTTATTGCTATGCTTAGTTGTTAACTGATTTATAATGGTTCTCATACTTGAGTATCTCTGCTTTCATGGCCATTTACAATAAAATATCTTTAATTAACTATCGAACATAATTCAGAAATACACAAATATATGTCACATGACCTAACTAAAATTTATTCCACTTTTTTCCCATTACAAATGGCACACTATAATACAATTCACAATTGTCTACTTAAGATAATCAACGCCCATTGGCCGAATACCATCAGCAGCAGCCTTCTCTGGGAGAGAACAAACCAGCTTCCAGCGAAAGAGGAAATTAAGAAAAGATAGGACATACATTACGCAAATCACTGAAGTGCATCACGAGGCAAGGCCTAAATTGGAATCCTGAAGGGAAGCGGAAAAGACGAAGGCCAAAGAACACATGACGTCGGGAAATAGAAGCAGATATGAAAAGGATGAATAACAGCTGGAAAGAGCTGGAAAGGAATGCCCAAAACAAGGTTGGATGGAGAGTGCTAGTGGGCAGCTTATGCTGATCCACGAGGAGTGACAGGCGTGAGAAAGTAAGTTGAGAAAATTTCATTTACTTCACTGACACATCCCTATATCAAAGTGTACGTGACAAAATATTTATAAAGTTAACATTCAAATAAATGAATTTAGATAAAATCCATTCTGACTAAATTACAAATTCATGATTGAAATTTAGCTGATTCAATGTACAGTATAAGTGTTAAGTTCAATATTTGGTTTATTCTCAAAAATTGCCAAGATATATCTTCAACCTTAATATTTAAATACATGAATTGTCTTGTAACATTCACAAATATTACCAAACAATTTGTGTGCATGAATTGAAAATTAACTTTTATCGCTTGTATGAGGTGAGTTCCTTCTCTATTCTCTTGTATGTTTCACAGATAAGTAAAATATAGATCATGTTCTCATATTCTATTCTGTGAAATTCGAATACTTTTCATTCCATTTAGTTTAAGCGTAATAGTTACTATTCTATAGTTTGAAGCTAAAATAAGATCCAAATTAGATTTTAAATGAAGGTATACTGATTACATGCGAAATAATATCTGATTTATTTAAATAGTTAAACTGATAGGTTTTTGATTGAGATCATGAACCGATTGATGTTAGACCAACGTTGAAAACCTGGAAGCGCTGGACGGCCGTTTCGTCCTATTGTGGGACTCCTCAGCAGTGGGTTCAAGTCACATATGTACGATCGTGAATGCGCATACTGGCACGAAGTGACTGTGTTGTGCTTTCAGGTTTTTAAGAGTGATCGAACTTAGATCGATTCATGAATTTAACTGTGTAAAAACTACCAACTGATTTCCTTTGTGATTTTGATATTCGACTACTAAATAAAAGAAAAGTAACATTGACTTTTCTTTTATTCAAAATGTTGTTTGGCATCTTGTACTCTTAGGTACATGTACACAATTTTTAAAAGTAATTAAACAGGATTAACGTTGCCAGAATTGACGATGATTAGGGTTCAATTGTTTTAGTGTTTAAACGGTTTATTAAAAAAAATATCTTAATTAAGTATGAGTTTATTTCACTTCATACACTTGTACATTGTCATCAATAGTTTATCTCATAAATATTTTCTTAGTTAATCAAGTAGTGACCTGTCATTGTGAAAGATTTCTGAAAGGAGGGAACTTAATAATTTCGATTTGGAGCACACTGCACAAACTTATTCATTTAAGTCACCTACCTTCATAATATGAACATATTCCATAAATAACTTTTATATTTTAACATAAACCAATTGAATGACATTCGTTTAATTTGAAAATGATATGGAAGAAGATAAATTCTCATATAAATTGTATTTGTTGGTGATTAAATAACTTTTGCTAAATAAAAAATCCAATTAAAGTACATTAATAACTTTATGTACTCAATACAATATTCAACATAGATTAACATCTTCAATGAATGTTTTCTGATCTGAATAGAAGAATAGATTTTCGTCCCAATAAGAAATAAATCAATCCAGTTTCCACATGACTAACGTTACTAAAAGTTAGAAACAAACAATATAATTGTGATGTAAATTTTTAATAATTTATAAATATACTCAATGTTTTATAAGTTGAGATGATAGTGGCTAGTAGTAGTGTGATGTGTGCTACTTATATAGACATAAGTAGTATATGACATTAATCGTGAACAGAATATCTGGCAACAGAGAGACAAGAAGATCGAACAGTAAAGTATAGAAACAGAATGCAATTTGTATGAACATGCAAGAAGTCTGAGTCATTTTGAGACAATTGGTGAACATTTTGCAAATTAAGCATTTACTTTATGATTGTTAGATTTTATTAACAAGTCCTGTAATTTTGTGTTAAGTACATTGAATTGCCCGAACTGGTTTTATGTTCACTAGAGCAGTAGTAGTAGTTGTTGTAGTAGAATCCTATATGAGACTCATCAGCTAGATTTACCTGTATCACTGGAAAGATCCAAGTAACCAATATAAAAATGAATAACCACGTTTTGTTTTTTGAAATAGCAAATAGATAATCTATAAAATACATGTAAGATTGTAGTTTGTATAGGTATAAAAATAAGTTTATCACATACTAAATTATTTCATGTTGTTTAAGTAATATTACAATAAGTAGAAAAATTAGATTTTCCGACGTTTCGTGACTCAGTGTAAGCCACTTCTTCCGTGAATAAATAACAAAATCAAAATTAATCCACGTTTAAATAATTGTTCCGTTGTACTATCAAATCAGACCTTGTTAATGATACTTTAAGTAAATATAGTTTTAACTGAAGATTCATTTTCACAGTTAAAATATGTTATTTCCTGTAATTTGTTTAATAATTGACCAATATCAAATCTAAACATAGTGAAGTAGTTGACCTCAGTCATTCAGTCAATCAGTCAACTACAATGTAGGACCCAAGTCTATTGCCTAATATAATATACTTTAACAAATAAATTATAATTAAACAAGCATAAAATATTGATTGTAGTATTTTCAACAGTTGAAATCATGAGTCACTTGAAGCTAGACCACCATGAAAAACCTGGAAGCACTAGACGGCCGTTTCGTCCTATTGTGGGACTCCTCAACAGTGCACATCCACGATTCGAATCCAGGACTTATCAGTCTCGCGACAGGCGCTCAACCAACTAGACCACTGGTTCGACATCCAATGGTGTTAATGTCTAACTTCAACTAATCCACAGTCAATCAAATGAAATATATATATGTATATATATAAAGAATTTACCTTCCGAAGCTGCCTCCAACAATACAATGCCATGTACGTCCATATTTTTGATTGAATTGATTTCGTAAATAAGCAGCTATATCTTTATCATGTTGACATGTTAACATTGCTTTTAAACATTGTTTAACTGCATCATCTTGCATATTTGCTGGTAGATTACTAGTTTTTACAATAGCTCTATTTAATGTTGTCATAATATATAATAAACAATACACAAAATATGATAAAAACGAATAAACTTTGTAATGATTATTCTAATAGTAACTAACTGATTCTCTAAATAGAATTTGTATCCATCTACTTATATATATATATACAATAGTTAGTTTACTGGGTGTTTTTTTTCTTCTTCTTCTAAATAAGCCTATTGACCTTATATAAATAATCATGATTATTAAATAAATGAACACATGAGTAGTAGTAAATTTTGTTTAGAACGAAACTATGGGATCACATGGTTATGAGTATACAATTTATGAATATATATTAGAGTTTTACAATGAATGTATATAATGATTAACATTTTTCATTATCTAATAAAATTTATATATTTATATTAATCTTTCAGGTAGTAAGTAATGGTTTTTTTTATATAATTTACATTAGATAGAAGAATACTCTTACTTGTTTATTAATTAGATGAATCCAAAAGGGAAATATTTATGATCTGATCAGATTTAGATGAGATTTGAAAGCGTACAAGTCAGTTACTTAATCTTACTTAATTACGCTTGTTATTCCCAATGAAGCATAAACCACCGACCAGTATTCTCCAATCCACAATTCAGTTTTCAATAATAAGGATAAGAGGTCTGTCGACCAATATTAATCCTTGCAGTTTGTAATACTGTGGATGTCCAGTCTCGTTTTAAATATATCAACAGATGGTGCTGATATTACGAGTTCTGGTAGAGGATTCCAGTAATTCACTACTCGGTGCGAGAAACCAAACTCCAAACGAAAGCGATTTGGTCTCAGTTTTTGAACTTTCTTCGAATGCCTTCTCAAATGATCAGTCCTAGACGGAAATGAAAGATAAGACATGTTAATACCAAGGTCATCGTTCAGTATACGATAAGCCAATATTAGATCACCCCGTATTCTACGGTAAGATAACGGAAATAAGTTAAGGTGTCTCAATATGTCTTCATGAGATAGGCCAGATAGACCTTTTATCATCTTAGTACCTCGTCGTTGAACTCTTTCCAGTATATCTGCTTCATACTTGAAACAAGGACTCACTGCTTGAATCCCATATTTTAAGTGTGATCGCACATGAATTGAATATATTAATTCAAATATTTCGTCATCTAAATACTGGAAACACTTACGAATATACCATAATATCCCATGGCCTTTCGCAGCAGCAGCCTTGCAGTGACTAGTGGTTTTGAGATCACTGCTTAATATGACTCCTAAATCTTTATAGTTTCTTACTTTGGGTAGCACGAACCCACATATTGTATAGTGGCTTGCTAACCAGCTACGTACTGCTTACAGCTTTTTTCTTTTTGTTTCCTTTTCTCCGTATTGTAGTCCATTTTTCATCCTTCAGGACAGCCACACTGGGACTATTTGGAACGGTAACAGTTTTATCCAGATCTTCAATTCCCACCAGAAGCAAATGATTACCAATGCCAGTGTCAGGTGGTACTTCCCTTCTCGTTATTGTTAACGGCGACTTCATTTTTCCGTCAGTGACAGTCGGGTGTTTGAGGCATCTCGTAGCAGCGAGTACTACACTGACACATTCTTTACTGTCGGTGGTAGTGTTATCAGCGCAACCGCCATCGTTCTTCTTACAGGCCAAAGCCAATAGGCTCATATCCTCCTGTATTAGTAACGTCTTATTTGCGCAGCAAAACATACAAAGTCAGTGCGACTTAGGCTTCGAGCATCTTATGTATGCCGTAGGACTTAGACGTGTACACATCTTATGGTACAACTTTTTACATTCATCTTACTTCATTCCTTCCTCAACAGGGAACAAGCAGTTTGGATGTACACATTTATCAGTACTACCAACCATTGTAGTCAGATTAAGGTTTAAAACACAATATGATCGCAATATGAACACAAGTGTCAGTCAATGAGTATAAAGGTACCACAAGACAAACTTTATCAAGATTTCAAACCTTAACTAAAGTACCTTAATATAAAGTAAACCAAAAATGCTTTTGATGTAACAATTATACAAAAGCAAGAATAATCACAATTACAAAATCACTGCCCTTTTTGAAAGGCCTGCGTCTACTTAATCATTTTTATCTGAAATCGCTAGTCTTCATTAAAGGTATCTGTGATCTCCTGGAATAAAACAGAATTAATAACAAGTTCGTTCATTCGAATGGTTATCTTGGTAATTAACTTGTGTTCAAATTTCAGGGTGAAATATTTCGAAACTTTTTCCTTATAACATATTTCAAATATTTCAAATTAACAAATATCTTGTAAATCGTAGTAAGCTGTAAATTAATTCACATTACTGACGCCTGTTACCCCTCGTGGAGGAGCATAGGCATAAGTATCATTTAACACCTGTAAATTAATGCTTGATGATAATTTATTTCTAGGGCTGAATGGCTTGATTGTATAAATATTTTAAAGATAATTAAACCAGCAACACAAATGATCCGGTTTCATAGTATGTATGGTACATTTAACCAACAGAGTTTGGATTCATTTGGTCCTATTTCCAAATTTAGGTTATTTGTAATATCACACGATCTTCAATTAATGTATTCATCGTAATCATAGTTGGCTTCATTGGTTATATTACACCATTGAAAATTTGACAGAAATTTATGTTGAGACTAATCACTGATGATCGCATGATAATTTCGAGTCTCTAACTTGGGTACATTTTAATTTTAAAACATAAGTATTAATCGAGCAGAAAATATAACTTAAACCTTGTAATTATAAGCAGAGATGTATGATATCTAGCAATGGAATCTACAACATGCGTTTTGTCGTATTTGGGACTCGTTGGCTGGATGCACCTGCATCCCAGAGTTGATGTTCACTCCGGCACTCGAACCCAGTACCGTTCGCTTCAAACAACCAATATAAGCATAGATGGATTGTGACAAGCCATAGGATCCATGTAATATCGAGTCAATTCTCATATGATGTACATATGCCGATATGAGACTGATCAATTACAGTCCTAGACATCAATAGGAAGATTTAGACAACTAATAAAAAATCAATTGAACCTTGTAAGTATGGAAGAGAAAAGTATAATACTTTGTTCTTATATCAATTCAATGCAGATTTTTTTTAGAATGCCCTGCATCCCGAATAAACACGTTAATAAATCCCTAAGAAGTAAATATACCATAACAAAATGTTTAATCGCTTAACTAAAACCAGTCTTGTACTTTACTCCAATTCCACTTTTCTTCCTATTATCAATGAACTACTTTAAAAAGAAAATTAAATTTCACAATATTGTCAATTAATTAGAGCAAACCGTTTGAAACATTTGTAATGTTTAATGTTATATACCGTTAAAATTGCTAAATATCATGCACTGTACCATGTGTACTACTTAATTATCCTTTATTATGTATCACATGTTGTCTGTGTGCCAGATTCCTCTTCCAGTATGTTGATAGAATAATAATAATTTTCATGTTAATGAATACAATGTTGATTAGATAATGTGATACTGTATTAATTTAAATGGATTCATTGCATTCATTATATGTCCCATCTCAAGTAAGTGTGGTGTTATCAACCTGTAGAGGTTTAAGTCCTTTGGAATATACTCAACAAAAAACATAGCTGTTAGTCTTTTTGTCATTCCAATATATATATGATACTGTAAGTATATGTGAACTGATATAAGCAATTGAAGGTAATATTTGTAAATGTTTATTTTTATTTGTATTATTGAACATCATGTTGAATACAGAGGAAACATTTTCGTAGCAGGAATTTTTATTTTCTTTGAAGTTACTTTTGATCTTTGATTGACTTTATCGATAATTCAATCACCTTTGAACGTCAACTAGATAGAAATATATTTGTTTTCTAGTTGGTTCAGTATTATACTTCATTATAAACGGTTATGGACATCCATTTTCTTGAAGGTAGTAATTGATAATTACGCAATCTTTCTCTGACTATTGATGAGTATAATATTCGGCGAGACTCTAATTTATGGACTACCTTTGAACGAATCTTAAATGACCTTGAGAAATACTAGCCAAACAGCAAACAGACGGTATAGAGGAAAAAATGTTATACAAAACCAAGGAAATAAAGTGGATACACTTCTTATACATGGTTCAAAAACTTGTCGAAGTTAGAAAGAGGTTCAGAGGTCCTAAAATCGTAATGGATGCAGTAGAGGAAACCATCCACACGGCTACAGAATAGTTGACCTTTGGAGCTATGATAAAGTCTCAAAAACTCTTTCAGCCTCAACCACATAGCTTCAATATTGTTTATGTGCACTCCGGTTGTTGAGTGCACAAAATGCTACTTGTGGATAACGACACGATGCATACAACCAAGCCTATTTAGGAGTCTGTACGCTTTAAAATCATCCGCATATATTGTAGTACCTGGCTGCAGCCAGTGTTACTGGTGCTTTTATTATCCAGCTCGCAATAATTGTCGTAATTTGCCTTAGTTAGGAATTATATATGGGGTTCTCAACACGAACTGACGTCAACTATAATGCCAGAAATTTATTTAGTCAAATGGATGAAAGGCTTTCGCGTTAAAATCCGAAATATATTATCTTATACTTGATTGATTCGTCTATAAATTATAGTCACACCGTTTTATTTATTATAGTCGCTCAACTATCACGTTTTTTACAAAATTCCCTGTGAACCGAACGTACGTTAGCATTAAGCACTGAAATTGGCGCCATAACCTGGAAATCTCTAAAACGCCTCTGACCGGCTCGTCCAGAAATTATAGTCTCGCCTAACATTCTAGCCTTGGGTTAAAGTGTTTTTATAACATATTGGGTGAATTCTGGGAAAATTCAGGTATTATTCGCTACATGTTCCATTCTGTTATGTATACCTTTGAGAGATTTCTTCATTCGCTACTAGCGTCTAGAGCAAAAGTCGAACAAGAGAGAATTCTCACTTTTATTCACTTAATCGTAGATAATTTGCGAAAATTGAAGCAATTTCTATTGGGAAAACTTATTTACTAGTATAGGGGTTGTGGAAATTATTAGGTTTTCGATTGAGATCATGAACTGATTGATGTAAGACCACCTTTGGAAAGCTAGAAGCACTGGACGGCCGTTTCGTCCTATTATGGGGCTCCTCAGCAGTGCACATCCACCATCCCGTTCGCGGGATTCAAACCCAGGCTCTTCGGTCTCATTTCCAAAACTGGTCTAACATCAATCGGTTCATGATTTCAATCAAAAACTTAATAATCTCCACAACTCTTATACTAGCAATTAACATGTGTTCACTAGTGACTAGCTTCGTGAGGGAATTCTCGGAGTTCTAGTGAGAAGCCGTGATCAGTGGAGCTAATCCATGTCGGGTAGAGACAAGTATCTACCTCAATGGAAGTTGGTCGCACAATTTCGTGGATTGGCTGATGTTAGACACTATCACCATTGGATTCCGGCTCAGTGGTCCAGTTGCTTAGGAGTTCGTGCGCGAGACTGAAGGCCCTGAGTTCGAGTCCCGCGAGCGGGATGGTGGATGTGCACTACTAAGGAGTCCCACAATAGGACGAAACGGCCGTCCACTGCTTTCAGGTTTCGAAAGGTGGTGGTCTAACATCAATCGGTCTATGATCTCAATCAAAAATATATTTACTCATTTAAAAAGTTCCATTTGATGTAATTTCAATGAGTTTGCAATTTTACTTTGACAATAAGATGACATAATACTTTACTGAATCACTGGCAATCTAATAAGAAAATTTATTTAACATTGACAGACTTTTTGACATATCTAGCGATATTTTTAGTGAAATTAGTCCTGTTATCATTAAATTTCCCTCACTTAGAATTATCTTAAATAATTTAAGTTGTAAAAATAATGAACTTGTCAAGAAAGCTATTTAATTAAACTGATCAAACTTTCTTTATTCAAGATATAATGGTTATGTTTCCTCTCTATGTGTCCTATTGTTATGTGTGATACTGATGTCGATAGACATAAATAGTATGTATCATCAATTAAAAGTGAAACGCCTAAAGGTAGAAGGTTAAGAAGATTAAAGAAAAGAGAACAAGAACAAAGAATGATTAGTGCCGAAACGAAAGAACAATGAAGTCTGAGACGATTGATTGACATTTTTCAAATTAAGATTTTAATAAGAGATTCTACGATTTTGTGTTCAAATACACTTGATTGCCTACTCTTGTGTTCACGTTCACTACACTATAAGCTTTATGTAAAGTATTCAAAGATTTTACTTTTCTTTAAACGTTTAGATACGATATTTTTTGTATTAAAAAGTCTTCATTAAGTTAAATTAGGTAAATTTTCTTACAATAAAATGTCTTAAAATATTCAAGAATTCAATTACTTTATCATTGTTTTATTGCATTGTAACATTACCGTTAAGCTACATTATTTGAGTTTGATGTTTCATTTGTGAAGCTTTCATTGTTCATTCAAATAACTTTTATAATTATCACATTTTTTTATTGATTAAAATAATTCATTCACCGGTGAGACTAAAATTTATGAACGACCTTTGAGCGACGTTAGACTGACCTTGAAAGTGTTCACCTGTATAACCAGTACCAAATGAAGGTTATAAACCAGTGTGAGGAATTAGAATTATGATTTACAGTTGATGATTAAGATTAAAAATTAGATTTTTAAAGTTTTCATCACGAACTGATATCAACTATAATGCCAAAACTCTATTTAGCCAAATGGATTGAGTGAATTTCGCGCCAAAATTCGAGACGTATTATCTTATACTTGATTGATTCGTCCACAAATTATAGTCTTGCCTATTCACCTTTATCATTTACTATAAATGATGTTCTTAGCATATTATGACTATAAGCTTGGAAAAAAACTATTTGGGACATTTGATCTAATTTAATTGGAGTATATTGATAAAATGTATAGGATGTTAATATCGATAGAAACTACAACCAAGTGGATGGAATAGTTAAAAGAGTTCCGATTAAATAACTTAAAGTTTGAATACTTTTCCAAATAAACGTGATAAACAATAACATCTAACAATGAACATATTGATTGTTTAAAACTTACAATCATGTTTGTGAACTTATGTTGTCAAAGTAGTATGATGGGTTTTACATAGAGAAAGGAAAATATTTATCTTTTTCAAAACCTAAATGATTATGTTTTCTCAGTTTCGATCAGACCCCTACAATCATTTTAGAATTCATTTTGTTATGGATTGTTTGAATCTTTCGATTGATATTTAGGACTACAGTTAATTCATCTTATATTGACATGTGTTCATCCTGTACAGATTGCCACAATCACAAGTATCGTAGGCAAAGATGGATGGTGGCTAGCAGTGAAATCAAATACACGCGTTTCGTTGTATTTGCGACTCGGCAGCTAGGCATATTAAGCATCTTACAATGCTTGTGATTTAAGACAATATCAAGGCAATCTTCACAGGATGTACGCATTCCAACAAGAGACTGATCATTTACAATCCTCCACATCAATGGGAAGATTCAGTTAACGAATACAAAATGAATAAAAATTCACCTCGTTGCACAAGCTAGTGGGGATCTGAACTTATTTGTTAAGTGGATATTGCGATGACATTCAAAGCAAACAGTATTGGATTCGAGTTCCAGAGTGAACATCAACTCTGGGATGCATGTACATCCAGCTGACGAGACGCGCTTCCTCGATTCCACTGCTAGCCGCTAAACATTTCAGAATTTATAACGCCTTATATACTTCATGTGAAATTATCATCAAATGACTTTGTTGGAGATAGTTGAACTTTTTTTATATAGGATTCGTTCTTATTTCCTTCATTAGCAAGGTTTACTTTAAAATAAGTCAATATCACGTTTTCTATACGTTTTTTTCATGATGAAGTTTAGAATTAAATTTGGAAAACCACCTAACTAAGAACCGTCAAATTTATAAAAATAAAACATAACTACAAGGAATAAACTGATTATCTAATGGTTAACCTTCTAAATACTTTATCAAACGACTTTCCAGCTAACATCTCATGGAGCAAACGCTTCTTTTTGTGTTTACAGATATTTCATGACTATATGCATCAAGAAAAATGTTTCTAATAATAAACCTTTCCTGTTGACTTCCTTCAATCGTGAAATGTTTATGATAGATTATTATTGTCCTGGGTTCAAATCTCACGAGGCGGAATCGTGGAGGCCTACTGCTAAGGAGTATTACAGTAGAACGAAATTGCCGTCCAGTACTTCCACGTTTTCCATAGTGATCTATCTTCAATCGACTCAGGATCTCAACTATTAAAACGTCACTATAATATCCACACAAACCCCTTCTGATATGAGTCGACATATGCTCACTAGTGAAGGTCTCCAAGAGGTATTTCCTGGTGTTCTCGTGAGAAGTAATGACCAGTAGAGTTCAACCAGGTGTGTTGTAAGATGGTAATTTACTGAAGACAATGGTGTATGTGTCGCTCAATTTCGTGGATTGGTTGAAGTTACACATTAACATCGTTGGATGCTGACTGGCTCAGTATTCTAGAGTGAAAGCGTTCGCTCGTGAGACTGATAGATCCTGAGTTCGAATCTCACAGGGCAGGATAGTGGATACGCATTACTGAGGAGTTCCACAATCAGACGGACACGGTCGTCCAGTGCTTCCAGGTTTCCCATGATGGTCTAGCTTCTACTGACTCATGATCCACTAAACCCCTTCTGATATTATTGTTTTACCAAGTTACTATTAAAAATGTATCATATAATACTACAGATTAACTGAAAATTTTATTCTACTTTAAATTAATATTTACACTACTGATACATAATATGAGGAAGTATAAAATGCTTCTTAATATATTTGGTTGGATGTAAATACTCTTATAGGTACAATATGATCTGAATTATTTATACAAGTTGGATTTAGGTGAAATTAATTTGATTTGTACAGTAAGAATGCCAATTGGTCAACAAAATATCGAAAACAGTATTCTGAATCCCATGTATCAAAGCTAAAATTAAAAAAACAGATCATAAATAATAATATTGTTTTGTACTGATTATTATGGTGATAATAAACAATAAATAATGTTCTAGCATCTTCGACACTACGGCGTGCCTCAGAAGATAGTCAATATCATATGATGGATTACACTGCAAAATCGTGCATGGAGGACAGTTGACGAAGTCGTTCGAAGTGAAAACCGGTGTTAGGCAAGGTTGCTTACTCTCAACCTTTCTCTTTCTCCTGGTGATCGACTGGATCATGAAGACGTCAACATCTGAAGGGAAGCACGGGATACAAAAGACATCTAGGATGCAGTTGGACGATCTGGACTTCACAGATGATCTGGCCCTTCTATCCCAAACGCAACAACAAATGCAGGAGAAGACGGACAGTGTAGCAGCAGCCTCAGCAGCAGTAGGTCTCAATATACACAAAGGGAAGAGCAAGGTTCTCCAATACAACACAGCACGCACCGATCCAATCACAATTGACGGGGAAGATTTGGAAGATGTAAAAACCTTTACATATTTGGGCAGCATCATTGATGAACAGGGTGGATCTGATGCAAATGTGAAGGTGCGGATCGGCAAAGCAAGAGCAGCATATTTACAACTGAGGAACATCTGGAACTCAAAGCAACTGTCAACCAAAGCCAAGGTCAGGATTTTCAATACAAATGTCAAGACACTTCTACTGTATGAGGCGGAAACCTGGAGAACTACGAAAGTTATCATCCAGAAGATACAGGTGTTTATTAACAGTTGTCTACGCAAAATACTTCAGATCCGTTGGCCAGACACTATTAGCACCAACCTACTGTGGGAGAGAACAAACCAGATCCCAGCGGAGGAAGAAATCAGGAAGAAGCGCTGGAAGTGGATAGGACACACATTGAGGAAAGCACCCAACTGCGTCACAAGACAAGCCCTCACATGGAATCCTCAAGGCCAAAGGAAAAGAGGAAGACTAAAGAACACATTACGCCGAGAAATGGAAATAGACATGAAAAAGATGAACAAGAATTGGATGGAATTAGAAAAGGAGGCCCAAGACAGAGTGGGTTGGAGAATGCTGGTCGGCGGCCTATGCTCCATTGAGAGTAACAGGCGTAAGTAAGTAAGTAATCTTGTGAAGTGATAAAGATGTATATGACGTATAATTTGTGAGAATGCAGTAACTGGATAATATTGTGATTTTAGTAGTTGACATCATGATTCAATTGAAGCTAGACCACTATGGAAAATCTGTAAGTACTGGATGGCCGTTTTGTCCTATTGTGGGACTCTTCAACACTGCACCTCCACGATTCCACCTCACGAGATTTGAACCCAGGATCTATCGGTCTCGTGCACGAACGCTTGACCTCTAAATCACTGAGCCAGCCGGCATCCAACGATGTTAATGTGGAACTTCAACTAATCCACGAAATTGAGCATGAATATGACTCATGATCTCAACTATTAAAATTACTATAATATCCATAAAACCCCTCCTGATAATATTATGATTATTACAGCAACGTGTTAACCATTAAGACTAAGGTCGATTAATTTAATTACCACATGTCATTATAAATGATAATATACATAAATGAAGGACAACCATTCAAAAGGGAAATTCGATGCAATTAAGTATAACAGAATAAAACGAACTCATTATATACGTTATGAACAACAACCAAGTGTTTGTAAATAAACCATACAGTTCGAGGGACAGATTCCTTAAGTTGACAGTTAACTTGATCGTCATTTGTTTTCATCGATAAGCTAGTATAATAAAAACATCTTGCAAGATCAAAGAAGTACTCGCAAAACTTTTTAATTTGATAATAATGATATTATATTCATCGATATCGATGTGAAAGTTCTTAAGTCATGATAATCATTTAGATATAATGTAATCAGTTATCCAATTAACAATGCAATAAACACTCAAAAACGGAATTACATGTTATCTGAAATTGAAAGGAAATCATTTTGGTCACGACCAAACCATCCAGTTCAAAGAACAAAACTCCATCAAAATCACCCACCTGAGCTACAGTGCTTCTCCACCATTTCAAGAAAATAATCCACTAACTTTCAACGAATTGATACAAAGATGTATTTTATACTCCATGACTTGACAATTTATTATTCATTCATGGGTATTCACTGTTAAAAATTCTTAAGTTATGCTGAAATGGGTTTCATTGTGATCCATGATTGCCAGTGATACTTTACATGGTGTTAGTAATTTTCACAAATCATACAACTTTGTAATAATTGTTTTTCATGGCTTCATATCTTTCCTAACAATATTATTGTGTGTAAGTTCTCTAAATATTTTAAACGTTTAGTATGAACATGATCAACTACGCCTGGAGCCCCTCTAAGGCTACTTCCGGTTCCAAGCCCGGATAAAGGCGGAAGATTGGGTGTGGGGTTAACGAACCCATCACGTAGAAAACTAACTCGCTAAAAAAACACTAACCAGAATAATTATGAACATGATCGTTATTAACTCCGCCTGTAGCTCTTATAGGGTTACTGCCGGTCCCAAGCCCGGGTAAAGGAGGAGGGTTGGGCATGGGGTTAGCGTCCCCATCCCGTAGAAAACTAACTCGCTAAAAAAACGCTTACCAGAAAAAATAATCCAAACCATTTAAACTCTGTCCTGGGAGTTAGAAGGTCTTCATTTAGAAGAATTATGACGCTTCATGGTGAAAGCCGAGTTCCTTCGGAAGCCACGAGGCCGATGCCCCTTCTAACAACCAGAGCAAAACATTTTATAGGTACATGGAACAATGTGGGAAACCGGGAAGACCAGTCAAATAGCAATGGAAATGAGGAGATACAACTTAGCAGTACTGGGAATCAGCGAACCCCACTGGACCCAAGCTGGACAGAAAAGGCTAGCTACGGGAGAGATGCTGCTATACTCCGGTCACGAAGAGGACAATGCCCCACACACTCAGAGAGTCGCTCTTATGCTGTCCAAAGTAGCACGGAATGCACTTGTAGGATGGGAATCTCACGGATCCAGAATCATCAAAGCATCATTCAAAACAAAGAAGGAGGGGATCTTAATGAATATTATCCAATGTTATGCACCCACAAATGATAGCAACAACGACATTAAAGATCAATTCTACGAGCGGCTGCAGTCAGTCATTGAGAAATGCCCAAGAAAGGACCTAACTATTTTGATGGGAGATATAAATGCCAAAGTCGGATTAGACAACACTGGATATGAAGATATTATGGGACGACATGGACTGGGACAGAGAAACGAAAATGGAGAAAGATTTGCAAATCTATGTGCATTCAACAAACTGGTCATAGGAGGCGCAATATTTCCACACAAGCGTATACACAAAGCTACATGGATCTCACCGGACCACACTACAGAGAACCAGATAGATCATATTTGCATCAACCAAAAATTCCGAAAGACAATGGAAGATGTGAGAACCAGGAGAGGCGCTGACGTAGCTTCAGATCACCACCTAGTTGTGGCCAATTTAAAACTGAAGCTAAAAAAGAACTGGACAAGTGGACAAACAGCACTACAAAGGTTCAATACAGCCTTCCTTCGAGATACTGACAAACTCAATGAATTCAAGATAGCTCTCAACAACAGGTTCCAAGCCTTACAAGATCTACGGAAGGAAGAAGAAACTAGTATGGAGGACAACTGGAAAGGCATCAAGGAAGCATTAACTTCAACGTGTCAAGAGGTTCTGGGTCTAAAGAAATACCATCATAAGGAATGGATCTCTACAGAAACACTGGACAAGATCAAAAAAAGGAAGAACAAGAAGACAGCAATAAACAACAGCCGAACACGAGCAGAGAAAGTCCAAGCACAAGCTGAATACACAGAAGCAAACAAGCAAGTGAAGAGGAGCATTAGAGCCGACAAGAAGAAATACGTGGAAGAACTAGCAACGACGGCAGAAAAAGCTGCTAGAGAAGGAAATATGAAACAGCTTCACGATACAACGAAGAAACTAGCAGGGAAATACAGTAAACCAGAGAGACCGGTCAAAGAAAAAGAAGGCAAGCCAATCACCGAAATTCAACAACAGCGGAACAGATGGGTAGAATACTCCGAGGAACTCCTGAATAGGCCGGCTCCAATGAATCCACCGGACATCGAAGCGGCACACACAGATCTTCCCATAAACGTCAACCCACCAACGAAGGAAGAAATCAGAATGGCTGTCCGACAAATCAAGAACGAGAAAGCAGCGGGTCCGGACAACATACCAGCTGAAGCACTGAAGTCAGACATCGAAGTAACCACAAACATGCTTGACCTTTTATTCAAAAAGATTTGGGATGAGGAACAAGTGCCGATGGACTGGAAAGAAGGGCACCTCGTCAAGATTCCAAAGAAAGGAGATCTGAGCAAATGTGAGAACTATAGAGGCATTACACTGCTGTCAATATCAGGGAAGGTCTTAAACAGAGTGTTGCTGAACCGGATGAAAGATGCAGTAGACGCCCAACTTCGAGATCAACAAGCTGGATTCCGTAAGGATCGATCATGCACAGACCAAATTGCAACACTACGGATCATCGTCGAACAATCAGTTGAGTGGAACTCATCACTATACATCAACTTCATTGATTATGAAAAAGCATTCGACAGTGTAGATAGGAGGACATTATGGAAACTTCTTCGACACTACGGAGTTCCTGAGAAGATTGTCAACATTATCCGGAACTCATACGACGGACTACAGTGCAAAGTCGTGCATGGAGGACAGCTGACAGATGCATTCCAAGTAAGGACCGGAGTCAGACAAGGCTGTTTACTCTCTCCCTTCCTCTTTCTTCTGGTGGTCGACTGGATTATGAAGACCTCGACATCTGAAGGAAAACACGGAATACAATGGACAGCTCGAAATCAATTAGACGATTTGGACTTCGCAGATGACCTAGCCCACCTATCACGTACACACGAACAGATGCAGATGAAGACAGCCAGTGTAGCAGCAGTCTCTGCATCAGTAGGCCTCAGCATACACAAAGGGAAAACCAAGGTCCTCAAATTCAAGGCGGAGAACAGCAATCCAATCACTCTTGATGGCGAAACTCTGGAAAATGTAAAGTCCTTCACATACCTAGGAAGCATCATCAATGAACAAGGAGGTTCAGATGCAGACGTAAAGGCAAGGATTGGCAAAGCAAGGACAGCATTCCTACAATTGAAGAACGCATGGAACTCAAAACAACTTTCAACCAATATCAAAGTCACAATCTTCAATACCAACGTCAAGGCAGTTATACTGTATGGAACTGAAACTTGGAGAACTACAACAACCACAATCAAGAAAGTACAAGTATTTATGAATAGCTGTCTACGCAAGATACTCAACATCCATTGGCCGGATACCATCAGCAATAGCCTTCTGTGGGAGAGAACAAACCAACTTCCAGCTGAAGAAGAAATTAGGAAAAGACGATGGAAATGGATAGGACATACATTACGCAAATCGTCAAACTGCATCACGAGGCAAGCGCTGACTTGGAATCCTGAAGGGAAGCGAAAAAGAGGAAGGCCAAACAACACATTGCGTCGGATAATAGAAGCAGATATGAAAACGATGAATTACAACTGGACGGAGCTAGAAAGGATTGCCCAGGACAGGGTTGGATGGAGAATGCTGGTGAGCGGCCTATGCTCCTTCACGAGGAGTAACATGCGTAAGTAAGTAAGTAATGATCGTTATTATTATTTTAATTAATCAGATCAATACACTAGATAAATCGTCATAGACATACCTTCCAAATGTTGTTCCAACTTTACATTCCCAACAACCTGAATATGTCTCTTTGAATGTTTTCGCAATATAATCAGCTATATCATCATGAGATGAAAATAAATTCATAGCTTCTAATGATAATTCAATTGCATGTTGTTGCATTTGTTCAATTTTTTTAGTTGTACTGGACATTGTTCTATCACAATCAAACAAATAGAAACTATATATCACAAACGAAGTATATTTGTTACTAACTAAATTATTTCATTTTGATTTAGTATTTATATTAATAATTATAAGTATACATTCTTGTTTTATATATATAATTAGTAGCTTATAATCAATGACACTGTCTTGCCATTATACCAAGAAACTATTATTGATTACAATTGAGAAGCCTACAACCTTCTTATAATCAATTAATTATATTTTTTTACAATGACTGTCAATAAATTTCTTCTCATCTCTGAACTATATCGTCATGCTTGTCCATGTTCACGTGACTGTGCTAAAAGTAGCTATGCATGTTAAATGTTGAAAATAGACTTAAAAAAATTAATATCCATTTACTTTCATCATAATTACCATGTGATAAAGAATTTATTGTACACGTTAACTAGGAAGAATGTTTGTTTTTTTTGTCTCTAAGTAAAGAACAGTTAACGTTTTAATTACTAGATTTTTTGTATCTTTGAACTGATAATCAGTTTCGGAAATCAACTTGCCTCAGTGCTAATATAAAAAAAAGGAAAACTTATTATCTGAACATCTAATTTAATAGAATATTTAGTATTCGATAGATACAGTTAACAATTATTCATATCAATATGAGGTTTTGTGTATACTTTCAAATGTTGTCGAATCTATCGAAATGTTGAATTAAACAATTGAGATACCCACGAGACCGAAGTTCATAAAACAGCGATTTGTTTAAAAAAGAGATTTTTTACCGAAGAATAGACATATATTAGTTACTAATCTCAAATCTTGAGGTATCTGTTAAGCTTAATAAGTTTAAAATAGAAAAAGCTTCCTGTAATTATGACATACGATAGTGAAAATGACAGCTGATAGCAGTGTTTAATCTTGATCACAGTTTTTCAACAAACAAAAAATAACAAAAAGCAGACAAATGTGGAAACCGTTGTGTTTAAACAAAAATTAAACCGCTATACAAAATCGAGAATGACTGTTACAGGGATTGATAGTAAGTAATCACAATGATAAATAAAATTAATGTTATAAGTGTATGTAAAAATTTTAGATTGCAAGAACGACTTGCGTTAGAAATCGATAGGAATACAACTACTTACTAAATATAAATAAGTAGTATAAAACAATACACAAAAACGTTTTGATGATGAGAGAATAAGGATGGAACATAAACAAACTTAACAAGTAAATTGATATAAATGACTGTCTGGAATTTTTACGGTTGACATTCCAATAAATAATATGTATCATTTGTTTAACTTAAGGGAAGTACCGCTAAATCATATGTAGACCACTGGATGGTGCAAATAGCCAGTTACTTAAACCTCAAAGTTGATGCCTAATCTCAAATTCATTTAAAACTATTTAAATTCAAAATAGTACATTCAAAATGAAATAATTTTTTAAATGTTTGAATTTTTCCTTTTACACGCGATTTCCTAAGTTCTATTAGAGAAGTCATAGTTTAATTGTTATTTCGGTTTGAGCAGGGGTTTTCTTTCATTCAAATTATTTTACATCATAAAATCTTATTATATCTTGATTACCACATTTTATTTCTTGGTCTTTTTCAGGTTATCCCTATTTCTACTTAGCTAGTATAGACAAGAAATTTGAAATGTCACTCAACAATCATCAAAGTAGGGCCAACGACAGATGTACACTAGTCAGAATTGCAATACCGCATTAGTATGACGAAATAAAATTAACAAGATATATTGCAATAAAGGACTGGAATAATGTAGAAAAAGGTGAAGAATTAGGTATTGAGAATAGGGTTCTAAAATACGGGATAAAAAGTTATATAATAGGAAATACCTGAATTTATGATCCAGAAGATGATAAGAAGTGAATGCATCTATGCTATTGTTAGGACTTGACGCGCGCTATCTAAAAAAGACAGTGGTATTGTTTCTCGTTAAATTAGTAAACTGTTTTGATCGTAAATTACGTATCAAAACTACGATTTACACTTTAATTGAATCTACTTTAGTTATTTTTACTGAGTTTTTTTTAGCTTTTGTGTATTTTTGTTACATTCGAAAGCATTCTTGCTGTATCAAAATACTCTAGTTAAAGTTTGACATCTTGCTAGAGTTTGTCTTGTGGTTCATACTGTGATCATATTGTGTGTTACACCTTGATCAAACTAAAATGGTTGGTAGTACCCACAAATGTGGACAACCAAACTGATTGTTCCCTGTGGAGGAGGGAATGCAGTGTGACGAATGCAATAAATGGTTCCACAAAATGTGCACCCGTTTAAGTCCCACTGCATATAAAAGATGTTCGAAGCCTAACTCACATTGGCTTTGCATGTTTTGCTGTGCCAACAAGGCATTGCTAATACAGGAGGCTATGAGCCTATTGGCTTTGGCCTGTAAGAAGAATGATGGTATATGCGCCGACAACACGGGCACTGACAGTGACGAATGTGTCAGTGTTGTTACGCGACGCCTTAAACAACCGACTCTGACCGACGTAAAAGTGAAATCTCCGTTGATACTAACAGGGGGAGTAGTACCACCTAGTACTGACATTGGTAATAATGCATCTTTAGTGGAAACCGAAGATCTGGATAAAACAATCACCGTTCTAAATAGTCCCAGTGTTATGAGGGATGAAAAATGGACTACGGTACGTAGGAAACGAAACGATAAAAGCTGTAGGCGATACACAGGTAGTTAGTAACTCACTGGTGGACTCAAATTGTGAGCCACAAATTGCACTACCAAGATCTGATCGTAAGAGTGAAACCCATCCTGGCGTAACTGAGAAGAAAAATCTAATAACATCGAATATTATTGTGAGCAAATTGCCGGAGTCAAATGACCCTGATCCGAAAATTAGACACGCGCATGACTTATAAAAGCTAGGAGAATACATTCGTAGTATTTTACCAGATAACTCCAAAGGAGTTCAGGTTAAAATGTTGGTAAGAATAGGCAAGAGGACCGAGGACAATGTTGAACCCCGTCCATGCAGACTCCTTAAGGTAATCCTAGGACCGGAGAAGCAACGGGATCTCTTGTTAAGTAGCGCTCGTTGTCACGACAATTCTGACATCCGAGTTAGACCTGACATATCTCTCGAAGATAGAATAAAAAGGAAGAAAGCACTAGATGAACTTGAAACCCGTCGGCAAAACGGCGAGGAAAATCTCCGGCTAGTGAGTTTTCGGATAGTCAGGTCTTGGAAGCGAATGCTACCAAGGCCTGTGTGGATAGGCTGTTCTACTTAGGAGTTTTATATGCCAACGCTCGTAGTCTACGAAATAAGTTCTATGAACTAGAAGCACTGGTGGACAGGGTAAAGCCACTCATAGTAGCAGTGACAGAAACTTGGTTAGTCGATGACTTAGACATTACTCCAGAATTATCCGGATATCACTGCATCAGGAGTGACAGACATAGATGTAGGAAAGGAGGCGACGTCCTGTTATACATAGCTAATAGCATAAATATCCGCTCCTCTACTAGCGAATCCCATGATAGCGGCACTTGTGAAGTCATTAGCTGTAAGTTGGCTATCGGATGTAGTACATTTATGCTCGGTGTCATCTATCGCAGCCCAATCTGCCTAGCTGATGACTTTGTTGTAGAGCACATTCATCTTTGGAGTGAAAATACCAGATGTTTGATAATAGGAGACTTTAACGCACCTGATATTAGTTGGACTGATATGACCACAGCAGGATCTATAAACTCCTTTGATAGTAAGTTCCTGATAACAATAATGGAGCATGCACTAGTACAGCATGTATCCCAACCCACACGTTTTGGTGTTAACCAGGGTTCTTCTCTGCTGGATTTGGTAATCACTCATGAGACTGAGGATATTGTCGACTTCAATATTCTCCCGCCGTTAGTGAACAGCGACCACGCTGTTTTGTCATTCACGTTTCGAACTAGGGACATGTTATACGATCAGGTTACACCTCGCCCAAATGTATGGAAAGCTAACATATCAGCCATTCAGGAATGTTCTGCTAAGACAAATTGGCTAGTAGATACTAGCATATCAGTTGAAGAAGCATGGTCTGTATTTAAAGGTAAATTTAGACTAGTTACGTCTCCGTTCATACCATACCTGGTACCGCGAAGACTGAATAATAGTCCACCATGGATAAATAAAACGGTCAGGAAACTCCTTAGAAAAAGGAAGAATCACTGGGATATGTTCATCTCTACTGGCTTAGAACAATACAGATCCAGTTATTGTAAGATTAGGAATGCCTGTAAAGCGTTAATAAGTAAGACTAGACTATCATACGAAAAACAATTGGTTAGGAATTCTAGATATAGTCCGAAACGGTTATTCTCGCGAACTAAGAGAAGTTATGGAATTCCATCACTTTTGATACGAGAAAATCCGTTAATCTGAGCAGAGAATGATGCCGAAAAAGCTGAAGCTTTATTGGAATACTTTAGTAGTGTTTTATATCGGTAATGAGGAACGACCAATGATTCGTCGCGACCGTGACGGCTCGCTGATGGATCCTGTAGTCATTGAGAAAGATACTGTTTTAAGGCTACTCCAGCATCTCAAACCTGATAAGTTTAGTGGTCCTGACGATATTCATCCTAGGGTTATGAAAGCCATATCAGATGAAATTGCTGAACCATTAGCGATACTATTCGACATGTCTATGAGACAGTTCAGACTGCCTAGAGACTGGAAAGACGCCATAATAAGTTCGGTGTATAAGGCTGGGGGTAGGGATTTAGTTAGTAACTATAGACCCGTTAGCTTAACTAGTGCAGTTGTAAAACTGATGGAGAAAATCATTCGGATAGCTGTTATAAACTATGTTGAAGGGCAAAATCTTTTCTGCAGGGAACAACATGGTTTTCGGAAAGGCCTATCTTGTTGACAAATCTTCTCATTGCACGAGAAGATTGGGCTGCGGCAAAGGATCAGAATGCTCCTGTGGATGTGATTTTCATAGATCTAAGTAAAGCCTTTGATAAGGCTTCCCACTCTAATCTTAAATTCAAGCTGAAACGTTTTGGAATCCATTATAAAGTCGTTGATTGGATAAGTAACTTTCTCTATGACAGGAGACAAAGGGTAAGGGTTAATGGGGCTCTCTCCTCGTGGGTACCTGTAAAAAGTGGGGTTCCCCAAGGTACAATCCTCGGTCCTCTTCTCTTTTTACTTTATGTAAATGAATTGCCAACTGTAGCAAAATCATCCGTTCTACTCTTCGCTGATGACATAAAGATTTGGAGACCCATACATAGTTTGTTGGATAGGATAGTATTACAGGACAATCTTAGCTCATTGGTGGCATGGTTAGATAGGTGGTCACTAAAAGTAAATCCTAATAAGAGTGTAGTGATGCAGATAAATAACTCTGATGAATCGTATGACTATACTCTACGTGGATTCGTGCTACCAAAAGTAAGAAACTATAAAGATTTAGGAGTCATATTAAGCAATGATCTCAAAACGACTAGTCACTGTAAGGCTGCTGCTGCGAAAGGCTATAGGGTATTATGGTCAATTCGTAGGTCTTTCCAGTATTTAGATGATGAAATGTTTAGATTACTTTACCCGATTTGTGCGACCACATTTCGTGCCTATAGGTAACCCTCGTGGTATTGATAGAAGAAACCAGAGAAATAGTGAATAGGTCTTTATTTCGATCTTCGCGCAGTCACAGTGGAGCGTGGGATTATCTGTTCAGACAAACAAAGGCTTTCAGCATTCAATATAAGATAATAAGGAATATAACGCTTATACAAAATAAGGAAGTGAATGAATACTTGAACAATACTGTTTTGGCATATGCTTGGTTGTTTGGGGTCAACTCTTAACCAACCAACCTATGCTGTTACATTAGCTTCCCCCTAGAATCGACTTCCGTAGGAACGTCGGTTCGATTAACCTATCTATCAAAAACACCTTAGTTCTATTTCTCATCCCAAGGGAAAATTATCAACTCACTCAATATTTGACTTACAATAAGTGGCAACTAACGCTGTCAACGGTAGTCCATGGATGTCTCTTCATTTACTAGCTTGTCATCTTATTTTGTAGCATGTAATTTCTTCTACAACTATAGCTGACGGTTTACTGCGTGCTTTCATGAGAAAGAGTGTTAAACTGTGGAATAAGAATATCTGAGGAAGTGCCGCGTTTCTCAGGCCGAATGGCATGCGTACAAACTCGAATAAACCAAAGGGTGTTGTAATAGCTGTCTTAGGGATATCTTCATCAGCCACCGGGATATTGTGATATGCCCTGACTAAGTCAATTTTAGTGAATATGTTCATACCCTGTAAACCGTTTGTGAAATCTTGGATATGCGGTATTGGGTACCTATGTGGTACGGTTTGACGGTTGAGGGCTCTGTAATCCCCGCACGGTCGCCAGTCACCTTCATTCTTCTTTGGGACCATATGCAAAGGGGATGCCCATTGACTATCAGAGGGACGGATAATACCCAGTTGTAGCATATAATCAAACTCAGCCCTAGCGATTTTGAGCTTATCTGGTGCTAGTCTCCTGGGTTTTGCAAACACCGGTGCACCTTCGGTTTTGATAGTGTGACTTACTTTTAGTTTGTCTTTGGAAGGCTGTGGGTTTGGTTTAGTTAAGTTTGGAAATTCCGCGAGTATATCTTGGAATTTCGCTGTTGTTACTGGAGGGGTTTGAATCAAGTTAAGAGAGCTGATGTGACTTTCTTTGCCTTTTGTGTAAAACAAAGTTTCTTTTAGTGTTAATCGCCGTTTCTTGGTGTCAACTAGAAATTCGTATCTCTCTAGAAAGTCCATCCCCAGTATTGCCAGATCTAAGTCGGCTACCGTGAAAACCCAAGGGAATTGCCTTCTGAACCCCAAATCTAGGGTTAACGTTTTCTGCCCAAATGTCGCGATTGTAGTTTTATTTGCAGCTTGAAGTGTAATCGGGGATGTTTCTCGACTAATCTCAGTTTTATTTCGAGGGATGATGCTAAGAGCAGCACCAGTATTCACCAAGAAATTCAAGCCAGAGTTTCTGTCTCTGACATAAAACAAGCGACTGTTTAGGCGCCCCTCCTCAGTTGTCGCGACCTGGGGAGGGGTTACTCGTTTCCCGCTGTCTTGGAATTATGCTTAGGCCAGGCGCATGGTTGCCTGCACTTGGTTGAGTTGACACCAAACTTCCAGTGGTACCAACAAAACTGCCCAGATTGTCTGGACATTTGTGACCTATTTTGTGACTTGGATCGTGATCGTCGTGGTGACCTGCTCCTGTTTGTATGACCCATTTGCATTCTGGTGACAGCCTCAGTGAGACTCTTACCACTCGCAATGAGTCCTTCTATGACGGGGTCTTTTGCTGATTCTACTTTTTGTGTGTGATTTATTGTGCCTGATCCAGTTGGAGGACCTCTTTCCATTATTCTATCAGCTATACGCGCTAAATAAGATAATGAGGTTTCAGGTTCTTGTGCATCCAAACAGTGTTGGACGTAGCATGGGAGAGCTTGTATCCATCCTTGTTTTAGGACTGCTTCACCCACTGTGTTATCACCCACTAAGTCTTGGAGGTGACGTAGAAACTGTGACGGCGACCGATCACCTAGTGTTTCACCTTGAAAAAGTCTTTATATTCTTTGACTATCTGATAATGATAAACGGTTCATTATCTCTCGTCTTAAGATGGTGTACGGTTGTGGTGATGGTGGATCTAAAATCAAGTCACGGACTTCTTTGGCGAATGAAGGAGGAAGGATAGAACACAAATCTCTATAGCGAATCCCTTCAGACTTGATATTGTGTCTCGTGAAATAATGCTCTAGTCGAGCAAACCACAACTTAGGATCACTACGATCAAATTCTGGAAGTCGAGATTTCGTAGTCATAACAGTGTCTATCTCCACTGTTGACAAATCCTCCAGATTATGGGTTTCTTTTAAGTCTGACATGAGATATGTGACAAATATAGCAATAAAATTAGCACGAAAAAATGGTTTCTATGACACGAAAAACTTAAGATAATAAAAAAAAATAAACTATTTATATACCCAACTCAGTTTACGGATAATCAGGTCTACTTTTACGATTGAGTAAAAAAAATAATATTAATAACAAAAATGAGGTTAATTTGTGTTCGAAAAGAGCTCACCAGTTTCATGCCTATAGGTAACCCTCGTGGTATTGATAGAAGAAACCAGAGAAATAGTGAATAGGTCTTTATTTCGATCTTCGCGCAGTCACAGTGGAGCGTGGGATTATCTGTTCAGACAAACAAAGGCTTTCAGCATTCAATATAAGATAATAAGGAATATAACGCTTATACAAAATAAGGAAGTGAATGAATACTTGAACAATACTGTTTTGGCATATGCTTGGTTGTTTGGGGTCAACTCTTAATCAACCAACCTATGCTGTTACACACATTTAGAATACGGGATTCAAGCAGCGAGTCCTTGTTTCAAATATGAAACAGATATGCTCGAAAGAGTCCAACGATGAGCTACTAACATGGTACAAGGTCTATCTGGCCTATCATATGAAGACAGTTTGAAGATAGGCCAGATAGACCTTGTACCATAATAGTAGCTCATCGTTGGACTCTTTCGAGCATATCTGTTTCATATTTGAAACAAGGACTCGCTGCTTGAATCCCGTATTCTAAATGTGTGTAACAGCATAGGTTGGTTGATTAAGAGTTGACCCCAAACAACCAAGCATATGCCAAAACAGTATTGTTCAAGTATTCATTCACTTCCTTATTTTGTATAAGCGTTATATTCCTTATTATCTTATATTGAATGCTGAAAGCCTTTGTTTGTCTGAACAGATAATCCCACGCTCCACTGTGACTGCGCGAAGATCGAAATAAAGACCTATTCACTATTTCTCTGGTTTCTTCTATCAATACCACGAGGGTTACCTATAGGCATGAAACTGGTGAGCTCTTTTCGAACACAAATTAACCTCATTTTTGTTATTAATATTATTTTTTTTACTCAATCGTAAAAGTAGACCTGATTATCCGTAAACTGAGTTGGGTATATAAATAGTTTATTTTTTTTTATTATCTTAAGTTTTTCGTGTCATAGAAACCATTTTTTCGTGCTAATTTTATTGCTATATTTGTCACATATCTCATGTCAGACTTAAAAGAAACCCATAATCTGGAGGATTTGTCAACAGTGGAGATAGACACTGTTATGACTACGAAATCTCGACTTCCAGAATTTGATCGTAGTGATCCTAAGTTGTGGTTTGCTCGACTAGAGCATTATTTCACGAGACACAATATCAAGTCTGAAGGGATTCGCTATAGAGATTTGTGTTCTATCCTTCCTCCTTCATTCGCCAAAGAAGTCCGTGACTTGATTTTAGATCCACCATCACAACAACCGTACACCATCTTAAGACGAGAGATAATGAACCGTTTATCATTATCAGATAGTCAAAGAATATAAAGACTTTTTCAAGGTGAAACACTAGGTGATCGGTCGCCGTCACAGTTTCTACGTCACCTCCAAGACTTAGTGGGTGATAACACAGTGGGTGAAGCAGTCCTAAAACAAGGATGGATACAAGCTCTCCCATGCTACGTCCAACACTGTTTGGATGCACAAGAACCTGAAACCTCATTATCTTATTTAGCGCGTATAGCTGATAGAATAATGGAAAGAGGTCCTCCAACTGGATCAGGCACAATAAATCACACACAAAAAGTAGAATCAGCAAAAGACCCCGTCATAGAAGGACTCATTGCGAGTGGTAAGAGTCTCACTGAGGCTGTCACCAGAATGCAAATGGGTCATACAAACAGGAGCAGGTCACCACGACGATCACGATCCAAGTCACAAAATAGGTCACAAATGTCCAGACAATTTGGGCAGTTCTGTTGGTACCACTGGAAGTTTGGTGTCAACTCAACCAAGTGCAGGCAACCATGCGCCTGGCCTAAGCATAATTCCAAGACAGCGGGAAACGAGTAACCCCTCCCCAGGTCGCGACAACTGAGGAGGGGCGCCTAAACAGTCGCTTGTTTTATGTCAGAGACAGAAACTCTGGCTTGAATTTCTTGGTGAATACTGGTGCTGCTCTTAGCATCATCCCTCGAAATAAAACTGAGATTAGTCGAGAAACATCCCCGATTACACTTCAAGCTGCAAATAAAACTACAATCGCGACATTTGGGCAGAAAACGTTAACCCTAGATTTGGGGTTCAGAAGGCAATTCCCTTGGGTTTTCACGGTAGCCGACTTAGATCTGGCAATACTGGGGATGGACTTTCTAGAGAGATACGAATTTCTAGTTGACACCAAGAAACGGCGATTAACACTAAAAGAAACTTTGTTTTACACAAAAGGCAAAGAAAGTCACATCAGCTCTCTTAACTTGATTCAAACCCCTCCAGTAACAACAGCGAAATTCCAAGATATACTCGCGGAATTTCCAAACTTAACTAAACCAAACCCACAGCCTTCCAAAGACAAACTAAAAGTAAGTCACACTATCAAAACCGAAGGTGCACCGGTGTTTGCAAAACCCAGGAGACTAGCACCAGATAAGCTCAAAATCGCTAGGGCTGAGTTTGATTATATGCTACAACTGGGTATTATCCGTCCCTCTGATAGTCAATGGGCATCCCCTTTGCATATGGTCCCAAAGAAGAATGAAGGTGACTGGCGACCGTGCGGGGATTACAGAGCCCTCAACCGTCAAACCGTACCACATAGGTACCCAATACCGCATATCCAAGATTTCACAAACGGTTTACAGGGTATGAACATATTCACTAAAATTGACTTAGTCAGGGCATATCACAATATCCCGGTGGCTGATGAAGATATCCCTAAGACAGCTATTACAACACCCTTTGGTTTATTCGAGTTTGTACGCATGCCATTCGGCCTGAGAAACGCGGCACTTCCTCAGATATTCTTATTCCACAGTTTAACACTCTTTCTCATGAAAGCACGCAGTAAACCGTCAGCTATAGTTGTAGAAGAAATTACATGCTACAAAATAAGATGACAAGCTAGTAAATGAAGAGACATCCATGGACTACCGTTGACAGCGTTAGTTGCCACTTATTGTAAGTCAAATATTGAGTGAGTTGATAATTTTCCCTTGGGATGAGAAATAGAACTAAGGTGTTTTTGATAGATAGGTTAATCGAACCGACGTTCCTACGGAAGTCGATTCTAGGGGGAAGCTAATGTAACAGCATAGGTTGGTTGGTTAAGAGTTGACCCCAAACAACCAAGCATATGCCAAAACAGTATTGTTCAAGTATTCATTCACTTCCTTATTTTGTATAAGCGTTATATTCCTTATTATCTTATATTGAATGCTGAAAGCCTTTGTTTGTCTGAACAGATAATCCCACGCTCCACTGTGACTGCGCGAAGATCGAAATAAAGACCTATTCACTATTTCTCTGGTTTCTTCTATCAATACCACGAGGGTTACCTATAGGCACGAAATGTGGTCGCACAAATCGGGTAAAGTAATCTAAACATTTCATCATCTAAATACTGGAAAGACCTACGAATTGACCATAATACCCTATAGCCTTTCGCAGCAGCAGCCTTACAGTGACTAGTCGTTTTGAGATCATTGCTTAATATGACTCCTAAATCTTTATAGTTTCTTACTTTTGGTAGCACGAATCCACGTAGAGTATAGTCATACGATTCATCAGAGTTATTTATCTGCATCACTACACTCTTATTAGGATTTACTTTTAGTGACCACCTATCTAACCATGCCACCAATGAGCTAAGATTGTCCTGTAATACTATCCTATCCAACAAACTATGTATGGGTCTCCAAATCTTTATGTCATCAGCGAAGAGTAGAACGGATGATTTTGCTACAGTTGGCAATTCATTTACATAAAGTAAAAAGAGAAGAGGACCGAGGATTGTACCTTGGGGAACCCCACTTTTTACAGGTACCCACGAGGAGAGAGCCCCATTAACCCTTACCCTTTGTCTCCTGTCATAGAGAAAGTTACTTATCCAATCAACGACTTTATAATGGATTCCAAAACGTTTCAGCTTGAATTTAAGATTAGAGTGGGAAGCCTTATCAAAGGCTTTACTTAGATCTATGAAAATCACATCCACAGGAGCATTCTGATCCTTTGCCGCAGCCCAATCTTCTCGTGCAATGAGAAGATTTGTCAACAAGATAGGCCTTTCCGAAAACCATGTTGTTCCCTGCAGAAAAGATTTTGCCCTTCAACATAGTTTATAACAGCTATCCGAATGATTTTCTCCATCAGTTTTACAACTGCACTAGTTAAGCTAACGGGTCTATAGTTACTAACTAAATCCCTACCCCCAGCCTTATACACCGAACTTATTATGGCGTCTTTCCAGTCTCTAGGCAGTCTGAACTGTCTCATAGACATGTCGAATAGTATCGCTAATGGTTCAGCAATTTCATCTGATATGGCTTTCATAACCCTAGGATGAATATCGTCAGGACCACTAAACTTATCAGGTTTGAGATGCTGGAGTAGCCTTAAAACAGTATCTTTCTCAATGACTACAGGATCCATCAGCGAGCCGTCACGGTCGCGACGAATCATTGGTCGTTCCTCATTACCGATATAAAACACTACTAAAGTATTCCAATAAAGCTTCAGCTTTTTCGGCATCATTCTCTGCTCAGATTAACGGATTTTCTCGTATCAAAAGTGATGGAATTCCATAACTTCTCTTAGTTCGCGAGAATAACCGTTTCGGACTATATCTAGAATTCCTAACCAATTGTTTTTCGTATGATAGTCTAGTCTTACTTATTAACGCTTTACAGGCATTCCTAATCTTACAATAACTGGATCTGTATTGTTCTAAGCCAGTAGAGATGAACATATCCCAGTGATTCTTCCTTTTTCTAAGGAGTTTCCTGACCGTTTTATTTATCCATGGTGGACTATTATTCAGTCTTCGCGGTACCAGGTATGGTATGAACGGAGACGTAACTAGTCTAAATTTACCTTTAAATACAGACCATGCTTCTTCAACTGATATGCTAGTATCTACTAGCCAATTTGTCTTAGCAGAACATTCCTGAATGGCTGATATGTTAGCTTTCCATACATTTGGGCGAGGTGTAACCTGATCGTATAACATGTCCCTAGTTCGAAACGTGAATGACAAAACAGCGTGGTCGCTGTTCACTAACGGCGGGAGAATATTGAAGTCGACAATATCCTCAGTCTCATGAGTGATTACCAAATCCAGCAGAGAAGAACCCTGGTTAACACCAAAACGTGTGGGTTGGGATACATGCTGTACTAGTGCATGCTCCATTATTGTTATCAGGAACTTACTATCAAAGGAGTTTATAGATCCTGCTGTGGTCATATCAGTCCAACTAATATCAGGTGCGTTAAAGTCTCCTATTATCAAACATCTGGTATTTTCACTCCAAAGATGAATGTGCTCTACAACAAAGTCATCAGCTAGGCAGATTGGGCTGCGATAGATGACACCGAGCATAAATGTACTACATCCGATAGCCAACTTACAGCTAATGACTTCACAAGTGCCGCTATCATGGGATTCGCTAGTAGAGGAGCGGATATTTAAGCTATTGGCTATGTATAACAGGACGCCGCCTCCTTTCCTACATCTATGTTTATCACTCCTGATGCAATGGTATCCGAATAATTCTGGAGTAATGTCTAAGTCATCGACTAACCAAGTTTCTGTCACTGCTACTATGAGTGGCTTTACCCTGTCCACCAGTGCTTCTAGTTCATAGAACTTATTTCGTAGACTACGAGCGTTGGCATATAAAACTCCTAAGTAGAACAGCCTATCCACACAGGCCTTGGTAGCATTCGCTTCCAAGACCTGACTATCCGAAAACTCACTAGCCGGAGATTTTCCTCGCCGTTTTGCCGACGGGTTTCAAGTTCATCTAGTGCTTTCTTCCTTTTTATTCTATCTTCGAGAGATATGTCAGGTCTAACTCGGATGTCAGAATTGTCGTGACAACGAGCGCTACTTAACAAGAGATCCCGTTGCTTCTCCGGTCCTAGGATTACCTTAAGGAGTCTGCATGGACGGGGTTCAACATTGTCCTCGGTCCTCTTGCCTATTCTTACCAACATTTTAACCTGAACTCCTTTGGAGTTATCTGGTAAAATACTACGAATGTATTCTCCTAGCTTTTATAAGTCATGCGCGTGTCTAATTTTCGGATCAGGGTCATTTGACTCCGGCAATTTGCTCACAATAATATTCGATGTTATTAGATTTTTCTTCTCAGTTACGCCAGGATGGGTTTCACTCTTACGATCAGATCTTGGTAGTGCAATTTGTGGCTCACAATTTGAGTCCACCAGTGAGTTACTAACTACCTGTGTACCGCCTACAGCTTTTATCGTTTCGTTTCCTACGTACCGTAGTCCATTTTTCATCCCTCATAACACTGGGACTATTTAGAACAGTGATTGTTTTATCCAGATCTTCGGTTTCCACTAAATATGCATTATTACCAATGTCAGTACTAGGTGGTACTACTCCCCCTGTTAGTATCAACGGAGATTTCACTTTTACGTCGGTCAGAGTCGGTTGTTTAAGGCGTCGCGTAACAACACTGACACATTCGTCACTGTCAGTGCCCGTGTTGTCGGCGCATATACCATCATTCTTCTTACAGGCCAAAGCCAATAGGCTCATAGCCTCCTGTATTAGCAATGCCTTGTTGGCACAGCAAAACATGCAAAGCCAATGTGAGTTAGGCTTCGAACATCTTTTATATGCAGTGGGACTTAAACGGGTGCACATTTTGTGGAACCATTTATTGCATTCGTCACACTGCATTCCCTCCTCCACAGGGAACAATCAGTTTGGTTGTCCACATTTGTGGGTACTACCAACCATTTTAGTTTGATCAAGGTGTAACACACAATATGATCACAGTATGAACCACAAGACAAACTCTAGCAAGATGTCAAACTTTAACTAGAGTATTTTGATACAGCAAGAATGCTTTCGAATGTAACAAAAATACACAAAAGCTAAAAAAACTATCCTTGCCTAGTATTCGTTTCCTGACAAACTGCATTATTTACTCGGCAGTCCCAGGATATACGAGCAATGTTTCGAAGACACCTATGATCGAATACTAGTAACCTAAGAATATCCTCTTCTTTCACCGGCCATGTTTCACTACCATAAAGTAGGACGGAACGAATTGCTGGTTAGACGTCGAAGTATTATTGAAGCTAATATTTTAGACACTTTGTCAAACTGATTTCTCTGTGATTGTTACAAGAGGACTTTTGTCCTTTCTTATAAACTGGCACAATCAGTGATTGAGACCAGTCAGATGGGATTACGTCCAGTTCCCAAATTTTACCTAAGACCTCAGTTAATCTCACTGCTAATACTGAACCACCATCCTTAAAAATCTCAGGATTAAACCTGTTAGGGCCTACTGCTCTCCCTTACTTCAGATTTCCTATGGCTTTTTCAACTTCGTTAAGAGACGGAGGACCTACATTAACTTGCCATTCAGGTTGACTGGAGATCGTGGGAAACCGAAGTGTGGCTGAAGGCCAGTTGAACTGATCCCTGTAGTGTTCTGCCCATTGATCCAATCTCCTGGATTGAGAATATATAATATGTCCACCTTTCTCTGAGAGTGTTTCGCTAACAGTCAGTTTCCTTAACAAGTCTGAACAATTGTCTGCTATAACCTATTACTTACTTACGCCTGTTACTCCCAATGGAGCATAGGCCGCCGACCAGCATTCTCCAACCCACTCTGTCCTGGGCCTTCTTTTCTAGTTCCATCCAATTCTTGTTCATTTTTCTCATGTCTAAATCCATCCCTCGGCGTAATGTGTTCTTTGGTCTTCCTCTTTTCCTTTGGCCCTGAGGATTCCATATGAGGGCTTGTCTTGTGACACAGTTGGGTGCTTTCCTCAATGTGTGTCCTATCCACTTCCAGCGCTTCTTCCTCCGCTGGGATCTGCTTTGTTCTCTCCCACAGTACGTTGTTGCTAATAGTGTCCGGCCAACGGATCTGAAGTATTTTGCGTAGACAATTGTTAATAAACACCTGTATTTTCTGGATGATGGCTTTCGTAGTTCTCCAGGTTTCTGCCCCATACAGGTTTCAACCTAACCTATTGCTGCTGCCTTTTCCAGCTCTCCTGCTTCCATTACCTATCACTGCTCACGATCATTGCGTAGGCTTCTTATCAGCTTGCGCTTAAGCTGACTCCGCTCTTCGTTATGTTCAGAGCCAGATGGAATGAGTTTTCGGGCATTTATCAGTGCGGTAGATGCTGCTGAGATCCAGTGTTTCTCCCTAACCTTGTGGTTCACCTTACTAGCAGATATCACTGCTGTTTCCACAGCTTTTCGGATATCATTCCATGCTGCCTCAGGGTGAGCATCACGTACATAGCTGCCTAACTTTTTCTAGTTGCTCTTGAAATATACTCTTAGCTTGACTATCATTAAGTAGGACCGTGAGAGGTTTCCTTGCAGAGTCTTTCCTACGTGCAGTAAGTCGCGGGCGAGTACGCGCTCGCACTAGAGCATGATCTGAATCTAAACATGTGCTCCAGAATGAGCGACAGTCTTCTATCGAGCCCCACCATCGGTGGCTGATAGCCATGTGATCTATTTGGGTCCAACGTTGGGACGAATTAGGAGGTTGTCATGTTAAAAGATGTTTTCGCTCATGATTAAAGTTAGTATTTGCAAGAAAGAGGCGGCTCAGTCAAAAAACAGTGGTCTTGGGTGCTGTTAAAGGTATGAGGGCGGTTATCACTTCCCGGTTGCCCACACCGTGGAAGGGTTCTTCTGGAGGTACCTGAAAAGGAAATTGGATTAGAGGCGGTCTCGGCGACCTGAGAGCGTGACCGCAGTGCCCAAGGGACAACTGCTTGAGGCCGGTCGCGCACGGCCTTTCCGTGGAGGGTTTTTGACATGTTAGCTCCGTTCTTCAAAGGGCCTTACCGCCGGAGACGGAAATCCGTGAGGTAAGGTGAGGTGTGCATTTTTAGGGTCGACCTTTTCTAACCCCACCCCTCCTTGTGGGAAGGCAGCATCGCTGTCATGCTGGTTGTCTGAAGGAAACACCTTACTGCTGTCACACCTCTGTACAATCAGCAGTACGACTTCGCCTTCGGACCTTAGGTTTGTTGCTTTTAGTCTTACCGCTCTTCAACCGACCTGTCTGACATGGTAGGACCTTGAGGAACGGTTGTTCCAGCCAGTATAGCTCGGTTGCTTCATCACGATAGGCACGCCCGACCACCACGTCAAGGTAGCAACAACGGTCGGCGGCTATCTGAGCATGGCTGCGACAGACGGTCACCATTATCTGTTCTTTGAGCCACGACACATGACGAATAACCACTATGCTCGCGAATTATATGGATATTGAAAAACACTGAAGTCGGGATTTCTGATGGTCTATTATTATTATTATTATTAGATTCAGACATTACGATGGATCGGTCAAGTGGTGGCTTCGCGATTAAAGGGTTCGACTATCAGCCACTAAGTTTCATGTTTAAGCATCCCTCCATTTACTAAGCTTTGTGCAAACGAATAGTATCATTAGACAGGAGTGTGGTTTGTACTGAGTGATACCTAGCTAATAAACAAACTAGTCACTTTTGAGTTCACAACTAAACCAAAGCGTTTCACATAAGTTTGGTAAAGTAATCCCATGACAAAATAACAGAACTGAGGTTTCAGAAATAATGATATAAACACACATGAAGAGGAAATTGAAAGGCGAAAACCAAAAATAGACGCGGGAACCCAAAAAGAATAACGCTGGATTAAAAATCTGTGATAACAAAATTAGTGAACTTGAGCCACTCATAACCTTAAGTGATGTAGTTTCTCATAGTGACGTCCTGCAGTCTAGTCAAAGAGATTCGTCACACTTTTATTTTGGTCACAGAACGTTATTTGGAAAAATAAATAACTGCGTAACGTTTCAAACAGGCAGTAATACTACATGGCCTTCCATAACAATGTAAAGCGAAGTCCAATTAATGGATGAACATTAGACTTAACAACTAGCCAATGCTTAATAATCATGGGTGAAAATCCTATTTTGCAATGACCTAATTACTTATAGAATAAGTAGTGTGAATGCCAACGGATGCACTTAAAGGTTGTTCAGAAGTGAGGCAACCATTGTACCATAGTTTGAACTGTGAGACTGTGATTTACATACATTTGACGGACGATAAATGGACCTTGGGCATGTGACGACAGTGACGCTCTCCTTGAGCACTTACTACTTGAAGACGCATACCATCATCAAGAAAAGGGTAATTCTAGAAACAATCCAACATGTTACGCATTACAACTAGAAGCGAACTTTCTCTGAAGATAAGATACTCAATATGAACAGCTTTAAAAAATGAACAAAATTAAAACATGCATATGCAAATTGAGAACTTTTCAGTTATATATTTCAATCTTCAGTAATAAGGATAGTAGGTTGATAAACGTGTATTAATCCTGACACATTGCTTTCCAGTGAAGGCCCAGCTTCTCCTTGAAAATATTCATTTACCAACATCAGTTTACTATTCTTGGAAGAGACCTCATTACAGGCCAAATCACACATTAATAGCGTTCTCTGGTGAATAAAAAATTTTACGGAGATCGCGGAAAATAATACTAAACAGCCGCTTGAACACTGGTAATTGAGGAGAGGAAAAAGACATTTGCAGTAAGCACGACTAACTGAGGTCTAACGATCACTAATGGAAAGTCTAATTAGACGTTCCGAACGCTGAAGAAGGCATATTGTTTTACTTTCCCATGCAGCAGAAACTTATAAAGCGATTAAATAAAACCAAACACAATAGATATACGGTTTCTAAACAGGGATCATTTTTACTTAAATTCAACGAACACCAACCCTCGAATTTAAGCACAACGTGCATTCAAACTCGTAAAGCGCGCTCAAGCGTAGAAATTTGAAAACAATCACTGTCAGATTAGATATACATTAAAGCGTACAAAGCTCTAGGAAGCTGAATTTGATAGCTTAGGGTATGTGCAAAACATGGTAAATCACGAAGATGTTATTCAATGAGTCATATTTACCTTATACTCACTAACCTTAACATATCTCTAATTTGTTTCGTTAATAGATCACACGTAAGATAGCAGTCATAAGGACTCATTGCAATAACTTGGCCTTTAATAAAAACGACAGGAAAACCGCATCAACCCCAGTATCAGCCTGCTTTTAACGAGTATGTTGATTCGAATCAGTCTGTTTGCAAATAGATAAAAAGTACCTTGGATGCATTTGTTGTCATGTACTTTAAGATGGTATTCATTTTGATAAAGCGTGATGAGTGTGTCCGGTGTTTATTATTAGGCTGTACGTCTAGCTGTGACTAGATTCCAAGAGCACTGTCATCAGACAATTTCGCCAGAGTTAACATTGACAGCCGGATAACAAAGTGTCTGCTTTTACTTCCTTGCAAAACAGCACTATACAGTTTTGGCTGAGGAGTGTTCTGCGTCTTAACCAAAATCAGCTGGCTGCGGAAGAATATTAAAAATCTTTTCGACGACTCAGAACTTTGATTCATCGGACACTAACTCTACTTGTATACCTTTCCGTAAAACCAGACGCAGATGCACTAGAATACTTAAGTGGGAGTAAAATAATAAACCCTGTACAATACAGTACTAAGCACATTCTATGTTTTGCAAAGGCTGTAGTAGCTGACCTGATCTTTCATTAATATTCATGAATATAAGGTGAGTAACAGTTACGTAAATTCTCTGCTTAAAATTGTAGATCAGTAACGTAGATGATCTATGTCGAATGATTGGAGGCCTACTTGATTTAGACGGGAATGGTGTGACAAGCCAACTAACGTCGAAGTCACACCTCGCGGTCGGCACCTTACGGAAACTACCCCATTGACGTACCAAGGTACCATAGATGCTTTGAAGACTGTACAAACAGAGTGCGTTATTACATAAACACATTGGTTAAAGTTGATACAAGCGAAAGTAAGACCACTGCCGCATGGCCCACTCCATGGAGCGCAATTAACTGATGCGCGTATGTTGTCCTTGACCTTGATGATAATTGATGATTTGTTCGATATTTAGTGACCCAACAGCTGAAAGATTAGGCTAGGGCTCAGTGAAATTTCACTGGCCCTACGAAATCATGTAATTTTTTTATATACCTATTCCATATTTTTGACTGATTCGATTACTACATTTTCATTTCGAATGTGACAGGACTGAGCTCTAATGGATATTACAAACTGTTTCGTCGTTAGAAATACGACCCTATGAAATTGGTTATAGAGGACTTAACTATACAGCGCCTTCTCTGAAGCTTATTGAAAGCATGCTTGACGTTCACTTTGATCTCACAACCACTTCCTATATTTATGAGTTTGATCAACGAAAATATACCTGAATGAATTTGTAAACATGATACTGTTTTGATTTATCTAGTTAACCGTTGTAGGAAATTTGTAAAACACTTAGTTCATATGCAATAAATTTAAGTGCTATGGTACAAATCTTTGTTATTTTCTTGAAGAACCTACAGACTCGGGCATTCTCGCAGCCTAATCCAGCCATCATGACGTGTCACGGCAGTTGGTGAATGGACATGCGTCACGAACATCCTAGCCGCCTCTGCGTCTAATAGCATAGTTGCCCATTCGAACGCTCTATGATACGCAAGCAATGCCTTCATTATACTAATGGAATACTAACAACATAATTGTACCTCGCGTGGTAACCTACATCCGTCTACGCTCTGGTTTAGCTTGTTAGTGAAAATACTGCTACAGTCCTGCTTAACATGTCACGACCTCCGCTTCGCTATCATAGTAAATAAGCCAGTATTGACTGTATACAGCGTTTTTATTTTTCGAAATTAAGACTTAACAGTTAAGTGGTCTTATTTCTGAGATACTGATCAAATTCGATCGTCTCAGTTTTGTTCATTATCTGCCTAACATTCACATCATATCATAGTTACTTTGGCAATTTCGTGTTTTCCCGCTGAACCATATGCGTTTGTAAATACCTCCTTTTTGCATTTGTCAGATTAGCCAAATACCAAAGTAATGAAAAAACACTGTTAGACTTTTAACTACGTTATTACATTTGGGCTCTGAATAACTCTTGAAAGTAATTTACTATGAGAACGGATCTCCGTGGTTACCAGTTGATTACTCAATGCAAAGTAACTTAACTTTGAGGTAGATTAATGTCATGCTATATATTCTTCTCCTGTATGTTGCTCAATAAAAGCAGCCACGTGTTTCGGAAATGGACTTGTGGGACAGATTATAATCTGTTTTATCCCGACAATATATTCTATGAATATCCATTTGTGAAGCCCCAGTTAAAGATATAGACCATGAATTTCGGCAATTGCGATGTGTGTATTCAATTGTTATACTACTTCGTCCGAACAGCATTTGCACTCATCTGAATGTTTTTACTTGTGGAAAATAGTCAGGTTAATTTGGTTCCTTCTTGAAAGAAGACAGAATCCGTCGACGCTCAGTGTTTGTCGCTCATATATTCTTCACCTAGCAATTAATTTCAAGTACCTTTTTTAATAGTTGTGACTGTTATCCGAATGAGTAAATATATCAAGAGCTTCAGTCGCTTTTTCTAATTGCATTAGTTGATCAATCCACATGAGTGGGAGCACCAAATGATAGCTTCTATGAAGTACTTACTTGGCTAGAAGCCTGGTTTCTGATTAGTGACCAATGAAAATCCTCGTCATCAGGTCAACACAGAAAGTTGGACAAGTAAAATACCATTTGGGGTTACTAGTACACAGAGCCACAAAAGATGTCGCTACTCAACAGAATTGTATGTTGAATAAAGTAGCCTATACATATGATAAAATACTTTGATAAAAGTGCTCGCATTTGATGCGTTCGAAAGATAACAGTCTCGGTCATTCGGTATCATCCGAACCACTGGACATATGTGGTTCGAGATGTCAAATTAGTCATGAGACTACCTTTTTTTCCAATAACCAAAGGTTAAATCATCAAGCCACAATTGTTGCAATTAATTGTTGATCTTTCGCCATTGTCAATTGTACACAATTTATCGAAGTATTCTGGCAAAGTTTCAGCTTCAGCAACACCATTTCTTGCCAACATCGAAGGATTTTCTTGTACCGAACTTGGTGGGATCACAATCACCTCTATGAGTTCGTCTCTCAGGTCAATCAACAATCAATAAGCACATTGAAATCAATACAATATATCAACCAACCAAGAAAATTATGAACAAACATAGGAACAAATTCAAACCAATTGGATATACATCGAAAACCAAGAAGTAAACAGTGATAGGTTTAAGGTCAACAAGAACCAATCAACATCGAGGTCTACAGAACAAGCAGTGAATCACATGCGGAGAAATTCGAACACTTCACTTCTGGCTAAAGTTTGTGCTGATGATGTCCTTCAGAAGAACGATGAAAGCTTCATGACCAAACAGTCAATTTCAGAGAACAAAACTCCGTCAAAAACTGACTAGTCCGTTGTTGTAGCAAACTCTTGCATAACTGACATGTTTGCTCACCAAACATTTGTGCGAGCTTAACCTGATCGTGTATTATATTAAAAACACGAAGCATGATTGATAAAAACAACATGATCGGTGTTCGCTAAAGGCGAGAGAATATTTAGATTGCGAATATCCTCGGTCGCATTGGAAGTGCGTGACAATACACGTTTCACTATTAATTCTGATCGTTATCAGGAAGAAGCCTGTACTTTAACATCACTACAGAGACTGATATATGTGTTCGTAGTAAGGGTAATAACAAGTAGCCTATTGAAGTTTAAAAAAACTTATAAAACAGGTCGTTTAAAATCATTTTAAATGTGATATCTTTCTTTTTCAATGCAAACATTTCACTTGTTTTTGCGCTATTTCCCGTTGAAAGCTGCCGTCTTAAAGTAATCATTAAAGAGGAAATAAGAGCGAATTCGAGGGAAATAAAGAGAAGTACAGCGCGAATAACGGGTAAATGTCGATTTTCTGGAAATAAACATGTAAAGTTAAATAATCTATTGAAGACCGTTGATAACGGGATGATAATTATATATAGAACATAAATATGGTAATAATAAATGGATTTTTGTTTAGTTCTTCAATCATTTTTGTTTTTTGTTTTAAAGCATCTAATAAAAGTCCCGAAGTCACTGTGGCGTAAATAAAAACATTATGAGAATCAATAATTTTTATTCAACAGAAGCTTTACTAACATGTGCAAACTACATTACGTTCAAGGTTTTTCAAATAACCATTAGAATGAAACTAAATGTTTATAAATACTTTCATTTAGTTAGATATTAAGCAAGTTTACAAAAGTCAAATTTCTGGCTTTCGGATTTGAATTATATAGTTTAGGTATTGGAAGCCCTACCACTAATTAATTTACATTCTTATGAAGTATATTGAAAAATATAAAGTACATTTTAAACAGTTACCAGACTAAGATTTGGCATCAGTTCATGGAGTCATTCATTGTTGTAAGATTAAGACTACCTGCTTGGTGTCCGTGGTATAACGGAGATCAGTAGATGGAGACTTTGGATCACATGGTTCAAATTCATTAGTCTTCACTCTTCAGTCTTCAATAATAGGGATAGGAGGTCTGTCGACCAATATTATTCCTTGCAGTTTGTAATACTTATTTCCGTTATCTTACCGTAGAATACGGGGTGATCTAATATTACCTTATCGTATACTGAACGATGACCTTGGTATTAACATGTCTTATCTTTTGCTTCTGTCTGGAACCGATCATTTGAGATGGCATTCGAAGAAAGTTCAAAAACCGAGATCAAACCGTTTACGTCTGGAGTTTCGTTTCTCGCACCGAGCAGTGAATTACTGGAATCCTCTACCGGAACACGTAATATCAGCACCATGTGTTAATATATTTAAAACGAGACTGGACCTCCACAGTATTACAAACTGCAAGGAATAATATTGGTCAACAGACCTCCTATCCCTATTATTGAAGACTGAAGAGTGAAGACTAATGAATTTGAACCATGTGATCCAAAGTCTCCATCTACTGATCTCCGTTATACCACGGACACCAAGCAGGTAGTCTTAATCTTACAACAATGAATGACTCCATGAACTGATGCCAAATCTTAGTCTGGTAACTGTTTAAAATGTACTTTATATTTTTCAATATACTTCATAAGAATGTAAATTAATTAGTGGTAGGGCTTCCAATACCTAAACTATATAATTCAAATCCGAAAGCCAGAAATTTGACTTTTGTAAACTTGCTTAATATCTAACTAAATGAAAGTATTTATAAACATTTAGTTTCATTCTAATGGTTATTTGAAAAACCTTGAACGTAATGTAGTTTGCACATGTTAGTAAAGCTCCTGTTGAATAAAAATTATTGATTCTCATAATGTTTTTATTTACGCCACAGTGACTTCGGGACTTTTATTAGATGCTTTAAAACAAAAAACAAAAATGATTGAAGAACTAAACAAAAATCCATTTATTATTACCATATTTATGTTCTATATATAATTATCATCCCGTTATCAACGGTCTTCAATAGATTATTTAACTTTACATGTTTATTTCCAGAAAATCGACATTTACCCGTTATTCGCGCTGTACTTCTCTTTATTTCCCTCGAATTCGCTCTTATTTCCTCTTTAATGATTACTTTAAGACGGCAGCTTTCAACGGGAAATAGCGCAAAAACAAGTGAAATGTTTGCATTGAAAAAGAAAGATATCACATTTAAAATGATTTTAAACGACCTGTTTTATAAGTTTTTTTAAACTTCAATAGGCTACTTGTTATTACCCTTACTACGAACACATATATCAGTCTCTGTAGTGATGTTAAAGTACAGGCTTCTTCCTGATAACGATCAGAATTAATAGTGAAACGTGTATTGTCACGCACTTCCAATGCGACCGAGGATATTCGCAATCTAAATATTCTCTCGCCTTTAGCGAACACCGATCATGTTGTTTTTATCAATCATGCTTCGTGTTTTTAATATAATACACGATCAGGTTAAGCTCGCACAAATGTTTGGTGAGCAAACATGTCAGTTATGCAAGAGTTTGCTACAACAACGGACTAGTCAGTTTTTGACGGAGTTTTGTTCTCTGAAATTGACTGTTTGGTCATGAAGCTTTCATCGTTCTTCTGAAGGACATCATCAGCACAAACTTTAGCCAGAAGTGAAGTGTTCGAATTTCTCCGCATGTGATTCACTGCTTGTTCTGTAGACCTCGATGTTGATTGGTTCTTGTTGACCTTAAACCTATCACTGTTTACTTCTTGGTTTTCGATGTATATCCAATTGGTTTGAATTTGTTCCTATGTTTGTTCATAATTTTCTTGGTTGGTTGATATATTGTATTGATTTCAATGTGCTTATTGATTGTTGATTGACCTGAGAGACGAACTCATAGAGGTGATTGTGATCCCACCAAGTTCGGTACAAGAAAATCCTTCGATGTTGGCAAGAAATGGTGTTGCTGAAGCTGAAACTTTGCCAGAATACTTCGATAAATTGTGTACAATTGACAATGGCGAAAGATCAACAATTAATTGCAACAATTGTGGCTTGATGATTTAACCTTTGGTTATTGGAAAAAAAGGTAGTCTCATGACTAATTTGACATCTCGAACCACATATGTCCAGTGGTTCGGATGATACCGAATGACCGAGACTGTTATCTTTCGAACGCATCAAATGCGAGCACTTTTATCAAAGTATTTTATCATATGTATAGGCTACTTTATTCAACATACAATTCTGTTGAGTAGCGACATCTTTTGTGGCTCTGTGTACTAGTAACCCCAAATGGTATTTTACTTGTCCAACTTTCTGTGTTGACCTGATGACGAGGATTTTCATTGGTCACTAATCAGAAACCAGGCTTCTAGCCAAGTAAGTACTTCATAGAAGCTATCATTTGGTGCTCCCACTCATGTGGATTGATCAACTAATGCAATTAGAAAAAGCGACTGAAGCTCTTGATATATTTACTCATTCGGATAACAGTCACAACTATTAAAAAAGGTACTTGAAATTAATTGCTAGGTGAAGAATATATGAGCGACAAACACTGAGCGTCGACGGATTCTGTCTTCTTTCAAGAAGGAACCAAATTAACCTGACTATTTTCCACAAGTAAAAACATTCAGATGAGTGCAAATGCTGTTCGGACGAAGTAGTATAACAATTGAATACACACATCGCAATTGCCGAAATTCATGGTCTATATCTTTAACTGGGGCTTCACAAATGGATATTCATAGAATATATTGTCGGGATAAAACAGATTATAATCTGTCCCACAAGTCCATTTCCGAAACACGTGGCTGCTTTTATTGAGCAACATACAGGAGAAGAATATATAGCATGACATTAATCTACCTCAAAGTTAAGTTACTTTGCATTGAGTAATCAACTGGTAACCACGGAGATCCGTTCTCATAGTAAATTACTTTCAAGAGTTATTCAGAGCCCAAATGTAATAACGTAGTTAAAAGTCTAACAGTGTTTTTTCATTACTTTGGTATTTGGCTAATCTGACAAATGCAAAAAGGAGGTATTTACAAACGCATATGGTTCAGCGGGAAAACACGAAATTGCCAAAGTAACTATGATATGATGTGAATGTTAGGCAGATAATGAACAAAACTGAGACGATCGAATTTGATCAGTATCTCAGAAATAAGACCACTTAACTGTTAAGTCTTAATTTCGAAAAATAAAAACGCTGTATACAGTCAATACTGGCTTATTTACTATGATAGCGAAGCGGAGGTCGTGACATGTTAAGCAGGACTGTAGCAGTATTTTCACTAACAAGCTAAACCAGAGCGTAGACGGATGTAGGTTACCACGCGAGGTACAATTATGTTGTTAGTATTCCATTAGTATAATGAAGGCATTGCTTGCGTATCATAGAGCGTTCGAATGGGCAACTATGCTATTAGACGCAGAGGCGGCTAGGATGTTCGTGACGCATGTCCATTCACCAACTGCCGTGACACGTCATGATGGCTGGATTAGGCTGCGAGAATGCCCGAGTCTGTAGGTTCTTCAAGAAAATAACAAAGATTTGTACCATAGCACTTAAATTTATTGCATATGAACTAAGTGTTTTACAAATTTCCTACAACGGTTAACTAGATAAATCAAAACAGTATCATGTTTACAAATTCATTCAGGTATATTTTCGTTGATCAAACTCATAAATATAGGAAGTGGTTGTGAGATCAAAGTGAACGTCAAGCATGCTTTCAATAAGCTTCAGAGAAGGCGCTGTATAGTTAAGTCCTCTATAACCAATTTCATAGGGTCGTATTTCTAACGACGAAACAGTTTGTAATATCCATTAGAGCTCAGTCCTGTCACATTCGAAATGAAAATGTAGTAATCGAATCAGTCAAAAATATGGAATAGGTATATAAAAAAATTACATGATTTCGTAGGGCCAGTGAAATTTCACTGAGCCCTAGCCTAATCTTTCAGCTGTTGGGTCACTAAATATCGAACAAATCATCAATTATCATCAAGGTCAAGGACAACATACGCGCATCAGTTAATTGCGCTCCATGGAGTGGGCCATGCGGCAGTGGTCTTACTTTCGCTTGTATCAACTTTAACCAATGTGTTTATGTAATAACGCACTCTGTTTGTACAGTCTTCAAAGCATCTATGGTACCTTGGTACGTCAATGGGGTAGTTTCCGTAAGGTGCCGACCGCGAGGTGTGACTTCGACGTTAGTTGGCTTGTCACACCATTCCCGTCTAAATCAAGTAGGCCTCCAATCATTCGACATAGATCATCTACGTTACTGATCTACAATTTTAAGCAGAGAATTTACGTAACTGTTACTCACCTTATATTCATGAATATTAATGAAAGATCAGGTCAGCTACTACAGCCTTTGCAAAACATAGAATGTGCTTAGTACTGTATTGTACAGGGTTTATTATTTTACTCCCACTTAAGTATTCTAGTGCATCTGCGTCTGGTTTTACGGAAAGGTATACAAGTAGAGTTAGTGTCCGATGAATCAAAGTTCTGAGTCGTCGAAAAGATTTTTAATATTCTTCCGCAGCCAGCTGATTTTGGTTAAGACGCAGAACACTCCTCAGCCAAAACTGTATAGTGCTGTTTTGCAAGGAAGTAAAAGCAGACACTTTGTTATCCGGCTGTCAATGTTAACTCTGGCGAAATTGTCTGATGACAGTGCTCTTGGAATCTAGTCACAGCTAGACGTACAGCCTAATAATAAACACCGGACACACTCATCACGCTTTATCAAAATGAATACCATCTTAAAGTACATGACAACAAATGCATCCAAGGTACTTTTTATCTATTTGCAAACAGACTGATTCGAATCAACATACTCGTTAAAAGCAGGCTGATACTGGGGTTGATGCGGTTTTCCTGTCGTTTTTATTAAAGGCCAAGTTATTGCAATGAGTCCTTATGACTGCTATCTTACGTGTGATCTATTAACGAAACAAATTAGAGATATGTTAAGGTTAGTGAGTATAAGGTAAATATGACTCATTGAATAACATCTTCGTGATTTACCATGTTTTGCACATACCCTAAGCTATCAAATTCAGCTTCCTAGAGCTTTGTACGCTTTAATGTATATCTAATCTGACAGTGATTGTTTTCAAATTTCTACGCTTGAGCGCGCTTTACGAGTTTGAATGCACGTTGTGCTTAAATTCGAGGGTTGGTGTTCGTTGAATTTAAGTAAAAATGATCCCTGTTTAGAAACCGTATATCTATTGTGTTTGGTTTTATTTAATCGCTTTATAAGTTTCTGCTGCATGGGAAAGTAAAACAATATGCCTTCTTCAGCGTTCGGAACGTCTAATTAGACTTTCCATTAGTGATCGTTAGACCTCAGTTAGTCGTGCTTACTGCAAATGTCTTTTTCCTCTCCTCAATTACCAGTGTTCAAGCGGCTGTTTAGTATTATTTTCCGCGATCTCCGTAAAATTTTTTATTCACCAGAGAACGCTATTAATGTGTGATTTGGCCTGTAATGAGGTCTCTTCCAAGAATAGTAAACTGATGTTGGTAAATGAATATTTTCAAGGAGAAGCTGGGCCTTCACTGGAAAGCAATGTGTCAGGATTAATACACGTTTATCAACCTACTATCCTTATTACTGAAGATTGAAATATATAACTGAAAAGTTCTCAATTTGCATATGCATGTTTTAATTTTGTTCATTTTTTAAAGCTGTTCATATTGAGTATCTTATCTTCAGAGAAAGTTCGCTTCTAGTTGTAATGCGTAACATGTTGGATTGTTTCTAGAATTACCCTTTTCTTGATGATGGTATGCGTCTTCAAGTAGTAAGTGCTCAAGGAGAGCGTCACTGTCGTCACATGCCCAAGGTCCATTTATCGTCCGTCAAATGTATGTAAATCACAGTCTCACAGTTCAAACTATGGTACAATGGTTGCCTCACTTCTGAACAACCTTTAAGTGCATCTGTTGGCATTCACACTACTTATTCTATAAGTAATTAGGTCATTGCAAAATAGGATTTTCACCCATGATTATTCAGCATTGGCTAGTTGTTAAGTCTAATGTTCATCCATTAATTGGACTTCGCTTTACATTGTTATGGAAGGCCATGTAGTATTACTGCCTGTTTGAAACGTTACGCAGTTATTTATTTTTCCAAATAACGTTCTGTGACCAAAATAAAAGTGTGACGAATCTCTTTGACTAGACTGCAGGACGTCACTATGAGAAACTACATCACTTAAGGTTATGAGTGGCTCAAGTTCACTAATTTTGTTATCACAGATTTTTAATCCAGCGTTATTCTTTTTGGGTTCCCGCGTCTATTTTTGGTTTTCGCCTTTCAATTTCCTCTTCATGTGTGTTTATATCATTATTTCTGAAACCTCAGTTCTGTTATTTTGTCATGGGATTACTTTACCAAACTTATGTGAAACGCTTTGGTTTAGTTGTGAACTCAAAAGTGACTAGTTTGTTTATTAGCTAGGTATCACTCAGTACAAACCACACTCCTGTCTAATGATACTATTCGTTTGCACAAAGCTTAGTAAATGGAGGGATGCTTAAACATGAAACTTAGTGGCTGATAGTCGAACCCTTTAATCGCGAAGCCACCACTTGACCGATCCATCGTAATGTCTGAATCTAATAATAATAATAATAATAGACCATCAGAAATCCCGACTTCAGTGTTTTTCAATATCCATATAATTCGCGAGCATAGTGGTTATTCGTCATGTGTCGTGGCTCAAAGAACAGATAATGGTGACCGTCTGTCGCAGCCATGCTCAGATAGCCGCCGACCGTTGTTGCTACCTTGACGTGGTGGTCGGGCTTGCCTATCGTGATGAAGCAACCGAGCTATACTGGCTGGAACAACCGTTCCTCAAGGTCCTACCATGTCAGACAGGTCGGTTGAAGAGCGGTAAGACTAAAAGCAACAAACCTAAAGTCCGAAGGCGAAGTCGTACTGCTGACTGTACAGAGGTGTGACAGCAGTAAGGTGTTTCCTTCAGACAACCAGCATGACAGCGATGCTGCCTTCCCACAAGGAGGGGTGGGGTTAGAAAAGGTCGACCCTAAAAATGCACACCTCACCTTACCTCACGGATTTCCGTCTCCGGCGGTAAGGCCCTTTGAAGAACGGAGCTAACATGTCAAAAACCCTCCACGGAAAGGCCGTGCGCGACCGGCCTCAAGCAGTTGTCCCTTGGGCACTGCGGTCACGCTCTCAGGTCGCCGAGACCGCCTCTAATCCAATTTCCTTTTCAGGTACCTCCAGAAGAACCCTTCCACGGTGTGGGCAACCGGGAAGTGATAACCGCCCTCATACCTTTAACAGCACCCAAGACCACTGTTTTTTGACTGAGCCGCCTCTTTCTTGCAAATACTAACTTTAATCATGAGCGAAAACATCTTTTAACATGACAACCTCCTAATTCGTCCCAACGTTGGACCCAAATAGATCACATGGCTATCAGCCACCGATGGTGGGACTCGATAGAAGACTGTCGCTCATTCTGGAGCACATGTTTAGATTCAGATCATGCTCTAGTGCGAGCGCGTACTCGCCCGCGACTTACTGCACGTAGGAAAGACTCTGCAAGGAAACCTCTTACGGTCCTACTTAATGATAGTCAAGCTAAGAGTATATTTCAAGAGCAACTAGAAAAAGTTAGGCAGCTATGTACGTGATGCTCACCCTGAGGCAGCATGGAATGATATCCGAAAAGCTGTGGAAACAGCAGTGATATCTGCTAGTAAGGTGAACCACAAGGTTAGGGAGAAACACTGGATCTCAGCAGCATCTACCGCACTGATAAATGCCCGAAAACTCATTCCATCTGGCTCTGAACATAACGAAGAGCGGAGTCAGCTTAAGCGCAAGCTGATAAGAAGCCTACGCAATGATCGTGAGCAGTGATAGGTAATGGAAGCAGGAGAGCTGGAAAAGGCAGCAGCAATAGGTTAGGTTGAAACCTGTATGGGGCAGAAACCTGGAGAACTACGAAAGCCATCATCCAGAAAATACAGGTGTTTATTAACAATTGTCTACGCAAAATACTTCAGATCCGTTGGCCGGACACTATTAGCAACAACGTACTGTGGGAGAGAACAAAGCAGATCCCAGCGGAGGAAGAAGCGCTGGAAGTGGATAGGACACACATTGAGGAAAGCACCCAACTGTGTCACAAGACAAGCCCTCATATGGAATCCTCAGGGCCAAAGGAAAAGAGGAAGACCAAAGAACACATTACGCCGAGGGATGGATTTAGACATGAGAAAAATGAACAAGAATTGGATGGAACTAGAAAAGAAGGCCCAGGACAGAGTGGGTTGGAGAATGCTGGTCGGCGGCCTATGCTCCATTGGGAGTAACAGGCGTAAGTAAGTAATAGGTTATAGCAGACAATTGTTCAGACTTGTTAAGGAAACTGACTGTTAGCAAAACACTCTCAGAGAAAGGTGGACATATTATATATTCTCAATCCAGGAGATTGGATCAATGGGCAGAACACTTTAGGGATCAGTTCAACTGGCCTTCAGCCACACTTCGGTTTCCCACGATCTCCAGTCAACCTGAATGGCAAGTTAATGTAGGTCCTCCGTCTCTTAACGAAGTTGAAAAAGCCATAGGAAATCTGAAGTAAGGGAGAGCAGTAGGCCCTAACAGGTTTAATCCTGAGATTTTTAAGGATGGTGGTTCAGTATTAGCAGTGAGATTAACTGAGGTCTTAGGTAAAATTTGGGAACTGGACGTAATCCCATCTGACTGGTCTCAATCACTGATTGTGCCAGTTTATAAGAAAGGACAAAAGTCCTCTTGTAACAATCACAGAGAAATCAGTTTGACAAAGTGTCTAAAATATTAGCTTCAATAATACTTTATGGTAGTGAAACATGGCCGGTGAAAGAAGAGGATATTCTTAGGTTACTAGTATTCGATCATAGGTGTCTTCGAAACATTGCTCGTATATCCTGGGACTGCCGAGTAAATAATGCAGTTTGTCAGGAAACGAATACTAGGCAAGGATAGCGAATCAACTGATGAAGTATTGAAACTTCAGTTGAGACACGTGTTACGTATGCCCAGCCACCGACTACCTCAACGTGCGATGTTTCATGTTATAGGAGTAGGTTGGAAGAAAGCTAGGAGCGGCCAGACCAAAACATGGCACAAGTCCATGAAATCACTGACAAGTGGACTGAGCCATGTTGATAGGTGTAGACTACCTGGTTGGGGACCGCGAGATGATAGCAACCGATGGTTAAAGACCCTGAATGACATGGCTCAAAATAGTTTGCAGTGGCGCAGGTGTATCCACTCTTTGTGTTCTCTCAAATTTTAATCTGAATCCTCCTTGTCTTTTTCCAAATTTATTTCACTGAATTATACTCATTGAATAACATCTTCAAACCCTAATCTTTCCGATTACTGCTTATAGTCTTACCGCATCTACCACTAGGAGATTTGAGTCGACAACTGCATCTCTGTGCTAATGTGGCGTGGCAACTCGAACTGATTTACTTACGTACTAAGTTCTACGTTGTTACTGATTGACTACTGTCGTCACATCCTAACGTAGTATAACCACATAGCCATACTATAACGCAACTGCTAACAGTAATTCATCATCCCTTTTTTAGTTAATGTATACGACATAGTATTTTAATGTAATCAGCCTTATTCTGTTAAATCTTCTAAGCACATCAAATACCAATTGGTGACAACCTAGTGCTTGAGTCGCTTACCAGTCGTGAAATTTTACTCTAAATAGATTCAGTTAGCACCAATCCTTTGCCATCTCGCCTACCTGGTTACATATATTTCAGTCAGGTTGAAACCACACCAATATTTCTGACGAATATTGATTTGTTTAGTATTTTCTCGACTGCAGCTGGTACCGTGGTGTGGTGGTCGGGTCTATCTATTGTCATGGAGCAGTCGACCTATAATGATCGTTCGTCTTGGTTATATTATGCGAGAAATCGTTTAAAAAACTCCAAGATTATTAGTAGCATCTATAAGTTCGGGTGCGCAGTCGTTCTTCTGACTGTACAGGCATATGATGGTATTAAAGTATTTCTTCTGAGAAACCAGTAACCATAGTGATACTGCTGTCTGGTGACGAAAGCTACAGACTGAAAATTGATCCCTAAAAATAGCCTTTGAATCTGTTGTCACGATCTCATATCACTAAGACCACCAAACCAGTTTCATTTTCATGTCCCCTTTCACGGTGTAGGCAACTGAGCGTCAGCGACTCTTATACCTTTAACAACACCCCAGACAACCTTGTTCACAATCAAGTATTTTCATCAATGTTCCGCTGATAATTAACTCCTACTATTTACTCGATCATTTTGTTTCCCCAATACTATTCGCAGATATTTAGCTTTTTATTTTCCTTTTCTCCTATTTTATCATTGTTTTTTAAGTCCGTGATAAATATGCATATCATTTAGTTTGTCCATTCTAATACCTCTTATTCCTCAAAGATTTATGGAAGAGGATCCATGTGTGGTGCTTGGTTCAACAGTTTCTGATATAAGTGATCTGAAAAAAGATATAGTTAGTCTTGGCCGTGTTCTAAGAGCTTGTGATTTTCAAAACTTGGATGATTTAAAGGACGTTGATGAAATTAATTCATTCCCATATAAAATGTATTGTTACGAAGAAAAGAATGAAATAACTTCATATGGGACTATTTTTTCTGATCTCAAAAGTATCAAAAGCCTTTTATCCGATACCTCTAGTGCTTTTTCATCATATAGTGAACAATTACGGACTGTATCTTCAGTTGTTAACAAACTTTCAGAACTTTCCAAAGTAACATTGTCCGAAAACTCGTGCCTGGGCTCAGTCGAAACAGAGCAAGATTTCTATCATCTGTTAAGTACATTGGCTAGAGGTCTACAAAGCGGATTGTTTGCTCGTATCCGGGAATTGAGTACATTTTCTCTAGACAAATGTCTCAGTGAATTTATAGACCAATACAATGAGCTGAACATAAAATATAATGAACTATTAGTAATGTCTCAAATACCTACAAAACAGTCAAGTTCTACTGTTCTCCTCGATCAAACTGCTGTCTTTGAAATGCTTGAAAAAGAAATGAGCAATTCCGCCAAAGAAGTTGAACATGTACGTTCCAGTTTTGAATCTCGTTTAAACTCCATCACTGCTGATTGGGAATGTGAACGGTCAAAGTTGATGACAGAGTTGCACAAAAAAGAAGGTAAACGATGCTTTCTGTAATCATAATGTTTTTCTCATTTCTAACGTATTCTGTCGGCTGTCACTAGTTGATCTGACTATTTACTCCCCACAGACGAGAGTGGGCAGAGTCCGCTCTCTCTCGAAATGCTCTCACATGGCCACGCGTATATAGCTTCTGCCGGGGAAGTCCTAATCACTGTCTTTTCGTGGCTGGGGTGTTGTTTACGAAAATGAGAGGACGAAAAGCGAATGTCCGGCGCTTTAACCGGATTCTAAACCAATGGTGTACATGGGCTCCAGTATCCTGAAGGAACAAATTGCGTATGAACCAATCGTTGGTGACGGGCTTCCATGGGACTGCATCTCCTTACAAAGCTCCACTGCCTTGTGGATCAGACCTTCAGGTCGAAGGTTCGGGGTGTGGCCCCCTAAGAAAACCACCTGCTTCGGTTTTGAGCACTTGGGCAGTATCACAGCCCTCACACATATCGAATGAGATTTGTGTGGCGCATATGTATTTAGTGCCTCCTTGTACCAATATCTATGTGTTAAAATAAATGATAAAAATAAAATTTACTTGCCTGAAACGTAATCACGTTTTCTAGGTCTATCTTCATGCCTAAAAAGGTGAACAAATAGTGGTGGTATATTTATCATGTCCTGTGGTCTTCATTAAGCTTAAATGAAATATAGAGGTTATTATTGCCAAACCAACTATGTAATGTTTGTGTTTTTCACGTGGGGTTAAATTAATAATTGTCGGAAAACGCCTTCCAAACTTACCTTGATTAATGATTGACTGACAACTAATTTAGTATATCTCCACTCCTCAGAGCTGTTCAAAATTTACCAATGAAGTTTCTCGTTCAAACCCCATTTGGGCCACCACTTTTCCAAAGTTTACAGATACCGCTTACTAACGCGTGTCAGCTAACGTAGAACCTTGGTTCAGGGTCTCTTGCTGACTCTCTTTCACCACTTTACAACAGTGCAAGCTTGTTCAAAGGATGAAATGTCTTCCTTTAATTATATAATTGAAATTCATTTTGGATATAACGGTATTCACATGCCTCAGTACAGTTTTGATCAGGAGTATAGGGAAGGCTCTAAATGTTCTACCATTAACATTCACGGTGGCTGACTAGTATTGATAAAATAAGACTGTAAGTGTATAGTTACCATGTTTGTTTATTGTGTCGGCCTTAAGGCTGATGGTTAGTGGCTATGAAATATGGTCTGTGAAAGCAGTAGATATGTGTAGTCTGAAAGATTTTCATCACATGTGTTTGTGAATCTTCATCTACTAGGTAGGTCGTGACGTGTTATGTATGCCTTACCATTTACTGTCTTAACGAGCAATGTTAACTGGCGAAGATGTAAGTTGAAAAAAAGCTAGGGCTAGTTAGACCAAAACATCATTAGTCCATGAAATCATTGACTTTTGATCCAAGCCATGATGGTAGATGCGGACTGACTGGTTGAAGTTAGCAAATTAAATTTGGCTAAGTGGTTGAAGAATTTAAGTAAGATGGCTGAGAATCGGTCACAATAGTACAAATACGTTTACTCTTTATTGTCCTCTAGATTTTGAATTTTAGTTTTCCTTTATTCATACTTTTGTACTGTTCTTCCGAAACATATTCTCAATGTTTAGTCTTTCTCATTATTGATGCTTCTATATTATTTTGATTTTTTCAATATTCATCTATTCGTGTTAATGTGTTACAGCAACGAAGTTGATACTCACTAACTTGTTGAAAGTATTATCATCCTTAGTATGTATGTATATGTTCTTTCTTTTTAGTGGCAATTGAAGAACTGCAACAATTAATAGAAGCTAAAGAAATTGCATATTCAAAAGTTAAAGGTACGTAAGAAAATAATTGAACAATGAATTTGACTTATTTTGTTCGTTAATGATAAATAATATCTGTCTTAAAAAGTTCATAGGTCTAAAATATCTAGATCATTGAATTGCGATAGCTCGGCATCCACTTGACACCGGGCATACCGTCGATATTCTGCACGCGTTTAAAATTATCAATAGACAAAGAAGTACTACCACTCTCTGCTTTGCTGAAGCCATTGCAATTAAGAAACTGAAACCTGATTTATGCATTCAAAAAGAGACTTTAATAAACTTATCACTACCCTGGTAATCTCTTTTGTTTCCGTTTGTTTTTTGTGTTTTTATGATATTTTATACCCCCCCCTATTACCTAATTCTTAAAATAAATTTTATTCACAAATTTCCACCACCTGATCCAAATCCTATTTAATTATTATTACGTAATCTACTTTATCATTATTCAATTCCATTAATCTCTAATTTTCACACAATTTATGAACTTCACTAAACTATTACACCACCCAACCTGAATTAACCTTTTTTGACCTCTGACCTGTTTCTAGCATATATATATATATATAGTTATTATTGTAATCCAGTTATTTACACTCATTTATGTTAATTGTTTTCACTATATCTCCATGTAAAAAATTCTACCACAATTTTGATTTCTAAGCAGCTGACGAGAAACCTCGAAATAATATGGTTTCATACTATTCTGCATCATTGTTTGTTCTTGCTCTATTTGAATTTGAATGAATTAGTTACATTTCTTTTCAGACACTGAACTGTTTACATTTCCTATGCATATATTTCTATTAAATTTTTTTTATGAAATTACGTAATAGTTTATATAATTGATTAAAACTCTATCATAAATGGATCTCGGGATCTATTCATCGTATTAGCCTAATCTTTTTAAGAGAAAAACCCCTTTTATAATATGTTAACTCTTTAAAATATAATTTATTAATGGGAAATCAAACATTGATTGAATGTGATTTTGGTTCGATTTGATCTTTTCTAGTAATTCAATGACATTTATCCTACATATTGATTTTCTTTAATTATTAATCATTACGAGCAACACTGTAAGTGAATAAATCCATTTGATGAAATAAACTGTGTTTTAGAGATGCCGAAGTCAGAAGGAACAATTAACTGTGGGAGATTCTTGGTATGGTTGTTAGCTTATATAATATCAATCCCTATAAATACATTAGATCAAATTAGTTGTAGCATGTATGTGATGTTATTTGATCACAATGTTTGTAAATGAACATTAGATATATATATAGCGACTCACATGCAATTGAGTTTATTCTCATTTAATTCAGTTAAGCCCTTTTGTTAACTTATTTAGCGAACAAAGTCATCTGTACTATAACAACTTATTGTACCTTTATTATTATTATGCTTGTATGAAATATGTATGCCCGATCATTGTTTACCACCTACGCATATATTATTTCTGCTAGCTTTATTACTAGCTTCCTAATTGATTCGATGATCCATTCATTTCCCTATATATATATATATATATATATATATATATATACATGTACATTTAACACTCTATACACACTCTGGGTTCGCTGACTCACTCATTCGCCTCAATGCTTTGTGATGTGAATTATCTACTCAGTCAGTCAGGCAGTCAGCTACAACGTAGGACCAGGCACATATGTGCATCGGTCCAGGTTGCCATACCTCATTAGCACAGTAAGATGAACACCGGATTCATAGGAGTGGTTAGGTCGAAGGTGGCAATATATAGGAGAAAGATTGCAATAAGGATATATTATAGGAAGAAAGAATTAGTTCATAGAAAGAAAGATACGAAGCGATTTCAATCCCATAGTTTAAGGGAGGACAGAGAGTATATACACCGGCGTTATTGTAATAGATTCTGAGCCATGCCACCAAGAGTCTCCCACCATTGGTTACGATAGTCTCGCGGACCCCAACCAAGTAGTCTGCATCTGCCAACATGGCTCAGACTAGAAGTTAGTGACTTCAAGCCTGAGCCATGTTGGTAGATGAATTATCTACTAATAAAACTGTAGTCGCTGCTTCTCTTTGCCTTCTGTTTTCAAACGCCGTTTAGGATTATATGGTAGCGGTTACGAGGGTGATTGGTTAACGAAGCACAGCCACTACATATCCAATGTTTTTCCCATGTGTTCTTTTAAAAAAAAATTATTTATTTATTGTCTTTGTTAAACGTGAAAGACATTTGACCAACACCTACAAGCATTTCGATCAGGATTTGGAATTTTCTAATGCTTGACATTTGTTCACTACAAATTTAACACTGACATATATACATTGACTTGGAAATATTATGATTTAAAACGCATCAAACAATTGTCATATCCATTATATAATGAAAAAGATTCCTTACCACAGTTTTCTATTATTTAGGTAATTTTATTATTGTATAAAATATAATGTATGACTTTATTCAAGCTTTCTTTCTTTATTTAATAAAATGTTTAGGTGATCTAGATGAGTTAGTACAACAATTCTGTTCAAAAGAAAATATTGCAGTCGGTCCAAATATGTCTTTAAATCAGTTACGGTCATTTCTAAATAAACTTGAAAATGTATGTTATTATCTGATCATAGTAGTGTTTTTTTTAACTAAGGCTTTTCAAACCAAATTTACCGTAGATTAATATATTTTCATCGTAACTAAACAGGATAACACAATATTAATTTAAATCAAAATACTACACTGCAAATTGTTGTTCATTTGTAACTTATCCGTATACTCAACATCATCGAGTTTAAAAGCACAGTTCTAAACAGAAATATTAAGCTAATCAACGAAGTTACATATTTCCTCTGTTTAAGGTGGTTGTGACTTGTGCTATGCATCCGGATAATATATATATAAATATTTTAAAATATTTAAACTTGACCGAGTAGAAGCAACACTGAATCTATTCTAGTCATCATATCCTGTAGTATTAAATGCATTTTCTGAACTTGATCCTTGGTATGACTAAAACTAGAGTTTGGAAGACTTTATATAAATTAGTTGAATTCGACCTAAACAATGCAGAAGTATTCAGTTTTCAGTTTCTTCTGAATCATTTATTGTTGTTATTACTACTATCCGTTTTCCCCGCTCCATCCTCGTCTTATTTGTCTGTTTTTATGTTATTGTTTCTTTCAGCATAACTTTCTTAGTTTGTGTATTTCACTATGTGACGGCCCGTGATCTGACTCCAATTCAGATTGTATGAGTGTTTGCTATCGCCTATTCTCGTATATAATCGTCGACTTAATCGCGTTATCCAATAACGGAATTAAATAAGTCGAACAACGAGAATTGACTCGACAATACATATATTTCGTACATGGAGCGAATGAAACAGAGCCAAACAAAATGACGCACAGGGAAGATGGCTGGGAAGCCAACTCCATTTTAGTCAAGAGTTACTCCATATTTATAGGCAAACAGAATAAAGCTACAGACATATGATTAATGCGATAAGAAGGGCACACACATATACGCTCATATAAAAACAGTCAGGACTGATAAGCGAATAATTAACAAGGTCAAAATATGACTCAAGTAAAATGAATTAAATAGGATGTCCACAAGTTAGAATAAGGTAGATGGGCTTGCCATGATAACTGACGCTACAACTACATGGAATCCAGAACATGTGTTCCGTCCTATTTGAGACTTGCTCGGTAGATTTACCTGGATTCTTATGTTGATGTTTGCACTGAGACATGAACGTAGTACCTATGGTTTCAAATATCAATATTTCATTCTTAAAGACATTGGCGCAGATACATTAACTATTTATCTTCTTATAAATCTTAAATTCCGATATCGCTTCAAACGTTTCTACTCTAACATTTTAAATCATGTTCTCAAGTTTAATCTTTCTTTTTATCATTGCTACAACAATATTTCAATTTCGTGTTATTTTTGTCTCATCGTGTTAATGCGGTATGGCCACTTAAGCCAATGCACAATAGTACTAGGCTCTATGTTAATGTCTTTGTCGAAAATACCTGGTCCATATATAATCACTGATATCATTTCTAGTTTCAGCGTGAATGTTAACATTTTGATGCGAGTACAACCAACTGACGAGTCGAAAATAGAGCCAAATATGTTTACTTAATTCCCTTGCTATCTTCAATCTAAAAGTGTGACAAATGTTATGTCCTAGTGAATATTACATTACGAGTAACGTCTGAGACCTATTAATAAACTAATATTATGTATTCTTATGGTATAAAAATATTCAGTAACTAGATTTTGTATATGTATATTCCGTTTGTCATAAGCTTTATTTATATTATTATTGTACGATTTACTGTTCATAAGCCATGTCTAGTTTATTGACTACTGCCTCCCACGTTCACAGCCACTTTTTGGCTTTATTGTATACAAATGTTATTTCCTATTTTATGGTGCGTTGCGGTCTGTTTGGTTGATATATAAACCCAGTATGTCTGAAATAAATGATTCGCATAGTGGAGGCTGTTATTGGCATTCTGGACTTAGGCTGGACGGGCTAGGCGAAAGACTGACCAATAGGACACTAGGCTGAATACACCGATCGAACGTCATTGGTTTAGTACAGTACGAGAGCGAGTAATTCGTATTTTGATTGGCGAATAGATTACGTGACAACAAGCGGTTCATAAAGTCACAACAACTAATATCAGTCCTTACATATATTTCGTTTATAGCTTTAAACATTGAGTTGAATTTCTGTAATCGATCAATTTTTTTAATACTCAAATGATGTGTTTATACTTTACTTTATATGTTTTAGAAATGTCCATGGATTTGGGACTTACTCTATGGAAATTGCAATGAAATAACGTGTTCTGCATTGCCAAATCCTATGGAACAGGTAATCTGTGCTGGATATATTGTGTTTTTTTATACATGACAAAATCATAAATCAATTGTAGTCATCATTAATATTAGCTACTAAGTAATCGTTATGTTTTTAGTCATTTATATACACATGAACAATGCTTTGGACAGCATATCAATCCTAACACAAATAGCTCTCTTAAGTTTGTCCTTCCCACTTTTGTATATTGTTTTATACTACTTATTCACACTTAGTAAGCAGTCGTATTCCCAGCAATTTTTAAACTTATGTTGTAACGCAAGTTGTAGTGTAATATTCTGAAATGCTCACATATACTTATAAAGTTTATTGTATTTTTCATTATAATTACTGTACCTTAATCACTGTAGCGATTATCCACAGTTTTGTGCATTTGTTTAAACGCATCAGTTTCCATATTCTTTTGCTCTTGGTTCGGGTTTAGGTTGTTCATAAACTGTTATCAAATTTAGACAGCTATCAGCTGTCCTTTGTACTATCGAAGCCTTTTTATTTCGTACTTGAAAGACGCGTTTAAACGCCTCAGACACCTCACAAGTTGAAAACTGTCAGATATATCGAAGCGTCCAAGTCACTCGATTGAGATACGCGCAAATCGTTGTTTAGCGAACTTCAGTTTTGCGCGTATCTCAGTCGGGCGACTTGAACGCTTCGATAGATCTAACAAGCTCAATAGAATAATCGTTGACCGTTTTCTTGAAGAATCTTGGGATGTAGAGATAGAAGTGAAATATAAAACATGAACAACGATTGCTTTGGTCATTTCTATTAAATATTTATCAAACACTAGTGTTATTACTATACGGATTCGGAGTAAGTTAGCTTCGTCTATGACACTTTTGTACTATGTTGCATATTGTCTATCAAAGTGTTTCATAACACAACTGACACACGCGTGAAATCGAGGTTCAAAATAATGATTTGTCTAAAGAATGATATGTGCAGAAATTCGAACATTTCCTTTCTACATGAAGTTTGTGCTGATGATGTCGTTAAAAAAGAAAGATAAAAGCTCCACGACTAAAACATCCAGCTTAGAGAACAAAACCACCAAAAAGGACGACTCCATTGCAACAATATACACATCAATTGGTTACAAACCTCAACTAGAGAGGTACCCGTAGCGATTGACACATCTGTGTGTATAAAGATGGAAAGGCTTCCTGTAGTAATAACATAAAGATTAGTCACAACATACGATAGAGTAGATGATAAATGGTGGCTGTGTCTGCACTCAGTAATGACAATCGACAGTCAAAATGGGACTAGCAGCACACAAAATGGACGTCGTGTGTGTCTGCTCTCTCGTTGTAGATGACTGACGTTTAGAAATGATCGAAAATGCCACTGTTTACTGAATGATTGCAAGTGGTATAAACCGGTGCACGAAAATGAGATAAATTAGAAGAGGAATACAGTGAAAGCAAACACACTTATGATCCTGCATTTTGTTAACAACTGAATAGTTTTGCATCCAGGCCTTGTTTACTTACCTACTTAACATGTTATTTTCACAACCTTGTTTTTCTAGTGTGAATTTTCGTTTGGTTTGTTCTATATTTTCTTATCTTGTAGAAAAAGTCACTAAACAAAATTATTTTAGAAAGAAACGAGCTTGAAGATCAGTGGCATCAAACAAAACAAGAGCTACTCTCACTTAAGAACTCACATGTTGAATTGACTAATCAGTTAAAAGCTAAAAATGATGAGCTGAATGAGGTAAGTTTGTAAATTCTCATTACTTTATTGAAAGTCTATAATGTAATCTCTCTAGGCCTATATAACTACGAAAAGTGATCAAACACTCGTTAACTTTGTCAGTCTTATAGTCTCAGACTTTGGAGCTGATTGGCTCGCGTTCGCACCCACAGCAAGGATCAATCCCCATGAGGTTCCAGGTTACACTTTGCTGATGATGGGTGTCAACTGGTAGAAAACCTATGTAAAGGGTTTCCCAACTACAAATTCTACCATCTGGACATTTCAACATAGTGCATACGACTTCAGATCATTCACGTTAGTCTCTACATTGCAATTTGATAGACAAAATTCCGTAAACACCAAATTACTAGGCAAACATGATATTTGTCACTACTCATTAATCAGTGTCATCGAAAAATTGTTTGCTCAATAAAATAAGGTCATGGAGTTTTTAACGAATTATAACTAATCTTCGGTAACACTAAGTATAGTCAATGTAGTCTCATTCTAAAGAGACTTTGAATAACGTTAAATGGTTGGAAGCAGTCTACTGAAAAAGGTGATTGATCTTAAACCTAATGATTGGCATCTATCAGTGGGGCGTATCTGTAATTTTACGGAGGGTTACTGTCTCAATCCCCAATCCGCATCATCTGCGTCGCTATGATAGATTTTACCTTTGAGCTGTATGGTCTAACTGTTGTTTCCGATATGAATGATTTATCATTTCATTCTAACTTCGAATAATGACCATTGTCATGTCTTCCAGTCACTATTGAATTTCATCTATCATGTTTTTTATGTGTTCAATCTAGGCCTAAGTGACGACATCGTACTACTTTTTTGTCGTTTGTGGTTATCTGAAGAAGTCAGTATAAGAATTGGACTAAACGCCTGTGCTAACCTGGACCAGTAAGATGCATTTACACACTGAAAGTATGGATTGAAGTCGAATGCGCTGTTCTTTGCTTTGTGGTTGGGATTATTGGGCATGTTTCGTGTTAGTCGGCACTCGCCAGCATGGTATATTTGTGATCATAAGAGAACTGATGCTCCCTGTGGGACTGCAGCTTAACCAGTAGAGGTTGATCAGCTCTAAAGATCTAGATAAAAATGACAATGGTCATTACCCAGTGATCAATCAATTGTAAACCCTATCCTCTGCTTAATAAATGAGCTACGTATCCATGAGGTAGTATAGAAGTATTAATGTACTGTGTATGCCAACGGTATTACACCATATAATTTACTATAAGTCATGCTTTTGAAAAATTATAGATAACTGTCAATGAGATAGTGGAGAAGATTTGTAGCTCAGGTGGACACCATCAGCACGAACTGAAGTTTGTGCTGATGATGTTTAGAATAGCGATAAAAATTCCGACCAAAACATTCAACTCAGCGAACAAAACTATCGAAATAATTATCAATGTTTGGTTTAGAGAAATTAAATCCATACAATCGTAATAATGCCTATCGCCTAAACATCATTCTGTTCCAACATTTAAAAGGTTTGCCTACTTATTACTTGCTTATCGAGTAGAAATTTGGCGTCGAGCCATTCTTTAAATTCTTCGAATCAAATTAGCTAGAGTAGATCTGGAACCGACAGTCTGAAAATGAACTTTGAACACTTTAACCACTGAATCACCGTTCCAAAAAATTAGATATACTTCTCAATTAATTTATTTTCTAATTCGTATTTATACATTGTTTCTATCAATAATAGTTTATATGATTTTAAAATAAATTAGATGTTTGAAAAATCGTCAAAACTACAACAACGCGTATCTCACTATCGTGAATTAGTTAATAAACTATGTGATCCTAGAATGGCTGTTGCTTTTGCAGATAATGTTCGTCAAAATTTATCTTCCAATAAAACTGATGTTCATTGTAGCAGTTCATCTACTATTCAATCAACTCCTTTGACCAATTCATCTAACTCAATGAATTTTAATAATATAACTCCTTGTGCACAATCGGATCAAGAAAGTTAGTATTAATTAAACTAGTTGTTTCTTTTAAATGTATTTTTTCATAAACTTAAATGAATAACCATGAATTATGAGATTATTAGTTATTGTAGTGTTAAATAATATTATTGATAAAATTAAATATTAAGTATGTAATATAGAAAAATTGAGTGAAAATTATTTGCACTGAAGATCTTGCGGAAGTTAAATGCATCTGTACCATTGTGACCGATTCTCAGCCATCTTACTTAAATTCTTCAACCACTTGGTCAAATTTATTTCGCTAACTTTAACCAGGCAGTCCACATCTATCAAAATGGCTTAGAACAAAAGTTGATGATTTCATGGACTGACGGCATGTTTTGGTCTGACTAGCTCTAGCTATTTTCCAACTTACATCTTCGCCAGCTAACATTGCTCGTTGAGACAGTAAGTCATTAAGCATACATAATACAAGTTTCAACCTACCTAGTAGATGAAGATTCACAATCTGATCAATCCAAACAGTTTGTCACATAACTGTCACAATTATTCCAACATAAGGGGATTACACAATTCTTAATACTGTTAAACATGAGAGTATCTTGAAACGAATTTTACTAGTAGGCGGTATACGACATATTATCAGTACATAAAACCATGGAGCGTTGAGTTGACCTGGGTAAACAAGCACAAATGTCTCTGATGGAGACGATTGGTGACATGATCGGAAATCAATGTCATTATTATTCTTTCTTTGTCTTCCCCCAAATCCTGAAGTCTGCATCATAGTTTGCTTTCACTCATTGGGTTCTGCTAATGTGCGAACATCAACTGACGCAAATTACCACCAAATCTCATGTTTACTGACTGACTGATACTTTTGATCAAAAGTTATAAATTGTATCATATACTTTTCATACTTTGTTATGGGCGTTTAGTAATTTGTTTGTTAAAATCAATCAATAGAACGCTTGTTGATAGATAAACTCTATGATATGATATAGCCTAATGATAAATACTCGTGAGACTGCAGTTATTTACTCCACCACTTGGATGGGTAGGAAACAAAAACAAGACCACTAGCTAGATGAATAGGTCTCTCATGCAACAAAATATTTTGTTTGTATACAAAATCTGAGCACAAAATACACATGGCGATTAAAGGAAGTCAACTTGTAGGTCACTCATTCTTCAATCAGTTGACCTGACTGTTAGGCTAGGTCATGTTGCATCGTATCATATATCCCCATATAATTAAGGTAGCATAACCGTAACGGAGAGGCGTTACATTTGTGACTGAGAACTCTGAAGGATCTACAATAACAAGTACCGAAATTTCTACCTAGAATAGTAGAAAGAGTGTATAATTCATTCAACGTATGGTCATTGGTTGTAACATAAATTATTCAATTTATGTCCTTATGTTACGGGTAGGATTTCACAGTTGCACCATCGATTTATCAATTATTAAGTCTGAATTTTTGTAGGTCACCAAATAAAATGAAAAATTTAAAATGATCTATCGTAATTCAACACTCATTGTATAGCCCAAAAGTTATCTTGTTTTTAGCTGGAAATATAGACGGTGTACTCAAGTAGATCAACGTCAAGGTGCTAATTTGTCGGAGTGTTAGAAATATTGTTAACTTGTCTTTAGATGAATTCTAAAGGTCATACCACAGTTTCCAGCTTTTGCGTGATCAAGTCGTTCAGTTTAATGCTTAATCGCTTAGAAGAAGTCACATTGTTTTTTATCAAAGTTTCTTCGTAAGTGTATTATTTCTTATATTTATTACTAATATCACGTAATTTCCTCTAACGTAGCAGAAATCAATTCTTGAAGTAAATTTATCTGAAACAATAAATAATCGATGATTATATTTTTACAAATCTTAACACATCTCTTCATATTTCTTTTCTTATTACGCTCATGTTCAATATTGTTTTATTCTTAGACTCATTAACTACATCTAGTACTCTTGTAACAAACAAATCATCTTCGCCGTCTTCTCGTAAATCTTCCGAGACCTCATCTACATCAATCTTCTCTCGCGTCGGTGCTGCAGTTACAGCGATCGCTAATGTTATCACTTCGCCTAAACGTCCTCAACAGTCTCCTGAATATTCATCTGATAATAAACGCAGTCGTCCCTCTATATCTGTTACAGAACCTACAGGTTTAGCGAAATCTGAAGAAAAACCTGTTCTCTATGTAAGTGTTTACTGGCTTTTGTATATTGCACATACTTTCTTAGTCAACCTATTCTCAAACCTGAAACATTTTTTGTTAGTTCAGGGAATATTTGGACGACACTGTTGCAGAAACTGCACAGCGTGAAGAGAAGCAGTTGATGTTTGACTTGTATGTATACAGTACATTGATAACACTGACTAATGTCATTTTTGTCTAATTCTTTGGTCCTCGCTAAATTCTATCTGTATAGTTGTGATGTGCCCACTGGTCTGAATGACTCAACATCTCGTGCACTATGTTCAAGTATTAAGTGGTTGAAGGTAGTCAGCGAAAAACCCAGGACGTGGATTTCGTACTAATTGGCAAGTGGTTTCTGCAATCTTGAGGGAACTTATAACCTGGGGACTCGAACCTAGGTCACCCAGCTTTACTGTCTGAGATGTTATCAAGTAGTCAGGACAGTCTTTTGATCTTTAGACAGTCTCGACTACTGAATTCAAATTAATTATTTTAAAAAACCGCTATATATTTATTATTTCGATAAAGACTTATCCAATCAGCATGTTCTAACTTTTTTCGAACATTTCGTACTCTGCTGTTCGTTGTATAGGTACATATTTACAGAAAAACCCTAGTAGAGTAATTAAGATTTGCGAATGTGATTACTGTCTAGTTCAGGTGCGATTATCAATTTTTACTCATTGTTAAAAACTATACATGTGTGTTAAGTTCGTTTTTTTGTAATTAATGTAACGTTTTTTGTTTCTAATTGTTCGATTCGATTATGATCTCTGTCATGTAACGGTTTCAGGATGCCGTTCCGAACAAAATTTCGCATCCCATTTTATCAACCAAGTCTAGTAATTTTGTCATTCCTGAAAAACCAATCTTACCATCATCATCGTCGTCTTCATCATCAACAGCCATTCTTGACAATGGCCCTATGAGACATCATAGTTCAACACGTAAACCACTTACGGAATTGCCTAGATCAAAAGTTAAATCGCCTACCACCCACAAATCGGATCATTTTCTTTCACCATTTTTATCTACTCCGCTGACAAAAAAGGAATATATCGAAAATTGTTCAAAACCGATTACCGATTTTCATGATTATCATTCAGAAAAATTAAATCCTGTGAGTGATTCTATGTGTATACTACTTTTATGTTAGATGATCCATTTAGAATATGACAATAATTATTTTCAATTAGATTTTCATAATTAGGTTTTACTTTATTACCAGTCAGTCAGTCAATGATGTAGGAAGTAACACGAGTGTGTATCGGTTAAAATTGTTACAGATCACAGCACCGCAGCGGCATGAAATCAACAAAATAAAATACCGAAAACAATAAGTATCTAGATGTAAGAAACACAATACAGAAAGATAGGGAGTCAGCAACACTATCGCAGTTGCACTACTGTGACCGATTTACCACTATATCACACATACCAACCCACCTGCGTCTGATCAACAAGCGATAACTTCATTATACGTTTGTTTGCATTCACTGTCTTCCTCTTCTAATTTATCTCATTTTCGTTTATTGGTTTATACCACTTGCAATCATTCAGTAAACAGTGGCATTTTCGATCATTTCTAAACGTCAGTCATCTACAACGTGAGAACAGGCACATATATGCATCGTTCCAACTTACCACACCTCATTAGCACAACAACATGACACACCAAATTCATAGAAGTAGTCAATTTAATAGTAGTAATATATATAAAAGGATTGCATATAACGATGTGATACAGGGAAAAAGAATTAGTTCGTAGAAAGAAAGGTATAAGGTAATTTTAATCTCACGGTTTAAGGGAAGACAAAGAGTGTATACACATACGCCATTGTGATTGATTCTGAACCATGTTACCCAGAATATCTAACCATTGGTTGCGATAGTCGCATGTATCCCAAATCAAGTAGCCTGAAGCCACCAACATGGCTCAGGTCAGAAGCTAGCGACTTGATGGATTGATGCCACGTTTCGTTTTGGTCGCCCCTATTATTGAAAAATACGTCACTTGCTATATAATATTCTGAAGTATTTACACAAACTAACAGCATTTACTGTGTTTATTATTGTGATTACATTCTCTCAACCTCTGCAACAGTTATTCACAGTTTTCGCACATTCTTTGGATCTTCGTTTGAGCGCGACGACTTCCATTTTGTGTGCTGCTAGTCCCATTTTGACTGTCTTTTGTCATTACTGAGTGTAGACACAGCCACCATTTATCATCTACTCTATCGAATGTTGTGACTAATCTTTATGTTATTACTACAGGAAGCCTTTCCATCTTTATACACACAGATGTGTCAATCGCTACGGGTACCTCTCTAGTTGAGGTTTGTATCCAATTGATGTGTATATTGTTGCAATGGAGTCGTCCATTTTGGTGGTTTTGTTCTCTAAGCTGGATTTTTTAGTCGTGGAGTTTTTATGTTTCTTTTTGAACGACATCATCAGCACAAACTTCATGTAGAAAGGAAATGTTCGAATTTCTGCACATATCATTCTTTAGACAAATCATTACTTTGAACCTCGATTTTACGCGTGTCTCAGTTGTGTTATTAAACACTTTGATAGACAATATGCAACATTGTACAAGAGTGTCATAGGCGGCAGATTTAATGGTATACGTGACACAACTTTCTTCAACGAGGCGGACTGTTAAAGCTATTTATTTTTGATGTTATTTGAAGTAAATTTCCAATACTTATGGTCAAGCGTGTCATAATTGAATATACACACTTCTAGAGAACGGGGATTTTTCGTGTATTATATATATTCTAGCTTTTGGATTGACGAGTCGTCATAGTGTATATTTCCATTCGCCTATAGTTACTACCGTAGTTTAAATTTCGTATGCAAAATGAAAAGAGAAATTATCGTTCATTCGTTATGGTCTTCAATATTACACTTACTTAGTAGTGCTATAAATAGGCTGTTAATGCAGGAAGTGTTATTTCTGTCGAAGAGGTAATATGTAAAGATTTAATAATTCGAATGTATATTTCATCATTAAGTGACATCATGTGCGGAATAATAAACTCTTGTACTGATTTGCAAAGTTTCATCAGTGAATATTATTCAATCTGAGATTTTATATTGAACCATATAACCTCCGAATCAAATGTCGATTAGCATTCATTGCATTTATTAAACGAACAATAGTTCTCTCATAAGCAATCAAATGTTAAATACACAGAAAAATGTTTTGAAAAATACAAATGTAAATGAAATACTGCATGTACTACTATAAATTATTTACAAAGGATAATATCTAAACAATATAAAACATGCTGATTTGTTTTCATATTGTTTTAAATCACTTTCTCTTGATAATATATTTCCAGGATTTTAGCTTTTTGAAACATGGACCTTTAGCAGAAAGTACATCTCAGTTACCACAGGATGTACTCCGTTCTGTTCATGCTAATATTGGTAAAGATCATCAAGATGCTAATCGTCGACCAACTGAATTCATTGATCGTCCTACTATTTCTCAACCACAAAATAAGAAAGATGAATTTTTTGTTACTCCTGCAGCACCTAAACTTCTCAATCCATCTTGGCAAATTTCTAAACAAGAACCTTTAAAACAGGTAAATATTATTATTATTGGCCTACATTTCTAACATGTTTTATATGATAACTTCAAAATGTTCATTATACTGTTCAACCTTAAAATGCCATTTCTTTTGAAAACTGTTTTTTAATTGTTTTAAGAAATTAAAGTTTTTAATCTTATCATTCACAAATGGTGATTATCATGCGGTCTCCAGTCAAAAGATTTACACCTGTAATTAGAATTAGCTGCCAATAATATGCAACTTATATCCCAATGGCTTGAGCCAATTTACGTTTTATAGCTTCGTTATTTTGAGCCAAAACTGTATTTCTAATCTCAATATTATTTACCTAATCATTTTGTCTGAAGTAAGCATTACCGTCGTAACTAATGGTTAAACTGAGGTTGACATGACTCATAATCGTTCACAATAACCCAGACGCATCCACTATTTGTCTTCCTAAATTCCTTTTTGATTATTTCACTAACTTATGTTTTCTTCAATGATATCTTTGATGCCCAATCTTTTATTTTTCTATTAATACCAGCCCTAATACTCTGGGATTCTCCCAATTTCGTCTCGTTGTGCTAATGGGAATATGGCAACCTAAACCGATGCACGTATGTACCAGGTTCTGTGTTGTGTTTGTTTGACTGAAGCTTTGGTTTGAAGATACTAGTGAACAAATATTTCTGAACTGCTTGTTTTATTCTTTCATGGGTCATCGCAGGTTGAATTGTTACATAGTAACTCGCTTATCCATAAATATATACAGACGTTCCGTCTTTGATAAAATTGTAGCAACTTATCGATACCGTTTAACGATCACAAATCATTAATTAATTAGGACTGTTTAAGCGATCAGTTCACCCCCCTTTGTTAGACCAAGCATTAAGACGGATCAGTCTTAAAGGGACATATTCCATCGACTGTTGACAAGAAAGAATTTTATCAGCATCAATCATGATACGCCAATAAAGTTTCTGTCGTTACATCATCGTATTTTTCATTTTGCAATTGTAAACATCACTGTTTTTACGTTTTTTAATTTTAATTCATTATAACTCTAGAAACCATCTCTAGAAGTACATAACAATATGAACTCAAATGAACTGAATAAAATCTCATCATGCAGTGATCAGAAGAAACGGGATAACATTTACACTAACACCAACTCTATCAATCAGAAGATTCAGAAAAATTCATCAACAGCATCAGCTCCTACATCACTGCATAGAAAAACTTCAAACACTATTACACCACCTCAAGAGTGTAATCCATCCTAAAATGATTTCTTTTGAAGATTTTGTTTCTCTTTGATTGTTGTAAATAAATTTCTTATTGTAATTCTACTTATGCATTGTGTATTTCCTAGTTTTAAAATATTGTTACTAATTTCATTGAAATTTTAGAGTTGAAACCATGAGTCGATCTATTTTTCTCATTGATGGTCTAGCTTAAATTGACTCGTGATTTCAACCGTGAAAATACTACAAACTTCACAAATCCCCATACTGGTAATTTTATTGAAATCACGAACTGATCAAAGTTAAACAGTTGTTGGAAAATTTAAAGCACTGAACAGGCGTTTCGTCCTAGTATGGAGCTTCTCAACAACACACAAAATTTATCGATGTATATCTGCTGCAATAATTGTTATCAATGAAAGTTTATAGATATTGTTTTAGTTTCACGATGATATACATCATAAATTGATTTTGACTAGGTAATTGCTGTAAACTAAGAAGTCTACATGGTGACGTTCATTTATAACCGTATCAAAGGAATTAACACAAAACTATGAAATTCTGTTGTGAGTGCATTTTTTAAAAAGAGTACATTAAGCTGCCACATTCAATGATCTCAATTTTGAACATCAATCAATTCATGGTGGCCGTACATCATGATGATTCTGATATTTGAATCGAATTGGCGAGCAAAATGTTCGATTTGTTCTTGAAGTTCAAATTTTTTTGGTCATTCATTTAAATCACCGTTTGACTACTGTGAAATTTATTTGTTCACATAGAAAACGAAAGTTTTGAAAACATGTATTTCTTTTATTCAAGAAATTACGTCATAGAATGTTTGCAATCACCGTTAATTTTATACATATTCACAAAAAATTTCAAAGTTTAAACAAAAAAAAATAGTACTACTATTGAAAAATAGTATTGGATAGTTTAATTGGTTCAATTGATATGTTAGCTTGTTTCACATCTTCTCTACAGTCAACACCAAATGTAGATCTATGAGAATGAAAAATATAGTATATACATACATATTCATAAAACAATGATATTACTACTTTGATCATCTGTATTGTAACAGTATGATTTCTAAAATCTGAATAGTAATAAGTTGATGTAAGAGTATTCAGTTACAATATTGGCATGGACTATCAATTATTTTTAGGTATATATACATTAACTGTGTTGTTAGTGGCATAGGAATTTATGAGCTAAGTAGCTAGGGCCAATATTTTTTTCTATATGGGTATTGAGAAAACAGATCATGCTCATGTACGATAGTTAGAATTGTTTGTAAGTTTAAGTATAAAGGTTTATTTTAAATAAGTTTAACACTAGGGATAAATTTTGGAAATTATATGAAAAAAGTATCAGCAGTTCATTTTTTGTGACTGTAAAACAACCGCTGGATATGAACTACACAAATAATTTACTAGTATAATATCATAGATATTGAGATGATTTTGGTGGAGTTTTGTTCTCTGAGCTGGATGGTTTGGTTATGGAGCTTTCATCGTTCTTCTTTACGATATCATCAGCACAAACTTCAGATAGTAGTGAAGTGTTCGAATTTCTCCATATGTGTTTCACAGCTTGTTCTGTGCACCTCGATGTTGATTGGATCTTATTGACAACTATCCAGCTCAGAGAACAAAACTCCACTAAAATATCATAGATGTATTTGAATTAATGCTTGTTTATGATGGAACTACTCAAAGTAACGATGATGAATAGGTCTAATGAGTTTACGAATATTCACTCACTAAAAAATATATTACAAATGCTTTCAACACAATAGACACTATGTAATAGAGAATCGAATTGGAATTAAACATTGGAGAAGTCGAACCAAGATGTGACATCAATAATTCATTAAAATGCCTAATTGTTAAGCGCAATTTTTTTTATTTGGGGTTTCTACAACAACACTTCGAGACCTTGGATGGCATGAATAAAAATAGATAACAGTGACATATATATTCGTTAACCTTTTCTACATTGTGAGTCATAACACTTCCATGTTTACCGTTCGTATTGTTCGATTTATGTCATTGACCGTAATTCATACAACTCTTGATTTCCATTACTGTGATTCTCCATGGATGCCTAAATGCGACTTATGTAAGTTTGGGGGGACATATATATCTATCGATTATTTAGGGCATTTACACTTGACTGATTACTATGTCAGAAACAGTTAACGTACATATATACTGATTACGAATAGCACATGGGTTCGATTTAGCACTTAGAGAAAAAAACAAATACAATTTTCATCGACAGATAAGTATAATTTGTTTCGAGTGCCTATCATCATCAAGTACACCAAATCCTCGTAGTTGTTCAAGTGAATTATACTATAACACATGCAACCGTTCACCATTTTTAACATATAATACTATCAAATTCATTCATGGTTGTCTTGTCTTATTTTGGTCTTTCCATAAAGAGTGAAATTCATGTTTTCCACTGAAAATATTATTTTCATTTATAAAATTACAACTAATTTACATAGAAATCTACAAAATAAAAAAGAATCAACTTAACCTTGGACAGAAATCAACAGAAGAGATATCTTCCGTAATACGAGAAGAATTTTCTTTTTGAAGTAAAACTCCATTCCTTATTAGTAATGAAAGAGGGTAATACACAATTAATTGAGACCAATAATCAAATAGTGTATTTAGGGAAATAGATTGTGATACGGTGAGATTTAAATGGAAGAAAATCATTAGTTGCCATGTGATATTTACTTTTATTATTAATCAACAACTTGCTATCTGGATAAATCAGCTTAATGCAAACAATTAACTTATGTTAGTAGTTCTGTCTTCAACAATTCATCTAAATGAGGTTTTAGGGATGATTTTATGGGGATATGATCAGTTCAATTAAAACAGGTTTTCTATCAATATATTGTGATGCATTGTACCAAATGATACCCGTTACCCTCTTTTTTTTTTATAAATCTCTTCTACTGATGACTGATCTGTTAAGAGGAACAGTAGTGAATATCTACCGGTTATTTTATGATCAAATAACGAAAGGGAAAGATACTGTCATTAGAGAGGTATAAAGACTACTCAATGAAGATAATTTTCTTTTCAGGGATTTCATTTGCTAAACCTGTTCAATCGAACTTATATTTACTTTGCTTACCAAAACTAGTAGTCCATAGTAAAATGGTGTTAGAAATTATTGATATGCATCAGATATTGAGAGGAAATTGTGTTATAATCCAACTGCTAACGGAAAAATGAGATGAAGATAATTGTCCACTTGATCAGTATCACGAAAAAAACAAGTAGATGTAGCAGTAATGGTTTATTAATAATTGATAAAAATAACGATAAAAGAGTACAAGAAAGCGATAGATGATTATAGGAGATAGAAAGTAAAGTTGCGTCCATGACAGAACGATGGATTGGACAGTTTTTTAAATCAAGGGTTAGCTTGAATTGGTAAACAGCTATAGACTCTACTGTACACAAGTTTTCATTTGTATCCATTTCGAAATATTTCTTCTGACTGCATAATTTTGGAGGACTTTGATTTTTATCCCTAGCTTAATTCAATGATACTATAAAAGTTACGTATAGATTCCATGAAGTTCGGAAAGCAATAATGCACTAGTTCTCTGGTTGAATGGGTTACATGTACCTTTTTTAACACAATTGAGCAGCAAGTTAAGACCACTTTCTACAGATTATCCCGATGAAAAACGACAATGTCAACACAAATATGTAACTTTTCACCTACCACTTTGATGCTGTTTATTTCTTTGTGATGAACGATTAGGTACCAATGTCGTTCAAAAATGGCTAATTAACTAGACAATGTGATACACCTTGCTTAAATAATGATTGGAAACAAGTACCAAGACACCTTGAATATAAGTATTATCCTTGTTTGTAATCATTAGAACAGCAAAAATTGGTGCCTTCGTAGAACTCAACTTCACGTCATCACTATCCCAGTTAAGACCCTTATCGTTAGTTTACGCTGATGATTACTTAGAGGCCGATTAGTAGACATCTCAGTCACACCCCAAATATCTAAGTGAGAACGTCTCAAACTACGGCATTAGGATTATTTCTCCACAGATTGCAGGTGAACTTCGCTAGTGAGTGCAAACATGAAACACATTCAGGACATTTTTCTAATTGCGTTAAACCGCCATCTGATCATGAAGAAATCAATTTGACATGTTTAATTACTATTCACAACTGTTACATAATGATAAGATAGTATAAATCTATTAAGTAGCCTTGAAGAAAGAAACTTTTTAAATACTTAACGTTTATAGCCATAAACTTTTAACTTACCATGCTATCATAATTCCATTATCAGTACATAGACTTGATGGAGGAGCCACAAATCTCAAATTATAATGATTAGCTACCTCAGTTAAACCGGCACGAATAACACAATTAGAACCAACCCCACCAGAAACAACCTACACAAAATTATTAATTGGATTTGAATATTAGAAAAAAAAGGTGCACAATAAAATATCAAGACAAATCTAATCACCAATAAAGACTATTCGTTTTCACTACATCGGCATATCAAGGTAAAGTTAACATGATGCACTATAAAAGGGGTTGAATATTAGTGTATATTATGGTGAAATAACGATCAAACATGAAAAGAGAATAAAAGGTATAAATTAGTGTTGAAATTTAGGATCTGGAAAGGAACAATTTCAACTACCCTACTGAAACCTATATTGATTAAATTCTGATAACGACTATTGTAAGTACCTCAATTTGAGAATCTAAACATACCAAAACGACTCAGATTGATAGTAACTTCATTAATTGACACCTTATACTAATTCGAGTGTTTCTGTGTTTCAGCCCACTTTTACGCTAATCAGCACTGCGCATCGAGGTAGGAGTTTCTTAGACATACGTCCCAGCTAACTCAGGGGACGAAAATTTATAATCTGATCAACAGATATTTGCGTTTAACGTTGGTATCACTTAATTCGTTGTTCTACAGCATACGATTAATGTTATGTAAAAATTATAATCAAATATTAAAAACTTACAAATGTTCTTTATATTCAAAAGCCTAAATGTCATAAATAGTGAATGTTAGAAAACACTCAATCAACCTTTCGAATACCTGCTGAAATGTTATCAGCCACTAACTTGCAAATGCTGATATGACTTCAAGCACAAAATTAACATTTGATTGGTTCGGATGATACCTCCATAAAAAGGAAGATAAATGAGATTAGGAAACCATACTTTATATACATCGTGTGTTTTCTAAACAGACGGAAAGAAATTGCAACTTCAAGGTTAATAGTTGGGTGTTTGGCGTTCGTTCATGACTACGGACTAAACAATGATCCCTCGACTGAAGCATCTTTGAGGTCTAGGAAAAGTCATATGAAGTAGAGGGAAGAGACAAGTGAACTAGACACCGGAACAAGATACGCAAAAACTTTTAGACCCAGATCGCACAAATAGAAACAGCAATCTTTCGCTCGAAAATATGTTGGATACCTTCAACCTACTCATAGTCTCTATACAAGAGGAACAGCAACAAATCGAGGGAGTTAATTAACTTAGTACTGGTAAGACAAGTTTTTTCGCAATCTGATAGTATGGAAACGATAGCGAATATGCCTTTGAACCAACTGTCCACTCATCGAGCCCTTCAGATTGAGTGGGACGCTATACACCATGTTTCTAAAAATCTGAACCAGAGGAAAACCCTCTAAAAAGGAGAGGAATTTTATCCACCGTTTCATCTCTGTTCGATTCACTAGGCCTAATTGCCCCTGCCGGGCAACTCTTACAGAACCTTTGTAGGTCGCATATTGGTTGGGACCACCAGCACCTGAGTGCTAGTGTTGTCACGAGGTACACAGAAGGAATAAGATTTAAAACCTGGATCGAAGGTCCTTCGATCTTAAAGAATGCGGAATTCGTAAAAATATCGAAGCTTATCTGGGCTACAGCTACGTCCTGGACCCACTGTATCTTGGAACAACGGATGAATTCAAGAGTACAGTGTTAGGATGGGTTCTTTTTGAACCAGAAGGCTTGTAAACTTTGTTTCTCAATGACGACCCTATAGAGCAGTTAAAGAATATATATATATATATATATATATATATATATATATATATATATATATATATATATATATATATATATATTCCTCTGATAAATCAGCAACAGAACAATTGGACAAACGAAGCTATTCATGCTTCCGTTGCTTTAAATCCAAAAACAACGCGTGTAGTAGTAGATGCCATTCGAAACACTCTAATGTTATCAGATGAAGTCGTAGAAGAAACCCTTTAAAACCCAGTCCTAAAAGAAGTTAAAAAGTTCCACCTAGAAGGGTGGTCATTAAAGATTAGCTCCACAGAGCTACAGCTGCTCCACAGAGCTACAGCTGCTTTGCCAGAGCAAACTATCCCCCTCAATCATTAATGACTGCCTTCCATTTGCCAAACGTGTCATAATTCCAAAGAAGCTGCAACCAGCAGTTGAACAGTTGCACGCAGAACATATTGGAAAAAATCGGATGAAAGAGCTAGCACGAAGGTATGTATACTGACCACATTTAGACACCCAACTAGAACACCTATTCCGTTCGTGTACCAAATGCGCATTAGCAACGAAAGCATTGTGGAAAACAGAGCTGTAATGCCGAAAATCAGTTCCGTACCATTGATCTAGTTAAAAAGCGATTTATATGAGGAAGATTACCATCGAATTACGTTTACCCAGCTAACCAACATAAGACTCACAAACAAAAGTTAATTCCTTAAATCCCATGCAGAAAATTACTTAGTAACTTGTTGGTTCATGGTGCATAATTTTTTGAAATGAATTAAAAGAATCATAACATTCCAACAATCAAGTGAAACCTAAAATTTTCAGACCGAAAAACTTGTTATTCACTAATACTGCAAAAAACGGTCATGACTGTTATATCCGGGCGACGAATTAGTGAATGGTAACGGCTAGAATCTATTTATGGACTGTTATTATATATATCTTCTTATTTTATAACTATTAAGTAACTATATTATATTTATATTCATATTCATTCTATTATAAGCTTTTATTTGACTTTATTATTTTATTTTAACACATAGATATTGGTACAAGGAGGCACTAAATACATATGCGCCACACAAATCTCATTCGATATGTGTGAGAGCTGTGATACTGCCCGGGTGCCCAAACCGAAACAGGTGGTTTTCTTAGAGAACCACACCCCAAGCCTTCGACCTGAAGGTCTGATCCACAAGGCAGTGGAGCGTTGTAAGGAGATGTAGTCCCATGGAAGCCGGTGACCAACGATTGGTTCATACGCAATTTGTTCCTTCAGGATATTGGAGCCCATATGCACCGTTGGTTTGGAATCCGGTTAAAGCGCCGGACATTCGCTTTTCGTCCTCTCATTTCCGTAAACAACACCCCGGCCACGAGAAGGCAATGAGTAGGACTTCCCTGGCAGAGGCTATATACGCGTGGCCGTGTGAGAGCATTTCGAGAGGGAGAGCGGACTCTCCTCGCTCTCGGCCGTACCAGGGCATTTGGGGGCTTTTATTTGACTACTATTAAGTAATTTACTATTCTTAAGATATTCCCAACTTATCAGTTACAGTATCTCACAATCACAGCTAGTTTTTGGCTTGATCTTCCATAATTTTTTTTTACTTATGGTGTGATGTGGTTTGTTTGGCTTATATATAAAACCGATATGTCTGAAATGTATGATTCGTCTAGCAGAGGCTGATAATGGCATTCTGACCTGAACCGACTGGGTTAGGAGAGAAGCTACCATTATATAGGATCAATAGGAACTCTAGGCTGTTCGCACTAGTTTATGCGTCATTAGTCTGATCGTATAAGTCGGTGGCACTGATTGGCGGCCGTACCATGTTATGTAAATTGATCGGGCATAAGGAAATAACGATGACTGTAAAACGAACACATTTAATGATATAATGAAACACATGTCTTACCAAAGATGTAGGATGATTTCTAATTACACTGGCTCTGGAATCAGTGTTTAGCAAACAGTATTCAATAGCACGCTGAACACGCCGACAGATTAATCTTGTCATACAGAACTGTAAAGATGCACAAACATCAGCAATATCTTGGGTCAATAAAGTGCATCCATTACCTAGAATTTTCATTACCCAAAAAAACCAATACGTTAAAAATGTCACCAAGATGATGGAAAAGAAACAATAATAGTAAGGAGAAAATATTCTCTGGTAACAGGTTTGCATCCTTATTTTAAATGAGTACCAACCGCTCCGCATATTTTACATAATATGATCACTTGAGTTATGCGTGTCTAGATGAACACTTCAACTAATCCTACACAAACCAAAGGACGAGACGACTACAGAAGGAAAACTTAACATCAACCATAAAATCAGCTGTTACAATAGCAAAAAACACTATATCGGACAACGTGGATTCTCTCTTTATCTTTCCATGTTTGAATGTCAGTTGGTGGTCTAACGCCATGACATATCCTCGCTTACATCAATGCATGTTTATATATTCATTTAAACATATAAACGTTGGTACAAGGAGGCACCAAACAGATATGCCTCTCATAAATCAGTCGATTTATGTGGGGGTTGTGACACTGCATGGGTGCCCAAACCGAAACAGGTGGTTTTCTTAGCAGGCCACACCCGGAGCCTTTGACTTAAAGATCTGATCCACAAGGCAGTGGAGCAACGTCAGGAGATGCACTCCCATGGTAGCCGGTGACCAACGATTGGTTCATACGCCATTTGTTCCCGCAGGATAATGGAGCCCATGTGCACCATTGGTTTGGAATCAGGGTTTTCCAACTCCCATAGGTGGACTCTCCGTATCTAACAACCCGGTTAAAGCACCGGACATTCGCTCCTCGTCCTCTCAATTTCGTAAACAACACCCCATTGCGAGAAGGCAATGAGTAGGGTTTCCGTGGTAATGGTTGTATGCACGTGGCCATGTGAGAGCGATTGGAGAGCTGCCTGTCCCCATTCTTGGCCGTACCAGGGCACTTGGGGGAATCAGTTCATGTGAATAAATGTGGACACACAATCGATTGGGAAAATGTTGAAATCCTGGAAATACTAAAAGCACCAGAGAATTCTTAGAAGCTTAGCACTCAGGTCAATCAGCAATGAATAAACACATTTCAAGCATGAACTTTATGAGAAGTAAACTAAAGTTTTATTTTTTACTACATAAAATAACTCTTGAATTGATTCATTAAACTCAGTACAACAACTAGTCTGTATAATTGATTAAGCCCTTATTAACAGAAGGATCATCTCTTAAAATTATTGAATGAATTTTATCCATATAACAGTACTTAAAAATATTCCTTATCATCAGTGGTACAGAGATAGAACAGAACTACTCGTAGTACTGACAGCATTGAGCGTTTATTATTATTATTACCTCTTCCAGTTATGCTTAAAAAATAACATATCTATGTAATTATTCTGTGTAGCAATGTATCATATATATAGCGTATGAAAATATTGTCGGTCACCAGCTATAATGGGACTGCATCTCTTGACGTTGCTCCACTGCCTTGTGGATCAGATCTCTAAATCAAAGGCTCCGGGCATGGCCCCCTAAGAAAACCACCTGCTTCGGTCTGGACACCTGGGCAGTATCACAGCCCACACAAAAATCAAGTGACTTGTGTGGCGCATATCTATTCGGTGCCCCTTTGTACCAATATTTGTGTTCAAATAAATAAATACACTTATTTGTCTATGAAAAGAATGAAATGGTAATTAGTAAAACTTCGGAAGTATAAGATTTTAAAACAAAGTTTAAGTCTAATTTTTTATTGTTTCATGTTGGGAAATATATATATATATATATATATATATATATATATATATATATATATATATATATATATATATATATATATATATATATTACAATACCTATAACGAATATTTAGTTTTTAACAAGCCTAATTATATCTTATGATATTCAGTGAAGTGAGATGTAAAGTCAACGACCTCGTTCGTCTTTTCTTTTTTTGATTTTGAGCGCTATTACTCATAGGAATAAATACTTTGCTAGAACTTTCTTAACGGAAGTATGGTAAAGTAGATCGATAGAAAGTAATATATATTTGTTTAACAAACCACTCACGTACCATGATTTTCAGATTCCAATTTATTGATCAACTGTTCTGCAGCCACATGGATTCCACTAAATGAGAAATCACAATCCTTAGATTGTGAACGTGGTAAAGGTAGGTTGAATCGTTGATGATCACCATTATAAGTCTTTGCAATTATTTCGATAGCCTTACCACCTGCGACGCCTTTCAAACACTCATCTGACAAACGATTTAGTTTTAGACGCCTAGAAATCTGTAAATGCAAGAAATACACGGATCGTTCCATTTCGAGGCACTGACGACGACAACAGCAACAACAACGTAACGCACGTATTAACGGCCATTATATTTGGTTAGTGAAAAAAATCAATAACTTTACGAAAGCTTTTTACAATTCAGCCTATACTACTTAGATGGTTTGATCTTAAGTCTAAGTTTGTTGAAATGCACTGAACAAATATCCAGAAAATGTGTAAGTTGAGATTATTTTTCGCCTAGTGACTTTTGAGCAGTAACATATTGCCTCTACGATATGTATATGGTTGGGTTAGCACCACAATCTTGATCAATTTGTTCAGTAACCTACCGGTGTTGAGGAGAATGAAAATAAAGAACTCGGTAACTTATTTATAATTATCAGTTAATGCAGTTTGATATATTGATAAAAATTGGATATCTGTATTGGGCCACTAATTAATGCATAGGACTAACACATGTTCTATTGGGACTCTATGGACTTGGTTATAGAGAGGGTGCGACTCAGATCCAAAGAACCATACGATGGTTTAAGACAAGGTGATAGTAAACCGTCATAATTAAGACGTAACACAAGTATATTGCGTAATCGTCTTTTGGATAAATGCGTTATATCAGTTATGACTTTAACATCTTCCTCAAAATATTCAACAAGTATTAGCGATTGAAGACGAAGACGTCGATTTCGATAGACTAGCAGATATAACCGATAAAATACACGAGCAGACTAAGATCCACTCCGTATCACACACAAACTCAACCAACGAGATCACAGAGTTGAGACAAACAGCCAGAGTCCTCGTCAATTAGATGGCTCAGCTTCATAATTGAAATACGCCTCGCCGCAGGTGTAGATGGAGAACCAGAAGCCGTGCACCCCATAGTCCAAGGAGCAGCCAAGACCATATGTTGGTGTCACAGAAATTATGGCAATCAGGAGAAAGAATGTACCCCTCCTTGTAACTTTGTGGACACACGGTAGGAAAACGTTAAAACCAACGATTGCTGTCATCTCCCCAACTCTCAAGAAAGTCGTTTGTTATACGTCTCAGATAAAAGAACCAGAACACAGTTCTCAATCAGCACTGGGGCAAATTTTGATGTAGTACCATATACTACACTTGAGAAAAACACACCTGACCCCAAACTAGAACCGCAAATTGCAAACAGGACGGAAATCAAGACATATAGTAACAGGCAGCTACGGTTACATTTTGGTCTCAAATTAAATTTCTTATGGAACTTAGCTGACGTCTTAGTTCCCATAATCGGTGTCGATATTTTACAATCCCGAAAAATACTCGTAGATGATGGGAACCGGAAACTTGTATCCACAAATCATAACGATGAAATTAGAGGACTTATATCACGAGACATCAATCAAACCTCATCGCGAGAATGAATATACCAACTTGCTCAATCAGTTTCCTGATTTGTTACGAACGTGACAAACCAACACATATCGTCGTACACCACATTAAGACAGAGGAACTACCAGTGTTTGCATCTCCTGGACCACTCTCGTAAAGAACGAATTCAACAAGTGATAGAATTGGGTTCCATAAGTCCCCCCAGCAGTCCGTGGACATCACCGCCCCATGTGATACCTGAGAAGAACTCTTCCGACCTTGCGGCGACCATAGAGTTCTTAACAGCTGGACGATACCAGAGAGATACCCTCCTCCAAACTTACATGACTACTCATAGCCTATCTGATGTAAAGATTTTCTTAAAGATTGATCTCGTTCATGCATATCATTACATTCCAATCCACCCAGACAACATTCCGAAATGCTGTTACTGCTCAATTCGGGCTATAAAAATTTTTCCGCATGTCTTTGGAACTCAGAAATCCTGGACAAAGTTTCCAGAGTTTTATTGATCGAGTAATATACTTTAATAGATGACTGACTCATATTCAGCAAAGATAAAAGTGAACATCTAACTCATCTAAAATTGCATTTCGAGAAAGTCAGCTACAACGTAGGACGAGGCACATATATACATCGGTCCAAGTTGCTATACTTCATTAGCACAACAAAATGAACACCAAATTCATAGAAGTAGTTACTTCAATCGTGGTAATATATAAGGATATAGTACTTAAGGATATAGTCCGTAGAAAGAAAGATATGAAGCGATTTTAATCTCTTAGTTTAAGGGAAGACACCTATGCTATTGTGATCGATTTTGAGCCATGTCACCCAGTCTCAAACCATTTGTTACAATAGTCACGCGGAGCCCAACCAAGTAGTCTGCATTTACTAATATGGCCCAGAAGAGAAGTTGGTGACTTCAAGGGCTGATGCTACGTTTTGGTTTGGCCACCCTAACTTTCTTCCAGCCGTCTCCAACACTAGTCAGCATTACGTATCGTGGTAAACGGTGGTCAGGTATACGTAACACGCGGTCCAACCATCCCAGTCGATGAAGATTCACAACCTAATTAACTGATTCACCACCATATATATTAGTGTAGAGCCATGATGAAAAAATAATTGAAAAGAAATTAATTACTTACCTAAAATTGATCAACACCTATAAAATGCATATGAATATTCCTACATTTTGATTACAAACTCACTTACTACTTCCCAGTGTGCTTTGTGTCTTGGGTGCTTGTGGGTTTGATTACCGACAATACACTTTCCCAACAACTGGTGTTCTGGCTTTTGAATAATCTCAAGTGAGATAACACTACTCAGCGGGATATATGGTAGAGTCAAATGGAGAAGACTTAAACCTCATATATTACCAGTAACATTACTTTAGTGCTCTTTACAATGCTGATATGCAGTAAGTGAATTTGAAGCTGGATCACATCTTATAGGTTTCCAGTTTGTTAGCTTGTCAGTGGTAACCCGAACCCCTTGATTTAGGCAGTATCAAAAATTAAATTTAGTTATTCATTTTTTGAAAATATAAAGCCGCAATCGACAAAATATGTAAGTTGCAATGTGAAATTAAAATCACGCAAACATATTTAACTCACCTTATCAAGAATATCGCCTGGAGAGGCATCTAATGCTGTACCTAATAAAACGTAATCCTCTAACCCTTGAACAATGCCCAAAATACTGTGACCACCACTTATTAAGAGGATTATATAGGGAAATTTCAACCTAAAACGTTTTTTTAAAAGAATTTATAAACGTGATGAAGCAATGAAATAAATACTAATTACTCTAAATCAGTAATTTATAAAACCTTTTTATATACATTATTCCATTATTCTACAATATATTTTGCTTGAGAACGAAAGATAGCAAGTCCTAGCAACCTTGATAATCATAAGTGCGGGCGGGATCGTGGATGCGCACTACTAAGGAGTCCCATAATAGAACGAAACGGCTGTTCGGTGCTTCCAGTTTTTCAACGGTGGTCTAACATCAATCGGTTCATGATCTAAATAAAAAAGCTCATGATATGCTTAGTTTCAAATAGGAAAAAAACTGACTTGTAATTTGAGTAAACATCAGAGATGGCAGTTTTTTACAGCATCTTTCTAAAGGTTTTGCTGCATCATAAATTTATGACCAACGATACTTTTAAATATCATGTTGAAGCATTTAATTAGTATCTTGTTTAGTAATTCACAGAGAGAGAATAGAAATTACACATCGCTGATCAAATTATGCTCAGACTATACTTATTACATTTAACAATAAGTAATAATTAACTTCTAGGATTTATGGTTTTACGCGAGCGCAACTGGAAATGTTAAATACGCTATTTCCGTACATAAACTATGATTCATTTGCACAGAAAATGTTTGCTTACTGGGGATCTGTAAACAGAGCTGTCAGTGCATGAGCCTCCATATGATCAATCGGTATGATAGGAATCCTTTGACAAATAAATAATTCGTCAACATAGAAATTAAAACTACTTTAATCGACTTGCTAAAGACTTAGCGAAACTAACTCCAATCTTTAGAGATAGTGGCATACCTGGTTTTACTGTAACTGCAACAAAATTTAAATCCTAGAGGAAAAGATAGATCAATTAAAAAATAACCATGAACAAAAAATACCCGAAACCCAATGTTGGATTTGGCCATAGCCGTATTTACAACTGATTCAATGTTTTCCTTGTGAAGTTCAGCTGCTACGGACGGTACCACACCGCCTAACCTTCAAAAATATTTACTGATTAATAATTATTTTTGTTACATAACACTAATCCTCGCTTGCGAAGATAGACAATCTCCAAGTAGTTTTCCTGATGTTTCTATAACAGCTGCACCTGTATCGTCACAGCTCGTTTCTATACCAAGAACACTTGCAAAATTACGCTGGCAAAAATAGTGGTGCTATAATAAAATTTATATGTTCCGATGAATATTTCCACATTACCCACAATCTTTTTTCTGTTGCTTTTTTACAGTTGTGGATGAACTTAAGAGCAAACCTGATCTCACTTTGCATTATTTTAAAAACCTGAAAGACAATATTGATCAGGTCATTGGATCCCATTGGCTAGTTACCGATAATATTAATTACAATAATATATAGGTGAAATGTACTAGAGACATTGACTACGGTTTGCATATGCATCTAGTTTACACTTTAGGCTTACTGTTACGAAGAAATAGAACATTCTACCCTGGTCTAAAATAAATGAAAGACAGTATTTCAGATCATACAATCAAAAGTCTACATACGCGTATGTGAGCGATATTTCATCCGAGTTAACTGTGCTATCCGGACACTTAAAGCAAACATCGATCATAGATCTCAACTTATTATATTAGCCATTTTAAAATAAGAACCTAGAAAAACAATATGGCTACTCTAATTTACTTTATTTTTACCTGTTGGAAAAGAACAGGTTTATTTGGGTTTTAATTACTACTTGTGTGACGTTTTCATCTGTATCTTTATAGAGATGCTACCTAGTTGATTAACGTAAAGTGGATATGCAGGTTACGAACCAGTGGCCTTTCAGCTCGAAATGCAGTTTCTAGACTGAAAAGCTAGAGCTTAAATGGCAAATACGTGTTGGTTTCGATCTTAAAATTTTTTGAATCGATAAACATGTTCTTAATCTTGATTTTTGTCTTTTATTTACTTTTTGACAAGCAACGAACCAGCCGTGTGGATCTATTACAGTATTCCAGATTACTATATCTTTGTAGTCAGACTAAGCAAATAGACCAGTCGGCAAGTGTTAAGATTACAAGGGATAGAGATATCGAAGATGAATCACGAAACTGCTCCATGTGAGTTACACTTAGAAAAAGGGGTACGTTTACGGAAGTAGTTTGTAGAGGGCACTGGAAATTTCAACTAAACTTGAGTAGTATACTAGTCAGTCAAAAAACTTTGTTTCTATGAAACAATTTGCGATTTTTAAGTGGTAAACTTACAAGAGATAAGTCTTTTCGTAATGAGTAACGAACCTTTTCATTTGAGTTACTTTTAACATTAAAGGGGTAAGGTACATGTTTATAAATTCGAGTTTTTAATCAAGGTAAAGAACTTAAACCGGGTTTTGAGTCTATGTACAGTGTTTCAAGTTTATTTAGTCATTTTGTAACATAGTTCCAGCTCAAAAACTCTGTACCTACAAATAAAATTTTTTTCGGAATTATGATAAACTTAAGTAAAAAATATAGGTGCAGAATTTGCAGATAGTTTATTCCTTTACATAACTAGCACTTTTGACAAAGCACTGTTCAAGTGTTTGCAGTACCTTAATTAGGGCTCGTAATAAGTCTGCACCGCATCATAAACTTATAACCAGTAAGGCCCTTAAATGCCGGCCAAGAATGTGACAGGTCGCATCTAGCCAAGTATCTTGAGCACCAGGGGAGCATGCACAGTAGCATGAGTGGAGTGCTTGAAAAGAGAACAAGGGTGAAGGATGACTCGATGGCCCAGTAGAAGCACACAATACACTTAAATCTGTTGAGGCAAGGAGTAGACAAAAATCGGAAATAACACAAGGCCCAGATCACAATGCAAACTAGAATCTGATAGTTGAATCCAGTCCTAGGATTATTGCACTTTAAACTGTGAGCGGTGTTTTAAGAGGGGAGTGGTATTTTTCCTCGTTTCAGTTTGAAAAGGACAGGAGGCTTGGCGGCCTGTGTTAGTCTTGGCAATGGTGAACTCTCAGTTAATCCAACTTTCTTTTCAAAGAGTCGACGGGTGGAGTCTTAACCACATGCTGAGGTAATGAATTCCACTCGTTGATGATTCGATGGGAAAGTCGATAGTCAACTGACAAGTAGTTTGTTCTGGGCTTATGAACTTTTTTGGAATGCCCTCGTAAATTCTGTTTTGGAAGACAAGAAAAACGAGGGCATATAAGGTGTAAATTTATCACTAAGCAATTTGAAAAATATAATCAAGTCGCCTCTAGTTCTTCGATATGACGAAGGTAATAGGTTAAGCATGACCAGTCGAGCATCATACGAGAGCTTCGCTATTCCGTGAATCAGCTTAGTTGCTATTCTCTGGACCTTTTCCAAAAGTCCACTGTCTTTTTTAAGCAGGGGCTAGCCGCTTGTTTAGGACGTACGAAAACTGTATACAAAGTCATAAACCTTTTAGCGTCGACATGATTGAAAGCCTTACGTATTGACCGTAAGGTTCTAAAACCGTTGACGGCTATCGCACAATAGTCTGTAGTAGTCCTTAAGTCTTGGCTAACGATGACTCCTAAGTCATTGTGCATGTGGACGACAGGTAGCTCAGGGTTATTCATCGTGTATGTATCTGTACTTTGATGACCGACATGCATCACAATACACTTGGAAGTATTTGTTGGCAACTGCCAGGTTTGAGATTATTCATATAATTTTTCCAGGCCATTTTGGAGTTCTAAGCTATCACCCTTACTTCGTATCGCTCTCCATATCTTGACATCGTCAGCATATAGCAAGACCGATAATGATATTAGGCGAAGATCATTTATAAATGTATACATACAAAAGGAATAACACTGGCCCCAAAAATGTACCATCGAAAGTAAATCTTTTAGTTTGACTGTGTCCTAAAGTTAAAATGCTTCTTTTGAACTTATTTATGCCGGACTTTCAGCTAAAGGAACAGGCGTTTTAGCCTTTTGTGTTCAGTGTCCACCACGTGACATGGGACGGTTCACCTGGGGGCGGTAAAAAGTCAGGCCTTCTCAAAGCCGCCCGCCCCTTAGCTTCAACGACCTTGAACGACCTGACAAGAGGCGGTCATCCCGTATTTCAATCGTTGTAGGTTTGTTGAGTGTCAAATCACTAACAAACTGGGATAAAAGCTATGTAAAAAGCACAAACATTACGAAAATTGACGTTTGATGAAAAAAATGCTGTTAACAGCTGCTAACTAATGACATTTAAAAACCTCTACAACACGCAAAGCCTGCGCGAAAACCCGTACCTTTTACTTTGTTATTCCCGCTCCTGTGTCGGCTGACCTAACAAATTTAATGGCGCAAACAAAACATGCTTCTTTCCTGTCAATTAAAGGATGAAGTGCGACATCTTTAGCATTCGGTGTCACAGCGAGTGCATCAGACTCACATCGGCTACATAAAGAGGTATTACAAGCCACTACTATGTTGGTTGTCCAGACCATGTTGGTTTTAGTATTATCGTCAAAACATTTTTTCTGTGAGGTTAAGTGTTGAATACCACGTGTCAAGTCATTCTTAGTACTCCACTTAAAGAGGTGACGTGCTGAAAAGGAACTGCCGCAGATTACTTGAATCCTTGTTTGTCACAACTCCATCTATGAAATTAAAGTAGTCTTAAGAATCGCTACTAGAAGATATTCGTAGACTAGCTAATAAAACAAAATATAGTTGGTTCGTCAAATGTATGCTATCTTAATCCAAAGTCAAATCACTATATATATTGATTGTTTCCATTCTGAGAGTCTGCAGAAGCTTTAAGGAACATATGTATGGTGATGATAGGATAATATAGTGAGTATAAGGAGAGTGTATTTACATTGACCACGTTTGCATGGTTGAGCCATGGAGTTTTTAATATTACTGCGCTAAACACCATTGACCTTTATGTAACAAAAAAATTGAGAGCGGAAATGTGTAGTGACCATGTCTTCAGCAAACTTCCTGAATCGATATGGCTTACTGTGCACACCCATGAATGTAAAATACTAATCGGATGCATATATCGAGCACCTAACACTCCTAGTTTTACTGACACTATTATAAGTGAGTCATTTTCTCAGGCTTCCTCGCTTGACTTCACTTACGAAATTGTATGTGGTGATTTCAACCTTCCCACCATCCACTGGACGACACATTTTGGCCCATTGTGCTTTGAAAGCATACTTAGGTCCTTAGACATACACGGTTGGCAACAACATGTACACATGCTCACACGAAACCATAACATTCTTGACTTGATATTATGTCATAATGTCACACCAACATCAATGGTGGTTGGCGAAAAGTTTCACAACAGAGATCATAAAATAGTCCTCTGCACCCTTCCTATTCTTGCCATATGCAACAAGTTAAAGACATTTAATACGCGTTTCCAATATAGAGACTATGCAAATGCTGGCTGTGAAAACTTACGATTTCTAATAAAGCACTCTGACTGGAGCAGTTTCTTTACCAGTGATAACCTCTTAGAAGCATTAGAAATATTCAATACCACTACCAAATCTGCACTAGACACTACTATACCCTCTAAATTCGGTTTTAAAATAATTGCTCCCTATATAAACCAAAAGACTAGGTCTAAACTGCGAAAACTGAAAAGGATGTACTATATATCAAAAGACTTCAGTGCCCTGCACCAGATATACTCTGTACTTGAAGGAGTACAAAGTCAACACAATAAGCATAAAGAAGTAGAGGAACGTACTGCGCTCGCTGCTGTATCTAGAGCCCAAGCCCTATGTCGTCTCTTCACGAAACGCATAAGGAAGAACGCAGACCACAACATTTACTCCTTACTGCACGATGGAGTGACGCATAATAACCAAACCGTCATATGTGAACTATTAAGTGAATGGTTTTCCCACAATGAGAATACATCTCATGCTCCAAATATCGACATTAAGTGCATCGGCAAAAGCTATCTTAGTACCATAAACTTCGACATTAGGAGTATACATACTGCCATTAAAACCCTTAAGCCAAATGCGAGTTGTGGTGCCGATGACATCTCTTCAATCCTTTGTAAATCGTCAGGGCCGAACATACAGACGTTCTTACTCAAAATATACACATTATCTTCAGAGACAGGTACATACCCGGAAACCTGGAAAGTAACGTATGTTATTCCCAAACACAAATCTGGACCGATAAACCTGGTTGAAAACTACAGACCTATAAATATCACTCCAGTCATATCACGCACAATGCAAAAAGTGATACAAAATCAACTATCTGATCACCTACATAAGGAAGATCTAATAGACCTGTCACAACACGGCTTCATTAGGACAAGTTCGTGCAGTACATGCCTGATAGACTTCTTTAACGAAATTACTCGTATACGCGACCAGAAGAAACTAGTCATTATACTATACTTCGATATTAAGAAAGCCTTTGATAAAATACCTCATAATCTTCTAATCAACAGACTTAAGTCAGTTGGAATTATAAACCCCTTTTGCAATGGATCAAGTCTTTTCTTACAAACAGATATCAAGTAACCAAGATTGGCTCTAAAACATCTACACCTCGACCAGTAACCAGTGGTGTTGTGCAGGGTAGTGTCTTGGGTCCATCGCTCTTTATAATCTACATCAACAATATATGCAAGTGCTTGAGCACAGGTAAGGCATACCTCTATGCCGATGACTTAACAGTCATCTATAAAACTGACATTTGCGATTTAAGTAGTACTATACAAACAACCCATCATGAACTCAACATGGTAGACGACTGGTGCAAACTCTGGGGGTTAGAGCTCAACACAGAGAAATGCGGCTGGTTATGTACAGGAGACACGTCTCTTAAAATAAAACTAACTCTTAGCAATCACAAACTGCCCAGGCTAGCATCAGTAACTGACCTACAGGTACGTTACTCACAGTCTTAATTTCTCTGAACACATCTCAGCCAAAGCATCTAAAATGCGAAAATTGCTTGGCTTCATCTCCGCAATTTCTATCAAAATGAATCTAAAATCCTTCTTTATAAAGTTTGTGTAAGACCTATCGTTGAATACTGCTCGTTCTTCTTTTCCAGCCTACGCCTATCTGATATACTAAAAGTGGAAGGAGTAAAACGATACTTCACTCGCAAAGTACTTAAGACTGACTCAGTCATTGACTACAGTACCCGATGCCAAGTTTAAGGAATAGCACCCCTTTAGGAAAAAAGGCTTAGGTCTAATCTGATTCTCTACTTTAAAATACTCAAAAACCTTACTCATTCAACATATAAGACAGTTTCTACTAGAGATTTACATGAATACGAACTCCGAAACAAAGTATCTACGATCAAGGTTGAGAAATACAGATCAAAAACTCGGGAAAACTTCTTCCTCACCAAGTATGCCATAATATGGAACAGTCTTACCTCCAAAATTCGCTTGGCAGATGAACTAAATACGTTTGTAAAACTGCTTGATCAAGCCCTCACTTGCACTGATCTTGCACGTACGAACACATCTGTGCCCCACTCAAACATCATAGGCTCTCTCCATGTCTAGACCAAAATGAACTTCAAGTTCAGTTTGCCTTATTTGTCCTACTTTGCAGTTGTATTAATTACTTTTTCCACCCTATTTCTTCACTTGAAGTAGACAGGTAACTCACTGGACCTATCATTACTATAAACTAAACTCGGTCGATAAGGGACACTCACTACCACCCTAAAACGTCAAGAGAACCGCACAATCGGCTGCCTACTACCAGTGGTCTTGCATCTATGGAGCCCGTTACTAGTCAACTGTTTAGGACAACACAAAATAACATCAGCACCAAATTATTGTGAGTTTCTACCTGTATATCCTGTATTAACGTATTACTATTCTGCACACTATGTTGACTAGCAATTAATATTATTTCTCCACTCGTTACCTTATCTGCAACTCATATACTCCTATACTTTTCCGCCTGCTTTAATGAACAACCATCCTACATTATACCCTTCCTAATGCTTATACTCTGATTGGCAAACTATACTTTATACTAGGCAACAAAAGCACTGCGTCGATGCCTTACCCACAGTCCATAGCTTGTAACTGCCTGATAGGCTTGTAAAAATGTACTTAAAAAATAGTGCTTTCCAACAGTTTGTGAAACAGAGGATTGCGTGAGGTATGACATATATACAAAAATCAGCTTAAATGAGCCTAACATCACAAAAGGAGGGAGGGTGGAGTTACTGACCAGCAAGCATTGATGGTGAGGGCGATAACTTCAATCCACCCGTGTTTGTGGGGACAGAATATTTTGTATGTATCAGGCTCTTTATGATTAAGAATAAGTCAATCATTCTGTGATATAGATTGTTTTCCTACGCTCATTATTCAGCACTTATTATGTCACTGCAAATATGCCTCTAACGGAAACAATCCACATAATAGATGTTCATACCAAAAATAACGAACTTCATTACATTGTATTAGGCTCGAATCATCATGCTTTAGATATTTTTGACCGTAATTCGGTAAGTCTTGATTAGAACATAAAATTCTTATTCTGTTTGCTTCGATATATTCATAACGACAAGTCACAAATAGAATGAAGCATGCGTCATAGATTAGAATGCTAGCAACATCTAAATCATTCCAAATCAACGGATATGATGCTATGTTCCAGTACATTATATAATACGTAGTTTTGTAAAGAAAGATTTATATTTGGTTCAAATAAATAGGCACTTATCATTTCCCTACATCTTGTGGAGTATATTGTGTTGGCCGGACAAAGTGAGCTTTTTTGAAGTGAGTCTGCAATCGCTACGCAGCACGTCAGTCTAAAGATTCACTAGTCGGTAGTCAGCTCAAACCTAAAAATTCTGGCTAATTTTGGTCACTCTGCTTCATCAAACATCGTTTTTATTTTGCATAATTTCATGTAAATTAATTGTAATTTCATAAATTAAAGGGGCAGTAATTTTTGTACTTGTCGTGATTATCCTTGCTTTGTGTACTTGTTGCACCGAAAAGCATTCTTGGTCTACTTTAACTTTGGTTAAGGTTTGAAATTTTCGCTAAACGTTGTCTTGTGGTACCTTTTTTCACTCAATGACTAGCACTCGTATTGACATTGTGTTTTAAACCTTTTTAGTCGAATTACAATAGCTGGTAAGACTTATAAATGTGGACATCCAAACTGCTTGTTCCTCGTTGAGGAAGGAATGCAGTGCAATGAATGTAAAAAGTGGTACCATTAGATGTGTACACGTCTAAATCGTACGGCATACAAAAGATGCTCGAAGCCTAACTCGCATTGGCTTTGTATGTTATGCTGTACAACCAAGAAGTTACTAACACATCAGGCTATGAGCCTACTGGCTTTGGCCTGTGTGTAAAACGATGGCATTTGTGCTGATAACACGAGTACTGACAGTGAAGAATGTCTCAGCGTAGTACTTGCTGTTACGAGACGTCTCAAACACCTGATTGTGACTGACGGAAAAGTGAAATCTACGTTAACATTGATGAGGAGTGAATTGCCGCTTGATATTGACATCGGTAATCATGTACCTTTAGTGGAACTTGAAGACCCGGATAAAACTGTCACCGTTCCAAATAGTCCCGGTGTCCTGAACGATAAAAATGGACCACGGTACGGAGAACACAGCTGGAAGAAACGGTATCAGAATTATGTACTCCACTGCGTGTCAAGACAGATCTCTGAGAGGTCAGCCATTTTTCGTCAGTTAAGAAAATTTTCAGATACAGAACCAAAGGCTAGATTTGAACCCGATCTCAGTCATACTATGTCCTTAATAAGCAAAGTACTCTCAGATACACTTTCGAGAGTTAGTATTTGTAAGCTTTATAGAATAGGACAAAAAGTAGATTCTGAAAGTCCTCAGAAAAACCGCCTCTTGAGGGTTTTATTTGTCACGGTTGAAGAAAGGAACCTGATTCTAGATGACTTACGTAAACTGATCCAGAATATACGTCTGTGAGGATCTCAGCCTGACTGATCGTATTAAGAGACGAGCTGCAGAAGCGAAAATGAATGGGCCTAAACGGTGAAAGGAACCTCGTTCTTAAGGGTAATGAAATTGCAAAAGTTCGGAGCAAAACGATCCCCAAACCGCTGAGGGTGGTAAGGGAAAGTTCTCCACAAACTTAAAGGTATTCTACACAAATGCTTGCAGCCTACTAAATAAAATGGCGGAGCTCAAGTCATTGGTGGATAAAGAAAAATCGGATGTTCTTGCTGTCTCGGAAACTTGGTTAACTTCAGAACTATTAGGTGTCGAAATTCAGTTGACTAGTTTTTTAACCAGTAGGGGTGACAGATTAAACCGTAGGGGAGTCGGGGTTATCCTATACACGAAAAGTACCCTAACCATAAGAATAGCTGAAGCAGTGGCACACGTTTCAGGGACATGTGAAGTGGTGCGATGTAAGCTGAAATGTAGACGGCAAGATATTGAATTAGTTGTGGTATATCGCAGTCCAGAATGCGTAGCAGATGATTTTCCTCCAAGTAAACTTAAGTCCTGGTGTAACAAGGGTAAAAGCCTTGTAGTAGGCGACTTTAACGCACCGTATATAAACTGGGTTAACTTAGAAGTAGGGTCATTGATAACTTTGTCCGATTGTAAACTGTTAGAGACCTCGATTGGATTAGCTTTATTCCAACACATTAGAAACCCCACAATATATGAATTAAGAAACTCTTCTTCTCTTTTAGGTTTAGTCTTCGCACACAGTGATAAAATTGATCAAACGATTTTCCTCCCACCACTAGGGAGAAGTGATCATGCAGTTATCTTATCCAAATTCATGGTTGAGATTGCTTGTCAAACAGTTGCACCAGCCCGTCCTAATATATGGAAGGCAAATATAGGGGCAATAAACTCCGCATCATCGGCTGAAGGCTGGGAAATTGACTCAAGGGCATCAGTACAAAAGGCATGGACTCTTTCCTAGTAGTTATACAATCGGGCAACTCAACCATACATACCCTGGACAGTTCCAAAGAAGAAGAAGCAGAGCCATCCCTGGATAGGCCGGGATATTTGACGTTTACTAAGACGAATAAAGAAATGTTGGGATGTTGCCATCTGCTTTGGCACAGCAGGTACAATAGAACGCCACAGATCGGTAAGAAACAAGTGTACAACAAAGATTCGGGAAGCTCAGAAAAAATATGAAATGCAGATGGCACAATCTGCACTCAAGCAGCCCAAGAGAATATTCTCGTACATAAACTACAGAACAAGGATGCATCATTGGATTCCCAACCTAATTAAGGAAGGGAGTAAATTTGAAATGACAGAGAAAGATCAAGAAACATCAGATGCTATGGCTGACTATTCTGGGGCAGTCCTCACTCAAGAACCTCCTTTAGACCAAAATAAAGAGTCAACAAACCACCTACTCACCGTGGACTTCGATCAAGACGATATGCTTAAGGCTCTTATCACCTAAAACATAGAAAAGCCAACAGGGCCAGATGACCTACACCCCAAAATCTTGAAACATATTGCATAATATATTGCGGCCCCACTGACTTTGATATTCAATATGTCACTTGACCAAGGTGTTCTACCTATGGACTGAAAGGACTCAATCGTTCTCTAATGTTATTATACGCGGACGATGTAAAACTCTAGCGAGTAATAACCGGAGACGGAGATGCACTTCAGGCAGACTTAAATAATATGATTAACTGGTTTAAAGAGTGGCTGATGCCTATCAACGCTGCAAAACGTGTCTACATGCACACTGGGGATTCAAAGGTTAATAGGTACAACATATAAGAAGTGTACGTGCCCGTGGTCCAGTCTCATAAGGATCTCGGGGTGACAGCGAGTCATGGTCTTAAGACGACGACCCATTGCCGGGAGGTCGCAGCTAAGCGGTTTAGAACTCCCTGGGATTTAAGGCTGACATTTACTAAGTTAGATACTACCATGTTCACCACAGTATACACATCCTTAGTGAAGATTAAGCTTGAGAACTGCGTCCAAGCTGAAGGCCCCCGTCTAAAACGTGACTCTGAAATCCTGGAAGAAGTACAGAGGAGTAGCTAACCATGCAATTGCAGAAGTACGGGGTTTACCATACAATGAAAGAATTGAAAATATGGACCTCTCTACTCTGTCCTATCGCAGACTAAGGGGCGATCTATTTTTGATGTATAGAATACCAAGAAACGATTTTGGACCTAATATATCCTCTCTTTTCCTTCCCACTAGGCCGGAACATCTCAGAAGACATAGCAAGCGAGTAGAAAAGCCAATAACGAACAAAACACTCGTGGCACACAGGTTTTCACACCGAGTCATCAATACTTGGAACCTGCTGCCCGAAGCAGTGGTGACCGCACCTTCAATTGACACTCACAGAAGCATACTAGAAAAGAAATAACAAAGGCCGAAGACTTTGTGTCTTGACTGCACAAATCTGAACCTAATATTTCCAGTGGAAAACATGAATTTCAAAGATATTTCACTTTTTTTACAAAGGTCAAAATAAGACACCATTTTTAACATATGATACTATCAAGTATTATATGTTAAAAATGGTGAACGGTTGCATGTGTTATAATATAATTCACTTGAACAACTACGAAGGTTTGGTGTACTTGATGATGATAGGCACTCGAAACAAATTATACTTATCTGTCGATGAAAGTTGTATTTGTTTTTTTCTCAAGGCGCTAGATCGAACCCATGTGCTATTCGTAATCAGTATGTATGTGCGTTAACTGTTTCTGACATAGTAATCAGTCAAGTGTAAATGCCTTAAATAATTGATATATATATATATATATATATATATCCCCCCAAACTTATATAATTCGCATTTATGCATCCATGGAGAATCACAATGATGAAAAGCAAGACTTGGAGAAATTATATGAATTAAAGTCAACAACATAATTCGAACAATACGAACGGAAAACATGGAAAATTGTGTGGTGTACCCCACGAAAAGAGCTCACTCAAGATATAACAATACGCACACTTATTAATGATGTATCGAAAAACAGGTTAGCTCCATAAATAAAGTGTCTTTATCAGTAAATCGAAACGGTAGCCAATATCACTAACAACAAATTGGGATACTAAATGGTTAAATGATAACAATGTTGTAAAGTAAATGTTAATTCTAAGCACCTGACGTAAAAAAACCTAATCTAAGAAACATGAGCTCAACAACTAAAGAATCAAATGAACTGTTTATGTGATTTAACTTGTGGGTTTTTACACGTAGTTTAAACCATCAGTATCCAACCTGACTTTTATCTTCATGAGAAAGTAAAAGTCAGTTTAACATAATATACTCGTTTAATCAGTAGACAACTGACGGTACCTACTGTCAGTTTAAAGGATTGATGTTAGGAAAATGATATTGGTTTTTAGGTAGTACTGTATTTAATTACGTTAAGAAAACTGGAGTTCAATATGAAATTAGCATAATAAATGACAATCATAATAATAGTATGACATTGTTTAATGAAAGACTAATGATGACTATGCCAAAGGAATTCGGATAAAATTCTTTGGTTCTCCAGTAATAATGGTTATGTGTAACTCACCTACAGACCACAGTATGTCCCGTCTTCAGATTCACTCGATTACATATCAACTGAAGCCACAGGTTTCGTGTCTAGTCGTAAACACTTGTAGGTTTATTCGCCCCATGAATGGAACAAAAAATACGTTCGTGTTCCGAATCTAATACTTACATTATTGCTTCATTGATATTAATGTCTTGTGTTTTCTTCTAACCTATACCATTTACTTCCAGTTGAAATTCGATTCGATAGTATGCCCGAATACCACTGTCACAAGTAACCAGATACCTATTCCTTGAGCAATTTCAAATGTGTTTCCCTTGATTTCTATCGGTTGAGCATAAAATGAACAGCCTCAACAATATTCTGTTTTCCACTGATTCTTAGTTTCTGCTGAACATGGCAAAGAACTTTTCGCAGCTCGAATTCAACTAGTAATGTTTCAATCATGTAATGCACTGAAGATGGCACAGGTATTCAGTGTTTGACAACGCTTTTACCAGCAATAATTCGTATCCACCAAGAGATATCAAAAGACAGAGTCGAGGAGATCGGAAGAGTGTATTTGGCGATTACCAATATATCGGAATTTTCTGATCTAATCTGGCTAGCGATTGCGGTAGATGTTGAGCACAGCGTTACCACACGTGATCTGGTGCGGATGCATGACCGAGCGTCTTCAGCTAGATGAGTCCACTAAAACATATGGTCAGCATCCAATGTTGAAAACTTACAGAGCTATTTAGTTTGGGGATTTATTTACCGCTACAGCACATTTATACATGATTTGTGTTTTGTATATAATCACAATGATCTAGTGAGTTCGTGATCCAAAGATGGATAACCGATCACGTGCAACTGAGTTTGTTCACATTTAATTCGGTTAAGCCCTGTTGTTAACTTATTTAACGGATAGTCACACGTACTATAACAACATATTGTACCTTTATTATTGTTGTGCTTGTATGAAATATGTATTCTTGAACACTGCTTACCGCTTACTCATATATTCATTCTGCTAGCTTTATCATTGGCTGCTTAATTGATTCGATGATCCATTCATTTCCCTATATATATACATGTACATTTAATTATATATACACTCTCGGTTCGCTGGCTCACTCATTTGCCTCTGTACTTTGTGGTCTGAGTTATCTGCCGACAAACTGTAGTCTCTGCTTCTCTTTGCCTTCTGATTTCAAACACCATTGGGGATTATATGATAATAGTTGCGAGGGCGATTGGTTAACGAAGCACAGCCACTACAGATACACTGAAATCACAAACCGATATATGTTAGACAACCACCGAGAGCTTTGAAACTCTAGACTGCTGACTCGATGAAACAGGACGAAATAGCTGTCTATCGCTTCCAGGTTTTCGGTGGTTATCTAAATTAGATCTGTTCATGATCTCAGCAAGGTTCAACAATTTTTTCAGCCCCTATACAGAAGTAGATATGTACTTCAGGAACTTAAACTGCTCTTTTCTTGAAGCTGTGTTTGAAGTAGTCAGATTCTGGAATACAACTGATGTACTGAATCGTATTCTGATAAAAGTTGCCCTCTAAACCGTGTCTTAAAATATAATTTGAGGCAAAGATAGCTATTATGAATCTATCATTCATGGAGCATATCTACACGGAAGAAGTTCCTAAATCATCGAATTAGTAACGTTGACTAAAGTAGTGATTTGGTCAAAAGATGAATCTGATTACGATCCATACATAGATTCGTTGTAATGCAGATAAACTATATTGTTCATGATGAAACTAGTTGAATTATGGATACAGACAGTGAAATTTTCGTATCCACAATATGAGCATTAAACTGTAAAATTGTTCGGAATATTTGTCAAACGATAACAGAAATCAACCTCTAATAGTTAGCAGAAAAGAGAGCAACTGTGCTTGTATTATATCAGCGAGACAATTCGACAACAAATGAACGTCAATATCCGAACTGTAGTCTGTACTGATTTAACTCAATAAGAACTGTATACACTTTTGTAAGTGCAGTATTTTTGTTAATGGGACTACTTAGAAATAATAATAAAACAGAATGATCATTTTTCAAAATGACTTGATTTATTGGGCATGAAAATAAGTGAGTAAAAATTCCCGTTTATTGATTATGTCATGAAAGAAATTCGGAAATTAACCGGCTTTGAATACAAGCACTGCGTAATTTTGTAGATAGAAGTAAATAAAACAGTTTACTTCATGTGTCACATAACTGAAATTGGAGAAAACAATGGGAATGAAAATAATGCATTACATATTTTCAATTCCATTTGACTTAACTTCTCATTATTTATTGTCTTTCTTATTAATATCTCGTTTATAGGTATTAATATTTGATTCACAATGATTCACTGAAATTTCATGCTTTCTAAATGAACAAATGGCTATGTGATGTGTGAAATCAGTTGATCAGGGTTTAAGATTTCATCATTTGGAAGTCTTAAATAGAGTCACTCAATATTTCAACGTATATATGCATCAGAAATATAATGAAATTTATTAAAATGATGTTGTTGTACATACCTTCCAAAGTTTTTACCGACAATACAGTGCCAATTCGAACCGTATGTTTCATCAAATTTGTTTTTAATATAACGTGCAATATCTCTTTCAACAGTATATGTATCCATAGCTTTTACAGCTAAATCAACAGCAAATTGCTGTTTCGCTTCTTGCATATTACAACCCTTATTTATTTCCTTTTCTTCAAGCATGACAACAGAGAAAGGAATATACAACCTATGCTCTAATGAAAGAATTAGATCTTGAAAAGTAAGGTATTTATATCATATCTGGTGAAAATAAAATGACCTTGACCTTTCATTGTCTCGTAAGATATGTAGTTGAAAATATCATGAAAATATGGATTGGCTGAAGTCAAAAGATGACGGGATTGTTAAGTTCATAAGGAACTGATATAGCATAGTGCTTGAAATGCTCAATCTCTACTGCAAAATACACATATCGATTGATTTTATAAACGGATAACTTTGTGAAATCTGTTGACTTCTGTTTTGGTTTTGTGATATTGTGTTTATGATAACAATTATGATACAGCTCAGTGATTACGTTCAGATTTATGCAGTGAGATTTGTGAAATATCTTGTATGAGAGTTGATACTGCTTATCACACAGTCCAACACGCGACAACAGATCAGTTGCAACCTACATGTGTTAACTCAGAAACGTGAGTTTATTGATAAATTGATTGTAACTTTTATTCGACAGTAAAATGTGGATAGAATAAAGAGGTAATTTAAATAAATAGGTACAGATAACAATATTGTTGGTGGTTTATGGACATACGAAAATCATTAGTTCACACTGACGTACATGTGCATATGAAGAAACGTTAAATAATATGGTTCATTATCGAATAATATGATAGTTTGCAATTTGCTCATTATATGAAACATCGAATGATTTTACGAATCCCCTAACTTCTGTAGCTGGATGTTTGAAATTACCTGTCTGATAACGTTGAGATATTATCACCTATTACTGAGTGATTCAATGGACATTCCTACTAAAGATTAATTAGTTTGATATAACATAGAGTTTGTTAGAATTAACCATTGATAATGGAATAGAGTAGAACAGATTTTAACGACGGATTTCAACACTGAATGTTATCAGCTAAAAAGCTCTCAGAATTCCTACTCCTCACAACTGATTGGTCACGGAGTAGTGACCAGTGTCATATGTGTCGACTTCTTCTTAGTTCTGGCTGAATTCTATCGATTAAGTTGCAGTGATAACATTTTTGGTTGTGAGGCTGGAAGACACGGAATCGAATCTACCAGGAAGCATTAGTTCTTTCAACACTACGGATACACTTTACCGACGAGTGTCGAATGGCGCGAAGCCTAGGTCGATGATTTCCCGTTGCTACTTCCAACCGCCATCTTACAACTCAACAAAGCTCATAGTTCTGTGCACTTAAAGTCATTTAAAGAATCGACGCAAAGACCTTCATGACTCACTGTAAAAATAAAGAATCCAGACACTTGAGTTGTTAATTGACTGACTTTGGTAATGTGGAGCATTGTCCAGACATGAAGGTCGAACATTCTGTGTCTGGGAGTTAGAAATCGTAGGTACTCATTGAAACGACTCTTTATTGCTATGAAATATCCTTCACTTTTCGCACATATGTTAAAAGTTCTCAGCTGATGTTAGTTCGTTAGTAGATCTGTTTGGGAATCAGAATTACCACAACCAATACAACATGCAAACAATCGCTGTTAGCTTCAAGGACGAAAGAAATGTCCACATTTTCCTAGCTCACACCGTTTCTCTAACTAAATTCAGTTCATAATGCAAATTATCTTCAAACTGAACACCCTCACATTTTCATTGTTTACGTTTTACTTGAGTGTAATTGGAGACAGATTGTTTGAAATTGGACTCTCATTGGAAAAAATAAATGGCGCTGATACTGGTTATAATGAATACAAGTTTTTGAAATGTTTACCCAGAGAAAACTGTGCAGAATATGTCGAAGAACAATCTCCATAAAAATTGCAGTCTATGTCGCTACTTAAAACGAAGTGGAACACATTTGAGCAAATTGCAAACAGATTTCTAATAATTCAGACTGCGTAAAATTATCAAATCGGATTAAGTCAGGGATTCTGCAAATACACGGTTATATGAAGCAATTGATTGAATAATATTAATAATAACACCTTGGGAGCAGGAGTGATTTCAATCAATATGCGATGCTTTAATGGTTGCTACGAAGGTGAAGAATGTAGTTTACAATTTCGTCTTCCAGTAGAATATAACGACTAAGATTGGAATGATGGAATTGCATATCCATTTCGCACGAAACAAACATTAAATTGGATATTACTCAGTGATCAATTACTGTAGATATACAGTAAATCACTCCTGAACTAAGTTGCCAAATAATATCTCTGACTTCTCAACAGGTGACAGGAGCTCGAGTCATTTCGGTATCATATGTTCCGTCACCGCTGCAGAAACGCTACAGCGATATAGCATGAAAAAAGTGTCCGAGACTCATTACCACTCCACCTCACACATTTGAAGTTGTGATTGTTGAATGTTAATAAGTAATGAAGTGAACGTCTTTATTGTTCGTTGAGTTATTCTTCCGAATTCACAAGAGAGTGAATTTCTGTAACTTCATTTTTATTTGTGTTACTCGTATGAATTTTATTATGATGATATACCTTTTTAGATATTGTCTCTTAAATTTTATTTAGTGTTGGCCTATACAACAAAATCAATGTAATTGATTTCAGAATCAAATTTGTGTTGTTCATTTTCTAAGTATGAAGTGAACGCGCGAGTTACTGACATAGAGAATGCTCCATATCTCTACTTCATCTGATTACACTTGAGTTTATGCAGATAAGTTGACGCAAATGTTTATTTGTGTGAATGTGAATTTCTTTGTTGATTAACAGAAGGGTCACTTAAGGCCACATCATTATTAACCATCATTAAAAACTGAACTGTCGATTGATAATTTGCACAACCAATGTTTTGTTGTGTGGTTTAGTATCCACCCACATGAATTCATTTGTGATTGTAAACTGAGTCCAAGTTACTAAAATGTTAATTAGGACTTTCAGTTGAGACTGAGTGCCAGTTCATCAGCTTTTTGTGCATTTTCGACATTATCTGATTAGATATTACTAATATTTTAATGTAAAACAAATTTATGCGTCTTATGAAATCAAGTAAACATGAGTGGAAATCGTGTCAGAATGCACAATTATACATTTTAATAAGACACATGTCTGAATTTCACTAATCGACTAATGTTCATTCTTATAATAGATACACTAATTAGAGGTATTAATAGTCAGTATTCAAAGAGTTCATATGTCGTTAATGTTTCTTGATGGTATGAATAAAGTATGATTATTTAGTGATTTCTAAGATAATATTTTACTTATGAATTAATTTGTGTATGGAATGTGTGTTTTTTAAATTTCGTTATTTTTAATAGTAGTTTTTGAAATAAAATTGATTTTCATTGTATTTAAAGAGCGGTGATTTACTTAGTTACTTACTTACTTACATATGTTACTCCCAATGAAGCATAGGCCGCCGACCAGCATTCTCCAACCCACTCTGTCCTCGGTCTTCTTTTCAAGTCCCGTCAAATTCTTGTTCATTTTTCTCATGTCTGTCTCTATTTCTAAAAGTAATGTATTCTTTGGTCTTCCACTCCTCCTTCTCCTCCTTTGACCATGACGATTCGATGTGAGGGCTTGTCTTGTGATGCAGTTCGGTGCTTTCCTCGATGTGTGTCCTATCCACTTCCAGCTCTTCCTCCTGGTTTCTTCCTCCATCTGTATCTGGTTTGTTCTTTCCCACAGTTGGTTATTGCTACTAGTCCGGTTGGTTATTGCTAATAGTGTCCAGCCAACGGATCCAAGGTATTTTGCATAGACAGCTGTTAATAAACACCTGTATCTTGTGGATGACGGCTTTCGTAGTTGCCCAGGTTTCTGCCCCGTACAGTAGAACTGTCTTGACATTTGTATTGAAAATTCTGACCTTGGTGTTGGTTGACAGTTGTTTTGAGTTCCAGATGTCCTTCAGTTGTAAATATACTGCTCTTGCTTTACCGATCTGCGCTTCCACATCTAAATCAGATCCACCGTGTTCATCAATGATGCCTCTCAAATATGTAAATGTTTTCACATATTGCAAACCTTCCCCGTCAATTGTGATTGGATTGGTGCATGATGTGTTGTATCGGAGAATCTTGCTTTTCCCTTTGTGTATATTGAGACCTACTACTGCTGAGGCTGCTGCTACATTGGTCGTTTTCTCCTGCATTTGTTGTTGCGTGTGCGATAGAAGATCGTTCAGAGTAGTAATTTACTGTATTCTAAACACATTATGACCAAGTGATACGAGGTAATCTAACTAGCCTCTTTGTATAATTATTGTATGTGGGGATTTACTGTGTAGTGGCTTTGAATTGTTGATCAATCACCTTGATAACCGTTATTATGTAAATCACAACGGTGTTTGAAATCAGAAGGCAATAAGAAGCGGCGAATACAGTTCATTAGCGGATAGCACAGATCATAAAGCTACAAGCACATCGAACGAGTTTGAAGCAGAAAGGTGAATGTGTGCATGTGCGAGAAAATACATAGGCGGATTTATAGTCAAATCGAAAAAGACGTATATAGGCAATTTAAAGGCTAATAACTGGGTTCAAGTACATATATAAGTGGGGAAGAGAATGATTCATCGAGCGATATTTAAGCTATCAACATTTTAGCTAGAGTCTGTCATGTGATCAAGCGTACACGTTTATACAGATATGGTAGTGATCATCATAGGCATAAAGAAACATGCGAATTGTTACTCTTCGAATAACATTGTCTGTTAAGTAAGTTAATAAAAGGGTTTAACAAAATTTAACCATAATCGAGATTGATTGTAGGAGAACTGCTATAACTCACTGAAATGTTTCTTGCATAGTCTTGTTAACATCTTGATTTTTGAGTCGACACTCTGGGACACTTTGAGTTTTACATTATATTGTTCATTTACCTTTGGAGTCGCCTAAGAATGTCTGTTAAAAGTCACTTTTAATCAAAGGATGGTTAAGTTCTCAAAAAGTAAGTGATTTAATGCAATAAATGATCATCTTTTATTATATTAATGATTACTCTATAACTTACGGAAACTAACCTGTAAATGAACTCTTATCCAACCTTCACTGTTTTCGTACAAACTGAATAGATATTTAAATTCACTTGGTAACATTTATTTGAATTTTTCGATTGATGTTTAGGATTGCAATTGATCAGTCTCTTATTGGCATATGTGCATGCTGTGCGTATTGCCTCAATATAGTCTTAATTCATAGGCAATATAAGCAAAGATGGATAGTGGCTAGCAGTGGAAACCTAGAACCAACCATAAATTGTGAGGCGTTATCCAAGTATCATACAGTAGTGGACTTGGGACCCAAGTGTTCCTACAATTTGTCATCATCTATCAAACCTCGAAATACAACATCAAATCTCAACGTCGTCTAGGTTACACAATTTGTCACATCTGTTTCACCGAGTCATGTATTTTAACTTACAAAGTATGTGTTCGACTTCTCCTAGAATACTACAAGTTTATTCTTAGTAGTGTTCGCATAAGATATCAATTAAGACTGAAATCCGTTCAGTGAATATTTACACCTCATATTCTTGTGATTGATTCTACCTGTAATTATAACTCCAGATGTAATAAACTTGGACTCTACCCTTTTTGGAAGAGGAGACTCTAACTAAATCTGATCTTTTTCTCCAAAATACTTAATAAACTATCTTTTAAACTCAATGTTCAGAAAATCATAGTTATAGCGTCCATAACTGTTTTTCATTAATAAAACAATCTCATCCTGAATTTCTCCATATGAGTTAGTTCACTAGTAAACTTTCGAGACTCTGGAATAATTTACCACAATCCATCCGTGAAATAAAATCACACTTGTCCTTTATTTACTATATCGATGCTTACTTCTCCTCTGAAAACGCCTTTAGTGTGCTTACATTTTTAAATATATCCCATTTCATTGGTGAGATAATAGAAGTTTTAAATGTTTAATCGTTCGCGCTACTGAGCCTGCTAATTAAATCTCGCTATGTACTGATACTTTACACTAACTCCGTTATCGATAATGATGACAACACAAATCAGTGATTACGTTCAGCTTTATGTAATAAGATTTGTGAATAATCTTGCATGAGAGTTGACAACGCTTATCAGACAGTCCAACACACGACAACGGATTAGTCAAAACCTACATACCAAATATGTTAACTCAGAGATCGTTTCTTTGAAACGAGAGTTTATGGTTAAATTGATTATGCTTTTTACGTGACACTGAAATGTAAATAGAACAGAGAGGAGATTTGAATGAACCGTCTGTGACAGCCTTAATTAGTCTGAAAAATATCTAACCCAAACTATAGAGCACAAAATAACCTGACACATGTATTATGGTAGATCTGACTTACTGACTTATCCTACTTTTTATTTTTCTATGATCTCTGTTTCCACTTTACTTTCTCTAGTTATAGATGATTATGATCAATGCTTTATGACACTAAATATGACCTAGTATATAGTTCAAAAGTATAGTAAGAATTGTAATATTCCGTAGATTTATTTACAGATGTTTCTGAAATTTGATTTATTTAATCAAAATCTACATACTACTTAATTCAGTGATAATTACTAAATCAAACATTAATTATGAATCATTTAAACAGAGAATAGAATAAACAACTAAATGATAGGTCGAGTCTCGCGAGGTGTGGGATCGTGGGTACGCACTGCTGAGGAGTCGCATACTAGGACGAAACGGCCGTTCAGTGCTTCCAGATTTTTCATTGTGGTCTAGCTTCAATCCACTCATGATTTCAATCAAAAACCTAACAATCTCCACAACACCTAAACTGATAAATAAATGATATTTAATATATTAATCTTAAGGTCCAATCAAAATAATTTTACATATTTCCTATATTTTCCTTTAATTAAAAGTTTAGTTCAGAAAATGAGCATACTTGATACCTTTATTAACTTTCTACTTGATACAGTAATTTTTCTATACATATAAAAGACTTCGATAGAACAATGAGAAGACAGAGTTGATCTGAAAAATGTGATCTATTTGCGCTATACATTTTGAACAATCTGGTCACACACATATACTTGTCAGGGTATTTTTATATGAACATTATTAAAGGCTAATTAAATGAAAGTTCAAGTAAAATAACAAAGGGGAGAAAAAGAATAAGAAATTGTCGCGTTATTCTTGACCATAGAATGACTTAAGGATTACCAAGGTAAATTCAAGGTTACGACAAATTGTTTTTGTACACATAAGGGAGGTTTAAATTTATGAATACCCAAGGCTTCAATCAACTTGAGAATTCATCCTTGACAATTTCTATACGTTTTAAAAGCTGTATTAATGTCAATTTTTCGCCCCGTTTCAATTATATGATTCGCTTTTGATGAACCTGGTTTTCTACCTCCCACATTGATTTGATCATTTGACAAACAATGATTTTGAAGCCTACTAGGTACATGTTCATTGACCCTTGATTGCATTGTTCGATTACTCCTGCCTATGTATGTGTTTCACACAAACATGTAGATTGGTAAATACAATGGGATGTGACGTAACCATTAGTGCATTGTTTGGGTCTATTAGGAATCATGGGCTTAGACTTTTCACTCACAACCAACTGAGCAGCATAATAGGTATTCTCGATGTCTGCTTTCCATCTCTGCTTTAAAACAATGCTGTTGGAATCGCCTCTATATTGTAGAAGAATATAAACTTTTTTCTTTGGAACTAAATAAACAAGAGGCCTTGGCATTAACTGATTTTTGCACCTACTAATAATCTTTAGTGGATAACCATTTGCTATTAATGGGTCAGTCAGTAACTTTTCATGTTTTTTTCACCGTGTCAGAAGTACAAATTCTTTGAGTCCTCTTAAAGAGACAATTAATCAAGCCTCGTTTGTATTGTAATGGAAAAAATCTGTGGAAATTTAAGTATTGCCATGTCCATCTTGGTTTCCTATATACTGATTGTCTTATAGTGCCATCCTGCCTTCGACTTCAAAGTATGTCTAAAAAGGCCGATTGGCCATTACTTTCTGATTTATATGTCATCACAATATCATCTTGAACACCATTGAATTTCTCCAGTAATCGGTAAACATCGAAATCCTTACCGTTAACAAAGACGGTAATTTACCTTTGTGACTATATTTCTAAAAACTTTCCCCTTTTTCCTATTCCGTCACCATTTTTGAAAGAATTACTTTTACTATGTACTGCTAATGTTCAATTCACGTTTGATAGTGAATATTTTCGACAAGTTGATGATGTAGCTATGGGTCGCCCTTTGGGGCCTCTCTTAGCTGGTGTTTTTATGTCTTATGTGGAAAATATGACAAGCGACCTTATTAGTGAGGCAACTCTATATAGAAGATACATGGACGATATTTAAGTAATGTCCCGTCCAAGTTGGTTTCCTATACATATTTCTCAAATAAACTCCATCTTCTCATTTATAAAATGGACTAATCACTCTAAATATAAGAGACTATTTTATTTAACACAACAAGCTGGATCATATATGTTCAATACTGAAGAGTCTTATATTGGGCACGAAACGATCATTCTAATACTTTCAGCTTTCCTATAATGATCTAGTTTTAATCAATTCATGAATTCAACTATTATCAATTTGATTATGAAATATCAACAAATTTATAAATGATTTATTTAACAAAATTTAATGTATACAGAATGAATTAAAACTGTCTTTTCTTTTCTTTTTCTTCTTTTTTCTTTATTTTATTGTTGTTGTTGTTGTTGTTATAGTTCTACTCATTGAAAACAAATGAATATGTGCATTGAATTATATCAATTATGTAATTGATTATTTATCCTGATTTAAATAATTGTACCGCAACATTTTGTAGATAGAAATAAATAAAATTATTGGTCTCATGTGTTACGTAACTGTAAAAATAAAGAATAAATAATCAAAAGTAAATATACAATAATGATACTAATTAACATGGTTTATTGAATAATGTATGTATAGAAACAAGAAAAAGTTATTAAAGATTATGAATCAAAGTCAGCTTGGTGTAATGGAACTCTACTTGTAACTTATTTAAGGTTATTGTTAATCTTAAACTAGAGTTAAAAAAAAGAGGGTTAAGTATGGAGTCATCAACCATTTTCATTAGAAAACATATTTGGTAAAAACACGTCAAACTGGGTAATCTAGTTTAATAAATCATTATTGACAATTCATTCACTGCTGAGGAGTCCCACAATAGGACGAAACGGCCGTCCAGTGTTCCCAGGTTTTCCATGGTGGTAAGGCTTCAACTGACTCATGATCTTAACCATTGAAATTATTATCATATCCACAAAACCTAACTGATATTAATTCTCTATTATTAAGAAATTATTGTATTCTTTAAAGAACAAAACAATTTACTAGATAGTACTGTTGGAAAAAGTAAACATTTTCAACATTAAAATAAATAATAAAATTATTTACAATAGGCAGCTATCATTTATATATAGCTGTAACTAAATGACATAAGTTTGTACGTATTATTGCCAAGGTTGAACTTGATAGCTCCACATATAGTGAGTATTGGACAGAAACTTAAGAACTATAAGTTCTTCTGAAGTTTCGTCATTTAGTGTTTATCGCCTCTTCAGAGAAGAAATAAAGTTTTTATACTCATTGGAATATTCAATGATATTAGGAATTTAGACTGAATTGTTTTGTTTTCTGTATGATTTTTCACGGATTTGTCAAAAATAAATTTACTACGATTTTAATAAAATAGATATCATGAACAAATGTAATTTTAGTTAAAGTTAGATGATAATACCATTAGATGCCGGCTCAGTAGTATAGAGGTTAAGTGTTTGCACACGACAATGATAAATCCTAGGTTCGAATCTCGCTAGATGGGATTGTGGATACGCACTGTTAAGGAGTCTCATACTAGGGTGAGACGACCGTTTAGCGCTTTCAAGATTTCCATGGTGTTCTAGTTTCAATTGACTCATGACCCAATTTTGTTAAGAAAAATCATTTTAAATAAAATCTTACCTGTAGATTATTTGTTCAAATAATGATGAATTACTCAATAATGGTGTATTTATGAGCCATATTTCCAATAACAATAAACTGAAAGATTATGCCAATTCTAATGTTTGACATTTACTTAATTACATATCAACTTTTCGAAAATAAACCAATCAATGTTATATTCTGGATGAAAAACAAATCATTTCGAGATAGTAGTGAAGATTTGTAGCTCAGATGGATGATTTTGATGGGGTTTTTTTTCTCTAAGTTGGATGATTCAGTTGTGAAGCTTTCATTGTTCTCCTGAACTCTGTCATCAGCACGAATCTAAAGTTCAGAAGAACGATGAATGTTCCACAACCAAACCATCCAATTCAGAGAACAGAACTTCAACAAATAATTTCATTTTCTATAACATAGTACATCTTAAATTATCAACTACAATAATTGATTATCTCAAATAGTGTAATCAAACAATATTGATTAAAAGAAACAAACAAAGAAAACATTTTGAATATAAATAGTTACCTTCCAAAATTTTTACCAACAACACAATGCCATGTTGGACCATAATTTTTATCAAAATGTTTTTTAATATAAGCTGCAATATCTTTTTCTATATTATATTCAATCATTGCTTGAGCAGCTATATCAACAGCACATTGTTGCATATCATCTGACATATCAGCATTTTTAACAACAGCTTTTTTACATTCCATATTAGATTTGATTTGATTTTATATAATTGATAATATGAATGAAAAATAAAACTATAAGAAGTGTAAAATATAACTCTTATTATTTACATAAACATGTATATCTATCTATATATATATATATGCATGTGTTTAGACAGTAGGTTGTTCTATACTGACCTGAAACAGTACAAAGTTTAACATTTAGTAACATAACTTCAACTCAATGAATAATGGTTTTACATTTATGTAACTACTATTCACTTTGATTTCATTAAAAAAAATGAATAAAACTTTCAATAGATTGGTTAATGCAAATAGCACATAAAACTAATTGAGATTAGAAAGATCAAATTTACATATGCATTCTGTCTATACATGTATATACATATCTAAATTAATTTATACGAAATCAAAGAGTAAATACACTCATATCTATAACTTTATGTATCATGGTAAATGTTTACAATCAGAATATTAAATAACTTGGTGTATATATGCATATATCATTAATTTGTGTTGTCTTTTGTTTTGTTTTATTTTCTGTCTTCAAATCTAAGCTACTTTAATCATTTCTACTGAGAAAATCAGAAATCTAAACAGTTATTTTTACATATGATATTATAAATTATAAAATAAGTGATTAGTTGGTAGAATTATAAGAAAATGATTCAGTAAAGGTGTAGATCAGCAAAGCAAGAACAGCATATCTATAACTCAAAATTACTATCGACCAAAACCCAAGTCAAGACAGTTCTACTGTATGAGGCGGAAACTTGAAGAACTATGAAAGCTATCATCCAGAAGATACAAGTGTTTATTAACAGTTGTCTATGTAAAATACTTCGGATCCGTTGGTTAGACATTATCAGCAACAACCTACTGTCAGAGAGAATAAACCAGATACCAGTGGAGGAAGAAATCAGGAAGAAGCACTGGAAATGGATAGGATACACATTGAGGAAAGCACCGAACTGAGTCACAGGGTAAGCCCTCACATGGAATCGTCATGGTCAAAGGAGGAGGAGGAGGAGGAGTGGAAGACCAAAGAACAAATTACTTTGAGAAATGGAGACAGACATGAGAAGAATGAACGAAAATTGGATAGAACTAGGAAGGAAGGCAGAGTGAGACAGAGTGTGTTGGAGAATGTTGGTTGGCGGTCTATGCTTCATTGGGAGTAACAGGCGTTAGTAAATAAGTAAGATTCAGTGGAACATGACAAGTAAATTGTTTCACCAAATTACTGTTAAATTATATAAGTCAAATTCAATTGGTGTTGTTTTACTTGAATCTTCCCATTGATGATTAGGTCTGCAATTGATCAATCCTCTAATTGACATATGTGCATCCTGTGCGAATTACCTCAATATTACCTTAATTCACAAGTATAATAAGCAAATATAGTGGCTAGCAATGGAATCTAGGACGCGTGTTTCGTCCTATTTATGACTTGTCAGCCGAATATATCTTCATCTCAGATCTAATGTCCACTCTGGGACTCGAACCTAGTACTGCTCGTTTCAAACGTCATCGCGTTATCCACCTAGCTACTGAGTCCTAAAAGCCACTTGCTTGTGTAAAGTAAAAAAATTTAGGCAAAAATTATAAACATTGATCACAGAACTTACATGTAGTTGATAAATAAAAAAAGCCTATGAAAATATTACAATTAACATCTGGTATAGAAAGAGTTGATATATTTAAACTATAACTTTAGTATATGTGCTGTGAATGACAATACAAGTGGGGACAACCAATATATATCGAGATTAGATGGTGGTTGGAGGTAGTCGACAGGAGACCCTAGACCCGGGTTTCGTGCTACTTGGCACTTGTCAGCAAGGTGTACCCGTAATCTTGAGGGAACTGGTGCTCCCTGGCGGACCTATCAGTTTCAACTATTGAAATAACTAAAATCTCCACAAAACCCCTTCTGATAATAATCATCTGCTAACTAGTGACTGATTTCAAGAGGCACTTCCTGAAGTTCTGGTGAGAAGCTATTATCAGTGGAGTTCAACTAGGTATGTTGTGAGATATCAGTTCAGTGAAGACAATGGTGTACGGTGACAGAACTTACTGGATTGGTTGAAGTTAGACATTAACACCGATGGATGCCTGTTCAGTGGTCTAGTTACTTAAGCACCTGGCGCAAGGCTTGTAGGTCCTGGGTTCGAATCTCGCGGGGCGCAGGGTCGTGGGTGCGCACCGCTGAGGAGTACTATAGAATTTTATAGATTATTAACCTATAGGCTATTACCTATATTTAGTATTTTGATGGTGTTTGGTTTGGTCGTGGAGCTTTCATCTTTCTTCTGTACGACATCATCAGCACAAACTTCAGGTAGAAGTCTATAAATAGCAAAATTGTCACTGAACAAACTTAAGTTTATTGATCCAATCATTGATATCTATGTATAGTGTGACTTAATGTGGAGTGATTTTTTTGAAAATTTCCTTTCTAGTTTCAATATCTATTCCAAGTTTATTATAGAAGGATAAATTGCAAGACTATAGAAAAAAGCTATGCTTGCACAGAAAAGTAACAATAGATTAATTACTATGTAAAAATGAAAGAACAATACTTACTTCAGTGCCTAATATGTAGGTGAAATGTTGTATCATAAATGATCATAAGCTAGAATGATAGTAAGAAATTGCAAATTCCTGGAGAATGAATATATCATGGTTTGATAATTGTTAGCAGTAAATAATTTCATTCTTTCATAGGATTGTATGCAGTATAAGTGGTATTCAATCGGATTGAGATTGTTTTAAAAATTGATTGATTACAAGTTCAGTTAACCTATAATATACAGGGATATTCATCAAGTATCATTGGTGTTATCGTCTTAACGTTGACATCACTGGCTTCAAAAGATCAAGATTCCAATTTTAAATTTTGGAAATTTATTTCAATGGTAGAAATAAAACGTTTTTTTCAAATAGTTATCAAGATCTTTTTCATTATTAAGACAAAAGTTCGTGAGTGATATTATGAAATTCAAATTTATGGATTATTTTTTCAAGCAACACTGTTTATGCTAAGACTACTGATACTACTCAATTGATCAAATAAACTTAGATGACATGAAGAACCAGATCTACATTTAGTCAAAATTATTTATTATCCATCACATAAATTTTTTTAAGCTTTAACTAATAATAACATCAGAAATTTGATAAATACCATATTATAGACTACGATTTATTTTATTTAAACACATAAATATTAGTACAAGGAGGTAGCAAATAGATATGCCCCACATAAATCAGTCGATTTACGTGAGGGCTTGGATACTGCATGGGTGTCCAAACAGAAGTAGGTGGTTATCTTAGGAGGCCACACCCTGAGTCTTCGACCTAAAGGTCCAATCCACTAGGCAGTGGAGCAACGTCAGGAGATGCACTCCCATGGTAGCCGGTGACCAACGATTGGTTCATACGCCATTTGTTCCTCCGGGATACTGGCTTTTCCAACTCTCCTAAATGGACTCTCCGTGTCCAACAACTCGTAAACAACATCCCATTGCGAGAAGGCAGTGAGTAGGACTTCCCTAGCAGTGGTTGAATACATATATATAGCTCTATAATACTATATATAAAAAAATGGTTGTATATTGTATCTTCTTTGATCCATCATTAATTTAATAATTACTAAGATATACATTTTTAAAAAAAATACTATTGGAGAAAATTCAAAACTTTCTATGAATACACAGAAACTAAGAAATTGTTTATATTCTTGAATTAGTAATACCAAAAGACATTTCACAAGATGTTTTACACGTACACACACACACACATACATACATACGTACATACCGACATACAATCTATACTATTCCAAGTAATCATCATAGTAAACATGTGATCAATTAACTTGTATCAATTTATGTACACATAGAGCATTAAATTAGATTGAATTACTTGGAATTGTGATAAATGCCAAATAAGTAAATATAACTAAGTAATAGACATTTAATTATTATTAATCAGTTATTTTTACTTATCATAATTATTATCATTTGAATATCATTCATAATGGAAGCACAAAAAGTAATTGTAAAAAGTAATGGAATGCCAAATGATATGCAAGAACATGCTATTAAATCATGTATAAAAGCAATGAGATTACTAAGACATGATAAAGATGTAGCTAGTTCATTGAAAAAAGAATTTAATGATAAATATGGACGTACATGGCATTGTATTGTTGGCAGTAATTATGGAAGGTAATATTTGATTTGATTTTGATTTATATGTTATAAAATTAGTTTTAATGACAATTGTCTAACTTCTCTCATTGTTCAGTTTCATAATTGAGTTTGATCATTATTTGTCGACAATATAAACTATTTAAGAGAATGACTCCATTAAGCTGATTGTACTTATAAGTTAACAATAGAATCCCTCTATTTAGGAATCATTAGCTTGATGTATCGACGTTCACAGTCATACTTGAAATTTTAGTCGACTGGTTAAAATATCGATGTGTAATTTATCAATTTATTGATTATAGATAGTTAAATAAGATGAAAAACGCCAGCTGGATACTATTTACTTACTTACTTACGTCTGTGACTCCTAATGGAGCATTGGCCGACAACCGGCATTCTCCAACCCACTCTGTCCTGGGCCTTCTTTTCTAGTTCCATCCATTTCTTGTTCATTTTTTTCATGTCTGTGGTCTTCCTCATTTTCCTTTGGCCTTGAGGGTTCCATGTGAGGGCTTGTCTTATGACGCAGTTCTCTGGATACTACGATTTACTAATATTTAAAAGTATTTCCTTGATTCCTAAATCCTACAATCTGAGTTAAAATATTAACTTTTTTAATGTCAAGTAAAACTACATTTTATTTTTTCCGTACTACTCTATTGATTGTTATTAATGTAAACACATTCACAGTGATAATTATTTCCTTTTACTGAAAATTCTTTGTTGTACATAAAATTTACAAGATATCTCATAACGAAAATGATTATTCTGTTAACAGTATTAACAGCATTAACAAATCAAAGCATTTCACTGGTTGAAATCATGAGTCAATTGAAGCTAGACCACCATGGATATTAATGCCATTGGATGCTGGCTGAGTGGTCTAGTTGGTTAAGCGCCTGGCACGAGACTGATAGGTCCTGGGTACGAATCTCGCGTGCAGCGGGATCGTGGATGCTCACTGCTGAGGAGTCCCATACTAGGAAGAAACGGCCGTCCAGTGCTTGCAGGTTTTCCATGGTGGTCTAGCTTCAATTGACTCATGATTTCAACCAGTGAAATTTCTAAAAATCTCCACAAAACTCATTCTGATAAAAAGGATATCACTGTTCAAAGAGTTTGAATACCTTAAATTACTTTCATATATATGAGTTATATAGTTAACTAGGGGAAAACTAAGATTATACTAGTTATCAATATTTGTTTGTGATTTTTTTATCACTTAATTCATCAGAGATGGTAGAGAAGATATGTAGATCAGGCGGATGGTTTTGATGGAGGTTTGTTCTCCGAGCTGGATGATTTAGTCGTGGAGCTTTTATCCTTTTTTCTGGACGACATCATCAACACAAACTTCTACATTTTCAGGGTTTATACAATTTATTTTGAATGAATTAAACATTCATCATCATTAACGTTACAAAGCTTCTTCACTCTAGTTATGAATATACACGAAATAATTATATTCAGCAGTCAAAAATAAATCATTTTAGGTGTGATATTGAAGACAACTTATTCTGATCATTTTTTATAAGTTAAATTTATGAGTCAATTGAAGATAAACCACCATGGAAAACCTGGAAGCACTAAACGGCCGTTTCGTCCTGATATGGGACTCCTTAGCAGGTTTGGGGCCAGGATACATCGGTCTCGCACACGAACGCTTAACCTCTAGACCACTGAGCCGGCATCCAATGGTGCTAATGTCTAACTTCAACCAATCCATGAAGTTGCGCCACCGTCCATCATTGTCTTCAGTGGATTACTATTTCACAACAGATCCGGTTGGACTCCACTAGTCACGGTTTCTCACTAGAACTCCAGGAAATACCTTTTGGAGACCGTCACTAGTAAGCATATGATGATTATAATCAGAGAGGAGTTTTGTGGAGTTAATCGAACTCCTCTGTGATTATTCAGATCTGTTAAATCTAGATCTGATCTAGTTTCATAAAAACACTTTCTGTTTTAATACTATTTTTTTTTGTTTTTATGTTTTCTTTGTTTGTTAGCAATGTCAGTCATGTAGATGAAGGATTGATTTATTTCTTTGTCGATAGAAAATCGGTCCTTTTATTTAGAACAGAATGTGCTTAATGACTTGTTTATCAAAATTTTATATCAATATTATTTAAACAATAAATAGTCGCTGATAAATTGTAAACAGTAAACATTTATTGATTGAATTAGATTGTGAATTTTCAATTAATAATATCATTCCTTTATTATTAGTTTCGTTGCTGTTGTTGTTGTTGTCTTATTGTAAATTTGATTACCATCAGTTTTGTACTAGTTCCGTGAGGAAATGTGAACAAAGAATAACCAATATGACATAATAAACAGATTATGATACTAGATTACGTAATATGAATAGTAACAATAGACTTAATAAGTTAGTAACGAATTCTAACATAAATGTAGTAATATGATTGATTTGTTTTTGTTACAATAATTAAAGGTTATTAAAGGTCATAGGGGTGTAAAAAAATAAAGTGCATTTATGAATAAAATAATGAAAATATGGGACATAAGTAAAGGGGGAATGCAGTAGTAATAATAAAGACCAAGGTAATGATAACGATAGGACGTACTTCTTTTAAACGCATAATTCTGGCTTGAGCTCATGAATGGTTAAAGCTTCGGCTATTTTTAGAAGTTGAATACGAAGAAATCTAGGTAGATTAGGAGAAATCGTACATATGACCTTAAAATCAAACTATGGATCCGTAGAATGATTACAGTCGACAGGAAACCCTGTCGACTACCTCCAACCACCATCTAATCTCAGTATATAGTGCCCGAAATGTCAAGTTACCTAGACTAGCGGCCACATTGCAACATGGTCGATAGCTTTCGATCTGCACTAATAAGGACCAAACACGCATGACATTTATCGCCACCCAGTGATCAATCAATTGTGATAGTGAATAATGCACATCAATATTTCATACATATAGTAATAATATTTCTACTCATCGTCATGATTAATCTGAGATTGTATTAAACTAATCGATATTGCTAGGGTACATACAAAACTAATTAGACATACTAACATTGAATGTACGGCTTGTGAATTTAACAAGTTTCTAAAAATCGAATTCTTTGAAATTTGTAATATTCATATTAAGTTGCACTATGACGAACAATTGTGGAGTCACACTCAAAGATAACGTGCAACCAGTATTAAAACGACTCTGAAACTTACGAGTATCTTCCAGTTAACAATAAAGAGTACGTAATTCAAGATATATTAGAACTTAACATTATAGCCTAGTGTCATAGTGTCTAGGGAAAGGGATGAATTACTCGTAATTCTCTTAATTAATATACTTCATAAACTTATTTGCAATAGATTTTCATGGTGTAGAGTATTAATAAACTATGCTACATATTGATAATATTACTTTTCAAGTTCACCTAACTGTGAGGACAGTCCACAGGTAAACTCGAAGAAGCTCTAAGAAGCTTAAGAAGATCCAAAGATATTCCATCCAATCAGCTTTCGGGAGAATATTACAGATTCACTGCGTGTAGCTTCCCTGTTGGACAAATGCAGGTAACCCCATGTGTGCGAATTGGATAACTAAAATGATGATTTCGTTTTTACTAAAAACTATACCTGTCAGTTTTCTACCATAACTGACACTGTTTGGAATAGCATTTCCCATTTGCGACTTGGGTAGGGGGGTCAAGTGGTCAAGTTATACGCGGCGTAGAAAGAATCTAAGTTCTAGATACAACACTAGCAAGTATATGTGTTTTCTGATATCCACCTTATTAAGAATTTCATAAGTTTCAAGCCTAAAATGTACACAATTTCATGTCAAATATAATCAATTTTGTTACGAATATCACTTTAACTGTGAAGGACTCTAGTAACATCAGTGAGTAAGAATAGAATACCTTGCCTGTTTTTTTCATTAACTCATTAATATTTGAGAAACAACCAATATGAAAGTCAGAATCTTCAATACTAACGTCAAGACAGTTCTACTGTATGGAGCTGAAACGTGGAAAACTACTAAAACCATCATCCAGAAGGTACAAGCAATTATAAACAGTTGTCTATGCCGATACCACAAGCATCAGTCTTTTGTTGGAGACGAAAAATCAACTTCCAGCTAAGGAGGAAATTAGGAAAAGACTATGGAAGTGGATAGCACATACATTATGGAAATCAGTAAACTGCATCACGAGGCAATCCCTAATTTGGAATCTTGAAGGGAAGCAGAAAAGAAGAAGGCCATAAAACGTGTTACTTCGGAAAATAGAAGCGGAGATGAAAAGGATGAATAACAAGTGGAAAGAGCTGGTAAAGACTGCTCAGGACAGGGTTGGATGAAGAGTGGTGGTGGGCGGCCTATGCTCCTCCACGAGGAGTAACAGGCGTAAATAAGTAAATAATTGAAAGTTTCTCAATCATATATTCCATGTCTTATAATTTATTCATATGACTGTAATCATTCGATACGATTAAAAATATGCACAATCTGTTTAGTCAATAAAACAAATCAGAGAAATTCATTAACAGAACGTTTTGTTAATAAACTAGAAATATGTTTCCATAGTTACAAGTAATGTCACGTGGTCTAGAATAATTTCATAAACGTAATAAAGTACTGTTTTGAATTTATATACTGTACATATAAAAACTGATAATCACTAATGATTATACACTTCATATGATCTTTAAGAAAAAACCAATCTAAAGTCAAAATCCATGTTATACATTAATTATCATTTATAAAACAAATCAAAAATTTCTACTTAAATTTACAATCTACCATTTGTGAGAACGTCATACTACTTAAAAAAGAAACAACAGAACGAACGTAGTTTAAGACTTGAAAACGAATGTTGATTACCATTGAAATTTCTGTATCGTTAAAAGGAAACAGAATTCGGTGTAGGTTTTTATTTATGATGAAGAAAAGAAGTAGATAAGGGGAGATCAAGCAGCCTTGTTTGACTCTGATCCTCATTTGGAATGTTTCTGTCAGCTGTTCTTCATGCACCACTTCACAATGTAGTTCATCATATGAATTGTCTATGATGTTGACGATTTTCTCAGCTACTCACTCTATAGTGTCGAAGAAGGTTCCATAAGATTCTCCTATACACATTGTCAAACGCCTTCTCATAATCAAGGAAGTTGATGTATAGTGACGAGATTCATTCAATTGTTTGTTCAACGATGATCTGTAGTGTCGCGATTTGATCTGTGCAAAACTGATCCTTACAAAATCCGTTCTATTGACTTCGATGTTGGGTGTCTACTGAATTCTTCATTTGGTTCAGCAACAATCTGTTGAAAACCCGTTCTGGAATCGATAGTAGTGTGATGCCTATGTAGTTCTCGCATTTACTCAAATCTCCTTTCTTTGACATCTTAATGAGGTTCCATTCTTTCCAGTTTGTGGAAGGCACTTGTTCTTTCTCTCAAATCTTCCTGAATAGAACGTGAAACATATGTGTAGTTCTTACATGTATGGTTTCAGTGCTCCAGCTGGTGTATTGTCAGGTCCAGCTGCCTTCTCACTGCTGATTAGTCTGATGGCCATCTTGCTTTCTTCGTCCGTTGGTGTAGTAGAAACTATTAAGAAGTCCGTGGGTGCTGCTGTAGTGAAAGAAAGCACAAGTGGGGACAATCGAATACATTTGAACACAGAATTACAGAATCAGTTAGTAAAATCTGAGAACCATACAGTAAATTCCTCATTTGAAAAATGTCAATCATTTGTCTCAGAATCAACTGATCCTTCTTTTCCATACCAATCACTCTCTGTTCTCGTCCTCTTCTCTTTGATCTTCTTAACATTCTGCCACCAGATATTTCACTTTCAATTAATAATGTATACTACTTATATCTGTCGATATCAGTAGCACACACCACAATAGTAAGGATTTTCAGAATGTACACATAAATGTATAAATATTTTATGATATAACAAATCGAGAATGATCTGAATGAAATTTCATGACTTATTTGTGATAGTCGATTTTAAATGCATAAGCAAAGATGGATAGTGGCTAGCAGTCAAATCCAGGACGCGCGTTTCGTCTTATTTTGGACTCGTCAGCTGGATGTACCTGCATCTCATAGTTGATGTTCACTCTGGGACTCGAACGCAGTACCGTTTGCCTCAAACGTCATCGCGTTATCCATTTATTTACTGAGTCCTGATAGCCATTTGCTTGTGTTATGGGGTGAAGTTTAATTCATTTGGTATTGTTTCACATGAATCTTCCCATTGATGTTTAGGACTAAAATTGATCAGTCTCTCATTGGCATATGTGCATACTGTGCGTATTGCCTCGATAGTGCCTCAGTTCTAAACATCAATGGGAAGATTTAAGTAAAACAATCACAAAATATAGTTATTGGCGTTCTGTATATTTTTTGCGTATGTACTTTCTGATTTACATTCATAACTGGAAATTTCTTGGCTTTGTCAAAGACGATCTCTTCAGTATTGGGACAAAATAACATCATTTTTGTCGTAGTAAACGCTATTGAATCTTTGAATAAGGATAGAGAGAAAATTTACCACACAAAACATGAAAATTTGCAGGGTTTGTATCTTTAATAATAACAATACATAGGTGTTATTCATCAGTGACTGATCTCTTTTGGGGTACCATTTTAAACTGTTGAGAATTGGTCACTTCCTTCGCCTTAACCCAAGAAACAAAGTTAGTGTACACTAAAGAGTGTGCCAGGCATAAAACTTAATAACTTATCCATCAGAACTACTAACCACTTTATTAAATAACAGATATATGGTTTGTCATGAGTCAGGTAAAACTAGTTAGAGATTACTTATAGACATATACCATTGGTGAGTAATACAAAAATTATAATGATATCAATCAGTGAATAATGTATGTATTCAATATTTACACTGTCAATATATATATATATATATATATATATATATATATATATATATATATATATATATATATATATATATATATATATATATATATATATATATATATATATATATATATATATATATAGTTTAATTTTATATCTATTCATAATTCTTGATTTAGAATTCCTACAACAATGTTCCACTACACAGATGATCAAATATTGGTAGATCTAAAGTAATTTCAATGGTTGAGATCATGTGTCAGTTGAAGACAGACCACCATGGAAAACCTGGAAGCAATGGACGACCGTTTCGTTCTATTATGGGACTCCTCAGCTAAATTATTCATTACGAAAACTTAATTGACAATCATTGAGTATTAGATGTGTCAATGATAACTAATGGGGATGATTGTATAAAGTGCAGTATATTTGAGTCTTCAGTAAAATCTATCAAATAACTGAAACTTTTCAAACATATATTACTCCTGAAGTTCTAGTGGGTTAAACATTAACACTGTTGGATGCCGGATAAGTGGGCTAGAGGTTGAGCTTTCGCAAGCATGACCGATAGGTCCTGGTTCCAAATCTCACGAGGCGGGATCGTGGACGCGCACTGCTGAGGAGTAGCACACTAGGACGAAATAGCCGTCCAATGCTTCCAAGTTAACTATGGTGATCTAGCTTCAATTGATTCATGATCTCAACTATTAAGCTATTGAAGCTATAATCTTCAATATTATATATATTATATATTATACTTGACATTCACAATTGATTGGTCACTGGGTGACGATCAATGTCACGCGCTTCTAGTCCTTATTAGTGCAGATCGAATGCTATCGATCATAATGCTGTGTGGCCACCAGTCTATGTGACTCGACACTGCGGGCACTATATATTCAGATTAGATGGTGGTTGGAGATAGTCAACAGGATAACTCAGTGGTAACGTCTCTGACTGTGAAGCTAGGTGACACGAGATCGAATCCGCCATGGAGCACCAGTTCCCTCAAGATTACAGGAACACCTTGCTGACGAGTCTCAAGTAGCACGAAACCCGGGTCCAGGGTTTCCTGTCGACTACCTCTAACCACCATCTATACTTGACATTAAACTATCCTCAATACAGCTTATTTAATAAATTCATCATATTTATTTATTTGTAACCAACTGATATTTACTATCATATTAGAACTATTACATTTGAATAGTATGAACTAGGCACAAATCAACCATTATTCATTATTCTGTTTACAAATTCCTTTATAGTTTCATATTACATTCAGTCTTCAAGTGAGACAGTCTAGTTACTGAATAGCTATTTTTTTTCGAATGAATTTATCATAAATTGATTCTATGCTACTAAAATATTGATCAATGGTTTGTTCTCATAACAAGTGGTAAATGAAGTATACTTTCTAAGAATACAATGAAATAAACCTTGTTCCTTTTGTTTGTTTGTTTCATTGAAGCCAAAATGCTACATTATTGTAATTAGTATTTTGTTTTCCATTATATATTTAAATAAGATTTCGACTGTGATATTATGAAAATGATAATTAAAATGTCAAAACAAAGTGATTTGCGGTAACCAGTGAATAAATCGATGGAAGTGTGAATTGCATATGAAATTGATTGTTTTTTGTGATCATCTGTAGAATATAATAGATAGCTTTCATGGGACTTACTTACTTGCGCCTGTTACGCCTAATGGAGCATAGGCCTCCGACCAGCATTCTCCAACCCACTCTGTCCTCGGTCTTCTTTTATAATTCCATCCAATTCTTGTTCATTTTTCTCATGTCTGTCTCCATTTCTCAAAGTAATGTGTTCTTTGGTCTCCCTCTCCTCCTTCTCCTCCTCTGACTTTGAGGATTTCATGTGAGAGCTTGCCTTGTGGCTCACGGTTGTGTTTTTTCCTCAATGTGTGTCCTATCTACTTCCAGTGCTTCTTCCTGATTTCTTCCTCCACTGGTATGTGGTTTGTTCTTCCCCACAGCTGGTTATTGCTAATAGTGTCCGGTCAACGGATCCGAAGTAATTTGCGTAGACAACTGTTAATAAACACTTGTATCTTGTGGATGATGGCTTCCGTAGTTCTGCAGGTTTCTGCCTCATGCAGTAGAACTGTCTTGATATTTGTATTGAAATGTCAAGACAGTTCTAGATAATTTGAATGTCGTGGATGACGTAACTCAACTATCTTATACACACCAACTAATCCAAGTGAAAATAGACAGTATAGCAGCAGCGTCTACTGAAGTAGACTTCAACACAGACAAGGGAAAAAGCAAGATTCTCAAATATAATACAGAGTATACCATCCTAATCACTGTTGATGGGAAAGTTATGGAAGAGGTGAAAGATTTTCCGTACCTGTGCAGAAACATTGATAAGTAAGGCAGATCTAATGCACATGTGAAGGTATTTATTGGCGAGCAAGGACAGGACTCCCATAACTGAAGAACATGTGGAAGTCGAAATAACGATCAGATAACATTAAAGTTAGAATATTCAGTACAAGACTCAAGATTATTCTATTTTACGGAGCTGAATCTTACGGAACTACTGCAGCCATCAACAAAAATGTACACGTATTTATAAACAATTGTCTACGAAACATACTCGATGTCCGTAAGTCGGATATTAACATCGACAGCCCATTGTGGAAGAAAATGAACCCGTTTTCAACTGATATGGGAATTACGAAAATACACTTGAGTTGGATAGTACATACATTGGGGATGTTGTAGTGTCAGTTACTATGTTAAGTCCATATACTGTATTCTAACTTTCGGACATCCCATTCTATTCATTCTACTTGAGCCATACTTTGACCTTGTTATTTATTCGCTTATCAATTCAGACTGTTTTTATATGAGCATATATGTGTGTGCCCTTCTTGTCCCATTAATCACATGTCTGTAGCTTTATTTTGTCTGACTATAAATATTGAGTAACGCTTGACTAAAATGGAGTTGGCTTCCCAGCCATTTTCCCTGCGTGTCATTTTGTTTTGCTCTGTTTCATTCACTCCATACACAAAGTATATGTATTCACAAGTCCATTCTCGTTATTTGACTTATTTAATTCCGTTATTGGATAACGCGATTAAGTTGACGATCATATACGAGAATAGACGATAACAAACATCCATACGATCTAATTGGAGTCAGATCCACGGGCCACTAAAATGTCATCAAACTGCGTCACAAGGTAAGCCCTTATTTTGGATACTGAAGAAAAAAGGAAATCAGGAAAAGCAAGAAACACATTACATAGGGAATCGGAAGCAAACATCCAAAGCATGTGTAGCGATCGGAAACAAGAGTGGAGAACAGTGTTATGTGGAGAATGCTGGTGGACAATTAAGGCTCCTTCGCGAGGGGTAACAGGCGTAAAACAGTAAGTAAACAAATAAGTAATCATCTGTGGCACATAATCGCATCCTGAAAAAAAAAACTATATAATTTCATCAGTTAATTATAGATGCTTGATTGCATGGTATATCAAATGTAGTTGTGCAATAAAACACCGAACAATCGATGTTATACAATACTCAGTTAAATTAAAATGATTCCAGAGTTAATTTAAAGGTAAATAAATCATATAAAAAGTGGTTTATTCATATACAAATAAGATATATTTTGGAGGCAAAATGAATCCGTATCACCAGTCGTTGTGTTTTCACTACGTATCTCCGAATATCGGGGTTTCAGTACCATGTACAAACTTAACCCTGACTGACATAATAAAGCGCTTAAATTGCGATTGAAGTTTCACTAAATTGTAAAGGAAATATTTTAAAATATTATAAGATAATGAAGAAAAGCTTTTGCTTAGGAGTAGAATTTTTTAGAATTCAAACGGGCACCACTCAATTTCACAACCTTAAACTTTACCACCAAAGTATTCGTGTGGCAGTCATACAGTTATATAATACTAACCAATCCATTTTTTCTTTAAGGCTGCTGGCATGCCTTACCAACGAATGACAACTAATACGAAATCTAGGTCCAGGATGTCTTACTGACAATTTCAAACCATCTAACATAAAAACATAGTGCACACGATGTTTATTTGCTCAGACAAGAGGCTGGGTTGTAACACTAAAGACTAGACAAATATAACACTGGTCACTACTTAGTGGTCAGTCATTTAAATATGTATATGTATGTCAAATACTTACTGCTTGTTGGTTAAGAAGTTCCAATCGAGGACTTCAATTGGTAGTAGGATGACAGTACAGTAGCTATGGCTTTAATATTAGCAAAATTATTGAGGACAAAGACTCGATTAAGGTAAATCAATTTGTTGTATTACGTAAAATAACATACTGTAATTACAATCTGAAAAACAGTACATCAATTACAAAATCTGCACATCTTCCTTGAGTTGTTCCTTACAAAATCTATTGTCCTTTCGTTCCTGATGTTATTATGATTACCTTCTGTTCTCTTTTTTTTCTTTTTTTCTCCTATCCCTAATAATTATATTTTCGATTCCCAATACATACTACTTATATCTATCCATACAAGTAGTACACACCACATACGTAGTGACTAGAATAAACAGTAAAATGATAAAGTAAAGTAGAACATGAAAATTTAGTCAAAACGTAAAAAATAAACTCATTTTAATAACCATCAGGCGCTATTAAGGGACAATGTATGAAAATAGTCAACCATAAAATACCAGTGGCAAATAAAGAATACAAAGTGAGGTAATGATTTTTATTTGATTATGTATTAGGTTTTCTTTTGTTCACCTAGTGGCTACTATCGATCACATGAGATCAAATAAACTTCTGTTTCTTTTTGATATTTTTTCAAAGCACAACGGAGGACGGCTGCATAATGTTTGTAGGACGAACTTGAGTTTCTCTACTGAAGCACGAAACAAATAACTGTCCAATAAGGTTACGAAATTAACTAACAGATTGTTCATTTGTATGATGAATGTTGCCTGGAATCTAACGAAAAAAATCACATTGTTTGCTTGTCTGAAGGAATTTTCGTCAAAAAAAACGTTCATGTGATATGGAATAGTAATTAATAGTGATGATTTAAAATTATTAAATAATGATCCTAACGTTTATTTGTTAAGCATACAAAGTTACTCTGGAAATTATCGTAAACCAGGAAAAAAAGTGCAAAGCAAGGAAGGTAAAGTAATGACCATCATTGAAGAATAACGAAATAGGTAGGCAGAACACTTCAAAGAACTCTTGAACCAACCAGCCCCATTGAACCCACCCAACATCGAAGCAGCACACACGGACCTCCCAATCGACGTTGACCCACCAACAATGGAAGAAATCAGCATAGTCATCAGAAAAATCAAAAGTGGCAAAGCAGCAGGACCAGACAAAATTTCGGCAGATGCAATGTAAGTAGACGTGGAAGTAACTGCAAAGATACTCCATATTCCCTTCAGTAAGATTTGGGATGAAGAACAAGTACCAACAAACTGGAAAGAAGGACACCTGATCAATGTACCAAAGAAAGGCGATCACAGCAAATGTGATAACTACAGGGGCATCACTCTTCTCTCAAAACCAGGAAAAGTCTTCAACAGGGTATTGTTAAACAGAATGAAGGACTTCGTAGACGCCCAACTTCGTGACCAACAGGCAGAATTCCGTAAGGGTAGATCGTGTACAGACCAGATCGCAACTCTACGGATCATTGTGGAACAATCAATTGAATGGAATTCACCACTCTACATCAACTTCAATGGCTACGAAGAGGCATTTGATGGCGTGGACAGAACAACACTATGGAGGCTTCTTCGACACTACGGTGTGTCTGAGAGGATAGTTAGTATCATACAGAATTCCTATGATGGATTAAACTGCAAAATCGTGCATGTACGGTAGTTGATAGACTAGTTTGTAGTAAAAACTGGTGTCAGGCAAGGTTGATTAATCTCACTCTTTCTCTTTCTCCTGATGACTGGCTGGATCATGACGACGTCATCATCCAAGGGGATGCATGGGATACAGTGGACATCTATTATGAAACTGAACGATCTAGACTTCGCAGATGATCTGGCTCTTCTAGCGCACACACAACAACAATTAAAGGAGAAGACGATCAGTATAGCAGCAGCCTCAGCAGCAGTCACAATTGACGGAGACGAGTTGGAAGGTGTAAAAACCTTTACATATTTGGGAAGCATTGATGAACACAGTGGATCTGATGCAGATGTGAAGGCGCGGATCGACAATACAAGAGCAGTATATTTACAACTGAAGAACATCTGGAACTCAAAACAATTGTCAACTGCCAACACCAAAGTCAGAATTTTCAATACAAATATCAAAACAGTTCTACTCTATGGGGCGGAAACTTGGAGCATTACGAAAGTTATCATCCACAAGATACAACTGTGTATCAACAGTTGTCTATGCAAAATACTTCGGATCAACTGGTCAGACATTATCAGCAACAAATTACTGTAAGAGAGAACAAACCAGATTTCAGTGGAGGAAGAAATCAGGAAGAAGCACTGGAAGAGGATAGGACACACATTGAGGAAAGCACACAACTGCGTCACAAGGCAAATCCTCACATGGAATCATCAAGGCCAAAGGAGAAGAGAAAGACCGAAGAACACATTGCTTTGAGAAATGGATATAGACATGAGAAGAATGAACAAGAATTGGATAGGACTAGAAAGGAAGGTAGAGTGGGACAGAGTGTGTTTGAGGATGCTAGTCGGCTGCCCATGCTTCAATGGGAGTAACAGGCGTAAGTACAAAGTAAGTAAGTAATATGTCTGTTCTAATATTCACCTTGTTTTTAAAGATCTAGAAAAGTAACCGAATCATGAGATAATCACTGTCTAATTTTAAGCAATCAAATAAATTACGTTAATATTAGATGCCACAAATTTGTTGTCAGTTAACGTTGTCTTTGTTAATTCAGAAGACAATCCTGTGGATTGGCCATAAAGAACTCCGAATTATTTGATGTCTTGTTTCCAGATAACCAACAGCTAATACATGAAGTTGTTTATTACTTGTTGATTTCAGCTAAACATCGGTTACACAATTTGAATATCCACAAAAGTATGTTTTGAACATTTGACTACTTATTAGTAATGTGCATTGCACAATAAGATTTTTAGAAGTTTGATCAGTGATTACTTGTTTATCCTAGTTTTGACTATACATTCATATTGTTTCAGTGTATCAGATAATTCATCTTTGATTTAACAGAAGTACTTCTACTCTCAACCTAAAGATTTAATTTATCCGTTCTAATAATAATCAACTACATTGACAAGAATGGTCATCATGATTGTAAAAGCTTATAGTTACCCTTGTATGAATGAATTTAGTAGATGTCATGATATTAGGCCAAATTATTTTTTTCTATAAAAAACTTTTAAGTGTGTGTTTAAGATACCAGTTTACTCTAATGTGATTCCATACTTCAATAAAATACTACAGGGGCTGAAATTATTTCGCCTGTTGCACATCCAGGGTGACTGTCAGTTAATGATCCGAACAAATGAACAGAGTAGGGTATGAAATCAGCAACATCATCCTGTAGAAGACAACCTTTCTAAAAACACACTAATATCATGGAAATAAAATGACATCATATGTTAGGTGATATTATTTGCAAAGGATTTCAATGAGAAATATAATTAACTTGATTGGTATTATCAGATTGTATTGTTGTTACATGAGTCTTTTTGACAGAAATAAAGCATTGAACAATCACTTGCATTTCGGATAAACATCGCTTGCATTTTTTGGTTGTATCTGACACAAAAATATTGAAGATCATGCATTCATAACACTAGATCTGAATTAATTCTTATCAAAAGAAAATTAAATGTGTTGAAAAAACGTTTCTTCGTTCAAATATTTCCTCGTATTAGAAAACGTAAATCCATCAGTCCGTAGTTTGCAACGTAGAATATTAACATGTGTGCATTGGTTCAAGTTGTTGAACCATACACTTACAGTAAGATGAAATTATCAAGTTGAATTTCAAAGTAATAAAAAATGTTATTTCATCGGTAGTAGAATAAATGAATAATGATCAGAAGAAAAAAATAAAGGATTAGAAGATCTTAGTACTCAAGATCTGAGAGAAGATGTAAAATTAATTACTACCTTGATGTGGTGGTTGGGCCCGTGTTTTGCGATAACACAATCGAGCTATATAAACTGAAATAGTTTTTACTTTAGGTTCTACTGTACCAAACAGATGGATTGGAGAACGGTGGAACTAAAATCAACAACACTAGATATGAGAATTCAGTCCTCCTGTTAATTACACAGATGTATGATAGTAGTAAGGCGTTTCTTTCAGGTTATCACTATTAGCCGTGATAATACTTACTGATAATGGACGGATGGAATAAAGAAATGTAATCCCTAAAAATGCCATGCCTCACTTTACCCTACAGATTTTATCTTTAGAATACGGATCGAACAGATCAGAAACATTCATTTAAAAAGTTATGTGATTGGCCTCAAGTAATTGTGCATTGGGCTCTGCAATCACGATCCTAGATAGCTTTCATCAGGTCCCTTAATACAAAATATCATTTTACAGTGTGGGAGACCGGTACAAGATAATTTACCTCATACTTCTAAGATCCTTAAAAGAAAGCTTAAGAAATTAGTAATAATGTCAGAATTAAATAAAATAAAACTGTTAATGGTCATTATATGAATAAAAAAATGAAGAACTAAATCTCTTAAAGGACTCTGTTATGATGATTTGTGGAATTATACTAAAAATTGTTATCAAAACCTAAGCTTACAATATACTTTAAACTAGTAGAGTACAACTATCTATTGGATGATCCTTGAAATCCAATAGGTGAATTGGTTTATATTATTTTATTCGCTTTAACAGTACCTAAAGTGGTTCCAGAATTCATTCTACTATGCCCATTTTTAGATATTTTAAATACTACTACTACTACTACTACTACTACTACTACTACTACTACTACTACTACCACTACTACTACTACTACTACTACTACTACTACTACTAATAATAATAATAATAATAATAATAATAATAATAATAATAATAATAATAACATATTACTTCCTTACTTACGCCTGTTACACCCAATGGAGCATAGGCCGTCGACCGATACTCTCGAACCCACTCTGTCCCACTCTGCCTTCCTTTCTAGTCCTATCCAATTTTCGTTCATTCTTCTCATGTCTATCTCCATTTCTCAAAGTAATGTGTTCTTTGGTCTTTCTCTTCTCCTTCGGCCTTGAGGATTCCATGTGAGGATTTGCCTTGTGACGCAGTTGTGTGCTTTCCTCAATGTGTGTCCTATCCTCTTCCAGTGCTTCTTCCTGATTGCTTCCTCCACTGAAATCTGGTTTGTTCTCTCCCACAATAGGTTGTTGCTAATAGTGTCCGGTCAACGGATCCGAAGTATTTTGCATTGACAGCTGTTGATACACAGTTGTATCTTGTGGATGATGACTTTCGTAGTTCTGCAGGTTTCCGCCTCATACAGTAGAACTGTTTTGATATTTGTATTGAAAATCCTGATCTTGGTGTTGGCTTGTGGACAATTATTTCGAGTTCCAGATGTTCTTGAGTTGTAAATATACTGCTCTTGTATTGTCGATTCGTGCCTTCACATCTGCATCAGATCCATTGTGTTCATGAATGACGCTGCTGAGTTATGTAATTGCTTTCCCATCTTCCAAATCTTCTCCGTCAATTGTGATTGGATTGTTGCATGCTGTGTTGTATTGGAGAATCTTGCTTTTCCCTTTGTGTATATTGAAACCTACTGCTGCTGAGGCTGCTGCTATACTGGTCGTCTTCTCCTTTATTTGTTGTTGCGTGTGAGATAGAAGATCCAGATCATCTGCGAAGTCTGTATCCAGTGTTTCCTCCGCCTGCAGTCCCTCCGAGGGCTAATGCTGATCCCAAGCCTGGATAAAGTAGGAGGGTTGGGCATAGGGTTCGCGACGCCATCCAGTAGAAAACTAACTCGCTAAGAAAACGCTAACCAGAAAAAATAATGATATATTACTATAAGTATATTTAAGTTGTATATTTTTAGCAACTATGCAGATTGATTCATTTTTGTATTGATTGTTTGAATCTTCCCCTTGACTGTGATTGATCAGTCTCTTATTGGCATTTAGATTTCTGACGTAATTCTGTAAAAGCAATTCAAGGTTGATAGATAATAGTTTCGGTTTTATACAGTTGGTCAGTACTGATTAACCATGGGCAATTTTAAGTATTGTAATAGATTAAACTACCTTCAGTAACCACGATGTCTATTAGTTACAGTATTGAATTTACAATAATGTTTTTAATATGGGTGCATTCTGCAATTTTTTTCTTCTTGTAGGTTATTATGAGTGTAATTAATTTGTTCCCATTTCGTAGAATAACAAATTAAGACTCAAATTATGTGCTACATAACTCTGCCTGTAATTCTTCTGAAGCTACTGCCGGTCTCAAGCCCGAGTAAAGATGGTGGGTTGGGCTTGGGGTCAACACCGTCATCCCGTAGATAACAACTCTGTTAAAAAATCTTCTACTCATGTGCCATTTGGTACAGAAAATAACTAGAAAGCGACATCATGCCAAAAAATGTAAAGCCACCATCAAAATTTGAATTATTTTTTCTGGTTAGCGTTTTTTAGCAAGTTAGTTTTCTACGGGATAGGGTCACTAATCACATACCCAACTTTCCTCCTTTACTGAGGTATGGAACCGGGAGTACCAAACGTAAAGTAATCAAGTAAGTAAGTATCATCAAAATTTTTATTTTCGTTTTGCAATAAGTCTTAAAGTAGCCTCCATGTTTGTTCAGATCAATATTCATTTACCTTATGGAAGCTCACGTGCAATTAAGTTTCTTTACATTTAAATTGGTTAAGACCTGTTGTTAACTCTTTTAACGGATAGAATCATCCGTATAATAACAACTTATCTATACCATTATACATTTATTATTGTTACACTTGTATGAATATATATGCTTCAGCATTGCTTACTGCCTACACATATATTCATACTGATAGCTTTAGTGTTAGTCGCTTAATTAATTCAATGATTCATTCATTTCACTATGCACATTTTAATCCTGTCCATTGACTCGCCAACTAGCTCACTCAACTAGCTCATTTGACCTGCACACTCACTCGCTTGCCCGCTTTCATTTCAGCACTACTCTTTCATACTTGCTTAGTGTACCTATTATTTTGGTTATATGTGCATGGTGCAATAATAAACGTAATCAACACTTCGTAATCACATTCTGATTAATACACCGTTAGGGGTGTTATCTATTAACAGTTATCAGAACGAACTATATACCGTCTACGACACCCTGCATAGCATTCAGTTAATTATACTAATTTAACTTCAATCAATCCGCCAAAAAACACTAACAATAAACTGATTCTAAAACAATGTTTCAAACAATTATTTAAAGTCAGAAGGGGTTTTATGGATATTTTAGAAATTTCAACAGTTGAAATCATAAGTTAATTGAAGCTAGATCAGCATGGAAAACCTGGAAGTACTGGATGGCCGTATCGTCCTAGTATGAGACTCCTCAGCAGCTTTGTTTTAATCAACCAATTCAAATTTATGCATGCACCAATCCAATCACAATTGACGGAGACGAGTTGGAAGATGTAAAAACATTTGCATATCTGGGCAGCATCATTCATGAACACAATGTATCTGATGCAGATGTGAAGGCGCGGATCGGCAAAGCAAGATCAGTATATATACAACTGAAGAACATCTGGGACTCAAAACAATTGTCAACTGCCATACACCAAAGTCAGAATTTTCAATACAAATGTCAAAACAGTTCTACTGTATGAGGCGGAAACCTGCAGAACTACGAAAGCCATCATCCGCAAGATACAACTGTGTATCAACAGCTGTCAATGCAAAATACTTCGGATCCGTTGACCGGACACTATTCGCAACAACCTATTGTGGGAAAGAACAAACCAGATTCCAGTGGAGGAAGAAATCAGGAAGAAACACTGGAAATGGATAGGATACACATTGAGGAAAGCACACGACTGAATCACAAGGTTAGCCCTCACATGGGATCCTCAAGGTCAAAGGAGGAGAAGGTGGAGTGGAAGACCAAAGAACACATTACTTTTAGAAATGGATATAGACATGAGGAGAATGAACGAAAATTGGATAGGACTGGAAAGGAAGGTAGAGTGGGACAGAGCGTGTTGGAGGATGCTGGTCAGCGGCCCATGCTCTATTAAAAGTAACAGGCATAAGTAAGTAAGTAATTCAAGTTTATGAAATAAATATTTCTTAAATATACACACGAGTGAACATGTATACAAATGACATACATATTAAATAATTTATTCGGACCAGTTTTGTTTCGACTTTCTTTCTTTCTATCTTATGACCACGCACAACAATTCCGTTCACGCACACAAACACAAAAATAGATAAATATTCTGAATCTTTCTATACATTTGCCCATTTTATCTTATTTTACATGTAGTCAAGTGTAGATCTACACACACACACTCACACACACATACATACATACACTTTAATATATGCACATAAATAGTATTTCAATAATTTTATTCAAATTATAGTCACTATGTTGTATATTAACAAGTAAATATATTCCAACCAAGATTATTTCTCCTTTTACAATATTGTAATGATCATAAAATGAGTAGTTTAAAAGCAATTATAAAAAGTGTTGATATGCCTGATATAATGCAACAAGATGCTGTAGATATATGTGCTATGGCAATTAAAAAATATTCAATGGAAAAAGATATTGCAGCATTTATGAAAAAAGAATTTGATCGAAAATATTCACCTAGTTGGCATTGTATAGTTGGATCACATTTTGGAACGTAAGTTTACTTTACACTCTGTATATTTTCATTATAGTTATCCTATGATATTTTATTAAGTAGTTTGTAAGTATAATTTTCATAGAGTGAATGAATTCATAAAGTATTTTTTAAAGTAAAGATAGATAGTGGCTAGCAGTGGAATCCAGGACGAGCGTTTAATCTTATTTGGGACTTTTCAGTTGCACATATACCAACATGAGACTGACCAATTACTTACGCCTGTTACTCTTCGTGAAGGAGCATAGGCCGCCCACCACCACTCTCCATCCAACCCTGTCCTGGGCAATCCTTTCTAGCTCCGTCCAGTTGTAATTCATCGTTTTCATATCTGCTTCTATTATCCGACACAATGTGTTCTTTGGCCTTCCTCTTTTTCGCTTCCCTTCAGAATTCCAAGTTAGGGCTTGCCTTGTGATGCAGTTTGACGATTTGTGTAACGTATGTCCTATCCATTTCCATCGTCTTTTCCTAATTTCTTCTTCAGCTGGAAGTTGGTTTGTTCTCTCCCACAGAAGGCTATTGCTGATGGTATCCGGCCAATGGATGTTGAGTATCTTGCGTAGACAGCTATTAATATATACTTGTACTTTCTTGATTGTGGTTGTTGTAGTTCTCCAAGTTTCAGCTCCATACAGTAGAACTGCCTTGACGTTGGTATTGAAGATTCTCACTTTGATATTGGTTGAAAGTTGTTTTGAGTTCCATATGTTCTTTAACTGTAGGAATGGTGTCCTTGCTTTGCCAATTAAGACTGAGCAATTGTAGTTCTAAATAAAAATGGGAAGATACATGTAAAACAATATCAAGTGAATTTAATTCATAAAGTTGTTTAGGTGATGACTGTCTAAGATTATGAAATTTTGGATTAAGATAATAAAATTGTCCTTCAGTTTGACAATCACAAACAATTATAAACGAATCTTATTTTGTTGTAACCTCTTAAACATTTGAAATGTAATAAAGACCTGATGAAATTTACAACCTAATCTTGAGTTAATATGACAGATGGATAGAAACCGTTGTGTGAGCTTATTTGACCTTTGCGTATGTAATTGTGACGTAACTGGTTATATTTTAAGTAGTCCTATGCAACTTACTGACCTTTCATCCATATAGGCGTGCTTGAGTGTGTATATATGCAATGCTGATTTCCAAGCTCTATCAGTTTATTTCACTCATAGTTTATCTCCTCATATGAATTCATAAACTATAACCTTCAAGTTACATTTTGTATTTACCTTGAATTTACCTTTTATATACATTGGTTCCAAAGTACAATTCCTAGAAGTGTTATATATGAAATTAAATGATTAGGATATATGGCTCATAATCATTATCAGTGTACTCAGATGCTCCATCGTAAGTCTTCTATAAAAAATATGGATTTACCTCATATTTAATTTACTACTTACTACAGAATATATGGTCATGAATCGTTATCATTACATAACTAAGTACATGATAAAACGTTTGATTTCTACAATAACTTTCGCCTTACCGTTGAATGAACAGTAGCAAATACCTCCATAGTACTTAATAGCTGAATAGTTTGAATAACATTTGTAAACTTTACTTCCATTAAGCACGCAGGAAACAATAAGAACTGAAGTGAAATTCGGGCTTATAAATTGTAATTTTATGCTTTTTCACCTCTTGAAATACATATTATCCTTCTGGTAATTTAAAAACTCGATTCATGTGATATAATCTAGGTATTCTAATACACTTTACTTTGAATGAAGTTCTTTTTAAAAGAAATTCTGAACTTAAATGAATACACATGAAAGCAAAGTATAATTTTTCACCAAGCATTATCAATGTTTTCTCCTTTAGCTTATTTTGAGAGAATTCCCAGTATGATTGTATGGGATAGGGACAAAAGAGAGAGCTAGATCCATGTTTCCTATTCATTGATACTTGTTTAAATGGTGAATTCCTTATTCTGAGGGAACTTATACCTCTCAGAAAATCTTAACTACTGGCCTTAGCTGAAGACAATAATACAGAACTATTCAGAATTATATCGACCCACCATACGGTTGCCATATTTACATTGATTAGCCACTGAGTAATAACCAAAGTCATTTTACTGATTCAGTCGTAATGGTTGAATATTGTTAGAACCGTTTGTTATACAGGTACAGAATTAAGTGATAATTCCTTTGTTTACCACTATTAATTTTGTTACAATACAGAGTTACCAGCACCAATTCCTGGTTATTATAGCCTTTAATTCAATTCATTCAAATATACATTTTACAAAAGTTTTTCGGTAGTTAGTATCTCCTCTCATTAGTCTTCGCGAAAGTTTTCCACCAGTCTAGTTGCTACAACCACTTTTTTTCAATGAATCATAATTTTAATGAATAAGTTCAAAAGTAGTGGTCTCTCATTTCTTTCATGGATAGATAATGAGGAATGTTTAGCTATAACTGATGTTTCCGAACTAGTTCTTTGACATTTAGCATCTTGATAAGCTATAAGCTTTCTATCATAATAAATGGGTACAGTCTGTTAATATTTTACAATTATTCACTTCTAACACAGAAGAGTATTTTTGGCATCATTTGCAAAGGTGGTTAAACTATTTGACCAGACTCAACTAATGTGTGTAAAATTGTACATTTTTTCACTCAGTAGTGATTATCCAGTGGTCAACAGTATTTGATCAACAATTAGGACTAAATATCACAGTAGTATTTAATGTACAGTGAAAATTCTGATAGTTTAGATTATAAAATGATAATAATTTTTTACCAAGATTTATTTCAATACTTGAAATCATGAATCAATTGAAGCTAGACTACCATGGGAAAACTGGAAGCACTGGACAGTTCGAATTTCGCGGGGGCGCGGGATCATAGTTGAGCACTGCTGAAATGTCCCATACTAGGACGAAACGGCCGTCAAGTGCTTCCAGGTTTTCCATGCTGGTCTAGCTTCAATTGACTCATAATTTCAACTACTGAAATTTCTAAAATCTCCACAAAAACCTTTCTGATAAAGATTTATTTATTCTCTCTTGTATGTGTTTTTGTTGTTCTGTTCTAGAGACAAATTTTACCGAAAGTGAAAATAATAATAATAATAATGTTAATAGTTTTGAATGTGTTGTTAGGCGTGTTATTTATGTGGTTTTTGATTTAGCTATTGACATATTAGTCTTATCAAAACACTTTTGTATCATAGATAACTAATATGTACTTTAGAAAACTGATTGTTTTACTACAGTTTCTGAAATCTTATTATTATGGAAAACTTAATGAATACTTATAATATATCATATCCCTGTAAATAATTATACATTAATATTCAATGGAGGTTTGTTCTTCGAGCTGGATAGTTTGGTCGTGGAACTTTCATCGTACTTCTGAAGGACATCATCAGCAAAACCTTCATGTAGAAGTCATAGGACTGATTAGTTTGATAAATCATATGTTGACATTCGAAATAAGCGCAAGGTTATTATACCAGTATTATCATTATCATGTCAAGTTATTACTACTTATTTCAATAATATCATTGTTGTTATAAAAGATATTTGAGTTATTAATGAAAACCTGTTAAATGTTTATTAAATGTTTAGTCATTTTTAAATGAGAAGACAAAGATTATGCTGTGAAAGACCTATGCATTCACTTAACCAAATATTTAGCATTAAAGTTAAGATCGAATAAATAGGTTATGGAAATGTGTTGTTATAAGTAGCAATGGACGATTGTACACCTGGTAACAGTAGGAGAGTGTGTTTAAAGTATGAATGAATTGTCAGTACTCATAGAGAAAGCTAAGTCTTTTAAAAATCTATAAGTGTGTCGTTTTTTGGTTTGTATTGAAATATCTTAGAAGTAGCATATTCATAAAGCTATATCTTCTTCAGAAAATGGTCGTCTAATACTTGTATTTATTTGAGTCTGTGATTTTTTCAGTTTGGAATGTGTTTGGCTCATATCTCAACATGCTAATCTTGAAAGCTAGATTATGAATATAGCATCATCAATTTCATCTATTAATATTAGTTATGCTGACATGGGTCACAATGCTTCTTGATTGCAACCATTGTTGATCATTATATGTAACAATACTGAATGATATTCGTACTTTTGTATTCCATAGACGTTTGTATTTAAACTATTCACTGGGATATTTACACTAACATTTGAAGCGAATTATCAGTTAAATCCTTCATTGCTAAAACTTAAATACGGATTTATTATCAAGTGGCAACTTTAAGACTCTACGGAACATTCCATCGTTTGGCATGTATCTACCCACGTCGAACCTCCAAAGGTTGAATAGTGAAGACTTACTGTTTCAACGAAATATACCTTTGAACAAATTTCGATTACAGTAGGAGAGACTATAAGAAATCATACCTGGTGTACATATAAAAAATATCTAAACGTTACAATCAAACACCTCCTTAATTTACACGAACCCACAATTCAGTTCATCCCAAACATTAGGGTGCTTTCAACCTATCAAGCGTAATAAGTTTACTGATACTTCTGGGGTTTGGGCCCGTAGCTTTTATCATCAGATCAACCAACAAATTTGATGCTTACCAGCTTATCATCCAATATATAACTTAAAATATATACATCCTTTCTACTGAATACATTCTAACCATATTTTCCTTTTAACCTTTTTTTCTGTATAACCTCTTTCAGGTATATTTCACATGAAGCAAAACATTTTATTTATTTCTTTTTGGATAATCATGCTGTTGTATTATTCAGAACTGGAACAATCAATTGAAAATCAATATATGTAAACTAATAATCTTTTTATTGGACAATGATATCAATCTATTGTATCCTATTGATAACAGTACAAAGTTTGCTATTTTCTATATTCTGATTAAATCACCTTATCTATTCTTTTATGAAGACAAATCTAACGAACAATCAATAGCTCACTATATATACATATATATACTTTATGTGTCTTACATTTGTCGTCATACTACTTACTTACTAATGCCTGTTACTCCCAATGGAGCATCGGTCGTCGACCAGCTCTCGTGATATATTATTTCATATAATCAATATTTGACAAGAAATTCATATTTTCTATCACAATGACTATTTTTTTCTTTGAGAAAGAAAAAAACTCTTGTTCAGAAAAGAGCGTATTTTATTGTTGTTATTCTTTATATTTGATTAGAAATATGTTTGAAGTGTATGAGAATAAAATGATCTTTGTATGAATTAGTTATGTTGATGTAACTGTAAATATAGATATGAAGTATATTAGTTTGAGACAAATTTCAAAGTGTCAGAACTAATGGTAACAATAGGTTGTCAAGATGGAAATAGATAGAATAGATAAAGATGGATAGTGATTAGTAGTGGAATTCATGTATACGCGTTTCATCTTATTTGGGACTTGTTATCTGGATATACCTTCATCACAGATTTGATGTATACACATATGTCAATAAGAGACTGATCAATTTCAGTCTTAAATATCAATAAGAAGATTCAAGTAAAACAATACCAATTGAATTTAGATGAAACAAGATTTAAATCTTCAAAGCCAAACAACTTAATAACTAAGTAATATACATATATATGTAGTAGTAATGGCATTCAACATTTAAGGATAGTTGAAGTATAGTTGACAAATTTGGATGGAGTTTTGTACTCTCTACTAGATGGTTTGGTCGTTGAGCTTTTATCGTTCTTCTGAACGACATCATCATCAGAAACTTCAAGTAGAAGTGAAGTGATCGAACTTCTCGACATGTGATTCACAGTTTGTCTTGTAGACCTCAATGTTGATTGGTTCTTGTTGACCTTAAACCTGTCATTAGATGACAAAGCCAATTAATTGAATAACCTGTTACTTTGAGATTATGGTAGCTCCTGATTAAGACATTAAAACTAATATTATATTTGTTATTTGATTTATTTTGATTAAACATAAGAGTAATTAACTATCTTCTAGTTTCGTATAAGAAGTTTCCATGTCTGTTAATCGGTTAATTTAAATTTTGACCACATTTTTTTGCGATCTTAATAAATGTTTTAGTAAATTGAAACTTTTAATTTGTCCTGTAACTATGATGTTTATTCCACAAATATAATTTAAATTCATTCCCATTTTTGCGGTTTATCAAAGAAAATTAACCTTAACTACAATCATCATCCATCCGAAGATTTCAACATCAATCTAATGAAATCAATTCATCAAATTGTACTATGAATTTATAGAAATACTTAAGTAATAAATATCCTATTGAGATACTATATAATCCAGATTATAATAACTGAGTTTTTGATTGAGATCATGAACCGATTGATGTTGGACCACCTTTGGAAACTTAGAAGCAGTGGACGGCCGACTCATCCTATTATAGGACTTCTCAGCAGTGCGCATCCACGATCCCACTCGCAGGATTTGAACTCATGACCTTCAGTTTTCACGCGCGAACGCTTAACCTACTGGACCACTGAGCCGGCATCCAGTGGTGATAGTGTCTAGCATCAACCAATCCACGACCATCTTCCATTGTACTGAGGTAGATACCTGTCTCTACCCGACATGGATTAGCTCCACTGGTCACGGCTTCTCACTAGAACTCGGAGAATTTCCTCACGAAGCTAGCCATTAGTGAGGACATGTTTATTACTAGTATAGGGTTTGTGGAGATTATTAGGTTTTTGATTGAGATCATGAATTAAAATTCCCCTTCAGTTTTAATGATTTAAAATTTAGCTTACTTAAAAGAAATGTCCTAGATATAATAAGTCACTAGATCTATTCTCCATAACTGGCTTAGTATGTTACATTGAAACAACATAAAATGAACAAAAAAAAATAATTTAAAAGTTATTTATATGTTGAACTTTTTGAAGGATTATTTCTTGAGAACAGTACATATTTACAAAACATTAATTGTATTGTGGATTAAAATGACATATCAGATGAGTCAATTGAAACGAAATCATCATAGAAACCTAGAAGCACTAGACGGCTGTTTCTTCTTAGTGTGCAAGTTCTAAGCAGTGCTCATCCATGATCTGATCCCAGGACCAATCTGTGTCGCGCGCGAATACTTAACATCTCTCTATATATATACACAAAACTAAGGGTTCTATTCTGATGAAATATACTTCAAATTTGCTTCATGATAAATTACGTAATCTGGATGACAATTTTTTTAGCAAGGTTTAATGAAATAACCCATAGTATCGTTGAATAAGAAAGAAAGAATTTAGCGAAGATAATTTTCTTATCTACGAAATCATTCACTTAAGATGTACATCTGTATATATAATTATATATGGAAAATAGATGTAAATGATTTCATCGAAAAAAGAAAATTTTCTTGACTGCATTCACTTTTTCTTGACAAGATTTTCTTCTACAGGATGGGGTTGCCGACCTCACGCCTAACCCTCCTCCTTTACACGGGCTTGAGACTGGCAGTAACTTTAGAACAGCTACAAGTGGAGTTTTCATGATGAATTACTAATAATATTTTTTTCTAAATTTACACAACTAGATAACAGCTGACTGAAGTATACGGAACTGAAAGAATCAATATTGAATCGAAAAATTCTTTCATAATCATTTAATTTCTTATATCCGTAGTATAAACCAAGTCTTTGGAGATTTTTCCCTAACAAATGATAATAATTCACTTGGTATTGTTTTACTTGAATCTTCCCATTGATGATTAGGACTGCAATTAATCAGTCCCCTTATTGACACATGTACATACTGTGCTTATTGCCTCGATATTTCCTTAATTCACAAGCGTTATAGGCAAAGATGAACAGTGGCTAGCAATGGAATCTAGGACGCGTGTTTCATCCTATTTAGGACTCGTCAGCTGGATGTTCACCCCGGGACTCGACCCAGTATTGTTATTAACTGCAAATACATAGAAATAATTTAAAGTTGTAAAATCAAAAATATACAGAAAACATTTTTTATTTAAGAAAATGAAAACACGTTTGTTCAAATTATTTTTTGATGAAAATAGTTTATTAAGTACATCGATAAAGTAAAAGACTGACTTCTCCACAATGTATATAAATGAAACACTTTTCATCATGTGTGATTGACCTAAAAAAGAAAAAAAGAAGAGAAAAAAAGCTTAAGATAAAGTTAATTTGAAGTTTACTTCGTGAAAGTTTTTGTAACAAAATGATGCATTAAAACTGTTTCCAATGCTTGACATATACATTTGATCACAATTGATTGATCTTTGGGTGGTGATCAATGTCATGCGCGTCTAATCCTTATTAGTGCAGATTGAATGCTATCGATCATGTTGCAATGTGGCCACCAGTCTAGGTGACTCGACACTGCGGGCACTATGTATTGAGATTTAGATGGTGGTTGGAGGTAGTCAACAGGAAACCCAGGACCCGGGTACACCTTGCTGACGAGTGCCAAGTAGAACGAAACCCGGGTCCAGAGTTTCCTGTTGACTACCTCCAACCAACATCAAAATCTCATATACATTTGATTATCAACTTTGATTCGAATAAATGACCACTTGATTTGATCTAGTAAGCTCAGTTACGTTAATGTAAACTTTCCACTGAAAATCTATGGATGCGAAGGAGCATCTAGACTTTGATTTCTTATATTGTTTTAAAAGATAATTTGAAAAAAGAATACGAGATTGTGTAAAACAGCTTACAGATTAATAAGATGAATGCGAACATAATTAATAATATACAGAAACACTACAAATGGATTATTGATGAAAAATCAATACAGATATGTCTACAGGTTCGATTGTGTTGTTTATAACCGAATTTATATATTGAAAAATTGGTTCATGAAATTTTGACTCAAATATAAAAAAGAAACATCTATCAAAAAACACCCCTAACTAATCCTGTAGATTATTGCAATCAATAAATCAAACCAAGTACAGTAGCACATGATATATTTAACTACCATCGAATCAATATTATAAAAAAACACCCCAATCATTGAAAGGTGTTCTTTTTTTCTTCTAATTTACGGATAGGAGATTAATTAGTATAATTTACCCTGTCCTGTTATGTTCCATGGAAAGAAAAGCTTACTTATCCAATCAAATTCACAAATCTTTGCATATTGTCACATTAGCTAGTTTTAGATCTTATAATAATCATATACGAATTAAAATCATGAGTCAGTTGAAGCTAGACCACCATTGAAAACCTGGAAGCACTGAACGGCCGTTTCATCCTAGTATAGGACTCCTCAGCAGTGCACATCCACGACCCCGCACCACGCAGGGCTCGAACCCAGGACCTACTGGTTCCACAAAACCCATTCTGATAATAATCGACTGCTCACTAGTGACTGACTTCAGGAAAAACTTCCGAAGTTCTAGTGAGAAGCCGTTACCAGTGGAGTTCAACCAGGTCTGTTGTGAGATAGGAACTCACTGAAGACAATGGTGTACGGTGGCGCAACTTCATGGATTGGTTGAAGTTAGACATTAACACCGTTGTATGTCGGCTCAGTGGTCTAGTGGTTAAGGGCTCGCGCGCGAAGCCAGTAGGTCCTGGGTTCAAGCCCCGCGTGGTGCGGGATCGTGGATGCGCATTGCTGAGGAGTCCCATACTAGGATGGAACGGCCGTTCAGTGCTTCCAGGTTTTCAATGGTGGTCTAGCTTCAACTGACTCATGATTTCAATCTGTGAAATTTCTAAAATCTCCACAAAACCCATTCTGATATACGAACTAGGTAATGTAGGACATACATTAAGCAAATCATCAAACTACATCACGAGGCAAGCCCTAACTTGGAATTCTGAAGGGAAACGGAAAAGAGGAAAGCCAAAGAACACATTACGTCGAGAAATAGAACCAAAGATGAAAAGAATGGATGACAACTGGAAGGAGCTAGAAAGGATTGCCCAGAAGAGGGTTGGATGGAGAGTGGTGGTGGGCGGCCTATGCTCCTTCACGAAGAGTAACAGGCGTAAGTAAGTAAGTAATTTGCATTTCCGATACTTATTAAGACAACAAATTACAAACAGAACCATGTTTTATGTAATCATATTAAGTTTCAGGTTTGGTTCTGATCTAGAATAAAGTTTCATACCTCAGCTATTTTTTTTTAGAAATAAACAGTTTATAAATTCGATTTTCTAATCTATGTGTGTATATATGTGTATCTCCATACACATTGTACTTTATCAATATTTCATGAGTTCTGTCATTCCTCTCATTATACATGTGATTAAACTTGAAACATAGATTCTCAAATATTATAAATATCTTTCGTTAAATATAATATCCTATGCTGACACTTCAATGAAAACAGTTGACAAAGATCGTTATGAATTGACTTTTACTAAACAAACATTAATAAGATGCATGGAAATAAACTTTTATTTTACAAATGAGTTACTAGTTACATTTCTTTTTTAAAAAAAAAGAATAGTTTCTAGGTTGGATTATAGTAACTATTTCATGAGAATCAGTTAATCTATGTGTATTCAATACTTACACTTAAATGAAAATCAAAATAAATCAATGTCCATTTGTACTAACCTATAAGTATAACCATTAATCTATTCTACATGTGTATCCTGTTTGGTGTAACTTAGATATTTGATACAAACAAACAATTAAAGTCATGATCAATAATAGTACTCTATTTGTACACTATAAATTTTCATACTAATTTACATATGTAAACATAAATTATATAATCAACAATTCTAAAACTTTGTACATTTTTTTTATTATAACTGATTAATTCATAAAGGTAGTTTGAACGGTTACTAAATGATACGATTCTACTTTATACAAACACAAACTGTTCATAGTGTATTGAATAAGAACATAATTGGGGACAATCGAATATATTTGAATATATTAGTAAAATCATGAGTCATTTGAAGCTAGACCACCATTGAAAACCTGGAAGCACTGGACGGCCGTTTCTTCCTGGTATGTGACTCTTCAGCAGTGCGCATCCACGATCCCGCACCACACGGGTGGTTAAGTGCTCGCGCGCGAAGCCAGTAGGTCCTGGGTTAGAGCCCCGCGTAGATGGAACGGCCGTCCAGTGCTTCCAGGTTTTCAGTGGTGATCTAGCTTCAACTGACTCATGATTTCAACTTGTGAAATTTCTTAAACTCTCCACAAAACCCATTCTGATATTAGTAAAATTTGAGAACCATACAGTAAATACTTCATTTATAAAATATCAATCAATCGTCTTAAACTTGATTGTTTTTTTCTTTTTGTTTCCATGTCAATCATTCTCTGTTCTCGTTCTCATTACTTTGAATTTTCTTAACAATCTGCCGCCACCTATTTGACTTTCGATTAGTGATAGATACTACTTATATTTATTGACATCAGTCGCATATACCACAATCGGACATGAAAATTGAATTTGGAATAATGTGATATAATTAATGCTAGAAGTTCTGATTTATATATTCAATTAAACAACGAATTAAATAATAATAAAAATGATATTTGAAAATTCGCAAAATATTTGGATGTTATCAGAAGGGGGTTTTATGGAGATTTTAGTAATTTTATGGTTGAATTCATGATTTAATTGAAGCTAGACTTCCATTGAAAACCTGTAAGAACTGGAAGGTTATCTCAGACTACTTTGGGGCGCCTCAGTCAGGTGCATCCACAGTCGTGCACGTGGAATTCGAACCCAGGGCTTACGGCCCCGCTCGCGAACGCTTAACCTTTAGACCACAGAGCAACAAAATTGCACCACCGTACACCATTGTCTTCAGTGACCTACTGTCTCATAACAGACTCGGCTGAACTTCACTCATCACGGTTTCTCATCAGAACTCCAGGAAATACCTCTTGAAGTTAGACAATACCATAATTGATTGTCGACTGAGTGATCTACAGGTTAAACGTTAGCGCGAAACCAATGATTCCTAGGTTCGAATCAGGCGAGCGGGATCGTGGAAGCACACTGCTATATAGTCCCATACTAGGACTAAACGGCCATCCAGTGCTTTCATGTTTAGCTTCAATTGACTCATGAATTCAACTATTGACTATTTAAATTATATATTTATAAATTTAGTGAGCTATACAGTAGATTAAATATCTAAACTTGAAGATTAGTTGGTGGGACTATAATTTATAGACGAATAATCAGATATATTGGTTTTCGGTTCCAAATTTATTTATATGTTTGACAAAATATCATTTTGGCATCATGGCTGATGTCAGTTCGTGATGAAAAACGGAAATCTAATTTCTAACCTTAATCGTCAACTGTAAATCATGATTCTCATTCTTCCTACAAGTTTATAATCCTCATTCGGTTTTGGTTTTTTAAGCGAACACTCTCAAGGTCATTTTAGCGTCGCTCAAAGGTCGTCCATAAATTACAGTCTCAACAACTTTTCAAATGAGAATTCACTAATAAAATAAATTTTGGTTAAGTTAACCTTTTATTTTATTCAAAATATCGCAAAAATGATAGTTATAACTAAATCAGCAAAAATATAAACAGTCTATAAACATTAATTCATATTTTTAGCCTAAAAATTTGGTATTTGTGGAGACTATGGTCATTTCAGTAGTTGAAATCATAAGTCAATCTAAGCTATACCATCTGAGCTAGGATGAAACGGCCGTTCAATGCTTTTAGGTTTTCAGTAGTAGTTTAGCTTTTGTTTCATGAACCAATTTCAACTAGACAACAGTTAAAAATCAAGAGGTATTATATGGCTTTTTCACCATAATTTGATACTATTCAGCTATGTACGTGATTTTACTGGGGGATTAAAAACCATTATGTTATGATTTCATAACAAGGAAGTAGACTTCAGACAGCTGAATGTACATCTAGGTAGATATGTTTCTAAAAATTCAATGAATGATATTACATAACTATCGTCAACTGTCGTTTATGACGCTTGCTTCAGTTCAATGAAAATAGCCTATTACTAAACCTGATATTATTATTGTTCATATTGAAAATTATTTTAATTTTGTTATTAAGTATTCAAATGTTTTGCATGCATAAAGACTACTATCCTAACTCTGAGATGCAGGTAGATCCAACTGATGAGTCCCAAATAGGATTTCACCGCTAGCTACCAACCATCTTTGCATATAATGCTTGTGAATTAAGACTATATCGAGGCAATACGCACAGTATGCACATATGCCAACAAGCGACTGATCAATTGCAATCCTAAACATCAATGGGAAGATCGAAACAAACAATACCAAGTGATGTTATAAATATATATAGAAACGCCATTGTAGTATTGTTCTTCTGATAAAAATTGCCTTACAACAAAATATTATCACTAATTGATGAAAGAACGTGTAGTGGCTGGTCCTATGTCGAACCCACATAACTTGCTCTATCTTCCGGACAAGCCAATTTATCCATTCTTCTTGAGTCATGCTTTAAACTTCTTAATTATTCGCTTATCAACCTAGACTGTTTTTATATGAGCTTATGTGTGTTCACTTCTTATCCTACTGATCACATGTCTGCAGCTTATTTTTGTGTAACTGTAATTATCTATTAACGCTTCATTAAATAAAGTCAGCGTCATTTCGCTTCGTCCCTTTGATTGCCTGCCCAGACCAATGAGTGTACAAAATATATGTAATCGAAAATCCTTTCTCGTATTTGACTTATTTAATTCCGTTATTCACTAACGTGGATTACGTCGATCATTATATATGAGGATTGATGATATGTATATAATCAATAGTAATCAGAAATGATCCTATAGGAGTCAAATCACAGGCAACTATAGTGGTGAGTCCATAGACAACATTGTGCGGTCTAATTGACATCAAAATGAAGGGCCACCAAAAACTTAATTCATCACTTTTTACATATTCATGGTATATCTTCTTGTAAATTTATTTAAATATACAAATTTTGGAATAAAATCAGCTGAGAATTAGTTGTCAGTATAGTGGTTGTGGAAATTGTTAAGTTTTTGAGATCATGAACCGAATGATGTTAGACCACCATTGAAAACCTGGAAGCACTGGACGGCCGTTTCGTCCTATCTTGGGACTCCTCAGCAGATATTCAGTAGTTATTCAATATAAACACACTGCCTCAAAGTATTCCTCGGTAGTTTAGCTTCAGTTGACTCATGAACTCAACTATAATTTACTGACGAAGCAATCAGGTATAAGATAACAGATCTCGGATTTTAGTGTGAAATTCACTCATCCATTTGAATAAATGGATTCATGGCATTATAGCTGATGTCAGTTTATGATGAAAACACTAAATCTAATTCCTAACCGTAATCATCAACTGTAAATTATAATTCGAAATTCTCATACAGGTTCATAACCTTCATTTGGTCCTGGTTATTAAATGAACACTCTCAAGGTCAGTCTAACGTCACTCAAAGGTCGTTCATAAATTATAGTCTCACCGAAAGATTAGTTCAGCGAAGAGTTCTCTTTTTCGGAGAACTCATTTTCGAAGCTGTACAATCATAAATATATATACACTTATTTTTCAGAATGATAATAATTATAATAATTTTGATAATAAACTTCTGTTAGACAATGGTGATATCCATAAAATCCCTTTCTGACAAACATATATACATATATTCGAACCCAGGGCCTATCAGTCTCGTGCGCGAGCCCTTAAACATTAGACCACTGAACCGGTATCCAACGGTGTTAATGTCTAACGTCAACCAATCTATGAAGTTGCGCGTCTGTTGTGAGATATCAACTCACTGAAGACAGTGGTGTACGTTGGCGTAACTTCGTAGATTGATTGAAATTAGATATTAACACCGTTGGATGCCGGCTCAGTGGTCTAATGGTTAAACGCTCACGCGCGAGACTGATAGGTCCTAGGTTCGAATGTCTCGGGAGGCGGGATCGTGAATATATATATACATAGTTTATAATATAACTTACATTCCAAATTCATGACCTACAATACATTGCCATATTGGTCCATATAATTTATCAAAATTTTTTTTCATAAACATAGCTACATCTTTTTCAGTATGATAATAATCCAATGCATGTACACATAAAGTCAATGCGGTTGTTTTACGTTCTGTTGGTAATTCATTTGCTTCAACTACAATATCGTAATGTTTCATGATGAATCAGAATCGACTTATGAATAAACGTATATAGATATATATATATATATAATTGGTATTCAACAATAGATATCTGTTTACAAGACTTATTACAATTCACTTGATAGTACAATCATAAACTGAGAATAATTTAATTGGTGGTAATCAATCTAATTTGTCTCTTTATTTAGAAATTATATATAAGTGAAGAACATTTTCACATTATTCGACACTTAGAGAATCTGTCATAATACTACTACTACTAATAATAATAGTAATAATATTAATAATGTGGTATATATATATATATCACAATAATAATGAATTACAATTAATGAAGTGTATACAACTATTCAAATGTGTGTTATAGTCATGTGAATTTGAGTGCACCATTGTACGAAAAAAGTTAATTGGCTGATTAATTGGTTAAATTTATTTGGGGTGTATTTTATTTTACAATAAATAGGTTGAATTATTTGCACTTTATAAAGTGTTAGGTTACATCATAGAGAGTGGTTAATAATCACACAGATAAATTATGAGTAATATATATATATATATATATATATATATATATATATATATATATATATATATATATATATATATATATATATATATATATATATATATATATATATATATATATATATATATATATATATATATGAGTATAGTTAAGACTATGGCTACAAAATCAGTAAAAGTAACAAATCGATTTTCATTACTAAGTGAAATTATTGGTAAATTTTTTAACTGAATAGGTGGGTTGTGGAGATTGTAGTAATTTAATAGTTGAATTGATGAATCAATTTAAGCTAGATCATCAATGAAATGCTGAGATTGGTTGAAGTTAGACATTAACACCATTGGAGGCCGACTCAATGATCTGTCGTTTAAGCGTTTAAGTGTGTGTGAAACCGATGGTCCTGCATTGGAGTCTTGCGTGCACGATTGTGGATGTGTACTTCTGAAGAGTCCTACACTAGGATGGAACAGCCATCCAGTACTTCCAGGTTTTCAATGGTGGCCTAACCTAAATTGACTCATAGATTCAACTATTTAACATATTTGTTATTAAGTTAATACATGTTATGATCTAATTAAGAGAATGTATTGTCTTTAAAGTAAAATAGATTATTTAAATGTCTAAGCAAAATACAAATTGAATTCATGATCAGTAGAGAAACGTGTGAAAATACTTAACTTATTTTTATTTACTGAGATGATAGCTCTTGAAAACAATAATTTAGATTTCTGAGGCATTCGATGGTTTGATTTGTCATACAGTGCACAGAAAATAACACATACTGTTGTAAAAGTTTAAAATAAGATCATCTGCTTACATATTCATTCATTAAAATCATAAAATTTATTCGGAAATAAATATTTTACAGTTAAGATACTATTGAAGACCAAAGTGCACTGATTAGATATATTTCATTCTAGTTTGGAACTCCTTCATGGCATACATCTACGACCCCACCAGGCTCAAATGAGAAACCTTTAGGTCTCGTTTCGAGGATCGAACTTTTACAACCACATAGTCAGTATCCACCAGTTCCAGTTTGGTTTAATTAATTCACCATATAGTAAAGCTATCACTGGATTGCAGTGGTGACGTCTGTTTTACTCCCGATACGTCTAGAGTTCTATTTGTATTGAATTACCTATATTGGTAATCTTTAAACTTGTGTTAATTCAAATTGATATCATTAATGGATGAATGTTAGACCACCATTGAAAACCTAGAAGCACTGGATGGTCGTTTAATATTAGTGTGGGACTTCTCAGTAGTGCGCATTCACGATTTAGTCCAGTTATTTACTTACTCTGAAGAAGTCTCAGACCAAATTAAGTTCATAGATTCGGTAGTTGTTTCATGGCTTCACTTAAAAATGATGACTTTATTCTAATTGAGATCTTGTTAAACTCTCATATAGTAAGGGAATTATGGTTGGTATTATATAGTGAAATGTCTGATTATTTTTATTACTGTACCGATAGTTTTGAAATTTATAAGGTATCAATTAATTTTGGACACTAATGAACACTCCCATTGAATTGTGATTTTGATTTTCTTCGTTAACATTCACTTTGCCAGACACTTGAATTTTAGCATATGATTTCATAGGAGAAGATATTTTGAGCCTTTGGTCAGAAGACTTAATCCATAAAGTAGTGAATCAATGTCAAGAGACTCAAGTTCATCATAACAAGTAACTTCACCTGTTTATTAGAGTCCTTTGGTCCATGTCTATTATTAGTTGAGAATAAGCACCCCTCAAAATTCTTAGGTAAACCTTTTATATAAACTAACAAAGACGTAATCTAAGACTGTTCACAATTTATCCTCTAGTTTCATTAAAATTACCCTACTAACGTAAAGGCAGTGAATAAAACATTTCAGACAGTCGATAAGCACATGGTGTTCATAACTTTCCACAGGTTTTTGCGCTACAATTTAGATAAACTGGAATCCTGAGTTCAGTAATTCATGACTATGATTAACTAAATACTGAAGAATAAATAGTTTTACACTTACCATTATGTTTTACTAAGCCATGTTACAGGTGATCCTTTATGCTTTGGAAGATATTCCTTGATGAAAGACGTATCTAATATAGCTTCATAATAAAAGATAAATAGGTAAGCGCGCATCAAATTGTTTTCATGAGGTGAATTTTCCTTTATACAGTTATGCACCAGTAACCGGCTAATGTAGGATACTCCCAATCAGGAAAAAAAATCCTGTCCTATCGAATTATTCTAAACTCAAAATTCACTAAAATCGTCTTCTGATTTTATGTTTTTCTTCTAAAAGGTATATACAATCAATAATATTTTCATCTTAAATTTTTGCTTGTCTTCCAAATACAAAATTTTTCCCTTAACTAACAACGCATGTCATTGAGAACATTAGTAAATAAGTATTTTCCACGAAATATTGAACCCGGACATAGTTTCTAACTCATCGCCATAGAGCATTATTTTAATTAATAATCAGACTTGGGGTTATATGATAAATCTAAAACTCATATTATTCAAAGTTTATAATAATAACAATCGCTGTTATGTTTAATACTGAGTAATCAAACTGCATCACGAGGCAAGCACTAATTTGGAATCCTGAATGGAAACGGAAAAGAGGAAGGCCAAAGAACACAATCGAGGATTGGAAGCAGACAGGAAAAAGATGAATAGCAACTGGAAAGAAGTGGAAAGGATTGCTCAGGGTAGGGTTGGATGAGGAATGCAAGTGGGCGGCCTACACTGCTCGACGAGGAGTAACAGGCTGGTTAGTATAATTATGAAGCTTCCGTTACTTTTCTAGACAACATCATTAGTATATATTTGATAATGACGTGACCGATAAGAATTGGGCGGGCTGTAGCTCTTCTAGAGTTACTTCTGGTTCCAAGCCCGAGTAACGGAGGAGGGTTGGGCATGGGGTTAGCGACCCCATCTCGTAGAAAACTAACTCGCTAAAAAAACGCTAACCAGAAAAAATAATTCAAACCACTTAAACTCTGCCCTGGGAGTTAGAAGGTCTTCATTCAGAAGAACTATGACGTCTCATGGTGAAAGCCGAGTTCCTTCGGAAGCTACGAGGTGAATGTCCCTTCAAACAACCAGAGCAACAATTTTTATAGGTACATGGAAAGTCCGGTAAGAAATATACTGATAATATTGTCTATAAAGACAATGGGAGCTTAACGATTAAACTATACAGTTTATAGAATAAATCAAGTTTTAAATCCTTTCCTTGATCAATAAATATTCTCCATCAAATGAAAATTTATTATCCACCATTGTACACTGACTCAATCATTAACAAATATACTTTTAGACTTTACCATTGTAAACATTGGAACTGAAATTGGTAATCAATCATTCAACACACTAAACATATACCATTTTGAACAAACAAATCTTAGTCAATAAATAAAATATATTTTTCACTTATTTCATTCAAACCAACTAAACAGTAAGATTGATTTGTATGAAATCTCATTTGGAAAATTAAATTGATTTATCAAATATTATGTTCATATATGTTTAATAGTTGAAATCATGAGTCGACTGAAGTTAGACCAACATGAAAAACTTGGAAGCACTGGACGGTCGTTTCGTCCTGTTGTACGACTCCTCAGTAGTACGCATCCACAGCCCCACCCTCTGTGAAATTCGAATCGAAGACCTATCAATCTCGCGCGCGAATGCTTAACTATTAGACCACTGAGGCAGCCAGTTGAATCGTGGATGCGCACTGCTGAGGAGTCCCATACTGGGACAAAACAGCCGTCGAGTGCTTCCAGGTTTTCCATGCTGGTCTATCTTCAATTGACTCATGATTTCAACTATTAAGATTTCTGAAATCTCCACAACAGGCCTTCTAATTTAGTTGAATCAAAATTATATGTATATCAATGTTCTGTTGCCCTAGTAACCAATAACTTGTGAAGTGATCCATTTTTGCTAACAAAATGTTAACATTTCTAACCATTAGTAAAATAGTTCAATAATATTATATTACTTTTTCTAATAAACTTTATCGCCTAATTTCAGGACAAAAATGATTTCATATATGTTGCGTAATTCAAACAATAAATTCGACAAATAACTGGTAAGGTCTGTATAAGGGTTTTGTAGAGATGATAGAGTTGTAAGCTAATTTTAGCCACACCACTATTGAAAAGCAGAAAGCACTGGACGATTACTTCGTCTTATTATAGCACTCGTTAACAGTGGAAATCCACAACCCCAAAAACAGTGTATCAGAGTTTGGACTTTTAATCCCCCATATGAATTTCCAACCTTCATACAACTGAACCAACATACAGTGATGTATATTTTTAATTTTAAAAAGTTCAAGATATTTCATAACCATCTTTCACTGACTGTAGTTGATAATTGTCTCACAATTAATATTGTTCTGATCCTAGATTGATAACAGACATTTGATCACTGATGGCTGGCTTTTAGCGGGAATTTCTCGACTTTGAGTGAGGAGAGGTGAATGGGAGTGTTCAAGATCATCCAGTGTGAGACATTTACCCACTACAGACATTGGAAGATGGTCTTGTAATATTGTGAATAGATTTAATCCAGACATTAGCATCGTTAGGTGCTAGCTCACTTTTCTATAGATTAACCGAAGATCTTGTGTTGAATCAACTGTGCCAGTGTTGTAGGTGTTTACTAATTAGCAGTCTCATGTGAATATGAAACAGTTGATCAATGCTTCTTGGTTCCTAATAATGATTTAGTTAATATTAAGTCGAGATATAAAACCCATCAAAATTGTTAATGTTTCACCAAAATATTTAAATGTCAAAGAAATGTAGATTACATCATTAGCTGAGTTTAAAGAAATAACCATTGTAGATCAAAAGGTATTCAACAACTGTTTTATAATGACAATATAAGTTAATGAATTAAGCCATAAATTGATAAATGGCATTTATACTCACACATACATAGACTGAAAATTGACGTAATTACTATGCTTCTAGAGACTCACTACGATTCTTAGGTTTTTTTTCAATGTTTTTTGATCATACGAAATAATGTATAACAAGGTAATTTTCCTTATATCCGTATATCAGACATTATTTATAGAGTGGATAGACTTTCGTTAGCATTTAAATTTCATACTTGTGTTTCTTCCTGTTTATCAGCCGTAGGCTTGATATTCTTACATCCAATTGTCCTTCTTGTTGTTGTTGTTGGTGTTCAAACTCAAATCCAATAATTTTTACTTCGGACGTCAGCATGTCACCTATTGATGTTCTGAGTTTAAATTATCACTAACGTTTTCTACGGGTATGATGTTCATAATTTTGTTACTATCAGTAGTCTGGATTATTTTTTTGTTGATATTTGGAACTGAATTATAGTCAGTCTTTGATGGAATACATACTCACTTTAGGTAGATTCCCCTCATCTACCCACTCTTTCACAAGTTATTTTCAGAAAATAAATAGATTAAGGCTAGTAGTTGGTAATCTAATTTACTTCATATATATGGTTGAAATTTTTATTAGCATTTCGCTTGCCTCATGAAATCTGCTTAGACAGTAATAACAGAGAATCTAGAAAATGGGATAAATTTAAGAGTGTTGAAGATCGCGAACACAAATTTGAAATCAGGATTTTAAGGCGAAACTTTTACATTGTACATGGTATCTTTAATAAGAGCTTATTTATTGTGACTAATTGTAAAATAAGATATTTAACATCTGACGTCGTTCAGTACTACGAATATCTACCGCTTTGCTGAAATTTGAAGGTATTTCTTCATTAAATAGTTGGTAACGAAGAGTACGCACATCTGTCATTTCTTTACACATTGATTCTTATAACCTAAACAGATCGTATGATTTATGAAACGCTTTATGTATTTGACATATTTTCTATGTGTAAGCTGCTGAAAATATTTACTCTCAGAATTTTACGACGTTTGCTTGATTTAAGATTTGGTTATTAATCTAAATTATGGTCACAACACAATCATTTTACATGAGCATATCGACAATAAGCTATGTTATTTTAGTATCCAAGATACTCCGATCTTTATTTAAATTATAGTCAGCTGACCTGAAACAATCACTAAGGTTTTTTATTAAAGTTACAGCATTCTAACATATTGACCGTTTTAAATTTCAAGATTCAAACGCTCTGTCTGATAGGTGATTGACATAATCACCAAATGTGATGGGATCTTTTATTGATCCACAATTGCGATGTAGCTGAATAATTCGAGTATATACTAACAAGGGCTAGCATAATGTGTATTCATGATGCGCACTTGAATGAAACGAAGGTAACATCGTTTTCATATGTTTGTCTATGCGCTTACTTCATAAACGTTGCAGTTAGACTTTGAAATCAATGTCAGGAATAAGGACCAATCAATTAAGGTTCAAGACTGGGTCGACTAAGGTGACTGGAAGATTTTCTACATCCATCCATTTAGATCTAGCTTTAATTCACAAGGCATTGTGGTATAAACTTTAACAGTAATTCACCATCTAACTGAATGGTATGTTAATATGTTTTGTATATTCTATGAATTTTTAAAGACTTGTAGAAAAATTCATTCGGATAGGCTTAGCTACTAATGAGTAGTGCTGCATTTTCAAACGATTGTTCAATGGAACTCGTCACCTTGTAAATAAATGTCGCATTATACTTATAAGAATAAATATGCGCAGGCAAAAGAAATCGTAAAATAACGAGAAACGAGTATATATGTTCTTAGTTGAAGTCACAAATAATAAGTTTTAATGAATCTAGGCAAAAAATAGTTAACTTAATTTGAGGATATGAATCAAAATAAACCACAAATTAGATAAAATAATCAGTAGAAAATTTCGAAGAATGCGATTTGGCCCTTGAAATGTGCATAAGTTTCTCGCAATTCATCAGCGATATAAATCTGCAACTTAACATAGATCGTGTATGCGCACTGCTGAAGAGTCCCATACTAGGACGAAACGGCCGTCCAGTATTTCGAGGTTTTTCATGTTGGTCTAACTTCAACCGGCTCATGATTTCAAATAATAATAATAAATCTATAGATAATGTCTTTAGGTCATTTTATGATCCATCTGAAAGGACATTAGTAGCCAGATTCATACAGAGACATTGTTAATTTCCAATAGCAATTATGTCCAAAGATATTTTCTAATTATTTATTAATTTTGGTAGGAAAAAAGCTGAGATCCAACACAGATTCATCATCACACTGCATCAAATATTGACCAAATTGGACTTTTTCTTCCCAATTCGCTATCTGTTTTAGATTTTATTGTAATTTGTGTATATTCTGTACGTTTTTGCTTTTGGTTTTTCGTTTCTAACTGAAAATCTAAACAACTTTCATAGAATAGATTTCTTATTTTCATCAGTAGACGCTAGCAATGGCATTTAGCTCTATTTACAATTAGTCATTCGATTTACCTGAATCTCATGTGTTGATGTTCATGTTGGAACATGAAAGATTGTTGACAATACGGTCCGTAATATCGACAATGTGATCATTCGAACCATATCAATAAGATCTTAAATAAGGTAGTCATTTTCCAGAAACAACTTGATTCGGTCATTAAACGCTTTGATGCATTAGGTTACATACACATAAATTATCAGGATATTACATTAACAAGGGTGAAATCTGTAGTGGCTTAGTTTCGTGTTAATCAATCACCTTGATAACCGATATTATATAAACTCCAATGTTGTTTGAAATCAGAAGGCAATAAGAAGCGGTGACAACACTTTATCATTGGATGGCACAGATCATAAAGCTATAAGCGCATCGAGCGTGTTTTAAGCAAAGAGGTGAATGTTGATGTGCAAGAGAATACATAGGCAAATTTATAGTCAAATTGCGTAAGAGCTCAGCAAGTCAAAGCAAAAGTTAATGATAGGATTTGAGTACATCTATACATGGGGAGGAGAATGATTCATCGATTGATATTTAGTCTATCATCATTCTACCTAGAGTCTGTCATGTGATCAAGCGTACACATTTATACAAACAAAATAGTTATCATAATAGAACAAGGAAACATGCGCACTGTTACTGTTCGAGTAACATTGTCTGTTACGTAAGTTAATAAAATGGTTTAACAACATTTAACCATAATCGAAATTGATTGCTATAGTTCCGATAATTCTATATTACAAATTCGTTCATTAGCGGGTTCAATTGATAGATACATAACTGATGTAATGCGTTAATTGAGATAGTTGATCAGTTACAGAGTTTCATGATTAGCTATGTTGAGCTGTAGAATAGTAAGCTTGAGAGATGAAAAATCTCAACCCATACATTTAGCCACTATTTATCTAACCTATGTTAATGTATGCAAAGATCCCAGTTAAAATACTACAGATAATCTCAATTATTGCTTGAATAATTCATGTGATACAGATCAGAAAACCATCATAATCACAAAGATGTATTGATATCATAGCGGCCACGAAATATCCAATGCCATATTGTCCAATAAATTTGTTATTTTATATTGATTATTTTATTTATCTTTCCATTCAATTGGTCATGACTAATTTCCAAGTTTTAAACTGTTGATTACTATTTTTTCTAAACTGTCATATTCTCTCTGTATCCTAACTAGGATTACGGTAGTATGAATGCAGTTTTGTAATGTTCATGGCTTTTAAAATAATATCGTGTGGTGCTTACTAAATATATTGTTCGGTTTATTAATACAATAACAGTCAACATGGGCATTGATCCAAAGAATTACATTTGTATTCACATTTAAAATCCCGAACTGATCTTATTTAGATCACCAACGCAAACAATGAAGCACTGTGTGACCGTTTCGTTTTACTATGACATGTATGAGCAATGGACATTCACTATCCCACACTCAAGAATCAAACGTAGCACCTTCAGTCTCGCATGTGAACACTTAACTTATAGACCACTGAGTTGGGATCGAACGGTCTAGAAGTCAAGTGTTCGTACACAAGACCGATAGTACTGTGTTTGATTTTTGAGTGAGGGATCGTAAATGTACAGTTCTTATGAAAGCTATACTAAGATAAAACGTCGATCTAGCTTCTAATAATGGTCTTGATTTCAACCGGGAGAATACTAAAACCTCTACAAATCTGCTACAGAAATAGATTTCATTCAATAATCTGTCATTTATTTATTCCATATTTAATAAAATGATCATTGCTTTTCTCTCTAATTAATAGTTACAAACTGTTCATTTTCTCGATATATTTACTTACGAAAATAGTTTCATAATTCATATGTTATACAGAATTCCATCAAAATATTGAAGCTAGACCACCAAAGAAAACCTGGAAGCACTGGAAGGCCGTTTTGCCTTATTGTAGGACTCCTCAGCACTGCGCATCCACGATCCCGCATCGCGAGATTCGAAATCAGGTCCTATCGGTCTCGAGCACGAGCGTTTAACCATTAGACCACTGAGTTGGCATCTAATATACAGTAATATTTATATACATCTACGAAATTGTAAAACCAATCATGGTGGTTTACGAGTCAATGGTAACAATGGAATAGATTACGTAAATAAACATAATAATTGAAAAGTACAAATTGATACTGTGATGACAAGTGTACTAGTTTTGATAAGAATAATGAAGGTTGTATTCCTACTTGTTTTCCTTATAGTGTTCGATCTCATCTCTCACACATAGCAGAAGCTATAAAAATTCGAGCCAACAATCCAAGTCTTTGTGTTCATAAAATTTTTTTAACTCCCTTGGCCTTAATAAATGATTTTATTTATTAATATTTTCCATACCCTCTCTTCGTTTATTTCTCTTCACACCCTCCCACCCTTTTCCTTTCTCAAATGTACGCTCCATAGTCTAATTATCTGAACACCCCTAATTACGTAATCTTCTAATCTTTCTGTTATAATCTCTTTCTTACGGTTATGGCCCAGCTATTCCTATTGCTTAGTATTCTCGGACACCGATTCACGCGACAAATCCTCAAATCAGAACACGGTTGAACAGGAAAGAGATTATATTCCAAATAACAAGGTTAGATGGAAGTAAGAAGCAAGTGAGAAGCACAATAGAAAAAACGTTAGTATATTTATAGTTTTTACATGAGATTTTAGAGTATTATCCAACTATTGACTAGTGATGATTGGATAAGAATTAGACAATCAGTGTTCACCAAGGCAATTGTGCATTGAGTATGCTTTAATCCAGTCTATTTTCCGCTAACACTTTGTATGAATGTTATTACAATATCTATATTTTTTTAAAATCGTTGACCTATTTCCGATTATGTAACATTGTTTTAAGCTTTTATTATTGTTATCAAAACTAGTACACCTTTCATTACACTACCAATGTTTATTTACGTAATCTATTCCATTGTTATCATTGTCTCATAAACTACTTTTATCGGTTTAATAATTTCGTATATGCATATAAATATTACTGTATATTAGATGCCGACTCAGTGGTCTAATGGTTAAGCGTTCGAGCTCGAGTCTGATAGGACCTGGTTTAGAATCTCCCGATGCAAGATCGTGGATGCGCGCTGCTGAGGAGTCCTACATTAGGACGAAACAGCCATATATTAGAGTAAAGCTTGATGAGAATCTAATCGAAAACAATATTGTTCACTAATATATATGTTGTTCTAAATTACAATCAGTTAGCATAAAAGTTGTCTATTATTTGTACTATTTTCTATCCGTTTTGATTATTTTTCAAAGTTTTGTATTGTTAGACATTGTTTGTTCTTTTATGAAATCAATCATTTCAACGATACAATGACTCACTATTACATTGAGTTGATCACATATTCTATACTGATTAAATGATTTCAATATTACCATTGTATCATGATACTAGTCAATAGTACCACACGTATGATGATGATTATTATTATTTTGTTTTCTGGAAAACATTTACATTCTTTTTTTTGTTTTGATCACATGTGTAAAGAAAATTTTAAAAACAAGTTGATTATATATACCCTTTTTCTTTTCTATTGATTATCGATCAATTTACATTCCATAATAAAAGTGTCGTATTTTAGAATGATAAATTTACGCATGTTACCATGTAGTTGATAGTGTTTCTTTTTCAAATTAACAACAAAAACTAGACTTATTATTCAATAAACATTTAAAAATTAGTCCCCTCCGTAATGTTATTATGTATTTGATTATGTATATACATTGTTTAAATAATGCTTTGAAGGTTTTTAATAAACATTGATAGATGATAGATATCGGCATTTGAAGAAATCATCAGGCATTTCGCATATAAGATGAATGAGCAAAGTTGTGGTAAATTTAAATGTTCTTTGTTTCTGGAAGTTGGCACTGTACTTATAACTGAAACAAGAGTCATATGGCAATCAATCAATAAGAAAAAAGTATGAAGAATTTTAAAATCAGAGATCAAGTCTGGAAGGTGTTGGGACAGTTTTCAAGAACTACAACAGAGTCATCAGAGGTCCTAGATCAGCCAAAGAGTTCCATTCAATCAGAACATGGTGAAGCTTTCTAGAATATCAACGCGGGACGCTGCTATTGACCAGTAGTATAATATGCCTGTTCGCAGATTAGTTGAATTATAATGTTGATTTAACAAACGATAATATCTATAAATACCTATGATTTTCTGTACATTTTAATTCCTGCCCAACAAACACTTACTCCGGTCTTCTGTCTTCTAACGTTCGAGTACTCAAGTTATATGCGGTATATTAAGAATATAAGATTATGATATAAAAACTGGCCACGGGGGTAACCTATCAAAATGTCATTTACCTTTGACCAAATTGAAGCTTTGGCAGAGCGTCATGAAGAAACTTTACGAACAGTTCCAGATTCGTATTCTAGAAGCTTATAAGTACAGGTAATGAATGGCCGGAATTTGGTTATTTGTTCTCTGAAGAAGTGACTTACACTAAGTCACGAAACGTCGGAAAATCCAATTTTCTACTCATTGGGATATTACAAATATATTATTTTTATTTATAACAATCAACCCAATGCTCAATTTATTCGAAATTATCAAATCAAACCTTGGTAATGACACCTAGAATGGCCGGAAAGTTTATTTTATACATAAGTAGTGAAAATGGGTGTTCTTGAACCTGTAAACTTCTCAAATTGAGCTGCAGCAATAGTGGCGGTTACGAAGTCTAATGAAAACGTTCACTTGTGTGCAAATTACTTCATCGGACTAAATGAAGCTTTAGAGTCTGATCAGTATCCTTTACCCCTCCAGCAAGATCTCTTCGCTAAACTGAACGACGGCAGGCATTTTACGAAATTAGATTTATCAGACGCATATTTACAAATCCCTGTGTCTGATGAAACTAAATATCTCTTAACGATCAACATGCATAAGAGTTTGTTCCGACGTAATCAACTACCTTTTGGAGTGAAGACGGCGCCATCTATTTTCCAGTAAATTATGGATAACATGTTACAAGGTATTTCAGGAGCGGTAGCTTATTTAGACGATATCATAATTATGGGAGCAGACAAAATAGGCTTCCAGAAAAAACAGGATCAGGTGCTAGAAAGTATGGCCGAATATGGTCTTCGCCTCAGCGTGGAAAAGTGTGACCTTTATATGCAGCAGGCACGATATTTCGGTTTCATAATACATAACGATGGAAAACAACCAGATTTAAAGAAAATCAAAGCTCTGAAAACTATGCCTGAACTAGGGATATCTCTACCCTACGGTCTTCCTTGGGATTGATCAGTCATTATGGTACGTTCCTCCGTAATTTCTATCATCTGAATGCTCAGCTAAACCACCTGATAGAGAAGAATACAAAATGGGATTGGTCGGCGAACTATCAAGGATCTTTCGAAAAACTCAATTTGTCATGCTACTGCTGACCTTTGCGCAGATTAATCGGATTATAATGTTGATTTAACAAACGCTAATGTCTATAAATACCTATGATTTTGTGTACATTTTGATTCCTGCCCAACAAACACTTACTCCGGTCTTCTGTCTTCTAACGTTCGAGTGCTCAAGTTATACGCGGTATATTAAGAATATAAAATCTAGATATAACAGAGGGATGATAAATAAAGAAAACACGTGAATAACAATAAATCAAATTCCAGGTCATTAGAACAAACTATTAGTTAACTGTGGATAAATCTTAAGAACTAACTGCTTTTTAAATTATGTACAAATGATGCTGTCTATAAAGGCAATGAAACCACTAAATCCATAGAACAAAAGATTTTCAAAATCCTAATCACATGCAATAAATATTCGCTATCAAATAACTACATAGTTCTTCGTATCAAAAGTATATGTAAACCATCCCTTGAACAATGTATGGTAATAAGATAATGTACAGTTAGAAGATAACGTCATTTCAATGAACTGAAATATGTTAGATGGGTAATAAAATTATTACAATTTCGTCTATTTACAAAATATGGTATAATTCATATCTTCGCTACGTACTAAAACATTGTTTTTCTTTTCTATCTAGTTGTAGACGATAACAAGTACTATGTAATACACATAGAACTATCCTTCCTTATTACTACACGTTAAGTAGACTTTTTGTATGAGTTGTGTTTTTCTATAATAAAGTTAAGGTTTTACGAAAGTGATGAAATATAATGAGCATACTGACAGTATAACTATTATATTAACAGTTTCATTATATAAATAAGAATAATAATAATAATAATAATAATAGAAATTAACATTTTAACACAAAAGTTGACTACAATTTATAAGTCAAACATTATTTCTTCACATAAGTTACATTGTTATTAAGTTGATAAGTGAGTTAAACATAGTGAAGCTCTATCCTGATTTATAAAGTAGTACAGCATACTTCTCCACGTAAAAATAGATGAAACTATCCGGTTCATGTGTTACAGAACTGAAATATTCCATAAACAAGAACATTACCAATAATAATAATAATTAATAAAATGAATACAATCAGATTAAAAAAAACAAACATAATGTCATCAAAATACAGAACTTAGATTCGGTAATAAGAAATAGATTGTTTGTGATGAGTAGAAAATTGTATTTTTGGCGTTTCGTGACTTAATCTAAGTGACTTCTTCAGAGTAAATAGATATTTGATTGAGATCGTGAACCGATTGAAAATATGGGAGCACCGGAAGGTCGTTTCGTCCTATTGTGGGAATCCTCAGCAATGCTCATCCACGATCCCTTTCGTAGGATTCGAACCCAAGGCTTAACCCCAAGTCACTAGTAAGCTCACAGGTTTTCAATGGTGGTGTAACATCAATCGGTTCATGATCTTAATCAAAAACTTGACAGTTTTCACAATCCCATACTGATAATAACTAACTTAACTATTAATCCTAATAGTGGAAAAACTATTGTTTTTCAAATTTAAGTATAGATATAAAATTACCTTAAAAATGTGGTTTCTATCATTACGTAATAAATTACTTTTGTTTTATTCTCAAAACAAGCAAATAATTAGAAACAATCAGGAAATTTCATAGTTCACCCGAATGCTCCTGTTAGTATTTTATCCTAATACAAAATTATAATTATGAAATTTTTGGTGATAAACTCTTTTTAAAAGGTTAACAAACTATTGATCAACAGTTGATAAAGAAGAACACAGAAGAGAAGTCAATGATAATTATTTATGAGATTGAACCTGCAGAACAAATTCCTGAATGAAAAGACATCAAAATATAAAACAATCAGTCATCTTCTACTGTTCAAACATGCTCAAATTCATAATATAAAATACGAAACAAGACATTATTATTCACTTGGTATTGCTTGGCTTGTATCTTCCCAGTAGCTGAGTGGATAACGCCATGGCGTTTGAAGTGAATGGTACTGGGTTCGAGTCCCAGAGTGAACATCAACTCAGATGCAGGTATGTCCAGCTGACGAGTCCCAAATAGGACGAAACACTCGTCCTAAATCCCACTGCTAGCCACTATCCATCATTGCTTACAAAGACATTATTATGTTAGATATTAAAGGGGGAGAATGTATGTTTAATTATATTTCCTTGAAAAACATCTTGGATAAGATTGCCAGGCAAAACGTTGAATTTACTTAAAATTCATTGGCTGAGATTTTATAAGTACATATTCTTCTCTCTCTTCAATGTCTCACGTTAACTCGGCGACCAAATACTGTGAAACTATTCGATCAAATCTAGACGAAAGTCCTTATATATTAAAATTACATTTATTATCGTTATATCATATGACAAAGAAGCAATTCGAGTTTTTTAAATTTTAATTAACTACTATTTAGTCGACAAAAGAAGCAGAACCATTGTAAACAAGTTGTTACATCAGGTTCTATGATAAATATTCATGTGATATCGAAGCTATGAAAACCGTTTTATTAAGTCTAATGATGTCAGTCAGTCAGTAACAACGTAGAACATCGTACGTACGTACATCGGTTTGAGTTGCCACACCGCATTGGCATAGAGATGCAGTTGTCGACTCGAACCACATAGTGGTAGAGGCTGTAAGAGTATGAGCAGTAATCGGAAAGATTAGTGTTTGAAGATGTTATTCAAGGAGTATAATCCAGTGAAATAAATTTGAAAAGAGAAAAAAAGTGACAACGAGGATTCCGGAGATTATAATTTGGCAGAACACAAAGAGTGGATGCATTTGCGCCATCGCAAACGATTTTGAGCCATGTCATTCACGGTCTCTAACCATCGGTTGCTATGATGGCATTCTCACTATAAAAAATCATGGCTCCATGAATGATCAGATAGAATAGTACTATCAATACTTCACTTTACTTTGTTTAAACAGTTTAAATAACCTTTTTTTTGAATTTATTATTTGATTTGTAACAAAGATATAATTGAGAAGGAACAAAATGCTCTACTAGGTAGCAACAATAATTGAAATTCCATCCGGTTGTATTTCTGTTTTAAAATTGATTACTAATTATGTTTTCAGTACGTAAACATCTAATGTGTAAGAGCATTATTTTGAACGAACTGTTTCATTGTATGAAGTCTAAGCTAGAAAATATAACTTCCTTTTGAATAATACTGTGGTGTATACTACTAATGCTGACAGATTTCAATAGTGTATAGTAGCAATCAGAAGTGAAATATTTGCCAGCAAAATATTGAATTACAGAGAAGAGGAAACGAAAGCGAAAGCAATTAATATAACAGCAGAATTAAAAGAATGATGAATTAGGTAAAGGAAAACTGAAGGAATATGTACAAATAATGCATTTACTGTATGATTTTCTTATTTTATAGAGGTACTATGTAATTATGTATAGTACAATAATTTGGTTTTCCCTATCCGAGTTCTTGTTCACTACAGTATAGTAATGCGATCACTTTACAGAAGCAATGTTATTAATTTACAATCGTTGTTATAGTTTTGGTTAACTTTGCCCAATCTATTACTTCAGATGATAATTTCTTCTGAAAATTGTAATTCACATTGTTTCTAAGATCAACTAAAATAATTCTCAACGCAACAAATTTAAATTCATACTCTTAGCTAAAACAAGTAATCATTATTCTTATTTGAACCACTAAAAGCGTCATATCCTTAGCTTCTTTTATAAGAATCCAAAGAGATTAAAAATGTTTATGTAAACAATCAACCTAAAAACACTCTGAATACGACAAAGTCTGATAATCCTTGATTTCATATATCTTACACTACCCTGAAGAAAGTGTATTAAAATATGGGTAGAGTTAAACAAACTTGGAACTTTTAAGCTGAATATGTATAGGCCATATGGCCTATGCGGTAATATGACCACGATTTTCGACTGAGATCTTTCAGATAACAGTATCCGTGCGACATAACAATGTCATTATCAATGTCAAATGTTTGTGAAATTTTTATTTTGAGGAGTCATTTACTATTTGATGGTAACTAGTACATTAATCCCCTCTATTATTGTCTATTAGCACAAAAAGTGAGATAACGAATAAATCCATGTGTACACTATGACTGGTTTTTAACTTTTTCACCAAACGTCTCTAGACACTGGTTACGTTTATCCTTCGGAATCCATTCAAATAATGTTAATTCCACATATACAACTCAGACAAACAACTGGCAATTACATAGACTTATGTCACGTCAAAGTTTGTCCTCACTATGATTTTCTACAACATAATTCTACTCTAACCTGCATTAAACGTCGACGTAGGTGGTGATTGCTTGTGCGTAGCACATATCTCAGCCAGCTCAGTCAATAAAGATTCACGGTCTCAGTAACATGTTTGCCATGTTTTTTTTTTTGAGTATGTAAACATTCAGCAAGCTTCCTGCGATCGTGCTGTAATCTTGTTAAGCTTTAAATGCTAATCAAATGCTCTTGATGTTATAAGAAGAGTATTAAAATTTTAAAAGCATTGAGTTCGCATTAGAGTACAATTAGGTGAAACTCTTGTATCTCTTCTATGTAAGAATATTTCATTTCATGTTCCTCTAGTAATCTCAAAAGTAGTACTAGTTATTGTTGTAGCAGTACCAGTACTAGCAGCAATTTCAAGCAAACAATCATTTCAGATTACTTGTAAATAATATACACATTAACATCTAAGATTGTGAACTGATATAATCTTATTCGACTTGCTTATTTCTTATAATTTAGTATTATTGTACAAACAAAGAAACTATGATCTAATCTAAATTCAAATAACGTTTTTGGACACGATAAATTTCAGGTGAAGTTGCATTCCCTAAGCTGGGTGGTTTATTGTCGTTCTAAACAATATAATCCATAAATACTTTATAAAAAGTGAGGAAATCAAATATCTCTGAATATGACCATCAGCTTATTCTGTTGTCGAATTTATTATCAAATAGTTGTAGTTAAGCCTTATCATGTCGTTGCCTGTTCAATTATTTTAATTGTCATACTCTTTATCTTAACTTTACAGCTCAGATTGCACAATATCAAAATGTCATCCTAATATTTCATCAAATATTTATATTATCAGTGTTGGATTTTATGGAGTTTTAAGAAGTTTCTTAAATTTTAAACCGCGAACAGATATTAGTTAGGCGACCATAGAAAACTAAGAAGCTTTAGACAGCTATTTTGTTTAAGCGTGAGACCCCTCAGTTATGCGTTTCTATGACCCCGTAATAGTAAATCAAACTCAGGACTTTCGGTCTCGAACTCGAAAACTAAACCTCTGTGCAACTGGTAGCGTACACTTTTAATTTCAATTAGTTCACACTATTATGAGACCATCTTCAATTACCCGTGTGGGCTAGCTGTTTCATAACCGAAGTGATTAAAATTCGCTGGTTAGGTGTCCATAATATATGACGGAAGATCATCGTGCACTGATGTTAATAATCACGAATTGATTAAATTTAGACATCACTCATCCAAAAGTCAAGCGTTCACATGTAAAACCAAAGGTCCTGAGTTTGATTTACTATAAAGAAGTTTATAAATGTACTCTATTGAGGAATTTCATACTAGAACGTAACTACTGTCCACTGCTTCCTAGTTTTCAATAATGACCTAGATAAGATCAGTTTGTGATATATAGTTTATGAAAATATATCTGTCATAATAAAAGTAATTTTTAAAAAAATACTATAGAATTTAGAACAACACATATATATTAAATCCTCATCAGGATTTACTCTAATGGCAACTAAACTGATTTCCGGAATAGCAAAGCTTCCGTATGAAGCTCGACTGGCCAAGCTGAACCTTTTCCCATTGTCATATCACAGAACTAGAGGCGACTAGATTGCTTAGTGCCAAATCCGCACCTGATATGTCCTCATTTTTCTTGTCTTCCAAAACAGAGAATTTACGAGGACACTCCAAGAAAGTTCACAAGCCCAGAACAAATTACTTGTCAACTGACTATTGACTTTCCCATCGAATCATCAACGAGTGGAATTCATTAACTCAGCACGTGATTGAGGCTCCATCTGTCGACTCTTTCAAAAGAAAGTTGTATCAACTGAGAGACCACCATTGCCAGGACTAACACAGATCATCAAGACTCCTGTCATTCTCAAACTGAAACTGAAACTAATTAAAGCCTGATGAGGATCTAATCGAAAATAATATTGTTCTCTTATATCTATGTTGTTCTAAATTTACAATATGGGAATATTATAGAATGAATTACCTGCCAAAATTTCTTCCCACTATACAATGCCATGTTGGACCATATCTTGTATCAAATTCTTTTTTTAAATGATCAGCTATATCTTTTTCTAATTCATATTTACGAACGGAATCAATTCCAATAGCAAGTGCACGTTTTTGCATTTCATGTGACATATCAGCATTTTTTATTACAGAATTATTCATTCTTTTATTTATTGGATTATGGAATTGTCCAGTTAATTAAAATGTATTAATGAATGAATAATGGAATATTGAAGTCTTTATTATTGAATATATATTGAATAAGTCTTTAATATTAATGATAAATGATAAACTATTGAAAGGTGAATTCGTTGTTAACTTTATATATTGGTTAATGATGAAAATAAGAGTGATTTGATTCACAATCAGACAAGTGATTTTACATTATGTTTGTATACTTATGATAGGTTGAAATGATGTGTATGATTGAATCCTATTTTAGCAAATCATATATATATATATATATATATATATATATATATATATATATATATATATATATATATATTTCATAGTTTTAAGAATACATTTGATAAACACCTATGAAATCAATATTTATGATCATATATGAATGAATCAATACTATTACATAATACATAATGAAAAATTTTTTGGAAATTATTTAAGAAAAACATAATGAAATCTTTGTTTTTGATTGAGATCATGAACCGATTGGTGTTAGACCATCGTTCGAAACCTGGAAGCACTGAATGGCCGTTTCGTCCTATTGTGAGACTCCGAAGCAGTGCCGCTTGCAGGATTCGAACCCAGGGCCTTCGGGTTTGAGCGCGAACGCTTAACCAAGTGGGCCCCCGAGTGTGATCGTGGATGCGCAATGCTGAATAGTTCCACAATAGGACGAAACGGCCGTCCAGTGCTTCCAGGTTTTCAACGGTGGTTTAACACCAATCGGTTCATGATCTCAATCAATAACTTAATAATTTCCACAACACCTATACTAGAAATCTTTGTTTTTTTTATAAATTTGATGATCTTGTTTTATTAGTAATATATTTTACTTTGATAATGATCATTATGAAATTATGTTTACTAGTAAATATGTGAATAAAGTATATACTAATTGAGTTCATGTTAGATATCGTCCTCGAATAGCCAGGCGTATAAAGCCGCTGCTATGGAAGTCCTATTCACTGCCTTCATGTGACACAACTGTTGTTTACGAAATCGAGAGGATATGAATATGGAGGATCCACCTGGGGAAATCGGAAAACCCTGATTCCAAATCAATGGTGCAAATGAGCTCCACTGTCCTGGGGAAGCAAATGGCGTATGAACCGATCGTTGGTTATCATCTACCTTGTGACTACATGTCCTTACGTTGCTTCACTCTCTTGTGAATTAGACATATAGGTCGATGGCTTTGGGTGTAGCTCTCTATGGAAACCACCTGCTTTGGTTTAGGTACACGAACAGTATCACAGCTCACACATAAATCAAATTACTTTTGTGGCGTATATTTATATGGTGTTTCTTTGTTCCAATATTCATCTGTTCAAATAATAATAAATTATCTACGTATTTCAACATCCCCTTGTACTTTCAAGCAAGTAAATTACTATGTTGAACGAGATGGTGAATACAATTTGAAATTTATACTTGAGATTAAATGCCTCATAATTATCATTGTTTCCACTTATTACTATTATTATTAATGGCTTTATTCAATATTATATTTTGGTACAACATAGAATTCTCAGCACGAGGTGTTTCAACAAGTTTCTTTTACATAAACAAAAAAAGTAGAAAAAAACGACAAAGAATGACAGGAAAATAGTGAAAAAAGATCTAAGTCTGTACATTATTTCATTTAGAGAAATGATTAAGAATACAGGTTGTTCATTAGGTTAACTCTAACAACCTGTTCGTCACAGAGTATATTTGCTAGGTAAGGAATTATAGGACTTTTATATTTATGCTTTCGTGCATGGATTTTAATGTAATGACGTCTCATTCTACTAGACGATATACAAGGAGAAAGATAAGAGTGAAGGGCATGGTTACTTACTTACTTACTTACTTACTTACTTTCGCCTGTTACTCCCAATGGAGCATAGGCCGTCGACCAGCATTCTCTAACGCACTCTGTCCTGGGCCTTCTTTTATAGTTCCATCCAATTCTTGTTCATTTTTCTCATGTCCATCTCCATTTCCCGGCGTAATGTGTTCTTTGGTCTTCCTCTTTTCCTTTGGCCTTGAGGATTCCATATGAGGGCTTGCCTTGTGACGCAGTTGGTTAGTATTTGATAAAATAACACCTGTCAGGAGTTTGCAAGACTTCAGAAGTCTATCCACAATTATATTAATTATGACCTCAAAAGATTCATCAGACACCTTGCTAACTGCCTTCTGCACTCTCCGCAATACAGCAAAGTTCTTTCTGAAATGCCCGGGAAAGAATGATGGAGAACAGTAATGAATAAAAGGTAATATGCAGGGATTGACAAATTGTAAAAGTAAATGACGAGTAATCTCAAAAGCATGCAATCTTTTTATGTAGTAAGTCGGATGGAAAACCTTCTTCGATAACAATAAAACGTGGGAAGACCAAGAGAGATCAGAGGAAAAGGTAACACCAAGATAATTGACCTTCGATACTGTGTTCATTAAAGAGCCTCCAGTGTCACAAGTATTATAGGATCTCGACATGGTGTCTAGATTCTGTTCATGTCTCAGGCTAAAATTAATAGCTTGACATTTGGACGGATTAAGTATGAGACCATTAACAACAGACCACCATTCAATACGAGACAAAAACTCATTGATTTCTATGGGATGTAAAGAGTTATAAATCGGCATGCATACAATGAGGTCATCCGCATATTTCACAAAAGTCTTTTCTATGGAAGATGGCAGATTATACAGAAAAAAGGAGAAAAGAAGAGATGAAAGAACAGCCCCTTGTGGCATACCTTCGTGAGGCAGTAGAGACGTTGAACACCTAATCAACTCGCGTCTGCAGATTGTTTATAGTATACTCTGTTTATAAATGTACATAAATGTATAATCCTCCGTTGATTCATATTCATACAAAAATTACATAGCATATTTCATAATTAACTAACTAAATTAAATGTCACTGCGACAGTTATTCACAACCTACGATTCATTGACAATTTCCAAGAAAATTTTTTGTGGAGATTATGAAATTCTCCGAGTTTTTGAATCATGAAATACAGGGTTGTAGATTTGCACAGATGGAGAGTTCAAAAGGTTAACCATTTCTTCCAGGTTATTAAAAAAAATGGTCTCAGATTGATTGGTGCAGGTTTTCAGAGAAAATAATTATTTTATCATATTACGGAACATTCGAACACATTCCTCCAACAGAACATAAAAATTAAACTTTATTGTGTTACTGAAACAGTATATATTTGTTCAGAAACGATTAAATGAGGTTTTTTTGAATACCTTACCGAATAATGTCTGATGATCATTGGTAAAAATGTAAATCCATTAAAGAGGAGAGATAATGAGTGTATAACTTTTCTCTTCAGTAGTATCATTCTTAAGCTGCACAGTAGCATAAATCAGTTCAAAAAATTAATATCTAGAGTATTATTCAAAACTTCACTAAGAGATAAAGCTACCTTAGCAGACCAAGGGTGTTTTGTTTCAGTCATAAAACTAGAGATATTAGTTTCTTTTCTATACGCAAACATTGCAAAAAGGAATCAAATTGAACAGGAAATCACGAAAATATTAGGGATAATAATTTAACAAGGGTGACTAACATGATTTCTTAATGTCCAACTCCTTAAAATAGAAGTTCTTACTATCAATGAGATGAAGCCAGAACTGTGTGTACAAAATAAATAAGTCTTATCCTTATCTTTATCATGGCCTTAGACTACTATTATTATTTTATTTCGTATTTAAAAATATCCTACTTTCTAAATATCTCTCTTATCCTTATGATTTTATTCATTATTGTTTCTAACTAAGTAGCTAGGTGGACGATGCGTTGATGTTTTAATGCAGATGGTACTGGGTTCGAGTCCAAGCATAGACATGAACTCCGGGATGCAATTACATTCAGACAAGGAGAACCAAACAGAGAAGAACGCGCGTTCTTGATTATACTGCTATCCACCAACCATCTCTGCTTATAATTCATATGACTTAATGAAAGTATCAGAGTAATCCGCACAGGATGCACATAAGCCAACAGACACTGATTAATTGTATTCCTAAACATCAAAATTCAAAACAAACAGTACAAATGAAAAAAATATACGATCTTCTTAGGAAGGTTCTCAGGAAGTGAAACGAAACCTTCAGAAGTTCAAAGGAGCCAAAGGGATTCCATCCAATCAGAATCCGAAAAAATGTTTCAAAATATCAACGTGGCATGCTGTGATTGGACAATTGTATAACTTCCTACCTTAGAATCGACTGGATTATAATGATATTATAGCCTGTACTAAAAACTATAAATACCCTTGTTTTTCTGTATATTTTTGACAATTACCTCCTAACAACTTTCTCCTGCTTTCTTAGATCTTTTTGATTTGTGATTGTAGGTTTCTTTACGTTTGAGTACAGGTAATTAAACAAGTAGAGGACATAACATATTTAACCTGTAATAAATTTTATGCACCTTCTTTTTGAAAGTTATTCATACAATATAAGGTTAACAGACCTATTGAATACTGTTTAAAGAATATGGCTATCACAAAAAGATATTTTCAATGGAACTCATTAAAATTCTTATTGTGTTCAATATAGTTTAGTGTAATTGATTATGTAACTAACAAAAGTCTTTCATATGATTATAGACATACTTTGTTAAGGAATGTTTAAAATCTTAAATTTCGATTTCAACTTCATAGGTTAGTTTAATGATTAACATTACAAAAGACTAAACAGGTTCTGTAAATTACATTGTGTACTAGCTTCAATAGGTTAGAAATCTTGGATTCAATGGCTCTGTATTCGTTAGAAAACAAATTTAATCACAAAATTACTGTTCAAACTATTTAATTATTTCACTGGTTGAAATCATGAGTCAATTGATGTTGGACCACCGTTGGAATCCTGGAACACTTGACGGCCGTTTCGTCCCAGTGTGGGATTCCTCAACAGTGCCCATCCACGATCCCGCCTCCCGCAAGACTCGAACCCAGGACCTATCGGTCTCGCGCAAGGCACTTAATCAACTAGACCACTGAGACGGCATCCAACAGTGTTAATGTCTAGCTTCAATAGACTCATGATTTCAATCAGTGAAATTTCTTAAATCTCCACAAAACCCATTCTGATAATATTTAATTATTGAAAAATCATTATTAAACATGTTACTCAGTGTATATGGTATATCTTGCTTAGCTTGTTATACTGCATTTACCATCATTCGATCGATTTTATAGATCAGACCGAACTAAAAACACATCTTAAATATTTCAACTTGTTCAGACTATGAGAAAAAAAAGCGAAATAGTTAGCAACAAAGTGTGATTTTATGTTAGTTACTGTAACTAAAATTATTTAAAATTTTTATTTGCTCCAATGTACAAGCCTACACACTCACGGTAGTGGGTTTACAAAATCGTTTATATATATATATCTCAAGACTAATCGATCGATCGGTTAATTTCATACTGTTTTATTATGGTTCAAGCTTTCGTTTACATAGTTTTGTAGTGATTGTTTAAAAAAAAGAATATAATTGCTTTTCCTCATTGAAATCCATCCAACTTATGGTATCAAATTGTTCATTCAAACTAAATGTTAGTTATTCATCATTTCTCTTTCTCCTGCTGATCGACTGGATCATGAAGACGTCAACATTGGGATAGAATCGTGGGATACAATGGACAGTTAAGATGAAGCTGGACGACCTAAACTTTACAGATGATCTGGATCTTCCATCGCACACGCAACAACAAATGCAGGAGAAGACAAATAGTGTAGCAGCAGCCTCAGCGGCAGTAGGTCTCAACATACACAAAGGGTAAAGCAAGATTCTTTGATACAACATAACATGCAACAATCCAATCACACTTGGCAGATAATATTTGGAAGATGTGAAAACATTTACATATCTCATCAGCATCATTCATGAACACAATGGATCTGATGCAGATGTGAATGTGCGGATCGACAAGGCATAAAGAGTATATCTACAATCGAAGAATATCTGGAACTCAAAACAACTGTCAACTGTCAACACCGAAGTCAGAATTTTCAATACAAATGTCAAAACAGTTCTACTTTATGGGGCGGGAATCTTGACAATTACGAAAGCCATCATTCAGAATATACAAGAGTTTATCAACAGTTGTCTATGCAAAATACTTCGGATCAACTGGTCAGACATTATCAGCAACAAATTACTGTAGGAGAGAACAAACCAGATTCCAGTGGAGGAAGAAATCAGGAAGAAACACTGGAAGAGGATAGGACACACATTGAAGAAAAGCACACAACTGCGTCACAAGACAAATCCTCACATGGCATCCTCAAGGCCGAAGGAGAAGAGAAAGACCAAAGAACAAATTACTTTTAGAAATGGATATAGACATGAGAAGAATGAACAAGAATTGGATAGGACTTGAAAGGACGGCAGAGTGGGACAGAGTGGGTCGGTCGGTCGGTCGACGGCCTATGCTCTACTGGGTGTAACAGGCGTAAGTAATTAAGTGAAAAAATGTTATTTATATATACGGATTTATACAGTGTTTGATGAGAAATACCAATTATCTCGAGGTGATGAGGAAGATTTGTAGCTCAGGGATATTATTTTAATGAAGTTTTGTACTTTAAGCCGGGTAGTTTGGTCGTGATGTTTTCAATGTTCTCCTGAACACCGTCATCATCACGAACCTAAGGCTTAGAAGAACGATGAAAGCTCCACGAGCAAACCATCCAGCTCGGAGAACAAACGTCCATCAAAACCGATCTTCTCATATATCATGTTACCAAGTGATTCCATAGATTTTAAATTATTAGTTTTTGATATAGCAGGCCAAATATCTATCTGATAGTCAGTTCACAATTTTATTGAATAATAAATGGTTAATAAAAGCCGAAATCTACATCACCGTAACTTTGATATTATTTCGTGTTTATTTTAAGTTATTTTGAAATTTAGAACAACACTTACTGTGTCTTGTGGAAAGCAGTTCACTATCGATGCTCAGTGTCAATAATTTCGTATTATGTATTTTCTGGGAAATGTGAAAGAATGCGATATTTAAATGTGTAAAAATTACATTTATTTGTATGTTAATAGTGTAAGAGATATTAGGTTCATGTCCAGTTGTGAAAATCAGATACATTCAACTGACGATTACTAGATAAGATGAAACGTACATGTTGAACTCCACTGCCAATCTCTAACCAAATTTAAATTCAAGGTGCATGATTAGTTCGACCTTTCTTTTTATTTAGAGCAATGCGGTTTAATAATATATGAAAGAATTTAATCACTCTCCTTTCTTTATAATTGACAGAACTTTCTTGAGAAGTATTTATTATCATTATTATTACAAAAAACCATCCACACAGTAATCAGTATTTGTAAAATTATCAAGTCAGATCTTGGTAGTGCTACTTAATTTCTCTTATGAGGCACACAGATACATAGTCGTTGTGAGAGATTTTACGTTAATTGATAAAAGTCAAATATTTATGAACAGAAAATCTATTTTCAGAAGGGGTTTGTGGAGATTTCAATCTGAGAAAATCTATTTGTTCACACCTTTATATACAATGTTTGATACATAATTTGAACAAATGTTATAACCATTCATCTTACATACTGCATGATTGAGATCATACAATCATTCAGTCAATATCAGCGTAGAACTTGGGACAGATGTTCACTGGTACATGTTTCCACACCAAAGTAGTAAGAGGATTCGCGATTAACGAGATAACTAGCAAAGCAAAACAATAATAATGAGAAAGACTAAGTATTAAGAACAGGATCGATAAAGATAGAAATAAAAATTATGTATGAAGGGATACTAGAGCTCAATATATAAACAGTGAACACACTATTGTCAGTGTGATTGATTCTCACTAACACTGTGTTTCCAATCAATGATCGCACTTATCTTACGGACCTAAACCAAGTAGTTTACATCTACCAACATACCTCACATCAACCGTCACTTACGACGGTAGAAAAAAGATTATTATTATTATCGGGAAGCTATCTAAATCAAACAACCATCAATATGAGACTCCTTAGCAGTTAAACTGTATACCGTCAAATACCAGCTCAGTGGTCTGGAGGTTAAGCGTTTGAATAAGAGATCGAAGTTTCAGTGTTTGGTTCCTGGTTATAGGATCGTGGAAGTGCACTACTGAGGGATCCCACACTAACACGAAACGGACATTCAATAATTACAGTCTTGCAATGATTTTCTCACATAAGTGGGTTAGCGCTCTTAATAAAATTGAACAATTTCCACACACTCATACTGATAAATGATTAATTTGAGTATAACGATACATACTGACTTTTTAGATGTATTATTGAAATAACATCATTCAGAGAGCCTTAATATCAAGTCCATTCATTCTCTTGGTATGATACTACTATGTGTAAATTAAATGTTACAGTCATTCGATAATAGTTCAGTTCAATGAAGGGTTACTGATTAATATATCTACCATAATGGTTACATGCGAAGTTCGATCACCTTTAAATTCGAAACTTATATAGAGGTTTTTCTTGGTAACGGAACAACTAGATTTCTTTTCACAGCTGTTTCTTTTCATATTCTTATCTATGAAGCCGTCTGGATAGTCATTTTGGTCAGAGTTTTTCTGAGGAATGAGATCTCTTCGGCAATTCATTTCGTACTACATATCTGATGTATTCGATAACATATAGAGTGAATGAGATTTCCCTTTCTGCTTAAAGGAACTCAGCTATAGAATTTGATCAGCTGGTCATTCCATGTTTGTTTTCTAAATGTGGATCTTTTTAAGAAACCGTTACTTCTTCTCATCAGACATACATCGTGAAAAGAGATTGACTGTTCTCGCTCACTTTCTAACGTGAAGTCTATGGAAGGGTGTCATATGTTGAAGGAGTGTAAGATATCTCCTAATTCAGTATTATCGTCACAAACTACAAATGTATCTTTCATGTATTTTACATGTAAATCAAACCGATTAAACATCGAACTGAGTTGGTCATTTTCCAGTTTTGCTATGAAACAGTCAGCTAAAATTAGACCCATTGAAAACCACATAGCGATCTCATCTCTTTGTCTATATATTTCATTGTTGAAACTCAGCTGATCATTAGAGATACAACGTAGCATTATTTCTTTCAAGTGGTTAGTTGGCAAACCTATATCTATGTTGTGAGAGTCAGTATACTCACACATATAGCATATGTTTCAGTTAAAGGTACATTAGTGAACAAAGAGTTAACGTGAAGCCAGAACATGTGTTTTCCGGAATTATTAATGTCCTTAAGACCATCAATACATTGAAAAGCATTATGAATAGAATATTTAGATCCTTGCCTTCTAACATTTTAGTCATTTTAGTACATTCACGTTATAATTCGTTACTAATTTACTAAGTCTGTTGTTATTATTCGTATTATGTAATCTGGTATTATAATCTTTCATCCTGGTTATTCATGTTCACATTTCCTCATGGAACTACTAAGTTAACAAAACATTTTCATATATATATATATATATATATATATATATATATATATATATATATATATATATATATATATATATATATATATATATATATATATATATATATACTAAATTCGTTAAAAAGACGTCCCTTCCCTGAACTTCATGTTTTTAATTTTTAATGTTTAAATGGGAAGTATCTATCAATAACCAAAGATAATTGTATTTACAATAATGGAAACCATGAGTCGACTGAAGCTAGACCACCATGAAAAACTTGGAAGCACTGGAAGACCGTTTATTCCTAGTATGGGACTCCCCATGAGTGCGTATCCACGATCCTGTCCGCGGGATTCGAACTTAGGACATATCAGTCTCGCGCACGAGCGCCTAACCTCTAGACCATTGAGCAGGTATCCAACGGTGTTAATGTCTAAATTCAGCAAATTCACGAAATTTCACCACCGTACACCGGTTTCTTCAGTGAGTTGATATCTCACAACAGACCTGGTTGAACTCCACTGGTCACGGCTTCTGGCTAGAACTTCAGGAAATGCCTCATGAAGTCAATCACTAGTGAGCAGATGATTATTATCAGAACGGGGTTTGTGGAGATCCCAATGGATCATGAATGTTAACTTCTGAGGAGTCCCATACTAGGACGAAACGGCCTTCCAGTGCTTCCATGTTTCACATGGCGGTCTAGCTTTAATTGACACATGATTTTAAAATCTCCACAAAACCCCTCCCGAATATAACTGTATTTACCTGATTTAATATCATGGTGAATACTGTTAGTACCTTCCTAAATAAATATATAATAAGTAGGTACAATTTAATCACTATTCTAAGAATGTAATACAAATAAAACTTACTGTTTAAACAACAACAAAAAAAGAGAGAAATAAAAAGAAAGAAAAGTTTTAAGTTCATTCCTTACAGCTTCTTTGTTTGTTGTTGTTTAGTTAATAGTACCAAAGTGTATAGCATCCACATGATCATTGTTCCGAGAAAAACTCCGTTTTTTCTTTTTTTTTTTAAAAAAAAAGAGAGAACTTATATCTGAGAAAACTAATGTTCCCATGTAAATGTAATTCATCTTATCATAAAAATAAAAAGTGTACAGTTAGCCATCCTTACTATAAATAAACGGATATATATATATAAATATACATTGAGGTGTTTAGAAAGTTGTAAACCAACAAACAAATAACCAACAACAAAAACGATAAATTATTCATGCCGGACGATCAAACTAAAATAATTATGGCATATATGCCAAAAGATATGGAGAATAATGCTATTAATTGGTTCAATGAAGCCTATTCAACTTATACAACATTTAAAGATATGGCTGATTATTTAAAACAAAAATTTGATCATATTTATGGACGTAATTGGCAATGTGTTATTGGACGAGATTTTGAAAGGTTAGTAATAATTTAAAAGTTTATTTGTTAATATAATAGTTTCAAACATTAATTTTAGTTATGGCATTATTGAAAGTCAAAGAAGTTTTATACTAAGATGAAATAGTTTTCTTAAATTTCTTGGTTTGCTTAAGTATTCCAGATGAGATTAATCTGTAATAAATACAGTCTGTCAATTACTAAATTACACCAGTTACACCCAATGGAGCATAAGCCACCGACCAACATTCCCCAAACCACTCTGTCCCACTCCGCCTTCCTTTCTAGTTCTACCTAATTTTTGTCGATTTTTTTCTCATGTGTGTCTCGATTTCTCGGAGTAATGTGTTGTTTGATCTTCCTCTTTTCTGTTAACCTTGAGGATTTCATGTGAGGGTTTGCCTTGTAATGCAGTCGGATGCTTTCCTCAATGTGTGTCCTATCCACTTCCAGTGCTTTTCTCTGTTTTCTTCTTTCTCTCGAATCTGGTTTGTTCTCTCCCACAGTAGGTTGTTGTTGATAGTGTCTGGCAAACGGATCCGAAGTAGTTTGCTAACACTAACCAGAAAAAAATTGTTCAAACAGTCTACGGATAGTAAATCATATTCGTTTATCTATTAATTTTAGTTTAATCAAGTGTTCATCTATGATGCATAGACAAAGTTGAAATGAATATACTTCATAAGCAAATAGTTATACTTGATTTATTAGGATTATACCAGTTCATGATGAGTTTTCGAAAGTATTTCGAAAGATTTACATAAATATGTGGATTAGACTATCAGTTAAACAATAAGTTTAATAATTAGTGATTAAGACAAAACGATTTCTTTATAAAACGTTTAATATTTTCACTATCAGAAGGGGGTATTGTGGAGATTTCAGTAATTTTATAGTTAAATTCATGAGTCAATTAAAGCCAGACCACCATGAAAAATCTGGAATCACTAGATGTCCGTTTCGTCTTAGTGTGTGACTCCTCAGCAGTGCGCATCCCGCTCCACAAGATTCAAACTCAGGACATATGACTCTCGCCCATGAATGCTTACCCTATAGACCACTGACCCGACATCCAATGGTGTTAATGTCTAACTTCAACCAATCCACGAAATTGCGTTACCGTACACCATTGTGTTCAGTGAGTTACCATCTCACAAGAGTGATACTGATAATAATATTTTTATGTTTATTGATGAATACTTTAAGAACTTTATAAATGCACTACTGAATAAACTATTTCTGTGGTAGACAAATTACTCTCTTTATAAATAAGGACATAACGTTGGATAACGTAAGGAATTAATATACGATATTATCTAATGAAATGAATCAGTTAAAGTGAAATTTATTGAAACCTTTCAATATATCACACGATATCTTAGGTTGTCTAGTCTTTGGAGAATTCTATGTACAAAGTATTTGTAATATAATATATTACATGTATCATTGATTGCTAATGAATTGACATTATAAATGTAAATCACTAGATCCCAACTCAGTGGTCAAAATGATAGTGCACTCTCCATGAGAATCGATGGTATTGATTACATTTCATTTTGAGGTCATAAATGTGACAAAATATTTGCACAGTTTATATATTTTTACAGAATTGTATGTAATTGACTATATCCATTAGTATTGCTTAAATCACTGGATGCTAGAATCAAAGTGAGAAATAGTGTAAACCTAATACTCAAAACAAAATATTATTGATTTCTTGAATGTCAAAGTATCACAGTTACAGTATGACGAATGTATGATGAATAAATATCTTACCTATTCAAATCTCAAAATGTTCCATTTATTGATAGAGTCATTAGACAATAATATAATTATTAACTTAAGGTTTACTTCGCCAAGTTATAATCATGTTGTTGCTATCTGAAAATAATTCGCTTTATAGAACTTACTTACTTACGCCTGTTACTCCCAATAGAGCATAGGCCACCGACCAGCATTCTCCAACCCACTCTGTCCTGAGCCTCCTTTTCTAATTCCATCCAATTTTCGTTCATCTTTTTCATGTCTATTTCCATTTCTCAGCGTAATGTGTTCTTTGGTCTTCCTCTTTTCCTTTGGCCTTGAGGATACCATGTGAGAGCTTGTCTTGTGACGCAGTTCGGTGCTTTCCTCAATGTGTGTCCTATCCACTTCCAGCGCTTCTTCCTGATTTCTTCCTCCACTGAGATCTGGTTTGTTCTCTCCCACAGTACGTTGTTGCTAATAACGTCCGGCCAACGGATCTGAAGTATTTTGCGTAGACTTTATAGAACTTAGTTTCTCAAAATGTCTGATTCTCCTAACTTTGTAACAATAATTCGTTGATTAATTTCATTGTGTATATTTATGTATGATACATTTTCGCCTTCTGAATCTCTGATTGTACACATTTGTCACACATGGCGATTTCATGATTTGTAGATGATTTACGGAATTTATAATGAATAAATAGAAGGTAGATAGTTAAACAATATGTAATGATAAGGTACAACTAAGTGATGGCTTTTTGGTAGCCCGTATATCTGAATCCAGTTAAATTGTAGGCTGACCGTTAGTGAAATACACATGACGAATTTCGAATACGTATATTTCATTCACTCATTGATCCAGACAGACAGTCAGTAAAACGAAGTGATATGCAGCGGAGAAATCTGGTGAGCCAATTCATTTTGATCAAACGTGATTCGATATTTATATTCAGGCAAAATTAAAGATATGTGATGAATAGGGTAAGCAATTAACTCACACACGACTATATAAAAACAAACAGGATTAATAAGCAAATAACTGACAACGTCAAAATATGACTTGAGAAGAATGAATGAATTTATCTGTTCAGAAGCTAGAATAACCCATATGGGCTTGATATAGTGCTAGCCACTATAGCTTCTCATCAGGCCGTGTTATTGACTCAAATCCTCGAATGGACTGATATCCATGACAAAATCACTAAAAACAAGAAGAAAATGATAAAATGATAATACTGAAAAATAACAACACGTCGATAAAAGTGATCAGATATCATAAATAATTATAACATCAATATTGTAGGTCAGTCACTCTTTGGTGAAGTAAGACCTAACTGATAGTTTTAGTTTTTCTCTATTCTATCACTATCCTATCAAAACGCAATAATTGTGAGAGGACAAACTCCCATAAATTTATGATATGATACATTTTGATTGATAACTTTGATTATTCATAATTTTTTCTTAGACATTTTATCATTTAGTAACATAACAACAACAACTTACTCTCCAAAATACAAATGATGCTTCAGTAACAATGATTATTATAAATCAATGTAATTAAAATATACATGAGTAACATAACCAATATACCATTGAAACATATAATATTCTTCATTTCCACTTTCTGCAATGCAACATGTTCTCAAATAATAGATTTTATTATATTCTAGAAGAGTAGATTTATTTAGCTGAAACTGATACTATCATATCTGAATGTATTTAACTGAAGCAATGAAAACACTTAGTTCAGTTAAATGCTTTCTATGATACTACATTCTCTGATCTGAATTATTAAGTGACACAGACGTAATTACCGAGCTAGATAAAATCATAACCTGCTAACTTCAAGCAGGAGAAGTCATTATTAAAATCATTCTTAAACCTCTGAATCATTTTATTTCTCATTCATTCACTTAGTCAGTCAGCTACAACGTAGGACCAGACATTTAGGTGCATCGGTCCAATTTGCCATACTTCATTAACACAACAAGATGAACACCGAATTCATAGAAGTAGTTAATTCAATCGTGGTAATATATAAAAGAAATATTGCATATAAGGATATAGTACAGGAAGAAAGATATGAAGCGATTTTAATCTCTTAGTTTAAGGGAAAACAAAGAGTGTTAACACTCACACCATTGTAATCGATTCTGAGCCATATAACCCAGAGACTAAAACCATTGGCTACGATAGTCACGCGAACCGCAACCAATTGTTCTTCCAACCATCTCCAACACCGGTCAGCATTGCACGTCGTGGTTATCGGTGTTCAGGCATACATAACACGTGGCCCAACGATCTCAGTCGATGAACATTCACAACCTCATCAATTGATTTATCATCATTCGTTCATACCCTTCGTCTAACCTCCCTATTACCTACCCAGTGATTCCAGAAGACGCCGGCAATATTTCTAAGACATCTGTGGTCAAATACTAGTAGCTTACGAGTATCTTCTACTCTTAATGGCCATGTTTCGCAGTCGTAAAATAGAACAGAACGAATCGTCGCGCAGTACATTCGTCCTTTTATTGATAGACGAATACTTTGCCTTCGCCATAGGTGACGTAAGCCGTCTGTATCTACCATTACTTTGTTTATCATATTGAATTTATCTATCATAACTTTCTTGACTTGAATCCACATATTTGATAGGATATAATATTATCAGAATTTATTTCATATTATCTATGTTATTTATGATTAACAGTTTTGTTTATTCTTAAATATATTTATTTTTGTCTTTTTATACAGCTCAATTACTCATTTGGATAATAATCTTATTTATTTTTATTCAAAGAGCTTGGAGATTCTATTATTTAAAACAGCTTATTAATGGTGAAATCAAGGGGAAAAATGAGGGGGGAGATTAAATTGTAATGACAATACAATTACTACTTTTGTTTCACTGTTATCATAATTGTATTTCTTTATGTTACTGTGTAAGATAAATTAAACAATAGTTATAATAATAATAATAATAATAATAATAATAATAATAATAATAATAATAAAGTTCAATATTCATTTTGGATTTTATCTAATGTTTACATTTCAAATCGATTAAGTATTTATGAAAGAAACGTTACATGAATACAATATGAAAATAAACAAATAAACAAACAGAACCGGTTCTGTGGAGATTTTAGAAATTTCACTGGTTGAAATCATGAATCAATTCATGTTAGACCACAGTTGGAAATTTTGAAGCACTGGACGGCCGTTTAATCCTAGTATGGGACTCCTCAGCAGTTCACATCCATGGCCCCGCCCCCCGTGAGATTCGAAGCCAGGACCTATCAGTCTCGCGACAAGCGCTCATGATTTCAACCAGTGAAATTTCTAAAATCTCCACAAAACCCATTCTGATAATAGTAATCACCTGCTCACTAGTGATTGACTTCAGGAGATACTCCTGGGGTTTTAGTGAGATGTCGTTATTAGTGGAGTTCAACCACGTCTGTTGTGAGATAGGAACTCACTGAAGACAATGGTGTACGGTGGTGGAATTTCGTGGATTGGTTGAAGTTAGACATTAACACTGTTGGGTGCCGTCTCAGTGGTCTAGTTGGTTAAGCTCCTGGAGCAAGAATGATATGTCCTGGGTTCAAATCTTGTGGGGTGCGGGATCGTGAATGCGCACTGCTGAGGAGTCCCATACTAGGACGAAACAGCCTTCCAGTGCTTCCTGGTTTCCCATGCTGGTCTAGCTTCAACTGACTCATGATTTCAACCAGTGAAATAAACAAACAATCAATAATTCCTTTAAAATAACATTTAAATTTTCAGTTTCAATAGTTTTACGAGTATACTTAAGATGATGGAGAAGATTTGTAGCTCAGGTAGATTATTTTGATGGAGTTTTGTACTTTGAGCTGAATGTTTTGGTCGTAGAGCTTTTAACGTTCTTCTGAACGACATTATCAATACAAACTTCAGGTAGAAGTGCTGATGATGTCGTTCAGAAGAACGATGAAAGCCCTACGATCAAAACATCCAGTTCAAAGAACAAAACTCTATCAAAAACGATTATACTTATTATATATAAAACAGTTTTATGTTAAACTAGTTTTAATCTTAACATACAAGGATAAGTGCATTGAACGTATTTAACATAATTCATACTAGAACAACTATAATCACCATTTACAAATTTTTACTTACGCGTGTTACTTCCAATGGAATATAGACCGCCGACCAGTAATAATCACCATACTAACATAGAAAATATTTGAGGTTAAATGTTTGAAGGGTCAACGTCAATATGAATAGAATGAATAAAATCGTGTACTGAAAGTAAAATAAGTGAAAACTATAAGTATGCTATGTATGAAGCGATTACGAGTTCACCTAGTCTGCGAAAGGAACAAAGACTCTGTGACCAAAGACTGATAAGCTAGCTATTCTGATGCATCTCAGCTCCGCTAACTGAAAAGGAAAATCCAAGTTCAAATGGGGAAATATATTCCGCAAGTAGCCAGAAGCACAAGCGATAACTACAGGCAGAAATCAGATGTATATATACGGCATAAAATTGTCCTTGGGAAGCGTTACAAAATAGCATACTAAAAGATACAACGAACTAATACCGTTTAAGATTCTCCCAAGTGGGAAATACGATATGAAGGTGAAACGAGCGCTTTTGGTGCGAAAAGAAGAAAACTCAAAACATTAAAATAAAATTACAAAAATAAAGTATTTACCAAGTGAGTTATGGGGATCTAACATCAGTGGAATTTTACACAAGGAATAATTTAATATAGATAAAAGTATATCGAATCATTCAGATAATTGACCATATTTCGTCATTTGATTAACTGAATTGGAATCAACAGTCTTAAAGAACAAGGCAAACATATCAATGGTCATTATTCAGTGATCCATTAACAATATATAATCTAAAGAATTAAAAAATCACTAAGGAAACTGTGAATAGAAGACATAGAGATATATAAAGATAACCATTGCCATGAAATAACAAAAGGATTATATTGGCCACCTGTTCCTCCCATCTAGATATTTCAATAAGTTACCTGTCTGTTGTTTGCGTTAACAGATCATTATATCTGTTAAGCGCATAACCTATTTAAACGCGTTTATGAAAGGTTTACAACCTTTCGCTGTATAGGTTATAAAAAGGGACAATCAACGATACCAAGGTGGCTGGCAATATGCATTGAAACGAATGAACATTATTCAGATGTTGATTTCTGAACTACTAACATCTAACTAGCTATCACTCAATATTTATCGTCAGGATTAATAAAGAAATAAGGAAAGGAAACATGTTGAAATAGCCTCTGCTGAAAATGATATATTGTACCGAAAATATAATATTGAATAAAGTCATTAATATTCATAATGTCACATAAGACAAATGGGAGTAATATGAATGCAAAGAATAAAAACATGAAACATCAATCTTTCTATTCTTGGTATTAAAGTGTAAAGAAAAACTATTTTATTTATCCTGATTGATTAGGGTTTTAACAAGCCTAATTAACTGCTAATTACCAACCATATAAAACAATATATAAGCTGTTTATGAAATAATTGTGCTAGTCCATTCTAATCTTCTTTAACTAGAATATTTCTGCTTTGCCAATCACCTACAAGAATGTTCATCTATCGTATCATTTTAATATAATGGTAACCAATTATTTTCATTACATATTTATAATTCTAATCGAGAAAAGGAACAAAACATAGAAATACGATGTATTATGAATAATTGGATGTAAACTTATACAGTCGAACACCCTTCAATCAGGTTATGAATATCATTACTGATGAAATAATATTCATCAAAAAAAATTGCAATAACATCTATTATTGATTTCAAACTTGCTTAATCAGTGAAAACATAGGGTTTACATTCATATTCACATGTAATTTGAAATTAAAAGTTAGTGGGCTGGAGGTATTTATAGTTATTGCGAGAAGTAACAACTTACTTACGCTTGTTACACCCAATGGAGCATAGGCCGTCGACCGACATTCTCCAACACACTCTGTCCCACTCTGCCTTCCTTTCTAGTTCTACCCAATTTTTGTTCATTCTTCTAATGTCTATATCCATTTCTCAAAGTAATGTGTTCTTTGGTCTTCCTCTCCTCCTTCTCCCCCTTTGATATTGATGATTCTATGTGGGGATTTGCCTTGTGACGCACAGTTGTGTACTTTCCTCAATGTGTGTCCTATCCACTTCTAGTGCTTCTTCCTGATTTCCTGCTCCGTTGGGGTCTGGTTTGTTCTTTCCCATAGTAGGTTGTTGTTAATAGTGTCAGGCCAACGGATCCAAAGTATTTTACGTAGACAACTGTTGATAAACACTTGTATCTTGTAAATGATGGCTTTCGTAATTCTTCAACTTTCCGCCTCATACATTAGAACTGTTTTGATATTTGTATTGAAAATTCTGACTGGTGTTGGTAGTTGACAATTATTTTGAGTTCCAAATGTCCTTCAACTTTAGATATACTGCTGTTGCTTTACCAATCCATGCCTTCCCATCTGAATCAGATCCATCGTGTTCATCAGTGATACTGACGAGATATGTAAAGTTTTCACATCTTACAAATATTCTCTGTCAAGTGTGATTTTATTGTTGAATGCTGTGTTGTGTTGGAGAAGCTTGCTTTACCCTTTGTGTATGTTGGGACCTACTACTACTGAGGCTGCTGTTACACTGGTCGTCTTCTTTATTTGTTGTTGCGTGTGCGATGGAAGATCCAGATCATCTGCAAAGTCTAGGTCGTCCAGTTTCATCCTAACTGTCCACTGTATCCAATGCATCTCCTCAGACGGTGACGTCTTCATGATCCAGTCGATCACCAGGAGAAATAGAAAATATGAGAGTAGGCAACCTCGCGTAACACCGGCCTTTACCTCGAACGAGTTTATCAACTATCCTCCATGCATGATTTTTCAGTTTAATCCATCATAACAATTCTGTATGATATTGTCTATCTTCTCAGACACGCCGTAGCGTCGAAGAAGCTTCCATAGTGTTGTTCTGTCAACGCCATCAAATGCCTCTTCGTAGTCATTAAAGTTGATGTAGAGTGATGAATTCCATTCAATTGATTTTTCCACAATGATCCGTAGAGTTGCGATCTGGTCTGTACACAATCTATCCTTACGGAATCCAGCCTGTTGGTCTCGAAGTCGGGCGTCTACGGAATCCTTCATTCTGTTTAACAATACTCTGTTGAAGACTTTTCCTAACATTGAGAGGAGAGTGATGCCCCTGTAGTTCTCACATTTGATGAGATCATCTTTCTTTGGTATATTGGTCAAGTTTCCTTCTTTCCAGTCTGTTGGTACTTGTTCTTCATCCCAAATCTTATTGAAGAGAATGTAGAGTACCTTTGCAGTTACCTCTACATCTGCTTTCAGTGACTCTGCTGTAATGTTGTCTGGTCCTTCTGCTTTGCCACTCTTGATTTGTCTGATGGCCATGCTGATCTCTTGCACTGCTGGTGGGCCAACATCGATCGGGAGGTCCGTGTGTGCTTCTCTGATGTTGCGTGGGTTCAGTGGAGCTGGTCGATTCAAGAGTTCTCTGAAGTGTTCTACCCACCTGTTTCGCTGTTCTTCAATGTTGGCGATTACTTTGCCTTCCTTACTTTTCACTGTTCGTTCTGGTTTACGATAATTTCCAGCGAGTTTCTTTATTGTATAATGTTTCCTTCTCTTGCGGCTTTTTCCGCCGTCATTGACAAATCGTCAACATATTTACGTCTGTCGGCTCTGATTCTCCTCTTTACCTGCTTGTTTACTTCTGTGTATTAAGCTTGTGCTTCGGCTTTCTCTACTCTTGTTTGGCTGGTATTGATTGCTGCCTTCTTGTTCCTCCTCTCCTGAATCTTATTTAGTGTATCAGCAGTGATCCATTCCTTGTGATGGTGCTTCTCGTGGCCCAGAACCTCATGACATATAGAAGTTATTGTCTCTTGTATCCCTTGCCAGTTGTTCTCCCCAGTAGTTCCCTCTCCATTAAGTAGGTCATGAAAGGCCTGGAAACTATTGCTGAGGGCTATCTTGAATTTGTTGAGTTTGTCAGTATCCCGAAGCAAGGCCGTATTAAACTTTTGTGATATTGTCCGCCCCGTTGTCCAGTGCTTCTTGAGTTTCAATTTCATCTTGACGACCAGCAAGTGATAGTCTGATGCTATATCAGCTCCTCTCTTGGTTCACACATCCTCCATCGTCTTCCTGAAATTTTTGTTGATGCTGATATGGTGGATTTGATTGTGTGTAGTGTGATCTGTTGAAATTCATGTGGTTTTGTGTATGCGTTTGTGTGGGAATATAGCAAATCTCTCACCATTTTCGTTCTTTTCTCCTAGTCCGTGTCGTCCCATGATGTCTTCATACCGGTGCTGTCAATTCCAACCTTGGCATTTAAATCTCATATCAAAATGATCAAGTCCTTTGTTGGACACTTTTAGACGATTGACTGCAGCGTATTGTAGAATTGATCTTTATCGTCTTCATTGTAGTCGTTGGTAGGCGCATAGCATTGGATGACGTTCATTGTAATGCCCTCTTTCTTTGTTTTGAAGTAGGCATTGACGATACTTGGTCTATGAGATTCCGATCCTACAAGTGCATTTTGTGCTTGTTTGTATAGCATCAGTGCAGCTCTTTGTGTATATCGGACATTTTCTTTTCCATGACCGGTGAATAACAGCAGCTCCCCTGAAGCTAGTGTTTGTTCTCCAACTTTCGTCCAATGTGTTTCACTGATTCCAAGCAATTCCAGGTTGTATCTTTTCATTTCTGCAGATCTTTGGATGACTCTCCCGGTTTCCCACATTGTACGAGCATTCAATTTACCGAAATTATTGGTTGCTCTGGTTATCAGAAGGAGCATCAACCTCGTGACTTTCGAAGAAACTCGGCTTTCACCATGCGGCACCATAACTTTTCTAAATGAAGACCTTTTAACTATCAGAGCAGAGTTTAAGTGGTTTGATTTGTTTTTTTCTAGTTAGTTTTCTACATGATGGGGTCGTTAACCCCATGTCCGACCTTTCCTCTTTATCCGCGATTGGGGCCGACAGTAACCACAGGGGGGTTTCATATGGAGTTGAGAAATAACAAAGTATCTATATAATACATATACAGAGCCTTCAGTCGTCCATTTGAATCTTTTTGTGTGTTCTGCATTCTTAACTATCTTCTTGACTGACCTCTAACTGTTCTTACAAGGCCATGTTTTTGATGCACTAAAATTCTTAATTCTGTCTGAGATTTACTGTAATTTTGACGCCACATCTGGATACATACTATTCACAAACATCTTTGTGAGTAGCATCTACTACAATAGCACTAAATTGTTATTTTACTTTAGTATGATAATCTACAAAATGCTTTTTAATCGAAACTCTTCAATTATGTTTATGATATGGTCATTAAAACAATTGACTGTGAAGAATAGTGCATTTTTATTCAATATTAGATTTCTGAAAGAATTCTAGAGAAACTCTTTAAGTATATATTTCGTACCGACAAGCACTTATCAACAAATTGTACCCTTAACTCTAGTCAGAGGAAAGAGCAAAAAGGTAATAGGTTCCCATAAAAATGAAGAGTGAGATCATTGATGAATTTTCACTAAATGTACAATATGACTCAAAAATATTTTTCTGGAAATTAGTTAACGAATCGCATTGCATAATTAACTATTCGATCTTGATTAATTGTTTATGTAAATGAATTTCCATAGTAAATGTTTTGTATTAAAACACAATTCATATGAATGAAGAATATTCTTTTCAATGAATTTCTCATCAGGTTGTACAATTATATCATATCCAAATTAATAATCCATAAAATTGGCCAGATTTAAGGTAGAGTACATCATCATTTGGAAATGGTAATATATGAATCAAGGATTGTTGTTTATCATATAAAATCAAATCAGATCGTTAATGTTGGGGTTGACTAATATGAAGTTGTTGACTTGAATCACTTTATAAGCGAAACGAAATTGTGCGATAAATGATCAGAATAAATATGGTCAACATGGGGTAAGAGAGAGAGAGAGAGAGAGAGAATATTTTGATTACAAATCGGAAATTACGTAATATGTAGAATAACATGAATTAGGTCAGATATAGTAGATTTAGGGGTGGATACTGAATAAATTTCTTAAAAAGGTTATCAAGTGTAATAATAAAAATAATAACAATGATAAAGGTGATAATCACAGTGGTAAAGATAATAGTAATAGTAATAAAATAAGTATGGGCCATAAAATGAACATTAATCAGATTACTTCACGATATTATAAAATTAATTATTAACTAGTTGGTCAGGGTAAAAGGAGTGGCTGAACATACTTCTTTTGGATGCAAAGCTCCGGCTTTTTTTATTCGAATAGCAATTTCCTTAGCCATCTGTAGGATTCTCAGTCTGATGGAATTAGGTAGACTGTTATTAACACGATAGACTATTGCAAAAGATTGCTCCGTGTTGGCTGTATGTCCTGTTTGAACTAGATGGTCTGAGATGGAGCTGTTAACAGTTTTGACTACACCTTTGCTTAACCACACAGGGAGGTGCTCACGAGCTCGAATGTATAAATTCTTAGAACGTCTGCCAATATAAATTGCACCACAGGAGCAGTTGAATTGATAGATACAGAAAGAGGTGGCTAGTCTAGGTAATTTATCTTTCAACCTCGGAGTGATTATTGGTCGTGTGGAAAACATTAGTTGTAGTTTACCAGCATTAAAAGTCCTTTGAATTGATCTGCTTAACTTTAGTCTTAGCATTTCACTCGGTGTATTTTCCGGGGGATTTTTATTTATAGTTGTGCATTCTCTATTCTGCCTTTTATTGGCTATGTTTTTATTCATAAATTTCTCAGAATATCTACTTCCCTTCAGGGTTATGTACAATGCCTTTGCTTCATCTTCAATCGTATCCACAGTGCATATAGTCTTGATTCTATGATGCAGTGTCTTAAAAATTTGTATATAACTATTTTCAGTAACAAAAAGTGCTCATTGAAATGATAATATACCTATTAGTTTTAGTACATAATGAGATTTGAGTATGGCACACTTTAAGAAGGAGCGAAACGATATTTTTTTCAAAAAAATATCTAATTTATAAAATGTAGTAAACTGAATTTGCACTTTAATTATATCATAAGGACATGAATAAAGAGAATTTTCAGCAACTGAAGTATATACTTAATAATTTTAATATAAGAGACATATTCTGTGTACTATTAATGTATTCTAAAGATGTGTAATATAAAGACTTTAATTAGAGTAATCTGGAAATTAAGAAGGAACTAAACTGAAACTTAGTACTACTAAGTGAAATAACTGAACAATAATCTGTTTGATGAAGACTTTTGAATGTTAATCCACCACAGTTAATAGAAGATGGTTTCATAATATCATGAATTGTTTGAGTTTAGATACTGACAGAGCTCACCGATCTGCAGGTTAAATGTCAACTCATTCTTCCGAAGATTCGAAGTTCGATTCTTTGTGGAAGGGGGTTCGTGGATGTACGATATTGAAGAGAAAGATAAAACAGAGGCCCACTGTTTGTTAGTTTTCAGCAGTGGTTTATATAAAATTAAATCGTGATTTGAAAACTATGGAGATTCTATAGTCTCCACAAAACGTTAACTGATAACACGTTCTATTTTCATAGGACTCATTAATACTAAAGCATTCATTAACATCCCAATTTCTTTGCTAATTACAAAAACACTTTGGAAATGACAGCCACAAAACAAAAGAAAAATCTTGATTGTCCAATTGTTTTACTACATCAGTTTGATATCGCAGTCTGAAAGCTGATTATCGAACACATTTTTTTGACATTTCAATGTTTGAGCTGTATTGATATATATATAAATCTCAGTATGTGTTATATCCCGATTAGAATAGAGAATGGTAACTGTTGGAATCTATTTCTGGACTAGTACTATACATATATTTTTATCATATAATTGTGAAAATGACTAAACTATTCATATTCGTGTCCCTCTTATTATAAGCTTCATTTTGACCTATGAACTATTACTATACCATTTACCATTCTTGAGTTATGGCCAGTCTGTCAGTTACAACCTCCCATATTGACAGCCACCTTTGTCTAAATCTTGTACAAATGTTACTTTCTATTTTATGGAACTATGTGGACTCTTCGGTTGGTATATAAACCCAGTATGTTTGAAATATGCGATTTATATCGCAGAGGTTGAGATTGGTATTCTGGACTTAACAGGCAGTACTAGACAGGAAGCACGGTCACTAAGGACTCTAGACTGCTTGTACGGGTTTTACGCGTCACTGATCCAGTTGATAAATCACTGTTCTCTTAATTGGCAGTATCATTACATTATATATTGGTAGGGGCAAAAACCCTCAAGTTATAACAGTATGACAGAAAAATGTCTCAATCCATTTCATGTTCACACGTCCAAGCATGATCAACTAAATTATTGAGTTTAATTTTGCTTCTCACACCAACGTTAATATCAAACAAATAAGTGTACAATAGAAGGAAATGACATTTGTTCTATTTCAATTAACTTTCTCTCTTACAATCATTGAATAGATCCAGTATGTTATATGAATTTGTTTCTAAAGCTCAATTTTATCAATCATGAGAATTAGTTCCGATTGTAAAATAATATTAAATAGTCTATTCTACAACTATAATGTTAATAATAACCTGATGATCCATTATTATGCAAGCTGAATAGAATTATTGTCATCAAGTGTTATTTAATACATTAAATATTATCATTTAATGATTTTATTTGATTCATGAGTTTGAATTTACTTTTACTTCATATTTATTTCATGTGTTATTTTGTGGTGGCCGGTATTTGTTATAATCCTTAAACTTCGTATACAGTTCGTCTTGATAACCGTCCTAGATAACGCCCCAACGGTATATTAATCAGAAGGCGAATACAAAGCGTTGATTACGTTTATTAAGGGACCACACACAGATATCCAAAATTACAGATGCGTTAAACAAGCATAGAATAGTTGTGCTGAAAGGCAAGCAGGCAAGCGAGCGAGTGAGTGAGTCAGCGAATATGAGTACGAGTAAGCGAGTACGATTAAGCGAAAGACATCAATGAACATAAATAACATGGACATATATAGACATAGTGAAATGAATGAATCGTTGAATCAATTCAACGTTTAGTGTTAAGGCTAGCAGCGTGAATAAATGAGTAAGCAGTAAGCAATGCTCAAGCATACATGTTTATACATTCGCAACAATGATAGAGATAAGTTGTTGTATGGATGAATCAGTTCGTTAATAAGTTAACAAAATGACTTAATCGAATTAATTGTGAACAAACTCAATTTCATGTGAGCTGTTTTAATTTATTTTCAAACGTTTATGTCTCATCTACGTAACATATATTAGCCATAATGGAATAAATGTAAGGCAATGTTGAACTCACTGAACTGTATTTGATGATGTTATGTTCTCTGAGCTGTGTAGTTTGGTCGTGAAGCTTTCATCATTCTTCTGAACGATATCATCAATACAAACTTCAGACAGTGGTGAAGTGTACTAATGATGTCGTTCAGAAGAGTGATGAAAGCTCAATGACCAAATTATCCAGCTCAAAGGACAAAACTTCATCAAAATCATCCACATGAGCTACAAATTTTCTCCAACATCTCACTGAACTGTTTTATCTAAAGTTATTTTTTGTATTTTTATTATATCATCATTATACAATTAAACTATTGTAATTTTGTATCCTCCCGATTGTATCTTTCTTAAGTTATTTTTAATTTACTACCAACATATTAGTCACTTCTCTTACACTAATGGTGAGGTCTACCAATTGCGTAATTTTTTTAAGTATGTTAATGTGTGGTCCGCATTTTACTCTGTTTTTGTTGTAAGAATAATTCATAAATTTTAATTTTCTATATGCCGGTAAATTTGATAAATCTAAATTCTGAATCACCGGTATTTTATTCATTATTCTCGTGCTATCGGTCGGCTAGATGCCGTTGATACTCGATAGATAATCTATGAAAATTAATCGATATTCGGACTAGACCAATACAGCTACTCTCTTGTATTGCCCTCAAATGCCCTGATATGGCCGAGAGTGGGCTGGGCCCGCCCTCCCTCTCGAAATGCTATCACACGGCCACGCGTATACAGCCTCTGCCAGGGAAGTTCTACTCACTGCCTTCTCGTGGAGAGGGTGTTGTTCACAAAAATGAGAGGACGAAAAGCGAATGTCCGGCGCTTTAACCGGATTCCAAACCGATGATGCACATGGGCTCCAGTATCTTGCGGGAACAAATGGCGTATGAACCAATCGTTGGTCACCGGATACCATGGGACTGCATCCCCTCACCCTGGCAGTATCCCAGCCCTCATACAAATCGAATGATTTATGTGGCGCATATCTATTTGGTGCCTCATTGTACCAATGTTTATGTGTTTAAATAAAATAATAAAATACTCTCTTGTATTATAATCTGATTAAATAAAACTCAGTCAAATTCAGAAAAAAATTTATTTTTTCCGACATAGCAATATGATTATCAACTAATTCGCTCTTATTGTTGTTTGACTTAAATTCACATTACCGAAGCTTCTTTTAGCTAACAATCAATTTCGTACATCTTTATGGTAGTAAAATTAACAAGTATGAGGCGAGACTATAATTTATAGGTGAACCAATCAAATTAACGACAAGAGGTCATGAATTTTGGCGCAAAATTAATTAATTCATTTGGCTAAATAGAGGTTTGACATTACAAGTGATGTCAGTTCGTGATGAAAACCCTATGTCTTATTCCTAACCTTAACTACCAACTGTAAATATTATTCTTAATTCCTCCCACTGCTATATAACCCTCATTTAACCGTAGTGTGTAGGTGAACATTTTCAAGGTCTCTTTAGCGTCACTCAAAGGTCGTCCATGAGTTATAGTCTTACCAGAAATGCTTGTTTGGAAAAAAAACCTTATCATAGCATTAGCAATATAAGAATCGTTATTTTCTTGAATAGTAGTATAAAGAGTTATTTAACACACTTTGTTTTCACTTAATATTCAATAAATTTTATTTGAATACAGTTAAATATTCCATACAAAGATATGATACATAAATATTTAGTTATAGCAACTCCCCTATAATCAATTTCGATTAAGGTTATTCGAATAGTAACAATTTGTCTATTTCTTTGTACTATTATGATCAATATCTTGTCTGTATAAACATGTGCACTTGGTCACATAACAGACTCTAGCTAGAATGTTGATAGCATAAATATCACTCGATGAATCATGATACTCCCCATGTATATATGTACTCAAATCTTATTATTAACTTTTGCTTTGCCTTGCTGCGCACTTATTCAATTTGACCATAAATTTTCCTATGTATCTGCCCATATATACTTATTCGCCTCTTTGCTTCAAATTCATTTGATATGGTTGTGATGTGTTCTACTTATATTGACTTAAGTAGTATATGACGTTTCCCGTAAACAGAAGGTCTGGCGGCAGAGACACAAAAGGATCGAACAGTAAAGAATGGAAACATAATGCAATTTGTATGAAAATACAAAAACAATCAAGTCTGAGTCATTTTGAGAAAATTGATGGACATTCTGCAAATTACTATTTGATTGTTAGATTTCATTAACAAGTCATGTAATTTTGTTCTGTTCATTACACTTATAGCTTTGTGATTTGTGCTATCCGATAATAAAGTGTAGTCACCGCTTCTTATTGCCTTCTGATTTCAAACACCGTTAGGATTTATATAATAACGGTTATCAAGGAGATTGATTACCATGAAACTAAGCCACTACAGATTTCACCCTCGTTAATGTAATATCCTGATAATTTATGTATATGTAACCTAATGCATCAAAACGTTTAATGACTGAATCAAGTTGTTTCTGGAAAATGACTACCTTATTTAAGATCTTATTGGTATGGTTCGAATGATCACATTGTCGATATTACGGATCGCATTATCATCAATCTTTTATGTTCCAACATGAACATCAACACATGAGATTCAGGTAAATCGAACTGACTAATTGTAAATAGAGCTAAATGCCATTGCTAGCGTCTACTGATGAAAATAAGATATCTATTCTATGAAAGTTGTTTAGATTTTCAGTTAGAAACGAAAAACAAAAACAAAAAACGTTCAGAATATACACAAATTACAATAAAATCTAAGATAATTAACGAATTGGGAAGAAAAAGTCCTATTCGGTCAGTATTTGATGCCATGTGATGATTAATTGTTTAACATGAAGTGAAGCCGCTACATATCTATAGAACATTCCAAATTTATGAATGAATGAATAGATAAATAAAGACATTTCCATGAACATCAATTCATTGGTAACATATTGATTTAATTATCTAAACATCTTGGATCAAATGGTGATTGACATGAATTCATTTGTTGATTACGTGAAAACCAGATTAATTGATTTTTTAATGTTTCAATTAAATCTTCACCAGTATTAGTTAATTCTGAATTACATTTACTATAAATTTCACTTGGATCTGATGTTTTAAATGATTGACTAGTTTCATTCATTTGATCAAAATCTGTATCATATTGTTGATCATTATCCTAGAATTTAAAATTAAAAAATAAGTTAGTATATTATATAACTGGGAAAGAACAAACTAGATTTCAACTGAAGAAGAAGTTAGAAAAAGACGATAGAAATGGATAGCATATACATTACGCAAATGATCAAACTACATCACGAGGCAAACGCTAACTTGAAATCATGAAGGGAAGCGGAAAAGAGGAAGGCCTTAGAACACATTACGTCGGTAAATAGAATCAGATATGAAAAGGATGAATAACAACTGGAAGGAGCGGGAAAGGATTGCTTTGGACAGGGTTTGATGGGAAATGCTGGTGAGTGACCTGTGCTCCTTCACGAGAAGTAACAAGTGTAAGTAAGTAAGTAAGTAAGTAATATTATGTAGTGACTCACTTTTATCACGAGAACACGATTGGTTTATCGAAAACAACTATTATTATAACCAATTGTACCAGTGACTGTTTTAATGTGCTTTTGTTTAACTGTGCTAAAAACATCCATTATTCTTACACTTTGATTGTTACTTCGCGCGAATTTGGTTACGTTCTGTAACCAAGCTTGTATCGTGGCACGATTTCGGTATCCTTTCGATACCACGAGATCGCCAGCAAATATATCTCGACTTGGTCCATTAACTGCCATCTAATATTTGACTTCCGGGGGATTTTATGGAGTCATTTGGCACGCGTTTTTTGGTAGCGGTGTTCACAGTCAATCACCACTCGACACCACGCTACAATTACATGAAATATATTTTCTTTTATTTGTTAACAACTTGTAGTTTATTCATGTTAATTAGTTAGCAACAACATAGAACTTCTTACGTACGTATGCCATAAATGACGTAAGTTGGAAAAAGCTAGTCGAGCGTTCAGTATCTGTTAAGTGTTTTAAATATCTCTAGTCAATGAATGTTTATCAATAAAACAGGGAATGAATTCACATCGGAAGATATCAGTAATCAATCAATTAACCGCATTTGCCGGCAATGGTAGTTTAATATAATGACGGCGTGTTTACATACTTAATTTACTGATTAATAGATGTCATGTGATACTCATACCATTAAGAATGTGACTATTAATCTATGTTAATATGACGTATAAAACAATGCATTCAGACAATCGTTCTTGCTTTATCTTTTTTATATAATAAGAACTATTCATCTGTTATCTTTAGATCCATTCTTGCATTATTCCATACCAGTTTGTCTTTAGTTACCGCTATTTCCGTGTGCATTCATAAATTTATCGCCTCCAGTGATGCTACCTATATAAGTCTAGGAGGGTTCAAGAACACTATCTGACATAAAACATTATAAAATTTAGCTGATAAATCAGGATATTTCACCAGCTTATTCAGTGGATATGAAGATATTAGTAGGATCTGACAATTTAGCATTATCGATATTCAGGACTGCAACTGATCAGTCTAAGTTACCATGTGTACATTCTAAGAAGACCACATTGACATAGCATTGTGTCATAAGATGGTGTTTGAAGAAATAGACAATGAATTTGAGTTTTAATGTTTTTCTCGACAGCAAGATGCAGATAGATCCAGATGACTTGTCTCGAGTAGAAGGAAATGGGCTCTTTGGACTCCACTACTTACCATAACCTAAATATGAGGAAAAGAGCAGACTGCATGGAAACCAAAACCATTCTACATGGTAATGAAATTCAGACACACTGAAATACTAACGATTAGTTTATTTTCAAAGACAAATTTGTTCCATATACATACCATATCCGAGAACTTCTGACAAAAGTTAAATCATGTCGATCACTTTGAGATACAGATGTAAGAATAGAGACTCACCCGAATTTCTTGCCCAATATCAATAAAGAGAACTGATAAACTCTGATTAAAATTTTGCTACTCTATTTTGTAGTTTCAGTAGTATTTAGTATTTAATTGTCCCCATTTTAATGATATATATTGTCATCAAATAGTCTGAAGATAAAAAAACAACTCACACGTACAACACCATTACTTCTTTGTAGTTTATCAAATGTAGTATGATTTGTAGATATGTGCATATTTCCATTTAATCCATTTTTATGACGAACAGATAAACTAATACGTTCCAGATTACTTACTGTGTTAGCCAAACCAAAGTTATTATGATATTGTGCTGCAGTTATACGAATTGGTGGAATTTCACCATTTAAAGCTGCTTGACGTGCAGCTCGAAGTTGATTTTGTGCAATAGTAAGAATATTCAATTTATTTCCATATCCATCTTTAAGACATTTTGGATGAAGCAAATCTTTACCATCAACTTCTAAAATTATATGACCAGGAGCTAAACTACCTTCAAAACTTGCTGGTGAATCGGGTTCAATACTTTCAATAGTCACTACATCAAAGGCCATATTTGAATGTTTCATCTCTATTGGTTTAAAAGTACCATTATTGCGAGATCCAATATGTGGTTTTGGACCTTTTAGATTATTCATAGAGTTCATCGTCTCAACACTTCCATCTGAGCTTTTTATGTCAAATATTTGATTATTTTGCAACTTTTGTAGAGTATCAGCCCTTTGTACATCATCCAATGGAAATTTAGTTAAACATAGACGTAAACCAAGTTGATCACTTAGACTTGGGAGATTTGGATCTAATATAACTCGATAGATATCACAATGATGTAATACATCGAATAATGAAGGATAAGATTCAACAGTTCCTATATCTGAAGATGAAGCATTTGTTTTTTTACAACCATGTACAAGTATACTTGCTCTATCATGTTTCTTTGAATGCGATGATTTTTTCTTATGCTTTATATGTGTTGAGTTGTTTAAAGTTGCCTTTTTTTCATTTTCTACACTGGCAAGTTCCAAAGAGGATTGACTATTAATATGATTACCTATAGCTTCAAAATTATAGGTGAATAATTTGTGTACTTGTGAAGCTGGATGCTTCTGAAACAAAGTCGACGATTTATTATTATGATTATTATTATTGTTATTATTACTAATATCATTATTACTATGATTATTATGCACAGATGTATTCGGTGAAAAGTCTAAATGAGTTTCATACTGTTTAAATTCATTTGATTGTATTGGCAATTCAGTAGCTAATGTAAGCATATTTTCTTTGGATACCATTGAAACACTCACATCTGAATCATGAAAAGGTGTTGGAACACTTAGATGAGATGTTGAACTATAACTTTCATTTTGTAAATTATTCTGACCATTCGACATGATCTGATGTCTATAAAGGCTAATATCTTCACAGCTTTGACTTGTAGTAATTGTTTCTGGAATATAAGAAGAACAAATAAGATAAATGGTCAATCATGTATGTAACAATTGAACTCACTTTCAATAAATGATGACATTCTTTTGTAATAAGACTATATTATGTGAAATTACATTTTAGGTATCATAACATTATACTATAAGCTTTGAAATATAGTAAGAACAGCATCAGGGAAACGTACTTCAACCAATTTACTAAACCCTCTATTTCGTTGTTGATTTTCTCACTTATAGATGAATCCATTGTCTAACATTTCAAAGACAACACAGTTTTCCATTGAGCTATTGAGTTATAATATCCACATGATTTGTTCAATATGTATGGTGCTTTTTATGATTTCTAATGCTTTATGTTTGAAATTCTATGACATTTATACCACTGGAGATTCTGTTATAAATCTAACCTCAAAGGTTATTTGTTTTGTTCTAAGTTTTTCCTCTGGTCTCTCATGATTTTCTCGTATTTTTTTCATTCATGTCGAAGGAATTTTTCTCTCTGACTTATTACATAATTAGGCTACATGTTTTCGGCATTACACATTATCTACATTTAAGGTTTGTAAATTCTTTTATATTACTTATTGTTCATCATTGTTTTTTCACTATTCTTAATAAAGGTTTAGACGTATTTCAGAGAGTGCTAAAGGCATTCATTAAATATACATTGTGAATATTTAGTGGGGTTCGTAATTTTGTCGTCGTTTAGATCAGACGATGTTTGTTGGCTCTCCACTTTGGTGTCCCGTGATCTGACTCCAAGAGGATCGTAATGAATCCTCGTATATAGTCATCGGCTTAAATCAAGTTAGTCAATAACGGAATTAAATAAGTCGAATAACGAGTATGGACTTGTGAATACATATATTTTGTATATAAAGCGAATGGAATAGAGTGAAGAGTTACGACGCAGAGCGGAGGTGGCTGGTAAGCCAACTCCCATTTAATCAAGCGTTAAATCAATATTTATAAGTTACTCAAAAGTAAGTTACAGATATGTGATGAGTAATGGGATAAGAAATGTACACATACCTACGCGCTCATATAAAAAGAGTCAAGATTGATAAGCAAATAAATAACAAGATCAAAATGTGACTCAAGTAGAATGAATAGAATGGACTGTCCGAATGCTAGAATAAGGTCTATTTGCTTAACATAATAATCGACACTACAAATATTCCAATATCATTTTAAATATGATTATGGATAGAAATTAAAAATTTCGCAAACTTTTGTCAAGTGTTATTTTATAAAATACTAATCATCCACCTCATTCGCATCTTTCTTTCCATATATCATCGTCCGGTAAAACCGAGTGCCAATACATACGAGTTCATATACGCAAGTAAAGGTGTAAAAGCTTTACAATACCTTATATAGGAAATATATTATGAGACTAACAAGTTGCAAGAGATGACCCAATCAGTTGTACGGATTCATATCTTCTGGAATCCTAGATAACTGATTTTTTCGTTTAGCGTGTCTATGTAAACAGTTATTGAGTGTCTTTTTTAGGCTATGTAAGAAGAGTGAGAGAAACTTGTTGAAATATTGTGTATTGAGGAATCCACATTGTACTTAATATGTAATATTGAACGAAACCATTATTATTATTAATATTACTGTTAATATTCTGATGAAAATACACAGACTTTGGTTTCAAAAAAAGAAAACGAACTATCTTTAAGTTAACATTTGCTTAAGTAATCTGTGTTGAAATATAATACCTCATTATAGAATGACAAAAAGACAAACACTATACATAGCTGCAAAATATCGGTATGACTAAACTTCGGTTGTGGATCGACAAATTTGTTTACAGAAATGAAGCACCCACCTTTACACTGTTGTCTGGTATCAAACAAACTTTCAGTATAAATAAAAATAATATATTTGTAATATCCCAATGAGTAGAAAATTGGATTTTCTGACGTTTCGTGACTTAGTGTAAGTCACTTCTTCAGAGAAAAAATAACCAAATTAAAATTAATCCAAGTTTAATTTGGTTATTTATTCTCTGAAGAAGTGACTTACACTAAGTCACGAATCGTCAGAAAATCCAATTTTCTACTCATTGGGATATTACAAATATATTATTTTTATTTATAACAATGAACCTAATGCTCAATTTATTCGAAATTATCAAATCAAACCTTGGTAATGACACCTACAAACTTTCAGTATCTAACTCCCACTCTCAATGATATGTATATATTACTTACGTCTGTTATTCCCAATGGAGCATACAAAACAGACCAGCATTCTCCAACCCACTCTGTCCCACTCTGCCTTCCTTTCTAGTCCCATCCAACTTTTGTTCATTTTTTCTCATGTCTGTCTCCATTTCTCAAAGTAATGTGTTCTTTGGTCTTCCTCTCCTCCTTCTCCCCCTTTGACCTTGAAGATTAAATGTAAGGGTTTACCTTGTGACGCACAGTTGTGTGCTTTCCTCAATGTGTGTCCTATCCACTTCCAGTGATTCTTCCTGATTTCATCCTCCACTGGAATCTGGTTTGTTCTCTCCCACAATAGGTTGTTGCTGATATTGTCTGGCCAACGGATCCAAAGTATTTTACGTAGACAACTGTTGATAAACACTTTTATCTTGTGGATGATGGCTTTCGTAGTTCTCCAAGTTTCCGCCTCATACAGTAGAACAGTTTTAACACTCGTATTGAAAATTCCGACTATGGTGTTGGCGGTAGAGTTCCAGATATTCTTCAGTTGTAATTATACTGCTCTTGATTTACCAGTCCGTGCCTTCACATCTGAATCAGATACATCGTGTTCACCAGTGATGCTGCCGAGATATGTAACGGTTTTCACATATTCCAAATCTTCTCCGTCAAATGTGATTGGATTGATGCATGTTGTGTTGTTGAGGCCTACTGTTGCTTAGGCTGCTATCACATTGGTCTTTTCCTCCTGCATTTGTTTTTGCCATATCATCTGTGAAGTCTTGATGGTCCAACTGTATCCTAGATGTCCGCTGTATCCCACGCTTCCCCCAAAATGTTGACGTCTTCATGATCCATTTGATCACCAGCTGCATACTGTGTTGTATATGTATATATATGGCTAATATACCTGTTCAAATGAAACTTATTACAGGTTAAAGTAATTATTTATCAGAATAAAAACAATAAATATCCATATAGAGTTTAGGGAAACTAAATAAAACTAAATGAATATCCTTAAACTTTACTAGTAATATCAAAAAGACACACAAAACGTTTACCGAAACTTGTCATTCCTCGTAATGTTAGTGAATTGTTAGTAATATAAGTATTTAAAGTTAATTTAGGCGGTATGTTCACTTGAGTATATGAATTGTGTAATTTCATTTGATCTAAATCAAATTTCATAGTAGGAAGAAAACCATTGAGTGATTCATCCTACATATACAAATGAAAGCAAAAGTTAATACAAACACAGTATTATTGTTTTATAATTATTTATACATAGTAAAGTTTTCTGGAACGTTTTTTTAGACTATTGAATGAAGATGTTTTACAACAGACAGAGATTTATCAAAACTTCACTTCTAGGAGTACTAATAAAAAGCCCTGACTAGTGGAGCTAATTCATGTCAGTTAGAGATAGTCGTTTTCTTTAGTAAAATGGAACATGGTCGAGTGATTTCGTGAATTAGTTGAAAACAGACATTAAAACAACGTTCAATGCCTGCTCAGTGGTCTAGAGGTTAGGCGTTCGCTCACGAGACCGAAGGTTCTGGGTTTGAGTTCCGCTAGGAGGATTGTGTATGTGCACTGGTTTGGAGTTCCATAGTTGAACAAAAAGGTTGTACAGTGCTTTCGGGTTGGTGGTCTAACATCAATCAATTCATGATCTCAATCAAAAACTTAACAATCTCCACAACTCTATAGTGATAAATGTTATAGTAGTTTGTTAATGAGCGGTTGTTAAAAGTGTACTTTTTAATAATTAATAAATGATAACAATGATATTTTTTGGTGAGACTATAATTTATGGACGAACCAATCAGGTATAAGATAACAGGTCTCGGATTGTGGTGCGAAATTCACCCACCCATTTGGCTAAATAGAGTTTTAGCATTATTGCTGATGTCAGTTCGTGATGAAAACTCTAAATGTAATTCTCACCCTAAACATCAACTCTAATTCCTCACACTGGTTTATAACGCTCATTTGATCCTAGTTATTAGGTGAACACTCTCAAGGTCACTTTAGCGTCTCTCATAGGTCGTCCGTAAATCATAGTCTCATCAAAAAGATCTATATATTACTAACTTTTTACCTAATGCTCTATATATTTGGAAGCATTACGTCTAACCATGGCAATGAAACCTATAAATTACTAAATTATTTATTTAGGTCTATGTACCAAATTTGTAATAGGACAAATTAAACTAAGCAACTTAACATCATCATACACTTATCATGATTTAACATGATTGTAAAGTATTAGAACAGAACTTTAAACCCAAATTATCATACTAAATGTTAATCATCTTTTGTAGTTTATATAATCAAATGAAACCATTTGTGATTCTGACACATTGCAATCGGATCAATAGTAATCAAATGATTAAGAAAATGAACTTAATAAGATAATTTAACAATGTTAGTAATATTACTCATAACTTAATAGAAATCAAGGAGACTGGTGATCTTATAATTACATCTTCGTTTTATATTAATGGGTCTCCTAGAAATCTGAATTGATTGGGATTTAGACACGATCCCAGGGAACTTGTAATATAAGAGAGACCCAATAATCATCTCTGACCTAAATCAGTGCCAGACTTTAAAGAATTATGTATCGCATCTAACTATTTCTTTACAGAAACAAGTGTGAATAAGGAAAAATTATCCAGACTTGCCATTAATTCTTCCTCTTTTACAAAGATAGTAGTAATAGTGTCTTTGAGTTCACTTGAATCATTGATTGCAAATTTTAATTGTTCTTCAACTGATTTAAATATACGGTTTAGGCATTCAACTACTAGTTTAAGTGACAAATTCGTTTGACAGATTTTTGGTAGACCGCTATAACTACAAGATCTGCAAATTTTTAGATCAAGGGAGAATTCCATAGAATGTAGTATTTTAGTTGTTTCAACCATAACTGATTTAAGTGTCACTCTATGTTTTGTTTCCTTGATTTTTCCGGGTTCCTATGCTCTAATTTTATAACCAAAGGTGTTTATAATAGCAATAGTGTTCTCTTTATCTGATTTCGTAATGATAAATTTTCTACCTTTACACCGTTATTTCAGAGCTATTTTCTCAGATTTAGACAAAAGTCCAGCGAAAATAAAAGCTTATGGCCATTGAAACACTTCTTTACCACATGTCAGTATATAGATAATTAATTTACGCGAACTGCTAATATCTACTCACGACTTTATCAAGAACAGAACCCAAGACCTGGTTACGTGACAATAGATTAATCTTAAGTTCATTGAATTTACATACCATGGTTTATGATTTTACTTCATTAAAGCCGCGATATTGAGCCAACACCACATGTTTTTTTCATAATGTCTGAAATCACTTCTACATAACACTTCTTTTTAACTGAAAATATCCTTTGGGCTTATGTAAACTCGTAAATTAATTATCAATTAATACTTACATAATCACCATTTGTTTTTGTACAGAAATCGATATGTGCTTGAATATCATGTCCGTGTTTATTTTCTTCTGATCTATCTCCTCTTTGATTTTTCTTTTGTTGAATCTGTGGCTTCTTTTCACTGGTCTGTGTTGAATTTATGTCACTTGGTAGTCTTCGATTGATACAGTGGTCATTGTTTGGTTTATCCGAGCATTTTTGCTTTGAATACGAATCATACAGAATAGGTAAAGGTATAGAGTGCTTCCAATCAACACAATTGTCAGGAGGCACATCATATTCAGTGATTGTATTGCTACAACCATTATCATACGTTGTACCTACATTTGCCGAATCTGTTACTTTCTCATGACTTGTTGTCTTATCATCCCAATCAGCTGGAGTGAATGTTTGTACAGAATCACTGGATTGAGCTCTGTCAATAAATACTTTAGGTTTACACCCATTAGTTTGTGCTGTGCTTGTAGTGTCTTCCAGAGAACATTCATTTTCTTTTGTCCAAATACCAGAAGTGTTTGTATTTTCTTGAAATCTAACTGCACTTTGTCTACTTTCACATAAACGGTTCGCATCGAAAGCTAAAATCGGTGATGCACTCCTTTCTGGTTTACAAATTTTATTACCATCTGTAACCGATGGATTTTGACGATGTGGTTCAGCTGATTGTTTTTCATAAAAAAATGGATGATAAAAATTATACTGCTTATGTTGTATTCCATTATAATATCTTCCTCGAGAATTCGTTGATTTCGGTGGTAAGGGTGGAGTAGTTGAAGTAACTTTCATGATATGATGTGTTTCAGATGGTGCTAATGACCATTCTGAAGCAATATGATCATTATTTGACGTAGAGTGAATAGTACATGGTTTATTGTACAATGGTAACGTTTGATTATTATTTCCTAAATGATCAAAACCATTATTATTATTTGACGGACTGAAAATTTCAAATTTATCTTCACTGTCTAAATCATTCATATATCTAAATGATAATGGTTTTGTTGAATTTGGTCGGGAACGTTTATTGTCTATAAATTCATTACCATTTACTTGATTTATTTGACATTCAGATTCAATGAATTGAGTTTTATCAAATGATGGAAGTGTTTCACAAGAAATATTTTCAAGTATTCGACTTTTTGATAATCCTTTGAAAATACACGGAAAAGGATTTAAGCGTTGTGTAAGTGTTTGTTTCACTGGTGATGGTGTACGTGAACTCTTATAATTGGGATGAATAAACAAATAGAAAAAAAATTAAATAATCATTTACATTATAAATTTTAAAGGGAATATTATTCATAGATAAATAAGATAATTATAATGAGTTGAAGTTATTTTACTTGGATACTCATTTTACAAATCTTTTTTAAGATTTCTACTTTGAAGAGCTGAAACTTGGAGAACTACAACAACCATCATCATGAAGATACAAGTAATTATAAATAGTTGTCTATGCAAGATACTCAACATCCATTGGCCGGATACCATCAGTAACAGCCTTTTGTGGGAGAGAACAAATCAGCTTACAGCTGAAGAAGAAATTAGGAAAAGACGATGGAAATGGATAGGAGATACATTGAGGAAATCATCAAACTGCATCACGATGCCAGCCTTAACATGGAATCTTGAAGGGAAGCGGAAAAGTGGAAGGTCAAATAACATATTACGTCGGAAAATAGAAGCAGATATGAAAGGTTTGAATAACAACTGGAAGGAGCTGGAAAGGACTGCCCAGGACAGAGTTTGATGGAGAATGCTGGTGGGTGACCTATACTCCTCCACCAGGAGTAACAGGCGTAAGTAAGTTTTTAGAGAAATAAAATTTATTGAAAAATTAATGGTAACTCGATAACATTAGTGAGCTGTTTCGTTCTAAACAGCTTCTTCTCTTTTGCTTACAAGAAAATGATCATGAAAAGGATTAAGCTTACAAAGTATAAAGTTTTACATTAAGTGTACCTTTTCATATCACTAACTTGGGATTCAATTGTGTACATTCTTAACTACAGTCAATGTGTGTCATATCATAATCGCTATCTAATGTCATCTGTTAGTTATGTTTTCCTTTGTTTAGACTTTGGAGAATTCATAGCTCTTTTTTCTTCCATTGAGATTTCGTGTCTAAATCGCCACTTGCTTTCTGGAGCTAATCTTTATATTTCGAGTATAATGACCACTAGATTTGTTCCATACCAAACAGTTTTATCTTTTGATTCATATTACTAATGAGTACTAAGGTAATTTATTCTGAAAAATATGGTACATTTTGGTAATTAAAATTTAAGTGGTTGAAATCATGAGTCAGTTGAAGCTAGATCACCATGACAAACTTGGAAGCACTGGACGGAGGTATCGTCCAAGTACGGGACTCCTCAGCAGTGCACGTCCACGATCCCACCTCGCGAGGTTCAAACCCAGGACCTATCAGTCTCGCGCGAGCGGCTAACCACTAGACCACTGAGGCGGCACTGCTGAGGAATTTCAAAATAGGACGAAACGGCCGTCCAGTGCATACAGGTTTACTATAGTGGTCTAGCTTCAACTGACTCATGATCTCAACCACTGAACTTATTATATTATCCACAAAACTCCTTCTAATATTCATTAAAATTTACTCAATATGCGGTGCATGGTACGCTATGCAGAACGAAAAAAATATGGATAATTGAATTTAAGTAAATTGATGATACTTGTAAAATGGTTCTCTAGAGGTGATCAAAAGAATTTAAGATGAGGTGGATCTCTTAATAAGTTTAATGACTTTGATTAATACACCTTTGGGGGCGTTATCTACTGACGGTTATCAAGATGAACTGTATACAAAGTTTAAAGATTATATATAATACTGACCACCACCAGTTGTTCAATGTTTCCAATATTTTCAATGAACATATATTCTCAAAATCAATTAAGGAAGTGAAAACAATGATCAAATGAATATTTCAAACGTTAACTCTTTTTTAAATAATCACTTACTTTATCTCGTACTGAACGTCGAAAATATGGTTTGGTTTTATTCATCTATTGAAGACAAACCAAATGAAAGAGAAATTACTATATCTGAGCATTAATATTCGTAGTTAATAAAATCAATAATGAAATGTTATTGATTATAAGATTACTATAAAGTTGTTATATGATGCAACCGTAAAGGACTATGGAGATATACTCCATATAGAAAATATAGGTCAATCCGCTTGATATTTTACACTTTATAATCATCAAATAACAGTCCCATTTTGAATATGTCACATTATATTCACCGATTTACTGTATGAAATAAATTTATAAATGTTCACCGCTTACTGTTCAGTGATCAGTTAATGTAAAGATCTCAGTTTTGTAAATGATCTGTCACTGTTCCAGTAGGCACGTGATAACGTCTCATCCAGTGAAACTGGGTGAAAACTAGCTCGAATTCTAGTGAGAGACATTTTACCCATGGATCATAGCAAGAATTGTTGATGACTACTATCATGCAACCTAGGCCCGAAGATTCTGAATGTTTATCTGCATGATTCTCAAATAAATAAATTTCCTAACACGGAAACTAAATAGCCTCACCGACTAAAATAATATTGTTTGTGTTTCTTAGTAAGATAGGATTCCCAGATTAATATACTATGAACTTTGCTTCATCAAATCCGCTTGAAACTTTTCTGTGGTTACTACTAATTTCAAACCCAGGTTAACGAGTAGTGTTCAGCATGGGGTCATCAACCATATTCAATAAACAAAATCTTGCTTAAAGAGAGCAAACAAGAGAACATCATTTAAACTTTTTTAAACTCTGCCTCAGAAGTTGAATGGTCTTCATATAACTCATTAAAAGCCAAGGTTCTTCACGAAGCTGATCCCATTTCTGACAACCAGTGTAAAATTAAAATCAATGTAGTTTTTCTGTTTGTGAACTATGTCTTTTAATTACTACATTTGAGAATGTGAAACTGAAAACTGCTAAAGCAAATTACTTAGCGAAAACCAGATTAATTAACCTGGTTTAAATGTCCTATTGAAAACTAGAACTTGGAACTAATCTTTGGTAAATAAATTTTTGTCAAAAGATCACAGGCATTATGTACAAGATGTATCTTTTTATGGATGACAATACAATTAAATAATTGTTTTCCTGAAAGGAGAGTTCCATAATTCTTATGTGGTATGGGTCACATATATCCATATAAGTAGTATATAACGGTGGTCAGGCATAGAATGTATTTCAGCAGAAGATCGATAAGGAACGGGACACAATTGGTATGGAAAGGCATGAATAATAAAGTTTGAGACAATCGACTGATATTTGCAAAGGAACAGTGAAGCTTGAGACGACGGACTGATATTCTGCAAATCAACGATTTTACTATATGGTACTCAGATTTTATTGACATGCTCTTTGATTGTCTTCACTCGCGTTCTGGTTCACTACATTTATACTATTTACTGACAGTTTGTATATTGTTTACTATAACTGTTTATTAAAAATAACTTACCCAAACTGAACGTCGTTTATTCATTAATAAAGCATCTTGTTTCTTACGTAAAACTAATACACCTAATGATTGACTATTTTGAACAATCAATAAAGGATAATCTTTAGGACGTAGTATTCTACCTAAAACCATAATACAATAAACAGAAATTAATTGAATATGAAACTTTCAAGTTAATAGGTTACTTGAAATATTGCTAACATTAATGTATCAATCACAAACGTTTTTATATGATAATTGAAATGTTCTCACATTATGATGTATGCTACTTATATCGAGATAAGTAGTATGCAATTACAATTTGAAATGAATTGCCTGGCAGAAGAATATTGGTAAGAACGAATCAAAGAGAACAGGAACAGAGAGTAATTATTATGATAATGAAGGAACAATGTCATTTGGGACAATTGGTAGAGGATTTGTTAATAAAGTATTGAATGTATAGTTTTCATATTCGACTAAAGAACTCTGTAATTTTGTGTTCAAATACAATCGGTTGTCCCCCACCTGTATTCACGTTTATTATAATATAAATAATCGTATTTATTTTAAAATTATGTGAATCACTAAGGCAACTGAAAAACACCTAATTGATTGATTAAATTTAAATTTCTAGTATAAGAAAAAGAAATTCCAAATAAAATGATAACTATTTGAAAGGCCTTAAATAATATTCAGATAGGATAAAACCTGTAATAAACCTTTAATGAATTATTATAAAATCAGAAAACTGAACTGCATTGATTGTTTTCCCAAGGTTTTTTATGGTGAACTTGTAGTGTCGGTTATTATGTTAAGCACATAGACCTTATTCTAGCATTCGGACAGACCATTCTCTTCATTCTACTTGAGTCACATTTTGATCTTGTTATTTATTCGCTTATCAATCTTGACTCTTTTTATATGAGTGCGTAGGTGTGTGTACATTTCTTATCCCATTACTCATCACATATCTGTAACTTACTTTTGTGTAACTAAATGTATTGTTTAGTGCTTGGTTAAATGGGAGTTGGCTTACTAGCCACCTCCACTCTGCGTCGTAACTCTTCACTCTATTCCATTCGCTTTATATACAAAATATATGTATTCGCAAGTCCATACTCGTTATTCGACTTATTTAATTCCGTTATTGACTAACTCGATTTAGGTCGATGATTATATACGAGGATAGGCGAAATTAATTTTTCAACAACAATCATCATTACGATCTACTTGGAGTCAGATCTCGGGCCGCTAAAGTGGAGACCCCTTTTGACAACATTGTCCTATCTAAGGGCCTCGACAAACTACATGTATTACGAGTATATATGTAATACTTGTAACATTCTTAGATTTTTGATGAAAAGAGCTATGTACATCTTCAGGTGTTTACTGATCCATATTGATAATCACGAGGTATGTATTTACAAGCTCTGATTAAATAATATAACAGCAAATGAAATAGTGCTTTAAACTACAAATCCAGATGCAATAAGCTTGTAATTGACTCTTTTTTGAAAACGTTGACTTAAAATAAACATCTATGAACAAATCCCATTTCATAGGAGAAATTACAAGGAAAATCAATGTATTATTATCGTTTTTTTTAGTAATCATGCTCGTCAAACTTGTCTTCTTGACGATTTTTTACATGTGTAAATTTAAAGTTTCCATCTACATTAGTAGATTGGAACAAACCAGATTCCAAGAAAAAGCGTTGGAAGTAGATAATACACATATTGAGGAAAGCACGGAACTGAATCACAAGGCAAGCCTTCACTTGGGATCCCCAAGGCCAAAGGAGAAGAGGAAGACCAAAGAAAACTTTACTTTGAGAAATGGAGACAGACATGAAAACAATGAACAAAAATTGGACAGATCTAGAAAGTAAAGCAGAGTGGGACAGAGTGGGTTAGAGAGTGTTGTTCGGTAGCCTATGCTCCATTGAATGTAACAGGCGTAGGTAAGTAAGTAACAACAGTAGATCACTAAACAACTTAGCACTTGCGAAGCAAAAAAAACCTATCACTGTAATTTCTGTTGTTGTTGTCCTGCACTTTATGTTTTCGTTTTCCTTCTCTAGATCTAGATGACTCTGTTATGACACTAAAAATGACCTGAATTAAACTGTCCATACATCAGCAGTATGTTCTTGTCTTATTATTAAGAATTATTATTACCCACTTGCTACCTCACAATGTTTTAATATTTTTGATAAATAAACCCCTATAACAATTTATTAACTACATCATTCCAAACAATTTAGCCTTATACCTCTGCTCTTTACATGCAACATTGCTTTCTGTATCAACCTAATTATACTTTTAAATTGGTAGGGGTACGTGATAATTTGTTTATTCATACATGAAAATATCTTTAGCGATTTCAAGTATCCTTAATTCGCTCAACATTAAATCAACTTGATTTAATCCTAAAGTAAACATTACTTTTAAAGCTTCTGAACTGTTAGATGATCTGTGAGATAAAGAAGCAATGAACTTTCTGGTATCATTGCTTAAAGAGGGTCTTTAGAATGTTAAATTGGTATTCAATATTCTAAATTCATAACGTCAGTTGGTTCTCATTATTTCTTCTAATTTACCAGTTTAACATCATTGAATATACCAATTATTCTATAAATAAACAGGTATAAATACAGAATTTAAAAAATTATAATAACAAATCACCTTCTTCATTTATACCCTCTTCTACAAGACAATAATCTGTAACTGGGTCACTTGAACAAGTAACAGTCAATATTAAATCAATTAACTCTTCACTGCATGTTGTCTTTGCTATATGAAATTGTCGAATTGAAGCCTTGATTAATAATAATAATAATAATAATAATAATAATAAAGAATTACATATAGTATAAAATGATCACTAATGAAAACGGTAAATCTAAACAACAATTAATAATCCAATGATTATTGATTTCTGATTTCGATTCGATTACGGATTGTTCATATTTATTTTTTTAACAGACAATTTTGGGCGAGACTCTAATTTATGGACGAGCCAATCAAAATCGTTTTAGAGATTTCAAGGTTACGGCACCAACTTCAGTGCTTATTGCTAACGTACGATCGGTTCACAAGGAACTTTGTACAAAACCTGATAAGTGAGCGGCTACAACGAATAAAACGGCGGGACTATAATTTGTGGACGAATCAATCAGGTATAAGATAATAGATCTCGGATTTTAAAGCGAAAGCCTTTCATCCATTGGGCTAAATAAATTTCTGCCATTTTAGCTGATGTCATTTCGTGATGAAAACCCCATATATAATTTCTTAGGCAAATTACGACAATTAGTGTGAACTGGGTAATAAAAACACGAGTAAAGCACCACTGGTTGCAGCCAGGTACTACAATATATACGGATGTTTGGAAAGCGTACAGACTCCTACATAAGCTTGGTTATGTGCATCGTGTCGTTATCCACAGGTGGCATTTTGTGCATTCAACAACCGGAGTGCACATAAACAATATTGATGTTATGTGGCCGAGGCTGAAATAGCTTTTGCGACCTAATCATGGCTCCAAAGACGGACTATTTTCTAGCCTTATGAATGATTCTCTCTAGCGCATGCATTGCGATTTAAGAACCTCCGAACCTCTTTCCTAACTTGACAAGTTTCTGAACCACGTATAAGAAGTGTATCCACTTTATTTCCTTGGTTTTGTATAACATATTTTTACACTATACTGACTGTTTGCTGATTGGCTGATATTTTTCAGGGTCCCTTAAGATCCATTCAAAGGTCGTCCATAAATTAGAGTCTCGCCCAATTTTTTTATCATTTCTGTTAAAAAAATATTTAAGTAATCTATCCTGTAGGTCGGAATATTGTGTGGTTCAACCATTAAGCCACTACATTACTGATATCAAATTCGTAGAAATGTAGTACACAGACTAATGACTGTGTATTTAGTTGTTTTTGATAGATGTGCATAAGTGTATATGAAATAAAGTTTACTACATTACATTGTCATGAAGGGCTTAGTGTTATCAGCAAAATTTTAAATCTAAGCTGTGTTCCGTGTTGAAAATCTGTTCATTTAGTGGGCGAATATTAATATTTCAATTGTGATTTTCCACAAATATCTTGCCACAATCTCTAACTTCTATTAATATTTATGTCTTTCATCTGATATTATTGAATATACCACACTTAATAAATTCATTGGAACCAGTTGAGGGCAAATCTAGCTGCTTGAAATCAAATTCTTTTAAAAAACGAATACTCATTGAATAAAAGGTACATTGACTGAAATTACTAAGTATGATAATCTTAGTGAAGACTGAAAATGTTTCAGTTAAATTCAATTTAGTGAAAGAGATCGTTAACGAATCTGAAAATAACATTCTTAAACACAAAAGAAGTGTGTTTTTAAATTCGTCATGCAGCTGTTAACAAGCCAAGCTACTCAAGTTGCAACTAATCTAATTTAAAAACCCAGAATTTACCTTGAAAATAGTAAACAGATTGTCAAAAACTTCAGAATTAATAAAGAACCACAAAATTTGCACTTTAATGCTACAGCATTGTCTTCAGTGAGTTATTATCTAACAGCAGATCCGGTGAACTGCACTGGTCACGGCTTCTCACTAGAACTTCAGGAATGGTGGATGAGTCGCTGAGTTTCATGGATTAGTTAAAGTTAGACGTTATCACCGTTGGATGCCGGCTGGCTTAGTGGTCTAGAGGTTAAGTGTTTGCGTGCAGGACCAGTAGGTCCTGGGTTTTAATCTCGTGAGGCATGATTGTGGACAGTCGCTGTTGAGGAGTCCCACAATAGGACGAAACAGCCGTCCAGCGCCTTCAGGTTTTCCATGATGGTCTAGCTCCAAATGACTCATTGTCTCAACTATTAAAAGTCTGTTTTATACTTATTACGACAGAATAAGTGCTTTGAAAATCCCTCTAATGTGTCCCTTTTGATAGTATTGCTATTTTTCCATGAGTTATTCTCTCTTTCTGTATACGTTAAGTTTTCTTCAGGAATCCCCAAGCTGTATTTTATATTTCACAATCTTTTTCATTAATAAACCTTTACTGTTTGACTTTCGCTAAGATTTACGTTTATATGGTGTTTGAATGAAGTAATGATTCCTTTATACTTGTTGAATGCTTGATTTTGAATTCCAAATGCAGTACATTCGTTTGTGCTTATCTAATACTTCTTGATCTAATTGCGTTATTTGTGGAATTCTTAGTTTATACTATGATTCAAATACTCCTAATTATCACAGTTTAATATTCCATTTTTCTATAGCTGAATTGTTGACAATAAGGGTTGTTTGCATTGTGAAGCAATTGTCTATTGCTATTTGGCTGTTCGCTGAACATATCGTTGCCTGATTCGATTCTTACAGAAGAAATATCGACCTAATTTTGTTGGAAATATACTTGTTGATTCACAAACACCTAATAGTTGTTTTCTCTAATGATATTTCTCTACATAATACATTATTTTACACAAGAGAAACTTTTGAATTGCATAGCGGCCAAGTGACATGAATGAAATATTTTGCACTTTTGATATAATCTATTATTACTGAGCAGTATCACAAACATTCACGCACAATATTGTATTGTAACATAATCGTTAACTATGAGGAATACAAATTAGCTTCATACTCTATACAGAAAAAAAAACTCCGTTTATTTGGTTTGGAACATTTTCTAAGTTCCAACTTAAATCTAAATTTTGGTTGTTATACACATGTTACATAGTGCTATGGTTAGCGATGTTTTCACTCGGTTATCTAAAACATTCTACTGGTCTGGCCTAATTACACTAAGATATCAAGCCATTTAAATTAGTAGCCATACTTTAACCAACTTTTTCGAAACAAGATTAAGTATTAATACATAAAAGAAAAAGAAACTTAAATTTATTCTAACTTTCCAGCAATAAACAATGTACAAATGTGTCACTGTTTGCTGTATCATCTAAGAACTTACGGGATTTGAGAAACAGCTATCATAGATTTTCAAAACTCCACCAGTTTGCATATGAAGAGTTAACCTTCATAAAATATAATAATATAATGTAATGGTAAATGGTTAGATTGTAAAATATATATTTATAAATAATTCTTACTACTTATAAAATTTTGCACACAAATCTTGGTGTTGTTTACTTGCAACTTCCCATTGATGTTGAGGACTGTAGTTGATCAATCTCTTGTTAGTATATGTGAATCCTTCGCGGACTACCTCGATATCGCCTTAGGTCATAAGCTTTATAAGTAAATATGGATGGCGGCTAGCAGTAGAACACAGGATGAGCGTTTTGTCCTAGTTGGGACTCGTCAGCTGGACGTGCGTGCATCTCAGAGTTGATGTTCACTCTGGGACTCAAACTCAGTACCGTTCGCTTCAAATGCTATCACGTTCTTCACTTAGCTACTGAGTTTTGATAGCCGCCTATTTGTGCGATGGAGTTAAGTTTAAATTCACTTAATGTTGATCACTTGTATTTTTCTTGTTTATCTTCTAACTAATTGTAATCGCTAAAAATATAAATAAGTTTGTAATATCCCAATGAATAGAAAATTAAAATTCTGATGTTTAAAGTTTTCGTGAAAGGTGTTTCTTCAAAGAATAAAACTTGTATTAATTCAGTTCGGTTGAAGAAGTGATTGACAATATGGGACAAAATGTTAGAAAGTTAATTTTCTACTCGATAGGATATCACAAATATATTATTATTTTGATGATTTACAATCTATCCAATGAACAGTTTATTTGAAACTATCAAGTTAAACGTTAATAATGATAATTACAAGTGTAAAAGTCATTATGTATGCTTTATTGAAAGTGTGTCTTAGGATCACCATCATCTTCTAAGTAAAACATAAGAAGCAAGTTATCCATATTAGTATATATTACATAACATAAGTGTATAAAGACAACTTTAAAAACTTTATTTTCATTAATATCCTGTATAAGAAATGTTTTGAACGACTTGGGGAGTGATCATATATTATATTTAACCGAATAGTATTATATATAGTTTATTAAACAAGATAGATTGAAGTAGAATACAATAGGCAAATTAGTCTTAATGGATTGTTTGATCTGTTCTAATCTGGCTTGGCTTAGAAATGATGAAGAACAAGTTCACAAGATAATATTTAACGCTTATTTTATTTCGATAGAACAATGAGAAGATTGAGTTTACCTGAAAAATGTGATGTATTTGCTCTATAGATTTTGAACAATCTGAGCATTTTTATATGAAAATCAATAAAGGTCATTTAAATGAAAGTTCAAGTATAATAACAAAGGGAAGAAAAAGAATAAAAACTTATCGCGTTATCCTAGGCCATAGAATGACTTAAGGATTACCAAGGTAAATTCAAGGTTACGACATATTATATAACACTTTCGTCTTTAACCATTTTACTGATAGTTCTCTTGATTTGATTGTTTAATGTTTAAATAGAAGTGGTCAGCAAGAACTATGCCACTTTGCTGCATTTCCTAACATACCGAACAAAAAGTCACTCTAAACAGAGTATTCAAGAGTAGAAACTCTTAAAAGTATTGGTTAACAAATGGTAAAAAGCTAAATATTCACATCAAGAGCTATATACAAAGAGGGTTAGATTAAGAAAACCAAAGATCTACCCAATGATATAAACTAATTAATGAAGTCGTTTCATGACTAAAGTTGAATAGTAAAAAAATACCGAGATCGTGCCAATAGGAGGACAAGTGGAATCAATGGGCAAGAGTACGAACGTACGAAGTCACAATCCGCGGAAAAGTCATGGAGGAGTAATATGGCTGTCTTTAGCACAGTTAAACAACCGAACACAATAAAACAATCACTGACACAATTGTTTATAATAATGATTGTTTCCATTATATCAATTGCGTTCTCTTCATAAAAGTAGGTCACTACAACTTTAAAAGTCTGTTATACAGACATTGTTGTAGATACAGTCTATGACAAACATGAATGTACCATACTGTCAAAGGTCAACTGAATAAAACAATTAATAATGATGCAAAAGTGAATGTAGTTAACAAGACTTCAATAACAAATCACAAATAAGATGAACAAAATGAATCAATTCAAAACTGGTTAAATACATTGTCATAGAAATACACTTAATCTAGACACTAATGATTTAATTCACAATAACAGTGAAAGCTTCATAAATAAAAAGCACTTTCAGTCTAGAAAATATAACATCATCAATGATATGTGTTATAACCTGTGGCGTTATGCCCTATTAATATATAATGTAATGATACCGCCAATTAACAGAATAGTGATTTATTAACCGGACTAATGACGCGTAAAACCCATATGAGCCGTCAAGAGTTTATATTGGTCCTATCTTCCTGCCTAGCCCTGCCTGTTAAGTTCAGAACATCAAACTCAGCCTCTGCTATGTGAATCATGTATTTCAGGCATACAGGGTTTAGATATCAACCAAACAGACCAAATAGTACCATAAAATAGAAAATAACATTTATACAGGATTTATCCAAAAGTGGGAGTCTGTAACTAATAGACTAGGCATAATAACTCAAGAACGATAAATCGTATAATAATAATAATCTATAGGTCAAAATAAAGCTTATAATAAGAGGAACACGAATATGAATAGTTTAGCTACTTAATGATCATACAATAAAAATATATGTATCATATTGATCCATAAATAGTTCTCAAGAGATACCATTCATAATTCACATCGGGATATAACAATATGTATTATATTTTACGTTATTATCAAGAACAACACGAAGATTATTATGTCTGAGTCACTAAGCGGTTAAGTCAATTGATTTTACTCAAACCCAAGTTTAGGACACTTTGTATACAGTTGCCAGGGAAATATCGTGTGAATTGAATAAATTTTAAGGTTTCAACTCAATGAAACAATAACACGTAAAGATCCCGTAATCATAAAACAAAATTTGTTTGAAAATATGGTATTATTATGTCAAAGAAAATGAACATTAAACATGTTCTAACTTTAAATGAGGTTTTGTTACAGTCATAGAAAAGTTAATTTTCAGGTACCTGAAATATAATGTACAGTAAATAGTTTAATAGCCTACTACTATTGTAGTGAACGAGAACACAAGTGGGGATGACTGAATGTATTTAAACACAAAGTACAGAATATCTTAGTAAAATGTAAGAACCGTAAAGTAAATTCTTCATTTGGAAAATGTCAGTCAGTCGTCTCGGACTTTATTGTTCCTGCATTTCCACACCAATTTTTTTCCGTTTTCGTTCTTTCCTCCTCGATTTTCTGCTCCCAAAAATCCTATTCCTGACTGGAGTTATAAACTATTTATGTCGATATAAATAGCACACACCACATTCGTCCTCCCTTTAAACTAGTTGTTCTTGCCGTGATTTTGCTCACTATGCCAATTTCTTTGTTTCTGAAGCCTGTGCTACGAGTCTGTGGCCACACGGCACACGGGGTGTTCAACATCTGCGTTCCAGCGACCTGCTGAGCCATCTACATCCAATGCCCGCCCAGCAGCCGCACTTTTCACCGCTCCTCACCGTCGGCAGCACCCGTTGTAGCCAACACCAACCCTCCAGAGCACTCCACTCGACGTCATCTCCCGGCAACAGACCGCTCCAACTAGCACCTCAGATCTATTATCATCTGATGTTTTGTATATCATATTTTTGCTTCAAAGTTTTAAGGAGAAACATTTTCAAATCAGAAATGATTGTTACATTGTGTTACGTATCGCTAAAAATTTTATCCAGTTGACTGTTTACAAACTTATTTACATAGTCTTTTTATTGTAAACTGTTACTACCATTTGATTGGCATATTTTCGACTTACCTTAAAATCGAGCGAGTGCCAGTACTCGTTCAATTCTACGGTAGGCCAAAAATACCTAAACCAAACATCTCGATTGGCATATCCCTAGCCTAAACTTAAATATTTAAATGCATATATAAACAATTAACTAATTATTCGGTCACATCACTGTTAAGTTATAAACAAAAAACCCAGCTAATTAAGTGTAATATATTCCTAGTAGGCAAAAAAAGTTACCAACGTCTTTCTAATAAAGAAAAACACAGAATTCTGATTTACATTCAGTAATTAACAATTTAAAGTTTTACTTATCAAAGTCAAACCATGATCATTCACCATAAATCAATTTCTTGTATGTTTACTACTAGTTGGTGCTTATTATAAACAACATTCATTCGATAGATTTGCATATATGAAGTAAATTTCGTTTAATTTACATTCTTATCAATTGTCACAATGTAAAATATATTTCATCCAATTAACACATTTTGTTTTATATCAGAAGAGGTTGGATGCCGGCTCAATGGTCTAGAGGTTAAGCGCTCGCGAGAGAGACCGACAGGTTCTTGGTTCGAATCTCGCAAAGCAGGATCGTAGATGCACACTCCTAAAGAGTCTCACATTAGGACGGAACGTCTGTCTAGTGTTGCCACGTTTCTCATAGTAGTCTAGATTCAAATAACTCATGATAATAAACTATTAAAATTACATTTTGTTTTTATTGTGTAATTATATAAATCAAACACATAATTTTTTTTACTTAGAATAATGTTAAAAATGCTAAGAATTCACTTATTTCACCGGTTCTCATTTATCATCATATTGGTATACATATTATATATTGCATAATCATATGCATAGTTACAAACTCTTTTCATTATTAATGTTTACCGCGTTTATATTTCAGATCATTATTTAATTATTAATAAACAATCTACTTTCCAATTGTTCATTATTCATTATGAAAACAATTTACATGTAACTTAGATTAATCTACATTCCAAATAGATTGATGATAATGACTTTAAATGAAATATTTAATGAATCATAATGAAGCTGAGAATGATTAAGCTAAACAAGATACAATAATATTCAAACAAACAAATGAATATTAGGCAGTGATCATTAATATTAATGAGGTAAAAGATTAATCGATTTAGGAGTAAGATTTAATTTGATGTTGTCTATTCGTTCAAGCATAATATTTAAATGTTAATGGCGATACAAAATATTAAAAGTAGATTTTAAGCTAAGCAAGTTATATTTTTAACTTTAAGACAATGAATATCCTCATAGAGATTTCATTTCGAATCCATGAATATTACAATCAGCGTGACTAAGCAAAGGTTTGGTGAAGAAAGTGAATAGACTGATATTGGTCCATTTAGTACAAACTGGTCATAGTTCCAGTATAAATCAATCCTTTTGAAATATATATAGGGTCAGTAATTTTCTGTCAAAGCTTGTCAAACTTAAAGTCCTTCAAACGGCTGAAGCAGGAGTCATCTGGATGAATAAACCGTAGCTCTACTCGCAAAAGAAATATCTTTAACTGCTCCTCCTCCCTTGGCCAACCTCAAGGCCAATTAATCAATAATAATCTTGGCTAGTGAATGACTTCATTTGACTACTGTGCTTACGAACTTTCGTAGTCAATGGTAATTTCCTCTGTTATCTTTATTTACAAATCTTTGTATTATTATTGTTATTATTACTATTAGTTAAACATCATTATTAATCTCCCCAATACATGATTCATTTACTTCTCATTCATAGTGTAATCTTCCACTAAACATTTGATCGAATTGTTATTGCGCTATCATTTCCCTCACCCTATCTGACCCATATTTATTCTGATCATAGATCTTAAATTATCACTTAACATATAATTCAACTTAACATTCTATGTGAGTCATATCAACATGAACGATTTTGTTCTATTCTATTTGACAATCCTAAATTCACATGCTTTAAACGATGAACTTTACCCTTAATCTGGCCACTTTTTCGGATAATTAATTTGGCTATATGAATTGTAGAACCTGAAGTGATCACAATTAATTTATCACTGGGTGGTGATCAATATCATATTGTGGTGTTTGAATTGACTAATGATACTTTTGTACATGTTGATTGCACAATTTTCGAATTCCAAATACAGTACATTCGTTTGTGCTTGTGACTTCTTAGTTCAATTGCGTTATTTCTGGGACTCTTAGTTAGTGCTACAATTCAAATAATTGGAAACATTATACACATGTGTCAAGTCATGATTTAGTGCAGGTCGAATGCTATCGATCATGTTGCAATGTGGCCACCAGTCTACGTGACTCGACACTGCGTGCACTATATATTGAGATTAGATGGTGGTTGGAAGTAGTCGACAGGAAACCCTGAACCCGGATTTCGTGCTACTTGACACTCGTCAGCAAGGTGTACCTGTAATCTTGAGGGAACTGATGCTCCCTGGCAGATTTGATCCCGTGTCATCCAGCTGACGAGACCCGGGTCCAGGGTTTCCCGTTGACTACCTCCAACCATCATCTAATCTCAGAACCTGAAGTGAATTTAACGAAGAGAATATTCTTCGTTCACTATATTAGTCTCTTAATATAATGGGTATCTTTAAATGATTATATTGAAATACATGAAGTTTTATAGAACTCAAATGTTTAATGATCTAGCTTAGTCAGTGTCAAACAAAGTAAGATCATTTAAATTAGAGTCTACAATAGAGTTTGATGATTGAAAATAGATAATATGACATGAGTTAATTTTATGTCGTCAACTAATTCAATCTTGTTAAAGATCTATTTCATTGATTAAAATCATGAGTCAATTGAAGCTAGACCACCATGGAAAACTTGCAAGCACTGGACGGCCGTTTCGTCCTAGTACGGGACTCCTCAGTAGTGCGCATCCACGATCCCGCACCCCGCGAGATTCGAACCCAGGACATATCAGTCTCGCGCCAGGCGCCTAACGAACTAGGTCACTGAGCCGGCTGGCATCCAACGGTCTTAATGTCTAACTTCAACCAATCCACGAAGTTGCGCCATCGTACACCATTGTCTTCAGTGAGCTGATATCTTACAACAGACTTGGTTGAACTCCACTGGTAACGGTTTCTTACTAGAACTCCAGGAGTATCTCTTGAAGTCAGTCACTAGTGAGCAGATGATTATTATCAGAAAGGGTTTTGCGGAGATTTACTTACTGATGAAAATAATAATAATGATGATAGCATGAGGGAGGGGGAGGGGTAGGACCAGTTTACCAGTTTTCCTTTTTAAACAAAATTGTGAAAAATACACACACAAAAAAAACTGTATTTATAACTGAAGAAAAATTTGTAGTTTTCTTTTTCCATATTGATATTTACCTGTTATCTTTGGTTAAATCTAACGTTCTTGATAAAATTGCATCACTGTATAATGTGACATCAATATCTAAAATGAAAATAGGCAGCAATATAAATAAAACAAATGCATAATTTAATATAGTTAATCTATGATATTTACCTATTTCTTTGAACTATAGTTTGTTTATCTTACTAGTTAATGAGTAAAATCATGTAATCAAGCAATTTCTTATGAGTTAAAATCTGTTTGTAAAAAATAAGATGTGTTATTCTAAGTTTGTGGATTGGTTGGATGCTGGCTGGCTCAGTGGTCTAGAGGTTAGGTACTCGCGCGTGAAACTGATGAGTCCTGAATTCGAATCTTTCGAGGCGGGATCGTGGATAGCCACTGCTGAAGAGTCACACAATAGGACGAAACGGACGTCTGGTGCTTCCAGGTTTTCCATAATGGTTTTGCTTCAATTGACTCATGAATTCAACCATTAAATTTAAGTTCTATATTTAGGTCAAAGTGATAATAGCTTTATTGATAGCACTTACGATTTCAGTAATAAAAGTTTACAATCGATTAACAACTGAATAGTGATTGATGTCATGATTCATGTATATTATTGAATAAGCGAGTGTACAATCTTAAGTTTAGACCTAAATCATTAGGTAAAGATAGAAAGTCAGTTAAGGATCTTCATTAATTGAGATATCTTGGAGATACGTTATGTATGTTTAACTAACACATATAATAAAATATTGTGATTGGTAGGGCCTATTGGAAGCAAAATGTCCTATCAAATCATCAAATTAAGTTTGTATGAGTTTTAAATTTTGACAGATCATCTTTTCGGAGTAGGTAAGATAACCATCACCAGTGGTTTATAGCATTTGATAATTAAATGGATCAGAACCGGAATTAGTGGTAGAGGTGCATATACTCTTTCAATATTCATTCACAACTGATTTCTTTTCAGTCGTCCTCTCGTAATCACACTGTCTTTGATGAACTATTATGTTGACTATTATTATCTACTATGATAGCGTTATTATGATCCGGATTTATTTGATAAATATTTTGATATTTTCACTTCACTGCACTAATGTGATATAACTGCTAGGTTTAAAAAGCTCGTTTGTACTAGGTCACTTGTCAATCATGTTTGACTGATCAGTCGTATTATTTAAGATTTCGTAATCTTGGACAAAACTCTTTCGTAGATCTTTCTAGTTGTCAACAGTTAAATCATTTTCCTTTGCATAATTTACTTCAGATAATTATCTTATTTATTGACTCCTTCTGTTTATATGTCTTTCAATACTATGGTGTACCTGAGAAGATTGTCAACATCATACGAATTTCATATAATGGACTACACTGTAAAGTCCTGCTTGAAGAACAGCTGACAAGTGCATTCCTAGTATAAAGGCAAGTGTCGGAGAAGGCTGTTTAATTCCGCTTTTTATTTTATTTTTGGTAGTCGACTCGATCATGAAGCCATCCACTTCTCAATTACAATTACTTAACAAAATATGAAAATAATACATTACATACATCACTTGCAAAGCTTCTTTGCGTTATTATTTACTCCATGATTCCTCTAAATCTGTTGTTATTTCCATTCGTTTCTGATTTTCTTCCTGTACTCTACATTTCAATCTTCCTCTGACAGGTATTTCACTCCTACTGCTGCTACATACTATTTATATCTGTCAATAAAAGTAGCATTCACACAACAGCAGTCTCTACAGCAGTAGGCCTTAACATACATAAGCGAAAATCAATTCCTGAAATACAACACATAAAGCACCAACCCAATCACACTTAATGAAGAAGCTACGGGAGAGGTGGAAACATTTAAGTCCATGGACAGCATCATCGAGGAAAATGGAAAATCTGATTCAGATGTGAAATCATAGATTGAAAAAAACAAGAACGTTATTCCTACAATTGAAGAACATATGGAACTCAAAACAACTGTCTGCACGCCAATATCAAATTCAGAATCGTCAATACGAACATCAAGACAGTTTTAATGTATAGAGCTGAAATATGAAGAACTACTACAACCATCATCAAAACAGTACAAGTATTTATAAACAATTGTCTACACAACATACTCAATATCCGTCGGCCTGGTCTCATCAGAATCAGCCGACTGTGGAAGAGAACAAACCAACTTCCGTATGAGAGGATATTGGGAAAATATGTTGGAAGTGGATAGGACACACATTAAGAAAATCATTAAACTGTATCACGAAGCAAACACCAACATGAAATTCTGATGGGTGAAGGAAAGGAAGAAAACCGAAGCACATACTACATTGGGAATTGGAAGCAGACATGAAAAAAAAGAATAGCAACTGGTAAATACTGGAAAGGAAAGTGAAAGACAGATTTGGATGGAGAATAGAGATGGGTGGTCTATACTCTCCCATGAGTAGTAACAAACTTAAGATAATTAATAAGTAATTACTATGTATTACTTCAGATTTATTCTCAGTTTAATATTCATCAATCAAACAATTCACTTATAATTTATTTAATAAAATTCTCAATATTCAATTATTTTTTTAAAAGATTTTCATTATAAAGTTTTTTTTTTAGAAAGAAATTTCATAAAAATCAGTTCATCAACATTGTCACTTTATTCGAATTGAGCACCTATCTGTCTGTCTGTCTATCTATCTACTGACTGATCTGTGTGTTTATCTATCTATTTAAAATAACTTGTGTGCTATTATTATTATTATTATTATTATTATTATTATTATTAGCATACCTATTTAAATAAATAATTCACACTGTTACATTAGGTGAATAGTAAAATGCCTTTTTCTTCTTGAATCTTCTTTCTCTCTTTTTTTCTCTCTCATTTTTTTCAAAAGAAAAGATTCTTCTGTCAAACAAACTTAAACATAACACTTTTGTTATGTCATAATAAGGTTGATTATCATTTTTTTTTTTAAAATTTATGTATTGATAGGCATTCTCTACTTGTAATTCATTTATCAAAATACCATTTGTATAATAAACTATTTGTGAGGAATTTAGAAAACCAACAAACCAACCAACCAACCAAACAAACAAGCAAACAAACGGTTAAAGCAGAAATAAACTTGAGTAAATCTAAGTTAAACACTGAAAGTATGTATGTGATTTATTGGTGTTTTTTTTTTAGAAAAAAATATTTTTTTTAATTTTCACTATTTATTGATCAGAGAAATTTTTATTTGAAGAATAAATCTAATCACTGGGCTTTTTGGAACAAAAAACTGGGTTTTTTTTTACAATGGATTGATCACTTGGTGTTGAGTAAGCAATGTCATATGTGTCCGATCTTTCTAAGTGTACATCGGATGTTATCGACCATGAAGAAGGAGTTGACACACATGACATTGCTCACCCATAACCCAGTGGTCAATCAGTTGTGAATATATCTCAGTGCTACAGGAGATCAATTGCGGCCGGGATATCTCAGTGATAATGTCTCTAACTGTGAAGCTGGATGATACGAGATAAAAATCCATCGAAGAGAGCATCAGTTCCCTTCAGATTACAGGTACACTGTGGTGACGAGTGCCAAATAGTACGAAACCTAGGTCCAGAGTTTCCTGTTGATTACCTACAACCACTATATTAAAGCTGGGTTTCTTTTGTTAGATAATTAATGGTTATACTACTTTAAACTTTAGTGGCCCGAAATCTAAATCTAGTTATATTGTATGAATGTTATTGAAGTACACATATTGCCTAACCTCGTATATAATTATCGACTTAACTCGTGTTAGTGTATAACGGAATTTAATATGTTAAATACGAGAATAGATTTTAGAATGCGTGTATTTTGTACAATCATTGATCTGGACAGTCAATCAGAGGAACGAAGCGAAATGACGCGCAGTGAAGAAGTCATGTGAGTCAACTCCATTTAATCAAGCGTTAATCGATATTTATAGTCAGACAAAAATAAGTCACAAACATGTGATGAATGAGATCAAAATTGTACATACATACGCTCATAGAAAAATAGTCAAGGTTGATAAGCGAATAATTAACAAGATCAAAATTTAGCTTCAGAACAAGGGATAAACTGTCTTGTCCGGAAGTTAGAATAAGCTATGTAGGCTCGATATAAGACCAGTCTTTATTTGAGGTTGATCTCTTTTGATCACATTTTAAAACGACCAACATGATAGTACTCTTCGTTAGATATAAGATCGCCAAAGGAAGTCAGCAGTATCAGACATGAATGTATGTAATCTGGAATCAAATTCATAGGACTTAGCATTAGCCTTTTTTCAATTGACGAGTACTAATTGACATGAAATTTAGCTCTGTAATTTCTTATTTAGTTGCTTTAAATTGTCCGACAATTATGATCCTATCAGAAGGGGTTTTTTGTAGAGATTACAGCAGTTTAATAGTTGGGTTCATGAGTTAATCAAAGCTAGACTACTATGAAAAACCCGTTCCGATAATAACCATCGTGTGCTCACTAATGACTGGCTTCAAGTGGTATTTTCTACAATCTTAGTGAGAAGCCCTGAGTAGTGGAGTTTAACCGTGTCCGTTATGACATAGTAACTCATTGAATACAATGGTGGACGGTGACGCAGTTCCGTGAATTGGTTGAAGTTAGACATTAACATTGTTGGATGCCGGCTCAGTGATTAAGAGCTTGCGCGAGAGACCAAAGGTGATCCTGAGTGCACACTGCTGAGTTTTTCCACAATAGGACGAAACGACCGTCCAGTACTTTCATGTTTTCTACGGTGGTCTAGCTTCGATTGACTCATGAACTCAACTACTAAATCATGAACTTCATTCATGAATAGATATCGCTATTAAACTGTTTTATATCCTGTCCATTTTTTTATAGCAATGAACCAGATTACACATTTTTTAACTACTCTAACCTGTCAACAGATATTTCCATCTATGATCAACATAACATTTATACATATGTGATATTATTAAATCCAATTATTTCTGTAAACACAATCATAGGTAAACTATTTACATATTGTCTTCCATATGTCACCGTATAGACTATAACATTTTTAGATGACAGTGGTTGACGTATAATATCCACTGGGATCTAAGTGTATTAACCAGTAAATTTGAATGCATAAGAAAGTTTTTTCTACTCTTCTTTCTAATCTACACTTAAGTTATCAAATAATATTGAAGAGATTCTGTTTTCCGATCTAAAAATGATCTAAATGATGTAAAATCTCAGTGAATGAATTTGAAGTAAATTCAACGTTTTACTTCAATAATCTGATCCTTCCTCTTTAATATCTCACATCAAATTGGCGCCTAAATACCGTGAAACTATTTAAACAAATTTAGATTGAAGTTCGGTGAAACTATAATTTATAAGCGACCTTTGAGCGTCGCCAAACTGACCTTGAGATTGTCCACCTAATAATTAAGATCAAATGAGGATTATAAACTAGTCTGAGGAAATAGAATTATGATTTACAATTGATGATTAAGGTTAGGAATTACATTTAGAGTTTTTATTACGAAATGATATCAGCTATAATGAAAAAACTCTATTTAGTCGAATGGATGGGTGAATAGATTTCACGCCAAAATCCATGACCTGTTATCGTATACCTGATTGTTTCGTCCATAAATTAAAATCTCGTCGAAAGTTCTTATGAAAAATTCATTATTACAATATTGACAAAATTTTACATTCTACTTGTAAAAAAATAAGTCTATAGAATTTGATAAGTTCAATTTACTAATGAAACAAAAAATCTCCTTAAGTAATTCTACATAGTAACAATAATAATAATAATGTAGGTAACAATGTTAGCATTTGGGTAGAATTCATCACTCTATATCAACTTTATTGACTAAGAAAAAGCATTTGATAGCGTGGAAAGAACAACACTATGGAAGCCTCATTGATACTTAGGCGTACCTCAAAAGATAGTCAATACGGAATTCTTATGATGGATTACACTGCAAAATCGTGTATGGAGGACAGGTCACAGACTCGTTCGAAGTAAAAACTGGTGTCAGGCAAGGTTGCTTACTCTCACCCTTTCTCTTTGTCCTGGTGATCGACTGGATCATAAAGACGTCAACATCTGAAGGGAAGCACGGGATACAGTGGGCATCTAGGATGCAGTTGGACGATCTAGACTTCATAGATGATCTGGCCCTCCTATAGCAATCGCAACAACAAATGCAGGAGAAGACGACCAGTGTAGCAGCAGCCTCAGCAACAATAGGTCCCAACATATACAAAGGTAAAAGCAGGATTCTCCGATTCAACACAGCATGCACCAATCCAATCACAACTGACGGAAAAGATCTGGAAGATGTAAAAACCTTTATATATTTGGGCAGCATCATTGATGAACATGGTGGATCTCATGCAGATGTGAAAGCGCAAATCCGTAAAGCTAGAGTAGTGTATTGACAACTGAAGGACATCTAAAACTCAAAACAACTGTCAACTGCCAACACCAAGGTGAGAATTTTCAATACAAATGTCAAAACAGTTGTACTATGTGAGGCGGAAACTTGGAGAAGTGCGAAAGCCATCATCCACAAGACACAAGTGTTCATCAACAGTTGTCTACGTAAAATACTTTGGATCCGTTGGCCAGACACTATTAGCAATAACCTACTATGGGAGAGAACAAACTAGATCCCAACGGAGCAGGAAATCAGGAAGAAGCACTGGAAGTGGATAGGACACAAATTGAGACAAGTACAAAACTGCGTGTCACAAGGCAAACCCTCACATGGAATCCTCAAGGTCAAAGAAGGAAAATGAGGAGAGGAAGACCAATGAACAAATTCCTTTGAGAAATGGAGACAGACATGAGAAGAATGAACAAGAATTGGATGGAACTAGAGAAGAAGGCCTGGGACAGAGTGGGTTGGAGAATGCTGGTCGGTGGCCTATGCTCCATTAGGAGTAACAGACGTAAGTATGTAAGTAAGTAACATTGACAACAATCAATATAATACTTACCTTTTGAATTTTGATTTAATGACCAAATACCTGGTGTATTGAATGTATTGACTTCCATTGCTTCATATAAATTACTATGGAATCCTTGTTGCTTAGACATGATAAGTTTATTATTATTATGATGATCATTATTTGTTTGACGTCTATAAGTTAAATAAAATAAATTTGGATCTTTTAAGCTTAAATGATTTCTAGCTAATATTTGTTTAATAACATCTTTCACAGTATCTTTAGAAGTTATTGTATAAATTTGTGTTACTTCAGTACCTTGAGCTAAGTCTGTATAAATAAGTATCTGTTAAAAGATATTTAAAAAAGAAAAGAAAAAAGGAAAAAAAAGGTTAACATCAATTGTGATTTATCTTCAGTAGTATATGAATTCACATTATTTATAAATGAAATTCTATGAAATGATTTTCTATCATAAAAGTATTATATGGAACCTTGTGTTACAAAGTTGTTATAATTTGTGTACCCTGTATCCTATTAATGTATCACGTAATCATGTCACCAATTAGAGAACAGTGAATTATCGACCGAACCAATGATGCATAAAACAAGTACGAGCAGTCTAGAGGCTTTAGGAATCCTGCTTCCTGCCTAGCCTTGCCTGCTAAATCCAGAATACCAATCTCAGCTTCTGTGATATGAATCATTTATTTCAAACGTACTAGGTTTATATACCAACCAAAGAGAACACGTCGTACCAATAAAATGGAAAATAACATTTGTACAGGATTTAGCCAAAAGTGGCTGTGAGTGTGGGAGATAGTAATTGATAAACTGGAAGTAACTCAAGAATGGTAAATAGTATAATAATAAACCATAGATCAAAATATAGCTCATAATAAGAGGGACACGAATATGCATAGTTTAGTTCCTTAACGATTATATGATAAAAATATATGTATAGTATTGGTTCATAAATGGATCCCAAAAGCTACCATTCATTATTCTCATCGGAATATAACAAAAGTAGAATGTTTAGTTCAGAGGTTTGTGTCCATTAATTTTTAATAGTATTGAAATCAATATCTGTCCATTTCTGACAACTGCTTACAACATGTCAACTTTTAAATCAATAAAATCTCACGTGAAAGTATACTCCACATTGAATTTTTGTTCTAATAATAAAAATTAACAGTCAAATGACTTGTGCATTATTCTTATGCATAAGTGTTTGTCCGCGAGACCGGAGGTCCTGGGTTCGAATAACATGTGTGAGATCGTTGATGCACACGACTGAGGAATCAAATACTAGGATGAAACGACCGTCCAGTGCTTTCAAGTTTTCAGTGGTGGTTTAACATTCGTTGATTCATGATCTCAATCAACAAATATATATACTGCTGAGAAAATATAATATGTACATAACAATATTAATAATTCCTTTAAATACTCTTGTTAGTATGTCTGTAACTCTGATAATTTAACAGTATACGAAATAGAAGACCTGAATATCAAGTTGAAGGCTCTTACTAATACCCACCAACCGACTGAAAAAATTACTGGATATCTGGACTCAGTAGTTTGGTGGACAATTTATTAGACATTTGAGACGACAGACATTTGGTTCGGGTATCGGTGTTGACATTCTCAAACGATTTTAAACATGCTTACTCGCATACTTAACTCCACCTGTAGCTCTTCTAGAGCTACTGACAGCCACAGTCCCGGATAAAGTAGGAGGGTTGGGCATAGAGTCGGCAACCCCACCCCACAGAAGAAAACTTTGCTACGAAGACGCTAATCAGAATAAACAAACTAAACCATTTCAACTTTGCCCTGGGAGTTGAAGGAAGAATTATGACACCTCATGATAAATTCCGAGATTCTTCGGAAGTCATATGGCCGATGCCACTTCCAATAAACACAGCAACAATCGATATAGGTACATGGAATTTCCAGACAAGGTGGGAGAACGGAAAGACCAGCCAAATAACAGCGGAAATGAGGAGATACAACTTGACCGTTAACTAAATTCACGAAACCCATTGAACACAAGATGGACAGGAAACATTGGATTCGGGAGAGCTGGTATTATACTCTGGTCACGAAGAAGAAATTGTTCCACACACACAACGAGTTGCACTGATGCTATCCATAGAAGCACGAAAAGAACTGATGAGATGGGAATCTCATGCATTCAGAATCGTCAAATCATCCTTCAAAAGAAAGAAAGAGGGGATCACAATGAATATCATCCAGTGTTGTGCACCCACCAATAATAGAAATGACGACGATAAAAATCAGTTTTATGAGAGACTACAATCGATCATAGTCAAGTGCTCAGGAAAGGACCTGACAATTCTGATTGGAGATCTAAATATCGAAGTCGGAATGGATAACATCGGATATGAAGATATCATGGGACAACATGGACTGAGAGAAAGAAAAGAAAATAGGGAGAGATTTGAAAACAAATGTGCATTCAACAATATCCCCATACAAACGCATAAACAAAGCTACATGGGTCTCAATGGATCACACCACAGAGAACCAGATAGATTATATTTGCATCAGTAAAAAATTCCGAAGGACTATGGAAGACGTGAGAGAAAAGAGAAGAGATGACATAACTTCAGATTATCACCTTGTTGTGGCAGAGATGAAACTGAAGCTAAAGAAACAATGAACAGGTGGGAAAACATCAGTACAATGGTTTAATACAGCCTTTCTACAAGATACAAGCTTTTCTAACAAAACCGTTTCAAGATAACTCTGAACAGGCTCCAAGCTTTACAAGATCTACTCATAGAAGAAATAACTTCGTGTCATGAGTTGCTGGGGCTCAAGATGCGTCATCATAAGGAATGGATCTATATTGAGACCCTGGACAAGATTCAAGAAAGAACAAGAAGATAACAATCAACAGCAGTAGAACAAGCACAGAGAAAGTCAAGGTGCAAACTGAGTGCATTGAAGCAAACTAACAAGTGAAGAAAAGCATTCGAGCTGGCAAGCAGAAATACGTGGAAGACCTACGACAGCGGAAAAAGTAACAACAGCATTCCTGCAATTGAAGAACATATGGAACTCAAAACAACTGTCTGCACGTTAACATCAAATTCAGAATATTCAATACGAACATCAATACACTTCCAATGTATGCAACTGAGACTTCAAGAATTAACACAACCATCATCAAAACAGTACAAGTATTTATAAACAATTATCTACACAACATACTCAATATCCGTTGGCCTGATCCCATCACAATCAGCCGACTGTGGGAGAGAACAAACCAACTTTTGTATGAAGAGGATATGAGAAAAATATGTTGGAAGTGGATAGGACACATATTAAGCAAATCATCAAACTGCATCACGAAGCAAACACTAACATGGAATTCTGATGGGTGAAGGGAAAGAAGAAGAGCAAAGAACATACTACATCAAAAATCGGAAGCAGACATGAAAATAATGAATAGCAATTGGAAAATACTGGAAAGGAGATTCAATGACATATTTGGATGGAGAGTGGTGATGGGTAGCCTATACCTCTCCTTAAGGGACAATAGACGTAAGTCATACTGAAAATACTTTTTATTCCATTTTTCTGATTACCAATATTTATAATTTAATACAGATTTAATTGACTGATGATTAGTCACGAAATATATCTATATAATCACCAATTTGTTAGAAAATTGTTTTTCAATTTATCTCTTAGTTACTACTTATGACATCAACCCCTTCTATATATAACCTTATTTTTAACATGTATTATTAGTAGACAGAAAAATCCTGGACAAACATGAGATTGTTCACTACAGACTGATCAATTAATTACAAATATCTGAGACTTGAAAGCTGGGTAACACAGGATCGAATCCTCCAGGGAGTATAATTTCAGTCAAGATAACTGGTGCTCCTTGCTGTTAAGTAACAAATAGCACGAAACCTACTTCCAGGATTCCCTGTAAATAAAATCCAATCACCTATCAACTCACTTCATCTTTTTGTCTTCTCTTTATTAAAATCTACAAAGGAATAAAGATGTATGAAATTATATATTTATTTCATAAGCTTATGTGACCTAATTAACTTAATATCTAACATCCGTTTGAGTTTTAAATGTAACTTTTTCATGCCGAATTTCTTGTCATTTATTCAGTACACAAGTTTATTATACTTTTGTATAAGACAATATTGATTGGCTATCTGTTCCATCCATCGATAACCTTTCACCAGGATTTTACATTGTATATATCATCATAAGTATTCATTAAACAAACTGTGGTGCGTGCTACTTACATTGATGTAAATAATAAATGACGCGAGTAAAAATCGTAATGTCTGGCAGCAGAAGTTGGGGGAAGAGCGGAAACACAATGCAATTTGTAAGAAAACGTATGAACAATGAAATGTGAGACAATGGATTAATGTTTGCAACAGGAACAGTCCAGGTTGATATGATGGATTAATATTTTGCAAATTAACAATTTGCTATATGGTTTTTCTATTTTACCGTGTAACTCTGTAATTTCGTGACAAATACAATTCGATTTTTCCCACCCGTGTTCTTGTTCACTACAAAATAACTAATCCGTATCAGTCCAGGCAACCAGTTGTATTTAAACATTTATATTCGTCTATTATAATACTGGTTACTTGTCATTACAGTTTAGTTTTTCCATGTGCTATGTTACCTTATTAACTTATATTTTATAGCTCATTCTGTATTTATGTTAATGATATACAGAAAAGGCGGTCATTTGAAGTATGGATATTACAAAAACATTAATAATTCAGCTTAGAAACACACTAAAATTATTTTATTCCATTGGCTTTAAACATTAAATGATAGAAAGATAGATAAAGTGTCTCAATAAAATTGTATTTAAACTCATTTAGATAAAGATGATGATTTCATCAAAAGTATTTTATCATTAATGATGGATCGATAGAAAGTAATAGTTAACAATTCATTTTACTTTAAAACCTTTGATTAATAATTCAACCTTAAAGAAGTAAACATTCTTGAATCATATGAATAAACCAACTTTCTCGTCAGGATTTTACTATAGACTACTAAATGTAAAAACTACCTATCAATGCGATCGTAATGTTTCAACAACAAAAATGTTTTCCCTAAATCATCTTCATTCTTCCACAACCATTCTTCATTTAAATCTCGGCTTAATCATGTTAGAAAGGAGTACCATTTATTATGAAACGAGAGACAATATACTCTATCACCCAATATCACACTTGAAGATATAGATTTCCTATAGAATTGAAAGATTAACTCTATTAGATTATTTAAACAAGGTTACGTTTATCTAGATCTTAGTGCTGATCAGTTTTGTAATTTAAAAACCAGTCCGAGTAATATGATATTCCATTAACTAAAAACCTAGATGGACATATTACTACTTAATATGTAATGGATTAATAATTCATCTAATAGTCTTGATCGTTCTCATATTAACACTATACAGAATATAGGTCAATAAAAATTGTATACTTATAGCCTTATTCACAAAAGATTGTGTTTTAAAAAAAATACCCAGTAATAATTATTCATTCATTTCTAATAATCCATTCCGTTTTAGTATTTCATTGAGCAGAAGTAATTTGAATAGTACTAATGTGGTGTGTGCTACTTATATTGACATAAGTAGTAGATGATGTTAGTCGTGAACAGAAGGTCTAGCAGCAGAGAGACAAGAGGGTCGAACAGTAAAGAATGGAAACAGAATGCAATTTGTATGAAAATGCAAGAACAATGAAGTCTGAATTATTTTGAGACAATTTGTGGACATTTTGTTAACGATTCCTGTAATTTTGTGTTAAATACATCCGATTGTTCCCCCCCTGGGGTTCTTGTTCGCTACACTAGTATGTTTATGAATAAATGATGATATTAAAAGGATCGATACATAGAAAAATTTCTTATAGGATTTTTCATCTACATGATATCTGTTAGAATGAAGTAAAACGGTGATACCATAGTGTAATGACCGATCACTGCAGTATTTGTTCTGTTTATCAATGTGATAGGATATTCATTATTATATTGACCTTATTTCGCTGTGACATTTATTCAGGATAATATACTCTGGATTAATTTTATTATGGACTTCGTTTAGTATGGTATGCCGTGTGGAGAGTTGAAGTATTATGTATTTCCCATATGTGTGACAGCTATTAGTCAATCACGAAGTATGGATGAAATTAATAAATAAACAAATGTATGTTGCTTAAAGAAGTCATGAATGAAAACCTTCATTTTATTACACCAGCTTTTGTATTCTTAACTTGGGTTATATGACATCGTTGTGACTTTTCTGTTGAACATACTCGTAAGCCAACGAGATTACAACAGTACCACTTTGACATCAATGATCTATTTGTTTGATTAAAAAGTTCGTGAAGTTAAATGCAGTGATCAGGAGAGTAACTTTGTAATTAGTCAATAGACAGACACATTGGAATCTATACAAAATTTAGGTGGAAATACAATAAACAGTTGAATAGTCAATTTGGCTGTCATAAATATTAAGTTTAAAATTATATTCCAATGTATTATATTGAGAAAAGATTGTTGTGATTCATGGTAAAACTTATAAAATATTTGTTTTCTGTTTCCAGTTACTAACTATGGTTGACATGGCTCAGAATCAATCACAATGAAATAGGTGTATACACTCTTTGTCTTATAATTACTTTGTACCTTTCTTTCTATGGACTATTTCTTTCTTCCTGTATTATATCCTTTCTTTTATATATCACTACCATTGAAATAACTACTTTTATGAATTAGGTGTTGTTATGCTAATGAGGTGTGGCAACTTGGACTGATGCATTTATGTGCCTGATCTTACGTTATAGCTGAATGACTTACTGAATTCTAGTTATTGGAATTTATGCCATCTTTTAACAAGCTTATTACAACATTCCGTTCGTATATGAAATATAACTTAACACTTGTCTATATTAAATATGAACACACTGGTGTCTCCATAATCAAATGTGGCCTATAATATCATTTAACAATATCCATAAAAGCCTGAGAAAACGAGATAATTTGACGTCGTTTCAAGGCGACATATTAAAACCATTGAAAGCAATATTTGGAATAAAACTCAATCTACTTAACTTAATCCTCAAAATTATTACACAAATGAGTTAGCCTAAATCTTTTTTTAAAGACACAATCATTGTCCTCTGACATACAAACTGAGAAAAGCCTTAATGAATGCTTTAGGTATTCAATAAGAACTGAATTTTATCCCTTATCGATAGATGATAAGCTTCACAGTTTGAAACATATTGAACGTAAAGTATTTTCTTTATCAATTCGGCCTACATTTGTGTAGAAGAGAGTTTCTTACATGAAATTCAATTTCAAATGAGAAATGGTCTTTCGAAGTCAACATTAATGACAGTTACATTAATTTCGAGCCACAACTCAATAATTAGAATCCATTTACAACTTTTTTTCATTTCATTTCTACAGTGGCATTCTTAACAATCATAGTTACTTAAGTAAGTTATGATTTATCTATTTATGGAGTATGTGAAGATCGTTGATCTTTAATTCACATTACAAACAGCTAATTTAGGTGAACGTTGAAAGCCAAGAAGCACTAGACAGCATGACACTCTTCAGTTTTAATCATCCACAACTTCAAATGAAGTTCCCGAGTTCGGTTCTTGCGTTGGAAACTATAAACTGTGTTTTAATGAATGAGTGTTTCATGTTAGTATTTTAAGATTTATTATATTTCTTATATTCAGTATACGTCATGTGCATTCGTGTGATTTTTTGATGGGAAGTAAGTTTACCTTTCTTTGATTGATGACATGTTTTCTTCCAAGTATATTATCTCGTAGTAAACGTATGTATATTTGGATGCCTCAGGCAGTATATCAAAAGGAACCTAGAACCTGGCACATTTGTGCTTCAATTCAAGTTATCATATCACATAAGTTCACAGAAATAAAATTATGAAGATCAATACCAGAACAGTAGAAGTTGTAAATATATCATTATTATCAATATTGCTATTAATGACTTTAGTCACTGTTTGGTACAATATAGCATTCTCAGCACGATGCATTTCAACATGTTTCTTTTACAAAACAAAAAGAAAAATAAGAAAAGAAGGTAAAAAATGATATGAATCTGTAGAAGTGGAAAAGAATGGGTATAGATAATATGATTTGAAAAAGAAAGGATAAGTTCATGAGACGGAAAGTATTGGTCTATAACAGAGAATTGTGAATTCATCTTCCTCACAATGACCGACTATAAGCCACAGAATTTAACATCTAAAACCAATGATCACAATAATCTAGCAAATGACAATCTGTTAACATTCCATTACTTCAATGTCCCAATAAACCAATCAATGATTTTATGAACTAATGTTGATTCTTGATTTAGTCATCTCTAATTTCCTTTCAATCTACTATCACACCAGTAATCATCATTTATTGAGTGCTTGAATTGTAACTGAGTTTGTTCCAACCACTTTAATCAACCAAGATTCACTAATTAATCAATGAACTTAAGATCAGTCAATGTTCCAAGTGCGTCTGATTAGAAAGTCAACTTATTTCTTAACTTCATTATCATAAACTTGATACCTTCTGATTGTAGTAATCACTTAAACAATAGTAATTATTATTATTTATTACCTTAAATCAAACTAACTGGATAATAATAATAATGAATGACAACTTAAAATTTAAGAGTAACTAACGTCTATGCAAAGAAAACTCATTCATAATCCTCCTTTTTACTATTCGTTTCCTAGAAACTATTTACACTAATGTATACTGTTTTCATATGGAACATGCTGAGTATATATATATATTCGAACATCTAGATAGATTCATTTGCATCGAATGTAAGCTTGAAGTGATCACATGTAAATCAAACGTTAATGTTAACACCTATCCACATGATTTATAAATAAAAGAAAATTGACATTTAGTTTATTTACGAACTAATTTATTCTATTTATTATTATTGTTTCTATTTTATTACGTACTGCTTATTTATTAACAAAAGAAATTATCCATAACCACCTAATCTATAATAAAATAATAATCATTGACGATTATATTTTCAATAGTTAAGATCATGAATCGATTAAAGTTAGACCATCATAGAAAACCTGGAAGCAATGGACGGTTGTTTCGTTCTATTGTGGGACCCTTCAGCAGTGTGCATCTACGATCCCACCTTGCAAGATCTGAACCCAAGACCTTCGGTCTCGCACGCGAACGCTTAGCCTCTAGACAACTGAGCTGGCACCCAATGCTGTTAATGTCAAACCTCCACAATCCACGAAACTATGTGACTATTTTTCATTGTACTGAGGTATATAAATGTCTGTACTCTACACGGATTAGCTCCACTGGTTACGGCTTCTCACTATAATTCTGAGAATTCCATCACAAAGTTAGTCACTAGTGAGCTAGTTTCCAGTGCTTCCAGATTTTCATTGGTGGTCTAACATCAGTCAGTTCATGATCTCGATTAAAAACTTAATAATCACGCAACCCTATATTGATGATTATATTTTATTATTAGATAAATATAATGTCTTATGTATATATATCCATACATAATTAAAAAATATCTTGGTCGAAAATCACTTATTTTATGATTTTTCTTCCAAAATGTACTCTCAGACTGACTTTATAAGCATAGTTAGTTGTAAGCTGCATGTGTCACATATTGAACTAACATGAGATATCACTGAAAACTGGAGGGCACTAGGTAGCTGTTTGACCTTAATTTGGAGTGGGTTGGCAGTGAGCACACATCGCTCAACGAAGGACTAACTCCAGGACATTTAATTATTTTGGTGGAAGATGAACTGTCAGGTTCACTGAGTTGGTAAAGATTGGTACAGTTCTGATTTCAAACAACGGTTGTCATACAAATAAAAACGACATTTGCTCTTTGATTTTCAGTAGCCACGTAACTGAGATCCATCTATGAGGTATGCAACTTACAAATTAAATAAATCTCCATAAAGCCGCTTCAGCTTAATCATGATGGTTACTCAGAATTCACAATTACCCTATTTATAATTTATTAACAAACCATTATGTTATATCCAATAACTTTTGACAAATGTCTTTATGAATGTGCACTGCTGTGGACTCCCAAAGTAGGATGAAACGGCCATCCATTGCTTTCATGTTTTCCATTGTAGTCTAGCTTCAATTGACTCATGAATTCAACTATTAAAAATGACTATAATATCCACAAAACCCCTCACTGTTTCTATATTTATTCACAGACAGTAGATTCAATTCGGTTACAACATGATAAGAATACATATATTACTTATAGCACACCCACAGTGATTATGACTTGAAATATTTTAATTTTGAAAACATCTAAAGAACATAAATCTTTGTTGTAAAAGTTATAATAAAGTGACAAATCATTAAGCAACTGATATTTTTTTCTATGATTTGTAATAAAAGTCGAATTTATTAGGTAGGTGCTTACGCGATAGAAAAATTTGCTATTCATTCCAAAGAAAGATGTATGTTTATTTTAACTTTAATACTTATCAAAATTGAATTCATGAATTAGTCTAAGCTAGACCACCATTAAAAACCTGAGAACATTGGATGGCTGTTTCGTCCTAGTATTTGACTCCTTCTGTACGCGAGACTCGAATCCAAGACCTTTGATCTCGCGTGTGATCACGGGTCGCAAAACTATGGGTCGATCAAAGTTAGACATTAACACCGTTGTATGCTGATACAACAGTCTAGATGTTAAGCGTTCACTCAGATGATCAAACAGGGTCCGAATCCCACATGTAGGGTCGTGGATGCGCACTACTGAGGAGTCACATAGTAGGACAAAAAGGCTGTCCAGTACTTCCACATTTTTAATGATGGACTCGTGAATAAAACTTTTAAAATACTACGATCGTCACAAATCCCCAAAATTTAAATTTAAATATTAAATTTTCACACTAACATTTGCTTACATTAGAATAAGTTTGCAAGATGCATTGTAATTAGTTATTAACTGGATAAAGAAGTAATTCTATCATTTCAAGAAAGTCTATATCTGTATATACAAATAAATATTTTTTATTGAGCATTTGAAGATCTTTTGAAAGCTAATCATTTGATACTAGAATTTTGAAAGTATATCTGCTTTAATGAAACTTCGGATAAGTGATTTTAACATCAAATGTAAGAACTACTATCTTCAGCGTGAAATTATGTAAGCATCAAGTGGTTTTAGTTTACCAGATATTTTCTAGTGATTATGTTATATTTCAATGGTTGAGATCATGAGTCAATTGATGTTGGACCACCATGGAAAACCTGAAAGCAATAGACAGACATTTCATCCTATTGTGGGAATCCTCAGCAGTGTGCATCCATGACCCCTCTTCGCGGGATTCGAACCAAGGACCTATTAGTCTCGTGCGCGTGCACTTGACCATTAGACCACTGAGCTTGCAATCAACGGTGATAACGTCTAACTTCAACTAATCCGCGAAATTGAGCGACACATTCATCATTTTCATCAGTGAGTTGCTATCTCGTAACTGACCCGGTTGAACTCCACTGGTCACTGCTTCTCTCTAGAACTCCAGGATATACATCTTGAAGCCAGTCACTAGTGAGCATATGTTGATTAGTATCTCTGGTTTTATTAATTACAATAGCTGAGATCATGAGCTAATTGAAGGTAGACCACCATGGAAATATTGCTCATTGATAATTTTTTCGAAATCTTTTATCCGCTAATAACATTTACAAACGTTCTTCTTAATCAATAGTATGTATTGAAACAGCTGTTACATGTTTCCAGGTTTTCAGTGGTTGTCTTACTTATGCTGATTTAGAATTTCAATTAAACAACGGTTTAGTGAAGTTTTAAATATCTAGGATCGTTGGCCAGATACCATCAGCAAAAGCCTACTGTGGGTGTGAACAAACCAGCTTTCAACTGAGGTGGAAATCAGGGAAAGATGTTGGAAGTGGATAGAACATACATTATGGAAATTATCAAGCTACATCACGAGGCAAGCGCTAACTTTGAATCCTGAAGGGAAACAGAAAAGAAGGCCAAAGAACACACTACATAAGGAATTGGCAGCAGATACGAAAAGAATGAATAGCAACTGGAAAGGATTGCCCAAGATAGAGTTGAATAGAGAGTGCTGGGGAGCGACCTATTCTTCTTCACGAGTGTTAACAGACGTAAGTAAGCAAGTAAGTAAGTAACTATTTTGACTGTTCTATTTACCTTATTAATAATAATTTACATATGTTCCATGTAATAAATTACACAATGATATCTCTCCCATATTTTCTCTTGCAGTGTAATCTATACTTAGATCATTATGGAACATAATTATAGATTTACTCCATCAGTAAACAGTATTCACATAGTGTACACTCCATACAAGATCATAACTATTAAACATTTGATATCATATAAATTAATACATTTATGTGTAATACAAAATGATTACACAAATTGACACTTTATTTCACATCTCAAAAAAGGTTTCCTTTGATCAAGGGAATATATGATACAATATAACTGAAACCTGTCAATATATAGAAGATTACAATTTGAAAATATTATCATAGCAACCAGTAACGTGGCATATAAAATCATCATTACATTTTATATAAAATAGAACAATTTATATATCGAATGATTAACTTACTCTATGCGTTTCATTATTATGAATACGTTGTTCAATCATCTTTAATTATGTAATAAATATTTTTTTTGTAATGTATATTTCACTAAGTAACTATATTGATTATTTATTCAGTATCTTATAATGATTATGCTTATTATTAAATGTATTAAATATTGTGTAAAGAAGAAATAAATAAAAAGAGAAAAGTTTTATTCAATTAAATATCCCAGAAATAAAAGAAAAAAAACAAGTAAATTTGTATCCTTTTAGTTAGTTCTCATTCATTGATTGTTACTATGCTGTTTTATGAAAAAGAAAAAAAATATAACAACGAAGAAAAACATAAAACAAATTTGTTTTTTGATATTTAAATGTATCTTAATCATCATAGATTGTTATTGATAAAAAGTTTTAAATGTTATTCACATAATTCACATAATTGGTTAAAGAAAAAAAGTTATTATATTGGTGTATTCAATGTGTCATGAATCATTTATTATGGTTATTTTAATTACTTATTAAAATAGAATATATCATGAAATAATCTTATTCTTTAAAGGGTGTTTGTGAAGATTTTAAAAATTTCACTGATTCAAATCAAGAGTCAATTGAAGCGATTCTCTTCCTCGAAATGCAAAATGTTGCTTCAGGATTGGTTTACATCGACACCCTAACTAGTAATAGGGAATGAAGTAGTTGAGTGTGTCGACCGCTTCACTTATCTTGGAAGTCTCATCAGCCCTTGTAGTCTGGTGTGTGACGAAATCTCAGCACGGATACAGAAGGCTCGACTAGCTTTTGCCAACTTGCATCATTTATGGCGTAGGCGAGATATCCGTCTGTCAACCAAAGGACGTGTTTACTGTGCAGCAGTTCGTCCCGTCCTACTTTATGGCAGTGAAACATGACCGGTAAGAGTAGAGGATATTCCTAGGTTACTAGTATTTGATCATAGGTGTCTTCGAAACATTGCTCGTATATCATGGGACCATCGAGTAAGTAACACAGTTGTTAGGAAACGGGTACTAGGTAAGGATGGCAAATCAATTGATGACGTAGTGAATCTTCATCAGTTTAGATGGCTTGGACACGTGTTACGTATGCCCAACGACCGACTACCTCGACGTGCGATGTTCAGTGGTATAGGAGTAGATTGGAAGAAAGCTAGGGGCGAACAGACCAAAACATGGCACAAATCCATGAAGTCACTGACAAGTGGTCTGAGTCATGTCGGTAGGTGTAGACTACCTGGTTGGGGACCGCGAGATGATAGCAACCGATGGTTAGAGACCCTGAATGACATGGCTCAAAATCGTTTGCAATGGTGCAGGTGCATCCACTCTTTGTGTTCTCCCAAATTCTAATCTTCTGAATTCCTCATGTCCCTTTTTTCCTCTTTCCAAATTTATTTCACTGAATTATACTCTGTAAATAACATCTCCAAACCCTAATCTTCCCGATCACTGCTTACACTCTTGCTACCTTTTACACTACGGGATTTGGATCGACAACTGCATCTCTGTGTTAAGGTGGTGTGGAAACTCGAACTGATGTACGTACGTACAAAGTTCTACGTTGTGACTGACTGACTGAGACCATCATAAGAACCTGAAGGCACAGGACGGCCGTTTCTTCCTAGTATGTGACTGCTCAGCAGTGCGCATCCACGATCTTGCACCCCGCGAGATTCTAACTCAGGACCTATCAGTCTCGCGCCAGGCGCTTAACCAACTAATCCACTGTGTTTTTTTACTATTCTATCTACTGATACCTGGACGGACCTGTGAATAACTTTTCTGGTTAGCGTTTGTTTATCGAGTTAGTTTTCTACGGGATGAGGTCGCTAACTTCATGCTCAACCCTCTACCTTTATCCGGACTTGGGACAGGCAATAGCCCCCAGGGGGGCTTCAGCCCGAGTTGCTACCTGTGAACGGTATCTAGATATTTCGGCGAGACTATAATTTATGAACAAATCAATCCAGATATAAGATAACAGGTCATGGATTTCGGAGTGAAGTTCACTCATCCATTTGGATAAATAGAGTTTTGGCATTATAGCTGATATCATTTCGTGATGAAAACTCTAAATGTAATTCCTAACCTTAATCATCAACTGTAAATCATAATTCTAATTCCTCACACAGGTTTATAACCCTCATTCGGTCCTAGTTATTAGGTGAACACTCTCAAGGTCAGTCTAGCGTCTCTCAAAGGTTGTCCATAAATCATCGTTTCACCAATATTTCAACAAGTTTCCTGTTTTATTGTTTATTTTTATAGATCATTATGTGGATTAATTGTATAACCTATTCAGATGCATTTGTGAAAAGGTTACGACCTTTCATTGTAAAAGTTATAAAGATTCGCAATCGGAGACATCATGATGGATGACAATATGCATTGAAAAAAATGAATATTATTCAAATGTCGACTTCTGAACTGCTAACATCTAACTAGCGATCACTCAATATTTATCATAAGGATCAATCAAAAAATAAGAAACGGGAACTCGTTGAAATACTTTGTGGTAAGAATTCTACATTATTCCCAAAAATACAACGTTGAATTAAGATAATAATAAATAGATACTGTAATTGCTATTCTTATAGTTTTGATAAATTATACCACTGAAAAAACGTTTTTCTCCCTAAAAATGTTTTTATTGTCCCCATTAATTTTACTAAATCAGCATAGTATAGTCATTGAGAAAAGAGATAGTCATCAAGAGAGACACTAATTAATCGCCTCAGGTAACCCAAGATAACAATCTGGATAACTGGATATTGAGCTAATGATCTAAAGTAGATATCATTATCAATGTTTGATTGGATAACTTCGAATAAAGTGAGCATTGGGTAGAATGTTATAAATAAAGATCTCTCTAGCCCTAAATCTTTTCTAGAAAAGCTAACAGGATTATCACATCTGAGGAGGACAAACAAAATGTACGAAAGCGTGTAATTAACGTCTTACAATTTGATAATTTTCTTATGAAGATTACCAGGAGTTTATTAAAACAAAACTTTTCATTGCTTAATAGTAACTCGAATGAAATACCATGGATTGGTATGGTGGAGATGTCTTTCAGAAGAACGATGAAAGCTCCACGACCAAAGCATACAACTCAAAGAACAAAACTCCATCAAAACCATGGATTGGTACTGCAATTTTACCATAACGCCATGGTACAACAGAAGAACTACAAAGAATTTTAAACTAATACAGAATTAAAGTGTATTACAAAACAAAAAACTATCTTCAAAGTAATTTAGTCTGCTACAAAAGAAAAATTACTTTTATGTTAACACAGAACTGTGTCTACAAATTAGGCTGTGTCGATTGTGATACGTTCTATATTAGAGAGTCATTTCGCGAAATCTTAACTCTAGCCAAAGAACATATTAGGTATAAAAAGAAACCACCTCGTAATCCCTTAGAATTGGATAGATTTAAAATTAAATCGGCAATAACTGTTCACGCTATTTTCAACAATCATCAAATCGATATCAAAACATCAAAATATTACAAAAAGAAAGGTAAGTAGCTGGAGCTTTTCAAATAAGGCCTAACCTTACTACTCTCAACAACAGAAAAGAAGGCCCAACTATCCATCCGACTTGGACTATATATTCAAGCTTCGATGTCTGATATTATTCACATTTTACACTGCTTTCGTACATGCAAATTAAAGTTCATCCTTTCTCATATTTTTTTCATTTTGATGGAGTTTTGTTCTTTGAGCTGGACAGTTTGGTTGTGGAGCTTTCGTCGTTCTTCTGAACGACATCATCAGCACCAACTTCTACGTGGACTACAAATCTTCTCCGCTATCTCATATCTTTTTCATATCTGGCCGTGCACACATGCACACACAAATTCATATACATGTCGCTTATATTTTCACATTGACCAGAGTGACGCAGCATTGACCTGTTTTTGATCTTACATAATATTCTTGCTTTATTCCTTTGTACTATTTAAACTTGGATTTATCTGGATTCGATTGTTTATCGTCTGAAGAAGCGGCTTGCATTGAGTCACGAAACCGTAGAATATCTAATTTTTCTACTCATTAAGAGAATTACAAATATACTAGTTTATACTAGTTTATTTATGATGATCTAGAGGTTTCAACTTTTACGCTTAAATTTAGAAGTAACAGATTCTTAGTCCCACCAAAGATGATCAATTTATACAGCAATAATGTTGGAAATCACAATATAATATTTATTTCATGTTCCTTCAGTCAGTCAGCTACAACGTAGGACCAGGCACCTATATGCATCGGTCCAAGTTGCCATACCTCATTAACACTACAAGATGGACACCGGATTCATAAAAGTAGCTAATTCAGAGGTGGTAATATATAAAAGAAAGATTGCAATAAGGATATAGTACAGGAAGAAAGAATTAGTTCGTAGAAAAAAAGATATAAAGTAATTTTAATCTCTTAGTTTAAGGGAAGACAGAGAGTGTATACACTGACGCCGTTGTGAGCGATTCTGAGTGATGTCACCAAGAGTCTTCAACCATTGGTTACGATAGTCACGAAGACCCCAACCATGCAGTCTGCATCTACCAACATGGCTCAGACTAGAAGTTAGTGACTTCAAGCACTGATGTCATGTTTTGGTTTGGCCGCCCCTAACTTCATCCCAACCAACTCCAACACCGGTTAGCATTGCACGTTGTGGTAATTGGCGTTCGAGCATACGTTGCACGTGGCCCAACCATCTCAGTCAATAAAGATTCATGATCCCTAGTTTATACCAATCCCATATTATAGGATTGTTGAATTTTGTCCACGTTTTTTCTATGTAACATAAACCTCGAACATTCGGAACATTGATTTATATTTTTAGTGTCGGTTGATATGTTAAACCCATATACATTATTCTAGCTTCTGAACGGGCTATTTTACCCGTTCTTGTTGAGTCATGTTTTGATCTTGTTAATTATACGCTTATCAATCTTGACTGTTTTTATATGAACGTATACATGTGTGCATCTTATCTTACATACCACATATTTTTTGTGTGATTATAAATGTTGATTCACTCTTGATTAAATGAAGTTGTCTCACATGCCTTCTCCACTACGTGCTGTTTCTCTCTCTCTTCTTCGCTTCCTTCTCTACGTCTCTTTGATTTTCTGTTCCAATCAACGAATGTACAAAAAATATATTTTTTTAGAAAATCCATTATTCCAGATGGTGGTTGGAGGTAGTCGACAGGAAACCCTGGACCCGGGTTTCGTTACACTTGGCACTCGTCAGCAAGGTGTGCTTGCAGTCTTGAGGGAACTGATGCTCCTTGGCGGACTCGACCCCATGTCACCCAGCTTCACAGTCAGAGACGTTACCACTGAGCCGCGACTGACCTCCTATAGGACTAAGATATAATCACAATTGATTGATCACTGGGTTGCGATCAATGTGATGTGTGTCTAGTCCTTATTAGTGCAGATCGAATGCTATCGATCATGTTGCATTGTGGTCACCAGTCTAGGCGACTCGATACTGTCGACTACCTCCAACCACCATCTAATCTCAATATATATTGCCCGCAATGTCGAGTCATCTAGAGTGGTGGCCACATTGCAACATGGTCGATAGCATTCCATCTGCACTAATAAGGACTAGACACACATCACATTTATCGCAACCCAGTAATCAATCAATTGTGAATCCATTCTTCTATTTGGCTTATTCAATTCCGTTATTCACTAACTCAATCTAAGTCGATAATTACATACGACGATTAACAATATGTATATCTCAATAACAATCAGAAACGATCTCACTAGAGTCAGATCCCGGATCATTAAACATTCATAATGATCTTTACATATCATTACTAATATACAAAACAATTTGTATTATATATATATATATGATGATATTTATTATTATTAATATAATAAAGATGTAGAATTTCGTCTGTACAATTTAAAAATCAAATCTTAACTTTATAGAAATACAATTTACTATTAATTTATATAATAAAATAAGATTTTAATTTGTTCACAATTTACAACTATAATAGTAGTATTGAATGATAATAATAACTAGAAAACAATTAAATAAAGTAAAAGATGAATCAATAAAAGGTTCTGTTTACCTACTTAACAACACTAATATGATAGTTTAAATGAAAATATGTTATGCTTTCAATTAACCAACAGCTATATATATGTGTATGTATGTATGTGTGTGTCTATGTATGTATGTGTGTATGTATGTGTGTCTATGTATGTATGTATATTTGGATGTATGGCTTTGTTACTAGCCAAAAATTACACCGAAATTATAAATGAGCATAAGTACTGATTTTATAAAAAAATATCCATTCAACATTTATATTCATTCTATAGGATGAGGATTATTCTTATAGTTTATCATAATAATGAATAAAACATTGAAAAAACAAAACAAGAAAAAAAGAAAACTGTTTGCAATAAATTACTTTTTTTTAGAGAAAAATTTAAAACCTAAACCGGATTTTTTTGGTTGAGGAAGTGTTATAGAAGGTGGTTTTTTATTTAATTGTATTTGTGATGTTGATAATGTTTGATTAATATTAGCTAATGTAATAGAAGATGTTGTTTGTTGTTCTGTTGTTGGTTGACTACTACTTACACTTGGATGTTTACGAGTTAATGTATTTGATGTTTGTGTGATGGATGTAGGTTGGATTGTAACAGGTTTTGAATTTGTTTGTTGTTGTTGAGATGAAGAAAGTTGAGTTACTGGTTGGTTGGGTGGGGTTGGGGGTAGTTTTGAATTTAGAATAGATTGTGATCCAATGAATCTAATAGATGTTGGTGTTTTTATCCCACTTGTAGCTAAATTAGGACTGGCTGCCCTTAATTTAAGATTTGAAAGAATTGAAGCAGGACCACCTGTTGTTGCTGTTGTTGTGTTTGTATTCAATTCAGATTCTGTACTTGTTGTTACTTCGAGATTAGGTGATACAGATGTTGATTTTTTCTGTAGTAACAGACTTGGTGACACTGCTAAACTTGTTAATACACTAGGAGGATTTCCACCAGGAAGAATACCTCTACCGCTCGATGTAGTCTGTCCATTCATTTGACGTGGTTTCAAACCTTTTGATTGAAGACAAAGACGAGCTGCTGCATGGAAAATAGTTTGAACTTCTTTATAGGTTTCAGTAACAGTTATCTCGTAATATGGAATTCCATGAAATTTTGCAAACTCTTCAGCTTCTGCTTTTTGAACCAAACTACGTAAATTTAGGACAGAAAAAAGGGATTATTCCACTTCTGTGACGTGTTATTGAATTTTATTCTAACATACAATACAACAATGTAGTTAGTGAAAACGTTTAAATCAGTGATACATCAGCATTGGACAGTTATGCATAGTGATTTGTTCACATATTTCTGAGTGATGTATCTTACTCAAAATTCTTAGTATTTTCATTCAAGATCTGTTACATCTATCCCACTTTATTTGACTCAATGATAATCATTTTAACTTTTTCTTCTCTTTATCCTGATGTTACATTTATTAGCTTAAATTACTTGATAAGTTTGCTTATAAACGATAAGTGACTGATTCACAGTCATTCACAGTCAGGATTTAACAAGGCTACATGTTAGCATGATTTACAAATTGTCCTTCTATATAGATAATAACCAGTTAGAATTACAAAATCAAAACATATTTCGATTTAAGTTGTCATTGTAACTCATTCTATTACATGAAATATACACTAACTCAATTATCAATATTATTAAACAGCTATTCAACCTCAATACGATGGAACAACAAAAACTGCTCTAAATGACTATTGATTTAAAACCAGAAATGGATGGCGGTTATCAGTTTTGTCATATTTGGGACTCATCAGCTGGATACGCCTAAATCTCAGGGTTTATGTTCACTCCTGGACTAGAACCCAGTACAGTTCTCTTCGAATGCTATTGCACTATCTACTTAGCTGCTGAGTCCAGATAGCCGTTAGCTTGTGCAATAAGAGATCGATCAATTGCAGTACTAAACATCAATGGGAAAATTCGGTTAGCCAACACAAAATGAATTAAAACTTTACAACATTGCACAAGAAAGTGGATATCTGGACTCAGTAGCTAAGTGGATAACGCGATGGCGTTTGAAGTGAACGGTACTGGGTTCGAGTGCCACAGTAAAAATACACTCTGCGATGCAGGTGCATCCCTACAACGAGTCCCAAACAGGACGAAACGTGCATCCTGGATTCCAATGCTAGCAACCATAAATCTATGCTCATAATGTTTGCGACCTAAGGCAATACCGAGGCGATTTGTACAGGACATACAAATGCCAATATGAGACTGATCAATTTCAGTTCTGAAGATCAATGGGAAGACTCAAACAACCAATACAATAATGAATTATTGGTTTTGTTCAGCTACTTAAAATTATATATAGTAGTTAGATGTAATGATTGAAAGTTTTTATGAGCTGTAGATTAGTTACCAAACTTAATCTACGTCATAAAAATGTGATCTGCTTAAATGAAATTCAGTTTATTATTACAATGGTCTTCCTAGCCTTCTTATAGTAAGCCTGATTTCTTTTTGTTTTATCCTCGTAAGTGAAGAAAGTAGTAATTATAATCCTACTAAGATGAGTGATGTACGTACATTGTACAATTTATTGTCCATATCACACAATGAATTTATCCGATATAGTTTAAAAACTAGGAAGAACCAGTCAGTTCTTCTATCTCAGGATGAGATTTAATCGAATTCACACTCACTAACTGAAAGTTACTAGAATAACGAAGAGTCATGGTAAGTCTGATCTCTCGCTGGATGATGAATGCAAAATGTTCACAACACACATTTTTCGAATAACTATTGAGTACATTCGAATCACAGGAAAAATCTTATTCATGTTTATTATCCGGAATCAGTAAATAAACGTGATATCGATTAGTTGGGGTGCTGATGACGGTTTACCAATCAATCTACACCAGTTGTTCCTAAAATATGAGTTTTATCGCAATGTTAGATTACGCGTGTTAAATCTATGACTAACTGACCATAATTTCTCAATAAAATTAGAAATTTGGTAAATTTGAAATAAATGTCATCACTGATCAGTTAAATATTAATTAATCTAGTGAATATCATTTTGTTTGCGGTTGGTGTTTTTTAGCGATTTAGTTTTCTACGAGATGGCGTCGCTAAACCCATGCTCAACCCTTCTCCTTTATATGAGATTGAGACCAGCAGTAGCCACAGAGATGCTCTAGGCGGAAGAGGATGCAAGTGATTATTAACGGCTGTCTACACAAAATACTTCTGATCCGTTGGCCGTACACTACAATCGTCATAGTGCTTGGCACAAATATACATCATCTTAACTTGCCAATAAACATCTATCTAATATCAGTTTGTTGTTGTCTATAAAACACTTTCACTTAATTCCTCTGGTGAAACATATAAGTAAATTAATAAACAAATAAATGATGAATTTAATTATGCCATTTAATTGTAATTTTTGGTTTTTGTATAAAACATCTGTTTCATTTGTGTATTTCGATTCTGTTATAAACAAATTATTCATTTTCTCAATATGTAGATGAAAGATATTATGGGGATTTTTTTGTAGAGATTGTAGTATTTTAACAGTTGAATTGATGAGTCGATCTAAGCTAGATCATCATTGGAAACCTGTAAGCATTGGACAGCAGTTTCGTGTGCGAGATTGAAAATTCTTAATTGGAGTCGTTAGTGAGAGATGGTAGATTCACGTTACTGAGGAGTCACATACTCGGACGAAAAGTCCATCCAATGCTTCCAGATTCTTAATAGTGATCTTATTTAGATCAACTCGTGAATTCTATTGTTAAAATATACTATAGGACAGCATTGTTCAACAAAGATTTCTATTTCTACTAAATCCATTCTTAGTTACTTAACCGTGAATATAAACTATTTATGTAATAATAAACAATAATATATATATTTGTTACTGAACGTAGTGACTACATTAGTGCTTCTTCACTGTTCAACCTAGTTTAACATTTTTTTCCACATATTTACTTACCGAAATCGTTCCAAATCTGATTTATTCGCAACAAGTATTATACTAGGTTGTTTCACAGTATTAATAGAGTATAAAGCTGAACGTCTTAACGAACCAGATTGTGTTAAACTATGTTGTGTACTGTTGGAATAAGCATTTATTGATGAAACTGATGAAGTACTTAATGATGCTGATGATGTATTTGTTTGTTGTGAATTATTTGATTTAGATTGTTGTGTTCCTGATAATTTTGGTTTTCTGTCAATTGATTCAGATTGTAAATGAATTGCTTCAACAAGTTCTTGAGCACGATAAAAACTTCGGCGACTTGTCATAGAAAATAATATAATAATTGCCTGTGACCATTTTATTATATCATCAAGATCAATTTCATCCTATGAAATGAAATGAAATCATTTATTTATCGTACTAACTATAACAAAAAAATTATAAATATTTTATATTTTTGATTGAGATCATGAATCGATTGATGTTAGACCGCTGTTGGAAATCTGGAAGCACTGAACAGCCGTTTCGTCCTATTGTGGGACTCTTCATCAGTGTGCATTCACGATCCCGCTCGCTGGATTCGAACAAAAGATCTTCAGCCGAGCAGTTTCGTGGATTGGTTGAAGTTCGACACTAACACCATTGGATGCCGGTTCAGTGGTCCAGTAGGTTGAGCGTTCGCGCGTAAGACTAAAGGTCGTGCTTTCGAATCACACCAGCGGGATCGTGGATGCACACGGTTGAAGAGTCCCACAGTAGGACGAAACGGCCATCCAGTTCTTACAGGTTTCCAACGGTGGTCTTACATCAATCGATTTATGACTTTTATCAAAAACTTAATAATCTCCACAACCCCTATACTGATACTTTTTATTTGATTGCTCTATCTAATATCTGTCGAAGCTTTACAATATCGACTCGAAGACGACTATTACAATCGACTTAGTTGAGGTGAATGTTGTGAAATCCCTTAAAGCTGTCATTAAACTACATTTACAATAAAACAATAACTATGAGAGACTAAACTGGTGATATAACATTAGCTAATTATGTTAATTACAGAATCTCTTAGTAAAATCTGAGAACCATGTAGTAAATACTTCATCTGCGAAATGTCAATCAATCATCTCAGATTTCATTGTTCTTTCGTCTCTACACCAATCATTCTTTGTTCTCGTTCTCATTCCTTCGATCTTTTTGACCTTTTGCTGTCAGGAATTTCACGTGTCGTTGATGATACATACTACTTATATCTATCAACATCAGTAACACATATCACTATGCTACTTCAGTATAATTACAATAAACCTATTTAATTATTCTTGAATTCTTTAAAGAAAGAAGTATTTTTGGTGAAATATTCATCTAGTGACATTAAAAGAAAAGATCATTTAGAAACAACAAAAGTTTCCCATATAACTGGAACTATTTCTACATCATAGAAGTATTTTTATACTAAGTAATTGTTTACTTTGTATGTTTTAAGCATAAAATCAACAGGGGACATTTTTAGATGTACTACTGACTAATTCCTCAATGAAATAAAGACAAATGTTTCAGATATTGATTTTTCAAAAAACAATTACTGATGTTGAGATGGTGGTGAAGATATGTAGTTCAAGTGGATGATTTTGATGGAGTTTTGTTCTCTGAGCTGGATGGTTTGGTCGTGAAACTTTCATCCTTCTTCTGAACGACATCATCAGCACAAACTTCAAATAGAAGTGAAGTGCTCGAATTTTCCATATACGTTTCACAGCTTGTTCTGTACATTTCGAAGTTGATTGGTTCTTATTGACCTTAAATTACTGATGTTGATTTTTCAAAAAGATACTACGTTCAGTTGAGAGTTTTGTGAAGAATTCGGCTTTTGTTGGTAATTGAAGTTAGTTAAAATACTAATTTAAACTATGAAACATATTACAATGATCTTTTTCATTATAGTTTGATACTATAATGAAGTATATTATCTGAAATTTCCCTCCCCCTTAGAGAGGACGTAAAACTTTCAGAGCTCGTAGAGAAAATGGTATTTTCAAACTACTTAATCAGCTGTTAATGACTGACGATTCAAACTTCAATTAATCTACAATATGAAACGACATTATCTAATACAACTAATGTGATACTGTCTCAATTCTATCATAATTAAACTTCATGAATCATGATTTTTCACCAATCTTTTTAGTGTGGTGTGTGGTACTGGTGTCAGCAGTAGTATGTAGTAGTATGTATCATCAATGAGAAGTGAAATACCTGACAGTAGAAGGTTAAAAAAATCGAAACAACTAGAACAAAGAATGATTGGTGTGGAAACGAAAGAACAATGAAATCTGAGATGATTGATTGATATTTTGCAACTGAAGTATTTATTGTATGGTTCTAAGATTTTACTAAGAGATTCTCTAATGTTGTATTAAAATACAATGGATTGTCCCCTCTTGTATTCTTGTTCACTACACAACGTTAGTAGTTCATAGTTGTAACAAGACTTCAAATGTAAGTATTACTGAGTCCTTAACCAATACTTATATTAAATGTAATAGAACATTATGATTGAGTAGAATATTCTGTTAGGGAATTTATGTCACAAAATGAAAATCATTCCTTATATCTCAACTAAATAATCATCTATTTCAATCATTATTAAAACAAACTTATTCTTACACTATCAGATGTATCCTGAATGTTCACTGTTAATTCATGGCCATCGACTGAATCAGCTTTCGTATAACTGTCACCTAAACATATAAATAAGCAGTTGATCAATACAATGTATAAAAAAGAAATAAATTGATCGATTTGGTAAAAATTATACAACAGACCAACTATTTTTATCGAAACTGTTGTATCCGATTGAAGATTGAATCACGAGAAACTTCTGAGACGTATTAACTGACTTATATTATCTATACATTCTGATGGTATAATTATTCAATAGTTAGATTATGTATATTTATATTCCTCATATTATAAGCTTTATTTTTACCTATAATTTATCATTTTACGATTTACTGTTCTTAAGCTATGTTCAATTTATTGACTACTGCCTCCCATTTTCACAGCCACTTTTTGGCTTTATTGTGTATGAATGTTATTTCCTATTTTATGGCGCGTTTCGGTCTGTTTGTTTGATATATAAACCCAGTATGTCTGAAATAAATGATTCGATCCGCATATTGGAAGATGATATTTGTTGTGGACGGGTTAGGAGGACATAGGACCAATAAGGACGCTAGGCTGCTTTTGGCACAGTGCAAAGATTGTATAAGTCGTATTTTGATTGATGGACAAATCACGTCATAAAGTCATAACAGAAACGTTTCTTGATATCGAACACCAAATGTAAGTCACGTTTTAGTCTTAACTTTTAAACAAATTAATGATAAGATCTATAGAAAATGAAGTATATCAAGGCATTCGCGAGCGAGACCAATAGATCCTGGGTTCGAATCTTGAGAGGTAGGACCGTAGATGCGCACTGCTCAGGAGTCCCAAAATAGGACGAAACGGCCGACCAATGCTCTCAGGTTTCCCATGATGATCTAGTTTCAATTGACTCATGATCTCAACTACTAAAATTACTATAATACCCACGAAAAACCCCTTCTGATAATCATTCTTTTATAGTTTAAATTACGAACTGACCTTAATTAGAAAATCATTTACAACCTCATAGAAATCAACAGCTTCTTTGTCCTAGTACAGAATTCTTCAGTATTATGCATTTATGATCGCACGGAACCTAAGACCTTTAAATCTCTCAGTAAACATTTAATCATATGACTTTTAGTTTAATATTCGATGGTTTATATTTTAAACTTTAATTAATCCGTGATATTTCTCAGCCAACTTTCAGTGTTATTGCTGGATACCTGCCCCAAACAGAACACGGTTGAAGTGAACTCTTCATGGCTCGTCACCTAAACCCCATGAATCCCATTTAAAGGATGATACATATGTCTAGTGCTTCTTAGCTTTTACTGGTTCTTAAACAAAGGTCGCTCGTTGATGTACATGGTAAGACTTAACAAATGTAAGTATTTGACTCACAGTTATAAACTAGAGGGTGAATGAAAACATAAATTACTTTTTTATAAATGTTATGTATATTCACTTAAATCTTAGGGATTTCTGGTTCAGCAAGGTTTTTTTAGGAGTTATTTATACTTAGTGTTGGGAACGCAGTTAACTGTTTAGGGATGAAATAATGTAATTATCTCTTTTCCCAAATTCTCCGTTGTTTCACCAAACAAGTTCCAAAAAAACACATCATACTTACTCAGATAAGGTGCATATTCCACAATGAAGCGACGGGTTAGATATTTGACGACCACAGCTGTAGAATAATATTAACAAGAAATATTCAATAAGTTAAGTGTGATGATTATCAAGATAATCTAAATCTCGATCAGGGTAAATATGCATTGATATATATACGTCGTTACCTGTTTTCATGACTTAACATCTCTAAACACTTTGTTTTCATGTTGGATGGTTGAAATAATTGATGGGAACCTCTCAACTAGTGTTATATACCAGTTTTCACTAGGTTGATGTTTAATTCCTAGAGAAGATGATTTGTGGTTCCATTCGTGGTACCATTTTTATCAAGACTTTTAAGATTTTATTATTAAAGTGTTAACTAGCACAAAATATTCAGACAAACTTACTTCAGATACCCTTAAACAAATTATAGTATGACCATGATTTTTACCGTCATTTACGAACTGTCACTTAGATTCATTAAGATGTCAAATTTTGTTCAACATATCGGTCAATTTGTGAATGAAATAGATAAATAAAATTGTTGAGTAAAAACTGAAAGAATAATAATGTAGGATTCTTCAACAGCGCGCACCCACGATCCCGCCTCGCAAGATTCTAATCCATCATCATATGCTCACTGGTGACGAACTTTAAAAGGTATTCACTAGGGTTCTAGTGACAAGTCGTTAGATAGTAAGTTGTGAGATAGTAAGTCACAGAAGACAATGGTGGACGATGGCTCAATTTCGCGGATTAATTAATGATAGATATTAACACCGCTGGATGTCAGCTCAGTAGTGTAGGTTAGGCGCTCGCGCGCCAGATCGATTGGTCCTGGGTTCAAATCTCGTAAGGCGGAATCGTAGATGCGCACTGCTGAGGAGCCCCGCGCTTGGGACAAAACGGTTATCCAGTGATTCCAGGTTTCTATGATGGTCTAGCTTTAATTGAGTCATGAATTCAACTATTAAATCCATAATTCATGTGTTTCAACTATGTGGTCATGGAATATGTTCAATAACAGTTCTAGTATCTTTTGGAAGAAAAATTACATTGATATAAACTTGTGTGCTCGCATTAATCCATCATATTCTTAATCGTAAACAAGTTCACCATTTATTGGTCATCATATTTAAAATGAATTAACTAATGAACAGAAAGATAAAATAACGTCTTTTTTTCACAAAAATCACTACATTATAGACGATGTTCAAATGAAACCGAAACTCTATATTTCTCGGCACTGTTTAGACATAAACGCTATTTGATTACTAACAATGAGTAAACTTTAGAGGCCCTAGATCTGACTCCAGGTAGATCGTATGATTGTTATTAAAATACACATGTCGCCTATACTCCTATATAATCATTGACTTAAATCACGTTAGTGAATAATGGAATTAAATAAGTTTAATGCAACAATAAAGCTTCGAATAAATATATTTCGTACAATCGTTTATCAAAGCAGGCGATCAGAGAGAATGAGCAAAGGAAGCGAAGAGAAGAGAGAGAAGCGAAACTAAATGACGTGCAATGGAGGTGAGTGAGCCAACTCCATTTAATCAAGTGTTAATCGATATTTAAAGTCAGACAAAATTAAGTTACAGACATGTGATGAATAAGATAAGATCTGCACACACATACGCTTACATAAAAAGTCAAATTTGATTAGCGAATAATTAACGAGGTCAAAATGTGACTCAAGAAGGATGAATCAAATGACTTTCCCAAAGCTAGAATAAGCTGTTTGGGCTTAGCATAGCAACTAACACTGCAATTAATGATATGACTCTTGAAAAATTCACTATCATTAAAATGCGTTTCAAATGTGATAAATCTTTCAATTGAATGCTTGATTCGGTCTCCTAAAGTCTTCTAGTAACACCCAGGCTAAATCTAAACGGCAACTTGAACACGAGAGAAAAGGTGCGATTTATGGAAAGAACGCTTTACTTAAAAATTAGTTTATGTACAGATAATCCATGGTATCTTTAGCATTTCAGATGGCCTTAGAAAATTCTGAAACCTTTCTAAACACACTAGCAGGATAGGTAACTTCAATCAGGAATGTGGCATGTAACTTTTCACTTTCCAGATGTTTCTGGGACACTTTTATTGAATGCTGATTAGATAAGATGTTTCCCAGTGTTTTCATGACCCTTTTGTGGGTTTTTTTTTTAAGGAATGGATACTTCGATTTGACTGAACTTTGTTTGAGCGCACTCAATATCATTCAACGACATTTTACTCACTTATATTACCAATGACTAGAATCGAATTTTATATTTCTAGTCTACTTTAATATGCAAATTATTTACGGAACATTTTTGACAGTAATTAAAATTGGTAACTTACTAGACATTTAATAAATGCAGAAGTTTGGTTTAAGGGGTTTTCTAAAATGGATTTGGTTTTATCGCAATGATAAATCACGCTATAACTAACTGACTAGAATTTATCAATAAAATTGGAAATTTGGTAAATTTGAAATAAATGTCATCACTGATCAGTTAAATATTAACTTATCTAGTGAATATCATTTTGTTTGTGGTTGGTGTATTTTAAAGAGTTAGTTTTCTACGAGATGCTCCAGGCGGAAGAGGATGCAAGTGTTTAGTAGCGCTTGTCTACACAAAATACTTAGGACCCGTTGACCAGACATTATCAGCAACAACATACTGTGGGAGAGAACAAACCAGATCCCAATGGAGGAATAAATCAGGAAGAAGCACTGGAAACGGATAAGACACACATTGAGAAAACCACATAACTGCATCGCAAGCCAAGCCCTCACTCGAAATCCTCAAAGCCAAAGGAGAACAGGAAGATCAAAAAACACACTACTCCGAGAAATGGAGACAGACATGAGAAGAATGAACAACCATTGAATAGAACGAAAAAAGAAGGCAGAGTTAGTTGAAGAATGCTGGTCAGTGGTCTATGCTCCATTGGTGGTAACAAGTGTAAGTAAGCAACAACATAAGATAAACTGGTCAACTTACGAATAAAAAATTATGTTATTATTTATCATCTTAACTTGCCAATAATCAACTATCTAATATCAGTTTGTTGTTGTCTATAAAACACTTTCACTTAATTGCTTTAGTGAAACATATAAGTAAATTAATAAATAAATAAATGGTGAATTTAATTATGCCATTGAATTGTATTTTTTGGTTTTTGTATAAAACATCTGTTTCATTTGTGTATTTCTATTCTGTTATAAACAAATTGTTCATTTTCTCAATATGTAGATGAAAGATATTATGGGGATGTTTTTGTAAAGATTGTAGTATTTTAACAGTTGAATTGATTAGTCGATCTAAGCTAGATCATCATTGAAAACTTGGAAGCATTGGACAGCTGTTTCGTGTGCGAGATCGAAAATCCTTGATTGAAGTCGTGAGTGAAAGATGGTAGACCACGTTACTGAGGAGTCACATGCTTGGACGAAAAGGTCATTCAATGCTTCCAGATTCTTAATAGTGATCTTATTTAGATCAACTCGTGAATTCTATTGTTAAAATATATTTAAATCTTCAAGCGTAGAAGTAATAGATACTAATGTAATTGTGAAATATTGATGTATTCAGTTAATTTATTATTGTAAAACGTGTTGGTGATATTCATTTCACTTTTTTGTTAAACGAGAAATCACTTGATTTTGACGTGATAACGATGAAATACTTATCTTATTTGGGTGTTAGGCTATTGAAGGTCATTATAGTTTTAGGTTTATAGCAAGGCGTACCTGAACTTTTGAAGGAACTAGTGATCCCTAAATGATTCTAAAATTGTTACCTTGGCGTCATAGTCTGAGGTGTTGCTCTTCAGGTATTCAGGTACGAAATTACCTCTTTTGGGATTAAAATATAAACACTGACCGGTTGCTTTTTTTTCATAAATATAAGAACAAAAAAATGCTGTTATCATCACTCATTTCTGCTCATCTATATATTTTAATTCATGTAAAGACTTTTCATTTATTAAAGTAAATGTATTAGTTCTGAAAGGAACTAATCATCTTTTTCGTGTAATCTACAAATGATTCATTGGCAAACACTCATTAACCTGTACATTAAGAAAAATGAGTTAACTTAGACTCACATAATTCTACAACTTGAAATGTATAGTCTAAGTTATTCAGATTAGTTTCCATTCAAAACAATAGACTAGAAGTGAGTATATACTTAGCTTTAATAATTTATTTCATTAAGGGAGTAATACTTCTGATACTTTCAACCAAGTTATATAACCATTGTTTTTCTTAATTATTACTAGAATTTAAATCATGATTCTAAAATCTCCACAAACCCCTTCTGATAATAATCATCTGCTCACTAGTGACTGACTTCAAGAGATACTCCTGGAGTTCTAGTGGGAAGCCGTCACCAGTGGAGTACAACCAGGTCTGTTGTGAGATATCAGCTCACTGAAGACAATGGTATATGGTGGCGCGACTTCGTGGATTGGTTGAAGTTAGACAGTAACACCGTTGGATGCCGGCTAAGTGGTCTAATGGTTGAGTGCTCGCGCGCGAAGCCAGTAGGTCCTGGGTTCGAGGCCCGCATGGTGCGGGATCGTGGATGCGCACTGCTGAGGAGTCCCATACTAGGACGAAACGGCCATCCAGTGCTTCCAGGTTTTCAATGGTGGTCTAGCTTCAACTGACTAATGATTTATATTTGTGAATATTACCAGAATTATCAAAATTCTATCAACCATAGTGACATAATAACATGTAACTTGTTATGTCATTTAGAGTTTGTCCTTATTTTATAGGTGTATATATTTGGTTGCAGAAGAGTTCTACTATATTCATGATAAGATGAATGAATCATTGATAAATGAAGTGAAGTGACAAATAAATAGTGAGACTTATAACAATAATAATAAAGGGTATTCATGTAACATATATATATACATCTATTCAGTGTAACTTGGAGACAGAGCAGTTTTTTTAGTGACCCAATGACAGATCAAATTCGTATGACCTGAACTAAATTATATAAATGATTTTTATATTTATATGTTTGATCGGAAAACTCTAATCATTATTATTTATGAAATGATGAAGAGAAATTTACAGCTCTGATTGATGTTTCTAGTGGTATTATACTTTCTTAGTCCGATTGTTTAGCTGAGAATCTTTTATTCTTGTTCTGAACATTATCGTCATCTCAAACTTTATGTAAAATCGAAAATTATTATTACTTCAATGTTTAGTAAATAGATACATTCGATTGTTAGCTACATTTTATCTATTCTATAGATTTATAGACAATTGAAAATTTTTCTATGATACTTTCATTAACCTTAGACTGAACTTAATATTCTGTATATGATAATGAATGCCAAACTATTGTTAATCATGTGAACTCCGTCCTGTTAGACAATATAACATTGAACGTTCAGTATATTGTTGGTTGTCTCCTCAACAGGTTACATTGGATAATACTTGATAAGGTAATGATGCGATTCCCAGGTATTTTACTTTGTTACTTACGTACTTAAGCCTGTTACTCTTCGTGGAGGAGTATAGGCCACCTACCACCACTCTCCATCCAACCCTGTTTTGAGCACTCCTTTCCGGCTCTTCCCAGTTAGTATTCATCCGTTTCATATCTGCTTCTATTTCTCGACGTAATGTGTTCTTTTGCTTTCCTCTTTTCTGCTTCCTTTCAGGATTCGAAATTAGGGCTTGCCCCGTGATGCAGTTTGGTGATTTGCAAAATGTATGTCCTATCCATTTCCATCGTCTTTTTCTAATTTCCTCTTCAGATGGAAGCTGATTTTTCCTCTCCCAGAGAAGACCGTTGCTGATGGTATCCGGTCAATGGATGTTGAGTATCTTGCGTAGAGAACTATTTATAAATACTTGTACCTTCTTGATGGTGGTTGTTGTAGTTCTCCAAGTTTCAGCTCCGTACAGTAGAACCGCCTTGACGTTCGTATTGAAGATTGTGACTTTGATGTTGGCTTGCAGATAGTTGTTTTGAATTGCAACCCTTGTTTTTCTAATCCTTGCCTGTACATCTGCATCACATCTTCCATTTTCATCGATGATGCTGACCAGGTACGTGAGAGACTCCACCTGTCCCAGAGTTTCTCCATCAAGTCTGATTGGGTAAGTTGATGTTCTCTGTGTTGTATTTGAAGATCTTGCTTTTTCGTTTGTGTATGTCAAGGCTTACTGATACAGAGGCGGATGCTAAACTAGTTGTCTTCATTTGGATTTGTTCGTGTGTATGAGGTAGGTGGACTACGTTATCTGCGAAGTCCAAGTCGTCTAATTGTTTCTGGGCTGTATTCCGTGTTTTCCTTCAGTTATGGAGATCATCATAATCCACTCAACCACCAGAAGAAAGAGGAAAGGGATCAGATTAGATCAGATCCGCACACATATACGTGTATTCCTTCTCATTCTACAGTTTCTCTACATTTCAAATGACTTATTATCACACACTGACAGATTACAAATTCATCAACTTAACATATCTCAATAATCGTATAGAACATAATTGTTTTGTGAATCCTATTAACATGTAATAATTTAAATGTTTATTTATTTCGTTGATAAATCTATGATCCAATTAGGGTTAGTCATTATTTCAATCGTTACTAATATTTATGTGTATAATTTCCTTTCTGTAAAACACATCGTTGACTACTTTTAAAAATCAATAATTTCAATAGTAAGTTATCATAATAATAATTTCAAAATGATTTATCAAAGTAATCAACATCAGATTTAACTCTACATGACAATCATTCCATACCTCAGTCAGTCAGCTATAACTTTCCAAGTTGCCATACCTCATTAGCACAACACGATGAATACCGAGCTCATAGGAGTGGTTATGTCAATGGTGGCAATATATAAAAGAAAGATTGCATATAAGGATACAATAGAGGAAGAAAGAATTAGTTCATAGAAAGAAAGATATGACATGATTTTAATTTCTTAATTTAAGGGAAGACAGAGAGTGTATACACCGGACCGTTGTTTCTACCTTGACGTGGTGGTCGACCTTGTCTGTCGTGATAAAGCAACCAAGCTATACTGGTTGGAACATCCGTTCCGCAAGGTCCTACCATGTCAGACAGGTCGGTTGAAGAGCGGTAAGTCTAAAAGCAACAAACCCAAGGTTCGAAGGCGAAGTCGTACTGCTGACTGTATCGATGTGTGACGGCATTAAGGTGTTTCCTTCAGACAACCAGCATAACAGCGATGCTGCCTTCCCAAAGGAGGGGTGGGGTTAGAAGAGGTCGACCCTAAAAATGCACACCTCGCCTTATCTCATAGATATCCGTCTCCGGCTGTAAGGTCTCAACAAGTACGGAGCTAACACAAAAATTACTCATAAAAAGGTCGTGTGTGACCGACCTCAAGCAGTTGTTCCTTGGGCACTGTGGTCGCGTTCTCAGGTCACTAAGACCACCTCTAATCCAATCTTCTTTTCAAGTACCTCCATTTCATACCTGATCATAACACTATTATTACACATAAATATACTTCATAAATTATTGTAGAATGTTTAAAAAAATAATAAATAAAAGAGAGAAAATTTGTGATCTTACCTGATTTTCCAGACCCATTCATACCAATAATAGATATATTAATTGTATTAACATTAGCAACTGATTTAGCATATAATCTTTGCATTGTTTTGTTCCAAAAAAGGTTTATTCAAAAACTATATATAAATATATATCCGAAATGTTCCAATCTCTTCAATGACTTGGTTACTTTTGTTCATATAATATATAGAATGAGAAATACTTAATTGTATATGTTGCTAACTACAAAATTAATCCATTTCTTAAAACTGACCAATTTAACTATTTATGAAGGTATTCAATAGCTTATCTGTATTTAATATATATATATATATGTAGATAGTTATAGATATGTGTACATAATTATGTCTGAATTTTTACTAGTCGCTTTAAAACTTATCGATTAATTCTAAGTGAAAATTTATCCCATTCACGTGTTTTTTGTGTGACTTTTAACCAATCAACATTGTGGAATAATTTGTGTTCCAATGGATAAATAATATAGATTTGTGCTTATATGATGCATGTACACATGCATAATAATAATAATAATAATAATAATAATAATAATAATAATAATAATAATAATAATAATAATAATAATAATAATAATAATAATGTAAACGGTTATTATCAATTCTTATATTGTACAAATGTACACTAGTCAAATGTTAAAGTAACAAAGTATTCGATGTATAAAGTAACATGTAAAAGAAAGAATAATATTCAATGGAAGAAGAAAAAAAAATGAAAGAAACAAACAAGAAATATAAAACAAAAAAAAGTTTTTTTCTTCTTCTTTTTATTATCAAAAATATTGATAGGTATAGAAAGAAAAAATACAAATAGAACATTTGTAATCAATTTTCATTCAGATCCAATAATTAGTAACATTCCTTTTAAGAGAATTTTGTGTGTATGTGTGTGTGTACATTTTTTCGGTGTGTGTTGTGTGTGTATGTGTATGCGTGCATGTATCTATGCATACAGATATAGATATATATGAAAATAAAGATTTTGTGCTATTCAACAACTACAAACACACCACATGTTTACATATGATATAATCAGTGGAACATATATATATATATATTCCTCATAAACACATATACGTATGGTATACACATAGATACAAAAACGGATGTATGTACCTGTAGAAAATTCAATCAGGAATGTTGAATATTTCATATTCATATTAAAGAAGAATTTTTTAAAAAAAGGAAAAAAAACAATGATGATGGCTTGATTTATTAAAAATTCCGAAATTTGGTTAAAATCAATCTGTGTACATTGTTGTTGTCTTGAGAACAAAGTGTAAATTGTAAAAATAGTTTTTCAATGATTTATAGTATTTTTGTCTATGAGTAGTATTATGATGCATGCTACTTATATTGATATAAGTAGTAGTATATGACACCAGTTAGGAATGTAATGTCTGGCATCAGAAGATGAGAGAAGATCAAGAAAGGAAGAGGAATAATAGAAAGCAATTAGTATGGAAATGCAAGAACAATGAAGTTCGAGACAATTATTGAACATTTTGCAAATTAAGTATTATAGTAAGGTTTTTTCTATTTTATCAAGTGACTCCGTAATTTTGTGCTAAATATAATTCGTCTGTCCCCACCCGTGTTCGCTTTCACTACGTTATGAGTTGTATGTATTGATTATGTATATTTTGGATAAATTATTAACACGAAAAACAAAGGCGTTAATTATGTCTACATTTTAAAGTTATGTGATATATTTGTTCATTTCATGAGAGAATACAAATTGTATTTTTATGTTCTATAGATCAACTGTTCATTTTATGATGAATAATATGAATGAATTTTGATGGAGTTTTGTTTTATGAGCTGGATGGTTTGGTCGTGGAACTTTCATCGTTCTTCTGAACGACATCATCAGTACAAACTTCAGATAGAAGTGAAGTGTTCGAATTTCTCCATATGCGTTTCACAGCTTGTTCTGTACACCTCGACGTTGATTGGTTCTTATTGAAATTAAATTTGTCATTGTTTACTTCTTTGTTTTGGTTGTGTCTACCATTTGTGATGAAAGCTCCACGAGCAAACCATCCAGTTCAGAGAACAAAACTCCATCAAAATCATCCACCTGAGCTACAAATCTTCTCCACCATCTCAATATGAATGGATCGACAACCATTGAAAACTTGAAAGTATTGGACGATTGTTTCGTCCTAATATAGGACTCATCAACAGTGTGCACTTATGACCCCTCGTGTGGGACTCGGACTTAACAATCTTCACAACCTTCTACTGATAATATGATTTCCTTTAGTTTTTAATAATAATGAAATTCCAATAGTCAAACTGTAATGCATCCAGTAATCTTAATGATTCATTTCTGATTAGCATCAAGTAGATCCCAACTACCTAATTGATACATTTTATCTGAAAAATAAGATTTTTTTTATCTTCAGTTCAAATGAATTGAATTATTAAATTCTTTTTTCTAACCTAGGCTAATACTAATTATCAATCATGTAGAGATTTATTAATTAACATCAAAGAGTAATCAAGTACGTGAATAGTAATGCTCTTAAAATTAGGGATAAAAATTAACAATGATGAATCACTACGGAAAAGGATGTATATATCCCTGTTAAAAATGAAGGTGAATTCTGATGAAGTGTTTTGAAGGGATAAAAGTAGAAATTCAAATCATATAAAAAATAATAACGAGATAGTCAGTGAATAAATAATTTGAACATTCTCAACACTAATCTATAATCTGATCATTATCAATGTAGACAGTTTTTCAGTATCCGTTTCAGTTTGGAAAGGAGAAGAGGCTTGATGGCCTGAGTTAGTCCTAGAAATGGTGGTCTCTCAGTTGTTCCAGTTTTCTTTTGGAAGAGTCGACGAATGGAGTCTCAACCACATGCTGTAAGTCAAAAGTGATGCTTTTAGTATTCAGTTTAACTAATATTCTCTTTCAATTTAAGAGAAAATATAAAACAGTTGAGTTATTTCTCTTACAAATGAACCCAGAAAGCTATAAATATCTTAGTGGTTATTGACGGAACAGTTTTTATTTAAACAAATAGCTGACTTCAAGCTAGATTCAGTACATCGGTTTATCTGAAATAACAACCATCAATTCATTAAATTCACTTGGTGTTGTTTTACTTGAATCTTACCATTGATGTTTAGGATTGCAATTGATCAGTCTTTTATTGGTATATGTACATACTGTGCAAGTGGCTATCAGGAATAAGTAGCTAATTGGATAACACGATTGCGTTTGAAGCGGACGGTATTGGGTTTGAGTTTTAGAGTGAACATCAACTCTGAGATGCAGGTATATCCTGCTAACGTGTTTCAAGTAGGACGAAACGCGCCTCCTGGATTCAATTGCTAACCACTATCCATCTTTGCATATATTTATTATTTATCGGCTTCAAGGCTGATTTAGCAAAGTTCAATTAAAAAACTAAAAATTATTAATAACACAGATGTCAGGTAGTAAAAAACTGCACACTGACTAAAGTATTAATTGAAACTTAATGACTCGATAATGTCATATCCTTCAAAGAATTTAAACGCTTTATATCGAGAATGAACACTAACCGGAAATTCCAAGTTCAAATGAAACAATTGTCCATTATTTTCTGATTTTCGTAGGTTTGTAGTAGTCTTGTTTCATTTACCCTTGAACATTTAGCTGATAAAAAAATATAAACTCGTTTACATTGATTTTCAGGTTTCAAATGGTATGTTGTTACATTGATCTGGATTTCTTACCAGTTCGTGTGATGAATTTTATTATTTTATAGATCGTCTTCTACTCTTCGTTGCACGGTAACTAACGAAAGGTCAATCAATAGTGTTTAGGTCACTAAGCATTAGGACATAATAATGAAAGACAATTTCTTTTTGGAGTCAAATCAATCTTAAGTGATTTATCTAATTTCAATTTGTAATGATAATTATGTTGTTAATAGATATAGTTCAAAGTTTCGTTTTTCTGAAATCTATAAAAATAGGAACATATATCAGAAAGCGGTTTTGTGGAGAGTTTAGTAATTTAATAGTTAGATTTATGAGTCAATTAAATATAGACAACCATGGAAAACTTGGAAGCACTGGTCGGCTGTTGAATACCTGCTCAATGGTCTAAAGATTAAGCGTTCGCGTGCGAGACTGATAGGCCCTGGATTCTAGTCCCGCCGGGCAATATCGTAGACGCGCACTGATGAAAAGTCTCACAATAGAACGAAACGGCCGTCCAGTGCTTCCAAGTTTTCCATGGTGATCTAGCTTCAATTGACTTATGATCTCAACTATTGAAATTACTAAAGTCTTCACTAAACCCCTTCTGATAATAATCATCATCTGCTCACTAGTGACTTCAAGAGGTATTGTAGTGAACACGAACACCAATGGGGAACACTTGAATGTATTTAACACAAAATTACAGGACTTGTTAATAAAATCTAACAATCATAAAGTAAATGCTTAATTTGCAAAATGTCCATCAATTGTCTTAAAATGACCCAGAGTTCATTGTTCTTACATTTTCATAAAAATTGCATCCTGTTTCATTTTATACTGTTCGATCCTCTTGTCTCTCTGCTGCCAGACCTTCTGTTCATTAATAACATCATATACTACTTATGTCAATATAAGTAGCACACACCACAGTATTTCCTAGAGTTCTAGTAAGAAATCCTGATCAGTGGAGTTAACCCAGGTTTGTTTTGAGATAGTGACTCACCGACGACAATGGTGGACGATGGTGCAATTACGTGAATAACAACATATACATCCGAAATAGAAAAGAAACGATTCATTTGTGTAAAATGATCTCATATGTTTTATTATTCTTTATTGGTAATTAGAATTTTTTTTAAAAAACAGTTCTGTATTTCTAATGTAATAAATCACTTAGAAATTAATTTGTGATGAATACAACTGTGACATGAACAAATCGGCAACAACAAAAAATGTTCTGATTTCACTTTTACACATATCAGCTGATCTAATTGTAAATAATAAAAAAGAAGAAGAAAAACATAGTTTACAATCTTTTAGTGTATACTTCTCTAAACTTTTGATTGAATAACTAGTAATAACAATAAGTAAATCGTTGTTTTATTCTTATAAAAAGTATAAACAATAAACTGTAAAATCATGTAGTGTAACTTATATAAATCACAAGTATTAGTTATAATCAATAGTGATATCTAGAATATTGACAACTAGATTTATTACAAATGGATTTGTTAGAAAAAGAAAGTACAGTTTTAAAAAAGTTGATTACAATAATTTTATGTATTTTAATAAGATACTACTTCATTTGTAAGTTGTATTCGTCACAGATTGATCTCAGTTTTCATACTATTAAGAACTAGGGAGTGTCAGAACGTTGGTTTGTCTTAGAATATGAGTCCTCGAGATTAGACAGACATAAATTCACAGGGATACTGTGAAGTTGGGCGTTTAGTTATTAGAATCAATCGGTTGTTACTCGATGATACTGATGGTATATTACTTACTTACTTACGCCTGTTACTCCTCGTGAAGGAGCATAGGCCGCTCACCAGCATTCTCCATCCAACCCTGTCCTGGGCAATCCTTTCCAGCTCCTTCCAGTTTCTATTCATCCGTTTCATATCTGCTCCTATTATCCGACGTAACGTGTTCTTTAGCTTTCCTCTTTTACGCTTCCCTTCAGGATTCCAAGTAAGGGCTTGTCTCGTGATACAGATTGATGATTTGTGTAATGTATGTCCTGCCAATTTCCATCGTCTTTTCCTAATTTCTTATTCAGATGGAAGCTGATTTGTTCTCTCCCACAAAAGACTGTTGCTGATGGTATCCGGCCAATGGATGTTGAGTAACTTGCGAAGACAGCTATTTATAAATACTTGTACCGTCTTGATGATGGTTGTTGTAGTTCTCCAAGTTTCAACTCCATACAGTAGAACTGCCTTGATGTTGGTATTGAAGATTCTCACTTTGATATTGGTTGAAAGCTGTTTTGAGTTCCATATGTTCTTCAATTGTAGGAATGCGACCCTTGCTTTGCCAATCCTTGCCTTTACGTCTGCATCTGAGCCTCCTTGTTCATCGATGATGCTTCCCAGGTATGTGCAGGATTCTACATCTTCCAGAGTTTCGCCATCAAGAGTGATTGGATTGCTGTTCCCCGTTTTGAGTTCGAGGACCTTAGTTTTCCCTTTGTGTGTGCTGAGGCCTACTGATGCAGAGACTGCTGCTACACTGGCTGTCTTCATCTGCATCTGTTCGTGTGTATGCAATAGGAGGGCTAGGTCATCTGCGAAGTCCAAATCTTCTAATTCATTTCGAGCTGTCTATTGAATTCCGTGTTTTCCTTCAGATGTCGAGGTCTTCATAATCCAGTCGACTACCAGAAGAAAGAGGAAGGGAGAGAGTAAACAGCCTTGTCTGACTCCGGTCCTTACTTGGAATGCATCTGTCAGCTGTCCTCCATGCACGACTTTGCACTGTAGTCCGTCATATGAATTCCGGATAATGTTGACAATCTTCTCAGGAACTCCGTAGTGTCAAAGAAGTTTCCATAATGTCCTCCTATCTACACTGTCGAATGCTTTTTGATAATCAATGAAGTTGATGTATTGTGATGAGTTCCACTCAACTGATTGTTTGACGATGATCCGTAGTGTTGCAATTTGGTCTGTTCACGATCGATCCTTACGGAATCCAGCTTGTTGATCTCGAAGTTAGGCGTCTACTGCATCTTTCATCCGGTTCAGTAACACTCTGTTGAAGACCTTCCCTGGTATTGACAGCAGTGTAATGCCTCTATAGTTTTCACATTTGCTCAGATCTCCTTTCTTTGGAATGTTGACGAGGTGCCCTTCTTTCCAGTTCATCGGCACTTGTTCCTCCTCCCAAATCTTTTTGAATAGAAGGTAAAGCATGTTTGTGGTTACTTCGATGTCTGACTTCAGTGCTTTGGCTGGTATGTTATCCGGTCCCGCTGCTTTCCTGTTCATGATTTGTCTGACGGCCATTCTGATATCTTCCTTCGTTGGTGGGTTGACGTCTATGGGAAGATCTGTGTGTACCGCTTCGATATCCGGTGGTATATAGTGTTACTATTATCAAATAACATTGTTTCAATGTACGTTAACTCCATTAATCACAACTCACCACTAGAAATTTAAAAAAGATCCTGAAGTAACTGATTTGTAAACTAACTACTTTAGTTTAATTGAATGGGGTTTGTAAAGGTTGATTTAGTTTGTAAATTGCATTGACCATAATTTAATTTGATGATAGTTTCTGTCATTGGATCATTGCTTATCCTTGGCTTGAAATATTAAGAAACAGTGATGAATCATAGACTCCTCATGAGAATAATATAAAAGTTTGCAAATCCCATTGATGCGTTCAAAAAACTAAGTATCAAACGAACGGTTCATAATTTTAACTTTCCATAAAACTTATCTCTAATGTTCAGATTTCAGATTTAAATATTCTTCAGTTCAATCTCATTCGAATTCAAATGAAATTATTAGGGAAAATCAATCCGTTTAGAATACATTATGTATCATCTGCAACACTATAGACTATGTTCTAACAAAACACATCACTGATGTCCATGAAAGTTATCCAGAGAATATGTAACGAGTTTCGCTTATTTGAAATTAAAACAACAACATGTTTTTGTTCAGGCTTGTGCCCAAAAGAAGTGATTTTTTATTCATGTTCTAGATCTAAGTACATTGGTGATGCATATTTTCTACAATACGACTACTGAGTTTCTAAATTACATTATTACTTTTTAATCAAAAACCTAAACCTTGTCGGGCTAATCTTTATGGGTTTTAGGGTTATTAGAAGCAAGATAACTTTGAAACGCTTGAGTGATTTCTTTTCTCGAGTGTTCAATAAACAATGATAATTTACATCCTGATTTTAAGAATGTAGTGAAATCAGCATATATTTGGAATAAAACAGATTTTATTCCTATTTGATGATGATGCAAACATAGGTTGTGAAGATGACTAACTTCTAAAATATCTGGCCTGATGAACATTGTGCATTAACCTTGTTAATTTTAATCAGCACTTCCTGGTAATGTTGAATTACGTTTAATTTCTTTCAGAACCCACTTGTGGAATTTCTCTAATCAGTAAGATTAGTTGTCCCATGTTCACACATTTCTTTTCACGTGAAAACGTATTATTCTTTTACTGAATATGGAACAGCTTAACGGAGCACGTCAATGCCAAGGACAAAAAAGGATCAGTAATCGATTGAACGATATGGATTAGGCCATGCACCAGAGGTCTCCCTTCGTCTTTCAGTAATTAACGCTTACTAATACATTTCTTCAATACTCACTCATACCTGTTGCTTCTCGCACAAGCCACTGGTGATGGTCATTGTAGTTCTCCAAGTTTTAGCTTCTTACAGTGAAACTGTTTTGATGTTCACATTTTAGATTGTGACTTTGATGTTATCTTGCAGACAGTTGTTTTGAATTGCATATGTTCTTCAATTGTGGTAATGCGATGCTTGCTTTCCCAACTCTTGCCTGTACATCTGCATCAGATCGTCCTTGTTCATCGATGATGCTGACCAGGCATGAGGGAGATTCCACCCGTTTCAGAGTTTCTCCAGCAATTTTGATTGGGTTGGTGTTCTCTGTGTCGCATTTGAGAACCTTGCATTTTGCCCCCCAAAACCCTGGTATGGCCGAGGGTGGAGAGTAGGCCCTCTCTTTCCAAATGCTCTCACATGGCTACGCGTATACAACGATTGCCAACAAAGGCGTACTCAATGTCTTCTCGCGGTGGATGTGTTGTTTACAAACTTGACAGGACGATAAGTGAGTCTCCGGGACTTTATTTGGGTTGGTGGATATCGAGAATCCACATGGAGGAGTGGGGAAACCCTGATTTCAAACAAATGGTGCATATGAGCTCCAGGATCCCGAGGAAACATTTGGCGTATCAATCAATTGTTGGTCACTGGTTACCATAGGACCACATTTCCTGACGTTGCTCCACTGCCTTGTGGATCTGACCTTTAGGTAGAAGACTCCGAGTGTGGCCCCTCGAGAAAACCACCTGCTTTGGTCTGGACACCCGGGCAGTATCACAGTCCACGTATAAATCAAGTGACTTGTGTGGCACATATGTTTTCCGCGCCACTTTGAATTAATATTTATGTGTTCAAATAAATAATCTTGCTTTTTCCGTTGTGTATGTTGAGGCCTGCTGATGACATACTGTTTATCTTCAGCCGTATTTGTTCTCGTTTATCGAATACAAGGGTCAGCTCATTTTCGAAGTTCAATTCGTCTAGTTGTATCCAAGCCGTCTATTGTACTCCGTGCTTTACCTCAGATATCGGGTTCTTCATAATCCAGTCAACCACCAAAAGAGAGAGAAAGGATGAGAGTAAACAACCCTGTCTGATACAGGTCTTCGCTTGGAATGCATCTGTCAGCTTCACTCCATTCACGATTTTGCAATATAGTCGGTCGTATGAATTCCGGATGATGTTGACTATATCCTCAGTTACTCACACCATGGTGTCGAAGAAGGTTTCATAATGTTCGCTTATCCACACTGTCAAATGCGTTCTCATGGTCTAGGAAGTTTATATATAGTGACGAGTTCCACACAGTTCAACGATGATACGTAGTGTCGCCATTTGGTCTGTTCAGAACCGACCTTTATAGAATCCGATCTGTTGATTTGGAAGTTCAGTGTCTTCTGAATCTTTCATCTGGTTCAGAAACACTTTTCCAAAAACTTTATCTGGTATTGACAGTAGCGTGATGTCTCTGTAGTTCTCACATTCTCTCAGATGTCCTCCTTTTGGTATCTTGATGAGGTGACTTTCCTTCCAGTCTATCAGTGGCATTTGTCACTCCTTCCAAATTTTTCTGCATAGAATGTGGTGCATGTTTGCACTTACTTCTATGTGAGGTTTCAGTACTTCATATGGTGTGTTTTCAGGTCCTGCTGCTTTCCCAGTCTTGATCTGTCTGGTGACCACCTTGAATTCTATCGTTGATGTAGTGACCGTTGTAGGAAGGTCTGTGAAGTGCACCGATGTTCGGTGGGTTTGTTGTTCTTGTCTATTCGAGAGTTCTCTAAATCATCCTGCACACTTGCTTCGTATAGTAGAATCGCAGGGATTGAGTTGTTTCCTTTGTTCTTGAATGATCATCCAGCTTTAAAAAATTTCCTTGTCGTTGCCTTTATTGTAACATAAAGTTGTTTCACACTTTCTTCTCTTGCAGCTTTATTGGCCGTTATTGCTGATATGATAGAAAGAAAAGTCAATTTTCGATCGAATTACTCATTATGAGTTTTAATCAATATTACATCCGTTTTGATCCAACGTGAGGATCACTCCGTGTAGTATTTGATTTATTTTCCCAGTATGATATTTTCTTCTGTACAACATACGATATTCTTGTATTCACTTGACATAAACTATGCTCAATGAGTGATTTGTTATAACTGAGTATGTGATATAATCCTAATTATTAATCAAAATGGGTGTACAATCAATATATAAAGCAGTGTATTTTAGATTATTTTTTATTTGTCGTCGTCATGGTGTTTTGGGGCTAATAAATCTCCACTTAAACCAGTCTTGTGTTCTTATTTTTTCATCGTGGGAATTGCCGAGATCCCTCATTCCGAGTATAAGTGATCAACGTTCTTCCGGCACAGCAATCAGCGACGATCAAATATAGCAGTTGCTAGGTTGTTCACATACTTCCACTTATTAGCATGTTGGAGTTATTGAGTGCTTAACTACTTTTCAGTTGTTCGCCGCAGTAGGATCCTCTTCTTTGAGTAAGTATTGAAATGCGCGGAAACTATAGCTGAGATTTATCTTGAATTCCCTGAATTTTCCAAGATTGCTAAAGAAAGCTGTATTCAACCTTTGTAATCCTGTTTATCCAGTTGTCCAGTGTTTCTTCAGCCACACTTTCGTCCCGGGCACAACTCACGATCAGTGTATGACGGTTAAACTTTTTTTTACTTGTAAAGGTTGCTGGAATCCATGAACATACACACCTGATCATATCTTGTTGTGGATATTTCTATGGATTCGCAGTTATTAAATCCATAATTATTAACTATTCCTCTTCTTGATTAGCATGTTAGTTTGTGCTCAACAAGCCCTTGACTTTATAGCACAGGCTGTACCGTCTGAGGTCTTCGTTGCTTCTTATATAACTTATTGTCTTTCTTAAATTACATCTGTTTAAATTTAACATAGAGTTTGGTTTTTGATTTGATTTAATATGAGTCGCTCAAAAACGCTTTATACACATCGCAGAAGAAAATAGCTTAACTTAATTTACTTTTGTTCGTTAGTTCTGCGTTCAAACTGAATATTGGTATTTCGGTCGTTACAGTAGGTGTGGTGTATAACTGATACGTTTACTGTACAATTAAAAATTTTGCTGTGTCCAAGCCTGCCATAACAGCTGCGACACAATTTGGTATTCTGTACTTCCAATTCACGTCCCCGCCTGTATCTTCTCAGTGGTCTAGGCCAATTCGAATTAAGTGTCCTGTTTGACATTTTGAAGTTTACTATAGTATTGATGAGGTCTGTTATCGAAATAAGCTTACTGGTCTCGTTATAAAAGATATCTCGTCTTCATAAACAAGATAAACGCTCACAGATCTTACGCATACAAGTCACCCAAACCGAAAATATGGTTAAAAACCACCTATAATTATATCTCTTAAGCAAATACCTTGAAGGGAATGTTGTTGCTTCTTCAAACCAGTTGAGTTTCTTGCGGATGAAAAAAGTCAGGAAATAACCCATTGGTAACATTTTATTTGAACTTAAAAGTCGTACTATGGAATTCAACACAAATGATTGGGAAAGCTCACCTGCAACCAACCGATCATCTCGATTTTCGTTTGATTTGGTGTTTACTTGTTAAACTAGGACTGCCAAAATAAAGTGGTAAATGAAGATACACATTAAATAGATGGTTAAACGTATGCTGTTCTTTTTCTTATACCCTATCTTGAGTGACTTCTGAGGAACGCGTCGCCAAGACCAATTCCAATTAAACTAGTTGATCTTAGACACAAAGAATTATCAATCAACAGAGCTTTTTTATTAGTCAAAATAAAGCTCTTACATGCCGGAGTACATTCGAAGGACAGTGTCGTCGCATGATTTAATAACCGGTCTCAGGAAGCGCATGAAAATCGACAACAAAATTGACTACGATGGTATTAGAACTATCTTTGAAAGGCACTATGACTCAGTGAATACGACTCTGAAGATAATACAGGTATTCAGTGTTTGACAACGCTTTTACCAGCAACACCTGATATAATTTGTACCCACCGAGAGAAATCAAAAGACAGAGTCAAGAGGAGATCGGGAGAGTGTATTTGGCGATTACCAATATATCGGAATTTTCTGATCTAATCTGGCTAGCGATGGCGGTAGATGTTGAGCACAGCGTTACCACACGTGATCTGGTGCGGATGCATGACCGAGCGCCTTCAGTCAGATAAGTCCACTAAAACATATGGTCAGCATCCAATGTTGAAAACTTACAGGGCTATTTATTTTAGGGATTTATTAACCGCTACAACTACATTTAAGTGAATCGGAAACAAAGTATATATAAAGGTCCTTCTGACAAGAAAAGTTTACAATCGTATAGTTATGCAAAGAGATGATTGGTCGATCATTCCAACTTTTAATGCGTAGGAGAATCCACTAAAAGGAGAGAAGATATTTTATTCATAAAAATCTGTGGAGTTCCATATCGTAGTCGATAGTAAAGTTAACCTTTCTAAGTCATTTCAAAGTAATTTCTGATAATGAAGTTGATGCAGAAAGTACGTAAGTAAAACACTCTGGGTGTTATCTCACAGTAATTTGTTAGTAGACTTTATTTTAATGCTTTCATCTTCCTTAGGGTCTACGAAGGGATTATATTCCTCACTATTTAAGACTTCTCTTTCTCTTCTCAGTGAAATAAAAGGGACTATCACTCTCTTATGTTTTTAGGGAAGTTTAAAAGCTTGAATAACTGCTCATTAGCTCGATGAGCTAATGCTTATCAATGTGGTCAGGCGTATCTTCGTGAATATAGGACTCGCTACTGTAATTAACTGCAGCGTTAGAGCTGCGTTAACCCCTCTTGTCTTACCTCACATTGATCTTGAGGCAATAGCTTGATAAAACTCAATGCCATGAGGTTTCAGATTAATGGTTCAAAAACTTGTACGTACTAAGACGATTATTACAACAACCTCGAAATAAATAAGCTAATCAAAATACACACAGCCTCAATGGGATATAAAATTAGGCCACAAAATCCTGTTTTCAATGATGGTATGGATACCTTGAGAAAGGCATGAGGGACTGGTTCATGTGCAATTTTAGAGTTCTGTGCCCTGCTATCTATAGTGTGGTTCAAGAAATCAAACCTCCTTACTCTGTTTTCCCTCAGACCTAGAAGTGGTCCAACTTGGCTTTTGACCTCACATTAGGCTCAGGACAGTTTATAGTACATGAAAAGTGTGTTTATAAGATTTAAAGGAAAGCAAAAGAGCTCAATGAAAAGGAAACAACATAGACTGTTCATCTTCCATCTTTGATACATAAATATGAATCGGAAACTTGGTACATGTGTAGCGTGGCGTCGAGTCGGGATTGACTATGTACACCGCTACCAAGAAGCTCGTTCCAAATGACTCCATAAAAATCCCTAGAAGCCAAATATCAGAAGGCAGAAAATGGACCAAGTCAAGATTTATTCACTGGCGATCTCGTGGTATCGAAAGGATACCGAGATCGTGCCAGGATACAAGCTTGGTTACAGAAGGTAACCGAATTCGCGCGAAATTACAATCGAAGTGTGTGAACAAGAAGGGAAGCCCAATATAGCTGTCATTAGCACAGTCAAACAAAAGCACTTTAAAACAAACACTGGTACAACTGTTTATAATAATAATTGTTTTTATTGAATCAGTCGTGTTCTCGTGACAAATGTAAGTCACTACACATGTTTGAGAGGGAATCGTACCAGTTCCACATAAGAAGACCTGAAATAAACTCATAAAGTGAGATGACTATTACGTCCCACACTTCCAATCATGCTGATATTAAAAGTTTTGTTGAATATAACCATTGTTTAAGTACAATATTAAGACTCCAAACGTTTGACCTTCAGCCAGCTGGTTCATTCTCCGATAGTCGGCACGATTTATGGACGAACCAATGGAATTAAGTATAGCGTGTCTTGGACTTAGGCGCGAATTTTATTCAACCGTATAATTAACATTTTGAAACTATATCTGATGTCAGTTCTTGATGAAAATCTTCAGTTTTATTCGTAACCTTGAATTATGGTTCTGTTTCTTCATTATCTAGTTTCTTATTATAATATATAGCCCTCTTTCGATCCTCATAAGTATGCTTATTTTCTCAAGGTTACTAGCGTCTCTAAAAGGTTTATAAATTACAGTCCCATCCTCAGTGTGACAACGAATGAAGAATCCTCACCATTTTTTCACGGTAGACGTCAAAGTCGATTTTTGCGCGCTCCCACTCCTTGGTTTGCTAGGGTTTTTAGTCAATGAACCATTTGGACATTCAAATGGTTGTTGACGGAATAGAAGAAGCTTTCGCTTAACAGGCTTCCGTGTCTAGTAGCAGGGGATCACCAGATTCTCCAGACAGGAACCTAGGTATGTTAACAATAAAACAGGAAAGGAAATTGATAAATCATAGTGCGATACTATCCTTAGTCCTTAAGAATAGATCAAGTCTTCAGTAATAAGGATAGTAGGTTGATGAACCTGTGTTAATCCTGACACATTGCTTTCCAGTGAAGGTCCAGCTTTTCCTTGAAAGTATTCACTGATGGGGCTGATACCACTTGTTCAGGTAAGGCGTTCCAATCATTGACTACTCGATGAGAAAAACGGGATCCCACTTTAAGTTTATTAGATCGTGGTTTATGAACCTTCTTGCTATGACCTCGGAGATTAATAGTGCTGGAGGGAGCAAAAAGATAAGATATATTAACACCCAAATCATAATTAAAGATACGAAATGCCAGTATAAGGTCACCTCGTGTCCTACGATACGACAAGGGGAAAAGATTTAGGCGTTTTAAACGCTCATCGTAAGGGAGTCTAGAAAGACCCTTCACTAATTTCGTTCCCACACGCTGGACACGCTCGAGGGAGTTAGTATCCTTTACCAGACACGGGCTAGCTGCTTGGATACAGTATTCTAAATGTGGTCTAACATATATGGGATATAAAATTCTAAACATTTCCTCGTCAAAAGATTTGAACGCTCGGCGAAGTGACCATAACGCACGAAAACATTTGACAGTGGCTCTTAAAGGACTCCTGGGAAGTCGTTAGGCCGTCAGCGAATTCCAGCATTTGACAACTCTTAAGGAGTAGAAGTTGTGTCTGCATTCCGTCCTGCTATGTTGTGTCTCCAGTTTTTGGGTGTTACCCCTTAGTTAAGTGTTGGAACTAAGCCTGAGTAGGTGTTTGAGAGGATGTCTAGATGTGTTAAGGATACTATAAGCCATCAGAAGGTCACCTCTAAGACGTCTATACTCTAATGGGTAAAGGTTAAGTGAATGGAGGCGCTCTTCGTAAGGTTTAAATTTGAGTCCTCGAACTGATTTCGTGGCTCGTCGTTGAATACGCTCCAGGGTGTCCTTATCCTTATGGAGTGAGGGGGGAAGTACTATGTTTCCGTACTCTAAATGGGGACAGATAAAACTATTGAAGATTATATGGAAAGTTCTTCCGTCAAACTGGCCAAAAATTGTTTAGTTGCTATTGATAGACAGCTTCTTAGTGAATAGCGAACGTACGTATGCATTAGTGGGGTTTTCGTCATGAACTTACATCAACTGGAATTATTTTTTTCGCCGAAACTTGTTTTGTTCGTCCAGATACTTCATATTTAGCTTATAATGTACTGGCTTTCCATATATATATATATATACTCCTAGCACCACACGATAATTTGATAGGTTGTGTATCTACTTTCATTCGAAGTCTTTGTAGCGATGGTAATGACTTCCCTGGCTTTTTTAAAACCAGTTTTCGCTGGTCCTAGTTTTATATTCTTGAAGTGAGTTTTAGAAACTTGAAACATAGACTCGTTAGACAGGTTGGAAAGTCCAGTAACCAACTATTTGAGAACGCTTTATAATATTAAGGTCTTTAGAGATACGTTGGCTAGCTGCTCGCCTGCAACACTTGTTGATGTCACACATATTCGGGGCTTAAAATTACGAAATCGAAGTGACCTCAACATTCAACTTCTTAGCTGCAGCAGAGTAGTGTATATTTGTTTCCAGGTCATGCATTAGTTATTCACGAGTATTACACTTCGACATCATGATAATAATTCATTAACGATGAACTGCTGTTCGTTGTGCATTACTGAAATCTTGATATGATTATTTTAATCTGTCAACTATTGGTCTATCCATTCATCTAAATCACCTTAAAGCTTAAACTCACTTAGATTGCCATTTATTTTTTTAAAACCTTTACATTACCTAGGAACACGAATGTAGACTCAATAAATTTATTAATTCGTGGACATAGAGTAAAAGTAACAGACCTAAAGTCGCACCTTACGGTACATCACATTTCACAGACTTCCATCCAGACTCCCTCGCTTACTTTTTTGTTTTTTGACCACTTAAATTTCATTATGCCTGTGGAACATCTTTTATTTCGAAGCAAAAGTGTTTGGGTATAATTTTAGTGATGCTATGCAAGTAGTCAGAACTTTAGTGTACACTTTGATAAAATAATTCAGTAAGCTCTTCGCTTTTGGTTTGGCCTGACGAAACTATATACTTTATGTTTTTCCAGTTAATTCACGTTTATTTTGGAATTGGAGCTGTTAGTATGTACCTTCATGTTTTCAAACACCGGAAAGATAGTTTGAATTTTCTTGCTTTTCAGATATCGTATCACTATGTCATTATTAGCAACTGGATCGCTCATAGTTTTCGGACTGTTTTTTATATTTAAGGGCTTGCGCAGGCACTTTCGTTTCGAAGTAAGTTTTTTGTTGGTAGCAATTTTTTATTGATAGATCGATAAAAGCTCAGGACACTATGGGGGCGAGCTGGTTGCAGATGTCCTGAAGGTAACATAACACTATTGATATATTTGTAGGCTCATAATGTACCATTTATTTTTACGCTTACTGGAGGCCACATATCACCGATATTGGTTGCTTCAGAAAAAGAAAATATACGTGTGATAGATGTAAGAAACGAAGCTTCTGCTGTCTTTGCTGCTGATGCTGTTTCAAGACTTTCTGGTTCCGTTGGTGTGGCTGTTGTTACAGCAGGTAAAATTTTGTTCAAATCCCATTTCCTTTCGCTTCTTTACTGCTTAGAACAGCACTCGAATTACACTAACATGCAGCGATCTGGCAGCACATATCTCTTTGCACTTGAGTTTTGTGTTTTTTTAGAAATTATTTAAATAAGCACGGAAAATAGCTTTAATAAATTTGCACATAATTTTCAAAGCCACAGTAGGCAGTCGAAATTATTACTTATAATCTGTTTCAGGCAGACACACTTGCAGCGAGCTGGGGAAAAACAGAACTTACTCTACTTATTCTGAAATTTTACCAGTCACTAACCCACTCAACTCAGGGAGACTATAAATATAAGTGATATCGTCAACATGTCTGACTAGCTAACCCTTCAGTGTAAGGATGCACTCATGAAAAACAGCCTTTAAACAACGTTTGACGCCTGTAAAATGAAAATTCCGTCCCGGACTCCGTCATCATCGAATTTTTTAATGAATTCACCAAACACAACTATTTTGTCTCTAAAGTTTATATGAGAAATGAGTATCATGATCGATTAATCGCCAATAACTCAAAACTATCTTTGACAAGACCGAACGAAGTTAGCCTCTCCAATATAAAACACTTAGTGTATTCGATCCCAATTGCACTTTCCCACTAGCTGTCATTTGATCACTTGTGTTTAAGTAAGAAGCCTCAAGTTAGTTGAAATAATTCCTTGATACAAGAGTTAATGATTATTATAAAGTGTCTTTTAGTTCAGGAAGTATTTGATTTACATTTTCTCGGTGAGGTTTTAAGTATGCATGGTTTTATCAAATTTTCTATTTCTGAGCAGCAAATGACTACAGAAGCTAATAGATTTCTCTATCCTAGTCATACTGATCAATTTGCGGTTATCACAAGTGAATGTACTTTCTCTACACTGGGACGATCAGCTACCTCAATCAACCACCATCAGTCATCTTTAAAAATTCCCTCAATTAAATCAACTGAACGTTCTGGTAAAAAACCTTTATAGCTAGTGTTTGTCATTGGCCTTTTGCAAGGTACCCAATGTACTTGGAGATGTAGGGTATGAGGTGTAAATTGTTTACTCCAATCATCAAACTATTCAGTATGTTGCTCAGTAGTTTAGGTTTTCAATTAATTTCTCAGTGTCTACTCCAGTTTAGTTTTCTCAGTCTTAGTTCATGAGTAACCTTAATACCATAAGTACGATTTTTAGTACGAATGTGTAAAGTGGCTAACATTTGTGCTATCACAGTTATAGAAAATTGACGACCTAACAGGTTCATGTTAAGTAATCAATGATCTGACCTCTTGAATTTCATTGATTGGTTCACAAACTATAACTTCGTTCCATCTACATTACTTTTGAGAGTTTAGTAATGTTTCCAACTCTTACACAGTATTTGTGCCTCCAAGCCAAGTACACAAGTCTGCAATCGATTACCTAGTTACATGTCTTCTAAGCAGTAGGATAGCTTTGTGTAAATTTTGAGTATAGAAAGTGTGTTCTATGCAGTTTCGCTTCCATATCTAGACATCTAGCACCAACAAAGAAGTACTTTTAGATTTTAATTCACCAAGTCATACATTTATGATTCTCTTTGTAGTAAAGTTGGTCTAGTAAAATGTTCAACTTTTCCTCATCTAACTCATAGGTCCTGGTCTTACTAATACGGTGACGGCAGTAAAGAATGCTCAGATGGCTGAATCTCCTGTAATCCTTCTAGCTGGAGCTGCTTCTGGACTTTTACGTGGTCGTGGATCACTTCAAGATATCGACCAGCTTGCTGTGTTCCGCCCAATTTGTAAATGGTGCAGACGTATAGATTACGTCAGAGAGATTATCCCTGTTCTTTGTGAAGCATTTTATATTGCACAATCGGATACTCCCGGTAAATTTATCAATTCCCAGTGGTTAATACATTTAGTAACATAATTACTGTTCATCGCAAATATTTTGGCTGTAGATGACGAGAGATGATTTTTTTATTGCATCTGTTATGATTGTCGGTCCAATTCTATCGAATTAGAAAAGGTTCTTTGGTTTTCCTGGAACTAATTAAACTTGATGCTGTTTATAAAGTTTCAGGCAGTAAGATTATTGCTAGATATAAAACTAAGTTGGGAGTTAAATTACAGGATGATTCACAAATTACCCATTATGGTCACTATTATAATCCAGTAGGATATAAATCTACATATGCGTATTGCTTGTCAGATAACTTAATTAAATTTCATTTTGAGAAGATACCAGGCTTTTTTGGTGCTATTATATTGAACACAACTTTTCAACTTCATCATCTAAGTCTTATGATGCAGCTACTTTCATACCCAATCAGAAAACGCTGTTCTCATTGCAACACTAAGCACCGGTATTTCTGTGACTAAACAGATGTCTTTAAGGTATAGTGCTGATTGGCACAAGCTTCTCTTGCTCCCGCTAAACGTACAATGATCTTATTTGCCTGACTATTATCAGCACCTTCGTCTACTCAGGTATACTAACGTCTTTATTTTTTCTCGTCACTTTGAGCCCTAGCTACCATGAAATTGCACGTTGCTTCACTGTTTTAAGGGTCAAACTTCCAAGTTAATGACTAAAGGGTAGTTTCCTGAGATTACTTGTTTTGGTTTAACCTCCGAACAGTATTTTACCTTTCATACAGGGTATTATTGGAAGAAATTGCTTTACAGGCTATAAAATCTATAACTATTTTATCATAAATAAATTGATTTTATATTAACTTAAATCTGCACAAAATATATATACATGATACCAGTTAAAATCACACTGACATTTACATTTCTAGTCGCCTTATAGTGATTTAAGGTTTATGATTTTCAAAAATATCATTCAAATTACTTGTAAAGTTTCTGAAAACTGCTCAGTCAGTCAGCCAGTCAGCTACAACGTAGGACCAGGCACATATACGCACCGGTCCAAGTTGCCATACCTCATTAACACAACAAGATGGACACCGGATTCATAAAAGTAGCTAATTCAGAGGTGGTAATATATAAAAGAAAGATTGCAATAAGGATATAGTACAGGAAGAAAGAATTAGTTCATAGAAAGATATGAAGCGATTTTAATCTCTTAGTTTAAGGGACGACAAAGAGTGTATACACCGACGCCATTGTGATCGATTCTGAGCGATGTCACCAAGAGTCTCCAACCATTGGTTACGATAGTCATGCGGACCCCAACCAAGTAGTCTGCATCTTCCAGCATGGCTCAGGCTAGAAGTTAGTGACTTCAAGCACTGATGCCACGTTTTGGTTTAGCCGCGCCTAATTCTCTTCCAACCATCTCTAACACCCGTTAGCATTACACGTCGTGGTAATTGGTGTTCAGGCATACGTAACACGTGGCCCAACCATCTCAGTCGATGAAGATTCACAACCTCATCAACTGATTTACCATCATTCCCTAATAACTTGAGTCTAACCTCACTATTACTTAGCAGATGATGCCAGCAATATTTCTAAGGCATCTGTGGTCAAATACTAGTAGTTTACGAGTATCTTCTACTCTTAATGGCCATATTTCGCTGCCGTAAATTAAAACAGAACGGTCTGCCGTGCAGTATACTCATCCTTTTGTTGATAGACAGATATCTCGCCTGCTCAGCTTGAATAACATTACAGTTTTAACTTTCAAACGGCTTTCTCACTGGTAGACAATTCATGCCTTAATTTTAAGATCTGTTATTAAGTTTCGAATTCGCGAAAATGTATTAGCTTTTATGCATATATGTAGCGGGAGCGACTACATTAAACTAATCATATATTCTGCAGACCAAGTCGTATTTGTTTTTGCTTAAATCTGCCTTATGAACTAATCGTATGGAATTTCTTACTAATTTTCGCGATATGTTTTTGGTAATAGTATCTTTTTTTTTCAAATTATTTAGGACCAGTTTTAGTTGAGTTTCCGATCGATCTGTTATATCCATATAAATTGGTTGAACAGCATACTAAATTGTCTGACAAAACAAATTCTTTAAGGCAGAAAATTGTAAATTGGTAAGTACATTTAATTACACTTTTTCTGCATAGTTCGAGTGTGTTTATTTGTCTAGATTAGTAATATTCTCATACTCAGCAGACTTACAACTTTTGCTTTCTGTGCATTCAGTTAGTCCACTGCATGATTTTAAATAAAGCAAGAATAAAATTGAGAAATATATACATAAAGGGATTTAGTAGGCATTCTTTTAGAGTTATGGGTGTTATTCGTCATGGATTGATCTCAATCGGTGTACGACTTGAAGCGTGTTTCGTTCTTAGATGGAAGTCAGTTAAGTACCCCCGCAGAAGACCAAACAGTGGATTTTGTTACATATGTTCGAGTTACATATTAGCTATTTAAGAAATACTTTGGGAAGAAATCTATAGTCATCACAGTTAAAAAATAAAATGTTTATACATGTCCAAAAAAGTAATTGAAAGTTGGTATTATAATGTGATGATAAGCAACATTTTAAAATAGTTTCGTTATGTATTGAAACGAAGGAAGATTGATACTTAGTACCACCGATCGAATGCTGTGGCGCAATCAACTGCCCAGTTATCACCAGTTCCAACTGTTTAATAAACCAGGGTTCTCAGCTTCAATCATAAACCCCGTCAATAAATGCCACTTCAAGTAGATCTTTGACATTGTTAGTGCTCATTAAATATTCCCACTGAGAAACTACAAAGACAAGTTGAGCGAAGAAAATTTTTTTCAATTATTTCTTCATCAACCCTCTGCAATAATATACATGCTCTATAAATGAGTAGAAAGTCGAGACCAATTAGATAGGGATGAGTAAATTTAACAAAATAATAATCAGTTAGTCACATAACGTTTGGAAAACAAGATTCATATTAAAACTAAAGTGAATACTCATTGTCAGTTAATTACTACAAATAGTTACATAATGAAATGTGGATGTAAATATAAATGTTCTTTGTTATCAACGAACCTGATGATAAATAATTAGGATGGGTGCAGTGAAAATTGTTGGTGCTTACTCCTAATGATTTCCGATAGTTGAGAATAAAAATATCTCCATTTATTCCTTAGTACCTATCAACACTGTCGTGTGCTATAACTAAGATACTTTTTTTAAGAATTGATGAAGAAAGTTTGCAGCTCACGTGAGTAGTTTTTGGTGTTGTTGAGCTCTCTGAAGTATATAGCTTAGTTGTTAAACTTTCATTGTTATTCTGGACAGCATCACCAAGTCTCAATTCTACATAAATTAAGCACTGATAATCTCTAGAACAACAATAAAAGCTTCGCAACTAAGTCATGTAGTTCAAAAAGCTTAACAACATCAAAGTACTTTTCTTCAAGACTGGCTAACCTGTCCATAGTCAATTAACTATTGCTTTGTGTCTAGTATAGGCTACAAAAGTAATTGATGCGTAAGAGATAGCTCATAAAGATAAATATATGGAAAATACCATGAAATAACAGGGTGATAACCACTCATTAATGTATTCAATTTAATTTGCCAAAAAATAAGTACCCTATTTTCTTTTTAATCTTTCTGCACCTATTTCTAAAAGATCTAGTGCTATACAGCTTACACTTGTCTGTCACTCTTTTTTATACCATTCCGTTTTTTTCAGGTATCTACGTTTCTATCTTTTCAATTTATTCGCCAATGGTTTCTCATCGAAATCACATCCATCCAAAACAAACGGTTTAGATGGAATTGTTGTCAAATCACCGAAAATTCCGCTTCCATCTAAAAGACAAGTGAAGAAATTAGCCCAGCTGATAAAACTCTCTGAAAAGCCAATCTTACTTATTAGTAGTCAAGCTGTTTTACCTCCGATTTCAGCTGAAGAGACAGCTGTTCATGTTCAAGTAAATTTATCTAACTTCAGCATTTGCTTATTTTAAGTTTATGTATAAGTTTTAAACACCCTTTTTCGAATACCATATTGTACACACTGTATCCGGTATTTGGATATCTTAACAAACAGTAGGTTCCTGAGGGTTGTTGACGTTTTTGTATTGTAATGGCTATAGCATGTTTTGTTTTCTATCAACCGAATTATCCTCTCATTCTTGGAAACTTAACTATGGTGGATGCTAAATCAAAGAACCTTCAAAAAATTCATACCGCACCATGAACATGCTTAAGCAGACTGTTTGATGTGCTGACTTCATCCGTTTATGCCCCTTCAATGGAGTCACTGGCAATATCATTCATTAATTAAGACTTTAAATATCATAGTCTTTACACTTCATTAAGACCAATCAATCTTTAACAAAAAATTATAAGTTTTGTTTTTGTGGAGTGGGGGGGGGCTAAGCAGTAATGCACTTAGCTTTCAACGTTTAGGTTGTCGATTTCTAATCCCTCTTCATTCACTCTGGCTTAGGAAATTGATTAGTATTACCAGCTTTCGAACAACAAGCGTGGCTCCTTTGCTATTTGGCACACGTCTCATCTTTGGAGTTGGTTCTGTCATCCGCCACGTGTATACAGTGAGTAGGGCTTCCCTATCAATCTAAGTACTTGCTCATCAATGATTGCAGCTACCCAAACGACTTAATTATAGTATCACAAATACTGTAAAGAAGAAATACGTTTTCATACGTATTTCTGTGTGTAGATTTTGTGTACCTTACTTTGTTAATTTTTTTATTAACTTCTTAATCTCACCAATTTAACTGCTTTGGTGATTTCTACCTTAAACACCGTTATGGTCATAAGTTAATTGATTTTTAAGAATCTAATCATTGTTTACATGTTCAGGTCATAACACGTTATTGTCATGTAACTAATACACAATTATCTATAACTATTGAGTGATCAGTAGCGAACATTCTGAGATCGAAATTAATGTCTTTTGTGATTGTTTCTATTCATTACTTCGTCCATTTTTTTTATACCTTTCAGTTGCATTTGACATTCAAAAATAAAAGTTATCAATAACACATTTTTGTTTGAAGGGATAGGCATTGGGTTCGAGTTTCGGTATGTGAACATCAACACTGAGATGCAGGTATATATCTACCAGACGAGTTTCAAATAAATTGAAACGCGCTTTATAGATTTCACTACCTGTTATAATTCAACTTTACTAAAACTAGTGACGGAATAACAATAACGAGGCAATCTGGTCAAGGTAGACTTTACCAATAACCGGAAAATACGGACCCACTTAAATATGAACGATTTTGTTTGTTCGTAGCCCCAATCACATTGAAAGATGCTTTATCTGCTCTTATATAATCTATGTATCTTATCTAATATGATTAGTGCAATTTGTTACCATCTTTGTGTGACTACGTACGTTTTTTTCATTCCGTGTAATTTTTATCGACAAATTCATCAGCACGATTTTTCTCAACCTTAGTCGTTTCTTTTTAGACCTTGGGGATACCTACTTACATGTCAGGTATGGCTCGCGGTCTTCTTGGTCGAGATCACCAACTTGGATTTCGTCATGCCCGTCGTACTGCACTTCGTGAAGCTGATCTAATTATTCTCGCAGGTATTTATTGTTTTGAATTTTAATATTATCACTAATCTACATTTTTTGTATTCATTGTTTGGCATTAATTATTGAATTGAGTTACTATGAATGTTTGTTTATTGGTTGCTTCGTGGATATCTTATGTTATGTCGTCGAATTAATTACCTTGGAACAAGGATGTTAGGATCGTTTGTATGACGTATAGTTCTCAGTGACTTTCTAAATGGTAGGCAGAGTGCGTCTAGGTATATTACATTCTTTTAATCAAATACCATCTCAAATTCAAATAGTAGGTGGTGATAAACTGTAATCAAGAAATCCGATGATTCTCCTAGTCATAACTTTGACTTACATGTCTTTCACCGGGCTAGAAGAACAAAAGCATGTGTACCAATGATTTGTGTACCTATTTATTTGTTTGGCCAATTAAATCTCCCTAATGGTTTCTCAATCGGTAGTTAAACAAGCGTATACAAAGCATTTTTATCTGAATTAAACGCCGCAAAATGCAACATTGAATTGATTCTACTGGCAGTATTCCTATTGATTCATATATTTTTAACTTACATTGAATATATATATATATATATATATATATATATATATATATATGTCAGTCAGTAACAACGTAGAACTTAGTACGCACGTACATCAGTTCAAGTTGCCATACCACATTAGCACAGAGATGCAGTGGTCGATTCAAATCCCATAGTGGTAGAGGTAGCAAGAGTATAAGCAGTAATCGGGAAGATTAGGGTTTGGAGATGTTATTTAACGAGTATAATTCAGTGAAATAAATTTGGAAAGAGGAAAAAAAGGGACATGAAGAATTTAGAAGATTAGAATTTGGGAGAACATAGAGAGTGGATGCACCTGCGCCATTGCAAACGATTTTGAGCCATGTCATTCAGGGTCTCTAACCATCGGTTGCTATCATCTCGCGGTCCCCAACCAGGTAGTCTACACCTACCAACATGACTCAGTCCACTTGTCAGTGACTTCATGGATTTGTGCCAAGTTTTGGTTTGGCCGCCCCTAGCTTTCTTCCAACCTACTCCTATACCACTGAATATAGCACGTCGAGGTAGTCGGTGGTTGGGCATACGTAACACGTTCCCCAGCCATCTCAACTGATGAAGTTTCACTACTTCATCAATTGATTTGCCATCCTTACCGAGGACCCGTTTCCTAACAGCTGCGTTACTTACTCGGTGGTCCCAGGATATACGAGCAATACTTCGAAGACACCTATGATCAAATACTAGTAACCTACCAATATCCTCTACTCTTACCGGCCATGTTTCACTGCCATAAAGTAGGACGGGACGAACTGCTGCACAGTAAACACGTCATTTGGTTGGTGGACGGATATCTCGCCTACGCCATAAATGGCGCAAGTTGGCAAAAGCTAGTCGAGCCTTCTGTATCCATGCTGAGATTTCGTCACACACCAAACCACAAGGGCTGATGAGACTTCCAAGATAAGTGAAGCGGTCGACACACTCAACTACTTCACTCCCTATCACTAGTTCGGGTGTCGATGTAACCCAATCCTGAAGCAACATTTTGCATTTCGAGGGAGAGAATCGCATCCCGAACATGCTTGCATTGTTGATATATATATATAAACATTAACTACAAAAACTGATACACTTGTTAATTTATTTATCTGATTAGCTTTCTAAATTTAAATGCTACTGTTCCCAATGATAAACGATTTCTCTTTTAATTGTCCTATCAAATATTTGCCGCCATCACATACATTTTCTTGTTAAGTTTCTTTTAATTTTATAAAGTATTCTATCCATTTCTTCTTTTCAATCTATTGTGTTTTCTTTTTGTTGTTTGTTTCAAAGGTGCCATTTGTGATTTTCGTTTAGATTATGGTCGTGTGTTAAATCGAAAAGCGAAAATTGTTGTAATTAATCGAAATAAGAAGAACTTATATCTTGTAAATTTATTGTTTCTTTTTTTTTGGTAATATTTTTGACAATAAAGTTATATTTCTTTTATTATAACACAGTAGTGTTTGGAATCCTTTACAATTTTTACTACACTGCTCATTTCCTGACTTTTCGAATAGTGAGTTTGTATTATTCAACAAAGATTGGTCAGAATTCAAACCCCTTACTGTTAATGATAGGAGTACCATACCAATCAAACACGTTTGTGTAGCTATCTGGACCCACTGAATTACAATGGGTAATGCGTTGGGTATCCGAAACAAAACCTATTGTGTCCAAGTTTCCATGTAAATATCAACACACTTGGATGAAGCTACATCCAGTTGAAGAACCTTGGATTCCACTGATAACCATTTTACATCTATTATGGAAAAAATTTCTACTGTAGATCTATTCTAAATATAGCTATTAATGTCTGTCAAGTGCCTTATGCAAAGCTTGATACCCGTCATTATGTCAAGTAACATTAACGAAAACACTACATTTGTTAGTGTCACTAGTTTTCGACAAAACAAGGTATCATTAAATACTTTTCAAAATACTATTATGTACCGTCTATTGATTCAACAATGTGGTGTATATAGGCACAACTGACCTTAAAGGTTTTCAGTTGAAGATGAATGTCTATTAAAAGCATTATTGATCTTTTCTATATAAGTTCACATGATTCTTTGCGATAATTTCATCCATGAAACTTCCTACTTCATGAAATATTAGCTCTGATCAGCTTTTCGTACATGAACTAGAAAATTTCCGCTTATCTCGATCATGATTCCTTTAAAACGTTTTATAGGACAGAGTTTAATAGTAACTAATTAATTGTACAAGTTGTTAGTTTACAGTCTAATGAATACTCACTTACCAGGTAGAAATTCGTGTACATGTCTTCAAACTGCAATATAAATGTAAGAGATACTACTCAGGCCTCTAAAGTGAAGTAAATTTAGAGAGTTCAAATGTACGAATTATTGGTGGAAACTCAAACACCTTAATCATTGAGCCTCTGCTCCACACTTCAGTACTAGTGTCTAAACGACGCTTGTATTAGACAACGAGTGTAATAAGTCTGCCTTTATATATTAGCAGCAGGTAAAATGACATAAATAAATAATTCTGTTTTCTCTTCTTCATTTAATGTTCGTCTTTATTTTTCAATATTTAAATATAGAATGCTGACTATTTTTGGAGACCATATCTAACAATTCAAGCTGATGTTGGGACAACCCTAAGAGATTTATCATTTGAACTACAAAATTCTACTAATGAACTAAATTGTTCCACTGAATGGTTAAATATTTTAAAATCACGTGAAACGAAACAAGATGAAGAGATTAAGTAGGTTATTCTCATTGTTTATTCTTGTAAGAAATGTATAGTTAATTCAACGAATGAGTTTTCATTCTTTAATTGATGTAGATTAACAATATTTATAGATTAACCCTAATCTTGAGGAATTAAGAAGGGTTTGAACTGTATGGCTTCTTTTCTGATCACTTAAAACTGTTAATTCTAAAAATTCATTACAATAATTTTCTTGGTTATGATAACAGGATGACGAGATGTTTGTAAATAATAATTGTTCACTCAGTAGTATTAACGAACATTGTTTCTCTTTAAATCCTTCAGTTTTGATTGAATTCTGTCTGTCAAACTCTGGACATAGATTAGCAAGAACCATAAGTTCAGAGTGCCTTATCGACTACTTTCAATCATCTAACACAAGGAACTTTTAAAGATCCTTCTAAAAGATCTCCGGTCTTATAAGCAGTTTTGGTTAAAAGAAATTCTGAAGGGTATAAAACATTCATTTGCTATGCAATAGAAGTATTCTGCCTACCCTATTAACTTTAGCCGATGAATTATACAGCTTATTATTTTTAACCAATGGAAACTATCCAGACCAACTGTTACATATTTAAAATTTTAAATCGGTGATTTAGATGACTTTTGTCATTAGAGTTTCATTACATATTTTGTAGTGTCTGTTGATATGTTCAGCACATACAGTTTATTCTAGCCCCTGGACAGGCCGATCTATTGACTCTTCTTGAGTCACGTTTTGACCTTAATAATTATTCACTTGACAACCTTGACTGTTTTTATGTGATCGTGTGTGTACAGCTTATACTATTCATCACACGTCTGTGGCTTATTTTTGCGTCACTATACATATCGATTAACGCTTGGTTAAAAGGAGTTGACTCACATGCCTTCTTCACCGCTCATTTCGCTTCGCTTCGTCCCTATAATCGTCTGTCTGAATTAATGATTGCATAATATGTACGTATTCGAAATCCGTTCTCGTATCTGACATTTTTAAATTCCATTATTCACTAACGCGAGTTAAGTCGATAATTATATACGAGGATAGGCGATATATATATTTCGATAGCGATCAACATATGATCTAATTGGAGTCAGATATCGATCCACTAATGTGGTGAGCCTGTCGGTAACATCGTCCGATTCTATCAACGTCTAAATAATGGACCACAACTTTTTTGGCTATTGTACTTCCATAAATTCATATTCTTAATCGGTTCATGAAAAAATCCCATTGTTGAATTTCATTAATCAAGTTAGCTGATCATATTTTCATGTACATCAGGTTTAATACATTCGAAAAAATTTCAAAAATTCGTATATTCCAGTCGAAAATCCCGTCATTTAGAAAAAAACTTCAGTCATATTGTTGATTTGAATGGTTTTAACATTCTGTTTCTTTGTTCTAAACTTCAAGATAATCAATGGTAATCTCAGTATTCATCATATCTTTTATGTTTTCCTTTCAGACTAAGCTGTCAAGTAGAAGGTATTGAGCATAACAATCCACTTTCCGTTCTCTGGAAGTTAGAACATTATGGTCTACCAACTGATTCTTCCGAAGATAGTATTATTATTGCTGATGGTGGAGATTTTGTAGGATCGGCAGCATATATTGTACGTCCAAGACAACCGTTATCTTGGTTAGATCCAGGACCATTTGGAACGTTAGGTGTTGGTGGAGGATTCGCATTAGGTGCTAAACTATGCCGCCCAAATGTAAGTTTCTACAAATTATTTATTACGGAGTATATATAGACGAAACAAATTAGATAATTTGGGTTTAAACACATTTTTAGAGTTTTACTGAGTTATAAGATTATTTCTTTCAGCTTTAGAATAAAATTCATTTTTTTTTATTTTTATTCTTACGGATTTTATTTCTCTGATTAGCGGGTAAGTTCAGCATATTGTAGAGATTTTAATTAACCAACTTAAATGATCATCTTTTAAAAGAATATTTATGCTTTCTCTTCAATAACTATTTCTAGAAGTTTCAATAGAAATCGCAGATATTCCATACAACTTTCAACGATAAATCTATTCCTTCTTGTTGATGATGTTGGTTTCTTTCTTCTTCTTTTTTTTGTTTTTCGGTTAAGCATTTCAGTTTTACAGCATGATAACTTGAAATTTCTGATGTTTAACTGTCCACTACTTGAGTTAAGTTGCTTGTAAGAAGTTGATCATTATGATTATAAACATTTGAAAATACTTTATATACGACAGAATCGGAAAATTCCGGTAATCATATGCTTCGATAACTATATCCCAAACACAAACAATGAAAAAGACGATAATGATTGGAAGCGAAATTCCGCTTTAACGTAAACTGATGTATAAAAGTGAGATGTTCATGCTGATTATCTACCAGAAGGGAAATTTTGTTAATTATGACTAGTTGATTCACCATGCCAGGATATAGCAACGATTCTTGATGAAATGTCTACAACTAATAGTATCTGTTACCGTAGTACCCTTCAATAAAAGCGGAGCCGAGAAAGAGCTTTTCAATGGGCCAATATTTATAAAAACAAGCGTTAATATAGGCGAGTCTAATAAGAAAAGGCATTAAAATGGCTCTTCAATAATTTAATAAAATTAACTCCTAATAGATTAACTAAAAAATATGACAACTCAAAAACAAGCTTCAAAAATGTTCTGTGATGAAGTCGTATAGATGTAAATCTAATTTTATAATAGTTTGATGTAGCTAAATGTACGAGGTTAAACTATGTGGTATTCCACGTTAATAGTCTAGTATATGTTTCTACAGTGTACAACTAGTTTAGTGCGCATGTCTACGTTCATGTATTTTCCTTTTTCCATATTGCTTCTGAATTCTTGAAACATCACTTCATTTTTAGTTCATCATGACTGTTTTTTTAGAACATCAATGAATTTTCATGTGCTCAGATTAGCAGTGCTAACGAATGAGTTAAGTGAAGACTCTCCCACCTTCCCATTCCATAGATCTTTTCAAGTAAATCTTCTGCAAGAAAATCTACCACAGCAAAAATTAGAAAATGCTACAAAACAAGCTGAAATGTGATTTAATATATCCTTGTTTCATAATTTAAGGACTCACCAATCACTTTATAATTATGCCCATCTTAATTTTTCCATTTCTATGTTCTAATAAGAACTCAACAGTTTGTAATTCTGTTTTTAAAAGTTGTTCATTGTCAAAAACTCAATTTTTGTTTACTTTTTCCCCATATAGGCTACTGTCTGGGTTATTTATGGTGATGGTTCAGCGGGATATAGTTTAGTTGAATGGGATTCTTTATCACGTCATCATGCTCCTGCTATTGCTGTGATTGGTAATGACGCTTGTTGGTCACAGATTGCACGTGACCAAGTTACGTTTTTCCGGTCCAAAGTTGGATGTCAGTTAAACTACACACCATATGAAGTAGTTGGATCAGCTTACTGTAGAAGTGTTGCTCCTGTATCAGATAATTTCATAACTAATAATAGCAATCCGGTTAATGGTTTTTTAGTTGACAAACCTCAGTTGGAACAAATAGTTCATATATTTGATGAGGCTAAACGACTTTCAAATAAAGGGATACCATCTGTTGTAAATTGTCTTATCTCTGCAAGTAGCTTTCGAGAAGGCAGTTTGTCTGTTTAACACACTGTACCTAGTATTTGTTTTTTGTATATGAATTTTACGTTCATTTTTGACCATGTAAATTTCGCCTTACCATTATATCTATTTACTAATAAATATTTTTTAATAAACATATATCCTCACTAAATAGTCTTTCTGTTCAATACTCTGTAACTGAATATTCTGTGGCATTTTTACTCCAATATATCATCACAATAAACTACAATAAGCTTTCACTACTCTCATTACCAAATCTTTTGCAATTATTGGAGGATAATGCTTAATGTTAGATTTCGATATATATTTGAAACTACTCCCCAGTGTTTGCACTTTCAGCAATTTACTGTGTGTATCAGGACTCCACTGTAACAGCAATGATTTCCATGTACCGAGCTGTCGAGACGATAATTATATTGAGGGATCTCTTGACATTATTTGTTTTGTATTATTAGTTCAGACATACCTGGCCCGACTTTTGTCATAAGGTGTGAACTCTTCAGTCCATCAAGAATGTCTTCAACACTGATGTTTAGATCGTTGGTCTCATTGGACGTTCACTGAATGCTCCCAGTCTAGGGTCCGCACTAGATCACATCTAGATTCGCTGAACTGCGAATCTCCGAAAAGCAAATAGTCACCTTAGCCTATGTACTTCTTGATACAACAACTATCTCCTAAATATATCTTCACATTCCATTCCTGACTTCTAGTATGATTATGTTTGACAATCGGAAAGTCGGTCGCTTATTAAGGTTAAAAGTGTCTGCCTTAACGTGGATTTGCGGAAACCCAATGCAAATCATTAGCGTCAAACACCATAACCTGTTATTTGACTCAAGCAAAGAGAGGTTAGTTAGAAGAAATACCAAGTTATCGAGGACAGAATTTTTCTGTTTTGTGAAATAGCGGTAAACCGATGACTGAGAGTTCATTTTCTCAGACATATCCCAAACCCAGAGGACTGATCACAAGAGACTGAATAGTTTATGATAAATGAAGACCAACATCGACTGTTGAATCTTCGGGCGACCCAACCCATTCGTCTACATTATACTGCTTTGTGCTTCATGTGAAGCTAGGGGAAGCAAACCTAATTCACCAATGAACGTGTGGTGCCTCTGTAGTTCTCACATTCGCTCAAATGTCTTGTCTTTGGTATTTTGGTGAGATATCTTTATTTCCAGTCTGTTAGTGGCATTTGTCACTCCCCCTAAATCTTTCTGAATAGAACGTAGAACATACTTGCAATCACTTCTATGTGTGACTTCAGTGCTTCGGTCGATACATTGTCAGGTCCTACTGATTTAACATTCTCGGTCCGTCTGATGACTATGCTGATTTCCTCGATCGTTATTGGAGTGATACCTATGGGACGTACAAAAGAATGTTGGAAATAAATTCCCACTACGCAGCCCGTATTTCGCCTCTTATAATCGCCCTCACGCGGTTGTTTCTTCTATTCTGAACAGTTGTAAGATTTGATACCTGATGCTATTAATAGGTTTCACCTTTTAGTTGGAGAAAGCCATATGATTCAAAACGTAGTTGCGTATAATGAACACAAGCGAACATTAAACGTTTCAACATGCTTACGAGTTCATGATATACAAAATTTGGGAAAAAACTCAGGACTGTATTATTTATTGTCAAAGAAGGAGTGTCATGTTCAAGATCTTTGCCGGTTAGTTCTCGAAGCACGACTGATTGACATACTCTCAACTTATGACTTAAGTTGTAAGAAAGCCAAATTTCGACTATGATGCCAGACGTTTGCTAGTAAATTACGAGCTGTCAACCCAGATGTTTCTTTTCAATAATAATTGTAACAAATTTCAAAAAGAGGTTTTCAAATTTGAGGTTACTGGGACAAAATCTCCATAATACTGACTAACAACATTATGAGACTGAAATTTTTCAGGCTATAAGCAATGAATAAACAAGAAAAAGGTCCTAGTAAAAAGGATTTTATTCGAAATCTAGCTAACATTATGATATTCACAATAATGATTAACAGTAAATTACATACGTTGGATTCTACTTGGAACAAGGTGATACATCGAGTATTGCGTAAAATTATGCCTACATTCTTTTCTGTGGCGATAGGTGTAATACGTGGTTCACTTCAGTCAGTCAGTCAGCTACAACGCAGGACCAGGCACGTATGTGCATCGGTCCAGGTTGCCATACCGCATCAACACAACAAGATGAACACCGGATTCATAACAGTGGTTAGGTAAAACGTGGTAATATATAAGAGAAAGATTGCATATAGAGATATAGTACAAGCAGAAAGAATTGGTTCGTAGAAAGAAAGATATGAAGCGATTTTAATCTCATAGTTTAAGGGACGACAAAGAGTGTATACACCGACGCCATTGTGATCGATTCTGAGCCATGTCACCAAGAGTCTCCAACCATTGGTTACGATAGTCACGCGGACCTCAACTAAGTAGTCTGTATCTAACAACATGGCTCAGACTAGAAGTTAGTGACTTCAAGCACTGATGCCACGTTTTGGTTTGGCCGCCTTTAACTTTCTTCCAACCATTTCCAATACCGGATAGCATTGCGTGTTGTGGTAATCAGTGTTCAGGTATACTTAACCCGTGGCCCAACCATTTCAGTCGATGAAGATTCACAACCTCATCAACTGATTTACCATCATTCCCTAATACCCTGCGTCTAACCTCACTATTACTTACCCGGTTATCCCAGCAGACGCCAGCAATATTTCTTAGGCATCTGTGGTCCAATACTAATAGCTTACGAGTGTCTTCTACTCTTAATGGCCATGTTTCGCTGCCGTAAATTAAAACAGAACGGACTGCCGCGCAGTATACTCGTCCTTTTATTGATAGACGGATATCTCGCCTTCGCCACAGGTGACGTAAGGTGGCAAAAGTCAAACGAGCTTTTCGAATCCGTGCTGAGATTTCGTCCGATACCAACCCATTGGGGCTGATCAGACTTCCAAGATAAGTGAAGTTGTCAACGCGTTCACTTAGAAAGTACATGATGAATGCTTCAATAATATTTCCCATTAGCATCCTATATTTTCTGGTACCGAGAGGTAGGTGTTTTGTGATACTGCAGTCCAATATTGCACCCACATTTTTGTGCAATCCCACGATAATAAATTGAATCTTGTAACTCACTTCAAATTTCGGAATCATTCTGTATAACGGTGTTCAGAAACCTGTGGTACAAAGTGGTTGTTTATCATGCAGCATAAGTTCTGTGACCACTAACTGGGTCATGTAGCATTTCAGGCATATCAAACAAAACAAAGCAAGTAGCTATTTTTTAAGATATGTTGAGATAGACGTAATTAAATTGAAATTTCTTAACTGATTGAGTAACAACGTAATTCATGTTTGCGTAATGTAAGGTTAACCTAATCTTGTTTACTCAAAGTGGAATATAAATTTTTCCTCCTAAAGCTGCATAGTGATCATTATTTTACATGAAACTTATATTACCTGGTTTTTAGGGTTCATCTGTTTAAGAACAATTACCAGATTACCAGTTACTTATGTTGTTAAGTAGATGACATCCTAACAACTACATGACTTGCGGTTCGACATATTATTCTTCATTCATGTTTGTTTTTGCCTTACTTAGTTTCTGTTTGGTTTTTCAAAAGAAGACAAAAGGTTCAATTAAGTTACATTGGTACTGAGGGTAGATACTTTAGTAATAATTCATTCTCACTGCTGCGTTTACTGACTTATTTTATGGGCTAGAATTGGATGGTAAATAAAACGACCCATACCCCTTTTCTTATCAATAACTGTTTTACCACCTGGATGAAAGTTAGCACAAATAAAAAGCTCATCGATCCCCCCAAACAATCTTTGCAGTTAAAATTTTTCAGTGACAACGTTGGGCTTTGAAGAGAAGTTTGTACACAAGATCGGAAGTTGACCACTCACGAGGATCTTACCGGGCGTCAGTGAGTACGGATTTGCTTTCAATACTTCAAAATGAAATGCGGTCCATCTAAAACATGCTTCAGATAAAAGAATCATGGATAACCCTCATCTGTAGGTGCTGCAAAGTGTAAAAGATCTAAGTGTCTTCGTATCGGATGGTCTACAATATCACATGTAGTGACTCACTTTTATCACGAGAACACGATTGATATATATATATATATATATATATATATATATATATATAATATATTTCTGCATGTGCAGGTGCACACCGTTTTTATAGGCATGATCTATAAATTACAACATTTGTTGGTTCACAAAATGTTTCCCAACTTATTCAGTTTATAGCTGTTATAAAGTGAAATCGTAGAGCGCTTGCTGTAAACTATGACCTTGAGAGGACGCGTACATCAAGTTTCTTTTATTGAAAACAAATATTATTATAACCAATTGTACCAGTGACTGTTCAATGTGCTCTTTGCTTAACTGTGCTAGAAACATCCGTTATACTTATTTTGATTGTGACCTCGAGGCGAATTCGATTACGCTCTGTAACCGAGCTTGTATACTGGCACGATCTCGGTATTCTTTCGATACCACGAGATCACCAGCAAATACATGTCGACTTGGTCTATTAACTGCATTTTGATATTTGGCTTCCGGGGGATTTTATGCATATCCTGGCACGCGTTCCTTGGTAGTGGTTTTCATAGTCAATCGCGATTCAACACCTCGCTACACACATAACTGCGAGAAATCTGCCTTTCAAGCAAATTTCGCGACAGTAATGTTTCGTCTCACCTACGTCAAAATTGATGACCCAGATTTTCAACTTGCTATTGCAGCTCTTCATGTCTAAAAGTTCTTACCTTGAGACATTTGTGATATACGGTTATTAGATAAGGAATCCAGTAAAGCGGTATTTACTGTTATTTCCCCAACAAACATCTGAACCTTATAAACATGTTTTATTCAGTCCTGTTTAGAGCAAAGAAAAATAGTGTTGCTTTGCTCATTGTGAAAAGAGGAAAACCTCTGTAACGTAACGAGTGACAGGCCACAGAATTAGTTCTACAAATTAAACATAGATCGTACGAAAAGAAATCTAAATCACTGGGTTTTTACCCGTTTGAGAATATACATCTTAGATGTGAACTTCCGATAATGTTGGCAACTAAAACACCTTTCAGGGCAAACAAGAAAAAAAGATGGAGACAACTAGTGTAGCAGCAGTCTCTGCATCAGTGGGCCTCTACATACGCGGGGGAAAAAGCAAGATTCTCAAATGCAACACAGAGAACACCAACTCTATCACAATTGATGGAGAAACTCTGAAACAGGTGAAATCTCTTACATGCCTGGTCAACATCATCGATGAATAAGGACGGTCTGATGCAGATGTATAGGCAAGGGTTGGAAAAGCGAGAGTCGCATTACCACAATTGAAAAACATATGCAATTCAAAACAATTGTCTGCAAGACAACATCAAAGTCACAATCTTAAGTGCGAAGCTGAAACTTGGAGAACTACCATGACCATCATCAAGAAGGTACAAGTATTTATAAATAATTGTCTACGCAACATACTTAATGTCAGTTGTCCGGATAATATCAGCAACGGCCAACTGTGAGAGAGAACAAACCAGATTTGTTTTGAGGAGGTTAGAAAGAGACGATGGAAGTGACCACGATGCACAGTGAGGAAACCGTCAAACTGCACCACGAGGCAGGCCCTAGCTTGGAATCCTAAGAGGAAACAAAAAGGAGGAAGGCTAAAGAACACACTGGACCGGTAACGCGATGTAAACATGGAAGGGATGAATAGCACCAGGAAAAGTTTGGAAGGGATTATCCAGACAGATTTGGATGGAGAACGCAAGTTAGCGGCCTATGCTAATTTATGAGTCGTAACAAGCGTGTAGCTGTAGATAAATCTCCAAAATAAATAGCTCTGTAAGTCTTCGACATTGGATGCTGATCACATTAGTTTCAGTGGACTCACCTATCGGAAGGTGCTCGGTCATGTATCCGCACCAGATCATGATGAGGAACGCCGTCCTCGCCATCCTCCGCAATCGCTAGCCAGATTAGATCAGACGATCCTCGGTATATTGATAACCTATCAAATATATCTTCGGACTTACTCGCTCATGTCTTCTGATTTCACTTGGTGGGTACGACTCACATTGGAAGGAGTTACTGGTTAAAACGTCAAACTCCGAATACTTGTAGCATCTCCAGTGTAAACAGGTTAATAAACAATGATATCACCCCCTATGTACTGATATAAGCTCAGTCCAAACACACACGTAAAGGCAATATACAAAAGCTAAGGATAAAATGCAGTAGAACGGACCATAAGTAAACGTTTTTATCTTTACGAATAGTCAAATCAAAGTAATTACCTAGGAGTATTTCAAGAACAAACTTGACATAATTGAAAGGGCTCGGAATGTTATTTCATCCTAAATCACTAATATTTTTCTTTATAACTTTTAAAATACCCAGGTTTCAACCTAGAGGCATCGGTGATCTCCTGATTCGAGATATGGAAGCCCATTAAAAGAAGGTTTCTCCTATTCATTCCATAAACATTTAAACCGTCCAAGCCTGTAGAAAGACCTGAAACGACTGACATGAGAGTAAATTAATTGATCCTGAGGCTTTAAAGATAAAATTTTTATTTTTGAATTTACCTGGACTTACAGAACTGAGTTACCTTATGTACAATAACTATTGTTTAATTCCGCAAACTGACGAATTGTTGTAGGTTGGTTCATTACAAATTTTGTACTTGTTCACGTTATTACGTAAGATATACTGAGTTCACTTTTATATTGGGTATATCTAACTTTTTAAATCTCGGTTAATACAACAACTTGAATTTTTGTAAATTGCGACGTGTGGTGCAATCATATTCTTGTCATGAATGATCCTAGCAACGCACTCAACTGTACTAAAAAAGAGCTCCTAATCAACTAATAATTGCACTTAGATTAGTGCAAAGGGGTGGCTGCTCTCCCTATATTGGTTGACAGCGAACTTTTGGAACCGTATCATAGCGTCAGCGTGCGATGGCAAAGGAATCAATCAAATATTAGCTTGTCACAATGATGGGATACTCGTCGCATATATATGTTACTCACCAGTGTTTTGTAAAAAGCTGCACAGGTTCTTTGCTAATTATTTGTGTCCTGGCATTTTCGTGTCTTTTAGAACCACCAACAGTTACGTTCTCAAATAAAAACCTACAGAGCAATTTAGTTTGGGGATTTATTTACCGCTACAAGGGTTTTAAGAAGACTTGTAGAACTTGTCATTTCATGACTCAAAAATGTGTGCGTTTGATTGAACATATTAGTTTTCCCCAGACTAATGCTGTATCATTTGAAATTAACTGATCTGATTGATTACTATGAAGGATCTTATTGTCTAAATCTTGAATAACCTGATTCATTAGTTCGAAAACACATTTGCAATCCGGTGTTTTATATGAGGCTTTGAAGATACAGAAGCTATTTCATGATATCATCTTATTTATTGTTAATTTACGTTTTTTGTCTGAATAACAGCCAATATGCATTAATACTGATAAAGTTCGTCACATCGAGAACCACCACATTTTATCGTTAGTACTACAGTATTTCGTTTTTTTTATATTTATTATGCTAATTTTACCTCATTATCGTAATGTGCTCTGGCAGATTAAAACAACGCTCATATGCACCAAACCCTCTGTGGATTATGAATGCTTGGACTACACATAAACTTTGAATTCTAAGAAAAATTAATTTATATATAGTTTACGTAGTGTAAAATTTTGCATGTCCTTATATGTCTTGATCATTTTAATATACAACAGGCTTTTTGGGTAAATTCTATGCAAAGACGTATTTTAAACACCATCATTAATAACGGAATTCAATCCTATAGTGCTAACTTATGAATTATTTGATGAAGTTTGCCATCTCATGTGGCCAAACACTTATGAATTACTTCAATCTCAGTTAATTGTTAATAACAACGGATCTTTATCATTTGGATTGTTTATGAACGTCCTTTGACCTTAAAGATTTGCATACCAAAAAAACCACGCTATATTAAAAAAATCTTGCCTTTTTCTAAACATGACCTAAGTAGGACAAATGGACTTTGAAAAGTTATAGCAACGCGTGATTTTGGCATTTTCACAGATAGAACACTTTACAGAAGTAATTGAGTTACTATCTCAACATTAATTTCAATGTAAATTCACATTTTCAAACTTACGATCGGAACTACCGCAGAAACCTTAAATTATGCGAAGTTTAGAAATGCTGGTTGACCTTTTCAACAAACTGTATTTCTGGGATTCATATTCATAACATGAGAAACGTTTAGTTGTTCACGTTAACCACATTATTAGACGCACTTATATTTTCCATTGGAGTGGCTATGACGATGATAAAAAAATTTGTTTAAAATAACGTGAGCGAAAAACCTTGAATAGCATTAGGGTACAGTGGGATTCCAACAAGTGACGCACGTCAAACAAAAGTCTGAAATAGTTACCTATATCCGTTATCCAAGCACCTGTGTGCAGTAATATTTTAGTAGCTGCATCTGTATGAAATTAATGAAACGCGAGGCCAAGATACTATCCTGCATACTAACAAATGACTTCTTATTGGCTGTTTTCTAGTTATTCAGAAATTAATTTCTTTTTTACAACCCCTATTATAGTGGATCTGTTGCGATAGTTTACAGTTTGCTACTGGTCTAGAGATTATCTAACTTAACTGGCTAGAATTCTAATACAACTTTGTTTTTAGTTAGTAGGTAAAACTTTTAAAAAAGTCACCAAAATATTGTAATTACAATGAGATATAACACTACAGCTCTGTTCAATTGTTCGTCATTATCATCCGAATAAACTCTACTTCATTGTGTTTCATTAGTTTATACGCTTATTATCCCACACGTTTAACTTTTGATGATTTGATGTCCCCAGTTTTCTATTAGAGCTAATTGCATGAACATATTCATAACTAGTCCATGTACGAATATTCGTCGTATATCTGTGTGCATACGCTTCAACTTAATTTACTAAGGATTACGTTTAAAAATATGTTTTGAAATCTTAATTTCATTCTTCCATTTATTGTACAAACAGCCTGTTCCCAAACCTTCCTACTTCTAATGATACTCTTGTGACTTCTACTCCCCTGATATATGTCTTGATAATCGCATCTAGCTGTGCTGAAACAATATGGAAACTTGAACTAATGTATATAAGTGTCAGTTTTCACATTACTTGTAGTTGATGGATATTATTATGACCTTTTTGGATGAGTATTTGAAGTGTTTGAATTATACTTTTAAAGAAAAAAAAACTTTTTCTAAATATTTGTTACTATTTAATCTAACCAGTTAAAATCAAATTCAACTATACGATTATTTCATTTATGAGTCAAATTCAAAAGTGAGAAATTCAGTGTGGTACATTAAAATTCTTTTGTTACGTGATATGCATATAATAACTAAAGCTTAAATCATACCGTATTACTTTTACCAATTTCTGTGCACATTAAAAACTGTTTGATTTCAGTCTACTCATAGTACACTAACACATAACACTATTACCTAGGGTGGGTAGGTATTAACGACATATTAGTAAAACTGATAATACTTAGATAATATTCCAAGCTTAAAAATGAATAATTACATTTCATTTACATTAATAATTGAATATTTTTTACTCCCCGTAATTTTTGTTTTGCAAAGTTTTATCCTGACTATTTTGTGCATGATCATCTTTGCAAAGAGAACTGTTTCATTTACGTTGAAAAACTAATTATCTATACAGAAAGTAACCTATTCATTAAGTATGCGTTTAAGTATCCAACTGTTAACGACACTGAGAGGCAGTGATACTACCTCCATTTTCCCACTGTCAAGCACTTAGAGCGAGGTTTGTATCCGCGAATAGCTAGTTGAAGAATTCTACATTAATCACATGCATATATCTTCGTAGTGTGTTCTCTCTCACAGTTGGCCGTTGCTGATATTATCCGGACAACTGACATTAAGTATGTTGCGTAGACAATTATTTATAAATACTTGTACCTTCTTGATGATGGTCATGGTAGTTCTCCAAGTTTCAGCTTCGCACTTAAGATTGTGACTTTGATGTTGTCTTGCAGACAATTGTTTTGAATTGCATATGTTTTTCAATTGTGGTAATGCGACTCTCGCTTTTCCAACCCTTGCCTATACATCTGCATCAGACCGTCCTTATTCATCGATGATGTTGACCAGGCATGTAAGAGATTTCACCTGTTTCAGAGTTTCTCCATCAATTGTGATAGAGTTGGTGTTCTGTGTGTAGCATTTGAGCTGGTCTCTTTAAGCGTTTCTCAAAGTTTTCCACCCATCTGTTCCTCTGTCCTTGAATCTCAGTGATTGTCTTGCCTTCTTTATCCTCAACCGGTTTATCTGGTTTACCATATTTTGGTGTCAGTTTCTTCGTCTTGTCATATAGTTTTTTGATATTTCATTCTCTCGCAAATTCTTCAGCTGTCGTTGCTAGGCCTTCCATGTATTTCTTCTTGTTAGTTCCAATACTCCTCTTCACTAGTTTGTTTGCTACTGTTTATTCAGCTCGTGCCTTGAATTTCTCTGTTCTTGTTGATTGCTGTCTTCTTGTTCTTCCTTTCTTGAATCTAAAACAGGTTTTTCGTAGAGATCTTTTCATTATGATGATGCATTTTGCGGCCCAGTACCTCCTGGCTCGTTGAAGTTAGTGCTTTTTTGATCCCTTTCCAATTGTTCTCCATAGTAATTTCTTCTTCCAGTAGATTCTGTTCTCTCTTGGTTGAGTTTGTTATTATCTCGAAGGAAGGCTGCAACGAACCTTTGTAATGCTGTTTATCCAATTGTTCAGTGCATCTCTAGCATCAATATCATCTTAGCAAACACCAGGTAGATGGTGATCTGAATGTATGTCAGATTCTCTCCTGGTTCTCACATCTTCCATTGTTCATTTGAATATTTTAGTGATGTAAATATGACCGACGTGATTCTCTGTTGTGAGACCCGGTGAAACCCATATGGTGGTGTGAATGTGTTTGTATGGGAATATTGTGTCATCTATAAACATTTTGCTGAATGCACATAGATTTGAGAATCTCTCAACATTCTCATTCGTTTCTCCCTGTCACTCCATGTTGTCCCATGATATCTTCATAGCCGGTGTTGTCAATTCCGATTTGGTGTTTAGGTCTCCTACCTGGATGATCAGGTCCATTCCTGAGAACTTCACCTTGATTGATTGCGGTCTTTCATAAAACTGATGTTTATCGTCGTCGTTGCCATCATTAGTGGGTGCGTAACCCTGCATAACATTCATTGTGATTCCCCCTTCTTTGTTTTGAAGAATGCTTTGATGATTCTAGATCCATGAGATTCCCATCCTATGAGCGCTATTCAGGCTTCTTTAGATAACATCCGAACAAATTTCTGAGTGTGTGGAGTGTTTTCTTCTTCGTGACCCGAGTACAGCAGCATCTCTCTTTAATCTAAACTTTACTGTTCAGCTTGAGTCCAATGGGTTTCATTTATGCCAAGCAAGACCAAGTTGTATTTCCTCATTTCCGCGGCTGTTTGACCGATCGTCCCGGTCTTCTAAATTGTCCGTAAATTCCATGTGCCTATATTAATTGTTGCTGTGGTTGTTAATAGGGGCATCGGCCATGTGACTTCCGAGGAATCTCGTCTTTCACCATAAGGCCTCTTGATTCTTCCGAATGAATGTCCTTGAATCCGTAGGTCAGAGTTTCAGTGCTTTAGTTTATTTATTCGGGTTAGCGTTATTTTTAGTACGGTTGTTTTCTACGGGACGGAATTGCTGACCTTATACCCCATCCTCGTTTTTTACCAGGGATTCGGACCGGCAGTAGCCCTAGAAGTGCTACAGGTGGAGTTTTCTCATACCTATATGTATATGATAATTTTGCTGTCTAAATGAATTTTGTCCATAGAAGTTTTGCTATTCTATTTAATCTAGTTTATCATTCTGTTTTCTAGACCTATAAAAAAATTCCTTTAAAGTTTCGTTACATTAACTGTTAAACTAATTCTCCAAGATTTTTCAATTCAATTGTCTTTTTCATTCTGATTGATTTTTTTTTCTTATACAAAAGTTATGGTGACGCCTATTGGAAAATATACTTTAGAAAATTCATGTAATAATGGTCATCTGGACAAAGATGATGATGATGAAAATGATGATGATGATGAAATCAGTTTAAGTTCTGATGATGAAATTAAATTAAATAATGGTTTAGATAGAAAAAATTCACAATCTGTTTGGTTTCGTGCACAAAAACGTATTATTGGTCGAGTTTTACAAAATGATCAATCTATTAAATCAATAATTGGTAAAAGAGCTTATGAATCACTTAAATCATTACGTTCATTAATGAAATTACATATAAAACCTGAAAAAGATGTAAAACAATTATATAAATATTTAATTAAAACAATTGGAAAAATTGGTGTTATATCAAAACAACAAAATTTAACTGAAGAAGATTATACAAATATCAATGAAATTAAAGAGAAAAGTCGTACAATTGGTCTTACATTAATAAGTTTTGCACAAACTGAATATACATATAATTATAATTTTATTAAAGAACAATTAGATGATTGTAAAGAGATTATATGTCATGCTGTATCATCATATTTAAGTCAAAAATCAATTGAACGTATTAAACATGTATTTAATGTATTAAGTTCAAATGAATTTCTTGATTCTGTATATGATGAAAAAGCGGATGAAATAAAAAAAGCACATCTTCATAATTTAATTAAATGTATAAGTCTTTTATTAGAACAAATTAAATAGTATATTATTTTTTTATACAATTTAATTATTGAATCAAATAACTATTTGTCTATTTTGTGATCTCAACATTTATGATATTTGTATACATTAAGTTACGAATTATATATACATATGGGTATAGGTAATGATTTATATATATCTACTTAGGAGTTCAGAATGTTCAGTGATTCCTTTTTTCCCCCATATTATTCACATACACACTTATGTCTACCTAATTTTGTTGTTGTTGCTGTTGTTGTTGTTGTTTGGAAACATGCTTATCTTTCTATGAATGATTATTTTTATTCTGATACCATGTTATGACAAGTAATTGTGTGTAATTTGAATGCTGCATAGTATTCATACTCTGATTGTATATTATTAATAATGAATATATAGTTTATTCAATTTTCCCTTCTTTATACTTTTGATTATTTTTTTTTCTCATTTTCTAACAAAAATTACTTATTATCTATGCATGAACAAGAGAAAATGACACGCAACTTTTTATATAAATTTTAAATAAATAAAAATTCAAATTGTAGTTTATTTTGTGTTTATTTGTTGCTCTTTTTGCCTTTTAATTATCAGGTACTGCATTATATTAGGGTTGTTCTTTTTTTTATTTAGGAAAACAAGTATTTTAGTGGCTGTGTGCTGATGGTGATGGTGGTCGGTATTCACAATATAATCCTTAAACTTTGTATATAGTTCGTCCTGCTAACTGTTACTAGATAACACCTTAATGATGTATCAATTCAGAAGGTGAATACGAAGTGTTGATTAAGTTTATTATTGCACCATACACAGATAACTAAAATTACTTACTTACTTACGCCTGTTACTCCTCATGAAGGAGCATAGGCCGCTAACCAGCATTCTCCATCCAACCCTGTCCTGGGCAATCCTTTCCAGCTCCTTCCGGTTTCTATTCATCCGTTTCATATCTGCTTCTATTTCTCGACGTAATATGTTCTTTGGCTTTCCTCTTTTCCGCTTCCCTTCAGGATTCCAAGTTAGGGCTTGTCTCGTGAGGTAGATTGACGATTTGCGTAATGTATGTCCTATCCATTTCCATCGTCTTTTCCTAATTTCTTATTCAGATGGAAGCTGATTTGTTCTCTCCCACAAAAGGCTGTTGCTGATGGTATCCGGCCAATGGATGTTGAGTATCTTGCGAAGACAACTATTTATAAATACTTGTACCTTCTTGATGGTGGTTGTTGTAGTTCTCCAAGTTTCAGCTCCATACAGTAGAACTGCCTTGACGTTGGTATTGAAGATTCTCACTTTGATATTGGTTGAAAGTTGTTTTGAGTTCCATATATTCTTCAATTGTAGGAATGCGACCCTTGCTTTGCCAATCCTTGCCTTTACGTCTGCCTCTGAGCCTCCTTGTTCATCGATGATGTTTCCTAGATATGTGAAGGGTTCTACATCTTCCAGAGTTTCGCCATCAAGAGTGATTGGATTGTTGTTCTCCGCCTTGAATTTGAGGACCTTGGTTTTCATAACTAAAATTATACGTACGATAAGAAAGCACAAAGTTGGCCTATGCTCCATTGGGTGTAACAGGCGTTAGTAATAAAGTATGAAAGGGTTGTGCCAAAAAGCAAACGGAGAAGCGTGAGAGGCGAATGAACGAGTCAATGAACAGAATTAAAATATATATAAAGGTACAGTGGTACAGATAAATTGTTATTGGATGGATGTCTCTGTCCGTTAAATAAGTTAACAAAAGGGCTTAACCAAATTAAATGTAAACATACTCAATTGTACGTGAGCTGCTATAGTTGTATGAATAACTGTCGCGTTTTTTTTTAACACTTCTGTCCACTCGTTCGAACTTTAGACGTTGCATCCGGCAACCAACCCAAATAAAGATGGAATCAGTATTTACACTATCGTAATCCATTATGAAGGGCGTGCTTCCTTATCTGTCGATTTCGCTGGCTTACATGGAAAATGTCAAGTTTTCTACGATGAAAATATCACTTCATCATTCTATGGAGGTGCCGAGTGCAGCTCACTCAGTCATGATGGAGGAAAATTACAGCACAGCAAATTTCATCAATTAGTTCCATTATAGAAAGTATTCAAAAATATCAACCTTTGAATAACTAAATGAACGAAAACGTAACCTGATTTCCTGAATACGATACACTTTAATGACTCGATAACGTCTGGTTTATCCCTAGCCAACTTTGACAGTCCTCGCTTAGTTGCACGCGATTTTTTCTATCAGAGAATTTCAGCCTTATTTGGTAAAAAGAAGGTTTATTGATGGACTAATCAGTTTAATGGTGATAGCGTTGGAGTTTTGCACTAATTTCCAAAATCAATGACTCATAGCTTGTATCATATTAATAGCTGAGTAAAAAATAAGTATAACCTATCACTACTTACATACTAAGACTGTTGATATTCCAAGACTAAAACATGAAGAAGTATAGCATTTCCAAAAATTGCGTTAACAACATGATTAAAAACTAAACATAATATACGGGTTTTGGAACCTTAACCATGAATCATAACCCAACTTCCATTCCTAACAATTTTAGGTTTTTCGTAATAAAGTATTCATATAACTTATATTGTGATTGACTGTATCTTGGGATTACTATTTTAGAGGTCTCTGGAAATGTTCAGCAAAGTATGCTTTCTACCTTTAGGTTACTTAACATATCCATGTGAATATATGGTTGTTTATCCGTATCTTTTAATGTATTTTGCATAAATTTATAAGAAAAACCTTATGAAGAGTTCCAAAGAAAATATTAACCTTAATATTATACCTCAGATGACTGTCGATACTTTGATAATCAAGTGAGTTCAGTTGGAACTTATTATTTCGTACTTCTTTTGCTTTTAAAAAGAACTATTTTCAAGCTGGTGTAGACCCTTCATTATTTGTGCTAATAATAATCCATATGCTATTATGAACTTCAATGACCTTAAATCAACTCTGTTACCAATGGCGTAAACTGTTGTTTCGCCCTCGTGAGGATAATGTTACTGATATTAATATATATGGTCATTTATTGGTGAAAAAAACTGTAGTGTTACTTAATAAGTGTAATTGTATTAGAGTAATACTCATTTTTGATAAGCATGATTATTATTATTATTCATTTTGACACCCTTATTTGTTTAGTCGTGATGTTTAGGTCATATTAATCCCTGAGTTACAATGATCAAAAATATTTAATTAAAAGTAAAACAGTCGTTTATTAGATTTCAAGGTTAACGAATGAAAGAGTATTTTATTTTATGTGAATTTTACAAGAGATTTTATAGCTCTAGGGTATTAATGTAAAATTTTACTGTCGTCTTTCGAAATGACCGATCCATGGATGCAACCAAAATTAATTAATTAATTGAAATATATTAAGAATGGTTCTCTGTAATAAAAACGCATACAAAATGGTATTCATCAGTTAAGGTGATTTAATAATACTAAATATAAGAAGTAACAATATGTCTTTGGATAACCCTTCTCTTTTCAAGATATCTGAAGTCTTTGTACCTTTGAAATTGATGTTTATTTGGATAATTTTAAGTAATAAGGTTATTGACACTTTTGAAAGTTTGAGTTTTGTATATTTGTCAATAAATCTTGATGGTTACTCGTTTTCAAAAAGCATTTTCCTTAAGAAGTCTAATTCTACGTATATGACGAGCTATACAGCTCAACTTTTCTTCTTATCAATAAGTTTCCAGCTGCGGAAGCAAGGTAGCTGACCACTCTATTTAGGTCTTCTGTAAACATATCTCGAAGTTCCATCAGCTTTTGTCATTTTAAAATAGAGAAAAATGATGTTTTATCTGTTTTCAACTTCAGGTGGAATTTTTATTGCAGAGTGACAGTTGTTGAATGCCTATAGAATATTTTTCAAATCACATTTATCTCATTAACTGATAAAAGCATTATCCACGTACCTATTATGCAAACGGAAGTTGTCTTCAGTTGGTTGTTTTTCAAATTGACAGTGAAATGGTTTGCTGGCAATCCACCAACATGAGATACAATTAGTTGTAACATTTTTTTATCTGTAGATTTCGTCAAATTGAAATCATGTATTTCCGATAGTTATCGTCTTACGGCTCATGTATTTACATATGAAGCAAATGATCTCTGTAAATGGGACATGCGTGAAAAATGATTCAGAGTCAAGAAAAATCACGATTTTTTCATTTACATTTATCTTCTTTATGAGATCGTGGAATTCAGAAGTGTCACTTAGGCAATAAATGTTAATATTCCTTCTTATAAATTCTATAGGAGACCTGCTAGCCAGTTTGTTGTATATTAAACAGGGTTAAGAAATTTCAAAGATCGTATAGAGAGATAATTGAGGTTTAGATACTTTAGGTTAGTCATATAATTGCGACACTGTTGACCCTGTTGGCTTAGTCTGCCAGTATCTTCATTGATTACGTAATTCTTATTCATTGACTTAAAGATTCGTCTAGTTGTGTTTTTTTTAAATCTTCCGTATTTTCGTCAGCCAATTTTGGATAATTCATTCAAGTAAATATTGATATGAATTACACTAAGTAGTTACCAACCGATCACATCATACTTAAGTTTGTATAGATTGAATAGAGCATGTTGTAAATGTGATCATATTATACCTTTATATAATATTTCTTCTATATTATAAAAATTACTCATTTCGAATTTTGTTCTACAGTTCAAGGTCGTTTTCGCTTTTCTAATTGTCTCGCCTCTGTATTATAATTTTATCGATTTTATGTTCAATTTGGTTAGCGTTCTGAATTATTTTTTCTGGTTAGCAATTTTTTAGCGAGTTAGTTTTCTACGGGATGGGGTCGCTAACTCCATGCCCAACCCTCCTCCTTCATCCGGACTTGGGATCGGGAGTAGCTCCATAGGGGCTTTAGGCGGATGAACTAAAATTTTCCACAATCAATATATATATTTATTGCGTTCCACGTTTTTCTGTGTAGGTAATACTCTTTACAGAGTAACTTCATATAACCTATCCAGGACCTCATCAGAGATCGAACCCAAGATAGTCAGGTTAAGTGACGAGAACTAAAGTGCTAACATCACTAAATTGTAATTGATTGATCCATACTTCAAACCACAATCATTCCCAATTTTACAAGTACTAGTCACTCTAGAATATGTCTTGTCTTTTCAACACTATAAACAAAAATAATGCCTGAATGAATCATTAACCTAAAACAAATATGATGAGAAGAAAATTCACATTTTATTACAGACTGATCGGTGATTAAAGCCATTAAGTCGTAAGTTCGAACTTCTACTAATTATCTCATTTTATGAGACCGTACAATATCATTACTCCTAACAATTATAGTGACTCATAGTCAAGTATACGAACCAGTGCATAGTTGATGAATTAAAAACTAAGTAAACTGAAGGTGATGAAATAATGTTCCAGAAAACCTTCTATGAAGAAACTTTTAAGCCGATGGTATGTATTAGATTTATTCTATGTCCATTTAAATACTTAAAAGGAAAGGTGTGGTGTCGTAATTCACCATGATCATATTAAAATGTCTGTTAAGATAATATATGTTTTTTGTAACACCTATTTTTAGTCTAAATAACGTTGGATAATTTAGTGAATGAGCATACACATGACATCTAATTAGTAAATAATCACATTATCACCTCAAACTGTATAACAGTCTAATAGGTCATACTAATATATCTTGTTATCCAGTAAATTAAAGTAGTCATATAATATTTTTTTGATCAGTTACTCCTGTGATTTAATCTGATTATAATCGTATGAAAGTAGAATCGTTTTGTGTTAGAGAACAATAACGATGAAATATAATTTGGTTGATACGAAGTCTAGAAACATGAAGCTATGTGTGATGTCAAACTGGATGCAAACCTCTATTTTATTCGTTGAGGACAGTTAAAACTGATTGATTTCCGTTGATGAAGTTGTGTTTTGCTCTCTAGGTTAAATGACAACACAGTTTAATTTGTTGACATTGGGGAACTGCATACAATCGTGGAAAAGTTCTACATATGGTCCATTCGGATGTTGGAACTACTCATGAATGGATATCAGGAAACAAAAAGTTGTTACTCCTTAAGGTTTAGAGTAGAGTCAATGTGAAAAACACCACCACTGAGCAATTGGAGTTGTAAGTGATCGTTTGCAGGATCGACATGATTATTCTAATCAGCCATTCACACGTGTTCATTTCGTATTCTAGTCTTTACACAGTAGCCCGTTTTCGTCTGTGACTGTTAATGTTCCTGTGAAATCCACGGATTACAATTGTAAGCGGTAATGACAGTCATTTAAATTTAGCAGACTGAAGAAGTATGTTCATCATATTTCCTATTACATAGTGTATACACTTTATCGTAGTCCGCCTGACGCTCAATGAGATTTGTATTAATACTATATACTGCTCTGTAATCACGACTGAAGATAATTAATTCAAGCATTACAAATAACCGAAGGCCGAGGTAACTAAACAGCAGTTCGTATATTCAATAATTACTTAATTTACATGCAGCATCGTGTACTACGTAAATAACAACACGATTCAATATCAGTCCATGAAATCACTGACTGATAAACTGAGCTGTATTGGTATATGTAGCTCTACTATTTGTGGTCTGTGTGATTATCACAACCAATATTTGAAGATGATTGTTAACAATGTTCATAAGTTGTCTCACTGTGGAAAATCCACTCATTGTTTATCTTCTTTAGAGCTCGAACCATAAATTTAATTCCTGCTTTTCGACTTCACAAACTTGGCCATTTCTCCTGAATCTTACTGTTTATGCCCAATTATGATGATAAGGAGTATTTGAATTATAGTACGAACTAAGAATTCCAGAAATAACGTAATCGGGTCAAGAAGTACTAGATAAGGACGAACGAATGTACTGTATTTAGAATTCGAAATCAAGCATTCAACAAGTACAAAGGTATCATTAATTCAATCCAAAACCACACCAATGCCTGTTAGTGCCTTTGATACTTCCACCACTTCAACTACTCCGATGTTTGTCTTCATAAATTCATTTAATTACGATGTAGTGTGTCTACTGAAACTAACACAAACGTGCAACGAATCCTGAATCTTATCACATTGGTTGATTGGACAATATCTTGTTAGTAATTTCAACCTATTACGTTCCACGTTTTTCTGTGTAGGTAATACTCTTTACAGAGTAACTTCATATAGTCTATCCAAGACCTCATCAGAGATCGAACCCAAGATAGTCAGGTTAAGTGACGAGAACTAAATTGTTAACATCACTAAATTGTAATTGATTGATCCATACTTCAAACCACAATCATTCCCAATTTTACAAGTACTAGTCACTCTAGAATATGTCTTGTCTGTTCAACACTTTATCATTTTAAGACATCATTCGATTTCGTGTAGCTAATGCCAGTTTGACACAAACATACTGTCACATTCACATTATTCTCAAGTAATTTTTACTGGACACATGAATGTCTATGTAGCATCAGAAATATTTTAATCACATACTTGTCTTCATTCTATTTGGATAAGGTGTTTTCCTTACCTTACTGTTCACAAATCATTATACGTATATGATTAGACTAGTCTTATTTTGTGGGTTTGATAAACAAGTTTTCTGGAAATTAGTGCAAGTTTGCATACGGTATTTTTCAAATATCGAATTCACTCGAAGTAACGTTGAGATGCAGGGAACACTGGACATCTCTTTCCTCCTTGTATATTTCACCCGTGTTTACAACGTGTTCTATTTTGCGATAGCCAACGATAATTATGAGTTTCAAAATATTGGGGAATTCCTCTAGGTTAAAACGCGTTCTAATCGAAATAGGTAGGTAAGACAAGTATCACATTACAATTCGATAATAATCTCCAGCTCCATAGAAGAGAGAGTTCGAAAATTTAGGGAAGCTTGATGGTAAAGAAAAAGTCAAAGTTGCGACGGAATAACTCTTTACATTATAATTTTAAAACACGTGACAAATTTAGAAAACCAACTTCGATAACCGGCAATCAGATAACAGCAAACATCAGTGTGATAATACGAATCAGAAATAAATTGTTCATTCCTCAATTCACTTGATATTTATTAGTTGTCAGTTTAGCGATCAGAAAGTGTGCAATGAATATTCGGAAAATTCATATCTCAAAAACATATCTCTATATATGCTTCCCACTTGATAATCTATTGTTGGTTATGAGAATGAATGGATTGTAGAAACTGTGCTATTTGAAATTCGTGTTTTGCATTTGGAAGTGGTCTTCAGGAAATTGTAAAACTAGCTTCCGTGTCATTCAGTCACTCGTTATCAAGACGCACCTGTAATATTTCGAGACTGATTCTCCCAATTTGGATCACCCAGCTCTACAATCTGAGTAGCAACCACTGAACTGATGAGTGCTAACCGTCATGAATTCTAGATTCACGAGTTCCTGTACACTATATTGAATTTCCTATCATCTTAAAATGATGCATTTCATAGAGTGTTACTCAGACTGATAGTTGGAACGAATCTTGATCGACAGAATTCGATCAGCAGTTTAAGATTTGACAAATATGAAATTATTCAAAACTCAGTGATCAGTAAACTGTATGAATACAGCATTGAATAACATTGGCCATTAAATTCCACGCACTTCCAAACACTTTTGATAGTGATATGAACATCAGATGTGAACAACAGCCTGATCCAGTTGACGAGTTCCAAATGGAATATAAAACCTGTCTCATAGATTCCACTATTCACCACCATAACAACTCTGATTAACATATTTGCAATAAGACATGTTTGATCCGAAATTTGGACACCTTCATTTAGAATAATTTAATACAAACAATTAATTTGTAATTTAAGCATTTCATATTAAGTTTTCATTTCATTTCTCTTTTGTTTTTACTCATAAAATTGATTATTTAATTGAATAAATTAACATATAATTTTAAATGATAAATATGAAGGTAACAAGTAATGAAAATACATGTAACTAACAATAACGATAACATTAACCGAAATTAATGTTGAAACGAATACACTGTGATGAATTCATTCAATTACAGTGGTGTAGTGTGTCAAATTGAACTGATATATATATATGGGATATTACAGTAATTTAATAGTTGAGTTCATACGTCGATTTGAGATAAACCACCATGGAAAATTTGAAATCACTGGACGGCCGTTTTGTGCAAGTGTGGAACTTCTCGGTAGTGCACATCCACGATCCACGGCCGTCCTGTCCTTCCAGGTTTCTATGATGGTCTAGCTTTAATTGACTTATGAATTCAGTTATGCAAGAATCAGGAGAAAAATGTTGAGTATTTGTACCGACAGTAGTGTAATGCCTCTGTTCTTCTCACATTAGCTCAGATATCCTTTCTTTGATATATCGATAAAGTGTGCTTCCTTCCAATCTGTCAGTGGCATTTACCACTACTTCTAAATATTTCTACATGCGACTTCATTGTTTCATGTGGTGTGTTGTCAGGTCGTGCTGCTTTCCCACTCCTGATTTGTCTGATGACAATCCTGACGTCTTCGATCGTTGGTGTAGGAAGAGCTATAGGATGGTTTGTAGGTACTGCTTCGACGTCTAGTAGGTTCAGTGGAAGTGGTCTATTTAAGCGTTTCTCAAAGTTTTCCACCCATCTGTTCCTCTGCTCTTGAATATCAGTGATTGTCTTGCGTTCTTAATCCTAAACCGGTTTATCTGGTTTACTATATTTCGGTGTCAGTTTCTTCGTTGTGAAATATAGTTGTTTGATATTTCTTTCTCTTGCAAATTTTCCTCTGTCTTTGCTATGTTCTCCATGTATTTCTGCCCCACCTGTAGCTCTTATAGGGTTACTGCCAGTCCAAAGTCCAGGTAGAAGAGGCGGGTTGGGTATGGGGTAGGCAAATCCATACCTTAGAAAACAAACTTGCTAAAAAAGCACTAATCAGTATAAATAACCCTATACTAATAACTATATATTTATGTGCAAGAGCAGGTTAAAGGTCATTTGGTGATTGAATCTAAAGAATATAATGGAGTGGTTGATGCAATAATTAAATGAGGTTCGGAGACATAAGATAGATTGTGTGATAATTTTAGAGATTGTGACGGATTACTGAGTTTAGAAATTGATAGTAGAGGTTACGTAATAATTGGACAGGATTTGAAGAGTTTATATAAGTTAAGAGAATTAAGTGAATAAAAACCTATGGGTAAAGGGATGGTTTCGGTCCACATAAAGTAAGCATTAGTTAAAAGAAGATCGGATAACAGAATGAACATTAAAATAATGAACCGTTGATCTTATTAGTCTCAAGTTTATGAAACATGCTCGGAACATGTACTCTTCTCTCTGTTTTTCCAATGTATGTGATTTGGCACGTACATGTAAATTAATAAATGTAGTTGTAGGTACTGAGAAAAAAGGACCGGTCAACTTTTGTTTGTTTGACTAGGCAGTTCGTTTTACATAACATTCTCAGTCTGGCTGATGGATAAGCAACCTTCAACAAGAAATTTATTCTTTGGTTAATCACTCAAGTGATATATTCTCATTTGAAGCCCAAATATAAGAATCAGGTTTTTTTTTTATCCACTATCGTATTTAACACGAAGGCTGGTTTTGGCATAATTCTCTATGAATTTCGCTAGATCTGCATTTTCACGTAGGCGATTTGTAACAAAGACAAGTTCTTCTTCCAGGTTTTCTTTCGAGCATAGTTTACGAGTGAGATCGTACAATTGCCTTTTTGTGACTTATTGAACAGAAACTGTTGTAATTAAGATTAACTCCACTTCAGATGTTTTTGTGCTGAATGTGTCTTTGTAATGTACCGTGCGAAGGTCGTTGAATTTCAATATCTAAGAAATGGAATTCGCCTTCTGCTTCATGTTCCATAGTAAAATCTATATCATCGTGTGCTTCGTTAAACATATTGAGTAGATAGATAGAATGCTTATGATTGTTGGAGACGAGAAATTTTTCATCAATATATCCACAGTAGAGTGGTTCAGCTTCCCCTGTTTAAAGTTTCTCATAAGTATATCAACCAGAAGTGAATTCAGAGGGCTATCCATAATCAGTCCATCAATTTAACGGTACAATACATTGTTTAATTGGAATTGTATGTTTTTTTGGTACACGAGAACATGACCTGTTTGAATTCATTGATTTCTTTAGGATACGGTAGACATGAGATCAATAAAAGTTAAACCGTGAACAGTAATCATCAAAATATCAGATCGTTTTAAAATGTTCAGAAATTAACAATAAAATAACATGAAAATGAAGATTTTAAATATCATGGAAATATCCAAACACATCGGTTAAAATGTATATTAATTGTGGTCTCTGTGAGATACTAAAGTTATTCAGTCATTTAAAATCAATGTAGAAACCTGATATATATATACATATTCACAAATCCCCCTTCTGATAATAATCATCTGCTCACTAGTGATTGGATTCAAGAGGTATTTCCTTGAGTTCTAGTGAGAAGCAGTGACCAGTGAAATTTCATCGGGTCTGTTGTGAGATAGTAACTGACTAAAGACAATAATGGATGGTGGCTCGATTTCGTGGATTGTTTGAAGTTAGATATTAATACCATTGAATGCCAACTGGCTCAGTGGTTCGGATATTAAGGGTTGGCGTGCGAGACCGATAGTCCGGGGATCGAATCTCGCGGTGCGGTACGTGGATGAGCATTACTGAAAATTCCCACACTTGCACGAAACGGCCCTCCACTGATTCCAGGTTTTCCATGGTGGCTTATCTCCAATCGACGTATGAACTCAACTATTAAATTACTTTAATAACCAAAAACAAAACCCTTTCCCATATATATATGTATATATCAGTTCAATTTGGCACACTACATCACCGTAATTGAATAAATTCATCACAGTGTATTATTTATTTTATTTATTTTAACACGTAGATATTGGTACGAGGAGGCGCCAAATACATATGCACCACACAAATCTCATTCGACATTTGTGAGGGCTGTGATACTACCTGGGTGCCCAAACCGAAGTAGGTGGTTTACTTAGGGGGCCACTCCCCGAGCCTTCGACCTGAAGGTCTGATCCACAAGACAGTGGAGCATCATAAGGAGATGCAGTCCTATGGAAGCCAGTGACCAACGATTGGTTCATGCGCCATTTGTTCCCGCAGGATACAGGAGCCAATGTGGACCATTGGTTTGGGATCCGGTTAAAGCACCGAACATTCGTCTTTCGTCCTCTCAATTTCGTAAACAACGGTAGCGCCACGAGAAGGCAATGAGTAAGATTTAAACGGCAGAGGCTATATACGCGTGGCCATGTGAGAGCATTTCGAGAAGGAGAGCGGACTCTCCCAACTCTCCGCCGTACCAGGGCATTTGTGGGCCACAGTGTATTCGTTTCAACATTAATTTCGGTTAATGTTATTGTTAGTTACATGTATTTTCATTACTTGTTACCTTCATATTTATCATTTAAAATTATATGTTAATTTATTCAATTAAATAATCAATTTTATGAGTAAAAACTAAAGAGAAATGAAATGAAAACTTAATATCAACTACTGAATGAATAATATAATTTGCTTAAATTACAAATTACTGGTGTGTGTTAAATTATTCTAAATGAAGGTGTCCAAATTTCGGATCAAACATGTCTTATTGCAAATATGTTAATCAGAATTGTTATGGTGGTTAATAGTGGAATCTATGAGACAGGTTTTATATTCCATTTGGAACTCATTATTTGCATTTACTTGGATCAGTCTGTTGATGTTCATATCACTATCATAATTTTGCTTGGAATTTGGTTGAAAATTAATGTCCTCATCAAATTGATCTGATTATGATATACATATGCCAAAGGGAAGCTAAATAATGGTAGTTCGTAACACTTATTGGTGAAATTATAAGTCTTTTTGTATTTCAGTTTTGTAACTGGATATTCGAAACCTGAAAGTTTTGAGCTATTTTTAAGAAGATGGTCTTATATTGTCTATCGTAAGAGATTTCTGTTTCAGAAATTCTTCCAGAAAATACCTACCACACGAATTCTCCATTGTCAAGTGAATTAAGGTAATCTGCATCAACAGAGTAAAAGAAAAATTACTTATTCCGATTTCTATGTGTTCTATTAAACCTTCGTCTAGTTCTTTGCTTCCACTATATTTTCTTCTAATATTCTAGGAAATGTGGAAAAATTAATTGTTATGTTGTGGATTTCAGTGAGGAAACCTAACCTAATATAATTAGACGATGTTCTGCATTTTCAAATGTTTGCAATTTATTGGTCTGACTCTATCACTAAACTGGGTAAATAATTTACTCTTACAAATTTACTGGTGAATATCAAGCTGAACGTGGTTTGTGATATCAAGATATTTAAATAGAATTCGGAAACATAAACTATATGATATCATACATAGAAGTAATGTGTTCTACACCAACCTCAACAGTTCATGGTGCTATCTTCCAAGTGCAGTGCGTAGCTCGCTCCAACAAATGTTAACAATCATCTTCAAACATTAGTTGTGATAGTCAGTGACTTCATGGACTGATATACTATCATATCGAGATGGTTGATCTCATGTTAGCGATTTGATGATGTCTTGTTCTCTAAGCTTGTTTGTTTGGTGGTCGAGTTTTTAGTCTTATGCACACCAATGGATGAAATGACAAAAGGAAAAAACTCGCATGTCATCTACAAAATAAATTGTTCGATCTGTGAAAAACAGTACATCGGACAAAGCGAACGCTCCCTTCATCTTCGGCTGCCCGTAAATCAATTAGGGGTCAAACTCTACGTCATATCCTCGCTTATTTCAATGCATGTGAACACCATTTATAGAAGCTTGGGACACAAGTCAATCTGCGATCAACAAACACACTGAAATGGATTCGATGTATCAACCATTCAAAAAAATCATATAAAAATATAGGACCAAGAATCAAATCAATGTGCGATTAAATAAAAGTAAGAACGTAGACAATGACGAGTTAAAGGCCACCAATAACCGACCAAGATTGGAGTAGACAGGACAAGTTGTGAGTCATATTGGGCGAGACTATAATTTATGGACGAATCAATTAGATTTAAGATAACAGGTCTCGGATTTTATCGCGAAATTCATACACTCATTTGGCTAAATACTGTTTCGTGATGAATACCCTAAATCTAATTCCTAACCCTAAACATCAACTGTGAATCATAATTAAAATTCCTCACACTAGTTTATTACCCTCATTTAATCCTAGGTGAACATTGTCAAGGTCGTCTAAGCATTTCTCAAAGGTCAACCATAAATTACGATCTCACCTCATATTGTGAGAAATTTAAACACTTCATTTATATCTAACATTTGTACTGTTTATGTTGTTCTGAAGAACAATGAAAGCTCTACAACCAAACTATCCATCTCAAAGCGCAAAACTTCACTTCAAAGGGGTGTCCTATTTTCTGCTATTCGTTTTCTTTAAATTTTCGCTCAACCAACAACTTCTTATATATGTGGGGCATTTTCCTCATCATGGCCGAAGTATAACAGAAGCTCCCCTGAAGCTAGTCGTTGTTGTTCAACTTGCGTCCAATGTGTTTCACTGATCCCAAGCACCTCTAGGTTGTATTTCCTCATTTCTGCAGCAATTCGGAAAACTCTCCCGGTCTCCCACATTGTTCGGGCATTCCATTTACCTAAATTAATGGTTGCTCTGGTTGTCAAAAGGGGCATTGGCCTCGTGAATTCCGAAGAACTTGGCTTTCATCATGAAGACCTTCTGACTCTCGGAGAAGAGTTTAAATGGTTTGAATTATTTTTTCTGGTTAGCGTTTTTTTAACGAGTTAGTTTCTCAAGGGATGGGGTCGTTAACCGCACGCCCAACCCTCCTTCTTTATCCGGACTTCGGACCGGCAGCAGCCCCCGAAGGGACTCCAGGCAGAGTTCTGAACCAACACATAATCAAACACAATTGTTTTCTGAATCAAATCATTTCATGATTAAGAATCATTTCAATATTAAACTATATAAAAGTCATCAATATGAAATGATTATTTTTGTTTACTTTGTTTTATAACTATACAAGTATAAGTATTTTCTATATAAATGAACTATTATTATAAAATAAATATAAGGAACCATGATAAAGACATTGATTTTTAACTTTGTTATATAATCAATCGATTTAGCCTAAATAGAAGACGATAGAATAATGAACATTGTTGATAATACATATACATCTATTTCTATTTCATTTATAAGCATATAAATTATTCTTTTTATGATATAAGATTCAGTGAAATATGGTAAAACATTATAGGAAGTTCACACTTTTATGTTAACTTGAAGTAGGGGTTTGTGGAGATTTTAGAAATTTTCACAGATTGAAATCATAAGTCAGTGGAAGCTAGACCACCATGGAAAACCTGGAAGCACTAGACGGCCGTTTCGTCCTAGTATGGGACTACTCGGCAGTGCGCATCCACCATCCCGCGCCCCGTTGGATTCGAACCCAGGACCTACTGGTTTCGCGCGCGAGCACTCAACCACTGAGCCGGGTTCGAATATCGCGGGGTGTGGAATCGTGAATGCGCACTGCTGAGGAGTCCCATACTAGGAAGAAACGGCCGTCCAGTGCTTCCAGGTTTTCGATGGTAGTCTAGCTTCAACTGACTCATGATTTCAATCTGTAATAAACTGTCTTTGAATTTAACGATTAAAATTTATTGAGATGAGTTGTTTTGATAAATATACATGTCAGAAGGAGTTTTGTGGAAATTTTACTAATTCCAATAATTGAAATCATGAGTTAATTAAAGCTAGACCACCATGAAAAACCTCGAAGCACTGGACGGTTGTTTCGTGTTGGTGTGATACTCCACAGCAGTACGCATCCACGATCCCTCCCCCCACGAGATTCGAACCCAGGACCTATCAGTTTCAACTATTGACATTACTAAAATCTCCGCAAAACCCCTTCTGATAATAATCATCTGCTCAATAGTGACTGGCTTCAAGAGGCATTTCCTGAAGTTCTAGTTAGGAGCAGTGACCAGTGGGATTCAATCAGGTTTGTTGTGAGTTAATAACTGACTGAAGACAATGGTGGATGTCCCGCCCAATGTCGTGGATTAGTTGAAGTTAGACATTAACACCGTTGGATGGCGGTCGACTCAGTGGTCTAGAGGTGAAGCGCTCGTGCACGAGACTGATATACCCCGGGGCCGAATCCCGCGGGCGGGATCATGGATGCGCACTGCTGAGGAGTCCAGTACTGTGAGGAAACGACCATCCAGTGATCCCTTGTGTTGTTGTGGTGGTCTAGCTTCGAGTGACTCATGATCTCAAGTTTCTTATTTCTTGTTGCACAGATAACAAAAACATTTATAGTGAAAATTCCCATTGTGACATTTAGTAAATGAAGAGAGAACGAATCGATATGTCATTGCATAATTATTACGTAACATTGTCGACTAGATGAGTATTATTTCATTATTGTAAATCATACATATATAACTGTAGAACCATGATGAAAAACTAATCGAAAAGAAATTTCTTCACTCGATCCGTTCCTTCTTTAAAAACGTTTATATATATATGCTGATTTGACCCCAATTGCTACTCATCATACGTAACTAGTTATGCTAATTAACTGAATATATAAATTTATCTCATGAATTCAACTACTGAATCAATATTAATTAGATGGTGATGACTCAACAACGTCCTAATTAGTTATTAACGTCGTTTAGATAATTAAAGTTATGTATTAATGTCAAGTTTGGATGAACAACTAATTGAAAAAGAAGAATTGCTACAGTGAATTGAAAATTCTAATTTTGATATTTGATAAATAGAACGAAAGAAGTAATAAAAAGATTTACCTTCCAATTACTTTTCCCCTCATGACTTTACACTAATACATATATGACTTATAACAATGATAGTTGGGTTACGTATTAACTATATGATGTCATATTGATTATGAAATAATGTTGAGCAGTTGGGAGAAAGAGGATTATAATAATCAAAGTAATTATTCGTAAAATCAAACAGTTGCTACATTGTATGCTATGTAAAAAGAACTAACAAAATAGTTTAATGAATAATCATTAATATAGTAATTATGTGGGAAAGGAGTTTTGTGGATAGTATAGTAGTTTCATAGTTGAATTCATGAGTTTATTAAAGCTAGACCACCATGGAAATCCTGGAAGCACTGAGCGGACGTTTTATGTTGGTATGAAACTCCTCAGCAGTGCGCATCCACGATCTACGGCCGTCTAGCTTTAATTGACTCATGAAATCAATTATGTAGATGGAATCATACATTCATTTAAATATATTTGAGGAAAAAAGTTTAATCAAGGTTCAGCTAAAAACTCACTCCCATACCGATGGCAAAGGTAGCAAGATTGATGTAAAGGTTAGTTTTATGAACATGGATTCTGATGGCTTCAGTAATATACAACAGACAAACTTGTAAACCATATAGTAAATTTGATGGAAAATGGTGGATAACTTCAAAAGCTTTATTCAAATTAACTTGGTAAACTGTGTTCAAGTGAGCAAGAATAGAGCTCTTAATCACTGTTCCTTGTTCTTTGCTCAACCAACACGGATAATGTTCTGCTATGCGGTGATAGACTCGCCAAATTGTACGCCCTACTTAACTAACTCCAAAGTAATAGTTGAATCGGGAAATACACATGAATATGGTGAGTTCAGACAATATGTTTCTATTCATAGTTTTTATTATCAGGTGGTTATAGAAAGCTGCATTCAGTTTAGTTGCAGTAAATGTTATCTGCACCACATTTATTAACCATTGAGTTCAAATTTCTTCAATAGCTTCATTTATAAATTACAATGTTATGAACAGTACTTTCTTCACCCAATTTGTCTTTTTAATGACTGAATAGAGTTTTGTATATAAAGTTTTACATGTAAAAATAATTTCACATTACTGATAGTAATAAATGACTGAAGGGTCATAAATAAATTATAACGTAATGGGCAAATACTAAAAATAAGTGAGACTAAATTATGTAAAGTTCAGTTAGTTAAGAGTAAATTGAATAAACAAGAAAAGTTTAGAATGATGATGTAATCACTTAAAAGAGGAAGCTAGAAAAGACTCTATAATGTAACGAAATAGATTGTATGCTACCAAGGCGACAAAAAAAGGCTAACAACTGTTTCTTTTTGAAGATATAATTAAAGATCATGACGCCTATCGAACATTTGACGTCATCATTTAATTTTTCGAGAATGAAAAAATTGTGAGGACTATATATTTTCGACTGATTGATCCTCAAATTTGTAACATGTATTCATGAAACACTTAGATTATGAAATTTTTGTATTTGCTTAATTGTTAACTTTCATTCTTTTCCCAGATTAGTACACAATAATCATAAGTCTTTCATTCAGATTTGTACAGCAAATGTATTATTTAGATTTATACGGTTTCATATTTACAGCAGAATAGAACTCAATTACTTACGCCTGTTACGCCTTGTGGAAGAGCATAGGTTGCCTACCAGCACTCTCCATTCAACATTCTCCTGGGCAATCTTTTCCAGCTCTTTTCAGTTGTTATTCATTCGTTTCATATTTGCGTCTATTTCCCGACGTCATGTGTTCTTCGGACTTTCTCTTTTCCGCTTCCCTTTAGGATTACAAGTTAGCGCTTGACTCGTGATGAGGTTTGATGATTTTCACAATATATGTCCTATCCACTTCCAACGTCTTTTCCTAATTTCCTCTTCAGATGGAATTTGGATTATTCTCTCCTACGGTAAACTGTTGCTGATGGTATCCGGCCAACTAACATTCAGTATATTACATAGACAATGGTTTATAAATACGTGTACATTTTTGATGATTATTGTAGTAGTTCTCCAAGTTTCAGCTTCTTACAGTAGAACTGTGAAGATTGTGATTTTGATGTTATCTTGTAGACAGTTGTTTTGAATTGCATATGTTCTTCAATTACAGTAATTCGATTTTTGCTTTTCCAATCCTTGCCTGTACATCTGCATCCAATCCTCCAGTAAAAAGGGGCATCGCCCTCGTGATTTCCAACAAATCTCGGATTTTATCCCGAGGCGTTATAATTCTTCCTTCAACTACCAGGGCAGAGTTTAAAAGATTTAATTTTTTTAATCTGGTTGGCGATTTTTAGCAAGGTTGTTTTCTACGGGATGCCTAACCTTCCTCTTTTACCTAGTCTTGGGACCGGCAGTAACTCAAGAAGAGCTACAGGTTACAGAAACCATGTTATAGATAAACAGTCATATTATAAATGTTATCAAATAACTTTAATTCGACTTTCGAGTTATAATAACAAATAACTTAATCAATTAAAGTGTTTCAAATATTAACTTTTTTAAAGAAATTACCAGACATAATTAACTTGAATTATATTCTGTTTGAGTTTATCAAATCTATTAGAATGACAAGGTCCAAATTTGAATTCAAGTCAAATTTAATTGTATTTCTTTATCCTGACAGCATCCATAATGTTCATATCTAACTAATATACATTTAGATGTAGTTTTTATGAATAGAAAATATATATAATAACATTTTGACTTTTTGGAAATCTACAGTACACCGAAATATATGAATTCTAAGGCTAGAGTGCCACTATAAGACGAAACGACCGTCTAGTGCTTCAAGGTTTTCCATGATGGTCTAGCTTCAATTGACTCATGATCTCAACTATTAAAATTACTATAATATCTACAAAAACCCCTTCAGATAGCATTATGTTGGTTATTACTAATCAACTAACTACTGGTACAGAAATTCACATGCAACCAAAATAGTTTAGTAGAGAATTTACACAATATGATATCGGATGACGTCGGTTCTAACCACACATGAAGTGTCACTTTTCTGAAGATTGTATACATATTTAGATGATGTCAACGGTTTTTGGAAGATTTCTTTCGAATGTTTGAATGATTAGTTTGATTTATCTTTCGTAATATATATTCTTGTAGATCGTCAACTTACATGGTCTGTGTCGAATGATTGGTGGCTTACTCGATTTAAACTGGAACAGTGTGACCAACAGCTAACTTCGAAGTCACACCTAGAGGTCAGCACCCAACACGGATTACCCTTTCATCGTATCAAGGTATTATGGATGCTCTGAAGACTTCATAACACGAAGGACGTTATTATAGAAATATATTAGTAAAAGTAGGTATAAGGGAGGAGTCGCGTCAACCACCGCACGGGCCAGTCAGTGGCGTGCAATTAATTAATATGCGTTGGTTGTTCCTGACTTTGAGGAGGATCAGTGATCCGTCTGCCGAATGATTTAGCTAGGGCCGTGACATTTCACTGGCCCTACAACCTCATTAAATTCGATTAGTGAAACGTAAACCTAATATTTACAACATAATTATCGCTCTTGATTTTATGAATCACAATAAGTTTGGTTCAGCAAAGTGTTCTCTTTTAGATGAACTCATTTTCAATTTTGTACAATAGCAAATATATACTTATTATTCAGAATGATAATAATCACAATAATAGTGATAATAAAATTCCATTAGACAAGATAATACTGAGGTAAAATAAAAAAAGCATTCAAACGTTACTTTTATCTGTAAAACTAGTAATAGTTTATCTGCAAAGATGGATAGTTGCTAGCAGCGGAATCCAGGACGCGCGTTTCGTCTTATTGAGGACTCATCAGCTGGATGTAACTGTATCTCACTATCCATCTTTTCTTATAATGCTTATGAATTAAGTCAATATTGAGACAATACTCACAGTATGCACATATACCAATAAGAGACTGTTCAATTGCAGCCCTTGACATCAATGGGAAGATTCAAATAAACAATACGAAGTGAATACTAGTATTTTAGTTGGAGAGTTTAAATATTCATTATGAATATAGATAAGGAAATCACAATTGGGAAGAGAATACAAAGTGTGACCATATAAAATGTTGACATTGAGATGAATTGTAATCAGGAAGATCATACAAACAGAAACAAAACAGTTGGGGTTATAAGGTCTATAAAAAGATAGAAGGTAAGCAAATGGATATAAAAGAAGAAAGGTATGCAGTAAAAAGGATAATCACAAGAGATCAAGACCGTAGTAAAAGAAGAATTTGTGCCAGTTTCATTCGGACACAGAAATATAAGTATATATTTCTGATTGTAGAACTTTGAAAATGAATATTTCTTCTTTTTTGTCTCAATGCATATATTGGGTCTACTTACGATAAATTATCGTACAAATTACAATCATAGAGCATTGACTAAGTTCTTCGATATAGTTTTGGATTTCTTACTAGTGTTGATATTGAAACGAACTGTCAACAAGATCATAGAAACAGAAACAAAACAATTGGAAATATAAGGTACATATAACTGTACGTATATTTCTACTTTTTTCGAGATTTATAACTTGTGCTTTGGCAATAAATAGATGATGGAATATTGCTACTTTGGCAGATTTCTACTTACCTTACAGATGACATTGAACTCAAAATCCACTTCGATTGAGTGATCTATGTTTACAAAATATAAAAACGGATATTTGTGTTAATGTGTTAATCAAGTTAATTGTTTATCATACATTCGGATAAACCAACTGATTAGAACAGTTCAAAGTAATTGTTGTTGTTCAGTTAATAAGTGATAATAGATTAATTGGAATAAGCTGTTCAGGTTTACTTATCATTTATTAGTTGCCATAAGACAGTTAATTGTATCCTACCTTTATTATTAATACTGTTTGGATTAGTCCATATGTGTGGGGCTTCAGTTGTTAGTCTCTCTTTGTAAGAATTAAAAACGTTTTTGAGGATTCTTGTATCATTGAAGCCAATTGTATGGTCCGACTACGTTGAGTGTAATGTGTAGTGGACCAAACTATATCACTTGCAAAAATAATGATAAATTTATTATAAAAGGGTTAATTTGTTAATATATAAAATATAAATTATACACAATGAGAAATATACTGGATGTTACACAATGTTTTGGTTTCCCTAGTAGTCTGCACATGTTCAATCTAGAAAGACTTATCATACAAAATGATGGTTCGCAATAATGTGGTTGACATTTTCAACAAAAATCAATCTGCAGTAATTGATCAAATTCGTCTAATTTATTCAGTGCTCGGATTATTAGCTTCCAACCTAATTGATTATCCAGATTAAAAATTCCTAATGATTACTGACTAACGTCAGCTTATGAATTATAATTGGGAGTTGAAGAGGACTTATTGCTGTTATTTTGTATGACATTGAGCATGAATTTGCTGAAAAGAGAACTGTTAACCGAATTAATCTTTCCTCTTTTACTATTCATTCCATTGACAAAATTAATACTTGTCCTCAACTAAGCAATCAAGTTAGCTTATAGTATTCGATCTCCAGTTTATGAATTCTTGTGAAAATGTACAACCATAGTGAATAGATTATCCTTAGTTTTTGAAAGAACAACATTTTACAATATACTTTTCTAGTTCACAGTCTAAATTATCAACTAACAAATTACACATTTTCACGAGATTGTATTATTTGTTTATATAATAGGAAGAAGTAATCATCTAACACAGTAAATTACCTTTGTTAATTAGAACATTTTAATCTTACGATATTGTACGTAAATTGTATACATACATCAGATTATTGATTAATTATTGCCTAGTAATACCCCCAATTCATTCTAATTGAATCTAACTATTGATTAGTATATATAAAATATATTCATATCAATATTTGAATCTATTTCTGGTTCATAATAAACCTTATTCTGTAGTCGTTGATGGCGAAACCCTGGAAGAGGTAGAATCCTTCACATACCTGAGAAACATCATCGATGAACAAGGAGGATCAGATGCAGACGTAAAAGCGAGGACTGGCAAAACAAGGGCCGCATTCCTTCAATTGAAGAACATATGGAACTCAAAACAACTTTCAACCAATATCAAAGTGAGAATCTTCAATACGAATATCAAGGCAGTTCTACTGTATGGAACTGAGACTTGGAGAACTACAACAACCACCATCAAGAAGGTACAAGTATTTATAAATAGCTGTCTACGCAAGATACTCAACATCCATTGGCCAGATACCATCAGCAACAGCCTTTTGTGGGAGAGAACAAATCAGCTTCCAGCTGAGGAAGAAATTAGGAAAAGACGATGGAAATGGATTGAACATACATTACGTAAATCATCAAACTGCATCACGAGGCAAGTGGTAACTTGGAATCCTGAAGGGAATCGGAAAAAAGGAAAGCCAAAGAACACATTACGTCGAGAAATAGAAGCAGATATGAAAAGGATAAGAACTGGAAGGAGATGGAAAGGATTGCCCAGGACAATGTTGGATGGAGAATTCTGGGGAGCGGCCTATGTTCCTTCACGAAGAGTAACAGGCGTAGGTAAGTAAGTGTAGTCGTTGCTTTCTTCTGTGCATAAAGACATTTCAAACTTTGTTCAACAATAAAAACCACAAGAACATTTATCATTTCCTCTCATTATGATTTACTAATTCATCTATTACTTTTTGTATGTATCTTCGGCCACAAATTGTTAAGAGTATAAAGGTGAACTGTATCTTTCAAGCAAATGTTAAAAAAGATCAGTATTCATTTGTGGATAGTAGTCAACACCACAAAATATTCCCAAGTTAATCATTCAATCTGTTGTAACTGTGACTGTGGATTAGAACGCAGCGTATTATTGATCGGACCAAAGACGCATAAAACCCGTGAGAACAACCTAGAGTCCTGATTGGTCCTGCTTCCCTGTCTAGCCCAACCAGTTTAGTCCAGAACGCAAGTCTTAGCCTCTGTAATATGAATCATTATATTTCAAGAATACTGAGTTTATATACCAAACAAACCAACCACAACGTACCAATAAAATATGAAACAACATTTGTACAAGAATTACCCAGATGTGGCTGTGAATGATGGAGGTAGCGATTAACAGACAGAGAATAATTCATGAATGGTTAATCGTATAATAATAGTTCATAGGTCAAAATAAAACTCATAATAAGAGGGACATGAATATGAACAGTTTAGTTATTTAACAATCATATGATAAAAATATACTCATAATAATGGTCTATAATTAAATCCCCAAAGTTACCATTCATTATTCTTATCGGGATACAACACAATTTTAAAGTTAAATCAGTCTATATTTACAGTTCCAAATCTAAAAGAATCCATCCAAGCTAAAATTGTTGAAGTGATTTACCGTGATCATTAATTCATTTCATTCCGTATGCTATAACTCTTCTATATACATATTGATTACTGTAGAGATATACAAAATGTTCTACAAACTTAATTTATTGTATATAATGTTTAAAGTCATTTAATTTAGTCGTTAAAAATAACTGTAATTAGACTTTTTTTATTCATACAATTTCAGTTCATTGATTAACAAAATGTGTGAGCTAGTGAGTAGGTGAGTGAGTGAGTGGGTGAGTGAGTGAGTGAAGTGAGTGAGTGGGTGGAGTGAGTGAGTGGAGTGAATGAGTAAGAAATCATGACCTAACAGAGTACAAAAATAAACGTGTAAACTGTTAAAATCACAGTAGACAAAATGATTTAAAAGATGATATTTAGTGAAATCATAAGTGATGGTAATAATAACTGAAAAGAGTATGATAAGTATCAGAAGGGGTTTTGTGGAGATTGTAGTAATTTCACTGGTTGAAATCATAAGTCCACTGAAGCTAGACTACCATAGAAAACCTGGAAGCACTGGAAGGCCGTTTCGTCTTATTGTGTGACTCCTCATCAGTGAGCACCCACGATCCCGTCTTGTGGGATTCGAACCCAGGGCCTACCAGTCTCACGCCAGGCGCTTAACCAACTAGACCACTGAGCCGGCATCCAACGGTGTTAATGTCTAACTTCAATCAATCCATGAAATTGAGCGACACATCCACTATTGTCATCAGTGCGTTACAACCTCACAACCCGGCTGAAAATTAGGAGTCAAACACTTTATTAAATGATGTTAAAATCATTTGGAAAAAATTCTCATCCTATCCGATGCAGACAACTTTTTATGAGAATAATAATCCAATAGATGTAGGTGGATGAATTGGATAAAAGTTTTGACGAAACTTTTGAGAGAGATAAGTTATCGGAGATAAGTTATCGGAGATAAGTCATCGGTTGGGATCTCTTTTGAGCAACTTGGGCTATCTGTATCCATTAATTTATAACTATACAGGCTTCCTGAAGTTTATAAGGAGAATATCTTCCTACGTCCCATCTTGAACATGAATTATTCACCAAATCATCATACCACCGAATAGTTATCTGTAAATATGCAGTCAGTCAGAAATCATCTCAACATAGATGATTTTTATGTTTTCGTTGATGGGTTATCTGAAATATATGGTGCTGATAAGGGAATGATATCATCGGATTTTACTTTTCTCTTTACAAATGTTCCGCTTATTGTAACAATATGTATCATGTATGACAGTAGTAAATAAAAAACCCAAAGTTAGTGTTTTTAAGCATCATCTGAAGCAGTTTTTTTTAAATATACTTATAGTGTCCAGTTTAGATTTATTGATAAGTTTTATTGATAACTTAACGCAGTGGCAGTGGGATCACATCCTGGCCACTTTTACCTAACTATTTTGTACACACTTTGGAAAATACTACACTTTAACTTATAATCGAAAGGTTCCATCTATAAAAACATATTTGGTTAATACAATCCTCGTTTGTGAAGAAAATATCGAACTCAACAACATCTTGCATGAGTTCAACATCTGCCACCAATCAATCAAGCTTACAACACAATCATATTTAAACACTGTACTCCATTTCTTGGGTATCCTGTTAAAACGAAGACTGCATAGTTCGCTGCAGAAACCCAATCTAAGACAATCGGCATGCGCATATTCAAATCTCTGTATCACTGGGCGTGAAGAGAGACTTTTTTCAATCTCTATCCTCTGTGAGTGAAAAAATTTACACTTATAACATATTAAACATTGAAATAGATAAAATAAGACATATTAATCAATAATGGATATCCAGTTAAATTCATCGACAGAAATCTTAAGACGAAATTGGTGGAATGTCTGCAGCTCAAAACAAGATCTTTTATATGAGCATTCATTGCAAAGGGGATTTAGTGGCAGAAATCTTGAATAATCGACTCTCAACATCTTTGAAGAAAACATTTTATTCTGCATGAGACTGCATCATCTTCTACAGTCATCCTTAAATTCTCGAATGTATAAAGTTTAGGCTTCCGCTTAAGACAACATCACTGTACATGCACAAGTTCATTTACTCTTGAAATCCATGTTCTCTCACTACTCCGTTCGGTTCTCTAAAGAATTACTGAAGTTAGTCTGTTATTAAAGTCTTGAAGATCTTGTAAACACTGGTCACGTCATTCTACCTAAATCATCTTTCAAAGTAATTCAAACGTCTACAAATCACGAGCTTATGTACAGTAGAGGTGTAGCAATCCACCGATTTCAGTCCAATCTCTGTATAAGGGAGTAAAATGTCCAGTTTATTATGTTACTGTGATCTATCTTCCACATTCGTTTATGTATATTTATTATCCCTTCTTTACATTTTCAAAGTTAATTAGCTATTATTGCAACATTTATTTCTTATGTTCTTCATATTCATCTCACTTCTTCAGAATATCTCAAAAGACTTCTTTTCAAACAAGTCACCAGATTGCTAAACAACTTCCTACTTATATGCGACAGTTTCAAGGAATTTATCAACACGTTCTTCATATTCTTCACGTTTATAAAAATCTTCCATGTGTAATCTGTTTGGTCCATTATGTAGTTTATTTTGGTACTTGAAGACATTATCGATCACCTTTTATATAAAACGCAGATGATATAGACCTGTTTGGTGAAGTCGCTGATAAAATGCAGTGTCATTTGATAGCACTGAGCAACAATGCCAGAATGGTTGGTCTGTGCTTCTCCTCCTCTAAATGCAGAGTGTTGCTTCAGGACTGGTCTGCGTCAACACCTGAACTAAGGATAGGGTGTGAAGTAGTCGAACGCGTCGACAACTTCACTTATCTTGGAAGTCTGATCAACCCTAATGGGTTGGTGTCTGACGAAATCTCAGCACGGATTCGAAAAACTCGTTTGGCTTTCGCCAACTTACGTCACCTATAGCGAAGGTGAGATATCCGTTTATCAATTAAGGGATGAATATACTGTGCAGCAGTTCGTTCAGTTCTATTTCACGGCTGCGAAATGTGGCCATCAAGAGTAGAAGATACTCGTAAGCTACTAGTATTTGATCACAGATTTCTCAGAAATATTGCTCGCATCTTCTGGAATCATCTGCTAAGTAATAGTAAGGTTAGACGAAATGCATCAGAGAATGAAGGTAAACCAGTCGATGAGGTTGTAAATCTGCATCGATTAAGATGGTTGGGCCACGTGTTATGTATGCCTGAACACCGATTACCACAACACGCAATGCTGACTGGTGTTTAAGACGGCTAGAAGAAAGTTAGGGCGGCCAGACCAAAACTTGGCATCAGTGTTTGAAGTCACTGACTTCTAGTCTGAGCCATGTTGGTAGATGCAGACTACTTGGTTGGGGTCCGTATGACTATCGTAACCAATGGTTTGGGACTCTGGGTGACATGGCTCAGAATCGATCACAATGGCGTCGGTGTATACACTCTTTGTCGTCCCTTAAACTGTGAGATTAAAATTATTTCACATCTATATTTCTACGAACTAATTCTTTCTTCCTGTTCTATATCCTTATATTCAACCTTTCTTTTATATATTACACCATTGAGTTAACTGCCACTATCAATCCGGTGTTCGTCTTGTTGTGCTAATGAGGTGTGGCAACTTGATCGATGCATGATTGTGCCTGGTCCTACGTTGTAACTGACTGACTGACTTACTGATATTGATTTTCAATGTCATTACAAACTTAAGTATTTTATTTAACTTTGTCATCATAAAGAAAATTTTCTTCTTTGAACCATTTCTATTTCTTTTTTTATGCCTACATAATAAGACTAGATATGATAACCATTTGACCGTAAAGTGTCGTTATGATTAGATAATAGGTGAGGGATTTGTGTAAACGTTATAAGTTAAATAAACCAAACGAAATTTTAAACATATTTGAAATTAGAGAAGACAGAAGGTTGAAGGTAACAAGGGACCGATCACCATGGGAGTGCCAAGTTAGCCACACACCTTTTATACATGAATTGACGCTTTGAAGACGAAAAACAGCTGTTTCTGCTTAACGTGGATTTCGCCCGTAAATCTATTCATCTACTTCTTAAAAGGCGGTATCAGGATCTACATCAATATATATCTTTCCATGGCATTGCTGTGAAGTTTGGAGGCAATCACAATCGAACTTTTCGGACTGTGTTCTTATATGATTTCTTTATGTATATTATACATAAGATTTAATTTTTGAAACATTACTTTTTCATACAAATCAATGCACATCTGCAAGGTTTAGAATATACGAAATAAGATGAACTCACTTCATTCTTATCTTGCAAAATGAGATAAAAATCTTTCTTATTATTCCACAGTCACTTTATGTTTGCGACCAGTTTGAAGATGTGTGCAGCAGCAATTTGGAAGACTCTCCCGGTCTCCCACATTGTAAGAGCGTTCCATGTACCTAAATAAATGGTTTCTCTGATTGTCAAAAAGGGCATCAGCTTCGTGGCTTCCGAAGGAACTCGGCTTTCATCATGAGGCTTCGTGACTCTTCTAAATGAAGACGTTCTGACTCCCAGGACATAGTTTAAATGGCTTGAATAATTTTTTCTTGTTAGCGTTTTTTCAGCGAGTTAGTTTTCTACGGGATGGGGTGGCTAATCTCATTTTTAACCCTCCTTTTTTCTCTGGGATCGGGACCGACAATAGCCCCCGGAAGTGCTCCAGGTGGAACACAATATTGGGAACCTGTGATAAGAGATAAGCCTTTTTTCTAGTTTATTTCTCAATGTAAAACTGTGATGAACCAGAAGAGATCTGCCAGAAATCGTCTGATAAAAATTATAACAGATAATCATGAAATTGAAAGTTATAAATATTATTGTTGTTAGTCTATATTCTTGATTTATATCTTCGAGTGCTTCACAAGCTTTATTTCCTTCTGTTCTTCTAGTTTGATGATTCCCAAAACGACAGTTAACTATGCAGGTGAAGATAATTGATAGCAAGAAAGTTGAATTTATAACATACCAACAAGGTTTATTTAGTCATGGTAAAATAAAAAGTGCTCGTAAGAACAAAGAATCCCTTGTCAAGTATAAAGTATTAGAACAATTATCAGTTCAGGAAATGAACTGATACTGTTATATCCCAACGAAGAATAAATGAATGGTAACTGCCAGGAATTATTTGTGAACTGATATTGTTATATTATATGTATATTCATATTCCTTCTATTATAGGCTTTCAGAAGACCTATTGTTTATATTAGATGATTTACTATTCTTAAACAATTCACAATTTTAATGGTTAAGACCAACCAGGTCTGTTGTAAGATGGTAACTCACTGAAGATAATGGTGGATGTGTCGCTCACTTTCGTGGATTAGTTGAAGCTGGACATTAACACTGTTGGATACCAGCTCAGTGGTCCAGTGGTTAAGTACTCGCGCGCGAAACCAGTAGGTTCTGGGTTCGAGTCTCACAGGTGGCGAGGTCGTGGGTGCGCACTGCTGAGGAGTTCCACAATAAAACGAAACGGCCTTCCAGTGCGTCTATGTTTTCCATGGTGGTCTAGCTTCAACTGACTCATGATCTTAACTATTGAAATTACTATAATATCCACAAAACTCATCTGATATTAATTCACAATTTGTTAGTTACAGTATCTCTCATTCATAGCCACTTTTGGCTTAATGTTGTATAATTGTTATTTTGTTATTTTATGGTGCGATGCTGTCTGGTTTGCTTGTATATAAACTGCATATGTCTGGAATATATTATTCATACAAGAAGCTGAGATTTCTTTCTAGACTCAACAACCAAGGCTAGGCGAGAAGGATCAATAAGAATTTAGAGTAGACACAACGCTGCTTGTTTTATTTCAACATTTAGAACAAAAACAACGTCAAATAAATGGGCACTTTGATCGGCGATTTGTCACGTAATAACTGATAGGGCAAAAGACATAACACGTACCAAATTTTGACAGTATATTTAAATAAAATATCTTTTGAGTCAATGATACGTATGTATTATACATAACAAATTGTAAATACACAAACCTTTTATCAGTATAGGGTTGTGGAGACGATTAAGTTTTTGATTGAGATTATGAACCGATTGATGTTAGGCCACCACTGAAAACCTAGAAGCACTATACGGTCGTTTCGTCCTAGTGTGGGACTCCTCAGCGGTGATCATCCGCGATCCCGCACCTCGTGATTCGAACTCAGGGCCTTCAGTCTCGCGCGCGAACTCTTAACCTCTAGACAACTGATCCAGCCGGCATACAACGGTGTTAATGTCTAACCTCAACCAGTCCAAAAAATTGCGCGACCACCTTCCATTGTATTCAGGTGGATACCTAGCCCCATTGACCACGGCTTCTCACTAGAACTCCTAGAATTTCCTCACGCAGCTAGTCACTAGTGATCTCAGTCAGAAACATTTTTTAAACAATACTTACAATACCAATATTTTAACAATCTTCACAGACCCCCATAATTGTTCACTAATTCAAATTTTAAAATAAATAAATGGCTTCACTTCTCTATAATAAGTGTGGTTTATCAAAAAGTATAATGTAAAACCCGAATCCTGTCTAGATTTTCAACTTATTTCTGATTTTCGATTTATAAATATTATAAATCACTAGGCAAACCTATCATTGATCTCCACTTATGAATGTCTCACTTCTACAGATCTCCAATCGTGGTCCGAACAGACCAGCCTCAGACTATGAAACTGGATGAAACAAGGTTGAATCTCATAAAAAGTATCAATTTGCTTAAGATTTCAGCTCATTCCTGATGATGATTTCTAATACGCTCGTAACCAAAGTCAATATTTTCTTTCTAACTACCTCCATTTACGTAACAAATATATTTTTTTTTAGCTTAAGTACATATACATACATATATGAACTCATTAATTAGAATTGAATATAATAAAAGAAGCATAATAATATACGAAGATCAATGATCCGATTCATAATGATAATAAGATAGAATGATCTAAAATAGATTGAAATTAAATACAAATTAGTTAATTAATAAAGTGGACTATTAACAATCTTATTAAAATGGTGTTTTATATCACGCCAGTATAAAATTTAAGAAGAAGAAGAAGAAGAAAAACAACAACAGACAATTTCAGGTCAAACATTACACCAAAATAATGAATGAGAATACAAAGATAATTCTAGGTTAATGAATAAAAGCAAAATACTCTTGTATTTACTTAGTTGGTATTTGAGAAAATTTATTATACAAAAAAGAAAATATATATGTCAGTAATTCTTTACATTTTCTTTATTTAATTCAATGATATAAGAATGTTAGTTTGTATTGTAAACATTCTAAAGTAATCTTAACTATTCTATGTGCTTTTTTATTGAAGAAGATACTTTTATGGAATAATTAGATGTTATTATGTTTAAAGTGTCAGCAGCAATAGATCTCAATATAAACAAAGAGAAAAATAAAGCAAGATTCTCTGATACAGCATAGTATGGAACAATCCAATCACAATTGATGGAGAAAATTTTGAGGATGTAAAATCCTTTACATATTTGGGCAGCATCATTAATGAACACGATGGATCTGATGCAGATATGACAGCGCAGGTCGGAAAAGCAAGGGCAACATATATATAACTGTCGAACATCTGAAACTCAAAACAACTGTCAACCAACACCAAGGTCAGGATTTTCAATACAAATGTCAAGACAGTTCTACTGTATGGGGCGGAAACTTGGAGAACTACGAAAACCATCATCCAGAAAATACAGGTGTTTATTAACAGTTGTCTACGCAAAATACTTCAGATCCGTTGGCCGGACACTATCAGCAACAACCTACTGTGGGAGAGAACAAACCAGACTCCAGTGGAGGAAGAAATCAGGAAGCAGCACTGGAAGTGGATATTACACACATTGAGGAAAGCACCCAACTGCGTCACAAGGCAAGCCCTCACATGGAATCGTCTAAGCCAACGGAGAAGAAGAAGACCAAACAATACATTACACCGGGAAATGGAAATAGACACGAGAAAAATGAACAAAAATTAGACAGAACTAGGAAAGAAGGCCGAGGACAGAGTGGTTTGGAGAATGCTGGTCGGTGGCCTATGCTCCATTAGGAATAACAGGCGTAAGTAAGTAAGTAAGTAAGTAAATTAGCATATTCGATTGTGGGAATTTTCACTAAATTAGCATATTGTTTGAAGTTAGAACTGGTTCTGATTGTCAAGCTTTCACAGCAAGTTCAGAAATTCGTGTGTTTCCATTCTTGGTAGGTTCGTGTATGTGTGTGTACTGATGAGAAGTGCCATACTGAAATGAAATGGCTTACCATCGCACTCTAGTTCGTACTGGTACTACAAATGAGATCAATGGTCGATTAATAAGTACGATCTGATGCAGATGTACAGGCAAGGATTGGAAAAGCAAGGGTCGCATTACCACAATTGAAGAACATATGCAATTCAAAACAACTGTCTGCAAGACAACATCAAAGTCCCAGTCTTCACAGTTCTACTGTAAGAAGCTGAAACTTGGAGAACTACTACAACCATCAAATATTTATGAACAATTGTCTGTGCAACATAATGACAGTTGGCCGGATACTATCAGCAACAGCCCGCCGTGAGAGTGAACAAACGAGCCCTCATTTGAAGAAGAAATTAGAAAAAGAACTCGAAAGTGATAGAACATATATTGAAAAAATCACCAAACTGCATCACGAGGCAAGCTCTAACTTGGAATCCTGAAGGGAAACAGAAAAGTGGAAGGCCGAAGCACACACTGGACCGGTAATCAGAAGCAGACATGTAAAGGACGAGTAGCAACTTAAAGCGTTTGGGAAGGATTATCCTGGATAGAGTTGGATGGAGAATGCTGGTAAGCGGCCTATGTTTCTTCACGGATGGTAACAGGCGTAGGTAAGTAAATAAGTTCTTGCCATATCTAAAAATAAACCTGGCAGATCAGTAAACAATGCTTGAAGTGTTTTTAAAACAGATACGGTATTTAATTTCTTAGGTAAACATTAACATTAGGCTGCAGGTACATTCAAATAATGAATCTCAAATAGGGAGAAACCCATATCATGTATTTCACCATTAACGACACTTCGTTTATTCTATTAATATTTTTTTTGGCTTTATTCAATATTATAGTTTTGGTACAATATAGAATTCTCAGTACAGGGTATTTCAACAAGTTACTTACGCAAAAAACAGTAACAAAGACAAAAAAAGGAATAAAAAGGCTTAAATAAAAAAGAACCAAAAAACTGTACAACTTTTCAAATTAGAGACATATTAAGAATGCAGGTTATTGACTAGATTAACTCTAACAACCTGTTCGCCACAGAGTAAGGTATTATGGAACTTTTATACTTTTGCTTGCGTGCATGGATTTTAATGTAATTACGTCTCGTTCTACCAGAAGATATACAAGGAGAAACAGATGAATGAAGGTGATGGTTAGTATCTGGTAAAATAACACCTGCCAGGAGTTCGCATGACTTTAGATGTCTATCCACAACCATATTAATTATGACCTCGAAAGATTCACCACACATCTTGCTAACTGCCTTCAGCACTCTCCGCAATACAGCAAAGTCTTTTCTCAAAAGCCTGAGAAAGAATAATGGAGAAGAGTAAAGAACAATAGGTAATATGCAAGACTTGACAAATTGTAAGAGTAAATGACGAGTAAAAACAGGAGCATGCAATCTCTTTATGTAGTAAGTCAGACGGAAAACCTTCTTTGATAACAATAAAACGTGAGATGACCAAGAGAGATCAGAAGAAAAGGTAACACCAAGATAATTGACCTTCGATACTGTGTTTATCAAAGAGTCTGCAATGGCACAAGTATTATGGGATCTCAAAATGGTGTTTAGATGTGGTTCATGTCTCATGTTAAAGTTAACAGCTTGACATTTAGACGGATTAAGTATGAGACCATTACCAACAGATCAACAATCAATACGAGACAAAAACTCATTCATTTCTATGGGATGTAAAGATGAAGAGATAGGCATACATACAGTGAGATCATCCGCATATTTCACAAAAGTGTTTTCTGTGCTAGATCATGCAGAAAAAAAAGAGAAAAGAAGAGGTGAAAGAAGAGCTCCTTGGATTGATAATCTTAGAATATTAGATGATATAATTACGATTTAATAAGTATATGTGAACATAAGATTTAAAAAGTATAATATTCTTTGATGAACTCTTTGAATTATAATTATAATTAAATATCGATAGTGTAATAACAGGACGAAGACTAACAGAACTACGTAATAGATTAGCATAATACATAATTAAATTACATAATATCTTCATAGTGTTCATTTCTATTATCAAAGCATTTGAAATGTAATCACTGAGTTTTGTGTAATAACATATTATGAAAGATGTATGTATTAATATAAACAAATGACTATTAATTATCTTTGATGTCTTTTGTCATTGCCGAATTCTACACCATTCTATAAAAACATAGTAAATATCTATTATAACAGATCTATTTATTATGCATACAACGAAAATATAATGGAATTCAATGAAGTTATGATATGAATTGAATTGATTGCCTTATAATACAAAATCTGTAAATCAAATTGAACATAAAAGTGGTTTCTACCGATTTGTTATTGGTCTGTTTCATTACTGAAGATTTAAATTTTTGACGAAGATTTCTGAACTATTTTTAAAACACTACATTTGTCTATGATACATATACTGTTTCACAGGTTGAAATAATGAGTCGGTTGAAGCTAGACCACCATTGAAGACATGGAGGCACTGGACGGTCGTTTCGTTCTAGTATGGGACTCCTCCCGCTTCACGCAGGGCTCGAACCCAGGACCTACTGGTTTCGCGCGCGAGCACTTAACCACTAGACCACTGAGCCGGCATCCAACGGTGTTAATGTCTAACTTCAACCAATCCACGAAGTTGTGCCACCGTACACCATTGTCTTCAGTGAGTTGTTATCTCACAACAGACCGGTTGAACTCCACTGGTAACGGCTTCTCACTAGAACACCAGGAGTTGTTTATATTACCCCCAAGGAAATCATACGGTAAGACTAATAACTGATTCATCTGAATAAACCATAAAACACAATGAATAACACTGTTCAAGATTTCACTGGTTGAAATCATAAGTCAATTGAAGCTAGACCACCATGGAAAACCTGGAAGCACTGGACGGCCGTTTCGTCTTATTGTGGGATTTCTCAGAAGTGCGCATCCACGATTCCACACTCCGTGAGATTCGAACTCATATATTCCATTTTAAATATACAAAGAAATATTGACCACCTTGCTTCTCGTTTTGAAATATCCCTCTGTTAATCTTAATCACTTCTCCACAAATTGCTAATATTTTAAAAACGGTGTACATTTTTAAGGGAATCTAGATAACAATAATAATAGTAGGTTTACCATTAATTTTCTTACAGTATCGAATTCTCAGACTCATCTGTCCAGTTTTGTAAAAAAAAATTATCTTCAACAGACACTGAAAATGTAACTATTCCTGATAATATTTTTCCGATAATCAGTATCTTCATTAGTGCAAGTTTAGTATCCGTTCAAATGAAACAACTGTTTCTTTTCCTTCATCACATACTGAATACACGAATTCCAAAATTTTGTCTCTCACCATTTTTCACAACAGACAGACAATGATGAGAAGACTCTAGCAAGATCAGTGTTTCCTTTTAGGATCACCATACATTGTAAGCCTTCTAAAATACCTTATGAGTACACATAGTACACACAATTCAAAATTATTCGGTTTAAACAAATCTACAACAAGAAAGCTTATTTCCACATTCTTACAATTGAATAACAGGTAACCCAAAAGTTTGATTGAGTAGCCATACTAGAATAAAATGGGTTTTTTTTCAGTGTTTTCATTGAGTGGTTATAAAAACAATAATTTTTTCAATAGTTGAGATCATGATTCATTTGAAACTAGACAGCGATGAAAAACAAAGAAACACTGGCCGGCCGTATCGTCCTAGTGTAGGGCTCCTCAGCGACGCACATCCACGATCCCGCCTTGTGAGATTTGAACTCAGGATCTATCGGTCTTTCATACAAACGCTTAACCTTTAGACCACTGAGCCAACCGGCATCCAGCGGTGTTAATGTCCAACTTCAACTAATCCACGAAATCGACCGATACATCCACCATCGTTTTCAATGAGTTTACTTTTATTTAAATAGAAGTGTAAAATAAATATAAAAAAACAAAAACACAATAAAGAAATGAAAGAAAAATGACTATGAAACTATGCTAATAATGATTACTGTAAAAATAGTAGAGAAGAATAATGATTAAATATTTAGCTAAAAAAAAAGCATTTCACAAAGTTCAACTTCACTTAATGGTTTAACACTGTAATAATTAATACATTTTGAAATTGATTTTTCTATTTATATCTGAATATGATATAAATACTTCAGATTATTCATTTTTCATATTTTAAGAAATGAATAAGGGTGAAACTACAGCAACAACAACAACAACGATATCAACAACCACCACCACCACCACAAAAACAGCAACCACCACAACAACAACATCAACAATAACAACCACCACAACAACAACAGCCACCACCACCACCACAATAACAAGAAAACCAATGACAATAATTACCTTCACATTACTCTTGAAATATAGTAATGAAATGTGTTACCTTTATATTCGTGTCAACTAATTTTTCTGTATTATTCTGTATTAAAAGATAACCGTATAATTTACATTAAAGGTTTATGATTTAAGCTAATTCTCAATGTTTTCAATGTTCAACCAAAATGTTCATTTTGTAGAAAGATGTAGTTTATTAGAATGTAATTTTTATAGATTACTTTATTTCAAACTTCTTCGAGTATTATCAGAAGGGATTTTGTGGATGTTATAGTAATTTTAATAGTTGAGTTCATGAGTCAATTGAAGCTAGATCACCATGAAAAATAAGGAAGCACTAAACGGTCGTTTCTTTCTAGCGTGGGGCTCTCCAGCAACGCCCACCCACAAACACACATCACGGGATACGAACCCAGGGTCTATCGGTCTCGCGAGCGAACGCTTAACATCTAGACCACTGAGCCGGTTGGCATCCAATGGTGTTAATGTCTAACTTCAACCAGTTCACGAAATTGAGCCACTTTCAGCCATTGTCACCAGTGAGTTACTATCTCACAACAGACCCGGTTAAACTTTACTGATCACTGCTTCTCCAGTGTGTTGGGATGTGTTACACCGTTATGCTTATAGGAAATGGTTCTGCATAACTCTAGATGCTTAAAACGAAATCTTTAATGAGAATTACATTTTCTTAAACTGAACTTACTCTGTAAATGAACAGAGGAATGATTCGAACGTTATTTTGATCTGGAAAACTAATGATAGTATGTATGATGTATGATCATATAAAATGTTGACATTGAGATGAATTGTAATCAGGAGGATCATAGAAACAGAAACAAAACAATTGGAAATATAAGGTACATATAACTGTACGTATAGTTCTACTTTTTCCAGATTTATAGTTTGTGCTTTGGCAATAAAAAGATGATGGAATATTGCTGCTTTGGCAGATTTCTACTTACCCTACAGATGACATTGAACTCAAAATCCACTTCGATTGAGTGATCTATGTTTACAAAATATAAAAACGGATATTTGTGTTAATGTGTTAATCAAGTTAATTGTTTATCATACATTCGGATAAACCAACTGATTAGAACAGTTAAAAGTAATTGTTGTTGTTCAGTTAATGAGTGATGATAGATTAATTTTAATAAGCTGTTCAGGTTTACTTATCATTTATTAGTTGTCATAAGACAGTTAATTGTATCCTACCTCTCTTATCAATGCTGTTTGTTTGAATTAGCCCATATGTGTAGGGCTACATTATCTTCTTCCGTTCATAAGTTACAGTAAATTAATCATCAACCCAAACATAATTTTCTACCCCAAATTTTTCAACTATATAGACTTTGAGAATTATTACTTATGACGCTAAATAGTCTTGTACTTCACAGAAGTTTGAATTTTAAATCATGCAGTATAGTAAGAAGTACCAATCTGCTCTGTCTTGAGTTCTGCCACATTCCCAGGTATATCCACCCCTTTGGTTCTCCCAAATTTTAATCTTCTGAATTCTTCGTGTTCCTTTTTTAGCTTTCCAAATTTATTTCACTGGATTATACTCCTTGAATAACTTCTTCAAACACAAATCGTTCTGATTACTGTTTATACTTTTACTACCTCTACCACTGTGGGATTTGAATCGACAATTGTATATATCTGCTAATATGGTATGACAACTTCAACTGATGTGCGTACGTACGAAGTTCTACGTTGTTTCTGACGGTAGTTTGTGTAAAAGGACTCTCAATCGTCTGGGAATATACAATAAACGGAATACACTCATTATGACATTAAATAAGAAAGAAAGATTAGTTCAGCGAAGAGTTCTCTTTTCGGCGAATTCATTTTCAAAGCTGTACAATCGCAAATATATATACTTATTTTTACAGGGTGATAATAATACTGATAATAAACTTATGTTATACATGGTGACAGTGAGGTTAAATAAACAAAGGTATTAGAAAAAATTTTAAAAACAAGGAAAGTTTGAAAGTTAATGGCTTAGATATTCATCGGGTAAGAGTAGCTCAGCATGATAAAATAACATAAAATGTTGAAACAGAGATGAAATGTAATCGGAATGATCGTTGAAATAAAAACAAACCGGTTGGGGGTACAAGATTTGAAGGGAAGATGGAAGGTGAGGCAGGTGGCTGTAAAAGAACAAGAGTAATGAGAAAGAGAAAAAATTTTAATACATTAAGACCATGGTAAAAGAAGAGGTTGTACCAGTCTTTTTTGTACACATTATTCTGGTTTTTCAAAATGTATGGCTATTGCCTCGGCAATGCAAAGAAGATGTAATCTAATTGTCTTAGGAAGGCTTCTACTTACCTTGTAGATGACTTTGAACGCAGAGTCTGTCTTGATTGAGTGACCTGTGTTCACAAGGTGTTCGATTATAGAACTTCTTATTGAGCCGCTGCCTCCTCTTCTTAGCCACGCCGGACAATGTTCTTGAATTCTTTTGGATAAAGTACGCATCGAACGACCTATATACCTAGCTCCACAAGAGCAGGTAAATTGGTAAATGCATATTGAGTTGGTCAGATGCGATAATTTATCTTTCAGATTATTGGTGAACAGTGATCGGCTGGAGAATAATATTCACAATGTTGCTGCGAAGAATGTTCTTTTTAAAGAATCTGAAATTCTCCTCTTTAAGATATATGCGGCTTTATCATCTTTGCAGTCGATGTTCATGTATAAAATTTTCTTTTCTTTTGCAGTTGTTTGTGGTCTTGGCATTTTCGGTTTCATGTTCTTATCAATGAATATAGAAGGATATCAGTTTTTGATAAGTATCTCTTTTAAAAAACTCAATCCTTCCTCTACGACCTCGGGGCTACAGATTCTTCGTATTCTTGTGGCGAGAGTTGTTATTAAGTTTCTTTTTCGGCTGATGGGAACCCAACTGTGGAAATTTGATAGTTGGCCATTCCACATGGGTTTCCTGTAGATAGATCTTTTTAAAGTACCATCTTGTTTCCTTGTTATATCTACATCAAGGAAGTGAATATTTTGTTTGCTTTCAACTTCAATTGTGAATTTTATTGATGGGTGACAATTATTAAATGTATTTAGGAGATCACTTAAGTTACATTTGTTATCACAAATGATAAAGATATCATCCACATACCTTTTATATAAGTGGAGGTTTTCTATATTTCTTTTAAGTTGGTTGTTTTCTAAACTGGCCATGAAGCAATCTGCCGGTAATGGACCAAGTGGGGATCCCATTGCTATACCATCCTTCTGTCTATGAATTACGTCGTTGAATGTGAACTATACATTGCAAGCACAAGGTAGTATTAATTCCTTCAAATAAATCTCAGGTATCCCAATGTTTATCTCAGTATTGTTTATGTACTTACAGATAAAATCAATGGTTTCTGTGAGTGGGACATTAGTGAATAATGATTCCACATCCAGAGATAGCATAATTTTGCCACTTACATTCACTTCTTTTATGTGCTCAATAAATTCAAAAGTATCACGTACAGAATGTTTACAAATGATTTTTTTAACGGGTTCTAAGAGATTCGCCAACCACTTTTCTATAGGGTGGTAAGGGGATCCAGACATATCGAGAATCGGTCTAAGAGGTAGGCCAGGTTTGTGTATTTTTGGCAAACCGTATAATCGCGGTCTTATCGATGCTGTTGGTTTTATGTGCACAAAGACCTGTTCGTTGATAAACTGCTCTTTTTTTCATTTTCTTAAGGACATCAATTAGTTGCTTTCCTATAATTTCAGTCTTGTTTTTCTCATTGTTGGGTTTTGAGAATTTGGTGTCATCTGATAACAACGTTGTCATTTTTTCAACATAATCCTTGCGATCCAGCAGCACAGCCACCTGCTTCACCTTCCATCTTCTCTTCAAATCTTGTACCCCCAACCGGTTTGTTTTTATTTCCACGATCATTCCGATTATATTTCATCTCTGTTTCAACATTTTATGTTATTTTATCATGCTGAGCTATTCTTACCCGATGAATATCTAAGCCATTAACTATCAAACTTTCCTTGTTTTTAAAATTTTTTCTAATACCTTTGTTTATTTAACCTCACTGTCACCATGTATAACATAAGTTTATTATCAGTATTATTATCACCCTGTAAAAATAAGTATATATATTTGCGATTGTACAGCTTTGAAAATGAATTCGCCGAAAAGAGAACTCTTCGCTGAACTAATCTTTCTTTCTTATTTAATATACAATAAGGCGTTAGCAAACACACGATTATTAAGGAATAGTCAGAAGATTCATGGCCAAACTTTCTGAATAGTAATACAAGATATGTTTTAGATACTGTGAATTTCAATTCTATCCAACATTAATTCTAATAACTTTGAGTATAACTGTAAATATTGAATATTTACTCGGTCAAGACCAAAAGCTTCTGTCTGAAGTTTGTGCTGATGATGTCGTTCAGAAGGACGATGAAAGCCTCACTGCCAAACCATCCAGCGCAGAGAAAAAAAACTCCATCACGACAAAATGTGATTTTATCTTTCAGTAGAATGTAACAAATTTTTTCAATACTTTCGTTTAAATTTGAATGTAAGGTTTCACAACAGTTGTGAAAATCTTGGCGACTAAAATTTATCTTTATCTAACGTTTCTCTCTTCACTCTAGTTCGAGCATTCCCACATTTCACACCAATATCTGTAGACCCACTTATATTCGAGAAATTTGGTCCTTAGTTATTTCACTGAAGTAGCTTGGAGCGGAATGCCGTGCGAAATCCTGCAGTACTTTGAATTTCAACCTTTGAAATGTAGGACTTCCTGTTTAAGACCATAACATATTTTAGTTGAAGGGGTTTAGTAGGGATTGATTTTATTTGCAGGATGTTTCCATCATCATATTTATTGTACCACTAAAAACCAAAGAACACTTGGCAACTGTTTTGTCCTAGTATGGGACTCCTCTTTAATCAAGGATCGAACCTAGAGCATTCCACTCTCTTGTTGAACGACTAACAATCAGATCATTGAGTTGGAGTATAATAGTAGAATTTTAACTAAATCGGTTTGTGACGAATGCACTATATAAATCAGAGTTTATGTAGTTAATCATTTTAGCTGAACGTATGCAGCACAGGTATATCATATAAATATTTATCAAGATTTTTTAGGAAATATTTGCTCATAAGCATCGCTGTTCAGTAGTATCAACAAGTCTTATCACTTAAGAAATATCTTGGGTAAATATCTCTGTTTCTGTAACGACAATTAAATATAAATTAATACTTTACAGAACAAACATTTTAGTTGGAATAAATGCTGTAAAATCAAAATGGACGGTTAGACACATAGTTAAATGATTCCTGAAGAGTATTCCAGACAAGAAATAACACCAGATATTGAAGTAATGGAAAACAAGTATTAGTTAACATATGTCTTGTATAGGCTTTAGGTTTTCTATCAATGTGCACTCTAATTCGGTCAGATGCAAACTTTGTGTCAAGTAGAATAATTTCTGACTATTGGATAGAAATTCAATGGATCGGATTTTTCAACTTTAATCCGTAGATATTATAATGCAAATGTTAAATGATTCTATAGATTATAATATGTTGTCTGAAGTCAGTTTATGATAAAAGTTATCTTCAAACTTGATAATCTCTATAAATCATCAATCCGAATAGGAAATCAACTTTAGATATTATATGGCTATGTTTAGATAACATTATTGTAAAAGTAATGTTTTAGTTAGACAGTTTTTATTTCTTTATTTTAATAAATGTGAAATTGAATAGGTGTTAACAAAGCTTTATTAACAATAATCTTAGGTTCTAAATTCACTGCAATTGATCAGTCCCATATTGGCATATGTGCACCCAATTCCACAAGCAGGTGGCTATCAGAACTCAGTAGCTAAATGGATAATGTGATGGCGTTTGAAATGACTGAGTGAACGGTACTGAGTTCGAGTCCCGGAGTGAACATCAACTTTGAGATGCAAGTACATCCGGTTGACGAGTCCCAAATAGGATGAAACGCTCATCCTGGATTCCGCTGCTAGCCACTATTTATCTTTGTATATAATCTTAAGTTCTGTTATATTTATTGTTTTGATTTCAGAGTATACACTAAATTTTGTGTTTCTAACATCATTGATTACACATTTTTATTCTAAATCTTAATAAAACTGTAAATGAATTAAGAAAAAGAGAATTTAACGAAGAAAATTTTCTTTTCGATGAAATCATTTAATTAAGCTGTATATTCGTAAGTATAGTTATACATAGAAAATATATGTCTATAAAAGGATAGAAACAATTGCATCACAAAAATGGATTCGAGACTAAATAACAAATGAGGTTACCTATTAATCAAGGGGTAAGGGAGAAAATAATGTATGGGCCAGATAATAGCTCAATTCACTGATATAAAGAAAAAACGACAAACCTTTAGGTCATAATAATAAACTGAATAATAATCTAATAAACTTGTAGAAGGTAATAATAATAACTGATTGGAGTTTAAAATTGCAAAACAATAATTTAAAAAAAACCCAATAATAATCAAATAAAAGTGCAGAAAAATAACCCCGAAACATACCAATAAAGAGAATTAGGGCCAAGGAAAGATATGAAAAGTTTTAAACACACAGCTGCCTCTAAACTTCTTGCTGGACAACTGAAGTGATATAATAATAACACTTAATTCTCTACAAATGAATTCTAACATAATGAATAGGGGAGGGTATCATCGAAATTAATAAAACCAAACTTGTCTGATATGCTATAATAATCTACAGATATTTTATAACCTACTTCACACTACTTGCGAGTAATAAAATCTAGTTTCCCAAAACGGGTAACTTAGGTAAGTCATGTATTTAGATGGACAGAGAAAGTATAACTGTTTTTCTTGGGATATGGACTATCAGTAAGTTATTGATAATGAGTGTCAGCACACACTTATAGTGTCAGAAGTGTAACCAACGATTTAGAGAAATCCTCATTATTATAGTGACCATAATACTGTTACAAGCGAGCCTGGATTATCCCTCCCTTTACTTCCGAAATATTTAGAATGATTCAGGACGCATAAGAAAGAAGTTTAAAAGTCAAGAACGATTGGTAACTCCTTAACATCCATGTTTTTTCAATGGGAAATCAAGTGATTGGAACTATTCCCGGAAAAGTGGTGTGTGACATATTCAGGAGAAGACACAAGTCGTCGAACTACTGTTGTGACTCCACAAATCTTAATCTTATCCGAGCATCTAGTTCATATCTCATTAGATAGGAAATAAACACATGTGGAAATCAAGCTAGTGACAGGTTTTCCCCGACTCCTTTATGAATAAAAGGCTTAGGCATTCTCCTTTTATCATAGAAAACACGGTGATCTTGTCATTTCCTGTCTAGATTTGGCATTAAAAAACAGCTGTAACCCGTCATGAAACGTTTCACTGTTAGAGACCCAAGCTTCACAGAAAGCGGTTGTGTTTTAACATTTATCGTATACTGACATTGGAGGATTAGTGAAATATCATAGGATCCTTGCAAACCTGTTCACTAGGTTCATCCGTTTCCTTGCCAGAGAACTGATGTTTGAATGTTCAACTATTTAGCAAATATTACCAAGATCAATTCCTTTAAATGTATATTTCACAAATAAAAATATCAAAATATTTAGAGTATGCGCATATGTATCTATATTTCTTCAGAAGGGTAGACCAAACATCAGCCATTTTGGTGCATCCATAGTTTATTCGCTGTTATACTGTGGTGTGTGCTACTTATGTCGGCATATAAGTAGTATGTAACACCAGTCGAAAGTGGGATGCATGGCAGAAGAAGGTTGAGAAAACCGAATAGAAGAAAACGGGAACAGAGAGTGATTGATATGGAAATGAAGTAACAATAAAGTCCGAGACAATTGATGGACATTTTGAAAATCAAGTATTGAACGTATGGTATTCATATTTTACCAAATAGCCCTGTTATTTTGTATTCAAATGCTTGGGGTGATCCAGAAAACTTCTCACAAAAGCCAAAAAAGACTCAGAAAACGGTAAAAATCATTTTGTCCAATCAGTGTTCACTAGAAATTTAGCCACGAACATCAAGAAAGGGAAAAGACACATGTATAGTTTCTGATTGGCTGATTCTTATACCGTATTATGCTTAGTAACATTTCACAAGTTTCGGGAAACCAAAGTGCTATAAAAACCCTATATTTTCTCTAATAAAACAAACAATTTGGAGTAAAGTGCTTCTAGCATACTTTGCGCCTTTTCTCTTGTGTCCACGTCGCTGTGTAGTTCTAGCTTGGGGGTTACGAGAATAGCTCAGGAACCGAATATAACGTTCAATTAACAAGACTTATCACAAATAAATTTGGTTGTCACACTTGTGTTCTCGTTCACTACAATATGATACATATACGCGCATATGTCAACACCTTTTAACCTGCTTGCGCAAGCATATACAACATGCATTTATAGAATTATGGTCCAGCTCGTTATTAGTATGTTATAATAATAAAACTAATCCAAAGAATTATGGATTTGTCATGATGCAAAAACTTAATTCACAAGATCTTACGTGGACGTCACATGATTGTCCACTATGAATTGTCGTACCATAAGAATAAACTGTGTTATGTTTGGCGTTTCAAAGAATACATTTCGTCTGAAGATAGAACAATGTATATAATACAGATAAAATAGATCAGTTTCATAAAAATGAACACGCCTGCAAAGCTGATCCATGTCATGCGATTCAGTGAATATATAGTCATAATAATTTATTCTCAAATGGCAGTCTGTTATATGATGCATGTGTAGTGACTCACATTTATCACGAGAACACGACTAGTTTAATAAAAACAATTATTATTATAACCAACTGTACCAGTGCTTGCTTTAATGTGCTTTTGTTTGACCGTGCTAATGACAGCTATATTGTGCTTCCATTCTTATTCTCACACTTTGATTGTAACTTCGGGCGAATTCTGTTGCATTCTGTAACCAAGCTTCTATCCTGGCACGATCTCGGTATCCTTTCGATACCACGAGATCGCCAGCGAATACATCTCGATTTGGTCCATTAATTGCCTTCTGATATTTGGCTTCTCGGGGGATTTTATGGAGTCATTTGGAACGAGCTTTTTAGTAGCGGTGTTCATAGTCAATCTCCACTCGACACCACGCTACACATGCCAGTTTACAGGCGAGATCAATTTTTTACTGAAGATATAGTCTTCACTGTGGTGGGTTACTCAATTAGTTTGATATTTTATAAGGTGAATTGGACATAAATGTATAGGGATAATACTTATCATATATGAATGCAAATAATATTAGTAAGATATGTATTATCAATATAACAGTTGGCGCGATTTATGGAGGTTGTGTTGAAACGTGCAACTGATAGTCGGGAGTAAATTCCCGTTACTTCGAGGGCATCTATAAACCATGATCTTACATCCCCCTTGAACATCTGAGGTATTAATGATGGCGCAGTTCGAAATCACCCGCTTCATATGCGTTTTTGCTAGCATATCTCGAAGGGACTGAAGAAGAAGGTAAGAAAAAGAAAGGATGAGAAGCAAAGCAGACAATGTCCATGCATCTTGCAATTTATTCATTTGTGGTGAAATAGTAAAGGTATGACTAATTATTCTAATCTTCCATTATTAATGTACTTTTAAGCAACAGCATTCTAGTAGTTTAAAGAAAACAAGCGTAAATATCGCATAAATTGACAAACAACTGTATAAATGGAGGTCGTTCAAAAAGTAGTTGAAAGTATAAGATTACATGAAATTTTCAAATAAAGTACTGAAAATAGTATTCTGATACACAAATGAATATCTCCCTTTTTGTCAAGGCTATTTCTTCTCATTTTTATTTTTATTGATTTCAAAGCGCCATAAGCAGGCTTCAGTTTTAGCTTATTGACTAGTTTTACTTGTAACAGGATTACTTGATAGTAAGTGAAACCAATTCAACGTCACAAATACGATTTAAAAGGGTGTTTTGTATGATAAATTAGCATCAATACGATCGGTTCGTGACATTTCACGTGACCATAACGAGTCGTAATCAAACAAAATGTTCTGACTACAGAAATGGGTGGATCGCAGCTATCTTCCCACTATCAGGTTTGCTGGTCAGTAACACCACTCCCCCTCCTTTTATGAAGTAAGACTGTATTACGTCTGTGGTGTGTATGAATGTTGCTTAAATATAAGCTCCTTGTTGGAATACACTATCTCTACTAGTTCCATGTAACAAGCAAATCAGATGGTCACAGCTTCTGTATTGTGGGTTAGATATCCATTTAGTATATCACACTGCTATGAAGATAACTAATAGTAAAAGTTGAAAGACACAGGTCAGATTATACGTGATTTAGAAATGGTAAGGATAGATAGTAAATCAAAGAATATAAAGGAGTGTAAAATTGTGAAATTTTCGAAGTAAGAAAACATTGAGTGACCTACAAGAATTTAGGACATTATGAGCTTTATATGATTGGCCATAGTTAATCAGCATCCATGAGATTGGTGAGTTGTCTTTCTAGTTGTAATAGAAAAACGACATGACACTTAGGAAGATTAATACAATTTCAACCATTAGAGAGATTCGGAAACTGAAAGTGATGAGTAGGGGCATAAGGGCAAAGCTAATAATCAAAGAATAACGGGCGAGGGTAAACCATGTGTTCTATCATTTGCCTACATTAATATCAGTGATAATAGTAGTCACTTATATCCATTCTCGGTCTAGATATTAGGCGGTCTGTAATAAAGTGCTAGAACACCGCCCGGAGCCCCCATTGAGATACTGCTGGCTCGGACCCCGGATAAAGGGGGAAGGTTTGGCAAAGCGTTAATGACCCTATCCGACAGACAACGAATCCGTTACGAAAACGCGAACCAAAAAATATATAAGGTGCTTCTTTGGTGAGTGGAAGTTCAGGGAATAGTTGATGAAGCTATTTAGTGTCAAGTAATAATGTTATTTCACTTTTTAAATTGGTTGTAGTGTCACAGTTACGGGTAGCTATTGTCAACCTGCACCATAATAAACTACACAGAACTGCGAAAGAACTTACAGCGCATTGGTTATCGGTGTTTTGCTGTAAGCAGTGTATATGTGTTGTTTCTGAATCTATAAACCGGTTCATGGATCATAGTTGGGCAGGATGATAGAAATGTGAGTCTGTAGTGGCATTGGACCATAACCACACAATCCTAAGAGCTGAACACGAGACTAATCGGAAAATAAATATTCAATATTTAACGCGGAGAAATACCTAACGATGGCGAAGGCGGAAACAATGAATGAAATTAATTCGAGTTGATCTGATGGCATGGCTCAGCCATGCAGGCGTGGTCCCTGCTGAATGTTACCTTATATCTTTTATTTATATTAAAAATATTGTTCTTTCTCTAGCTTAAGCTCGTTCTCCACCATGTATTGGTAATTGTTACGATGTTGTGAGTTTGTGTGTACGATGGTATGACTTCCACGTAAAATATTATAGATTCAGCGTTTATGTCATGAAAAATGTACAATTTTAGGATTAGGTCTATTATTTGAGCAGTACTAATATCATAGTAGGCCATAATTCTACACCCTAATATCTTCGGTATAAACCTGCTTTAATACATTATTTACTTGCCAACCCAAGCATATTAAGGTTAATAGATATGAATTTACCTGCTTATGGGACTTCACATTACGATTGGAGTTTATATCCGGTCACGGCTCAGCATTTTGCTCGCTTACTAACACCTGTAACCCCTCGTGACGAGGCGTAGGCCACCCACTAGGATTCTGCGACCGAATCTGTCCTGGAAAATACTTTCCAGTTGTTTCTAGTTCTTATTATTCACTTCCCATATCTGCTTCCGTTTCCCAACGCAATGTGTTTTTCAGTCTTCTTGTTTTCCATTTGCCCTGAGAACTTTAAGCTAGGGCTTCTATTGTGATGCAGTTTGGTCTCCATATAGGTACTGTATGGTCTACCTGAAGATTTATTTATTGTACTAGTGCAGTTGATAGTACCTTAATTTGTATTCTTATTATCTAAATTATGTCCGCATTTTAGGCTGTTAATATGATAAACCAATCCATAAACCCAAATACGATTAGCAGGAACGACTATGATGTGTTTATTGATAAATGTTAAAAGCGATTCAAATGATTTAAAAATTTAGAAGACATGAAGATATATTGCGACGCATGTACGGACCTGGTCAACATGCAGGTTGTTGACGTATGTGACAATTTAAAAATAATGTAGGACTATTATTATGCTACATGCATGCTACACTCTTCTCTTTTTTGATTTTCTTTTTGTTTCCTGAGCTCACGCCTTCGACCATCTCCGTTTGGTTCCGTCGACTTCAGTCAACTTTGGCGAAAGCTGGCCTGATCACCCACGCTCTTGTCAACGCACTCAGTCGATATATTGATTTCGAATGCTTGGCATACGCTTGGTCTCGAATTTTGTCGTTACGGTCGCTTCTGATCTTTTGGCTCAACGTGGTTTCGTCCTAATAATAATAATAATAATAATAATAATAATAATAATTTATTCTCAAATAACAGTTTGTTACATGAGGCATGCCAGTTTACAGGCAAGATCAAATTGATACAAATGATACAATATACACTGCAATAAATTACATAGCTGGGTTGATAATTTATAAGATATGAATGTCGATGGTTTAAATCAGTACTACAGTTGGCGCGCTTCATGAAAGTCGCGTTGCGAATGTGCGACTGATGGTCAACAATAGGTCCATTGAAGGTATGGGCTTCTAAAAATCGCAACCTTATTTCCTTCTGGGATATCCAAGGCTTTAAGGATGGTGCAGGATGAAGTCACCAGTTCCATATCTCAAGGGGGCTGAAAGAGGGAGCAAGTAAAAGAAAACACGAGAGGCAGAGTAGCCAATATTCATGAAGGAATGTTTAAGGTATGATTACTCAGTCTAATTTTCCTTTATTAAGGTATATGTTAAGAAAGAGCATTTTAATATGTTAAAGAAAATAAGTGTTGACAAGGTGTGAGTGGACATACAACTGACAAATGGGGGCGATTCGGAAAAGAGCTGAGAGTATAAGATTATGTGTGATTATAAAATAAAATATAGTGCTAGAAACAGTATTGTGATATACATTTGGCTGTCTTCCCTTTAATATCGAAGCTATTAGAGCCTCTTTCGTTTTTTTTAAAAAATATTTTCCCCCCAGTTATTATAGGGTCTTGATTAGGCTTCGTAAATTAGCGAATTGTCTAGTTTGCTTGTAATAGGATTTCTAGGTAGGAAGTAAAACCAATTCAACGTTCGTAACACGACTTAAAGAGGTATTTTGCGTGAATAGATCAGCTTCAATACCATAAGTTCGTAGCATCCCACTAAACCATAAGGAGCCGTAATTAAACAAAATGTTCTGCCCTACAGACAGCAGCGTTTCTGGTCCGCATTCCATACGAACGCAATCTTCAGATTCTGGATAAAAACCACTCTGGTGTAGCATGCCAACTCAAGCAACAAATAAAGCATATCGCTCCCGGCACCGTTCTTCAAAAACGACTTTCGTCGGCAACTCGACGATCAACGATCGCTTTCCTGTTCGCCAATTCTTTCGTCCTACAATCGCTCGTCAGCCGATCAGTCCCACGATTTAAACCGCTATTTATCGAAAGTGTAAACCCTATCTAGCGGGGGGCTCCTGTAGTGACTCACATTTATCACGAGAACACGACTAGTTTAATAAAAACAATTATTATTATAACCAACTGTACCAGTGCTTGCTTTAATGTGCTTTTGTTTGACCGTGCTAATGACAGCTATATTGTGCTTCCATTCTTATTCTCACACTTTGATTGTAACTTCGGGCGAATTCGGTTGCGTTCTGTAACCAAGCTTCTATCCTGGCACGATCTCGGTATCCTTTCGATACCACGAGATCGCCAGCGAATACATCTCGATTTGGTCCATTAATTGCCTTCTGATATTTGGCTTCTCGGGGGATTTTATGGAGTCATTTGGAACGAGCTTTTTGGTAGAAGTGTTCATAGTCAATCTCCACTCGACGTCACGCTACAAACTCACCTGGGTTATTTTTGAAAATCAGATTATTAAGTGGACGACATATATAACGCCATTCGTGAGTAGTCATGATACAAATGTATCCAGAATAAAGCATGCAGTATGGCATTTAATTCCATGGTGCTTGATGCTGTTGACGTTATTGCCACTAGCTGGGATCACAACAATCGAATGAATCCAGATAATTGTGTGGTTTTCATTGAACGAGCTATCTAAAATAACCTTATGATTGCAGAAAACTCATAGCTGAAACTCACCGTAAATTTTTGTAGTAGTTTCATCCTTGATGTGGTCGGTGGTGGTCGGAAGAAAAGATATTACAGGATGGTGCATAGTTTTAAAAAGAATGAAGTGTTAAGCAAAGGAACAATAAGAATCGGATCCAGATAACTATTTAGTCCTTGACTGCATTGTTATTAGTCAATGCATATTTAGGTTATTTACAGGTCATATTTGCTATAGGTTGATCTTTGATCAAGTTTATTTCGCTGGAGCATGTAAGTGCTATTAAAGCTTGTTGGAAAACCACCAAAGCTAATTAGTTAATATAGATGACCAGTTTTTATTATAGATTGAGCTAATAAGTTATAAGAACTAATCGAAATAACATTACGATGATACATGTGAGCATTAATCAGAGGACTATTAGAATAATGGTTTTACACAAGTATAACCGATGGAGAAATTTAAAGTGGAAATCCGAATTGACAATAATAGGTTGCGTTTCTTTAGTCGGGCTTATCGATACAGAATTATGGTCTTCTATGATAGACTTACCAAGCTAAAGGTGCTCGGTCATGCATCCACACCAGATCACTAGTAGGAACACTGTGTTCACATCGCCCCGCAATCGCTAGTCAGTCTAGATCAGTCGATCCTCGATATATTGATAGCCTATCAAATATATCTTCGAATCTCCTCGCTTCTGTCTTTTGATTTCACCTGGCAGGTGCGATTCATATTAGGTGTTACTAGTTAAAGCGTTGTTGAACTCCAACTACATGTGAAATCTTCATTGGTGAGCCCGACGTGATCTGTCACAAAAACATGCGAACTGTGAGTTAGTTCTTTTTGGAACTTTATATATCATTTGTATATTATTTCCTTGAGAAAGCTTGGACCAGATTGCCGGGAGAAACATTGGATTTACTGCAGATTCATTTGCGGAGATTTTACAAAGATAATACTACGCGAATTCTACAGAAACCTCACATCTAGTACGTTTGCCAGTAATGTTTCGGAACTTTATGGAACTGCAAAACAGTCTATTCTGAAAAGCGGAGATCTAACATATCGATAACGGTTAGATCAACTTCTTGATAATATTAGTCTGCAACACGGTTCAGTGACAGAAATATTGTTAAGAATGAGATGAGTGATTGGTCAAAGAACTTTTGATGATAGCTCGTTGAGACAACCTTTCTTGTCTGAACTTCCTCAACAGAGCCCGAAGCTCTAAAAGAAAGTGTATCCAAGATTCGAAGTAACCTTATTAACCTAACTGTCTGGAGCGATAAATGGCAATTACCATTTGACCTCAACAAGTATGGAATCATAAATAGGAAACCTTAAGTTTGAAGAACTTGTCTCGTGTATTATTTATAAATCTAGGCGGCTAGTTGTTTTTTTTTAATGAAAAATGTCTTCACAACAGAGACTAAGCTAACACTTTACAGAATTTGTATACCACCCTCCCTTGAATATTACTCTTGCGCCCCCTTAAACAAAAATACCCCAGACAAGGTAAGAGTAGAAGATGTTCAAAATAGCTTCATATGCCGACTGCTGGGATGTGACTCTACTCTCAACTACACAGATAGATGTAAGCACCTCTCCTTAGAACCTTTATGGTATCGTCGACCAGAGAACAACTTAAAATATCTACGCAAAGCAATATATGGACTTGTTTAATTACGGTGTACTACAATTTAGATACTGCTCTAATAATAGACCTAATCCTAAAATTGTACATTTTTCATGACATAAACGCTGAATCTATAATATTTTACGTGGAAGTCATACCATCGTCTACACAAACTCACAACATCGTAACAATTACCAATACATGGTGGAGAACGAGCTTAAGCTAGAGAAAGAACAATATTTTTAATATAAATAAAAGATATAAGGTAACATTCAGCAGGGACCACGCCTGCATGGCTGAGCCATGCCATCAGATCAACTCGAATTAATTTCATTCATTGTTTCCGCCTTCGCCATCGTTAGGTATTTCTCCGCGTTAAATATTGAATATTTATTTTCCGATTAGTCTCGTGTTCAGCTCTTAGGATTGTGTGGTTATGGTCCAATGCCACTACAGACTCACATTTCTATCATCCTGCCCAACTATGATCCATGAACCGGTTTATAGATTCAGAAACAACACATATACACTGCTTACAGCAAAACACCGATAACCAATGCGCTGTAAGTTCTTTCGCAGTTCTGTGTAGTTTATTATGGTGCAGGTTGACAATAGCTACCCGTAACTGTGACACTACAACCAATTTAAAAAGTGAAATAACATTATTACTTGACACTAAATAGCTTCATCAACTATTCCCTGAACTTCCACTCACCAAAGAAGCACCTTATATATTTTTTGGTTCGCGTTTTCGTAACGGATTCGTTGTCTGTCGGATAGGGTCATTAACGCTTTGCCAAACCTTCCCCCTTTATCCGGGGTCCGAGCCAGCAGTATCTCAATGGGGGCTCCGGGCGGTGTTCTAGCACTTTATTACAGACCGCCTAATATCTAGACCGAGAATGGATATAAGTGACTACTATTATCACTGATATTAATGTAGGCAAATGATAGAACACATGGTTTACCCTCGCCCGTTATTCTTTGATTATTAGCTTTGCCCTTATGCCCCTACTCATCACTTTCAGTTTCCGAATCTCTCTAATGGTTGAAATTGTATTAATCTTCCTAAGTGTCATGTCGTTTTTCTATTACAACTAGAAAGACAACTCACCAATCTCATGGATGCTGATTAACTATGGCCAATCATATAAAGCTCATAATGTCCTAAATTCTTGTAGGTCACTCAATGTTTTCTTACTTCGAAAATTTCACAATTTTACACTCCTTTATATTCTTTGATTTACTATCTATCCTTACCATTTCTAAATCACGTATAATCTGACCTGTGTCTTTCAACTTTTACTATTAGTTATCTTCATAGCAGTGTGATATACTAAATGGATATCTAACCCACAATACAGAAGCTGTGACCATCTGATTTGCTTGTTACATGGAACTAGTAGAGATAGTGTATTCCAACAAGGAGCTTATATTTAAGCAACATTCATACACACCACAGACGTAATACAGTCTTACTTCATAAAAGGAGGGGGAGTGGTGTTACTGACCAGCAAACCTGATAGTGGGAAGATAGCTGCGATCCACCCATTTCTGTAGTCAGAACATTTTGTTTGATTACGACTCGTTATGGTCACGTGAAATGTCACGAACCGATCGTATTGATGCTAATTTATCATACAAAACACCCTTTTAAATCGTATTTGTGACGTTGAATTGGTTTGACTTACTATCAAGTAGTTGTTTTTTTTTAATGAAAAATGTCTTCACAACAGAGACTAAGCTAACACTTTACAGAATTTGTATACCACCCTCCCTTGAATATTACTCTTGCGCCCCCTTAAACAAAACTACCCCAGACAAGGTAAGAGTAGAAGATGTTCAAAATAGCTTCATATGCCGACTGCTGGGATGTGACTCTACTCTCAACTACACAGATAGATGTAAGCACCTCTCCTTAGAACCTTTATGTTATCGTCGACCAGAGAACAACTTAAAATATCTACGCAAAGCAATATATGGACTTGTTTAATTACGGTGTACTACAATTTAGATACTGCTCTAATAATAGACCTAATCCTAAAATTGTACATTTTTCATGACATAAACGCTGAATCTATAATATTTTACGTGGAAGTCATACCATCGTCTACACAAACTCACAACATCGTAACAATTACCAATACATGGTGGAGAACGAGCTTAAGCTAGAGAAAGAACAATATTTTTAATATAAATAAAAGATATAAGGTAACATTCAGCAGGGACCACGCCTGCATGGCTGAGCCATGCCATCAGATCAACTCGAATTAATTTCATTCATTGTTTCCGCCTTCGCCATCGTTAGGTATTTCTCCGCGTTAAATATTGAATATTTATTTTCCGATTAGTCTCGTGTTCAGCTCTTAGGATTGTGTGGTTATGGTCCAATTCCACTACCTGTCCATTATAACTAATATGGTCAGCACGAAGTGTCAAAAGCTAACAGAAATATTGATTTTCTGGATTTATTTACCTCTGCATTTTGAATATCCATTTTCTTCTTTACCTCATGTTCAGTTTTGAGGACTGTGTGGTTAGGACCAATACCACTACACATTTAAATTTACACTTCTTTATTTATGGACTGAAAACAAAAAAGGAATTGAAGCGAAATCGAAAAATCCATCGGTCGTTTTAGTAATTATTTATATTCGTCCCATAGCTCCCTCAAATAAAATAACGATATAGTTCCACTATTCGTGCGAACAAACTTCACTACTCATGACCGCATTAGGTATGAAACGAGCTGTAACGACAAATTAATTTCTGAATGCTGCTCTATAGGTCTTCGACATTGGCATCAACGTTACTAGTTTTACTGAGCACATTTTTAGTCGGGTCCATTCAGTCAAGCATTTGGTTTACACGAGAACGTGTCTGGGTACCCCAAGCAGCGATATATAATAATAATATATTTCTGCATGTGCAGGTACACACCATTTTTACAGGCATGATCTATAAACTTCAACATTTGTTGGTTCACAAAATGTTCCCGAACTTATTAAGTTTATATTTGTTATAAAGTGAAATCGTAGAGCGCTTGCTGTAAACTATGACCTTGAGAGGACACGTACGTCAAGTTTGTTCCAAACGTCAGAAGTTTCATAGCTGTGCTCTCAAAGAAAGATTCTGAAGAAGAAGAAAAAAGAGAAACAGCTTGGATACTATTTTTAACAGTGCATCGACCTCTGGCGCAAATGATAGATTTCTCTGTCAAGTTACTGTCCGACAGACAAACGTTTACTCAGTCTACTTCTGAGATTATAGAGTTTCTTCGTGCCTAGCGAATGAGCTCTTTAAGTTGTCAGCTACTGTTGCCTTTTTCCGAGATCATATGAAACTTCGATACTATGCACTGTTTGAATGCCGGATAAATTGTAAATCAGAATGGTGTGTGTGGAGATTGTAGTGATTTGAGCAGCTGATTTCACGAGCCGATGTTAGCTAGACTACTATGGAAAACTCATGGGCACTGGACGGCAGTTTCATCTTAGCACGGAACTCCTCAGCTGTGGCACCATGACCTAGGAAACGTTAGGTCTACGAAAACACCGATTATTGCTGCCATGCACTGTTTGAAGGTCGGATGAATTCTAGAGCCACCATGTAGTTGAGCTCATGTTTTGCCATTGCCTACTTCACAAGATTTAGTCGGCAGACTTTCTAGCACACAGAGTAGTTCTGTATTTGTGAAATAGTGCATGAAATCGTTTGGTTTTTAATACGGACATGTTAAAAGCAACCGTCTATTCGTTTTGGAATACGACATCCAAATGAGCATGTGACTTTCGAAGGTATAAGTTTAGTTCTTTTGGTTAATTAATGGTTGAATAATTTGAATGCCCAAAGTAAGGATCCTTGCAATATTCCTTTTTTTGGTTATCTGCCTATCTATTTACTTGTTGATCGTATTGATTTACCACTACTTGGGACCCGCTGACTAATTTACGTTGTGGACAGTTTGCATGCATATCAATACAATTCAGATTGGACCAGTCTAATACAGTCCTGGATTTTTTTCACTACAATACAATTTCTAGATATTCCGCTGTCAGTATTCTTTCCATTCTAACACAATTGCTGTTGATTCTAAGTGCCTATGCTAATATAAATCCAATAAAGTCACAATAAGGTGTTGATCCAAAACTGCTATCATTTCAGTGCAGCTGTGTCCATTCAATCCAATTACAATTTGTTTGTTTATGACCGAGAGGAACACTCGTATTCTAGTTTTCAGTTGAGTAATTTGTTCTCGATCATCGAATATAAAGTTAACAAACATAACACGCAGCTAATAACAAACAGTACTTCCGATTGTAGCATGTAGCGTTCGAGATATCTGCGAAGAACCGTTTGGAAGTGCAAGTTAACCACATGACTGACTCAAAATGAACGTAATCTGGAGCTGGAAAATAGTGTCTTGCAAACAGATGTCTTAGTTTTTCTATCTTCTTGGCTCAGTTTGCTTCGGTCGACTGGAAGGTTGTAATATCTCAGCAGATCTGTCTCAATGACCGCGATTGAGATGTCTACAATGATTAAGTTAAGTTAATTGTCTTGCCCAAACTGAAACTCTGACAAACACACGCCTAATCATAGTGATGATCACCTTTCCATCTGCATTCTATGGAGCATTAAGATAACCACAAATAATCAAATTCAATATGCTAACTATCTGATTCGAGCTCTACCAGACAAGTACTCATATCAGGGAGAACCTCTAAGGTAAAATAATACGTATTGTATTCATGATTTGAGTAAAGCGCAGAATAATATTCAACGCTGAAAGCTCCACGACCAAACCATCCCGCTCAGAGAACAAAACTCCACCAAAATAAAACGGAATCATAAGTTAATAGAAATATCGTAATTAAACATAGACTCTTTCTGACAAGCTTTAGAATTCGTGAGAACGCACACCTAAGCGCCAGTATACAAGAGGTTATCAAAATTTTTTCATCGCATTAAAAGCATTCAACAGACATCTATTTTCACTGACTGCAATTCCCGCTTAAACGCATCCCCATGACACCTATCACAGTAGAAAAATATGGAACGATGTTTAGAAATGATAAAACTGCAGTGTGTGGAGGTGATCTGCTGTATATGTTATAGTACTTACGATAATCCAGACTCTCCGATGTTCGTGGACGAGAAGCGCATCTTTTGTCAAACCAATATTATTAAAAACCAGAGATTAAAAGCAAGTGACAGGGATTTTTTATCGTGACGAGATAATCATATGTATGAAACGGGCTGTAAGTGTAGAAGGGTGATACTCCTTCAAGTCATATGACAAAAGCTAGGTAAACTATATATTCAATGATTGATGTATTGTGATGAACAGATTTCATTGTACCTCAGGTGTTGCGCAGTCACAAGGCGCCTTTTGCGACTGGGAAATTATGGCGGGAGGTGAGGGGTTTTATTTTCCTAGTCGATCCAAATGTTTGTAGCCCTTATTTTGTACCGAAATCCAAAAATATCCACTTTTTCCTACGTAAAAGGAACCAAGCGCCTGGTATTTGCACTTGTGATTTCATATCGCATAAAATAGCAAGCTTAATTATTCAAATAATACTTCTCTCTTACTCCTAATATATTGACAACTCTCATGGCGTAGGATTTTTAACTTCAGAGTTCTTCATCTGGTGCTTCGGCAGTACAGGACATATGTCTCTTTCTCCCGATGATTGTTTAATTGGCATGAGACTAAACAGAAACAGTTTGGTCAGCATATTCGACCTCCCGAAAATGTCAACTAGTGGTGAGAGCACCCTTAAAGCGTGTGGGATTTCGTCCAAGGGTCAAACAATCCCCAAACGAAGATCTAAAGCTTTTTCGTGGATAGATTTCACCATCATCCACTTTCGTTCCAGCATTGATGATATATACAAGATAATTACAATAGTCAATGCGCTTAGTCGCTGCATTCTGATTTGTTGGGCTAGACAACGACATCAATTAGTCTTGGAGCATCCTTTGGGATTTGAGTGGTTAACTGCACCAAACACTTCAATTCTCATAGCCTTAAAAACCCCGTTTTGTCTGTATATTTCAACCCTAACAAGTCTAAAATATAGCGTTGTAGATAGGTCGAAATAACGTCCCTAGGATATCTTGGTAGACGGTCCCTTGTATTTACTCTCCAGCATCGGGTAACATGTTCGGTAACTTCTATTGTCCTTTTCTTATAAATGACTTCCTATATGATTTTGCCAAATCTAAACAGTACCGCGGTATGTCAAAGTCGATAGATCTATTAGTGCTTATCTATTCAGTGGGTTGGTCACGCATACATGCATTGGTACAGTCTCATTGACTTGCATCTACCAATACAACAGTCAATGACTTGTCGAGCTGATTCCATGTTCTAGTCTGGCTGTTTTTAGTATTCTTTCATCTTGTTCTTACTCCAGTCAACGTAGTTTATCGTGTATGGTAATTGTCAGGACGTATTTAACACATGACCAGCCACCTCACTTGTTAATGACCCGAAACCTTATCTACCGGTATGTTATCTTTGGCTGACTTCCTACGTTTAGTTTCTGCATTGCTCAGTTGTATCACCACTGCCATAGCTCGTTTTATAGCTATGGGATAACAGTACAGAGTAATCCAGTGAACTCACCTGTTTGCCGGAAAACATGTTATATTCATCGAAAGTGAAGTAAGTTGGGAAGTGCAGGAGCTTTATAAGTGTGTGGGGAGAATTCGTCATCTATCGACCCACCAGGGCTGACGAAACCTCCAAGATCATCAACGTGATCAAAGCTTTTGACTACGTTCCCGATATGCAGTCTCAGCCAGGCTTTTTATATATTGGGGGGCAGAAACGTATCCTAAACTTGCTTCCATTATCACTCAAATGGTTTGAGAGATTAGATCTTGTCATCCTATTCACTGAACTAAACTGTCGTCTACGTACTTCAGAGCAGTGCGCGAGATTCCAGAAAAGGTATCAGTCCCTGAAAAGTTAAATAAATGAAGTGGGGTTTACAACGAGATATCTGTGACGAAATCAAATGAAACTGAAAACGTCCGACAGTCCTGACATTTTCCAAAAGTCCTGTATCTCTCTTTCAAATGTAGACTAAAATTAGACCTCCACTCCATCTTTTTCCGAAGTCAGTCGTACGCAAAATGGAAGCTGGCACATGTACACGTCGGTTCAAGTTGCCATACTTCACTAGCACAAATGAAATTATCAGGGCAAATCTTAGAATATCAGAGGTATTAAAAGCATCAGTGGTAATAGGAACCGAAGATACAATTTGAGAAAAAATCAATCGGTGAAATAATAAAGCAATTTATGGGGAATTCAGAAACTTCAGAAATAGCGTTACTATTGGCTGACTATTTAATACCTGCTTTTTTTACCGACCGAAGGTTACTTAGTGTTACCAATACCAATTACCTTTTCCATCTCTTTTGCTTGTACTATACATGACTCATGATCATTGCGTTTACTTTTTCATATGCGTTTAAGTTGTTTATCGTAACCAACAGTCTTAGCCCTTAAAGTCTAATTATTGCACCTACTTCGTACTTATGCAACATATACTGCATCGATTACATGCTCCCAGAGCAGTTGTTACACACACTTTAAACGTACAACCTAATTTAGATATAACCAACAATGACATGAGAAAAATGCTTAAGTCAAACATCTAGTTTCAGCAATCTTCAGATCAGTAATTATAAGTTCAAATAAGCGAATTGTTTGTAACTTTTTTTCATGGACTACACTTTGATACTTCAGATTGATCACTGAAACTAAATCCGAAATATCCAACAGATTGTAAATAATACTTACGTTGCATCCCAATATTGAGTCAGTTACTAATGTTTATTTATGACATACTATAAGCTGTCCATTGCTACTAAGTTGCTTTATTTTCTTACTTATTTTTAACCTAGTCATGTGTCACAACAATTAAGAAAAATATTTTATCGCACATTATTTTATCTTTTATACATTCGCTGAAGGACCTTTTATACATGCCACGAAATGTATGTAGGTTTTTTATAAACTTTAATTATACTTTTTTCTTTAGTACTACTAGTACGGTCTACTCTTTGCTTGTATTTGTTACCCAGACATTCATTTAATTGTCATCCAATCCATTAGGTTCATTTACTTTCGAGAGTATCTTCTATCAAACTTTTTCATTATTATGTTATACCACTTGGAGATATACATCATTCAATATATTATTTGTATTCCTATTTTCTGATTAATCCTAACATCAGTCCATGTTTCTGGACCGGGGCCTCCCAGTCATACCTCCCCAACCAAACTTGCTGTCCCTAGTACCTCCCGTAACCAGGCACGTGATGCTGAGTCTCGCAAGGAGAAAAAAATTGGACACAGACGTGTTACAGAAGAAGGAACTGTCACGTACAAGAAGGTAAGTTACACAAAACTTACTACCACTGGTTCCTTAAATTCATCATTTGAGAATTATTTGACAATTCTCTGTCCTCATTATTAGTGTTTTTTGGTATAGTGGTTTAATCTTTTAAAAATCTAAAAATGAGTTTTATTTTAAATGGTTTGTATTCTGTTATCGCCAACTGGACCGAATAAGCAGGTCGTTGTCAGGATCATGGCATAGTGGTCGGAGTGAAGGGAAAACAGTGGACAGGTAGACCTGGATTTATGTATTACTTTCTCGGGAAATAGGGAGTGTCGTTATGCCTTCATTACTGAGATCTGTATTCTGATGGTTTATTTTGGCTGTCTTGATTTTCCTAGTCAAAAAATCTGTTATTGCTTTTGGAATTTAAAGTTTTGCATCGTAAATATATGGATTAGTATGATTTACTGATCGGATCCATGTAAGGCTTGTTAATTTTACTTCTGCTGCAACGTAACAAGCGCATAGATTAGAGCAGTTTTGTTCTGTGCTTGTGAAATCTAATCGCTCTGAATTCAGGATGTTCGGCAATTCCCTGTTTGATCATCGTTGTATACGAAGGATTGTTGACATTCAGTAGTAACACCAGGTTAGTGGTACGTATGTTCAGGAACATGTGCACAAGCACAGCGATGATAATTCACTTGGTGTCACCATCTTGAAACACTGACTTCGGTGGCTTGGATATGTACGACAAATGTCGTCCCTGCAAATTCCAAATCGTGCATTATTTGTTGACACAGATTAGTTCGAAAAAGCTGGGAGATGATCGGTTTATGACAATGCTATGGTATGAAAGGAAGCTGTAAAGTACTGGCATCTGTCTGTCATTCACAACTTCCTGGTTGGGGTCCTGGAGATAGTACGACAGTGGGTTGTAACGCTATCAGATATGAGTCAGAATAGAAGCCAGTGGTAGTCGTGCTGTAACTTTCTTTTACTTCATATAAGTGAGAACCTGATTAACTCAAAGAAGCTTTACTGATTGTGTTTTTCTTAATTACTGCCGCTACTTTGTTTGACTCTCACTCACTTATTTTCATTCCTTTGGTTTTTTCACTATACCTTTCTTTATCTCCTTACAATCACATTTTCCTTTTGTGCGGAGCATATGTCTTTTGGTGCTTCTTTATACCAATATTTATGTTTAAACAAGTAAATAAATTCTTATCATTCTGAAAACATGTGAAGAAAGGAAACACGGTTGAAAATGGGTTTTTATAATTTCGATGGTATCCTCAGTTGTGTTTTTATACTTAGTGTAACCCTTAATGATGACTTGAATTTTTTGCATTGAAATTTGACCAATTTCATGTTACACAATGAAATCATAAAGCGTTTTTATTTTTATCATGAGATGTCACTAATAAGTATCGATTAGAAAAAGATTAACTTGTTTTGCGAGTTAGTCATATATCCTCTCTAATTTAAATATCGGCTGATGCCAAAGACTATCGAAACATAAATCGAAGGACTACGGCAAAGTCATCACAAAGTCTATGTTTAATTCATTTGTATTGATTATTTGAATCTTCCCATTGATGCTTAAGACTGCAATTGATCAGTCTCTTCTTAACATGCGCGCATCCCATGCGTATTCGATATTACTGTAAGTCACAAGCATTATAAGCAGAGATAAATGTTGGTTAGCATTGAAATATCGAGACAATCTGTACAGGATCCGCATTCGCCAAAAAGAGACTAGTCAATTGCAGTCCCAAACATCAATGGGAAGGTTCAAACAATCAATAAAAATGAATTAAATTCCACCTTATGGCACAAGCCAGTGGCTGTCTGGTCACAGTAGCTATGTGGATAGCTTGACGTCCTGTAAAACGAACGGTACTGAGCTAGAGTGTCGGAGTGGAAATCAACTCTGGGATGCAGGTGCATCCAGATGAAGAGTTCGAAACATGACGAAACCTGTGTCCTGGATTCCACTGCTAGTCACTATTCATCCCGGTTTATAAAGTATATGTTTCCTAACCAAAACCAGTAAAGTATAATCTAATGAAGTCTACTACTTTGATTTAGATCATCCACCCTGGTTATTATTAACCCATTCACCTAGTACATACTCGTGTACTTGATTTCAATCTACAGTTTACGTGTGCTAGTGATTAAACTACTCAGTTGCTTGAACCAAAGTAGGTAAAGCGGAATTCAAACCTGCCACTACTTAGTGACTGTAACTTGAACTCTTCACTCGCTGATAGGCTGCTCCACAAAACAAACAATTTAATTGTTGTTCGTTCTCTTTGCTCTTGTTGTTAAGATAAGCTATTTATTAAGATTAGTAGTTGTACAAGAAATTTGTAAGTAAACTAAAACTATAGTACAACAAAATTTCACAATAAACCATCATAACATGATGCTATGACAACAATAACGTGTATTACCCATGCAAATGAATTATGCTGTGTTGTTTTTCCCGTGATTTATATATATATATATATATATATATATATATATATATATATATATATATATATATATATATATATATATATATATATATATATATATAATGCAATAATCATATGCATGTTGCATACAATCAGTTGTCTAATTGGATACTTTTATCTTGTTCCGCTGTACTAACTAAATTACATGTTATTTTGTTACTGATACTAAAATGTTAGAAATTGTGAAAATTACCTGATAATGTTATTTGTAATATGATGCTGTACTATAGAAACCTACATCAGAACTTCAAGGAGCTATTCAACTTGGCATACAACATCATATTGGTTCATTACAGCAAAAGCCTGATCGTGATCTTTTATACGGAGATTTTAGTATTATCGATACGGTTAATTTTCCTCGTGAAGGCACGAAAACAACACAAGCCCATCCATATTCAGATTTCCGATTTAGAATTTATGCTCCTGTGGCTTTTCGATGTTTCCGAAAGTCATATAAATTGGATATTCGTGATTTCTTAGTAAGTCTAGTGTTTCTTCTTTTAAAGTGCTGTTAATTGCTTGTAAACCACATTATCTCTAATTATTATGGTATGCATCCAGAATAGGTGGATTGTGGTTTGTATTAGAATCTAGAAGGCGCGTTTAATAATGGAATAGTTCTTATACGTGATTAATGTTTATCTTAATGAGGATGAATATATTCAAATTTGTCGTAGCATTCACATAACATTATACTATTTGTGAATATAATTTATTTACTAATTACCTGTCTATGTACTCGATTTCGTGTCACATTTAATACTACCCGGATTGTTCAACCTGAAGTAAGCAGAAACGGGTTGAAGAAACCTGTTACTCAATCATTCAAATTCATGCGCTTCAATCATTAGGCTATCACTCCACTTTTAATATGGTTTACTTTACAATTGTCAGCAAATTTACAGATGGAAGTGATCTGTGAAACTTTCGCCTCAGTTGTTATGCAGGGGATTTTTCATTATGAGTTAGCAACATCTCGGTTGTCAAAATCGATAAGTAGGATGCTAATTGATAGACAAGCGTAATGATGTGATGTGGCCAAATGATGGCTCTTCACTAAAATATGTTATTGATACGAACTCTCGAATAAGTAGAAATCATAGACAAGAGCACTAGCCAGATGGATAGTTTTTATGAAACAAAATAATATGTTTGTATGCGGAATGTAAACACAAAATAAACGTGATAAAATGCCATATGCGGTTGGAGGGAATCAGCTTGTAAGTCATTCATTCTTCAATCTGTTAGGACCTGTCTTTTAGGCTAACTCTTCTTGCGTAACATCAACGGGCGGCTTGCAGCTTGTTCTTTCGACCTTGAGTTTGCTTGTTGATGTCACTTGTTATGTCGTTATCTGCACATTTATTTTGAATGGCTTTCTTTCTAACCGTGGTCGTACTTATGAATCTTCTAATTGGTTAGGTCTCTTTCGATTTGTTTATTGATTGGTGACTGACTTTAGTGCCAATGTTTTTTAGAAATTCTCTGATTTGGTATTGCTTGTCCAAGACTTGAATGTTGCCCAATCGAATGTATATCCACAGTTGTCTACATGATTTATTGATATAAGTGAAATGATATCGTGGGGTTTAACAGATGAATGGTGTTATCATGTGGACATGGATGAAGTGGGCAAATTGACGAAATTCTACTGATTATTTTCGTCCGCATAAGTTTCTGATAGGATTTTCGGCGTCGCTCTTATCAACCAATATTTACTATCAAGATATAATGCTTTTCATTCTGTTATTTCATGATAAACACTAGAAAATTTATGAATATAATAATTCCATCCAATTTTTTTTTCTAGTTATTATATAATCTTACTTTCATCCTTGTGTAGTTTTCACTACCATTGATACAATTTTTTTTACTATTTCCACTTGCTTACTTTTCATTTTATTGATCTCATACTATGTTGTTGTTATGGTAACTTGGGCCCAAATGCACATCTGTACCTAGTCCTTCATTCAATAATGAAACTGGCTGATTAAATGTATTTAGTTTCCACATGTACAAACAGTACTCATAGTCAATGTAAAAACAATTGGGTTATGCATAAAGTGTTTTCAGAGTGAAAATTCAATGTTATGTACTTGTGTGCATTCTTTTATTCATATTGTTTTAATTTTTTCTTTCTTTTTTGGACATTTCCTTTTATATTCACCATTTCAAATATCCGTAATCAAAAGTACACAACTAGTGTGTTTTTTTCAAATATGTACTTTCATAATTTATAATTGAGTATTGACTGTGTAACTCTTTATGTGCGTTCATATACGTGTGTGTGTGTGTGTGTCATAATAGTTGGTGCACAATTTATTGAAAAAATGACATAGACTAGGTTGAGGTTAAATTCGTTATCATCACCGCTAATTATTTTTCTGTTTTGCAAAGTTACACTAAATATTAGTCATCAGTTTAAAATTCATAATCAGCATATTTTGTTGTTGTGTCATAATGTTATTTTTTTACATTTAGTATAGTATAATATATGAATGTAAACTGTTAATCAATAGAGGTATGTGCATGAAGTTTACAGTTTGTGTCCACTGTGTTTGAGCTCGAACTTTTGATTAATACAGAATAGTTTCAAATCCACAATTTGATTAGAGAGAGAGAATGAGGAATTTGAGTTGATTAACTCCTAATAACCAATTACTTTATTCATTGTTCCTATTCAATATCCCACTTCTTTCAAGTATCTATCAATTGGGTAGTCACCCATATACATTCAAATTCAATTCTTCTCTAAGGCTTACAATTTCATCAACGGATCTGCAACACTTGGGCTTGTACCCTATTCGTGTTATTAATATTGCTAACTTAATAGCTCTATTATACACGACCAGTGGTTTGTAGACATCTTGAATCAGATTTACTTACTTACGCCTTTTAACCCCTCGTCGAAAAACATAGGCTACCCACCAGCATTCTGCATTCAACTCTGTTCTGAACAAACCTTCCCAATTGTTTCCACTTACTATTCATCCTTTTCAGGTGTGCTTCTGATTCCCAGCTCAGTGTGTTCTTTGGTCTCCCTCTTTTCCTTTTTCCTTCGGGATTTCAAGTTAGCGCTTGCTTCGTGGTGCAGTTTGGTGATTTCCTCAATGTATATACTATCCACCTCCAGCGTCTTTTCCTAATTTTCTCTTCAACTGGAAGCTAGTTTGTTCTCTCCCACTGTAGTCTGTTGGTGATGGTACCGGGCCAACGGATATCGAGTATCTTGCGTAGATAACTGTTTACAAATACTCGTATCTTTTTGATAATGGTTGTAGTAGTTCTCCAAGTTTCAGCTCCGTACATGTTAGTAAGACATAGATTGGATTAAAGCACATTCCGTGCGGGATTGTGTTGGTGCACACTGATACGCTATTTTTAACCAATTAGCGCTAGTGGATATTTGGATAAGACTAGAACCTTCTCGTGTAAAAACGATTACTATATTAACGTCCTTCTTATTGTAATTCCTACTTCCATTTACTCTTGTTATTTAGAATATAATTTCATTCCTGTCCAACCGTGATCTGATTTGAGGACCTGTCTAGGGAATTGGTGTCCAAGAATGCTAAGCAATAGGAATAGCTGGATTGTAATTGGAGAAATTATAACAGTACAGTAGAACTGTTTTGACATTTCTATTAAAGATTCTGGGTTTGATGTTGGCTTACAGATAGTTGTTTTGAGTTCCATATGTTCTTCAACTGTAGGAAAACTGCCCTTACTTTTCTAATCCTTAACTTTACGTCTGCATCTGGTCTTCCTTGTTCATCATTGATGCTTCCTAGGAACGTGAAAGTTTCCACATTTTCCGGGGCTTCTCTATCTTAAATCAGATACTACCATTAAACATGCGTCATTTATCTACGAATGTAGTGTTTCACAATCGTTAAGCTAAACCAAGTGACTTGTTTTTTGAAGCCTTCTGTCACGTTGATGGGTAGACAGCGATAGGTTGATTTCTAGCGACAATAGCTTCTTTGTATTCATACCATAATTATTTTCAGCCACGAACTCACTAGAAATTGATAAGACCTCCCAAAGAAACTCAAAATGTTTAGTTACTTCAGTTCTTGTCATAGAATTAGACATCAACTTAGATCATAATTATCGTTACTTTTTTTGTATTGAAATGTTTTTGTTTTCTTCCATTGTTATTTCTGTTACATAGAACTCTTTATGTAGCCAACCACTTCAAGAGCTTTCAAACCCCGGTGCAAGTGGTTCCATTTTTTATATCAGTCAAGATGATGAATTCATCATTAAAACTGTACAACATAAAGAAGGTGAATTTTTACAAAAATTATTACCAGAATATTTTATGAATTTAATGCAACATCCTCGTACTTTATTACCGAAATATTACGGTCTTTATTGTTATCAGGTAAAGTATATTAAATTTGTGTAGTAATTGGTTGTTTTGTCCATATATGAATATACTGTAAAATGTACCAAATAGTTCCATTTTTTGCCTTTTATTGTGCATATTGAGATTGTTTATCATCATATCTAATTTACAGAATGTTTCGGTTCTGATTGGCAGTTATCATTTTTGTTTCTATTTTCTTTGGTAAACCATAAAACCTGTTTCATTTAACAAGATCATTGTTATTATCCTATTCGAATGTATTTTAGAGTTTGAAGATGTATTTATGATTAATTAATGTAACATATTTACATTAAACATAAGTCTATTTACCTGACTTTTAACTACACTAAAGACCAGTGTGATACTAACTGGTTGTCTCAACTAAAGTAGATGTAGCGTACTTAAAATCTTTACAACTCCATTGTATCAATATTAATCATGTACTATCTAGTGACTTATTTTGTGGGTTAATTTCTAGGATTGTAATAAGAAATTACTACCAGTGGAGTTTATCCATGCTTAATGGGGTCGGTTAGTTGCCCGCTGATAAAACATTACATGATAACTGTACAATATTGCGAATTGATTGAGGTAAGAAATGCAAACCAGTTAGATGCTGACTCAGTGGTCTAAAAGTTAAGCACGTGCCACATAACCTGATAGACCTAAGTTTGATCTCTGATGGGATCATGCATGCTGATTTAAGAGGAGTCCCATACTACGACAAAACAGTTGTCCAGTGTTTCCTGTATAGCACAGGTCAGTCCGTAATGTAAACTGTAGAAATCTTATCCATTTGTTGAACACCGAGTTCCTTCACCACTTAACTAAAATTTAATGATTCCGTTTTTGTTTTTTTAAGTCGTTAATTACGTTATGAATCGTATTCATGATTTACTTATTAGTGGGAAAGCTTCGAATTTGTATCCACTTTTTACTTTTGTTAATAGGTTGTAGTTATGGCAAACAAAAATGTTATCAGTAACTTTTGCAGTTTTAAATTTCCCCCATTGATCTTTGCTATTATCTTATTGGTTATTTTCACTTTTAATCTGTTATTTTTGTCGTGCCCCAAGGTCACAAGTATTAGTATATAAAAATAGATGCTGTATTATAGTTTTCATTTTGAATATCAAGTATTCCATTTAGTTACTCTATTCTATCTTCGGTCACATGTGGGGATTGTTATTGTTGAGGTGTTACGGAGATTAGTTGTCGAGCTTGTTGGGACCCATAGATTCTGTATGTTCTAGGAAACGCTTTTCAATTGTTCATAATTTTAAATAGTCGTGATCTATCTTTATATATAACAAGATAAAAGGGGAATTTTTTCTATACTTCTCACGAGCGACAAATCGATATGTATAGTCTTGAAACAGTTTAGAACCGCCACTCACTGGTCTAAACGTCTTATCCTTAGGCTTCAGTCCTTTATGTGTATATTGTGGGTAGAACAGATGTTTGTCTGTCTTATAGGGGTGTGTATTGTACTCAGCAGTTCCCTGTCTAACTTAATAGCTGTGGAAATTCCTCTATGAAGATAAAAGTATGCAAAGTTTGCTTTCTATTCGATCAGAAATATTTCCAAAACACTGTTTGGGTGTACAGTGCAATTATGAAGTAAAAAGTTTCGAAGTGATATACTAAGTAAAGATGGCGAATTGTTTGTGGACTTCTGTCGACTAGATGAGCTAGGATATGTGACTTTTATTGTTCGAATGCTTGAATGCGAAATTAGTTGCAGTGGCACAGATACATTGATCGTTTACTGTTTTTTTTGTAAATATAAGGTTTCAGTATCATTTTTATTTTCTATTTCTCAGTTTTGTTCGTTTCTTTAGAATTATATTTCCGATGTTTGCTTGTCAACTATCATTGTTGCTACTAATATTTTGACTTTTGATCTTGTATTCATTTCTTCCCACTATATTAACTTAGTTTAATATATATTTCTATCGAGTCCCTTGTGATTTATTAATGACTGTGAGAACAGTTATCTACCGTATTCATGGTATTAGACATTTGTGTAACTCTTATTTCTGTACGAAAACTGTATGTGACCACTAAATGACATGTATGTTTTCCGCTATTATATATGTCTCCAAATTATTTAAATCAATTACATACTAACTTGAAATAGTAATATTCACATTATTTTTCACTTATTTTCATTCATCAATTAAATCAAATATATATAGTCTGGACATAAAAATATTCGATTTGTTGTCATGAATAACCTACTACCTTCTTCCGTACGCATTCATGAAAAATATGATTTAAAAGGATCTACTTATGGTCGCCAGGCCAGTGATGCTGAACGCGCTAAAAGTTCACCAACTCTAAAAGATCTCGATTTTGTGTAAGTCGTTTTTGTATTATTCTACTACATTTTTTAATTGAATTAATGTAAAAGTTTTTATCTCATGTTGGTTGGTTCATTTAAACCACTTCTAGTTCATAATTACGTTTGCTGCCATATGACATGGAACTGTAGATAGTTTAAATAATTTTTTTTTGATTTATGTTTTTATTAGCAAGGTTCTTTCCTATGGATGGGACAACTAACCTCATGCCCAACCCTCCTTTTCCATCCGGGCTTAGAATAGGCAGTAACCCTAGAAGGGCTCCAGGGGGAAACAAGGGAATTTTAGCATGCTATTCAAGTAGCAAATTTCACGGAAGGGTAGTGGGTGTTAACTTCATAAACCTTATTTGTGTACTCGTTATTTTCTAGTTTCTCTCTTTGTAAGTTTGAATTTCCGATCTTCATTCCGAAACTTTTAGTGGGATCTATACTTCATTTTTACTGGCATTTAGAAACGCTAGTTCTCTATTGGTTAGTGGCATCTTTAGTACGCTAAATATGTGGCTTACTTTCAACATCTTTCCATAGATTTTTATTCGCGCATATTGTTTGATAAACTCAGTTAGTTAGTTTCTATCAGTAAATCTCACTTTCGAAATCTGAGTAACTGATTTTTATTTATTTATTTGAGCACATAAATATTGGTACAAGAGAGCGCCAATATATATGCGCCACACAAAACAATGAAAATTCGAAGAGAGAAAAGAAAAAAAAAGAAAAAAACTAAGGAGCACAAAAGAAAAAGAGAACGATAACAAAGAGATTGGTGAAAGGTAGTGCGGTCGTAACGATGGAACGGAAAGGTACAATCGGAAGAAATCTTTCAAGTAAGGGAGACACAACCACTTTTTATGAAGAAAGTAAAAGAAGGTTACAGCAGGATCGCCACTGGCTTCTATTCTGAGCCATATCTGATAACGTCTCTAGCCACTGTGTAGCACCATCTCTCAGACCCCAACCAGGGAGTCGTGAAGAACCGACAGAAGCCAGTCCTTTGCAACTTTCTTTCATACCACGACACCATGTCATGCACTGACCACCTCTCCGCTTTTTCCAACCAGTCCCAGAGTCGGCAAACAATGCACGACGTGGAATTCTCTGGGACGACATTCGTAGAACATGTCCAAGCCACCGAAGTCGGTGTTTCAAGATGGTGACACCAATTGAATTATCATCTCTGTGCCCAAACACACGATGCCGAACCTCTGCATTACTAACATGGTGTTGCCACTGAATGTCAGCAATCCTTCGGAGACAGCGATGATCGAACACAGAGAGTCGTCTAACGTCCTCAACTCGGAGAGGCCAGGTTTCACAAGCATAGAGCAAAACTGCTCTCACCGACGCGTTGTAGATCCGACCTTTTACAGCCAGACTAACATCACGAAGGCGCCAAAGGTGGCCCAGATTGGCATAAGCCGCTCTGGCTCTCACTATACGTGCATTGATCTCATCACTCACACCCCCACCAGCACTTATGCAGCTACCCAGATACACGAACTTCTCGACTACTTCTATCTGCTCACCATCCAGGGTGAGTACAGGATTGGAATCCTGCCAGTCTTGTAGAAGTACTTTGCACTTCGAAGGTGCAAAACACATACCATACCTACGGACACTGATTGCCAACTGATTAAGTGCGGATTGCATGCCTTGGGCATTATCGCACAGTAAGACAATATCGTCCGCATACTCAAGGTCGAGAAGTCTTTCTCCAGGCAACAGATCCACACCACCATTACTTACATTCATCAGAGCTGTTTCCAGAATGTCATCGATGGCAAAGTTGAAGAGGAATGGTGAGATTGGGCAACCCTGCCTAACCCCACTACTCGTATAGAACAATGGAGAGAGGTGGTTGTATGCCCTCACTCTGCCTGAGGTGTTTTTATATAGGGCTTTTAGGATGTTAATAAACTTCTCAGGCACACCCTTCTTCAATAGACAATCCCAGAGAACAGTCCTGTCCAACGAATCGAAGGCAGCCCTGATGTCAAGAAACACTACGATTGTTGGCCTTTGATAAGTATGGCGATGTTCTAACATTTGGCGGAGGGTGAAGATATGATCAATACAACCTCGACCAGAACGAAACCCAGCCTGCTCCTCGCGAGTCAATCTTTCTCGGGTTTTGAACAACCTACGAAGTATGACGGAAGCCAATAGCTTGGACGCGATCGGAAGTAGACTTATCCCCCGATAGTTGTTGCAGGAACGACGTGAACCCTTTTTAAAGATAGGGACAACTATCGACTCATTCCATGACGTTGGTACACTCTCTAATTCCCAAACCTTTGTAAACAACGTCGTCAATTCCTTAGTCAAAAAGTCACCACCATCTTTAAAAAGAGCCGGAGGTAAGTAATCTGGGCCAGGTGATTTGTAACGCTTCAAGAGTTGGAGTTCCTTGCGGACTTCCTCCTCGTTCGGTGGATCAGTCGTCACCGGCCATGGAGGGCAGGACAGTCTGACCGATGTTGCCGGAGCAGCAGGCCAGTTGAACTGCCCTTCGAAAAATTCTGCCCATCGTCCAAGACGTCGATGGATGTTAGTGATTGGCATCCCATCATCCTCGCAGATTGTTTCACTCACACCAGACTTCTTGCTGCCAGTGGCTCGGATGAGCTGGAAGAGCTTCCGGTAGTTACCAGATGCAGCTGCTGCTTCCATCTCATTAGCACGCTCCGACCACCAGGCTTCTCGGTCCTTACGCAAGCTTTGCCCAATTTCCCTACGTAACATCCTTCGTTTATGGTCAAACTCACGGTCACCCGGAGTCGACCGACGGGCTTCAATAAGTTGTAAGGAACCAGAAGAAACCCAGTGCTTATAAGCGGGACGTTTCGCAAACCCACAACTGACTGTTCCCGCCATTTTCATGGCGTCATGCAATTGCAACCAATGCTCATCTATACTTTTCGGTGGAGTGGTAGCTAGCCTAGAAGCTAGCTCGGTTCGATACTTATTTGCAACAGAGGTTGCAACCAGCTTGCTAATATCAATCCTTTGGTGGTGGTCACTTCGTTGTCCACTGAAAAGTAAGGCAAGATTGGCGCAGACCAAGGCATGGTCAGAGTCCAGATAGGTACTCCAAAAGGAGCGGCAGTCTTTTACACAACCACGCCAGCGGAAGCTGATCGCGATGTGATCAATCTGAGTCCAGGCTTGGGATGCAGAGGGAGGACGCCAGGTGGCACATCGGCGATGACTGTGCCGAAAGTTAGTGCTAGCCAGAAACAGGTTGTGGTCTGTGCAAAGTTGCAGTAGACGGTCCCCGTTATCTGACCTGCGACCAACGAGTCCCCATCGGCCACCTAAACGACTCTCTTCTGTGCCTAGACGCCCGACCTGCGCATTCAAGTCTCCGGCTAGTACTACAATATCTGTCGAACGCACTTTCTGGAGAAGAACAGATAACTGGTGGTAAAACTCATCCTTGATTGCATCCGGGCTGCAATCTGTCGGGGCATAGGCGGAGATGACGAAAAGACATCGTTTCTCACGCCGATTTCTTCTCACTTTGATGGAACTTTCTAATCTAACAGCACATAACCGACTGTTAATGGGGATCCAATCGACTAGTGCTGCCTCAGCTCTAGCGCTTAGTGCGACACCAACGCCAGCAAGACCAGACGAAGATGCCACAGGGTCCCCGGATAAGCGCACGTGAAACAAGCTTTTCGAAGCGACAGATGGAGATCGAATTTGTAGTACTTCGCCAGAGTCTTGAATACGGGTCTCGGATAGACAACAAACATCAATATTGAGACTTTCCAAAGACATAGCCAGCCCTATCTGTTGTCCGACCTGCACTAGTGTGCGAACGTTGAAGGCAGCCAGTTTGAATGGTGCACGTGGTTTCAGAAAAACTGCTTCAGTTCTCGTAATCGGTGGTAACATACAATTTTCAACCGGACAGTGACTCGAGAACGTTTAGATACAGTCGAATTTCCACCATAGACGAGCCGCTGTATAAGTATAAAGGAGGGTGAATAATGTGGAAAATAATAATAATAATAATAATAATAATAATAATAATAACAATAATGACAATAATGGTAATAATAATAATGGTATTAATAGTGACAATAACAGTAACAATTATTTGAATCAATTGAATGTTGATCGGAGAGAGGAAATTAGTTGCCGTAGTCATAGAGTTCATTGTTTGTGTGTGGGCTGTGATACTGCCCGGGTGCCCAAACCGAAGCAGGTGGTTATCTTAGGGGGCCACACCCCGAGCCTTTGACCTAATGGTCTAACCCACAAGGCAGTGGAACATCGTGAGGAGATGCGATCCCATGGTAGCCGGTGACCAACGATTGGTTCATACGCCATTTGTTCCCGCAGGATACTGGTGCCCATGTGCACCATTGGTTTGTGATCCGGTTAAAGCGCCGGACGTTCGCTTTTCGTCCTCTCATTTTCGTAAACAACACCCCCGCCACGAGAAGGCAATGAGTAGGACTTCCCTGGCAGAGGCTGTATACGCGCGGCCGTGTGAGAGTATTTCGAGAGGGAGAGCGGACTCTCCCCACTCTCGGCCGTACCAGGGCGTTCGGGGGCCTGAGTAACTGAAGCCAAACAAGAAAGGGGAATCGTGGTATCCATGTCAAAGCTAGAAGTTATCACTCACTAGTTCACTACTCATCAGGTTTTCTCCTTTGACAAAGCTACGTAACATTGCTGGTAACAACGTTTGTCTTAATTACTCACTAATATATTGTTGTTCTCATTCTGGCTTTTCAAAGTTTTGGTACATTAAGTTTGGCCAGTAGTATATATCCCCGCCGAGCGAATAAGAAATGTCTAATTATCAATCAATCAGTCACTGATTGATATCTAAAACGGGGTATGGTTTGGGTCACTCTAAGAAATCTAAGAAACCCAATGTTCATTTTATGTGAAACTGTCAATTTCAATCTTGGTATTGATACCTATATTATCATTATTATTACTACTTTACGCCCCAAATCGCTGTTTGGTTAGGAAAAAAAGCATACCATTTGTTTTTAACCTCTTCTACCATCGGTTTCTTAGCCTTCATTATCACATTTATTAAACTATTTTATATTATCACCATTTAGAGGTTGCGTTAATTGTATTTTCGTTTGATTCTGTGAGGTAGTCCTTTTTATCAAAGCATTGGAAATTCTCCAAAGGCTTTTCGGAAACCTTTTTTCATTTCTCTTTGAGATCCTCTATATTTAAAGTGTCGTCGTATAATAGTTGTTTGGTTTAAAATAATCATAACAAACGTTTCCTCGCGTTGGTATTATATCGTGGTCGTTTCCTACCAAGAAGCAATATTCGGACTAGCTGTCGCATTTTTCTCTTAGTTGTGGAATTGGGGTTTTGTGAATATTATTGAATTTTATAGTTTATATTGCTGATCGACTGTGGCCAAACAACCATTAAAAACCTAAAAGCGACCTTAACGGTAGTCATTATAGTAGCTCTACTTACCTCTTCTCTAACAATCTGTTGTTGCTAAATGGTTCCAATTTTAAGTGAAATTCGCCTACTTTAATAACTATCGGTCAAGTAACTCATTACTGAACTATGGGTTTATTTACCTGGCTTTGAGTTACATGTTTTCTTCCTCTGTTGGGGCTCGTTATTCTACGGGGTTACAAAAACGAACGTAAATGGGGCAACGTTAGGATCTATGACCTATTTCGTTTGAAAGCCAAATGTTTTTAATCACTCGGCTACCACTTCGCTATCAACACAGACTGATTGAGTCGCTTTTGGTTACTGTGGTTTGATTGAATAAGTTGAGCATAAATTGATTAACTTGAATGTTGAACAAGATAAATTTTTATGTCCACTTTCGGAGTAGATTTTCTTACCATCAATTTTGGATCGTAAAAAAAATTTGAAATACTGAATAATTCCTTTTACATGCGTCTGTTCAAGCTTAAAACAAAATAGCATAGGACTGATCTAAAAACCATTTTGGCTGATTTTGGTTGGAAATAGTTTTCGTTGATTCAGTCATACACATGTATAATAATACTATTATTATTATTACTAATAATAATAATAACAATAATAATGCACGTTCGCACAGATACTTATCGTTAAAATGTAAACATAGGGTTTTTGTTTTGATGGTAAATACCTTATACACGATAACATAGACACTGTATTTATATTTAGTAGTAATAATGTATGCATCTTGAAATGCTAGTTGTTAAACAATTTCTTTTCTCCATATTATTATCAAAAGTGTATTGCACTTGCTTAACCACTACGTACCTCGATGAGCGATGTTCTACTGTTATAGAAGTAAGTTGAAATAAAGCTGGAGGCGGTTGAATCAAGACTTGGAAGCAGTCTGAAGTCATTGACTGTTGGTAGAAGCAGACTATCAAGTCGGGGTTCGTGTGGTAACCGCGATTGGTGGTTGGATACGTTGGATGGCATGGCTCAGAATCATTCACAACGGCTCAGTTGCATTTACTCCTTTTTTTTCTAGATCTTCAGTCTCACTCTTCTATTATTTATGCGTTGTCATTATGTTCTTTCTTACCGTATTCATGATGTTTAGTCTTTCACATTTTCATCACTTGTTATTTCAACTTTTTTACTATTCATCTTGTTAATTTCATTTGATTTCTCTAAAGTTATCTGGCAACTTTTTCCAGCGCACATTTGTGTCAGAATCTATGACTGACTAATATCAAATGTCGTAAGCACTTCAGTAGTTATTTGTAATTTCACCCATTTATTGAATCCGTTGCTGCATTACTTAAAACAAACCTCATTCAATCGGAGGTAAGTTATTAGGAATAGCATGTCATCCATGTTAGCCAACGTGGGTTATGATAAACGCTTAGTGGGAAGATATAAGTTTAACATACTAGCAACGGTTTGGTAAGAGGCATATAAGTTTATTCTAATTTCTATATGAATGATGCAACCAAACTACTGCATCATCACATCAGTTTACTATTTATTGAACCAACTGTAATAACATATTTATATACATATAAACATTTCGAAATATGTATTTAAATAGTCAAAATCCATCGTTGTGTCACTATTCTCTAGTACAAAATGGACGTTTTTCCACGAAACCATTCTTATTTCGTCATTTCTTTCACGCTTCATCCTGTACACTGTGTACTTCAGTTTAGTTTTATAGTTTATAAATGTTAATTGATTTTAGATACCATCGATGTAAATTGTTTAAATCCTTTTTTCAAATTGTATTAAGGTACGTGTTGGGGTCTGAGTTATTTTATTACAGAATAACCAGTGTTATATTCTAATATTCTTCGTTTGTTCATATCTGTAAAAATGAATATCTTTAAATTTTCTTCAAATTAATTCGTTATTAGTGAGAATCATCCAGATGGAATCTGGTTAGAGGCAGAAACCTATGATGCTTTGCTCAAAACGATAGAAAGGGATTGTCTCGTAAGTTATTAAATGTTTTCCACTAAATTTAAATAAAATTAATTTCTAGGAAGTTTTCTGGATTTCATATTCTGTATTAGTTGTATTGGTTACATATTATTCCTCATTTTTTATTTGTATCCTCCCAATCAGTGCCATCCTAACAACAACAACTAATAATAATAATAATAATAATAATCTGAAGCGTCGTAGTGAATTGAAATCTTAATTCCAAGCATCTTCAGGTGTTATGCATGACATCTAAATGTAATTAGTATTGTTTTGTATTCTCTGACGTGAATAATTTAATCATGAATCTTTTATTGTAATTCTATACAACATCAGTGCAAACCTGAGGTACAAGTAAAGCTTTTGAATCCCTCCAAATATGAGTGACAACTCGTCCTGTCAACCTTGATTTTGACTGGTTGTTGTCGACCTTTAACGTGTCAGTCAGCTACAACGTAGGACCAGGCACAAACATGCATCGGTCAAGTTGCCACACCTCATTAGCACAACAAGACGAACACCGGATTCATAAAAGCAGTTAACTCAATGGTGTAAAATATAGAGGAAAGTTTTCATGTCAGGATATAATACAGAAAGAAAGAATTATTTCGTAGAAAGAAAGATATGAAATGATTTTGATCTCACAGTTTAAGAGACGACAAAGAGTGTATGCACCTACGCCATTGTGATAGATTCTGAGCCATGTCACCAAGAGTCTCCAACTAATGGTTACGAAAGTCACACGGACCTCAACCAAGTAGTCTGCATCTACCAATATGACTCAGACTAGAAGTTAGTGACTTCAAGCACTGATGCCACGTTTTGGTTTGGCCGCCCCTTACTTTCTTCCAACCATCTCCAACACCGGTTAGCATTGCACGTCGTGGTAATCGGTGTTCAGGCATACGTAACACGTGGCCCAACCATCTCAGTCGATGAGGATTAACAACCTCATCAACTGATTTGCCATCATCCCCTAATACCCTGCCTTTAACCTCACTGTTACTTACCCGGTGATCCTAGCAGACGCCAGTAATATTTTTAAGGCATCTGTGGTCAAATACTAGTAGCTTACGAGTGTCTTCTACTCTTAAAGGCCGTTTCGCTGCCGTAAAGTAAAACAGAACGGACTGTCGCGCAGTATACTCGTCCTTTTATTGATAGACGGATATCTCGCCTTCGCTATAGGTGACGTAAGGTGGCGAAAGCCAAACGAGCTTTTCGAATCCGTGCTGAGATTTCGTCAGACACGAACCCATTAGGGTTGATCAGACTTCCAAGATAAGTGAAGTTGTCGACGCGTTCGACTACTTCACACCCTATCCTTAGTTCAGGTGTTGACGCAGACCAGTCCTGAAGCAACACTTTGCATTTAGAGGAGGAGAAGCACAGCCCAACCATTCTGGTATTGTTGCTCAGTGCTATCAAATGACACTGCATTTTATCAGCGACTTCACCAAACAGGTTTATATCATCTGTGTTTTATATAAAAGGTGGTCGATAATGTCTTCAAGTACCAAAATAAACTACATAATGGACCAAACAGATTACACATGAAAGATTTTTATAAACGTGAAGAATATGAAGAACGTGTTGATAAATTCTTTGAAACTATCGCATATAAGTAGGAAGTTGTTTAACAATCTGGTGACTTGTTTGAAAAGAAGTCCTTTAAGATATTCTGAAGAAGAGAGATGAATATGAAGAACATAAGAAATAAATGTTGCAATAATCGCTAATTAACCTCGAAAATGTAAAGAAGGGATAATAAATTTACATAAACGAATGTGGAAAATAGATCACAGTAACATAATAAACTGGACGTTTTACTCCCTTATACAGAGATTGACCTGAAATCTGTGGATTGGTAAACCTCTACTGTACATAAGCTCCTGATTTGTAGACGTTTGAATTACTTTGAAAGATGATTTAGGTAGAATGACGTGACCAGTGTTTACAAGATCTTCAAGACTTTAATAACAGACTAACTTCAGTAATCCTTTAGAGAACCGAACGGAGTAATGAGAGAAAATGGATTTCAAGAGTAAATGAACTTGTGCATGTACAGTGATGTTGTCTTAAGCGGAAGCCTAAACTTCATACATTCGAGAATTTAAGGATGACTAGAAGATATTGCAGTCTCATGCAGAATAAAATGTTTTCTTCAAAGATGTTGTGAGTCGATTATTCAAGATTTCTGCCACTAAATCCCCTTTAAAATGAGTGTTCATATAAAAGATCTTGTTTTGAGCTGCAGACATTTCACCAATTTCGTCTTAAGGTTTCTGTCGATGAATTTAACTGGATATCCATTATTGATTAATATGTCTTATTTTATCTATTTCAATGTCTAATATGTTATAAGTGTAAATTCTTTCACTCACAGCGGATAGAGATTGAAACAAGTCTCTCTTCACGCTCAGTGGTACAGAGATTTGAATATGCACATGCCGATTGTCTTAGGTTGGGTTTCTGCATATTGATTTGTGCAGCGAACTATCCAGTTTTCGTTTTAACAGGATACCCAAGAAATGGAGTACAGTGTTTAAATATGATTGTGTTGTAAGCTTGATTGATTGGTGACAGATGTTGAACTCGTGGAAGATGTCGTTGAGTTCGATATTTTCTCCACGAATCTTTATAAAGTGGTAGTCCAATGATCTTACTTACTTGCGCCTTTTACTCCTCGTGAAGGAACATAGGCCGCTCACCAGCATTCGCATCCAACCCTGTCCTGGGCAATCGTTTCCAGCTCCTTCCAGTTCTTATCCTTTTCATATCTGCTTCTATTTCCTGACGTAATGTGTTCTTTGGCCTTCCTCTTTTCAGATTCCCTTCAGGATTCGAAGTTAGGGCTTGTCTCGTGATGCAATTTGACAATTTGCGTAATGTATGTCCTATCCATTTCCATCGTCTTTTCCGAATTTCCTCTTCAGCTGGAAGCTGGTTTGTTCTCTCCCACAAAAGGTTGTTGCTGATGGTATCCGGCTAATGGATGTTGAGTATCTTGCGTAGACAACTATTTATAAATACTTGCACCTTCTTGATGGTGGTTGTTGTAGTTCTCCAAGTTTCAGCTCCATACAGTAAAACTGCCTTGACGTTGGTATTGAAGATTCTCACTTTGATATTGGTTGAAAGTTGTTTTGAGTTCCATATGTTCTTTAACTGTAGAAATGCTGTCCTTGCTTTGACAATCCTTGCCTTTACGTCTGCATCTGAACCTCCTTGTTCATCGATGATGCTTCTCAGGTATGTGAAGGACTCTACATTTTCTAGAGTTTCGCCATCAAGAGTGATTGAATTGTTGTTTTCCGCTTTGAATTTGAGGACTTTGGTTTTCCCTTTGTGTATAATGAGGCCTACTGATAAAGAGACTGCTGCTACACTGGCTGTCTTCATCTGCATCTGTTCGTGTGTATGCAATAGGAGGGCTAGGTCATCTGCGAAGTCCAAATCGTCTAATTCATTTCGAGCTGTCCATTGAATTCCGTGTTTTCCTTCAGATGTCGAGGTCTTCATAATCCAGTCGACCACCAGAAGAAAGAGGAAGGGAGAGATTAAACAGCCTTGTCTGACTCCGATCCTTACTTGGAATGCATCTGTCAGCTGTCCTCCATGCACGACTTTGCACTGTAGTCCGTCGTATGAGTTCCAGATAATGTTGACAATCTTCTCAGGAACTCCGTAGTTTTGAAGAAGTTTCCATAATGTCCTCCTATCTACACTGTCGAATGCTTTTTCATAATGCATGAAGTTGATGTATAGTGATGAGTTCCACTCAACTAATTGTTCGACGATGATCCGTAGTGTTGCAATTTGGTCTGTGCACGACTGATCCTTACGGAATCCAGCTTGTTGATCTCGAAGTTGGGCGTCTACTGCATCTTTCATCCGGTTCAGCAACACTCTGTTGAAGACCTTCTCTGGTATTGACAGCAGTGTAATGCCTCTATAGTTTTCACATTTGCTCAGATCTCCTTTCTTTGGAATCTTGACGAGGTGTCCTTCTTTCCAGTCCATCGGTACTTGTTCCTCCTCCCAAATCTTTTTGAATAGAAGGTAAAGCATGTTTGTATTTACTTCGATGTCTGACTTTAGTGCTTCAGCTGGTTTATTGTCGGGTCCTGCTGCTTTCCCGCTCTCGATTTGTCTGATGGCCATTCTAATTTCTTCCGTCGTTGGTGGATTGACATCTTTGGGAAGATCTGTGTGCGCTGCTTTGATTTCCGGTGGATTCATTGGAGCCAGTCTATTCAAGGCTTCCTAGAAGTGCTCTACACATCTGTTCCGCTGTTGTTGAATTTCAGTGATTGGTTTGCCTTCTTTGTCTTTGACCGGTCTCTCTGGTTTACTGTATTTCCCTGCTAGTTTCTTCGTTGTATCGTAAAGTTGTTTCATATTTCCTTCTCTAGCAGCTTTTTCTGCCGTCGTTGCTAGTTCTTCCACGTATTTCTTCTTGTCGGCTTCAATGCTTTTCTTCACTTACTTATTTGCTTCTGTGTATTCAGCTTGTGCTTGGACTTTCTCTGCTCGTGTTTGGCTGTTGTTAATTGCTGTCTTGTTCTTCCTTTCTTTGATCTTGTCCAGTGTTTCTGTAGAGATCCATTCCTTATGATGGTATTTCTTTAGACCCAGAACCTCTTGACACGTTGAATTTTATGCTTCTTTGATACCATTCCAGTTGTCCTCCATAGTAGTTTCTCTTTCTTTTAGTAGATCTTGTAAGGCTTGGAACCTGTTGTTGAGTACTATCTTGAATTCGTTGATTTTGTTAGTATTTCGAAAGAAGGTTGTATTGAACCTTTGTATTGCTGTTTGTCCAGTTGTCCAGTTCTTCTTTAGCTTCAGTTTTAAATTGGCCACAAATAGATGCTGATCTTAAGCTATATCAGTTCCTCTCCTGATTCTATTGTCCTTCGGATTTTTTTATTGATGGAGATATGATCTATCTGGTTCTCTGTAGTGTGGTCCGGTGAGATCCATGTAGCCTTGTGTATACGCTTGTGTGGAAATATTGTGCCTCCTATGACCAATTTGTTGAATGCACATAGATTTGCAAATCTTTCTCCATTTTCGTTTCTCTCACCCAATCCATGTCGTCACATGATATCTTCATATCCGATGTTGTCTATTCCGACTTTGGCATTTAGATCTCCCATCAGAATGATGAGGTCCTTTCTTGGGCACTTCTCTATGATTGACTACATCCGCTCGTAGAATTGATCTTTAATGTCTTCGTTGCTATCATTGATGGGTGCATAGCATTGGATAATATTCATTGTAATCCCCCCTTCTTTGTTTTCAACGATGCTTTGATGATTCTGGATCCGTGAGATTCCCATCCTACAAGTGCATTTTGTGCTACTTTGGACAGCATCAGAGCAACTCCCTGAGTGTGTGGAGCATTTTCCTCTTCATGACCGGAGTATAGTAGCATCTCTCCCGTATTTAGCCTTTGTTGTCCAGCTTGGGTCCAGTGGGTTTCGCTGATTCTCAGTACTGCCAAATTGTATCTCCTCATTTCCGTTGCTATTTGACTGGTCTTCCCGGTCTCCCACATTGTTCGAACGTTCCATGTACCTATGAAATTTTTCGCTCTGGTTGTTAGAAGGGGCATCGGCCTCGTGGCTTCCAAAGGAACTCGGCGTTCACCATGAAGCGTCATAATTCTTCTAAATGAAGACCTTCTAACTTTCAGGGCAGAGTTTAAATGGTTTGAATAATTTTTTCTGGTGAGCGTTTTTTTAGCGAGTTAGTTTTCTACGCGATTGGGACGCTAACCCTATGCCCAACCCTCCTGCTTTACCCGGGCTTGGGACCGGCGGTAACTCCAGAAGAGCTACAGGCGGAGTTTAGTTTAATAATCACATCATTCAATTTTCAACTAAAGGTTCCTTTGCTTTGAACCGTTGAATGTCGGCTCAATTGTGTAGAGGTTAAGCGTTTTTGCACGAGACAGAAGGTCCTGTATTTGAACCCCGTTTGCGGAATCATGGATAAGCGTTGCTGAAGAGTTCCATACTAGGACAAAACGGCCGTTCAATACTTCCAGGTTTTCAATGGTGATCTAACATTGATCAGTTCACGATTCCAATAAGAAATTTTATTCACACTATTTCATCATAGCAGTACAACATTTTAGGAGAAATAAAATCAGTTAGTCATTCACGTTTTGTGGGTTTTTTCTCAGATTGATATTTTACTCCGTAAATCTTGACCGATCTCAAGAATCAGTTCATAACAATTTTTTATAGAATTGAACTCATATAAATGTTCTTATCACGAGTTCCTTTTACTTTTGAATGAGTTCATTGCTGTTACGAATTATCGTATCTTCTTTCTCTCTTCCAATTGAAGGTACTCAAGTCTTTTAGAATTATGGACTACTCCCTTCTATTAGGTATACACAATTTGGATCAAGCTAAACGTGAACGAGTTAGTGAGATACTTTTTGTTTTTTTTTACTGTATTATTCCCTGGTTTACTGAATTTTACTTCTACTAACCATCTGTTTCTAATTTTCTTGTTTTCATTTATAAAACTCAGTAACATTGCTAAGTTTGTATGTTATCCCATGTATATGATAATTACTATTCTGTAATGCGAATTTATCCACAATTTCAAATGTTCATTTTTCAATGTTTAAAACTTCTAAAAATAAACTACCGGATGCGGGTTCAGTGGTGTAGACACTGAGTTCTCACTGCAATGAGCATGGATACGCGCTCATGAGGAGTGTTTTCATACCATGACGAAATATCTATCCATTGCTACTTGGCTCTCAATAGTTGTTTGGTTAAGATAAATCCTTGTTTTTAACATTGAGAGATCAAAAATATGATCAAAGGATTTCAGTGTAGTAAATCGATTGAGCTCAAGTTTAGAAATTAAGATGCTAAGCTGGTTTGACTTGTATTTGAGACAGAATTATGTCTCGAAATTGTGATACTTTGTAAGCAACTAGAATTCATAGTTGAAAATTTCAAATGATCCCATTTGGTCTTTATTATGTTACGCAGTCGTCTGACTCTGACATGAACTTAACCTGCTGATATAATGAAAAAACACTGAATCTAATAGTAGGTTTTATTGGCTAACTGAATGGAAATATGTGCACAATCTCATTTTTAAATATGGATATATGTTCCTCAGATAATTCGACTAAATTTCAACCAATAGAGTATACCTGTATCCCTCGAAAGCTAAGGGAAATACCGATCACTATCGAGCTCCTATCATTCGACTTTGAACTGGCATGTGATATGTCTAATTAGCCCAGAGTATTATTTTCTGTCTCCACATATTTATTTTACTGGGTATCGAATTCTATCTTGTTCAGTTTTGTCTATTATTTTACTGTCTTTTTGTGGAAATATCTGTAATTTTGTGATTCAACTAATGACTTACACATTCTATTTACACAAACAATCCTAATATATTCCGATTAGTTCACTATGAACAGCTTGATATATTATCACATACATTTAGTTTAATCAATACGGCAGATATCACAATTATTGAGTTGTATTGTAACCTTTTCATAATCGAAACAATTCCATGTAAATTGACTATTTACTTATTTAGATTAAAATTTCTATCTTTTTAACATGAATTCAACAAATCAGTTGTTGATAATAATAATCTTCCGACAATTTGTAAATTGTTTATATCAAATTCCATAACATGTGATACATCGGGTACCATTAAAATTTAGAATGGGGTTATTTCTATGTTTTTTTTTCTCTCTCATCATCTATATGTATATGCATCAAATAACCAACCAACGTATATAATTAATTCACAGTAATATCTAATATGCCTACTATTCACATTATTTGCATTTGTTGTAGAAAATAGATCCCTTCATGTAATAAATTATAGTTCAATACATACTTGTTTCAATCAATTTGATCGGTTTACGCCGTCTAAAGTCTGCATTTATTTTCACTAACCTCATTTTGGTTTTCACTATTTTTTTTCTTCCTCTTTACTTACTTCCTTTTTCTTGTTACTGTTATCATGCCAAAATTTATTATTGTCTTTCTCTGATTGGTGCTTTGTTCTATTTTTATTGATCTAGTTAAATCAAATAGATTGTTAGAGGGATGTGACGAAAAATGAAATTAATTTTTACGTTACTCCTCAGTTGCTATAAAATAATAGTAAAGCATTTTTATCAATTACTATAAAAATGCTTTAACTCTCTTCTAACTACATTTTAGTGTATAGTCAAAGGGGGGGGGAGTGGGCTAACGCGTAATTTTACTCATTATTTTTCTGTACTTTATAAAAAGGTAAATCTTAGGACACCGATAATTTTACCCTTTCTGAGTTGGTAATGGCATTGTGGAAGTACTAGTGGTCTATTGTACACATGATATATATATATATATATATATATATATATATATATTTGTGTTCATAAAACTTGTCGTTAGCTATAATGATCTAGTGTCTGACGAAGTCTTGGCATACATTCAAAAGGCTTGATTGGTTTCTGTCAACATGCGTCACTTGTGGCGTGGGTAAGACACCCGTCAGTCAATGAAAGTACGAGTTTACTGCCCACCAGTTCTTCTTTATGAATGCGAAACATGGCCATCAAGAATGGGGGATATTCGTAGGTTACTGGTATTCAAGCAATACCTGGGTTAGAAATAGGGTACTAGGTAAGGATGGTAAATCGATTGATGAGGTAGTAAATGCTCGTCAACTGAGATCGATAGATGCGTTACGAATCCCTAATCATCGCCTACCTTGCCGGGCGGTTTTCTGTTGTAGGAGTAGGCTTTTTGGGGACGTTAGATACCCAGAACTCACTTGGGAAAGAGCCTAATTTTGTAATTTATTTAGAAAATTTGAATTTCTTTGTTTTCGCGCCGAAAGCTCTCTTGTCATCTTCATGTCGTATTTCCCACTGGAAAATATCTTAAATGCTACTGGTCCATTGCGTCTTTTAGTATGCTATTTTGTAACTCTCCCCAAGGACGGTTTTGTACCGTATATATACGTTTTGATTTGTGTTCGTCGTTATCGCTCGTTTCTGGCTGTTCGCAGAATATACTTCCCCATTCCGAGCTTGGACTTCTTCCTCTAGTTAGCGGGGCTGAGACGCGTCAAATAGCTAGCTTACTGGTCTTTGTTTTCGTTCGCAGATTAAGTGAACTCGTGATAGCTTCAACCCTAGCAAGGCTAGAATAAAGCTAGGGGGCGGCCAAACCAAGACATATGTCCATGAAATTATTGAAAATTAGACTTAGCCATATTAGTCGGTGTGGACTACCTGGGGTACACTTGATCAACTTAACCCATGGTTAGAGACTTGGTATGACTCAAAATCATTTGCAATGACGCATATGCATCCATTCTTTTCTTCCGCCGCTTTCCAAGATTCTGATATTCTCTTAATTCTTTTTATTTCACTAATTTACATTTTCTTGAATTGTATCTTTTATGAATAATCCTTTCTATTACTACTAACATTATTACTACCCCTAGTATTCTGAGATTTGGCTTAACAATTTCATCTCTATGCTAACGGTGTATGTCAACTTGAACCGATGCACATAAGTGTCAGGTTCTACGCTGTAACTAATTGACCGTTTGGCGATAGATACAGCTCTGATTATTGGATAATTTTGATATTTCAAATTAATTATTTTCAATTTGTTAATTCCTTCTGAAATAAAATATTATTTCGTACATCCTGATCTGTTATTAAATTTAATCAAGTCAAGGGGGCCAAGATTTGTAGAATAGCACGAACTCATTGTATTTCAAGGCCTAAGTTTATATGTGTAATATTGTTCTAAAAAGTTTTACCATAATCAATGAAGTTTAATTTTAAACCTGAGAAACAACTCGAGAAAATAACGTTTAACGTAATAATTAAGATCGATCAGTGTCTCTAGCTAGATGTAACCCCATCCAATTGTTAATGTTCACACTGAGACTAGAATCCTGTACCATTTCGTGTTATTTACAGAGGTGAATGGCTCTTACAGTTCGCCTATTTTTAGAGATTTGTTCAGTCCTGTCATTTTCACTATGAACTGACGTAAACCAGACAGTATTAAATTGTGATCATGGTTTGCCGGGAAAATTTACTGAAGCTAAAACTGTTGACCATTAGTTCCATATTCAATAGTCTAAAAATACCACAATAGCATCAAGATTTATGAGCAACGCGGCTTATGATTAATTAACTGAGTTCAATAATATATATGACTTCACACTAATGTTCGTCGAATTCACTATTTTTCATTTCAGACGCTTAATGAGTTTATCCACTGGGCTACTGATTGGAAATAGCTTATTATCATTACTCTTTAAACACTAAATTGTGATTACATATTTATGTATAAATTACTTCCAATTTTCTTCTTTTTTTGCTTTCATATCATTTAGCTCGCTCAAAAACATGCGTCTGAAAAACAAACTACTGTAAATGAACATGGTAGGTGTTTATTGTTTACTTTACTAACTAAGGTCTAAATTAATTGAACAATGTATACATTATCCTATGTAATGAATAATGGTAGGTGATAATTATATTGACAAATGAATTCAAAATTTTTCAGTGGAATGTTCCTCTTTACAGTAATATATGGATCTTATTTAAATTAATGAATATCCTGCTCAGGTTAAACACTTATTCTCTACCATTTGAGCTGTATCTCGAAATGACTTTGTGGTCTGGTCACTGAATTATACCATCTATAAGCAATCGATTTCGCTAGTTGAATTCATGTTATCCCAACTGTGGTCATCATCATCATCTCTGTACGAATTACTTTAGATTTTTCAAAGACATTTCAGACTTAGCGGTTTATGTGATTTTTAATTTTTGGTTCTCAGCAACGAGACTCACTAGTTTATCAGTGGCGTTAACTTGCTGAAATGTTTTGAATGCATTTCTAATATACATATTACGACTGAAAAATAACTACCGTAACTTCATGCATTGAGAGAGAAGGAAAACATTTTTGTTCGATGTAGGTGTTTTATTTACATTGATTAAGGATCTGGTTTTGAATAATTAATTTAGTAACATTTTCGTCACAGGTTAATCAATGCGTAGCTAAATGAACACAATTTACAAATATTTTAAGATTAAACCGACTTATTGAGTTTTATACTCCTTAACATCTGTTTCACTTTTAGTATGAGATAACTGAGATACAGCGATTGATAGGTCTTCTAATTGAACGCGAGATTCAGTTTCTTACGTTCTGTAGTGACCCCCAGGTTAAATCTACACAGCAACATGAACGCAAGAGAAAAGGCGCGAAATAAGCAAGAAAACACTACTTCAAAGGCTCGTTTATATACAGAAAATCTAGGTTTCTTATAGCTTCTTAAATGGCCTCGGGTTTCCGGAAAATTCTGGAACGCTACTAAACACAATAGCTGTATAGGTAATCATCCAATCAGAAACACGACGTGACTTTTCGTTTTCTAGAAGTTTCTGGCGAAACTTCTTTTAAGTGCTGATTGGATAAAATGCTTCTCAGCGTTTTCAGAGCCTATTTTTGGATTTTTTTCGAGGAGTTTTTTTTAAGCGCCCGGGAACGATAAAGGTTGGAAGGAGTCCAATCTCTTGTCTCACTTGAAGAGCTTTCGTACAGTTGCGCGTTTGTGGCCTCCTTCGCAATGTTTACCTCACTGTTTTAAAAAAGATGGGGTGGGTTTTTTTATGTACTTAGCACATTCGTTTATTACATAATATTCAATTTGGTGTACTTACTTTAACCCAAGCATTGATGTATTGAATATTTTGGTCAGTTCAATAATAATTTATGCCTAAATTTAATAGTATTTTATCTCTAGTAGATAATTAAATACAAATAATATGTGAATTTATTACCATGGAATAGATTTCTTTGTTTATGTTCGATACATTTCTTAACATGTATTGACAATACACTTGAGTTTCAAGTGGTTTAAACTATTTTGTGCATAAATACTGATACAGTTTAATCTCAATATATGTACATATATATATTTTTTACTATAAACAGGTGATGAATCGTCTGACTTATCTCCGAATTCAATCCCAAAAATTAAATCCAACGGATTAGTATCGCATATTTCTAGTAAGAGTAATGGAAATAACACTGATCGGTCTACTTCACCATCAAATGGTGTAGGTATTGGTGGACTTATAGGTGCTGCCAATGAGAGTAGTAATAAAACATCTCCATCTTCTCCAAATGGTTCACAACCACCTACACGTCATGCTCATTTCACATCTGGTGTTGATGATGAAATAAAAACACCAAGTGATCATAATACTAACAATGATGAGGAGGATAAATCGGTGTTTCAACGCGGCGTACATAAATCACATTCACAAAAACGTGTTGTTGCTTATTGTACTGCTATGGAATCCATTAAAGCAAGCTCAGAACCGGTTGAATTGGAATCGGAAGAACGTGAACTTATTCCGTATGTTTGACTATCAATTTTTGGTTTTACTCGTTTTGCTCTGCTTTTTTGGCTCCCCATTAGAGGGAAATGAAATGTGGAAATTTTTTAAAAAGGTATCGTTTGTCAACAAATGTAGTCTAATGTTTCTTACTTGAAAAATAATAGATGTATGTTTCAAACAGTTCCTGTAATTTACAGTAAGTGTTTCTTTTGGATATTTTTCGATTAAAAACTCGTGGTTTTTGGTAATTTTGGTTTCTGGCAATAAGATAGAGCATTACTCTCATTGACTTACTTATACTTGTAACCACTCACAGAGCATAGACCGTTAGACCAAGATTCTCCAACTATGTCCTGGTCCCTCCTTTCCAGTTGTTCCGAATCGCTATTCATTCTTTCTGTACTCTCCCTCAATTTCCGATGCAATGTGTTCTTGGATCTTCATCTTTTCCTTTTCCCTACAAGATTCCAAGCTAGGGGTATCCTCGTGATGCAATTTGATGATTTTCGCAATATATGTCCAGTCCACCTCCAGCGTCTGTACCAAAATTCCTCTTCAACTGGAAGTTGGTTTGTTCTCTGCCACAGGAAGTTGCTGCTGCTGATATCTTACGAACGAATCTGAAGTATCTTGTGTAGACAACTGTTCCCACTGAAGTACCTATATTTTTCTGATGATTGTTATAGTAGTTCTCAAAGTTTCAACTCCGCCAAGTAGAACTGTATTGACGGTTCGTACTGAAGATTCTGACTTGTATGTTGACTTACAGTTGTTTTGAGTTCCATATGCTCGTCAATTGTAGGAACCCTGCCCTTATTTTCCTTACACTGGCACCATCTTTTACTTAATCACGGTTTTTTTTCACAACATATACTAGCCGCTGACTTTGACACTGAAGACGTGACTGGTTGTTTACTCCATTTTATTGCTACTACTCATAAGTAATCAAATCATGCACATCGATATATTTTCAGCTCTCATTTTAGCTACATTAGCTATTAGTCATTACCATAACGCTTTTCTTTATTACCAGTTCCTTATGTAAAAAATGTTGAATATTGTAGAAATCATTGTATATGTTTAATTGAATTGTGTAAATCTGCATACATAATTTATATTCAACTGTTTTCACTCAGTATTGTAATTAGTCATTAAAGTACTATTAATATAACGTCAATAGGTTGTCTATCACAAGTTAATCTCTATTGTGAGATCACTGGAAGCCAAGAAGCACTGAATAGCTATTTCTTTCCAGTATAGAACTCCTAAGTCATGAAAACCCACGACCTCCAAAGATCAAAACTAGGACCTTCGGATCTTGTAGCGAACGCTTAACCCTTAGAGCACTGCGTTAGCATTCAGGCGTACAATTCCACTTTAAATCACGATATAAATTGATGATGCTCTTATGCGAAACGTTATAAGTTTTTCTTCTAACACGTTTGGATTCCAGCGCTCACAATTTTTCACTGGAATTTCTGGAATATCACTTATAAGCTTTTCATCATATTTAGTCAGTTAATAATATAAAGCGCCAAATCAAACTTACTTTTTTTGAATAATTGATAAATGTTACTTATATCAGTTTCCTTTTCGGAACAAAGAGACACCCTTTTATGTATGTTTGTGTTTTCTACCGGTTTATACTTGCAAATTGTTTGATAATTGCATAACCTATTAATTTTCAACAACACACATAAATCGTATTGAATGCATCATTTCCCTCTTTCGTTTATTTTTAAACCTCATTCCTTGTCAACAAAATCCATTCAATATTCGAAACTATTCGATACACTAGTTGCCATATATTATCCATCTGATTTTTCTTGTAACATGAAAAAGATCAATACAAACCTTGTAGAAAAAGAAACACACTGAAGTTATACTTAAACGAATGTGTGTATTCTTCGTTACTCACGTATGTATATATGTTTCATTGAAAAAGTTAACATGAAACTGTTTTGCAATGATATCTCGCAGGTTTCATCTTATTATCATTGTACATCTTTTATATTTTGAATAAAACTCTGTTAGATCTGGAGGTATTCCTGCGCGTGATACTAACGGTGATCGATTGTTGTTGTATATTGGTGTTATTGATATTTTACAAAGTTATCGAATTTTCAAGAAAATGGAACATGGTTTCAAATCTTTGGTAATCGATGGAGTAAGTACTATGAATTTTATATCTATTCAGGGTTGTATGCATTCTTCACACTTGGGTTTACATTTGAATAATATCGTTAGATAATCAGTTGCTATGTTTAGAAGAAAAAGTTGATTTCTTAATAATTTCTGCTAATATTTCTACTTTTAAATTTTCATCCAATTTGTTCATCTCTCATTACTGATTGTTAAACAGTTTGTTTAAATTGAGAAATGATGGGGAATAGTTATAGCTCAGGACTAGGATGTTGAAAGTTTTGAAATCTCCGAGTCGGATGATACAACAGAAGGAGATCAATCTTGATGGTTTGATTAAACTCCAATTCGATGATATATGATCAAGAATTTGCGTATAGAAAGCTAACTTCACTGTGTAACTTTTATTTCTTTCTCTGTTTCTACTGTTATGTGTGATGTTTTTTCATCGTTAAAGCCGCTCATTCGTTCTTTAAATTTGCAGTAAAAGCCTATTTCATTATCTTCACTTCCTATCACATCGAGTGATACATGCTTCGGGGATGGATTTAGAGAATTTATGCCAAGATTTCGTCGAATACCAGTTCATTTGATACTAATTAGACCCTTACGATAATCAGCTTGTCAAAAGTGTATCAAAACCAGACTATAATTTATGGCCGAACCAATCGGATTCATATTATCAGGTATTAGGTTTCGGCACAAGATTTATTCATCCATTTGCCTAGATAACGTTTTGGCATTTTAGCTGATATCAGTTTGTGATGAAGACCCCAAATCTAATTCCTAACGTTAACTGCCAACTGTAAATCATAATCGCAATTCCTCACATTGGTTTATAACCCTCATTTAGCCGTAGTATGTAGGTGGACATTCTCAAGGTCATTATCGTCCTTCAAAGGTTGTCCATAAATTATAGTCCCTCCTGTATCAGTTATCTATATTTCTAGTTGATTTAAACTATTTCTCTCATTTTCTAATTTTTATTGTTAAATTACTAGAAAACTATTTCTGTCACACATCCGTTATATTATGCTCAACGTTTTCAAGAGTTTATTGGTCGTACAGTTTTCAAACGTATACAGTCTCGTAAGTTCTTACGCGTGAATTGTTATTCTTTTTATTGAACAGTCCCTTATCAAATACATCTTTGTAATCTTATTTTGGTGTTGAAATTATTATTTTTTAAGAAGGAAAGCTGTAGGTGAATAGTTTTTTTGCTCGGAAGTCGAACAATTGAACTTTGTGTATTTACCACAAAATTCAACTTATCGGTGTTGTATAGAAGAACAAGTAAAGCATTTAACTACATAATGCAACTGCTAATCATTAAATCTTTCCGAATATGTTTATTTTGGAGCGCCAGACATTCGCTTTTTGTCCTCTCAATTTGGTAAACAACACACCACAAGGAAGCAGTGAGTAAGACTTCCCTGTTAGTGGCTGTATACGCGTGGCCATGTGAGGGAGAGGGAGAGCTGACTCTCTCCACCTTCAACCTTTCAACTGTGTACATTTTAAGTTATTCGAATTTGATGAGTTCATTTTCAATTTTAAATGTTACACTAAATATCTTATGTTCTAATAAGTAATCATGGTGATTATTTGATTATATTCAGAAAATGTTCTTTGGAAAACCTATGATCGATATATTTTTTTTACTGACACCAGTTTATGTATTTACAGGTGTACTGTACTTAAAAGCTGAAACAACTGTACGGTGCTCCTTGATTCTCAACTTTTGTCTAACCATAAACAATTAATGAAGTAAATTGCAAAAGTATTAACATTCTTGAAATAAGATATTTCTTTTAGCAAATAATTGTAATTATGTTTATTTTGTTATATGAATATCAAGATATTCAAAAAATAAGACAACAGAACTTTTTTTTTTAAAGATTATAGAATAATCAGACTCATTAAATTATAATCATAATTAGAAACTTCACGCTATCTAGGTTAGTTACTGATTCTTGTTAAATACAAAATTCAGGTTCGTTGTAATGATGATGATAGCAACCGATGGTTAGAGACCCTGAATGACATGGCTCGAAATCGTTTGCAATGGCACAGGTGCATCCACTCTTTGTGTTCTCCCAAATTTCGATCTCCTTATTCCTCCTTGTCTCTTTTTTTTTCTCTTCCCAAATTTATTTCACTGTATTATACTCTTTAAATAACATCTCCAAACACTAATCTTCCCGATTACTGCTTATACTCTTATTACCTCTACCACTACGGGATTTGAATTGACCACTGCATCTCTGTGCTAATGTGGTATGGCAACTCGAACTGATGTACGTACGTACGAAGTTCTACGTTTATACTAACTGACTGACTACATATGTACATCAGTCCAATTTGCCACATCATAATAACACAATGAGATCATATTATCAAAATGAATATCAAATTAATAGAATGATTTGCGATAGTAAGAAAAATATTATGTACAAATAATATGATTCAAAAAGAATGAATTTTCTGTTCTTGTCATCATTTTATGTAATCAAATGGAATTACAATATTCATTGATTATCTGAAGTAAATTTCCCATATAAAACTTATTATCTGGTAGTTCAAAACCAAATTACAAAAGATTTCCAGATCAAACTAATTTTTTGTTTGTTATCATAAGAACACTCTGTGTGTCGTTGTGGTCTACTCCCAGACAGTACTTATTATTTGATTTAGTTATCTTTTCTATTGGACAAACAATTCAAACAGTTTTCGTTACTTTAATATAGTTAGTTAGTGAATGTGTTCAAATCGAAAAAAAGCCATTATTGCCTTGAGTTAATTAAATGTTTGTCAATTATGTATCACCTAATATTGGTGTATACATAACCGTCAAACTTCTTTTGTCAATAAGTTCACTTTCATTATTGTACAGTCGTATATATATATATATATATATATATTTCTGTTTTCTTTCATAGAACAAGGACGAGATTTCGAGACATTTAGTAGTATTATTCACTACCTTCTTTATGAAATTAGTTATTCTTTTCTGTCAATTTCATTTGTTTATTAGTTTTCTACTGCCTAATGTGATAGATACCGTTTATTTTTTATTTCTAGGTAAATATTATTTTGTTTAGTTGAATATTTTCATTTAGCCGTATTCTGTTTTAGTTAGTCGATCCGGTTATCTTAATGGACGTAGCAGATTTAACATCAAGTACTTTTTAGTCTATGTTGATATTGCATAAAACCTCGTAGTTTTGTATTCTTAATCCCAAAAAGAGACCGTATAAAATTGACCGACCTTGCATTTTTGACTCCTTGATGTTAGCATACTGAGGCGTCTGTACATTTCCAGAGGTTACAAAGTCGGTGTCTAATTGTTCAATTACCAAGATGTATCCGTATTTTCTTAAAATAATTGGTAGTTTATTTTTGCATTTATCGCTTCCGTCAAATATGTGACTTTTCTAAGTACACCTCTCTATATTATACTTTAGATATTGGTATGTACAACTTGAAGCTATCCCACGAAACATATGCATTTGTTTAAAATCAGTCAGTTTTACTCATCGTAGTACTGCGTACATATATGCATTGTTCCTAGTTGTCCTACCACATTAGCAGAGCGAAATAAAATTATCGTAATAAATCCTAGAGTTTTAGGGGTAATAACAGTATTGGTGATAGTAGAAAAAGTGTGGATTCGTAGAATAAACAAATTATGAGATGATTTGGCAACCTAAGATCTAAGGGAATACAAAGAGTGAGTTCAACCGTGTTATTGGGAATAATTTTGAGTCATTTCAGCCTGTAACCATTGGTGACGATAATTACACGGACGAGGTTACACTAACGAGATAGTTCGCACCTACCTACATGTTTCAGTCCAATTGTTAATGACTTTATGAACCACATTTTGGTTTGGATGCCTCTAGCTTTCTTTCAACCTATTTTTACATCAGCCATCATCGCTCGCCAGCTAAATATTGAGTAACCCTCACCGTACGACGTGAAGGTCCTGAGTTTGGCACTTTGTGGGATCGCCTACGCTCACCCTCAATTCGTTCCATACTAGAACGAAACAGCTGTCCATTGCTTTCTAGTTTTTAATTGGGGTCATTCCGTAATGTAAACCATAAATCATGTGGATAATTATTGTTTTTCAAAAGCTTAATGCATTAAGCTATAGAAATTATTGGATGAAATCATACTGTATTTTCTTTTTTTAAATTTTACCCATATATATTAAGCCACTGAAGAAAGTTTTTTTGGTCGTACGTAAAGCATTAAGCAACACAGATAAATTTTTGTTTAAAGTACCATGTTGATTTGGATCAAGTAAATCTACCCAGAATCGGTTTCTCTCCTCCTGCAAAAATTATATCTCGTAATCTAATATTAAGAACTGTATGGTTTTATCAAGGGTCAGTATAAAGTCAGTAAATAAATTTTGTTTGTCCACTTTACTTCACGATATTACGTGGTTTCACAATTATATAACATATATGGGTCCAAAAGCTAATCGATCTACATAATTTTCTCAGTGTATCTCATATGTAACGTCCTTGATCGGTCTACCCAATAATATACAAACTTCTTCAACCTTGAGGCTAGAATTGCATGAGTCTGAACTGCAACTAACAGCCTTGGGTAGAGAGACGAAAACCATATCACCTGACCGGTTGACAAGCGATAGAGAAGACGACTCAACTAGAACACTACTCGATTTATTTCAGAGTCTTCATTCCGATTTAGATCAGTGTAAAAAGTTATATAAATAGATAGATGAATAACATGACCACAACGAAAAAGCAATTAGAAAAATACATTATGTCCAGAATGGAGATTAGGATAAAGAAATGGAGTACCAAACGTTACGTTTAAATCACAATAGCTTTGAAACAGAATAGGGTATGGTAATGAATAATACATCAAACGAAAGCTTATGGTTTAGAATAAATTAAGGACTAAACTAAATGTTAGTACCTCACAAATAGTGAATTAAGTGAAATCATAGATTTTTGATAATAAGAATGGATAGAAAAATATCCCTTCTCTTTGTATAGGTTTGTGTAGATCGTTGAGTTTTGACTGACATAATGAGTTGTTCAATGTTATACCACCACTGAAAACCTGGAAGCATTGCCCAGGAGTCTCATGTTGAGGTGGAACGGCCGTCCAGTACCTCCAGGTTTTAAATAATAGTCCAACATTGATCGAAGAAAAATATCTCACTGTATTTTTCGATTCCCTGTTTGTGTTTTTACTGTAGCCAGATTATTTTAAAGGTGATATAACTAAATGAACTGGAAATCTTGTTTAGATTTAAGGATAAAAAGCTAAATCAATTAGTACACTTGATAAATTTCGATCGTGTGCTACGAAGACGAAAATTATCAGAACTATGTGATGATATATTAGCACAATATATTTCAAACAATCTGATCACACATTATATACTTGCTAAGGTCAACTAGACTAGAAATAAGTTGTAAAAGAAAACAAGGATAATGAAGAAATAATGTGATAACAATTTGAAACCTCATCACTATGGATAATAAGCTAATATTACCAAGGTAGGTTTTTAAATGAGAAAGAACTGTTTCTGAATTGACGAAGGGGGTTTGGATTTTCTTCTAGCTAAGGCTTCCATAAACCTTAGCATACACCCTATGACACTTGAACAACACTACAAAAACCGAATTAAGATCAATCTTACGACTTGTTTCAATTATGTTTTTGGCAATAAAGAACTCTTATTAGGTCATTTGTTTCTACAACCATTTAGGTACATGTTCATACACCCTAATCTTAAGTTCACAATTACTTCTGTGTATTAAGCTTGTGCCTTGACTTTTTCTGCTCTTGTTCGTTTGATGCTGATTATCGTTTCCTTGTTCTTCCTTTCTTGAATCGTGTCCAGCTTTTCGATAGAGATCCATCCCTTTCGATGATGCTAGTTGCGTTCCAACACCTCCTGATATATGCTTCATTGACCCCTTTCCAGTTGTCCTCCATCGTAGTTTCTTCTTTAAGTATATTCTGTAAGGCTTGAAACCTGTTAAAAGTTATCTTGAATTGGTTGGTTTGTCAGTATCTCGAAGGAAGTCTGTACTGAACCTTTGTACTGCCATTTCCCTTGCTGTCCAGTGTCTTTTTAACTACAGTTTCATCTTTGCTACAACTAGGTGGTGATCTGAATCTATGTCATCCCTCTTTTTTCCGATGCCTTCCACTGTCCTTCTGAATTTTTTACCGATGCAAATATCATCTATCTGATTGTTCATGGTGTTATCCGGTGAGATACATGTAGCTTTGTATACGCGTTTGTGTGGAAATATTGTACCGCCTATAACCACTTTGTTGAATGCGCATAAATTTGCAAATCTCTCAACATTTTCGTTTCTCTCCCCCAGTGAATGTTGTCGCATGATATCTTCATAAACGTTGATATCCAACCCGACTTTGGCGTTCAGGTCTCCCATCAGGGTGGTGAGATCCTTGGGTACTGCGCTATGATTGATTCCAGCCTCTCATAAAACTGATCTTTATCGACGTCACTATCATTGGTGGGTGCATAACATTGAGTAACATTCACTGTGATTTTCTTGTTCTTTGTTTTGAAGTATGCTTTGATGATCCTGGATCCGTGAGATTCTCATCCTATAAGTGCATTACGCGTTTCTTTGGACAGCATCAGACTAACTCCTTGAGTGTGTAGAGCATTTCGCTCTTCGTGACTGTAGTACAACATCTCTCCCGTATTTAGCCTTTTCTGTCCAGCTCGGGTCCAATGGGTTTTACTGATTCCGAGTTTTGTCAAGTTGTAATTACTCATTTCCGTTGCTATTTAACTAGTTTTCCCGGTCTCCAACATTGTCCGGACGTGCCATGTACCTATAAAAATTGTTAGTGTTGTGGTTATTAGAAGCGGCATCGGCCTCGTGACTTCTGAAGTATCTCGATTTTCATTATGAGGTGTCATAATTCCTCCTTGAACTCGGAGTGCAGATTTGAAATGGTTTAATCTGGTTGGCGTTTTGTTCGCAAGGTTTTTTTTCCTACGGGATGGGCTTTCCGACAATGTATACAACCCTCCTCCTTTGTGTGGGCCTAGGACCATCAGTAACTCTAGGAGAGCTGAGTTTCACAAACATTTTCTATCCCTAAATGAAATCAGGGTCTAAAATATAAATGATTGCGTTGTGTATATGCCTCTTCATTGTTTGTTTAACTTATGTTTGATTCTTCCAGATCTAAGGAACGTTGTAATTATACAGTGTACTTAATTTCCATTGTTTCCAAGTTCTCTGTGATTGATCGTATTAAATTAAAATCTCTTCTATTGATTGTTTTTTTAGTCAGGATCATTTCTAATTACCTTATTATTTATTGTTGTCTATTGCTTGTATATTCACTTTTTGTCTGATGTAGGGTTTTGAATAAAATTGTATATCCTAAACCATTAAGTCATTTTTGTATTGTTATGAGCTTTCTATAATTATCATATAAACAGAATAATATCAAGCCAATCGGTGTCTTTAGTAAATTCCTTATAAATGTCCAAGTCAAGCCTACTTCTTATTTAAAATGTGATGTGGTTTACAAGCTAATTAACATACCTAGTAATGTTAGATGTAGCAATTTGAGGCAATATTCATCTTAAGCTGTCTACTAATAACTGTTCTTGTTGAAAGTCCAAAAATGTCCTTTGAATGAGACTCTAGAAACCCAGCAGAAGTCTGGAAAAAATTTGTTCTGTCGGAACATTGTAAAAGCATTTCAGAAAGATAGAAAAATAAAGATGATACACCACTTTTTGATTGGATTTTCCCATAAGTACCTAGAAGATCAAAGTTACACAGAACCCTATTAATACTCTTGATTTTTTGAATATAACTAACTTTGAAGTAAAGCTTTTTCTCACATTCTGCACCTTTTCTCTATTGTTTGAGTTGAAGTGCAGAAGTAATCCGAGGTTGTAGAGGGCTTCTAAAAGGTCAATAACACGTACTCAGTGTTGAACTTTTCAAAATATAATCACTAAAAAGACTTAAATTTACTGATACGTAGCAATAGGAAAGGTGTTTATAGAATATAGATACTTCATTCTTGTTGTAGTCTTAAAACATAAGATATCCAGTGTTTTTATACGAAATGTCTATTGCTAATTTATCGCCTACATAATTATACTAACCCCCAATATACACAATAGTTATTGTGCGTGATAATGTTTGTCTGTTTAATAAACATTTTGTTCTTTTTTCTAACTTAATATCAATAAGATGTTAGTTCAAATAAAATGTAACCTGCTGGTTTTCTGTCAAACATAAGATAAATTTATGTTGTACAAAATTAACCTAGTGTCAATTTAATTTTCAATAGTGTAAATCATTCCCTTGTTGTTAATGTTATGAACTGCAATTAATTGGTCTATTGTTGAGGCTTATACATCGTCAATCGGTAGCTTCGATAATATTGTTATGTCACACGTTTTTTTTATTTATTATTAAAGTTAGATTAGTGACAAACAGGTACGAGTACGAAATAGAACAAAACAGGTGTTTTTGGATTCTACTGTTAACCATTATTCAACTTTACCTATTATAACGGTTGTTTTGCTTATAAAAACCATACTTTGTCAACTGTTTACACATAATAATCTGTTAGTTTATTCCTAGTTTGAAAGCACAGGATAGTTTAATTACATTAGCCATTATTATTATTCTTATATATTAATCTGTATACTAAAATGCATGTATATTGTTTCAAAGTTGTTTTTTTTTGTGTGTTGATTATGCACTAAAGCGGTTTCAAATTGTTTTATTCTATTAAACACTGTTTCTCCTCATCTCATTTTCTTCTTTGCATTTGCATGTAATGAGTATAGTGTTCGAATTCTTGTATTCTGTTTTCATATTTATCGTAATGAATTTTAGAGAAATCAGTTTGAGCAAAATATTAAAACAATGTTTTATTTTCTTTAATTTAAAATAAATAAGTAATACTTACTTACTTACGCCTGTTACTCCTCGTGAAGGAACATAGGCCGCTCACCAGCATTCTCCATCCAACCCTGTCCTGGGCAATCCTTTCCAGTTCCTATTCATCCTTTTCATATCTGCTTTTATTTCTCGATGTAATGTGTTCTTTGGCCTTCCTCTTTTCCGCTTCCCTTCAGGATTCCAAGTTAGGGCTTGTCTCGTGATACAGTTTGATGATTTGCGTAATGTATGTCCTATCCATTTCCATCGTCTATTCCTAATTTCCTCTTCAGCTGGAAACTGGTTTGTTCTCTCCCACAAAAGGTTGTTGCTGATGGTATCCGGCCAATGGATGTTGAGTATCTTGCGTAGACAGCTATTTATACATACTTGTACCTTCTTGATGATGATTGTTGTAGTTCTCCAAGTTTCAGCTCCATACAGTAGAACTGCCTTGATATTCGTATTGAAGATTCTCACTTTGATATTTGTTGAAAGTTGTTTTGAGTTCCATATGTTCTTCAACTGAAGGAATGCGGCCCTTGATTTGCCAGTCTTCACTTCTACGTCTGAATCTGAGCCTCCTTGTTCAATTATATTATATTTTATTATAGTATATCAATGGACTCATACGGATTAAATTGTCTCATTTAAATCGGTGTTTTGTTTTTTTACTGTTATATTAAGTAGTATGAATTCGAACTCCATAAAATGCAAAGATTACAGATAATCTTTTCTTTCTTTCTTTTGACGTTCATCAATTTATGACTGTGTCTGGAGTGAATCTCAAAGTTAATTTTTCAGTGAATTTATGAATGGATTATCTCATATAGTAATTATTATAAGACTCAATTGTTATGTTTGTCTACTTCTTATAAATGTTAAAATAATGAACAAATACTTAGTAATCTACTTACAAGTATTCATTTGCGAATACGAACTGTTTGTTGTGTAAAAACATTAATGATCCTTCTACTAAACTGTCTATATGTCTTTAAGTAAGTAAGTAAAAAAACTTATTGAATTTGTTACCTTTACTAGTTGTATCAGTTGAACATTTGGCAATTAAGCATACTTCTCTCTAATCTTCTACTATTATGCTGACTGCATAGCCTATGACACATCAAATTAACAGAACATTTGAAGATTAGCAATAAAAAGATGATAATATATGGAAAATAATAATTCAATGTTGAATAATTACAACTGAAATCATGTTTGTCGAACTTGTACAACATTAAACTTGATATACAATAACCCTACATAACACTTAAGTATTACTACGTTTTTAAAAATACTTTTTGTACGTTTGGCCTTTTTGATTGATTGATTTCCTTTCTAGTTGATGAACCGAATGTTTTTGGACCGCATACATCACGATTCAGGCGATATGTTCATATGGGTGCGTATTTTTTTCCTTTACCACACAACCAACATCCTTACCTTTTGACCTGGTGTCATCGTTTATGAATTTTATTATTTTTTCCCTCATATATAATCTCCTAGTTTCTAATGACTAATAATAATCCTTTATTTCATAACAATATCATATATGTTTTGTTTGAATCTTGTGATCCCCGTTATAAACCTGTATAAGGTGAAACTTTGATACCTGGAATGTTAGTTTTTCTGTCCATACCTTGTAATATTGAAATATCTATAGCTTAACCTAAGTCGATTGTTGGTAAATAGTTCAATCGTATCTATATATACCCATATTATATTTCGGTTTCTTGTTATGTCAATCATCTTATCATGTGGTAAATCATTATTTGTTTGTCTGTTTTTCTTAACGTTGTTCACTATAGTTCATCGATTGTTTTGTCTAAGTTTTACGTGTATTTGTTTTAATGTTTATTTCCAGTTGTGTGGGTACGCATGAGTGAATTGTTCACTTCAAAACACTTGAAAAGAGCATTGCAGAATAACATGTATATACATACAACACACTGAAAATGAAACTTTCGCCGACTTTAATAGTCATTAATAATCCTTTTAATTGATTGATTCCTGGTGTCATTTTGTCTAACTATTTTCTCTTCATCTTATAAATGGAAAAAATCTTGTTAATGTACAGTTCGTTTGCAAAATTTTTATCACACAATTAGTTTTGTGTCTGTTGTCAATTGTAGGTGGTGTATCAGTAATACTTAATAAAGTTAAATACTGACCTCTCTCCATGAATTTGTTGGCTAAATATGTTTTTGAAATTGTTGTAACATGAGCTTTTTTCCGTCATCGAAATTCGAATTCCTACAAGCTGATGAAGCAAATTTGTAGCTGAGGTCATACTAGTTTATATAGTTAATAACAACTTCTATAGACATTGGATTTGATTAGTTGTATGAACAATAATTCATAGTATAATATGTCTGCAGAGCGAACTGTTTTTAACTTAGCATGTTATTATACCATAGTTCTTTTATTTCTATCCTGTTAATCATGATGATTTCATATTGAAATTCAGTGAAAGCCTCACGACCAAGTCACCTAACCCAGAAAACACAACAGGTTTTTGTGTATCCTGAATAAAATTTGAGTGGTTTTTCGGCTCTTAAGAGAATACCATCTACCTGTGTTTCATCCAATCGTAACTCTCACGTTGATATGGTCGTCCGGTTTGTATATCGTGAGGATTCGCTCGATTTATATTGGCTGAAATATTTATTTATTTAGTTCCTAATATATTAGATAAGTTGGTTGAATATTAGTAGAACTGAAAATGGAAACTTCATGATCTGAGTACGAAACTGTACTCATCATCATATACATAAATGTACCATCTAATCTCTCATAACATTGAAAACCGACTTGTGTTTTATTTATATATACAAGACAAAAAAATCAATATAACAATTACAAACACATTTTCATGGTTTCCTTATTGTCCATTTTCTTGTCCTCGTTTTCAATATCTTCGTCTGAAGTTTTTTAAAAATATGGTTGTAACTAGTATTAACTAGATATCGTTCCCTCACTCTAATTTCTGCAAGCTAGTCAATATATATTTATATTCAATCTTCTTTTGTGTTGTGTGTATTTTGTTTTACTCTCTCTCCAATGTGTTAGTTACTTATACATCCATATTTTGTATATATACACGTATATTTATAACTTTATCTACCAGGTTTGTGCATTTTTTTCTGTTTCGTTGCTTTTTATAAAGTTAGTTTATGAGAATATCAATTTTAAATTGTGTTTTGTTTCTTTTTACTACTGCTACTACTACTACACCCACACTCATTCATACTAATGGTTAATAACATATATATAAGCATAATTCTTAGTGTAGCAATTCTATTAGGAAGCAAGATATATATTTCATTATATTTATGTGTTATTATAATTAATTTCATGTTGGTATAGCTCAAGCAGCTGTTGGTAAGTGGATTTACTGATTATTTTTATGGTTGTTGTGTTACAGTTCTGTGTTTTTGTAATATTTATCCGTTGGTGTATTTTCATTTTAATCAACAATAAAAAAAAAGAAGTTTATTGTAGATTTTCATATTGATCTTATGCATGACTTTTATCTAGCATTTCTCTTGTTTTATTTATATCACTTCAAAATATCATAGAATTTTCTTATTTCCACTTGGTAATTTGGACAGTTTTGAGTATATACATGTATAGATGATAATGTATATATATATATATATATATATATATATATATATATATATAGTTGTTGCTACATTAACCATTACTCAACGGAATTACTATAATTGATAGGGCGTGGATGTCTTATGATGAACAAATTTAGAAGTACAAACCATTGAATACCAATTCCAGTGGTCTGAATGATTAAGCTCTATCTACCAAACCTGGACACGTGATTAGGTACTACAAACGGAATAATTGAACAATACTTTATAGTTCTCTATGATTACAAATCTTTTTTTCCCATAATTATCATGTTTTAATCAATAAATCAAAATGTCTATTTTTGAGTGCATAAAGTAATATCTTCACACATCTATCTATATTGTTACCACCACAATGAATGATTAATTTCACAACCATTGAAATTATTTGGTATCCATTTTTAACAACTTACTATTTAAGGTTAAGTAGTTTTAGCTGCATTCTTTTTAATACGCAAAATATGTCAATATTTATTTTTTCAATGAAAATAATTGCTTTCTATGTGTTTATGTGTATGAATTTGTTCTTGATTAGTACTTGATTGGTGGTGGTAATAGTAATATTTGTCTTCATCCAAAGATTATTTAAATTTTTGTTTTTGAAATGAAGTTTCATTTTTTATCTGATTTTGTTCAGTCTCCAGATAGAGTAGTAGGTGACATTTTCTCAAATCATCATCACTTTTAAAATTTCTCTCGGTGATCATTGATATTACTGGGTCTTTTAGTTATTTTTTTTTCGATAATTTATGACCTCTAACTTAGAAAACTCAGTTTGATTAGGACTGAGAAATACTGGACATACATGACATTAATCACTACTCAGTGGTGAATACATGTCATTCCTAAAGACGATAGTCACTCACGATTTGGATAGCTCAATGATAACGTCTTTGTGACATGGGAATATCAGCTACCTGAAGTTTATAAATATACCTTGCTGACGAGTGCCAACTTGCACAAAACCTAGGTCATGCACAGTTTTCCTTTCGACTACCTCTAACTCCCATGTGTTTCATCTTAAAATGTGTAACCTTGTATCTAAACAGGTGTGCTGACCACATTTTGTTATCTACAAGTATTATCATCATATATTTTCCGTCTCAGTATTCGTTTTAAAGTATAATTATTTAATTGTTTACTCTTTGTTTTTCTGTACAATTGACCAAGAAAATCTAACACTATCACTTAGTTAAAATCTAAAATTTCATTCTTATAAATACACTAAAAGTGTTCTTATAAAAATGCATTCAAAAGAGAATTAGAATAATTAACAAGAAGTTTCTCATCAGTGATTTACTTATTAAAGGTTTTTGAACCTAACTCTTTTCTAACATAGTTGTAATTTGAGTGTTTTTTGATCATATTCAACCTCTATTTTTCATAATCCTTTTAAATAACAAATTAATTTATCTTTTTTTGGATTAAGGTCAACCCTGATACTCCTACATAACTAGTGACGATACTGTAGTTTCTAATCTAAATCTTATTCAGCACGTACGCTCTAGGTGTAAGGGCAAACGATGTTGCTCAATTACCTGAATCAATGTAGTTGAGGCTATTTCGAGCCCACAATTTAATGAATAAAAGTCAAACATCATAATCATTAAGCCATCGCTTATATATATATATATATATATATATATATATATATATATATATATATATATATATATATATATAATTAAACCCAAATTATGTTGCCCCTCTTGAGGCATAGCCTGCTGACCAGGAATCTCCAACTTGTTTTGTCCTTGGCTCTTCTTTCCATTTCTCTCTTAGTGCTATTCATTTTTTTCGATGCCTGCCTCTATTTCGTGGTACAATCTACAAATGTGTATCCTATTCATTCTCGATTATTTTCACCGCTTAAAGATACTTCCTTTTGAGGTGCTTGATAAGTATATTGAGTGTTAGGTGTGATCTTTATGAGATGACTGGTGACTGCAGTGTCGAAAAGATAAATGCTCGAGGCCTTTCACAAACGACATTTAAGTGAGTAGTTTTGGATATGTTAGCTTCTTAGTTTTAATACCTTATCGTGACCAACGGAAGTCTGTGGTTCAATGTGTGTTGTCATACTTTTAGTTCCGACTTTTTATGACCCTCTACCTTCTTTGGGAGAGTGCAGTATGGCTACGGATGCTAGTTAACTGAGGGAAGACCCTACTGCCGTTATACCTTAGCACAGTTCACTGTATGACTTCGCCCCTGGAACAAAAGTTTGCTGGTTTTAGTCTTTTTATTTTCCAAACGATTTGGTACGGCTCAAAGGGATGAATGTTCCAGCCTATATTGGTCGATCAAGTCATTATCTAAACTTGACCACCATGTAGCATTTACGTCAGGAATTATCTCTCATACTATGTATATCTTAAAGCTATATGGATAAAAATGTATGTCTGGTCAATAGACAACAATAAATGTTTAGATTACATTGAACAATCCAAGAAGCTGACAGGTTAACTCAATGCAAATAATCTAGGTCGTTGGTATTCTTACTGTTCTATAGTATCATTTATTTGAACCATATATTTCAAGTCTGTTAATTCCATTCTCTTAGTAACTTTCTCAAAAGTAGTTACATTTTAGGACGGAATTATTAATGCTAAATTTGTATCAAAGTAAAACGTACTAAATTAACCACTTCTTTCTTATATTATTTTTATAAAAACTAATGAAGTTCACTTTTTTCCACCTAACTCAACGTCTTGATTGTTGATTAATTTGTTAAACAAATATACACACTGATATGAAAATTTGATCACTTTCATAATAAAGGTTTGATACTTTGCCTAATGATTATCTTTATGTAATACCTCCAAACTGTAAATGTATGCCTTATGTAAACAGTTATGTAATTCGACTAGAACTAGTCATACTACCTGATTGATGAACCTGAAGTAGATATTGTGGTGTGTTTCAGCCTGTAATTTATTAATTACAAACTCTGAATGATTTGCTTTATCCACTGAACCATTACTTTATATATTACTTCAGAACTAATGGAGGTTAAGAGTTTCATCCGATTTAAATGAACATTCTAACGTATATGCTATTCAATCGATGAAAAATATATGTTCAAAATCTATGATTACTGTACTGAGTTACATATGCTCAAATTTTTTTAGGCATTATATTTTGCTGTGAAGCTGATTCAGTTCTGTATTATAGCAGATTGTATTGAGTGATATAATCAGTATATTATAATTTTTATGTTTAAAATTATCTGCTTTATTCATAATTTGATGAGCACGATACATTTTTTCATCGACCTTCGTCAATTTCATTTTGGTTACAATTTGAACATTCTTCCAGTCTGGTTCACCTTTCAAAATACTTGACCTTGAAATGCTTTTAATTACTGCATTTTTTTTCTGTTACATGGTACTCTGATTGTGTTGTTGTCTAGTGTGTGCGTCTTTTCGTTCATCCGTCTGTCTTTGTCTCCCTTTTTGTATGTGTTTCTGTTCAATATCATACTGTAGTGTATATATAGTGTTGACATATTGTTCTTTTGTCTGAATTCGTTTTAAAGCAAACCTTATGTCCATCCCCTTTATCATATTGTTATTATTTCATAGTTACTTTTTGATCTCTTTTTATATGGCCAGCTATTCACTTTTTGTTTTCGTTGTTTTACTATTTTATCAAATAAATAGCATTAAAGCAAAGTACTTCCAAACGTCTTCATCGTCCTATGGCTGCTATCAAAACTCTAGATGGTATGTGTGCCATTTCAAAATTGTTCATATTAATATTTCATTCATAGTTGTTTCTTTTCTTTTTTTTATTTTGTATTATTTATACCTTTTCACTAGAGAAAAAAAAGTTACATTCATACTTCATTATTAGGTGATTTGATTTTAATTTACGACAATTATCAGCTGATTTTACATGTGATGATGATGATGATACATTATCGAATTTATCCAGTTTTTTTGTTGGTAAAAGCTGACGTCAAAGGCTCTGTGTAACAAGTGTGAACACGGATTTGATTTTACGGTTAAACAACGTTGTCTGACAACCTACTGTTAGGATGTGCAGAAAACTATACCAATAGTTATCATGTTAAGTCTAATGTTGTCCTTGGACGCTAAATGTACATTCCCTATTGGTCGATATTTGCTTCACTTGTTTAATATTGTACAAATGTTGTTTTCTATTTTTATGGTACGATTTGGTCTGCTTGGTTAGTATATAAACATAGTGTGTTTGAAATATAATGATTCATATCTCATAGGCTGTGACTTACGTTCTGGATTCAACTGGCTGGGATAGACAGCGAAGCAGGGCTAATCGGGACTCTAGGTCGTTCATTACGTGTTTACGTGTCACTGAAACGATCGATATAAACTCTGTTTATCAAAACCTGCAGTCTCACCCGTTACAACACCCACTATTATGTTAAACGTTTTTTTAGTCCTGGTTATAATTAGTCGAATTCGAATGATTTAGTTAGATGTTTGTTACTGACAGAAATAGATTAACTGAGTATAGCTTTTATGTACTTTGTTTACTGTCACATTTTATTTGAGAGCTACTGATCTCCCACCTGGTTGATTCAACTGAAATAGATATAGAATAGATACTAGAAAGTATGAATCCTCGTAAGCTTTCATCACTGAACCGCAACAATTTCTGCTTATAGCTTAAATCAAATGTACGAAAATCATCCTGGTTATTGTGTTGCTTGTTTATATGCCAGATTCATGTTGCTAGATTATCGATTTACTATGTAGTATTCTAATTGTAACACACCGCGAACCCTGGATTATTCGATCTGTGACGAAGTTTTGCGTGTATATATTAGCTCGAAGTCACATACTTGACATAAAACGACCATACGTATAAGTGATTAAACAATACGCTTTAAGGAAACTTTAAAATTAAATTTATCGAAAGACTTTCTCTTATCATAACCAATGCTTACAATTTCACTTAATTCACTGTTAGTATTTTGTTAATTCACTCTTCCCCTCTCTTTCTTATATATCAACTGTTCCGTAGATACTATTGATTTGGCTGACAAGTAAGCATGAAGATATATGAGTATAACATTGACTTTTTTTCATGTGAAACGCATTCATACACATATATATTTTAAATCATTTCTATTTGATTTCGGTGAATTTATTACTGCTCATATATTTCTCCAGTATTTCATTAAGATATATGTTTCTTTTACTAATCGATTATGGGTTAGAAATAAATTTCATGTCACTTCATTCCTGTTGAAGGTCAAATTTTAACTGTATAGTACGCAACATAATCTCGATAATATCACAATGACTCTTGTTTAAGATATGCTCAAACCAAGTCAGCCCATAAGAAGCTTCTATGGTAAAGATCTCCACAACCATTTAATGGCAGATATTGCCCCGAAGATCGAAGGTCCTACCCCCGATCACTATTGTATGTGCGCTGCTTAAGAGTCCCATATTAGAACGAAATCACTGTTCAGTAACTCCTGGTTTTCTAACTTAGGCCTGCTCGAGATTTTGATAACATTTGACAGTCTCCAGAAACTATTGTGATAATAGTATTTAGGTTGGTCTACAAAAGAACATATTTTTTAAAATAACGTTTGGATTTACCACACAATCATAGGTATTTCAATATCTCTTTATGAACAAGAAATGACCGATTTCGTTCTCATAAGTTAAACCTGGTAAATGACGTTAGAATTATTCAGGTTCTAAACATTTCTACTGTAACTATAAGTCGCAAAAACGTACTTCCGTTATTATGTTTTATTAATCTCCATGATATCATGTCATGGCTTACTGAATCGTTTAGTTATTCCTTGTTGTTGTTCTGTGACATAATTTAGTTACTTCGCTATGTTCGTTTTTCGTAATTTTGATCACTCTTGAAATCACGGCTCACTTTGATCATAAGGTCTCTATAGACTTTAGTTCCATATTAATTTTCTCCACTAATAGTGTGTATTTGCAATCTTCAGAGAACTCATCCCTAAGGGATTCAAATCTGCATCACTGAATGCTCCATTTACTCACATACGCATTACCCTTGAACTGCATAAACTACGACTGACATCCTGTAGGGATTTGTTAGAAATATACTAGCGATATATGTGAGATAATGTTTTCATTTATATATATATATATATATATATATATATATATATATATATATATATATATATAATCTAACAATCATAAAGTAAATGCTGAATTTGCAGAATGTCCATCAATTTTCTCAAAATGACTCAGACTTCATTGTTCTTGCATTTTCATACAAATTGCATTCTTTTTCCATTCCTTACTGTTTGATCCTCTTGTCTCTCTGCTGCCAGACATTCTGTTCACTTTTAACATCATTTATTTATTTATTTTAACACATAGATATTGGTGCAAGGAGGCACCAAATACATATGCGCCACATAGATCTCATTTGATATGTTTGAGGGCTGTGATACTGCCCGGGTGCTCAAACTGAAGCAGGTGGTTTTCACAGGGGGCCACGCCTGGAGCCTTCGACCTGAAGGTCTGATCCATGACGCAGTGGAGCATCGTAGGGAGGTGCAGTCCCATGATAGCCGGTGACCAACGATTGGTTCATACGCCATTTGTTCCCGCAGGATATTGGAGCCCATGTGCACCATTGGTTTGGAATCAGGGTTTTCCAAATCCCGTAGGTGGACTCTCTATGTCCACCAACGCGGTTAAAGAGCCGGACATTCGCTTTTCGTCCTCTCGATTTCGTAAACAACATTTCCGCCACGAGAAGGCAGTGAGTAGGACTTCCCTGGCAGAGACTATATACGCGTGGCCATGTGGGCGCATTTGGAGACGGAGAGCTACTACTTATGTCAATATAACTAGCACACATCACAATACGAACCGAAGAACGTGTATACTGCACAGCTGTCTTGTTTGTATTACGTTATGGCTGTGAAATACAATCTCTAAAAGTAGAAGACATGCATAAGCTACAGGTTTTTGATCATACTTATCTTCAAAGCAGTGTTTTCCTTTCGTGGGACTACCATGTAAGCAGTGTTGTATAGGTTAGGTATGGGTTACTGAGCAGTGTGGAAGTAATTTAGGAGAAAGTTAGAGGTGACCAATTTAAAACTTGAAGTCACTGACCGTCAGACAGAGCTCTGTAACGTCGATACTAACTGCCTGGTCAAGGTCCGCATAATATCTGCGACCAGTGGTTGCAGATACTAGATGACATGTCACCAAATTGCTCACAATCGTTCAGATCTATTCATTCTTTACTTTGTTCTTAATCTTAAATTTTTGTATGTATTCATATATACCCTCACACTCTGTTTTCTTGAACCTTATAATCGACGTTTACTTATCCTTATTTTCACTAGTACTGCATTATTTCAATCTGTTTATTTATTCATCTTGTTAATTGCATCTTACTGAAATCATATTATAACTTGAAACAATAAACATCTATGCTAAGCACTTATTTGATGATAACTAACTGAATAACTTTACATTTCCCTAAGTGTTCTATTTCCATTTTCTATTACAGAGGAACAACATATGAAAGTGTTAAATCGACAGGTGAGATTTAGTTTATTTATTTATTTGTTTCTTCTTTCATCACGAACTATCATCTTCTTTTTGGTTTGCTGTTGGACAAAATAAAACAGTAACTGACTATTTATGCATAATCGAATTTCATATTTTTTTAAGTCATCATATTTGTTGGTTTTGTACTACCGTTTTTTTTGTTTATTCATTTACAATTTCTTTGAATAGAAGGTATGAGTTTTAACAGTAAAATAATATAATGGTAGTAGTTCTTATAGAGTAGTAGTATATATATGTTGAATATTAATTGTGACACATATATTTAATCGACATGTCGCATGTGCATACACCACTTCATCAGTTGAATCAATTGCATGAAACATCTTACTTACGCCTGTTACTCCTAGTGAAGGAGCATAGGCCGCTCACCAGCATTCTCCATCCAACCCTAAACATAACACAAATATAATTTATAGTTGATTACAATAACGTATACAGTCTCTAAATGCAGCATATTCATTCTTTATCGATAAGAATTACTGTATTTGCTGTCATTATTGTTTCATTCTATGTAATACAAAATGTGTATTCATTTCTTTATATATGAGTATTCCTTCGTTATGTGCTTATAAATTTATATCGTATATCTCTCTGCCTCATAATCACCCTCTGTGGAATATAATTTTAGAATTGTTTCTTTTAAATCACTGAATAATCAAATCAGATCTTCAAAGGATTTGGCTTTCATGGAATACTTTCTTTTCCACAAAAGTCACTAACCGACTTAGTAATTTCTTAGACATTTGTTTTTCTTCGACGAATTTAGATTTAGATCTCTGGTTGAATTGTGGTTTTTCTCAACGTTTTGACGCCAATTTTATTTTTCTAATTTTAATGAGTTTCATACACATAGTTCCCTTTATCATTTTGAAAAGAGCAAGAACAAACATTCTAGCAAAATAGCATGAATTCATTTTTATTTCGTTGGTTCTCGTCAGCTGCTTACAACCTGTGATATTTAAAATCGTAATTAATGGGTTTAAATTACGTACATAAAAGAGTTTGATTGGAAGTTATATTAAAGACATATTCAAGTGTGTAAATAAATTTAACAGACTGAATATTGTAAATATATACCTTATGTGATGAAAGAACATTGTGATAACAGTTCAAACGGTTAGAAACAAATAAACCTTGATAGGAGTGAAATGAGTAGAGTTCAGTTGATAAAATAAGATAGTTGGAATAAAACTCAATGTTGTAATAAATGCAAGAAAGATTTTAAACAAAAAGAAAAAAATTATTAAGATATAATGAAGGAATATTAATCACCAAGGCAAGGAAAGATTAATAACCATCTCCTTTTGAACACATAAATCAGGCTTTTGGCGCCTGATAGCAACTGCTTCAGCAAACTTCAGAAGAATGGAATTTGGCTGCTTACTAATCACCTTGAATGATTGTAGGGTATCGACCTGATGTCCTGTATCAAAAAGATGTTTGATGATTGAACTATTTAGAGTCTTTCTTTCTCTTGTTCTGAGGCTTTTTGGAACATGTTCAAAAAATCTGAGATATGCCCTCCTTTATGTTCGGTCAATGTAGCTGCTTTGGCAGGTACACGTAAATTTATAAATACAATTGGCGGTAACATGAAAAGGATGCTTATCAACTTTTGATTGAGTTATTGAGCATGTTGTTTTATACAGAATTTGAAGTTTGGCTGCTGGATAAGTTCTGGCTAGCGCAGTATTCAGTCTCCTGTTGATTGTGTTCGCAACCTCGTCACCTTTGAAGTTAAGACTTATAGTTATTGGTTTTTTATTGACAGTAATTACTTCAGTATTTATCAAAGAATGACGGGTTTTTCCGACTGCCTGATATATGGTAAAGTATTCATTATTTCTATTTCATAGTTTTTATAAACGAATTGCATACAGGCCACTAGTTAATAATGGAAGTCGTTTGATAAGCTAGTGAATCCCCATCGACATCTATTACGTTATGTTTTGCCTAGCCACTCCCTACCTCGATTATTTTCGTACACTGGCATAATATTAAATCGAAGGGAAGCTAGAGGTGTCTTTTTTAGAGATATACCATCAGTGTGTAAAGTTATTGTCGGACTGGGTCGTTTTGTCTTGTTCTAACTACTGAGTTGGGGTCCTTGCTGTTTGAGACTTTATGTAATATGAATCTCTCCAAACGGCTCAAATGTATTCACTCTTTGTTTTAATTGTTTTATTATTTCAATCCCATGAATTCGTCCTTCTCAATTCATTATCTACGCCTAATGTTTACTACAAGTGATACTAATACTGCTTTCATCCCTACATTAGCATTTGTCATTATAATTCCGTCTCGTTTTATTGCTGTGTAGTTTGATAACTTGAACCAATGTACTTGTATGTCAGGTTCTACATTGTGTTATGATAAGCTGACTTGTTGTAAGTGACAGTTTAAACAAAAAAAAGTATTTTATTATTCGATATATTAAAAATTCATTGTAATGATGTTTTCTTTCTATTTCTCTTTTTCATAATTATGGTTTGTTTTCTTATCCTATATTGTGCTAACTTATATTATAACATAATGCTTCGTATTATGGGCGTATCTTTGTTTGTGTGTGTGTACATAATCATAATCTTTCATTTATTTTGTGATATTCTTTCCTACACTTGATCGGAATTTTACTTGACCATGATAAATTATTCCCAAGATGTCTCACCTTTGTATAGATCAGACCGAAACAGCTCAACTCAAGCGCTCATCTACTATACATCGTTTAATAACATCGGCTTTACGAAATACGATGTGCGGTGTCCATCCGAAGTCCAAAGTTGTAACGGTACATACTCAAGAAAAAGCTCATATTCTAGTTCACCATCAAAACAGCCTTATGCGATTAGAAGTAAATTGGGACCCAATTCCTCCAACATTATGCCAATCACAAAAATGCCGAACCGGTACCGTAGTACGGGCGAACTCAATCGAAGGATCTCCACTCCAGAATCATCAATTTTTACCATGTCGTCTGAAAATGATCAAGGATCAATTACAGGAAATAATTACAGTAGAAGATTTAAACCACAATCCGGATACAGATCTACCGCTTTGATATCTTCATTTAATAATAATAATAATCAACGTATCCTACATTTGTACGATATATTAGCAGCTGATATTGAACGTACACCTAGTCAAATTAGTTTCAGTACATCAAGTTCAAGTGATAAATATTCAAATATTACTGATAAACACACTAATGATAGTCAAAATAATCTATCATCACCACTTAACATATCATCTTATTACGACCATAGTTTATTACAAATAGTCAATAATCAACCAAAATCATATGGCATTATACAAAATAGTCATCAAATATCATCGTATCACGTTGATACTTCCCTTTTTAATTCACAAGTACTTCCGTCAAACATTGATAAAAATAATAATGATGATAATAATAATAATACATTAAAAATAAGTGATGAATCGTCTGATTTGATAAACAATATGAAAAAGAGACAATCTAATCGACTCAGTCAGATTGATTGTGCTTCATTAGAGAAATTCATGAATGATGCTTCTTCAACACTCTCCTCTCCCATCTATGATCCTTATGGGATGGCATTTAAAATTCCTAGTTGGTCATCATCACCTTCTACAACTGCATATCACCGTAATCATCACCAACCATATAATCGTCGTCGTCCTCTACCAGCCCTAATTACTGATAAACAGCAAGATTGTCCAGTTCCTTCTTCACGTAATTCTATCAAATCATCTGGAAGTATATCACGACCTACCCCGATACTTAGTGAATCATTTATAAGAAAGCGTCAATGTCGAAAAGTGAATTAAAAATCTCCCAACAGAATAATAGAATCTAAACAAAATGTACTTGTACATAGTATGTAGTTCTTTTAAAAAAAACAACAACAAGCAGAAATGATCTATTTTGTACGATACCATAAGCCAACATCTACGAATCAATTGTATTTACAACCATTACTATTTTTCTAATTCTCAAGTACACTTAACATATAACTATACATATAGTGTAATTAAGTACTCTCGGTGAGCTCTTAAGCACTAATGTTTATAAGTTATTTTGTGTGTATGGCTTAATAATTGCGTTATCTTTCATCATTCCCTTTTCAACATTATATTTCATAATGTGTACTCACTCATTTACATGGAATTACTCACCACTATATTGTTGTTGAATTAAATGCTCTTTTATTTTCTGTTCACTGATTTCTACATCCTCAATCAACTATTATTGTTTATTGAGATTGCATGGTTTGCATAGAGTGTATTCTTAATACAGTTATTTTTATTATTGTTTGATTAATATTGGTGACAGATATTTGATAAATAACCAGCGCTTGAGTATTATGACCTACACACTGGGTTTTCTGGTTTTTATTTTTACGAAAAAACACAGTTTCGATCCTGCGTCTAATCTAACTAATGAAAGCTTTTTTCTGTTTGCATATAACTACCTCTCATATTAGATAATAGCCTTAATGAATCTGTTAGTTTGATTTTAATATCTCCTATATATTCAAAATATGAATTCGCGTAGTTGGTTTTGAGTTTCGCTATTCGTATATATATATATATATATATATATATATATATATATATATATATATATATATATATATATATATATATATATATATAGGAATTCGTGTCTCATACCGCCGCTCAAATCAAAGTAGATATAACTAACTAAGTACCTACATGATGGTTGAAACTCTGGCAACTTTAACCACTTTTCTGTTTCGCTTTAGCGTAATAATAATGAATTTAATTTGTGTACAGTCATAGTCCCTATAAAAGTCAATAGTAACATCTTAGACTATGAAGCTGAGTGAACTGAATTAAAATTGCACTATGAGGTTCACTTCCATGAATAATTAAATGATATAATTAAACGAATAGTGTAAAACAATAACTTTTAAAACTACCTTACAAATAATTATTCTTTACATTTTTATTTCATAATAGTCTATTGTATTTTTATATTTTTGTATTTCTGAGCCTTTATTTGATCTATAAATTACTGCCATGTCTTATTTTTTCTAATTTATCCAATGGTTAAATAAGATCGCAGGACAGACAGACATCATGATCCATTGCGAAACATTTGATTGAAACAGGTCATAAGGTTGATATCAAATTAGCATTTGTTGTGGTATACAAAAGCCTTCAAGGACGTATACTAAGGTTTATTGAAGCCTTGGCTATACGAAAATTGAAACCCCCTTTATGTGTTCAAAAACAATTTGTGCTTACACTTAACCTACCCTGGTAATACTGATTTACTATCCAGAATGGTAATCACATTTGTTTTTGTGTACTTTAATATTATTTCCTTTGTTATAACTTACCCTTAACCTGTCTAGTTGACCTTATAATTTTCATATATAAATGTTCTTAACAAGTATATGTGTGATCAGATTGTTCAAAATGTATTGCCCAAATATATCACATAATTCTGATAAACTACGGCTTCTCATTGCATTATCAGAATTTATCATTTATTAATTGTTTTCCAATTACTCTGATTTTATATCACTTTATAACTAAGTTGCGTATGCTTAGTAATTTCCCCTTTGTTGGTGTACTGTCAGACATTTTAAGTACGTTATTGTATGAGTTTTCAGCCATTATTGAATTGAGTACAACAGAAAACTGATCTGGTTTTATTTTCGTCTTCTAATCGGACACTGTTATAAAGGTGCTCAAGAGCCAATAAGCGTTAATGTCTTGCTTTTTATTTATTGGTCTATATATCAGTTGATAAATAGGTCATCTGTCCTACTACCAGTATAGGTAGAAATTGAACAACTAATTTCCTGTTATTACGGCTCGATCACACGGGATCTAATACAAGCAAGTCTGTTTTTATCCTGCGTAACCTTAATCGTGGAGTGTATTCCGCCAACTATCTCCAGTCACCTTACATACAAATAGAGTAAATAATTTCAAACACAAATTGACAAATCAAAATTATTAACTACACTAATGCATAAATTTTTTCGGATTCGGTGACCAGTGTTAAAGCATCTTAACTGATCACAAGATTCATACGATTAATCGTCAAGATTAGAACGAATAGCTTGACAGAAATTGGGTGCCGAGTAAAGAGAATTTTTGGAAAGTTAGAAAGTAGTTTCATCGATCTAGTTCTATCTAATCAGCTGATCTAATCAACCTACTCAAAATAAATCACCTTGTTAAATTTAGAAAGTAAGAAAATTGGTTATTTTGAAGATTGATTTTATCGACTATTTAATGTAAATGTTTATTAATCTCACTTTATGTATGTTAATATTACAAGCATCATTGAAAGCTAAATAAACTGATTTATCGTGCTAAAAAGACTTATTGGTCTATTGAATGTTTCCAGTTGGTCATCAATAAATTCTGGTGACTCCAATGCACGGAAACGTCAATCTGTACATCACTCAAGTTATAATAGAGTTACTCATTTACAATATGAAAATGCATTATAGTTGTTGAACATCATTCTATGTCCTAAGAAGAAATGCTGTAAGCAGTTGTTCAATCCACTGTATTTGTAAGGTTTTGTATTTTCGTATTGCTTATATTCTGGACTGCTGCTGATCAGTTTCTTTTAAAATATGTACATACTGGTTGAATTCGATATTATTACTTAGTTGTGAGTTTTATTGAAGTCATATTCATACTGACGATGGAATCCAAGGCTCCCGTTTCCTTCTGTTCAGGACTTGTTAGCTGGATGTAGGTACACCTCAGTGTTGATGTCTACATTAAGATTTGAACCCCAATACCTGTCGCTTGATACACCTACAAGTCATTCAGTTAAGCTACTGACTTCAAATGGCCATGGACGTTTGTAGTAAGCGTAAATTTCGTTCGTAAGCGTTTTTATTTTCATTTATGTTAAGGATTAAAATGTCAACCGCTAGCTAATTTTAATTAATCCGCTTTTTAATCGTTTTTATTATTATTATTATTATTATTATTATTATTATTATTATTATTATTATTATTATTATTATTATTATTATTATTATTAGCTTTATTTAACATTATATTTTTGGTACAACATAGAATTCTTAGCATAAAGTATTTCAACAAGTTTCCTTTTCTTATACCTTGATCGATTGTGACGATAAATTTTGAATGATGACCAGTTAGATGTTAGGAGTTCGGTAATCCATTTCTGTTTAGCTTCATCATAGACCTACTGATGGAAATAACATTCTCGTCGACTGAATTCTCAGGTATTGATCTCCTTCCAGGAGGTCCACTTATCGACTTAGAATACGCAGATGATATAGTCCTGTTTGGTGAAGACGCTGATAAAATGCAGAGTCTTTTGGTAGCACTAAGCTACAATGCCAGAATGCTTGGAATGCGCTTCTCTCCCTCTAAATGCAAGTTTTTGCTTCAGGACTGGTCTGCGTCAACACCTGAACTAAGGATAGGGAGTAAAGTGGTCAAACGCGTCGACAACTTCACTTATCTTGGAAGTCTGATCAGCACTAATGGGCTGGTATCGGACGAAATCTCAGCACGGATTCGAAAAGCTCGTTTGGATTTTGCCAACTTACGTCACCTTTGGCGAAGGCTAGATATCCGTCTATCAATAAAAGGACGAGTATACTGCGCGACAGTCCGTTCTATCTTACTTTACGGCAGCGAAACATGGCCTTTAAGAGTAGAACACACCCGTAAACTACTAGTATTTGACAACAGATGCCTTAGAAATATTACTGGCGTCTGCTAGGATCACCGGGTAAGTTATAGTGAGGCTAGACGCAGGGTATTAGGGAATGATGGTAAATCAGTTGACGAGGTTGTTAATCTTCATCGACTGAGATGGTTGGGCCACGTATTAAGTACGCCTGAACACTGATTACCACGACGTGCAATGCTAACCGGTGTTGGAGATAGTTGGTAGAAAGTAAGTGGCGGCCAAACCAAAACGTGGCATCAGTGCTTGAAGACACTAATCTCTAGTCTGAGCCATGTTGGCAGATGCAGACTACTTGTTTGGGGTCCTCGTGACTTTCGTAACCAATGGTTGGAGACTCTTGGTGACATGGCTCAGAATCGATCACAATGGCGTAGGCGTATACACTCTTTGTCGTCTCTTAAACTGTGAGATTAAAATCATTTCATATCTTTCTTTCTACGAACTAATTCTTTCTTCCTGTACTATATCCTTATATGCAATCTTTCTCCTATATATTACCACCTTTAACCTAACCACTCCTATGAATCCGGTGTTCATCTTGCTGTGCTAACGAGGTATGGCAACTTGACCGATGCATGTTTGTGCCTGGTCCTACGTTGTAGCTGACTGACTGACTGAATCCACATTTGATTACTGTTCATTCGTTTCAATGCATATTGCCAGCCACCATGATGTCGCTGATTGTATTTTTTTGTATCCCGTATAGCGGAAGGTTGTAAACTTTTCATAAACGCGCCTGAATAGATTGTGCGCACAATAGACATAGTGATGTGCTAAAACAAACAACAAAACAGATAACTTGATGAAATATCTAGATCGGAGGAACAGGTAGCCCAGATATTCAAGCAGGTCGCCGGTTTGCTGTTGTTATTATGATTACTATGATTTTGAATACAGTAGTTCTGCTTTTATTGTTTTCATTTGCTTCATTGGAAAATGGAATGATACACTGTATGTTATATCATTGTTTTTCTCTGTCCAGCCATTTATTTCATTTATAAATACTTTAATATTCCTTATTATTAGTCAGTGTGTTAAAGACTACTGGCATTGATCTCCCTCACTAACGAGAAGAGTCAAACACTTATAAATATTACTCCACAGTCATACTCTAGATTTGGCTCTTAATTTATGTTACGATAATATTTTAACTTGCTAGTTATCCAGATTTTTTAATCATACACACCTTACAAATGTACGTGTTATTACTTATGTAGTTTAAGCGATTTGTTAGACTTTGATTTTATGCTGCATCATTGGTGCCTATCTCGGATTAAAGTAGCAGATAATTTGCCTTATTTCAAACATATAAGACATACTATTGTTATAAAACATACAAATAATTTCTTTCGCTTCTCGACTCTGTCCCAATAATTGATTTCTATGTGTTAGTGAAACTACATCACAGTGATTAGCTGTATGCATTCACATTAAGTTCTATTCTATGGTTCACTTAGTTTATTACTGATTACTCCTCGATGAGCGTCTCTGAATTTCAACTCAACATTCTTAATGACTTCAGACATATTTTTTTATACAAAAAGAATAAACTCCTATTGGTTAGTATTTTGATTATTATTTTTTTTTACCAAAACAGTAACATCATTCACTGGTTGTAATACTAGAGAACAGTGATTAGATGTGTTATCCATTAATATTTTCCATGTGGAATTTACCACTTTCTAACCGTATACTTGTAGATGTGAATTATTAATAATGGAAATTATTCATTCTAATTATTTATATTTTTTGTCTTAAAACAACCACATTGTGTTGGTCCTACGTTGTAGCTGACTGAATGACTGTTTTATATTACTGACATATGTTATTGTTAGTTTATCTGCTTGTTTATTTTTCTCGTGTATAAACATTGCACAAAGTATTGTAATAATACTGTAAACAGTGTAAAGTATATGACTTTTCTTTATGGGTTTATTATTTCATTAGTTGAATGATAGTATCCTTGTTAAAACCTTTAGCTTTCATTCCTCTCTCTCTCTACTTCTATCTGCTTTTGCTATTATTATCATGATATTTTCCAATCGACATTAGTTGCTCACACTCTATGTCATTGAAAACTGTAGTTGTAACACGGTAGACTAATGTTGTAGGTATTGTTTCATTCTCTGAGTTGGTAGGTGTAGAATATTTGGTTGGGGACCGCGAAATGATAGCAACGGATGGTTAGAGACCCTGAATGACATGGCTCAAAATCGTTCGCAATGGCACAGGTGAATCAACTCTTTGTCTTCTCCCAAATTCTAATCTTCTGAAATCTTCATGTCCCTTATTTTCTTTCTAAATTTATTTCACTGTATTATACTCCTTGAATAATATCTTCAAGACTTAATGTTTCCGATTACTGCTTATACTTTTATTACCTCTACCACTACTTAATTTGAATCTCTGTGTTAATGTGGTGTGGCAACTCGAACGGATGTACGTACGTACGAAGTTCTACGTTGTTACTGCCTGACTGACTCTCTGAGTTGGGCAGTTTTGTCATGAAGATGCACTAAAGACTCGATAAAGACGTCATACATATATCCTTACTAGTCTACAAAACTGTATTTGATTGTCCTAATTAATTTGAATATGTATATTTGTTAAATTTCTTTTTGATAGAGGTACGTTCTCTAAACTAGTTGATTGAATTAGAAATTTTTCATTATTGTTCTGGACATAAACATCACCAGAACAAACCTGACACCATATTTATTTTGATTACCTTTAACTATACAATCACTGATAGGGAATGTTTTGACAATAATCAATCATATTTAATGTTAACCATGGTATAGGTTAGTTATAGGTGCAGGGATTTTATTAACTCATTTTTATAATACGTTTGTGCTGATTGAAGTTGTCTAGAAAGATGATGAAAACTTCGCTGTTAAACTAATCAAGTTCTGAGGACGTAACTCTTATGAAAAATTTTTTTGATCTACAACTCTCCACCATCTCAAAAACGAAATTTAAGTACTTCAACTCGACATTATATTCCCTTTTTGTACTCCCATTTCTGATGTCTTGATTGTATACACAATATAACATAATGGTGTTAGGCTATGTACGCTCTGGTGTGTGTGTGTGTGTATTCATTCACTATTGATTTTAGTGAGCTCTAACATCCCATTGATTTTCTCTTTCCTTATTTAAACTTATGTGTAAAAATAATTGTTTCTTTCTTTCTTTACTTTCCAGATACTCGTCGTTACTAACCAATAAAAATCTATCCGCTATCCCCAAACTTATCTCATAAATGCGATCAGTTTAATGTTATTTATGCATAAATATATATATATTCACTGTTTGTTTTGTCATACGGTATTGCGTTTACATCATATTGTTTGTCGATTTTCTTAATGTTTGCCTCGTTATTATTTATATTCAAGAGTATAAATATTATATTATTTGATACAATTATTCTAACAATAATATTGTAAACAATTACACACCATATATAATAGTTTATTCAAATCGTTGTTGTACATACATGGATATACATATATTTATTCTTTACTCTATGCGACATATCTTTCGATACTTATATGTGTATACATTATAGAAATCTTGTCTTTGTTTTACCAACTTGAAATTGTTTGTTCTTCTTTTTGTTTTCAATGTTAACAATTGAATATTGAATTTGTACATTCCAGTTCAGTTTTTTAAAATCTTCATCCTTTTGTTCTAATTATGTCTTTATACTTTTTCTTCAATGGTTTGTGAAAGATTTGCAATTTTCAATTTTTGTTTTCGTTGTTTCATTTAGTGAATATGATAGTATAAATAAAATTGTTGTCACTGTCGTATATTATTCTGCACTAATCATAATCATGTAGCCATTCAAAGAAATTCACTGTACAAGTCATTAAAATGTGAATTTTGATCCTTTTCTTTTCTCTCTCTCTCCTTATTTTCAATAATAATTAATAAATAGTAACTAATATAAATTGATTCCTATTGTTAATTCATTCATGAATAGTATACAAATCAACTGATGGATATTAATTTTCTCATGGAAAAGTATGGATAATAATCCTTTCTTAACATTCCCTAGAATTACCTGTTATACTCATTTCTTGATATCTTTCTATATTAGTCACATATAGGCTTTTAAATAGTTCTATCCATGTATGTTTATCTGTTTTGTTTCTCAACAAGTGTACTCTTTTCTTTTTATCTTCCTATTTAGAACGTCAAATTTCCAGTGTATAGTTAGTTGTCCAGTGTGTAAACGTTTGGCTTTGTATATTTATAGTATTATGCAATAATTCATGCAAACAGTGTTTATTTCACTTGTATTTCGTCTGTTCTATACCTTCATATTTATTTATTGAAAATGGGTTTTTTTTCTGTTACACTTATATTCTTCTTAAGTGAATTCTACTACTGGTGATTATACTGCTGATTTTTTTTTCTTCTTTTAACGTTTGTTTTTGTTGTTTGTCCAATGTTGGTCAAATATTTTCACACATGAATAATTGACTTTTTCACTCTGCTTATTTATGTTCATGATCAACATCATCCTAGTTTGTGTTAAATGATTCATGTTAATAATGATGAAGATGGCATTTTTTTAGTTTTGTTCTCTCTCGCGCGCTCTCTCTATTATTCTCATCATTATTACCGTTGATAGTCATGATAAATGATGACAACAATGTAATAACAATCTAATTATCATACGCACATTTTATTTCTTCTGTGCTTTTGAATCTGTATTTTGTCAACTTCGTGTGTTTGTTACAGCGTTTTGTTCTATTTTCTTCATTATTTACGGTGGTTTATATTATCATGTGATGATTGTACATATTTGTTTTGTGTCTGGGGCAATCAGTGATATAATTTATTCCATTGATTCAGTTATACCTGCTTATTTACATACAAATGATTACTATTTACTAGTATCGTGTAGTACCTTCTCTTTCGATCAATAGTTATTCATGCTTTACTATTATCTCTGGAAAACGTTTCTAACGCATACTTTTGTCACATATATTACTGCTACTACTACTACTACTACTGATCTTGGCAGATCTTATCGCTATCCTCTTTTTTTCGTTATTCTCCATCTCATGTTTAAAAAAAGTCTAGAAAAGTTTCATAGTATTGAAAATTAAATCCTTCTCACTACTACTACCTTTCAGACATGCAATCGAAACAATTTTATTTACATTTATCTTCATGTATTCTTATTATGTTTTGCTCGACAAAAAAATCTCATTCATTTATCTACAGAATGTTGAATATTTAAAAATTTAACTTATCATTGTTATAATTAATCACTGTTATTCTTATTTGCTTGATATTTAATGAAAAGATATGTTTATCATATATAATAATTAGTTCTAAAATACTACTCAAACAGCAGTATACAGTTCGTAGGAAAAAAGTATTACATTTTATAATTTATACCAAGAACTAATCTCAATGAGATAACTAATGAGCAACTGTTTCGTCCTTGCGTGGGACTTATCAGCAATATATACACACGTTCTTGCTAAGGATCAAACTCAGTACCTTCAAATCGCTGATTTGACAACCAATGATTCATAGTTTCAACTTCAGTGTATTTGCGATGTTGTGCAATCAGTTTCACTGGTCGATGACCACTACTTCCGGTTTTTTTTTAATAATTGTCTAAGTAAGATCTGATCGTTGTGTATCATTGCTATTAGCTTTATTCAATATTACATTTTTGGTACCATATAGAATTCTCAACACAAAGTATTTCAACAAGTTTCCTTCCTTTATTTCTTTATCTATCCTGACGATAAATATTGAGTGATCGCCAGTTAACAGTCCTGTCAATCGACAACCACAGAATGTACATTCTTTTCGCTGTATATTGCCAGCAACCACAATATCGTTTGGAATGCGAGAGGGCCCGGGATCGTTGCCCGGCACTTCCACATTGTAACAACCAGTTGCCACACTTTTAAGCCCTGGTATGGCCGAGAGTGAGGAGAGTCAGCTCTCGAAATGCTCTCATATGGCCACGTGTATATAGCCTGTGCCAGGGAAGTCCTACTCACTGCCTTCTCGTGGCGAGGGTTTTGTTTACGAAATTGAGAGGACGAAAAGCGAATGTCCGACACATTAACCGTGTTGATGGACATGGGGAGTGCACCTATGGGAGTTGGAAAATCCCGATTCCAAACCAATGGTGCACATGGGTTCTAGTATCCTGAAGGAACAAATGGCGTATGAACCAGTCGTTGGTCACCGGACAGTATACAGTTAACTAACCAGAATTGGTTTCGGACTTATCATTCAAAATCACCAATCAAATACTATTATCATTTAGCAGAGCAAAACAGAATTTTATACAACCAACATTAGGAGTAAATCGTTCCAACAATGTATCATGTATTGGTTCCAACGTTCCTGTGTTTATTGTATTTACTGCTATTTAATTAGCATAACATGCTTGATTATTTAGTTGCTTGATTCGATGAACATCTTCAATCGACGGTCTATATGCAATAAAAACCCTGCGTTTTATCTCGGGACTACTGATCTTATTCTATCATATTTCAATTATATCTGTGACTAAATGTTAGCAATAAATACATACCTCGTACTTTTTCAAAGCTTTCATAGTCACTTGGTACTGTTTGGCTTGTATCCTCCCATTCAGGTTTAAGGCTGCAATTGATCAGTCTGTCATTGGCATACTGTGCGTATGCCTCGATATTGCCTTAATTCACAAGCTTTTTGTAAGCAATGATGGATAGTGGCTAGCAGTGGAAATCGAGGCATACACACAGTATGCACATATACCAATAGCAGACTGATCAGTTGCAGTCTTCAACCTCAATGGGAAAATACAAGCCAAACAATTCACCCCATTGCACAAGTAAGTGGCTATCAGGACTCAGTAGCTTAGTGGATAACGCGATGGCGTTTGAAGCGAATGGCACTGGGTTCGAGTCCCAGGGTGAACATCAACTCTGAGATGCAGGTACATCCAGCGGAGGAGTCCCAAATAGAACGAAACGCGCGTCGTGGATTCCACTGCTAGCCACTATCCATCATCGCTTACAAAAAGCTTCTTTCATAGTATTGTAAATTAGGTTATCGATTCAACATCGTCTCATTATGTACACGCACACACTGATAACCAGACAAATATTTCATGTAAAGTGATATATAACAATTAGGCTTTTTGTTTATCTATCAGGATTTCATCAATTATTACCTCATTCAAAACTAATAAGATACATACATCTTTTTTTTAACTAGAATAATCAACAACTTAATTGTATGTAAACCAGAATAACCTCAACAGTTCATATTCATTCAAATCAACTAATCATATATTCTCAATCTAATTCAATTTACTGTCATCTAATTTTCATTATCATTCACATTAACAAAAATTATAGAATATTCTCAAACATCATTTCACTCAATAATCATTTATTTATATAAGATGATATAATATAATTAGTATTATTATACTTTAATATGTGTAAAGCATTAACTAAATACTTTTAAACTAAAATTAACTGGGTCACTTTAGCTGTTACATCACTACTCACTTATCTAACACAATACTATATATATATATATATATATATATATATATATATATATATATATATATATATATATATATATATATATATATATATATATATATATATATATATTACTTACGCCTGTTACTCCCAATGGAGCATAGGCCGCCGACCAGCATTCTCCAACCCACTCTGTCCTGGGACTCCTTTTCTAATTCCATCCACTTCTTGTTCATCTTTTTCATGTCTATTTCCATTTCTCGGCGTAATGTGTTCATTGGTCTTAGTCTTTTCCTTTGGCTTTGAGGATGCCATGTGAGGGCTTGTCTTGTGACGTTTCATGAGATTCGAACCTAAGATCTATCAGTCATTTTTGTTTTTCATTTCAATTAATGTATAAATTATGTAATATATATATTACTTAGGTTCGAATCTCATGAAGCGAGATCATGGATACGCACTACTGAGGAATTCCAAACTAGAACGAAACAGCCATCCAGTGCATACAGGTTTTCTATGGTTATCTAGTTTCAATTAAATCATTATTTCAACTATTAAAATTACTACAGAAAAACCCTTTCTGAAAAGTATATACGAATTGATTCAAATAATGATGACTGAATGAGAAGAGAGAAAGAAAAAAAAGATTACTAGTATAGGGGTTGTGGAGATTATTAAGTTTTTGATTGAGATCTTGAACCAGTGGTCCAGTTGGTTAAGCGTTCGCGCGCGAGACCGAAGGCCCTGAGTTCCAATCCCGCTCGCGGGATCGTGGATGCGCACTGCTGAGGAGTCCCACAATAGGACGAAACGGCCGTCCAGTGCTTCCAGGTTTTCAATTGTGATGGTCTAACATCACTTGGTTCAAGATCTCAATAAAAAAAAGATTGTTTCATCAATAAATCTTTTTCTCTTTCTCTACTTTGTGATTCAATTTTCTAATATCAAGGTAATTTTTTTTCATTTTGGGAAACATAAACCGGCAATTTTGTTTTTCAGCACATAGTAACATGATTTTAATATTTTAAAAAATAAATGAATGTGATTGGTTAAGATTTTTTTCTATTTAATATAAAGTAGACAGGATCTATTATTATTATTATTATTATTATTATTATTATTATTATTATTATTATTATTATTATTATTATTATTATTATTATTTGTAAGCATATGATTTTACTTGTATAAGTGACAAATATGGATACATTTTTTTGATTATCTACTAAAGATTTCTATTGTATTCTAATAACTATAAGTCGAATAAAGAAAAGATGATGATGATCTATGAATTGGTCATATGAATTTCAACTGACTCAAAGTAGATCATTGTTAAGGATATTGAATGTTACATATGATATTAGTAAAATATTATGAGTTCACGGTATAACTTTGATTAACTATATATATATATATCGCTTTATAAATAACTTATGATTATATTGTTTTATATTGTGATTACTTATATATGGTAAACATGAATATTGTGGTCTTATGTCGATTACAGATAACTAATAACAATCATTGAATGTTTAATTTTGCTTATATTCTATCGATTGATCACTTTAATATAACATAAAAGTAACAATTCAGATATAAGTTATTCTTTAGATATGTATATTTTATCAGAAAGGATTTTGTGGAGATTATAGAAAGTTCACTGATTGAGTTAAGCTCCTGGCGCGAGACTGATAGGTCCTGGGTTCGAATCTCGTGGGGTGCGAGATCATGGATGCACACTGTTGAGGAGTCCCATACTAGGACGAAGCGACCATCCAGTGTTTCCAGGTTTTCCATGGTGGTCTAGCTCCAATTGACTCATGATTTCAATCAGTGAAATGTATATTTTAGACAATTACACGAGCAAGTAAACTCAGAGACGGAATATGGAAAAGGAATAGATGCAGAAAAGAAGCAGGTATGGGGGAAAATAATCGCTAATACAAAATGAGTGCAAAGACATATATTGGCTAATCCCACATAAAAAATGTACAGTTAATAATGGATAGTTAACAAGGTCAAATATGTGAGTCATAGGATGATTACATTAACTAGAAGAAATAATGTAGGGGTTATAAGATGTCTGTGAAGGCTATTACTAAAGATCTGATTATTCGATATAATCTTAGATGCGATCTGTCAGTGGTTTATCTTTGTGATTTATTCAGTCGATATTTGGGATGAGTCTTGAGTAAAATAATGGTAGTCCGGTAGTGAACGGAACACGGGTGGAGACAATCGAATTATATCTACCACAAAATTACAGAGTTACTTGATAAAATAGAAAAACCATACTATAATACCTAATTTGCAAAATGTTCAATAATTGTTTCGAACTTCGTTGTTCTTGCATTTCCATACTAATTGCTTTCTATTCCCATTCTTTCCTTCTTGATCTTCCCCATCTTCTGCTGCCAGACATTACATTCCCGACTCGCGTCATATACTACTACTTATGTTAATATAAGTAGCACGCAACATAGTTTGACTTCGGTTTCAGTGGTTTAGTTAACCAGTTGTGTAGTTATAATAATCTATATCGATTTCAGCATAAGTAAAGGATGAGAATCACATACAGTTTATCATCTATAAAAGAGCTATGAAATAGCTTATTCGGATCATTAGTAGTTTATGTAACCTATCAATAGATTGCCGTTCTTAAAGTTGTCAGTTCGATTTCAGCCATCGTTTAGTATTCATTTTGAATGAATTTCGTTGACTAATTAGGAAATGAATTATTTACTTACTTACGCCTCGCGAAGGAACACAGCCCGCTCACTAGCATTCTCCATCCAACCCTTTCCTGGGATATTAGGAAATGAAGCTATGACAAATTAAGCGTATTTTATGTGACTTACTTTTCATAGTATGTTTCTTCATTAATAGATAATTAAGTATCATTCTACTTAAGATCAGTGAGATAAACAACAAACTAATCTAGAAACCAATAGTTAACAACCATATTTACAATCCACTTAAATAGCATCCAACAATGTTAACATCTAAATCCAATCATTCCAATACATTGAGTGATCATTATCTTTGAAAAGTGACTGCCTCATAGCCAACACGATTAACCTTCTCGCACATGAAACCGGAAATCCTGCGTACGATTCTCGTGTGTGAGTTCGTAAGTGTCCACTTCTGTGGAATCCTATACGAAACGGCCATCTAATGACTCCAGGTTTTCACTGATAATCTCATTTAGATCAGTTCATAATCTCAGCGAAATCCGACAATCTCACACTGACAACTGTTCTTGTTATTTAGGTATTTTGTCAAATTTTTTTTCAATTCATAACAGTTTGTATAAAATTAGTTTCAAACTAAGATGTTGTTAGATCCATTTTATTTATTCATAACACCTTTACTGACTAGCCTAAATGTTTGACGCTAAGAATATATTGGGGAAAATAGATGTATTATGAGAACTCTAATGATACTGATTTATTCGATTTTGACACCATTCTTATCTTCAACTAACGCTAGTTTCCTATCTCACACAACAGTCTCACAATGAAATTGTAATCAATTTAATTAACATTGAATATTCCTGGAGAATATAAACACAAAAGTTCATCACAAATTTGATTCATCGTTATACATCTTACATTCTAAAGAAACGAACTTGAGTACCCTTATTAGAATCTCACAGGAACATCAGTTCTTTCAAGGTAACAGATATGCATTGTCGATGAGTGGCGACTATCACGAAACTTGTCATTGTAAATACTTTTCAACCACTTAACACTCTCAAACAACTCAAACTCATACCATCTAATATCATCAACAGAAACATGATTACTAGATTACAACAACATTTAGTTAACTCTATTAACTGAACTTTTTTGATGTGTGATTTTTGTCTACATATAACTGGGAAATATTCAACTCCCTTTGAACATTGACGACGTGCTTGAATATCTGGATTACCTGTTCCTGGGATCCACATATCTCAACAAGTTACTTGTCTTTAGTTTGTTTTAACACATCATTATGTTTGTTATTCGTATAACCTATTTAGGCGTGTTTATGAAACGTTTACGATCTTTCGCCGTACAATTTACAAAAAAAAGTAAAATCAGAGACATTGTCATGAATGTCATTATGCATCGGAAAGAATATACATTCTTCAGATGTTGATTCTTGAACGACTAATATCTAACATGTGATCACTCGATATTTTTATTATATTGTTGTTTTTATCCATAAGTACTACCCCATATTCACCGTTTTCTTGAAGTTACAAAATAGACATTGAAATTCAATTTGAAAAACTTTATGCTCAAACCGCAGAATTAGTAACTTCATCAAAAGATAATATTGAAAGATTGAAATCAACATTAGTGAACTGTTGCTTTAGATACTTAAATCATGGACATAATTTGAAATGGATGATGAAGAAGAAAAAACATAAGGAAGCTTTAAGAAAACTTAAAACTAATGACAATTTATTCATCACGAAACCAGACAAAGGATATAGGGTAGTACTCAATATTTATCGTCAGGATCGATCAAGAAATAAGAGAATGGAAACTTGTTGAAATACTTTGTGCTGAGAATTCTATATTGTATCAAAAATACAATGTTGAATAAAGCCATTAATAATAATGACAATAATAATAATAATAATGATAATAACAATAATAATAATAATAGCAATGCAGCAATTTGGAAGACTCTCCCAGTCTCCCACATTGTACGAACATTTCATGAACCTAAATAAATCTTTTCTCTGGTTTTCGGAAGTGTATTCGGACTCGTGACTTCTGAAGGAAATCGGCTTTCATCATGAGGCGTCATAACTCTTCTAAATGAAGACCTTCTGACTTCCAGGGTAGAGTTTAAAAGTCTTAAATAATTTTTTTCTGGTTAGCGTTTTTTAGCGAGTTAGTTTTCTACGGGATGGGGTTGCTCACCCCATTCCCAACCCTTCTCCTTTTTTCGGGCTTGGCACCAGCAGTAGCCCCCGGAGGGACTACAGGCGGAGTTAATAATAATAATAACGTAATCCCATTTAAATCTTAATCGTTTGTTCAATGTAATAAATTAACTTCATTGATTCTAATGAAAAGAACTTTACAGACAAACGTATATGACTGATTTATTATAGTCAACAATTTCTTTGCCTTATTTTCATTGAACATATCAGTTAATAAAAAATAGATTAATTATTAACAGAATTCAAACTAAACAAATGATATAGAAACTATATTTAATGGAAGAAATGATGGTAACTAAGCTTATTCTAAATAAAAAGGAAATCTGTATTAATTGGACGTCATTAGTGAGTATGGAAATTGAAACATTTTTCTATTGTTTGTTGAATAAGAAGAAATTGAATGAAAATATCAAAGTTTTCATTATAGATTGATCTTAGTTAAACATTTGTTGAAAATCAAGAAACAATCAACAGTTCTTTTTGATAGAGTTTTGTTCTCTGAGCTGGATGGTTTAGTCGTGGAGTAATAATCGTTCTTCTGAGCGACATCGTCAACACAAACTTAAGATAGAAGTGAAGTGTTCGAATTTCTCCATACGCGTTTTACAGCTTGTTCAGATAACAAAATCATCCACCTGAGCTACATATCTTCTCCATCGACAGTTCTTTTTTCCTACTCACTAGTGCACCATAGGGATTCAACATAAAGTTATCAGATCTCATGATTAGAACTCAACTTTCAGATCATTGAGCGGACATTTGTTTGATTCATATTTCTAATTTTTAATGATATTTAACGTTGTGGAATCATCTTCCGATTTTATTTGGTAGGTAACTCAATACGGCCAAACCTAACTGGTCATTGGTTCTTACTAGAATTAATGAAATTACGTACTGCTGAGGAGTCCCATACCAGGACGAAACGGCCGTCCAGTGCTTCCAGGTTTTCAATGGTGGTCTAGCTTCAACTGACTCATGATTTAAAAACCTGTGAAATTTCGTAAATTCTCCACAAAACCCATTCTGAAATTACTTTAATATATTATTCCCTAGTGAGAATATGATTATTGTTAATAAAAGGGTTTTATGAAGATTGATGAATCTCGCAGTTTACATTACGCTTCAAGTACAAACATACATACTAACGTTAGGATAATAATAACTTAATCGCTTGTGAGAGCATGATCAGAGTTCAGTTACTGAATAAACATCAGTAATTCTTGTAAATTTATATACTATGCTTAGAGATGAAAGCAAAAAGTAACTATCATAAGATCATCACTGAAAACAAACTAGGAGCTAAGTAAAAAAGCATAAGGATCGACCGAGTAACGAACAAATTGCAACACTACGGTTCATTGTGGAACGGTCAATTGAATGGAATTGATCACTCTACATCAACTTCATTGACTACGAAAAAGCATTTGATAGCGTGGACAGAACAACACTATGGAAACCTCCTCGACACTACAGTGTGCCTCAGAAGGCAGTCAATATCATACGGAATTATTATGATGGATTGAACTGAAAAATCGTGCATGGTGGACAACTAACAGACTCGTTCGAAGCATAGGCCAGTGTCAGGCAAGTTTGCTTAATAGAAGTCTTCTATCTGAAGTTTGTGTTGATGATGTCGTTCAAAAGAACGGTGAAAGCTCCACGAACAAACCATCCAGCTCGGAGAACAAAACTCCACCAAAAAGTTTGCTTACTCTCACCCTTTCTCTTTCTCCAGGTGATCGACTAGATTATGCAGATGTCAACCTCTGGGGGAAAGCATGGGATACAGTGGACAGCTAGAATGTAGTTGGATGATCTGGACTTCGCACATAATTTGGCTCTTCTATCGCACACGCAACAACAAATGCAGAAGAAGACAACTAGTGTAGTAGCAGCCTCTGCAACAGTAAGCCTCAACATACACAAAGGGAAAAGCAAGATTCATCGATACGATATAACATGCAACAATCGAATCACGCTTGATGGAGAAGATTTAGAAGACGTAAAAACCTTTACAAATCTGGGCAGCATCACTGATGAACACGATGGATCTGATGTACATGTGAAGACGCGTATCGGCAAATCAAGAGCAACATATCTACAGTTGAAGAACATCTGGAACTCGAAACAACTGTCATCAAACACCAAAGTCACAATTCTCAATACAAATGTCAAGACAGTTCTACTGTATGGGGCAGAAACCTGGAGAACTATGAAACCCATCATCCAGAAGATACAAGTGTTTATTAACAATTGTCTGCGCAAAATACTTCGGATCCGTTGACCAGACACTATCAGCAACAACCTACTGTGGAAGAGAATGAGCCAAATTCAAGTGGAAGAATAAATCAAAAAGACGCACTGGAAGTGGATAGGACACACATTGAGGAACGTACACAACTGCGTCACAAGGCAAGCCCTCACATGGAATCATCAAAGCCAAAGGAGAAGAGGGAGACCAAAGAATACATACTGCTGAGAAATGGAGACAGACATGAGAAGAATGAAAAAAAATTGGATAGAACTGAAAAGGAAGGCATAGCGGAACAGTGTATTGGAGAATGCTGGTTCGTGGCTTATGCTCCATTGGAGGTAATAGGCGTAAGTAAGTAAGCAAATAAATGAAACATATCGTTTTCTATATGATCCCGAACACCAACATATCCAATATTTCATAAGTAATAATACTCCGAAATCTCATAATGTAAAACGGTGAATGACCTGTATGGTTAAACTAATTTAAATTTAATAGTGACTGTCTATTAATAACATTGATTGTTATTTGAACCCGATTTGTCAACTTATTCAAGTTGAAAATATAATTAGTTAGAATACAACCATGGAATTATATCCACTTGATGTCGTTTACTTGTATCTTCCCATTGTTATTTAGGGCTACAATTGACCAGTCTCTTTTTCGCATATGTTCATCTTGTGCGGACTGCTTCAATATTGCCTGAAGCCACAAGCTTTGTAAGCAAAGATGGATAGCGACTAGCAGTGGAATTCAAAACGAGCTTTTCGTCTTATTGGGGACTCCTCAGCGGGATGTACCTGCATCTCAGAGTTGATGTTCACTCTGGCACTCAAATCCAGTACCATTCGCTTTAAACATCATCGCACTATCTACTGAGTCATGATAGAGTTAATTGATAATATAATAAAATATGAAATTCCTCTAAGTCAAATACTGTCAAGTCTTCTACAATGAATTAATTAATATAAATTACAATCATCTAAACTGTTCTTGATGAAATTCCTCGTTAATATAATCAATAAATTTATTCTTTAATTATTCATATTACCATGTAATGAGTAATATGATAAATAACATATTTGAATGAATCTTTTTTTTTCTGAAGAAATCTCTTTACATGGTAACATAGATTTTATCAAAAGATCAATTTTAGAAGAACAAATAATAATGATTAAGAAATAATGAAGGATTGTCATAGAAACAGTTTCGTTTATACGAATAAAGAAAAACAAAATGTTTGTGTAATGAAGATTTTTTGTACTTAGTTTATTGTATCTCAATGTCATAACTAATTTATTTATTAGTTAATTGAAAAGAAAGTTGATAAATTTAGATGAATCGAAATGATATTCGAATTGTACAGTTAAACTTATCAATTTAGTATTTCAATAGTTGAAATCATGAGTCAATTGAAGCTAGACCAACATGGGAAACCCAGAAGCACTGGACAGCTGTTTCGTTCTAGTATGGGACTCCTCAGAAATGTGCATCAACAATGTCGTCCCCCACGAGATTCGAACCCAGGACCTGTCAGTCTTAACCATTAGACCAATGAGCCGGCATCCAACGGTGTTAATGCATAACTTCACTTAATCCACGAAATTGAACGACACATTCACCATTGTCATCAGTAAGCTGATATCTCACAACAGACCTAGTTGAACCTCACTGGTCACGGCTTCTCACTAGAACTCCAGGAAATGCCTCTTGAAGTCAGACTGATAAGTCCTGGGTTCGAATCTCGTAGGAGGTGGGATCGTGGATACGCATATCTGAGGAGTCCCATACTAGGACGAAATAGCCGTCCAATACTTCCACGTTTTCCGTGGCGGACTAGATTCAATTGACTCATGATTTCAACTATTGAACTTACTTGAATCTCCACAAAACCCCTTCTAATATTTTATTATTGTTTCAGAATGTTGATTTATGTGAAGTCATTTGTATTGTACCTTCTAGAAATCATCTGATATGTTCTTCAATCTGAACTATCTTCTCAACCAGATTCCAAATTTTCTGCAAACGTTGTTCTTTCGATGAATTGAAGCTCTTCACTCTCTCCAACAACTGTTGAAACTTCAACACCACTTACAAACATTTTTGAGAGTTGTGTTCATTACATTTTTACTATCTAGATTGCAACTGGGAGCAACTTAAACGGATTGTCCAAGATAGAGTTGAATGGACAACACTGGTTAGATGTCTTTGCTCCTCCACAAGGGGTAACAAGCGTAAATAAATAAGTAGGTAACTAAGGCCTATTAAGTCATAGTGTCAGCATTGATTTATTAACTTTTAAATGGTCAAGATTAAAAAGCGACACTCATTTCTTCCACTTTAAGGATTCAGAGACTGACTATCAGTGACCAATAGTTTACACTACACCAATTTGGCTAAAATATGACCATTTACGATAAAAATTTCGAATATCCTCAGTCGTGCTAGAAATTGTTCAAGATACCTGATCCCGCGCGCGAACGCTTAACATCTATACTACTGAACCGATATCCGATGGTGTTAATGTCTAAATTCAACTAATCCACGGAATTAAGCAACATATCAACCATTGTCTCCAGTGAGTTACTATTTCACAACAGACCCGGTTGAACTGGATCGTGGATGCTTACTGCTGAGGAGTCCAACAATAGGACAAAACGACCACCCAATGCTTCTAGGTTTTCCATGCTGGTCTAGCTTCAATTGACTCATGATCTCAACTAGTGAAAATACAAATTTGTGCCAATCTCTTTGCCTACTAATAAGTAGTAACATGGTATTTCTCATTTTTTAAATCTTATTCATGGTATATAAAAACCGCGTTTTTTGGTTAGTGAAGATACTTAAAGTGAAATAAATATTCAATAATCCAAGCTGGCTAGCTATTACTAAATTGATTTCTAATATCTACCACCGTTAAACAAATTAGAATCATGTGTTAGTTGAGTAAAGTTAGCACTATTTATTCTATTACTCATCTAATATTCATGACCCTATTCGAACATTCAATTGAAAAACCAAATTTCAACTTTTTAATACTGACTTTATGAGAAATAAATAGGCAGTTATTTAACGACTTCAATTACTGACATTTTTGATTGTGGATCAACGACGGAATAATGATATACAAGTATATTCTAAAGAAAGAAACTAATTCAATAAAATTTTGCTACTATTAATTAGTGTAGATATCTCATATATGTGAATCATAGATTTGCTGTTAATAAATCGTACTATGAATCTGGATTTGGGTTTCATGAGGGGAATTCGTTGACGAGTACATAATAGAGCAGCATTTTATATTGACTACCTCTAACTATATAATATTTTAACATAGTGCATTGAACTTCCATTCTCTTAGATTTAAAGATACATTACTGAATGAATGATAAGATCTTATCACCACTAAGGACTAGACAAAATGGTTAATAAATGTATATACAGAAAGTTCGTTGAAAGTAGATCAGCTGATCAGTGGTGATATCTCAGATCTTGACACTAATTACTTATTGATACAGTTGTATTAAGAATAGGTTTGTCGATATCATTTCTTGGTGTTATTCATAAACATATTTTCTATACAGATTTCAGCGCTGATTTATATCATAAACATATCCATGAAATAGTTAGCTAATCATCGTTAACTATTTATCATTATGATAATTACACTATATTTCTATATTTAAATCTATTTAGAATTTAAAAAAATGCCAGAGGTCAACAGACGATAGGAATATAGTGTACTAATAAGCATTCTAACAGTATACGATAGGTTAAAGTATTCTTAATTGGTAGTGACTAATCGAAAACTGACTTCACCTACATACGATATTAACGTAAAAGTAATTTGTATACAAATTACATTGTATCTGATTAGTGACAAACTATAGAAACTACTTGTTGAGATCTTTGTGTTATCAATCACTCGTTATAACCAAGATGTATAGACTAATTGAATGAAGTTATAGCGACTATCCTACAATCAATTTCGACCATGGTTAATTTTGGTTAAGCCTTTTTATTAATTTACTTAACAGACAATGTTATTTGAACAGTAAAAATTCGCATATTTCTTTGTACCGTCATGATCACCAGAGCACATGACAGATTATAGCTAAAATATTGATTGCTTAAATATCACTCGATGATTCATCCTCTTCCCCAAATATATATGTACTCAAATCATATCATTAGTCCTTGCTCTGCCTTCCCTCACCTTATGCAATTTACCCATAAATTTGCCTATGTAATTGATCGTCTATACTTATTTATCTTTCCGCTTCAAGTTTGCTCGATGTACTTATAGCTTTGAGATCTGCGCTATCTGCTAATTAACTGTAGTTACCACTTCTCATTGCTTTTTGATTTTAAACATTGTTGAGATTTATGATTATAACAGTTATCGAAATGATCGATGAACGAAGTAAAGCCACTACAAATTAATGCTTTTGATAGTATCTGAAATTATAAATATATTAGTTCTTTCAATTATCTTGGTGTCACCTTTTCCTCTGATCTCTCTTGGTCTTCCCACGTTTTATTGTTATCGAAGAAGAGATCCCTTATAATAGATATTTACTGTTTTTATAGAATGGTGTAGAATTCGGCAATGACAAAAGACATCAAAGATAATTAATAGTCATTTGTTTATATTAATACATACATCTTACATAATATGTTATTACACAAAACTCAGTGATTACATTTCAAATGCTTTGATAATAGAAATGAACACTATGAAGATATTATGTAATTTAATTATGTATTATGCTAATCTATTACGTAGTTCTGTTAGTCTTCGTCCTGTTATTACACTATCGATATTTAATTATAATTATAATTCAAAGAGTTCATCAAAGAATATTATACTTTCTAAATCTTATGTTCACATATACTTATTAAATCGTAATTATATCATCTAATATTCTAAGATTATCAATCCAAGGAGCTCTTCGTTCACCTCTTCTTTTCTCTTTTTTTCCTGCAAGATCTAGCACAGAAAACACTTTTGTGAAATATGCGGATGATCTCACTGTATTTATGCCTAACTCTTCCTCTTTACATCCCATAGAAATGAATGAGTTTTTGTCTCGTATTGATTGTTGGTCTGTTGGTAATGGTCTCATACTTAATCCGTCTAAATGTCAAGCTGTTAACTTTAGCATGAGACATGAACGGAATCTAAACACCATTTTGAGATCCCATAATACTTGTGCCATTGAAGACTCTTTGATAAACACATTGTCGAAGGTCAATTATCTTGGTATTACCTGTTCTTCTGATCTCTCTTGGTCATCTCACGTTTTATTGTTATCAAAGGTTTTCCGTCTGACTTACTACATAAAGAGATTGCATGCTCCTGTTTTTACTCGTCATTTACTCTTACAATTTGTCAAGTCTTGCATATTACCTATTGTTCTTTACTCTTCTCCATTATTCTTTCTCAGGCTTTTGAGAAAAGACTTTGCTGTATTTTACCAGATACTAACCATCACCTTCATTCATCTGTTTCTCCTTGTATATCTTCTGGTAGAACGAGACGTAATTACATTAAAATCCATGCACGCAAGCAAAAGTATAAAAGTTCCATAATACCTTACTCTGTGGCGAACAGGTTGTTAGAGTTAATCTAGTCAATAACTTACATTCTTAACATGTTTTTAATTTGAAAAGTTGTACAGTTTTTCGGTTCTTTTTTATTTAAGCCTTTTTATTCCTTTTTCTGTCTTTGTTACTGTTGTTTGCGTAAGTAACTTGTTGAAATACCCTGTACTGAGAATTCTATATTGTACCAAAACTATAATATTGAATAAAGCCATTAATAATAATAATAATAATAATAATAATAATAATAATAATAATAATATTATTATTATTATTATTATTATTATTATTATTATTATTATTATTATTATAAATATGCCTATCTGAACAATATTGATTCAAGTCTAGAAGTGTCATTCAATTGTCTTTAATCAATTAATATAGGATAAGTTAACTAAATAAATAACTGGTGATATATACAGTTGGTCTAATGAGATTTCTTTCATTTGTTTGTTTGTTGAACAGAACAATACAACATGATTATAGTAAGTGTTATTGATATTTAATAATAAAACATGATTAAAAATGAACTTATGATTGAATGATATAATGAAAATCAATAAATTGGTAATCATTAGAATTAGTTATCTAATATATCAGTAATTTATCATTAATTTGTGATCACTTCACTAACGTGAGAGAGAGAGAGTGTGTGTGTTATGTCTCGACAAGAATAATGAATGGTAACTTTTGGGATCCATTTATGGACTAATACTATGCATATATTTTTTATCGGGTAATTGTTAAATGACTAAACTATTTATATTTGTGTTCTTATTATTATGAGCTTTATTTTGATATATGAACTATCATTATACGATTTACTATTCTTGAGTTATACCCAGTATATCAATTATTATCTCCCATATTCACAGCTATATTTGGCTAAATCTTGTACAAATGTTGTTTCATATTTTATTGTCTGGTTTGGTATATAAACCGAGTATGTTTGAAATATAATGATGCATATTGCAGAGGCTGGGATTGATGTCCTGGACTTAACTGGCTGGGCTAGGCAGGAAGCAGAACCGATAGTACTTTAGACTGCTCGCACGGGTTTTATAGGTCACTGGTCCAATTGATAATTCACTGTTCTCTAATTGGCGGTATCATTACGTTATACATTAACAGGACACACAGGCCACAAGTTATAACAGAGAGAGAAAGAGAGAGCGAGATGGTGGAGAAGATTTGTAGCTCAGGTGGATTTTTATTTTGATGGAGTTTTGTTCTCCGAGCTGGATGGTTTCATAAGAGAGAGAGAAAGCGAGAAATGATTCCAAACATGAATCGTTCACTGTAGTAAAATGTATAAGATAACTTAAAGTATAATTTATTATTGACTAAATAATAAATCTTGACTCAAGTCAAAGTACACATTAGTTACACAAATAAACTATCTCATAATCCCATAAAACTGGATAGACTTCTAATTAAATCAGCATTAGTAGTTCATACCATTTTCAACAACCACCAAATCGATTTCAACAATATCAAAAAGATTTTTTCCAATTACAAAAAAGGAGAGTAGCTGAATTGTTCCATATAATGCTTAATCCTACTGCTCTCAATAGAAAAGAAGGCCGTACTATACATCCGTACTATCCTAGCCACCTAGTTTGATATTATTCACAATTCACACTATTATCTTACAAATTAAACTCTATACTTTCTCATCATAAAGGTCATAATTTTCCATCCTTAACCGTGCACACATACACGCATATAAATTTACATACATATGGCTTATGAATCACCTTGACCGAAACGACATGACATTGATACGTCCAGACCTGTTTTTTGATTGACCACATAATTTCAATGGTTGAGATCATGAATCCATTAATGCTAGAACACCATGGAAAACCTGGGAGCACTGGACGGCTTTTTGGTCCTATTGTGTGATCCCTCAATAGTGCGCGTCCAGTGCTATAGGTTTTCCATGATGGTCTAGCTTCAAATGACTCACGATTTCAACCAATGAAACTACTATAATATCCACAAAAAACCTTCTGATATGATCACATAATATTCTTGTGTTGTTCCGTTGTACTACTTAAACTTGGATTAATTTCGATTTGGTCATTTATTCTCTGAAGAAGTGGCTTACACTGAGTCACGAAACATCAGAAAATCCGATTTTTCTACTCATTGGGAGATTACGGAAATGTATTATTTATTTATTGACTAAATAGTATATTCATAGTTACAATATATTTTATTGATCAATCTATAATGCATATTTTAGTCTAAGTGACTTGATGAACTATTCATCATGTTTAGTTGATAGGTAGTTGAATTTGTTCGGAAAATTGTAACACTACTAGTTAACACTTTGTTATCGATCTGTGTAAATAGATTTTTTTTGCGGTAATAATCCAGTTGAAATCCAGATAGGGTAGTAATAATGTCTCTGACTATTATTGACTACTGTTAAACCTAATGTCTAATGTCCTTCTTAGTTTTCCTGACATTAAAGGATGAAGCAAGTTGAAATCATTACCCCATATACAAAATTGTACTTTAAAGTTGAGCACACAAACTTGTACACAATTGTCTAATTACATTGATCTCAAGCTGATAATGCGTCAACTTGCATGGATGAGTATTTTGTAGCATGTTCTATATTGATCAATTGGATTTCAATTAAAAATTGACCACTTCTATTTTATCGATTGATGGATGATGAATGAAGACGTAAAACAAGGAGAGTATTCACAGGTTTTGAGTCGTTTAATACTTACACTAATTCGTGTTACGTACATATATTCATGATTTATATAAACACACTAAGCAGTTATCTGCAAAATATCTTTCAAGAAAGTTTTAATTATGCCACTTCAAGCATTGAGTAATTTTTCAAGTGAATCTGTTCATCTAGTGAAGTGATCACAGTCAATTAGTACAATGATCTAAATAGGTATATATTTTGCTAGAGAATAAATCTTTCACAGTCACATATCATTACATTATCACTACATTGGTAGATTTAATTTCTTTTATAATTAACATCCCGAACTGATCTTAGTTAAACAAGCACTAGAAACCAGGAAACAGCTGTTTCATACTACCTTGAGACTGATGAGTAGTGTGGTTCTACGACCTCATCACTAGGCGTCGAACCTGAAGACTTCAGATTCGTGCATGAGCCTCTTACCTCTAGACCACTAAACCGGCACTCATTGGTCTGCATGTTAAATTTCAGTCATCTAGTAATATTGCGCAATGTACTTGGTATGCAACTGTCTCACAATAGACATGGTCGTAATTTACCGCTTAAAGCTTCTCATTAAAATTCCGGGAATCACCTCTTTAAATTAGTTTTTCGCGATCACATGATTATGAATAAATATGGGAGATTTATAGAGATTTGCGAATTTCTTCTGCTCACCTGTCTTCTAATTCTTGGTATCATTTCTGTTTAATATCATATGCATCTAATTCATTGTTATTCCATTCGTTTCCAAGTGAGCCAACTCAACTTAACCAAGCGTTAATCGATATTTATAGTTAAATAAAAACATGTTAGAGATGTGAACACTAGAGGAAAGACGTGTAATATGAAAAGAATGCTTTGCTCCAAAACTGGTATATGTACAGAAAATTAAGGGTATTTATAGCATATCCAGATGGCCTTGGGCTTCTGGAAGGTTCTGGAACCCTTCTAATGACAGTGACGGGATAGGTTATCATCCAATCAGGAGTGTGACACGTGACTCCTAGATGTTTCTGAGACATTTCTATTCAATGCTGATTGGATAAAATGTTTCCAAGCCTGTTCACGGCTTCTATGAACTTTCTTCGAGGAATATTCCGGGTCTTCCCAACAGTCAGCAATCGAAAATTGTTTTAAAAAATATTAATATCTTCACATGTTAATAACCAAAAGATCACATCACATATCTTTATTTTGATATTTAAGATTTATGAATGCTTTTTGATTCATCCCTATTCTATCGTCAATCAGATACATGTTAAACTATTATCAGTAAATAAAGAAGGAACGAATCGAGCGAGGAAATTTCTTCACTCGATTCGTTCCTTCTTCATTTAACGAATGTCGAAATCGGAATTTTCAGTATATTATCAGTAAGACTGTACAGCTTCAATAAGTCACAGTTTAAAATTAGATTTCCGTCATTTGTGCGTCAAAGATTTTCCAGTCTTATTATCAAATTACTTTTTTTTCATCCCCCCCTCTCTCTCACACTCTCTAATCTTTGCCAGACACATCATTCATAGAGAATAAAGTGATGAAGATCAAACGAGAACCCATGGAATACATCAAATTTATATTAATAGTTATCATAACTAATTCAATTATACAGTATTGAAAATGAAATTCACCGCAAAGAGATCTTTTCACCATATCATATTTTGTATCTTTCTCTTCTATTTATTATAAATATCTGTTATATTCACAATGAGTTAGTATGTTAAGAGCAAAGATATAAATGAATACTTTAGTTCTTAAGAAAAAAAGTTAGACATCAACACCGTTGTATGCCAGCTCAGTGGTCTAGTGGTTAAGTGCTCGCGCGCGAAACCAGTAGGTCCTGGGTTCGAATCAAGGAGGGGGCGAGGTCGTGGATGCGCATAGCTGAAGAGCCCCACAATAGGACGAAACGGCCGTCCAGTGCTTCCAGGTTTTCCATAGTTGTCTAGCTTCAACTGACTCATGATCTTAATCATTGAAATTACTTTAATATCTACAAAACCCATCTGATATTTAAAAAAAAGTTAATTAAATCGGTTAATTCATTATTATTGTAAATCTATTAAATTATTAATTAATTTATGTCATATACTTCTAATCTAATCCGTATTGAAATTGTTCAAATCATTAAATGATGTATAACCTAATGTAATTTTTGATTATTTTATTGATTAATAGTTAACCTATTTTTGGCATATATAGTAAAGTTTTTGTTTAGAATATTACCTACTTTTATATTAAAAATGATATTACTCTTTATCCAGTTATAATAATCAATCATATTAGTATTTTGTTCAAGTTATAACAATCAGTATCATTGTTTAAATGGCTACATGTAAATTATAGAACTTGAAGAGAATTTAAATGAAGACAATATTTTTCGTTTTGATTTGATCAAGATAACATCATTCATTCATTATTTCATAGTATTACTTCAACTATATACATCAGGTTAATAACCATTAATCGTAATTGGTTACTATTCAGAATCTTTTTAATTATCAGTATAGGCTTGAGGAGATTGTTGAGATTTTATCGAGATAAAAAAAAATTGATCATTGAAAACATAGAAGCAATGGATGAACGTTTTATCCTAGTATGGAACTCCTCAGGAATGTACATTCACGATCCTACACAGAGGATATGGACCCAGCACCTTCGGTCTCTTACTTATTTAGGCCTGTTACCACTCATGGAGGAGTACAAGCTGTCTGTCAGCACATTCTATCCAACCCTGTCATGGGCGATCCTTTCCAATTGTTATTCATCCTTTTCATATCTGCTTTTATTTCCAGATGTAATGTGTTCTTTGGCCTTTCTTTTTTGCGCTTCTCTTCAGAATTTCATGTTGAGGCTTGCTTCGTGATGCAGTTTGATGATTCCCATAATGTGTCCTATCCACTTCCAACGCCTTTTCCTGAATTCCTCTTCACACAATTGCACCACTTAATTGTGTAACCCGTCGTAAGAATTCCGGGTGATATTGACAATCTTCTCGGGTACTCATTCGATAGTTTTTAATGAGTTATCCATATGGTCCTTCTATCCACACTGTCAAACGCTTTCTCATAATCAGTTAAGTTGGTATATAATGACGAGTTCCACTCAACTGATTGTTCGATGATAATCTGTGGTGTCACAATTCGGTCTGTGCACGACCGATCCTTACGGAATTCAGCCTATTGATAGCGGAGTTGGGCGTCTACTGCGTGTTTCATCCGTTTCAGAAACACTCTGTTAAAAACTTTTTCTGTTACTTGTTCTCCCTCGCAAATCCTTCTGATTATTTTTCAACGGGATGGGCTTTCCAACAATATGTCCAACCCTCCTCCTTTGTGTGGGCTTGTGACCGGTAGTAACTCTAAGAGAGCTACAGGCGGTCTCGCACGTGAACCGTCAATCTCTAGACCTCTGAACCACTATCCATGGGTATCAACGTCTAAATTCAACCAATCCACGATATTGCACGATCATTTTCTAACCGCCTCAGACCCAACACGGTCGAACTCCACTGGTCACGGCTTCTCACTAGAATACTTAGAATCACCCCTCGAAGTTAGTTGTTCGTGATTACATGATAATTATCAGTGTATGGTTGTGAAAATTGTTGGCTTTTCATTGAGATCATAAGCCGATCAATGTTAGGCCACCATTGAAAACCTAGAAGCGCACTGCTCAGGAATCTCATACTAGAATGAAATGGGAGTCCACTGCTTCAAAGTTGTTAATAGTGGTCTAACATTGATCGGTTCATGATCTCTGTCTAATTAGCTTATAATCTGGTTTAAATGAACTAACAGTTTTCTTCCACATACCATTGATTTTCTCATTTAAATGAATGACATTTAAAAGATAATCTTGTATTAAGTAATTACAAAGCAGATAATTTAAAAGATTTAAATGTTTATTATTATGTTGCATATTTTTCATTTATATCCGTAAAACATAATCATATTTTAATTTAGTTTTAAAAAGGTCGATGGCTACGTGACATAACAAAATGGATTTCAGTAGTTTCATATATGTAATTAACTTTTAACTGTAAATGTTGTAGTGAAGTTAATCAGAAGAGATTTATAAAGCATTGAAACAATAAATTGAAATATATTTTGAAGTGATCATGAATATTTATGTCTTAGAAAAGTTTTGCTGATTTAAAATTGTTCTGTGTTATACTTAATATTTAACTTACTTACTTACGCCTGTTACTCCTCGTGGAGGAGCATAGGCCGCTCACCAGCATTCTCCATCCAACCCTGTCCTGGGCAATCCTTTCCAGCTCCGCCTGCAGCTCTTATAGGGTTACTGCCGATCCCAAGCCCGGGTAAAGGAGGAGGGTTGGGCATGGGGTGAGCGTCCCCATCCCGTAGAAAACTAACTCGCTAAAAAAACGCTTACCAGAAAAAATAATCCAAACTTAATATTTAAGGTGTAGGTTAAAAAGTAATTATGATATACTTATTGAGTCAGAACTTTTAATACGAACATCAAGACGCAGTTCTACTGTACGGAGCTGAAACTTCGATAACTACCACAGCCATCATCAAAATAGTACGAGTGTTTATATGCAATTGTCGTACTACATTCTTGAGTATTTAATATCATTGGTTGCTTTTCTGCATACACAGAGTAATAAACATATCGAGTTACTCTTATGACTAATAAAAAAATCGAACGAACTCTTTTGTACAGTTTGTTTAAAATCTCAACTGGATAGTTCGCATGTATTTTTGCACTTCCACAAGCCAATGTTTATTGTGAATGTATTGTATATCTGCTTGACTGCGACTCAGTAAATGTAGAGGAGTTGAAAATTACTAAGTTGACCTTCTGCCTATCAGTCAGGAGGAAGAATTGATAAGTTTTTTTTTAAGTGTCTTAAGATTCAAGGATCATCAATGTACCATATTCTTGTTGTGCCACACTTCATAAAATAACTAGAGTTTCAAAATGTTAACCAATGAATTTCGACTCTTTGTTTGATTGACAGAGCTCATTAGCATATCTCTAAAGGTACTGTTGCACATGCTTGACTGAATAAACATGATCAAAACTGTCTTTAAGTCGAGTATTGTTTATTACGTCCAAACGCTAATATAGGTTTGTATCATGGACCAACTTTTAGAAGTCCGAAAATGATGAGTTTGCGAATCGAACTTTTCTAAACATAAATAACAAACTGACTGTTGAGATGATGGGAATTTTTAGCTCAGGTGGGTAATTTTGATAGTTTTATTTTCTGAGTTGGATGATTTGGTCGTGGAGCAGAAGTCAGGTAGAATTCTACCTGGAGTTTGTGCTGATGATATCGTTCAGAAGAACGATGAAAGCTCCACGACCAAACCATCCAACTCATAAAACAAAACTCCATCAAAAACTGATTGTTCCTTGAGATTTGATTTAAAATGTTAAAAAATAGTTCTTATATGCAGAAAGACAGTCCTCGTATTAGTCCTTCAGGAAGCTAAAAGTAAAACGTTAATACGAGCAGTTAAATACAAGTGTCTAGAGCAACCTACCTCATTACCGCTAGTTACAAAGTAAATCACATATCTTTTGCCAGAGAGATCAACAGAAGATACCATCACCAGCTAATTCAAAAGTTAATTCCCCAACTTACAAGCTCTTAACATAAAAAAATTCTCTCCTATCTTGATGCATGCTCCGTCATTTTCTATCCTGAAGTAATGTCCACGTGTGATTTTTTAAAATGAAGCTTTGAAGTGACCAATTACGATTGATGGAGGTTATATTCTATGATACATCATTATCATATACCTTCTGAGCTTTATGAGTAAACTTGAAGAACTACGAAAGCCATCATCCAGAAGATACAAGTGTTTATTAACAATTGTCTACGTAAAATACTTCGGATCCGTTGACCAGACACTATCAGCAACAACCTACTGTGGAAGAGAAAAAACCAGATTCCAGTGGAGGAATAAATCAGAAAGAATCACTAGAAGTGGATAGGACACACATTGAAGAAAGTACACAACTGTGTCACAAGGTACACCCTCACATGAAAACCTCAAAGCCAAAGAAGAAGACGGAGACCAAAGAACACACTACACCAAGAAATCAAGACAAACATAAAAAGAATGGATAGAAATAGAAAGGAAGGTTCAGAACAGAGTGAGTTGGAGAATGTTGGTCAGCCGCTTATACTCCACTGGGAGTAATAGGCGTAAGCAAGTAATTGTAATACATCTATCTGAATTATAAATTTAATGAATATAATTAGTTTATTGATGATGATTCAAATTATACAATGTTCAATTATTTTCTTGACTTTCAATAGTTATTTATTTAATTAAAGTACATTCATAATGTAAACTTATTGATTAGATTTTTTCTTCAATAAATTGATTTAATACTGTATCTTTTATCAATTAATGTGAAACAATAATTTAAACGAATCATAAACAAGTTTATTTTACAATATAAAACAAACTAGTACCGAAATCAATATTTCATTTATTGATTATTGAAGTGATTATTGATTGTTTGAATGTATAAATAGATTTTAATAAAAAGTTTCTATATACAATCAAGTGTAATGATCATTACAAAGTAGAATTAAACGAAAAAAAAAAAATAAGACAGAATCATTCATGTAAATCTACACCTTTTTGTTGTAAATGAAAAAGAAGAAAAGCTTTCAAAGAATTTATTTACTAATCACTTTTCTATATCCCTGTTTATGTTTATAGTGTACAACTGAAAAGTAAAAGAAAGAAAGAAAGTAGATGAAAATATCGAATATTTATTCAAGTATTTTTATTCTCATCAGAATGGGTTTTGTGGAGATTTTTTAGAAATTTCATTGGTTGAAATCATGAGTCAACTGAAGCTAGATTAACATGGAAAACTTGGAAGCACTGGACGGACGTTTCTTCCTGGTATGGGACTCTTCAGCAATGCGCATCCACGATCCCACACCCCCATGGGATTTTATTCTCTTTGATCGTCAGTTTTTCTGTTTGTATGAATGGAAAAGAACCAAGTAGGAAAAAATATTCACCCGTAGACACGTTTCTAACAATAAGATAATAAAACATGGAACTATGTCGTAGTTATAGAGTCTGATTTATGAGGACTTCTAAGGATGTTTTAAACAATGAGAACGGAATCAATATAATATTGACTTATAATAGTTACAGTGTCGACAATAAGGAATATAGAATTGTTAACATCTGCTATGGTAATGTAGATGATAATGAGTATTACATTCAGATTGTACTTTTATATGTCCAAAAAAGCCACAGAATAGCACCTATTTGCAAATAGATGCCGGGGTATCCTGTTAACTTGAGAATAGTCATTACAGAGTAAAGAAGTGTTTTTCACATTGTGGTTCAGGTTACTAAAGAAATAGGTGTTTGGTTATAGAAACAACGACTAGGGTATAGTGAGAAGTAGTCTTCGTCCGGTTCGATTTTTTTTGGTTAGCGTTTTTTTAGCGAGTTAGTTTTCTACGAGTAGCTAACCCCATGTCGAACTCTCCTCCTTTACCCAGGCTTAGAACCGGCAGTAACTCTAGAAGAGCTACAGGCGAACGTCAAGACAGTCCTACTATACGGAGCTGAAACCTGGAAAATTACTACAACCATCATCAAGAAGGTACAAGTATTTATAAATAGTTGTCTACGCAAGACATAAAACATCCATTGGCCTGATACCATCAGCAACAACCTACTGTGGAAGAGAACGAACCAGCTTCCAGCTGAAGAGGAAATTAGGAAAAGACGATGGAATGGATAGGACATACATTACGCAAATCATTAAATCGTATCACGATGCAAGTGGTAACTTGAAATCCTGAAGGGAATCGGAAAAGAGGAAGACCAAATAACACATTACATCGGGAAATAAAAGCAGATATGAAAAGGATGAATAACAACTGGAAAGGATTGCCTAGGACACGGTTGGATGGAGAATGCTGGTGAGCGGCCTATGCTCCTTCGCGAAGAGTAACAGGCGTAAGTAGTTGAGTTTCCATCCTAGTTTGGGACTCCGCATAAGCCGTTAAACTAGGTAAAAATTAAGACCTTTATGTTACGTGACAAGTAACATTTCTTCAGACTATCAAACTATCAAGTTGAAATCCAATTGTTTCACTCCTAACTTGGATGATTACATTGTTCACAGCTTTACACTAAGACTTTAGGTCTGAAAAGTACTGAAGTGTAAGATATGGAAGAAAACGCTGTTCAGCTTATCATAACTTTCAATGATCATCTATTTGATATCAGTTTGTTTTGAAAATTACCTCTAAGTAGGCTGAATTCCCTTATTTACTGTCAGGATCGAAAATGTCATTACAAAAACATGTTATTAAAGTACTTTATAGTCTTTTCCTTTCATAATCTTGAAGGATAGGTTTCAGATATCATTTTCAAAAGTGTTTGATCCAATCTTGTTCATTTAGTAACTATCATCAAATCAACATGATCTTAGTTCATATCATCACATAATATTGTAGTGAATTTGAATTTTGTTTTGTTTTTATTTTAGGATAAATACAAATATTAAGAAAAAAACTTTAGATTTATTGCATTTGACCAGTTAACAACACTATCACAGCATGATACATAGTACAGATAAAGAGATATGATAGTTTGTAACAATATGCATTTTACCATGGTACATATATAATGAACAAATTTTTATAAATATTATGATTATAAATACTATTACTAATAGGATGTATACTTTGACACCTAAATAATATAAACAAAAATAACACTTATTCAACATGAAAGGTACAAATGAAACAATCGATTAAGTGAGAGGAGTTCAAGAGTATGGGGTATAAATCAATATGAGTAAATATGACACCAATCAAAATCAAACAACAATAAATGGACTTAAAACGTAAGCAAGTACTCAACAACAACAACAACAAAAAATTGAAAATAAAATAAAAACAAAGGATAAGAAGAAAAAAAAGAAAAGAAAAGATCAAATAGATAAGATTACGTAATAAATTAGAAGAAAAAGGTTTACAATCATTACAATTATTAACAGTAATACGTTTATATATATATATACAAAATATAGAACACAAAAAATATAAATGATTAAAAACCATTTAACAACTACAGAATATGAGAAACTAGAAGAGATTATTCACTTTTCAATGGAATTCATACTTAAGAAATCCAGTTTCATTATTAAGGTATTTTCACAGTTGAAATCATGAATCAATATCTAAGTTAATCCAGAACATCATGCGTGGTCCTGGGTTCAAGTCCGGCATACATGTGCAACTACTAACTTAGATCGACTTGTGATTTCAATTGTGACAAAATTCGAATTTTGTACATACACTTATCTTGGCTAATAAATAAATAAAAGGATAACATCAGAACGCAATAGAATTAAAGGAAGTAAGAGATTATTGAATTCAAATATAACATTATTAAATAATGATTACAATTAGAGAAACAAATTCATAAGGAAGAGAGAGAGAGAGACTAGAGACATTGACATTTCCCCCCATGATAAATACACTAAAATTGTAAAGAAATATAAAAAGAATCAAAAGTGTGAATAGGCAATAAAAAGAATAGTGCTAGATACAAATTACATACACATACACATAAACATAGAAAGAATTGTTCAAGCATTGAAGAAGTCTTAACAGTTGGATGGTTGGAATTATTATTTTTTTATATTTTCAATTCTCAATAAGAAGGGATTAACAAGAGAGAGAGAAAAGATTTACGAAAATATAAAGATCAAAACAATTTGATGATGAGAATAAGTGAAATTGAGATAGTTTATACCTGAGCAATATATTGTACGATATACATACAAATTAACTGTTTTGCAATTTGTAAATATAATGTACAATCCAAAAAGAAGACGACCTCATTTGAAAAAAAACAAACGATGAACAGTGGTTGTTAATTTTGTCATACCATAAAAATTCATAGAGCAAAACAAGTTTGGAATAGGTTAAATCACAGTGAGAGAATTTTGTTGCCATGTGCATGACATAAGTATGTGGGGGTCAATTTACAAGTTTATTATGAATGAGAAACATTCATTAATATTATTATTATTATTACTAACGTGATTGAAACATTTTTCTACCTGAGGTGACCAGAATGGAATTGCTTACGCAATTTGTTCAAAAGACCACCACCACTAACACCAGCATTAGAGTTCGAAGTATTTGTATTTGATGTTGAAGCGATTGGTCGATTTATTTTGCTATGTACATTTGCACCATTCGGAGATGGATGACTCATATTACGTGGTTTAAAATTAGATAATGCATTATTATTATTACTACTATTAGATCTACAGTTTGTTTGACGATAACCACCACGTCGTTGCATTTGACGTGGAGTAATCACTTCAGTAGTCAAGGTAGTTCGTCGCACTGTTAGGAAGAAGAAAAGAAATTCTGCATAGTATATAACGTATTAAATTTAATGACTATGAAAAATCAGTGAAATGCCTGATCAACTGATATTGTTGAAAATAACAATACTAAATAAATTACTGTGAAACTTCACTTACACAAGGTAATTTAGTCAAGCTCACTAGGTCTAATACTGTAACAAAACGAAGTTCTCGTTAAAGACAGATAAATAAATAAATAATTGTGTTTATGTAGTGTGAAGTGTTTCATATAATATAAATGCATAAGTTGGCAATGTTAATAAAATTAGAAAGCTATAGAAAATTACTTGCCCCCAAATGCCCTAGTATGTCCCTCTCGACATGCTCTCACATGGCCACGCGTATACAGCCTCTGCCAGGGAAGTCCTACTCACTGCCTTCTCGTGGCGGGGGTGTTGCTTACGTAAATGAGAGGACGAAAAGCGAATGTCCGGCGCTTTAGCCAGATCCAAACCAATGGTGCACATGGGCTCCAGTATCCTGCGGGAACAAATGGCGTATGAACCAATCGTTGGTCACTGGCTACCATGGGACTGCATCTCCTCACGATGCTCCACTGCCTTGTAAATCAGACCTTCAGGTCGAAGGCTCGAGGAGTTGCCCCCTAAAAAAGCCACCTGCTTCGGTTTGGGCACCCAGGCAGTATCACAGCCCTTAAACATATCGAATGAGATTTGTGCAGTGCATATGCATTTGGTGCCTCCTTGTGCCAATATCTATGTGTTAAAATATAATAATAATAAAATAAATAGAGAATTACTTACGTTAACTATGATATCGGTATCTATAGTGAGACAGGCTAGTGATCACCTTTCCTAATTTTGATCTACATGATTGATATAAGTGGAATTTGTTTTAATTACATTCAGCTCCCAAATGCCCTGATACGGCCGAGAGTGGGGAGAGTCAGTTCTCTCTCTCTCTCTCTCTCGAAATGCTCTTACGTGGCCACGTGCATACGACTACTGACAGGGAAGTCCTACTCACTAACTTTTCGCGGTGGGGGTGTTGTTTACGAAAGTTAGAGGACGAAAAGGGAATGTCCGACGCATTAACCGGGTTGATGAATATGGAGGATCCACCTAGAGGTGTTGGAAAACCCTTATTCCAAACTAATGGAGCACATGGGCTCCAGTATCCTGAAGGAGAAAATGGCGTATCAACCAATTGTTGATCACCGGCTACCATGGAACTGCATCTCCTGACGCTACCCCGCTGACTTGTGGATTAGACCCTTGGGTCAAAGGCTTGGAGTGTGGACCCCGAGGGGATACAGCTGCTTGGGCACCCTCACACAAACCGAATGATTTATGTGATGTATATCTGTTTGGTGCCTCCTTGTACCAATGTTTATGTGTCCGAATAAATAAAAAGTGGGGAAGAGTCAGATGAAGTTCTGTTATAATTGTTGAGGACAGTATGTTCGTAGGATATTTAGTCTCTTAAGATCCTGGAGCTAATGCGCACCCGTGATTTGAAATTAGAATTTCCTAACTTTATTAGGTACAACCTTCGTATTTCAAGACTCGATTTAAAAGTCGGGTGCTAGTTTCTGACCTCTCACTTCGTAGAGACACCTTCCAATGTGTGATGATAGGTGAAACTTCCCTGGAGGAGGTAATAAACGAGTATTTTAAAGAGGAAGAGAACTTTCTCAATTCTAAACCTCCCCAGGATATTTAGAAGCTTTAGATGAGATATCTGTTAGCCGAAATCACCGGTATAGATATATTCGCTACAAAAGTCAAACAAGTAGATATTTATTTCCAATTGTTCGTGTTTTCGCAATAGTATGTTTATAGTTTAATCAACTGTTGAATTACATACTCGTATTATGAACTAATTCCCGTTGGTATATAATATGCTATCAGATGACTGTGAAAATACTCCCCTAACCAAAAAACGTTGACGACTTGAAATTTAAGAAGGCTATCATGTTTACACGATAATGAGTGTGGAGTAGTAGATTCATTTACATGACTCTTGAATCTAAGTTATTAATTGTCAAAAAAAAGTTTGAAAATTATTAGTAAATTATGGTAAGTTTACTGAAACACAACTAAACACATAATAATGTATTATTCAACCTTGGATACAGATTGTAAAATGTTTTTTTGTACGTATGAGTGTAGTTGTTTGTGAAAATCTCATCACCTATACGCTATATGTGACGATAACTTTTGGTCACATCCTAAATATGAAATTATATTCGGTATTTTCATTTTTGTGTTCTATTTGTTCTTTTTTTTGGTTCTAGATTAAACTATTATTATTATTACAAGGGGTTTGTGGAGATTTTTTCAGAAATTTCAATAGTTGAAATCATGAGTTAGTTGAAGCTAGACCACCATGGAAAACCTGGAAGCACCGGACGGCCGTTTCGTCCTAGTATGGGACTTCTCAACAGCGCAAACCCACGATCCCGCGCCCCGCGGGATTCGAACCCAGGACCTACTGGTTTCGCGCGCGAGCACTTAACCATTAGATCACTGAGCCAGCCGATATCCAATGGTGTTAATGTCTAACTTCAAACAATCCACGAAGTTGCACCACCGTACATCATTGTCTGCAGTGAGTTGATATCTCACAACAAACCTGGTTTATTAACCAACTTACTTTCTAATTCTTCTTTGACTTTACGTGCAGATTGTGAAATAATTCGATCTAAACGCTTTGTTTCTTCTTTAGATAATCGATTGTAAAAATCACACCATGTTTCATCTGGTTGACGACGAATATTATTATCCAATCTACTTGCAATTTCAGCTTTCTTATCATATCACTGTTATTAATCGGCCTTTACTAACCTTCTTAGTTTTAATTTACTTAACCACTTTCCTATGAGAGCTGCCATAATGCTTTCTTTTAGTTTGAATAATTGCAGCATGAGCTGATTGAATTGTGCTACCTTTTGAGGGTATAATTACATTTTTAGATTGTATGTGTCTTTTATTGTTAAACAACTAACGAGTTCATATTACTTAAAAGCTTAATTAAATGATGTTCTTACATCTTGATTGTAAAAATTGTTGCAAGTTTAAGTTTGATCGATGAAATTAATTGATCGTTAGATGATAAACTTACCCTCCTTATTTTTCACAGGCGTAATTATTTTTGTGTTCTTTAGCCAGTTATCTGTTTAATATATTTTATATGTGATTGCAAAAACTTTGCTGAATTCAATAGCTGTATACCTCAGCGATGCAATTCCTTTGAGTATTTTGCATAAGTTAAATTTAGATATATTGAATAGTACCGTATATTATCCTATATTAGTGTCTTGGTTTTACGTGTGGGGAATAATGAATCCGAACTACAGTAGATTAGACGAAACACAAATCAGTAATAAATAGAATAACAATAATTTTTGCGTACTCGGCCTTCAGATGTGAGAGCTGATAATGCCATGCTGTTTTATAGTTGGAGGTAGTCGGAAAGAAACCTTGCATGTTCTAGGTTCTGTACTAGTTATAACTCGTCAACAAGGTGTATCTGTAACCATGAAGGGACTGATGGTCCTGTGGGATTCGAACCTACTTCACCTAGTTTTAACTTGAGATGTTACTACTGGGCCATATTCTGACCACATGTTGAACTTACATATTTACAATTAATTGATGAATGATTAATGACCAATGTAATTTTTACATAGTGCCTTAATGTTGATTGAACTCGAACGACGGAATCCGATCAACAAGTGATGTCGAGTCACTTCGACTAGTAGCTACACTTTAACTTACACGATAGAACACCATGAACACTAAGAAGACTAGACAAATATTACATCGGTCAGTACTCAATGATCAATCAGCTGTAGCTTATAATATTAACTGGATATAAGAAAACAATACAAATAAAGTGCGGTTTACACTCTACCTTCTTTCAGGTTTGAGAAACTGTATAATAATATTTGATTTAATATCTAAAATGCAACTCAAAGCCAATTGTACATATATAAGTGTATACTTAGTAACCAAGCATTACATAACTCATAACTTAAAAACCAGTCACTAATTTTATTCATTGCGATTATTGTATACAACAATCAAATAACAAATACTACCATTTTATCTGAACAACCATTTACTACACAATTCCTGTTTTTCTCGTGTAAATTTATGTGTATAATTCTAAAAAGTATTGAACTGTAAATAATAATAATAATAATAATAATAATAATAATAATAATAATAATAATAATAATAATAGTAATAATAATAATAATAATGGTAATGGTAATAATAATAATGGTAATAATAATAGTAATAGTAATAATAATAAATCATTCCATATAAATATATCTGTCTAAAATGTACATAAAATTATTGACAATGGTTGTTTTTTTTTCCCAATGTATAATAACTTTATTAACTAACTTACTTTCTTGTTCTTCTTTGACTTTACGTGCAGATTGTGAAATAATTCGATCTAAACGTTTTGTTTCTTCTTTAGATAATCGATTGTAAAAATCACACCATGTTTCATCTAATCGACGACGAATATTAGATAAATGATGAAAATCTCGATTGACATATTTACGCCATAAATCATCATTCAATCCAACGAATTGCTAAGAAAACAAAATATGAATAAGTTAATAAGGAAATCTTGTATAACATTTAAAAAATTATAATTTTAACAAATATTATCTGGATATAGATCTGCTAGTTGACATGAATTACTTAAAAACAACTGTCCAGATAAAACCACCATTAGTGAAGCAATGAATTTATTTATTTATTTGAACACACAAATAATGGTGCAAGAGGGCACGGGTGCCCAGACCGAAACAGGTGGTTTTCTTAGGGGGCAACTCCTCGAACCTTCGACCTGAAGGTCTGATCTACAAGGCAATGGAGCATCGTGAGGAGATGCAGTCCCATGGTAGCCAGTGACCAACGATTGGTTCATACGCCATTTGTTCCCGCAGGATACTGGAGCCCATGTGCACCATTGGTTTGGATCTGGCTAAAGCGCTGAACGATGAACTCTATGACTATGGCAACGATTTTTCTCGCTCCGATATATAATCAATCGATTCCAATAATTATTACTATTATTGTCATTATTAATACTATTATTATTACCATTATTGTCATTATTATCATTATTATTATTATTATTATTATTATTATTATTATTATTATTAGTACCATTATTGTCATTATTATTATTATTATTATTATTATTATTATTATTATTATTATTATTATTATTATTATTATTATTATTATTATTTTCCACATTGTTCTCCCTCTTTTATACTTATACAGCGGCTCGTCTTTGGTGGAAATTCGACTGTATCTATACGTTCTCGAGTCACTGTCCGGTTGAAAATTGTATGTTACCATCGAATATGAGTACTGAAGCAGTTTTTCTGAAACCACGTGCGCCATTCAAACTGGCTGCCTTCAACGTTCGCACACTTATGCACGTTGGTCAACAGATAGGGCTGGCTATGTCTTTGGAAAGTCTTAATATTGATGTTTGTTATCTATCCGAGACCCATATTCAAGACTCTGGCGAAGTATTACAAATTCGCTCTACATCTGTCACTTCAAAAAGCTTGTTTCACGTGCGCTTATCCGGGGACCCTGTGGCATCTTCGTCTGGTCTTGCTGGCGTTGGTGTCGCACTAAGCGCTAGAGCTGAGGCAGCACTAGTCGATTGGATCCCCATTAACAGTCGGTTATGTGCTGTTAGATTAGAAAGTTCCATCAAAGTGAGAGGAAATCGACGTGAGAAACGATGTCTTTTCGTCATCTCCGCCTATGCCTCGACAGATTGCAGCCCGGATGCAGTCAAGGATGAATTCTACCACCAGTTATCTGTTCTTCTCCAGAAAGTGCGTTCGACAGATATTGTAGTACTAGCCGGAGACTTGAATGCTCAGGTCGTGCGTCTAGGCACAGAAGAGAGTCGTTTAGGTGGCCGACGGGGACTTGGTCGCAGGACAGATAACGAGGACCGTCTACTGCAACTGTTCACAGACCACAACCTGTTTCTGGCTAGCACTAACATTTGGCACAGTCATCGCCGATGTGCCACCTGGCGTCCTCCCTCTGCATCCCAAGCCTGGACTCAGATTGATCACATCGCGATCAGCTACCGCTGGCGTGGTTGTGTAAAAGACTGCCGCTCCTTTTGGAGTACCTATCTGAACTCTGACCATGCCTTGGTCTGCGCCAATCTTGCCTTACTTTTCAGTGGACAACGAAGTGACCGCCATCAAAGGATTGATATTAGCAAGCTGGTTGCAACTTCTGTTGCAAATAAGTATCGAACCGACGATGGGCAGAATTTTTCGAAGGGCAGTTCAACTGGCCTGCTGCTCCGGCAACATCGGTCAGACTGTCCTGCCCTCCATGGCCGGTGACGACTGATCCACCAAACGAGGAGGAAGTCCGCAAGGAACTCCAACTCTTGAAGCGTTACAAATCACCTGGTCCAGATGACTTACCTACGGCTCTTTTTAAAGATGGTGGTGACTTTTTGACTAAGGAATTGACGACGTTGTTTACAAAGGTTTGGGAATTAGAGAGTGTACCAACGTCATGGAATGAGTCGATAGTTGTCCCTATCTTTAAAAAGGGTTCACGTCGTTCCTGAAACAACTATCGAGGGATAAGTCTACTTCCTATTGCGTCCAAGCTATTGGCTTCAGTCATACTTCGTAGGTTGTTCAAAACCCGAGAAAGATTGACTCGCGAGGAGCAGGCTGAGTTTCGTTCTGGTCGAGGTTGTATTGATCATATCTTCACCCTCCGCCAAATGTTAGAACATCGCCATACTTATCAAAGGCCAACAATCGTAGTGTTTCTTGACATCAGGGCTGCCTTCGATTCGTTGGACAGGACTGTTCTCTGGGATTGTCTATTGAAGAAGGGTGTGCCTGAGAAGTTTACTAACATCCTAAAAGCCCTATATAAAAACACCTCAGGCAGAGTGAGGGCATACAACCACCTCTCTCCATTGTTCCATTAGAGCAGTGGGGTTAGGCAGGGTTGCCCCATCTCACCATTCCTCTTCAACTTTGCCATCGATGACATTCTGGAAACAGCTCTGATGAATGTAAGTAATGGTGATGTGGATCTGTTGCCTGGAGAAAGACTTCTCGACCTTGAGTATGCGGATGATATTGTCTTACTGTGCGATAATGCCCAAGGCATGCAATCCGCACTTAATCAGTTGGCAATCAGTGTCCGTAGGTATGGTATGTGCTTTGCACCTTCGAAGTGCAAAGTACTTCTACAAGACTGGCAGGATTCCAATCCTGTACTCACCCTGGATGGTGAGCAGATAGAAGTAGTCGAGAAGTTCGTGTATCTGGGTAGTTGCATAAGTGCTGGTGGGGGTATGAGTGATGAGATCAATGCACGTATATTGAAAGCCAGAGCGGCTTATGCCAATCTGGGCCACCTTTGGCGCCTTCGTGATGTTAGTCTGGCTGTAAAAGGTCGGATCTACAACGCGTCGGTGAGAGCAGTTTTGCTCTATGCTTGTGAAACCTGGCCTCTCCGAGTTGAGGACGTTAGACGACTCTCTGTGTTCGATCATCGCTGTCTCCGAAGGATTGCTGATATTCAGTGGCAACACCATGTCAGTAATGCAGAGGTTCGGCATCGTGTGTTCGGGCACAGAGATGATAATTCAATTGGTGTCACCATCTTGAAACACCGACTTCGGTGGCCTGGACATGTTCTACGAATGTCGTCCCAGAGAATTCCACGTCGTGCATTATTTGCCGACTCTGGGACTGGTTGGAAAAAGCGGAGAGGTGGTCAGTGCATGACATGGTGTCGTGGTATGAAAGAAAGCTGCAAAGGACTGGCTTCTGTCGGTCCTTCACGACTCCCTGGTTGGGGTCTGAGAGATGGTGTTACACAGTGGCTAGAGACGTTATCAGATATGGCTCAGAATAGAAGCCAGTGGCGATCCTGCTGTAACCTTCTTTTACTTTCTTCATAAAAAGTGGTTGTGTCTCCCTTACTTGAAAGATTTCTTCTGATTGTACTTTTCCGTTCCATTGTTACGACCACACTAAATCTCTTCGTTATCGTTCTCTTTTGTGCTCCTTGGTTTTTTTTTTCTTTTTCTATCTCTTCGAAGTTACATTGTTTTGTGTGGCGCATATATATTGGCGCTCTCTTGTACCAATATTTATGTGTTAAAATAAAAATAAAATAATAAAAGCGCTGGACATTCGCTTTTCGTCCTCTCATTTTCGTAAGCAACACCCCCACCACGAGAAGGCAGAGGCTATATACGCGTGGCCGTGTGAGAGTATTTCGAGAGGGAGGGAAGGCCCACCCCACTCTCGGCTCAAAGTCAAATATAGATAAAAATATGTACTTGGTGATTGATATAAGAAAACACCATCACCAGATATTCACAATAGAAATGAGAAGAGCATTGAAGCTGCCTAAGTATTACGAACAATATGCCGTTAAGTATCCACGATAGCTAAGAAATGAAGTCGTCACATCATCATACAAGTCGGTCAGTCAATCATATACACCGTAAAACCTGAGACATATGTGCACTCATTCGAGTTGCTACAGGATTAACACAGAAAATAAACTGAAGATATTTTTGGTTATATGACAGTAAAGAAATACTCTTGACTGTTGAGCGACTGTGATTGACTATTAGATCAAAATTAGAATATTATAAGTTAAAATGAATTTTTTTATTAAACATGAAGTAGTGAAACTCAACTGTTCGATAACTATATTACTTGAATTAAGTAAGGAAATTTCCCAACAGACAGACTTTTATTTTCCCCATATAAACCGAGTTTCGGTTAAAGCGTGTCGATTACTGCATGATTTGGAAATTTTCAAGAGTACAATTAGCAGGAAGTGTTTATTAAATAACAGTTATAAGCAAAACCTGCTTCGGTTTGGGCACCCGGGTAGTATCACAGCCCACACACAAATGATGAACTCTTTATGTCTATGGAAATTACTTTTCTCGCTTCGAAAAACAATAAATTGATTCAAATTATTATCATTACAATTATTGTCATTATTAATACTATTATTATTATTACCATTATTGTCATTATTATTATTATTATTGTTATTGTTATTATTATTATTATTATTATTATTATTATTTTCCACATTGTTCTCCCTCTTTTATACTTATACAGCGGCTCGTCTTTGGTGGAAATTCGACTGTATCTATACGTTCTCGAGTCACTGTCCGGTTGAAAATTGTATGTTACCATCGAATATGAGTACTGAAGCAGTTTTTCTGAAACCACGTGCGCCATTCAAACTGGCTGCCTTCAACGTTCGCACACTTATGCACGTTGGTCAACAGATAGGGCTGGCTATGTCTTTGGAAAGTCTTAATACTGATGTTTGTTGTCTATCCGAGACCCATATTCAAGACTCCGGCGAAGTACTACAAATTCGCTCTACATCTGTCACTTCAAAAAGCTTGTTTCACGTGCGCTTATCCGGGGACCCTGTGGCATCTTCGTCTGGTCTTGCTGGCGTTGGTGTCGCACTAAGCGCTAGAGCTGAGGCAGCACTAGTCGATTGGATCCCCATTAACAGTCGGTTATGTGCTGTTAGATTAGAAAGTTCCATCAAAGTGAGAGGAAATCGACGTGAGAAACGATGTCTTTTCGTCATCTCCGCCTATGCCTCGACAGATTGCAGCCCGGATGCAGTCAAGGATGAATTCTACCACCAGTTATCTGTTCTTCTCCAGAAAGTGCGTTCGACAGATATTGTAGTACTAGCCGGAGACTTGAATGCTCAGGTCGTGCGTCTAGGCACAGAAGAGAGTCGTTTAGGTGGCCGATGGGGACTTGGTCGCAGGACAGATAACGGGGACCGTCTACTGCAACTGTTCACAGACCAAAACCTGTTTCTGGCTAGCACTAACTTTTGGCACAGTCATCGCCGATGTGCCACCTGGCGTCCTCCCTCTGCATCCCAAGCCTGGACTCAGATTGATCACATCGCGATCAGCTACCGCTGGCGTGGTTGTGTAAAAGACTGCCGCTCCTTTTGGAGTACCTATCTGAACTCTGACCATGCCTTGGTCTGCGCCAATCTTGCCTTACTTTTCAGTGGACAACGAAGTGACCGCCATCAAAGGATTGATATTAGCAAGCTGGTTGCAACTTCTGTTGCAAATAAGTATCGAACCGACGATGGGCAGAATTTTTCGAAGGGCAGTTCAACTGGCCTGCTGCTCCGACAACATCGGTCAGACTGTCCTGCCCTCCATGGCCGGTGACGACTGATCCACCAAACGAGGAGGAAGTCCGCAAGGAACTCCAACTCTTGAAGCGTTACAAATCACCTGGTCGAGGATGTATTGATCATATCTTCACCCTCCGCCAAATGTTAGAACATCGCCATACTTATCAAAGGCCAACAATCGTAGTGTTTCTTGACATCAGGGCTGCCTTTGATTCGTTGGACAGGACTGTTCTCTGGGATTGTGTATTGAAGAAGCGTGTGCCTGAGAAGTTTACTAACATCCTAAAAGCCCTATATAAAAACACCTCATGTAGAGTGAGGGCATACAACCACCTCTCTCCATTGTTCCATTAGAGCAGTGGGGTTAGGCAGGGTTGCCCCATCTCACCATTCCTCTTCAACTTTGCCATCGATGACATTCTGGAAACAGCTCTGATGAATGTAAGTAATGGTGATGTGGATCTGTTGCCTGGAGAAGGACTTCTCGACCTTGAGTATGCGGATGATATTGTCTTACTGTGCGATAATGCCCAAGGCATGCAATCCGCACTTAATCAGTTGGCAATCAGTGTCCGTAGGTATGGTATGTGCTTTGCACCTTCGAAGTGCAAAGTACTTCTACAAGACTGGCAGGATTCCAATCCTGTACTCACCCTGGATGGTGAGCAGATAGAAGTAGTCGAGAAGTTCGTGTATCTGGGTAGTTGCATAAGTGCTGGTGGGGGTGTGAGTGATGAGATCAATGCACGTATATTGAAAGCCAGAGCGGCTTATGCCAATCTGGGCCACCTTTGGCGCCTTCGTGATGTTAGTCTGGCTGTAAAAGGTCGGATCTACAACGCGTCGGTGAGAGCAGTTTTGCTCTATGCTTGTGAAACCTGGCCTCTCCGAGTTGAGGACGTTAGACGACTCTCTGTGTTCGATCATCGCTGTCTCCGAAGGATCGCTGACATTCAGTGGCAACACCATGTTAGTAATGCAGAGGTTCGGCATCGTGTGTTCGGGCACAGAGATGATAATTCAATTGGTGTCACCATCTTGAAACACCGACTTCGGTGGCCTGGACATGTTCTACGAATGTCGTCCCAGAGAATTCCACGTCGTGCATTATTTGCCGACTCTGGGACTGGTTGGAAAAAGTGGAGAGGTGGTCAGTGCATGATATGGTGTCGTGGTATGAAAGAAAGCTGCAAAGGACTGGCTTCTGTCGGTCCTTCACGACTCCCTGGTTGGGGTCTGAGAGATGGTGTTACACAGTAGCTAGAGACGTTATCAGATATGGCTCAGAATAGAAGCCAGTGGCGATCCTGCTGTAACCTTCTTTTACTTTCTTCATAAAAAGTGGTTGTGTCTCCCTTATCTGAAAGATTTCTTCTGATTGTACCTTTCCGTTCCCTCGTTACTACCACACTACCTTACACCAATCTCTTCGTTATTGTTGTCTTTTTCTTTTGCGCTCCTTAGTTTTTTTTCTATCTCTCTTCGAATTTTCATTGTTTTGTGTGGCGCATATATATTGGCGCTCTCTTGTACCAATATTTATGTGTTCGAATAAATAAAATAAATAAATATAAGCAAAACGAACTAGATACTAATCTCCTAACAAAACTAAAGACCACAATCATCACAGTGATGAAAACATGTCTGATAGTCGTTACCCGTAAAAATGGAACAAATATGTATGCATAATAATAAAAACCTTTTACAAGTGCTACTTTAATTTGTACTAGATTGTAATGCAAATTAAAAAACATTAAATTTTCAATCCAATGTTTATTTTTGGAATAGATTTTCTAGCTCTGTTTACAGTCCTTCGAGACATCATCAGCACAAACCCGAAATGGCGGAGAGCTATTTAAACATACTACATATGACTAACAGTATGCCCTGTCGATCTCAATCTTGATTAGTTGTTATTGATCCTTGCTCTATTGTTTCCTGCAATGTTTATTAGTGTATCTAAACAATGACGGACAGAAATTACCAACATAGAACCTGGTATAGATATGCACTGACCCAGGTCACCATGCCGACGACATAAAATTAAAATACGAGATCGGAGTAATGCAGTGCTAATGATAAAAAGAAAGGACAAATAGTGGGACTATGATTTCAAGACAGAGTGGAAAAATATGCATGAATGGATACTGCGATTCAATATCAAGGGGAAGTCTCCAACTACAGATGATTACGGTTATCATATGGGTCTTAACCGAGTAAATGCGGACAGTGACAGGAACCGATTAAATTTAGTGTAGAAAAAACAAGTTGTCATTCATATGTGGAGAAATTCAAATAGCTCATTTAGTTTAGATTAGTTGATTAGAAACCAAAAGAATAACTTACTGGATTATAACGTTCAATTCTGGTCAAGTCATCTACCGAGGCACTACGTAAGGCTTTCGCTAGCAATTCATAAGGTACATGTCCGACATGATCAATACGACTTATATTACGAGCCAATACATCAACACAAAGATCAATTAAACTGGGAGGATCAAAGAAACCAGGAAAATTATCGGATGAATTCGAATGATTGTTAGGAGGTAACGATGAACGGTTTTGTTTTGGTACCCAAAGAACTTTCTTTGATTTGAATTTCAAATCTCCATTATCGAAATCGTCTTCCACTGAAAGTTGTTTTTTAAAGGAAAACACAAACTGCAATTAAAGTGTACTTCTACACATCAAAAAATATATACCGTTAATGTAAATTCAACTGAATAACTAAGTCAATCAGTATAATTTACTATGAATGAATGAATCAGTCCAAGTTGTTGCAAAGAATGAGTAAGATTAACAGGATAGAAATTAAAGGAGTCTAAAACAATATAAGAAAAAGCGGAAAACTAAGTACACAAAGCGTCCAATATTTAGACTCAAAGGATCTGTACTACTGTGACAGATTTCAAGCCACTTTTAACCACAGATATTTACATATATGCAATTCTACCTCACTAGGAAGCTTAGACAAGCATAGACTACACTTTTCACAAATGGTTTATCACTGAGTAGTGACTAATGCCAAGTATTTTAATTCCTTTTTAGTGCTTATAAAATCAAGTTACACCAGTTTAAGTGACTCGACATCGCGTGCGCGATGTTGAGATTTAAGGTGGTGTTTAGAGGTAGGTTTCCTACAGAAGATAAGTAGCGGCCCGGAGAGTTTGGCAGTAACGACTTAGACTGTGAAGCTGAGTGATAAGCGATCGAATCCGCCAGAGAGAACACGTCGCCTCAAGATTAAAGGTACACCTTACTGATGAGTGGCAAATAGCACGGAACCTAGGCTCAGAGTTTCTTGTCCACTACTTCCTAAAACTAAATTAGTGGTTGAAAAAGCAAGTGAAATTGTTTGCTATTTTGCAAGGTCCCATCATAAGCATAGGGTTTTTTAAACTTTTTAAAGTCTATCCTTATGTCTATCACGTGAAATCTCACAAATTCATGTAAGAAGCGCTTCACCTGAGAAGGAAGCCGTAGCCATGTTTGATGGCTACGAAGAGTTGTTTTGGTACAAATTAATCACTAGCACCAGGAAGCTATGTCGATAAAACGATCTGAGGTTGATGGTAAATCGATTAGCAACCACTGTCTCACTCATGTATTAGCAGCCTGTTAAAGATTAGGTGACAATAATATGTGCATAGTTTCCCTCTGATATAAGTAAATCACCTTACTAGCCAAATGATGTAAAACATACCATATTTGCCGGAGGGGACAAAGACGGGTTCAGTTAAACCGTAGGCATGTTATCCACATTTGTATCTTCCATCAAATGACTGAATCTGATGGCATATGCTACAGGGAATAATCGTCATCTGAACACAACTCTATGGAAATCTGAAGAACTATATTTGGAGATTATCTGTGAAAGAGAGATGTCTAGGAATGGTAGGCAGAATGAGAGGATATGATCATGCTCAAAACCATCGGAGAAGCTAATAAAAATTGCACAATCTTGTCACTTTTCTTGAATTTCGCTGTTGTCAATGTTTAAAAAACAGAAGTGTTATGTAGATTTACTACCCGTAAAAAGATGACAAACAGGTCACTCAAATTCCACTGAATTATTTGGTATAAGGAACACACTAAGTACAACTAAAGTGTAATGTGTGCCAACAAGACTGATAAGAACCTGTCCACATACTTGCCTTTTGTGGTAAGGTGTTGCTATTAGTCTGAAAATTTGTTTTAAAGTCTTGTAAGTGGTAAAAATGGTTGGTTGTAAATGCTGAGGTGCTAGTAATGATGTTACGTCTGTGAAACCTATGATTTTTAGACTGAGGATCCTCAACAATTGTGTTTTATCGTTATCTTTGAAGGACCAGGCAGCATACTGGGAACACTAAACAGGTTATATGGAGGTCTGGTTTATGTTTTGACACAACGGAAACCTTCATTTAGTCATTAAATATGGATAGCACTCCATAAGCTTTAATTCTGAATGTTCTTGATCGCTAATATGAGCGGACGGGAAATCATCCAAGTAGTTAGCACATAACACCACATCTTCCATATTAGTTTGTCCTAAAAGACCCATATACTTAAAAATTTACGTTTATTTGTTTGAGATAACAAGATACAAACGAAAAGATCTCGTGTTCAAGACGTTTTTAAACCGAAATATGATTTATTTTACCTTGTCACTACAGCAAAAATGGTAGCCATTACAAGCTAGAAATGATATCCTTCCTTAAGATGCCTAAAGATTGAGATACCTATAAAAGAAGCCTGCTCATCAGATTTAATTGTAACTAGCTTTATAAAATTTACTCTACTCAGACACGAAATAGGACTACTTTTTGAAGTGATTTCACTTTTAAAATTTGTCATAATGTAGGCATATCCAGAAAGATCGTGCAACGATGAAATATTTTCCATTACTTAAGTGAACGTGAACACTTTTTAACATTCACTTTAGTTTTACAACTTACGAAGATATCAAATTTTGTATGTCAACAAGAAAAAAAACCAAACACTAGGGAACCAGAATAAATAGCGGCTGAAAAAATCGAATTTACTTAAAAGATATTTGAGTTCAACAGTTAAATGAAGGTAAGGTGGTGAATAAGCCATTTAACTAATAACTATTGGGTTGTTTTTTCAGAAATCCGCTGGAAATACATTCGTTGTCACATCCAATGTGATACTCGAGGTCCATTACACAAACTTGGACTCGTCAGTTATTTACATTAAGACAAAAATTACCGAATCATTTGGAGTTTCAACTTTAACTAACTACTTAAAAAGCACATATTTGGAGAACTACTCACCTGTTTCATTTAGTTGAAAATTAGGTGAACGATGAACGACATCTGGACGACTAACTGGTTCAGAAAGTGATGAGATGATTTCTGCACTAAATGCTTCAGAAGGTCGAAGTGGAATATTCGGAGGAGTTATATCAAGCTTTTTGTCGACGCTCTGTTGAGAATCATCACTTGAAGCACTGGTTAGATTACACTTTTTCTTTCGATGAGTGCGGGTGTTTGCGTTGACATTTAATGAATCCATAAACGACATTCCACTAGAAGAGTCGATTGAGTCCACAACATCTGTAGACTTTCGTTTTTTGCTAGATGTCGATTTAATTTTACTATTTGGAAACTTATGGTTAGCCTTAGAATATGAGCACGAATCGTCAGAAGTAGAACTGTTTGGAAGACAACCAGAAGTTGCAGCTGTGTGAAGCAGCGAATTATTTTGAGCATTTGGGACCACGTCGTCTTCATCTAAATGTTGCACATTTCTCCCTAAATTATTCTCAGGACGTTTAGTCGAGTTAATTGTTTTTTCAATGATAACCGACGCTGATTTGCCTCTACTTGAAGTCTGTCTGAGACTTTTGGATGTTTCATTAACATCACATTTTTCGGAATCATTGGGTACACTGATATTTATTGATTCTTGTTTTATATGCTCACTGAGCAGATTTTTCCATTTTAATATAAGGGTACTAGCAGTTTTTCCAAGTTCACCGGGTTCATTTTTTAATTTACGAACAGCACGACCAACACCCGACTCTGATAACTCACTAAGAGTAAGCTTTACCTCGTTGAGTGTACTCAGTACACGTAGTTTCTAAAAGGAAAAGTGAGGAAACCTTCATGTCAGTTTATGAAGAACCGGTAGCTTGTAATAATACTGAGACGAGAACTGACGAGTGACGTGAAAACTGGATATATTCCAAACCACGTGCAAGCAAAATAAAGTAAGAATCACATGAATAAAATAAGTCTGGAATGAATGTGCAGAATGAGGGTAATCAAAAGGATTAGTAAGGTATCACGAGGTGTATGCTTGGCAATGTATCTTGTACTATTTTATGAATATGCTTTAACTAATGATAAAATATTTACGAAGTTAGGCGTTTACATATACGTTTCTATGAAGCGTCGCTGTAGGGTGATAGAATTACTGTCAGTTGTTGAAGCGCAGAACCAATTATACGAACCTTAACTTGGATACTGAACGGAGTTTTTATTACCGTTAATTCGTACCAGAAATTTAATGTGAATAACAGTAACAAACAAGCTTGAAACCAGACCATGTGTTCGTTATTCTCCAAACAAATCTGTCAGAGATGAAAACAGGTCGTTTACGGATCCATCACTTTAAGTAATTACATTTCGAAGCAGAAGAAAACGAAATATACAATTCTGGGAATATTAAAGCGAAAATGTGGATGAAGGGGAAATACATGGAATATTGAAGCGGCAACGTTTGGAGGCTAAGTTGTGATTATAATAACCCGTGGGTCATGTTATTAAGCAACTTACCCGACGAAGTATAATCACCCTAAAGACGCTACCAGGAAGACGACGCATCTCCAAACAAGTCTAGTCACTACAATAACTTCTTAGATTACCATGCCTTGATTAAATCGAAGTCCAATTTAAGATTTTGTTCCTACTTCATTTAACGTTGAGTTTCCGTGTAAATAGTAACGCAGAATGTGTGGAATATGACCCAACCACTTAACAAATACTGATATGGAAAGAAAAGGATATAGTAACCAAAACCCAAAACTGTTCTGGTGAAAGCCGCAAACAACATTAACTAGTCAGAATAATTTATATCCAAATTCATTGGGATTATTTTGGTGACCTATACTATCAGAGTGGAATGACACTATCCGTGAATAAACACATTTAACCAAGTCCCTGGTTGGAGAGTTTTAGGATGGAAGAAGATTTACGTGGCAGGAAAAGTAAATCTATTGAACTACTAACCGAACTTGTGTCAACCGACTTGTCTCCAAGGGTTTCACCGAATTTGACCAGAGCCGCTACCACACTAGCGCTCATTATCAGCTGACTAGATATTTCGAAATATCCACGTTTCAAACTTCAAATTTCAAAGCATTGCCAAGTAGAATTAATGGACTGTTTTCTCTTAAGGTTTAAGTTGTGTTAGATAATACGTTATTGTGGAAAGATACTATCTTTTTGGTATTGCTTTTCGAACTGGAAAGCGGGGAAAATCAGCTGATAATAGTAGAAGTCCTCTAGTCCTAAGTAATAAGGATAGAGCACCAGTGAACCTGTGTTAATCCTTAAAAATTGTTTTCCAGTAAAAGTTCAGAACCTTCTTCACACTGCTCACTGACAGGGCTGATGCCACCTGTTCGAGTAAGATGTTCCAGATTTCGACTACTAGGTCAGAAAATGGAACCCCAATCTGAGTTTATGAGATCGCGGTTTTTTAAACCTTCTTGCTATCGCCTTGGGGAGTATTGGTTCCGAAGGCGAAAGGATGGAGCATATCAACACTCAAGTCGTCAGTCAACATACGGAATTCCAATATAAGGTCACCTTTTCAACGATACGATAAGGGGAAAGGGTTCATGTGTTTTAAGTGTTCATCGTAATGTAGTTTGGAAAGACCCTCCACTAACTTTTGTTCCTGCACGGTGAGCACTCTCGAACACATTAATATCCTTAACAATACATGACTCGACTGCTTGGACAAAGTACTCTAGTTGTGATCTTATACCGTTGGGATATATAGTTCAAAGCATTTGAGTGCTCAACAAAGTGACCGTAACTCGAGAAATGCTTCGGTGGCTACTGCGTTACAATACACGATCGTTTTTAAACCACTACATGTTTTTACCTCAACGTCTTTATGTTCCTAAATGCGTGGAAGCGTTGTACCGTCTATAGAATACTCGTAAATTAGCATGTCCGGTGTGCAGTAACATACTCTTTCTATAATTAATTTCTAAGCCCCAGCTTTGGAACCATCTGAATAATTCTTCTTGGTCAGCCTGGAGATGTTTTGGTACACACCACTTTTGACTGACTTCCATAGTGTCTCACTTACCTCCACTCTCTGTCTTCGTCCAAGAGGAAGTTTCTTATCCATTTTTGTGCTACACCTGTTATTCTAAATCGCGAGAGCTTCCGAACAAGATTCAATTGTGGAACCTTATCAAATGCTTTGCTAAAATCTATGGGTATCACATACAGAGATATATCATTATCTTGAGCTACTATCTAATCATCTGTCACAGTTAGTAATTTGGTTAGGCATGAATGTTTATTCCGAAACCCGTGATGCTTGGGAGTTAACAGAGTGTAGGGTTCTGTTACTTAGTAACTTGAAATAGATTGTTTTTTCGAGTAACTTTATTACTATGCTAATAAGGCCAACAGATCGGTAGTTAGACACGACCTATCTCTTTTCATAATTAAATTGGAGACTAAGTATGACTTTTTTCTGATTCCAAGTGAGTTGAGTTTGGGAAAAGGACATTTTGAACTGAATCGTGAGTAACTGTGACATAATGTTTGCAAAAGATGACAGGAATCATGGACGCAACCCAACAGGATCCAGTATGCTATTAGGTCGAGGGTTAATGGGGAATTGAAGGACAACTTCCCCAGCCACACGTACCTGTCCTATATCTGGTATTTCAGTATTGTGATTATTATGCCTTATTTACAGTACTCGTTGAGTAGACTTCACTGAAGTAAATTAATAGTCCCAACTTTTGTAGCGTGGAGTCGAGCCGAAACTGACTATGAACACCGCTACAGAGAAACACGTGCCAAATGACTCCATAAAATACCCCGAGAAACCAAATATCAGAAGGCAGTTAATGCACCAAATCGAGATATATTTGCTGGCGATCCCGTGGTATCGCAAGGATACCGAGATCGTGCCAGGATACAAGCTTGGTTACAGAACGTAACCGAAATCGCGCAAAGTCACAATCAAAGTGTGTGAATAATGGATGTTTTTAGCACGGTTAAAAAAAGCACATTAAAACAGTCACTGGTACTATTGGTTATAATAATAATTGTCTTCAATAAACCAATCGTGTTCTCGTGATAAATGTGAGTCAATACAGGAGCTCCCCGCTAGAAAGGGTTTACACTTTCGATAAATAGCGGTTTAAATCGTGGGACTGATCGGCTGACGAGCGATTGTAGGACGGAAGGATTGGCGAACAGGGAAGCGATCGTTGATCGTCGAGTTACCAACGAAAGCCGTTTTCGGTGAACGGTACCAGGAGCGATGTGCTGTATTTGTTGCTTGAGTTGGCATGCTACCGGAGTGGTTTGTATCCAGAATCTGAAGATTGCGTTCGTAGGGATGCGGACCAGAAACGCTGCTGACGTAGGACGAAACCACGTTGAGCCGATGAACCAGAAGCGACCATAACGAAAAAGTTCGAGACCAAGCGTATGCTGAACATTCCAAACAAAAATATCGACTGAGTACGTTGACAAGAGCGTGGGTGTTCAGACCAGCTTTCGCCAAAGTTGACTGAAGTTGACGGAACCAAACGGAGATGGTCGAAGGCGTGAGCTCAGGAAACAAAAAGAAAATCAAAAAAGAGAAGAGTGTAGCATGCATGTAGTATAGGAGTAGTCCTACACCGTATCGGTTGTTGACTGTGCTACTATTTTCGCGGAAGCGTACGTGCAACCGTACTCGGCGACCGGAACGTGAGACGGTAGTCTCGTTCGTATTTTGCGAGCCTGCAATCTCATCCGAGGTCAGAGGCGGCGTGGTCCGCTGATCTGGACGTGAAACTGTTGTCTCGTCCGTAGATAGTGCAGATGACGCGTGCTGTTGACCGGGAAGTGAGAATGAGGTCTTGGATGTATCTAGCGTGGGATCTGAAGATGGTTTGAGGATCCCGCTAGTAGGTTTGATAGGTCTAGCATTGAATCTCTGGTTATCAGATAGGGCACTGTCATCGACGTGTACTGGTTTGAGACGATCAATCCTGACGTTCTCGACGCGTCCATATCGATCAACCTTGAAGGTCTTGTCGTGACGAGCGATCACGTGAAAAGAGACTTCGTAAGGTTGTTGCAAAGGTTTGCGTACCGAATCTACTCGTATAAAGACACGTGTACAGGTAGATAACTCTCGACGGAGAGCGACCTGTCGATGTTGTATTCGAGTTGACACCGGAGACAGCGTTCGCATAAATGCAGACAGTCGATGGACGTAGTTTGATTTACCGAAGTTAGGACTGCTCCGTGGTGTGAAGAATTCTCCGGAGAGACGCATTGTCGTGCCGTATACAAGTTCAGCGGCGGAACATTGGATATCTGCCTTTAAGCTTGTTCTCACCCCTAAAAGAACGAGCGGTAAGGTTTCGTGCCAGTTGCCGTTTTCGTGTGCTCGTAGAGCACTTTTAAGTTGACAGTGAAACCGTTCAACTTAAGCATTTAGTGATGGGTGGTAGACGGATATGTTTATGCGTACACATTCCGTGCCAAGCAGCCGGGTCAGCGAGGAGAATAGTAAATGGGAGAAAATTTGTCGAATAAAGCGTGGGATTTACCGTCACGCGAATAAAAAGTGACAAGGATTCTGTACAATAACGTAGGAGTCTATTATATTAATACTATTCTTATCGTTATCATTCATGTCGAGTATATTATGTATTAAAAGATAATATGAAAATATACGACAGACGTGGATAGATAACTAATAGACTCACCAAATCGGCTTCTTTGAAAGGTTTGACCAGAGGTTGTGGCGTGTTCCAGACTCTGGGATCACCAATTGTAGCGTGGTGTCGAGTGGAGATTGACTATGAACACCGCTATCAAGAAACTCGTGCCAAATGACTCCATAAAATACCCCGAGAAATCAAATATCAGAAGGCAATTAACGGACCAAATCGGGAGATATTCGCTGGCGATCTCGTGGTATCGAAAGGATACCGAGATCGTGCCAGGATACAAGCTTGGTTACAGAACGTAACCGAATTCGCGCAAAGTCACAATCAAAGTGTGTGAATAATGGATGTTTTTAGCACGGTTAAAAAAAGCACATTAAAACAGTCACTGGTACTATTGGTTATAATAATAATTGTCTTCAATAAACCAATCGTGTTCTCGTGATAAATGTGAGTCACTACACCATCAACGATTTTCTGTCAGTTGGAACAGCCCTACCGGGACCACTTGAGATAGAGTACTTTTTATCTCTATCTTCGTTTGGTACTCTAGAGTCATGAACACGGTTATCTATTGGTGTTTCACTCTTTGTTTGCCTTAAAATATAAGCTTGCTTTTTGATGTTTCAAAGCCGGGTGTTTGGCACGTCCGTAACATCACTAACTACACCAACATATTGTTCGCTGTCAGTATTCATGTTACGAATCCAGCCTTTGCCATCTCTCCTGCTGGCCAACTCAAGAAGTATAGTTGCTCGGACAACGAAACATACAAAACCAATGTGTTGGGGATGGTAAATTCCCAGAATTCCCTTGATAACTGTAACTTTATCTTAGAGACTTGAGTTTTTCATTTTCGCGTCAAAGATGCCCACTTTTGCCTTCAGATTGTATTTCTAAATTGAGAGTACCCTAAATGTCATTGGTGCCTTGTTTTTTTAATGTGCTGTTTCTTGACGATTGCCAAGGACATTATTTTAGCTGTATATATACACCCAAGTTGTGCCTGTTGTTGTTCGTACGTCTGACTCGTTCTAGAATATACATCCCCCTTCTGAACCTGGACTTCCCAATGAAGTTAGCGGAGCGGGTGCTTATCACACTAGTCAACTCATCTTATCATTGTGTCGCTGAGTCTTTGTTCCCTTCGCAGATTTAGGTGGCCTCGTAATCTCTTCAAACAAAGGGAGATTAGCTTTGTGCATCTTTAGATTGCGTTGAGGTTTGAATGAATACACATCTTGTGCAACCATCTTTTGCATTCATCACATCGCCTTCTTCTCTCCACAAGAGGGTAATAGTCTGGATATGTAAATTTATGAGTGAAGCCAATCATTTTAAAAGAATTGGAAGGATAAAAACCCGATAAACTACACAGCATAATCACTTGTGTGATAACTAAATGGAGTACCACATAAGGATTTTGAGAAAATTCCAAATGTTAACCGGAATAATTAAGGTCAACAGAATATTCTTTTGATGCAATAAGTGCACCAAAGCGAAGTTATTTCACAACAAGCAGAAAACCACCACCATTTTTTAAAACGCGCTCAACGCCTTGAGTAATACCTTTCGATACCAACAAAATTAAAATAAGCTTCCAACCCTCTTTTGAAGGATTATGTAGAGGGCGACGTTACTGTCACATCTCATGAGCGGGCAACCTATGTGAAGAACAGGTTCATGTGTTATACCGAATGAATATCTTTGTTGGCATAATCTATCATAGATGATTTGTCAGAATGAAGGAAATTACGGATGCTGGGGTACAGTAAAGATGCCAACATCTGCTTCACTGACGAAGAGTTAGAGAAGTTTCGTCACCACATCAGTGATATATTTAAGACGGCCGTATACACTAGCATCGGTTGTTGTTAACGCGTTCCGACAGGGTAATTTCTCGAAAGGTTTGTTGTGATAGTATGTTCAGGGTTCGGGAAACTTCAGGGTTTCCTGCAATTTTGGTAAGATTTACCATGGGTGTTGTGCTATCAACACAAGGCAGTGTTATCTGCTTCTTAAGGTCCAGAAATAAATCTTTATCGTAATGGGCTTCTTTAGGGTGTTTTGGATCATCTTAGATTTCGAAGGACGGTACACGAAGAGTCGATGGCATTGTGGTGTGTGCTACACATGTCTGTCGAAAAAAGTAGTACGTTACTTTGATCAGAAGTGGAATGTCTGTCAAAAGGTTGAGAAGATTGAACTGAAGAAAATGGACGGAGAAAGAACAAGGAATTGCCTATTGAGGAATCATGAAAAATATATGGGACGATGGATTGAAGATTCGTAAATGAGACATTTAATGTATGTTTGTCACATTTTACCAAAGAACTATGTGATTTTTTGTTTAACGAAAAATAGTTATGCCCGCCAATTCTCTGTTCACTATAGTATGATAGTATGACCTCTTTCACACGTAACATTTTATCTGTTGCCGAGCCGTGTAGCAACTCGATATTGTGGAACAACTGTCCTGATTTCCGTTTGTCGTTTAGTTCTTCACGTTTAAGCATAACGTTTTTAAAAAAGTCATAACGTTTAGAAACATCTGTAGTAAATATATCAGCTGTATTGTGACTGTTAAAGTCATACGAAAAAGCGTTTACTACTACAAAGATTTGGGTCTGTTATGCACTGCCCGAGGAAACCAACTTCTGAATACCAGTACTAAGCTTCGATGTTGTCCGTCCAGAGTTCCAAAAGTGCAGGATAGAGGGTGTGAGAGTCTTGCTCTTTAAACGTTTAGGTGTGTGTTCAGACATATTGAGAATAAATATGTGAAAAAATCTGAGGATACAAAAATAATATCACTGTATGCAAAAGAATATATGCAATGCTGCGACAACGAATACACCCACAACTTATCGCTTAGTGTACCAGATCACGTCAGGCCCACCAATCAAAGCGTCGCGGATGTTTAAAACTTGACAACGCTGTTGTCTGTAACACATTTACAATCGAGGATCCCAAACCCAGATAAACCAGAAACCAGTATTGAAACAGTTCGGAGATATATTTGGTAGATGGTCGATATATCGAGAAGTATGTGGACTAAGCTGACTAGTTGTTGTAAGAGTTGCATAGCATGGTGTATCCAATGGTGATCTGGTGTGGACTCTTAACCGAGCGCATTCAGATAGGGTACTTTCAGTAAAACTAATGAAGTAGGCATCAATATTGAAGACTTATTTAACGGTTTAAATTATTTCTCCTGGCTAACGTTTTTTAGTGAGTTAGCTTTATTATGTTAATTCTTCGTTATATCGTGAATACAAAGACTTTAAGACGTTTTCCTACACGCTTTATTACATAACACGAGAAACAGGTATCTCTGGACGCTGCTACTCAAAATAAATAAACATTTCATCATTCAGTATGGTAAATGAAATGTCCAAACAAAGTAAGGAAGTAAATAACTATTCTATCTATAATGTTATCAGTTAACTCTTAACGACCTAACTTAGGCCATTTCATCAGATCTCTACAGAAGAAACTTCTGTGAAAACGTTGTTTCAATCAATTTAAAAATAAGAATATCAGTTCATTGTTTGTAAATAATGATCTAGCCTTACGGACAGGTTAAAGTAATCAATCTTTTTTATGAATTTTGATAGATCAGTGGGAAGATGGAGTCTAATTGAAAAACGTGCTGCCAGTTAACCGATAAAATCCTCTGTAAGCTAAATATCAGAAGACAGTTGATGGCTGTAGTAGAGATGTATTCGTTGGCGATCTCGTGGTATAGAAAGAATACCGAGATCGTCCCAAAGGAGTACAAGTGCGGTTACTGAGAGTAACCGAGTCCATGCAAGGTCACAGTCGAAGGAAGGAAGGAAGAATGGAGAGTAATGGAGTAGGAATATGGCTGTCTTTGGCTCAGTTAAACAAACGAGCATGGTAAAACAATCACTGATACAATCGGTTATAATAATGTTTAGTTCCATTAAATCAATCGCGTTCTCTTGATAAAAGTAGGTCACTACACTACCATGATAAAAATATGTCTGGAATATATGTACATAAATTGTCAGTTATTTGCTTATAGTGTTGTTAGTTTGATTATTTGTATCCTCCTTCAAAAACTTTCCAACTCCTTTTTTCTGCCTAGTTTATACCATTTTTCAAAAAGTTGAACTAGAATGTAACATAGAACTTTAATTAATTTACATTTTGATACGATGAATATATCAAACTACTTTATTAACATAGCCAAAAGAGCATTTAATAAGGCATAATAGATGATGGATAGAATTTCAAAATGATGGTGAGCAAAACTGGACAAAAAGTGCCAATTCACTTTCATGTGTGCTCAATTTTAACTTATTCTTATAGCTGTTTAGATGATTATGATAATTAGAAGTATTTGAATTATGGTATGAACTAGGAATTCCAGAAATAACGTAATCGGATCAAGAAGTACTAGATAAGCACAAACGAATGTACTGTATTTAGAATTCGAAATCAAGCATTCAACAAGTGCAAAGGTATCATTAGTTCATTCAAACACCACAATGATCGTAAAAGATATTTCTAATGGATTAATGTAACTAAAACTGATGAAATATTCTAAAATTAAGATTGAATTTCATGCAGATTAATACTTATAAACATGTTAATAAAGTTCTCTTTATGCAGTCAACACAGTCCGGCTTATAAGAGTAAATCATTTTATAATAAAATTATTGTACACTATTTCAATTTCACTTCTGGTTTTCATTCTTATCAGTTGAATCGCTAACATAAAAAATATGAAGATTATTCCAATCGATAGGTTTATGTTGAAACTCAAGATATATTACTAGTATAGGGTTTGTGGAGATTATTAATTTTTTAACTGAGATCATGAACCGATTGATGTTAGACCACCGGATGCCAACTCAGTGATCCAAAGACTGAAGTCCCTGGGTTCGAATCCCGCAGGGTGCGGGATCGTGGATGCGCACTGCTGAGGATTCCCACAGTAGGACGAAACGGCCGTCTAGTACTTTCAGGTTTTCGACGGTGGTCTAACATCAATCGGTTCATGATCTCAATCAAGATATATTATTGAAATGAAGTATTATGATAAGAAGTATGTGTGATAACATTGCAAAGAAAATAATAAAGCAATAATGTGAGCTAAGAATTTACTAATGATACGAGATAATTTCATGATGAATATTGAAAGCAGTCAACATCAACTTATTACGAACAAGTGTATGTGCAAAATATTTTGGAAATCGAAAGCCTAGATTAAGAGAATTACGTTATGAATGATTTACTAGTAATATATGTCATATTCCACTAAGAACATGAAGAGAATTGAAAGCTAGAAGAGAATTACTAAGTGGTCACATGATATAGGTGACAAGTTAACATTTATTCATGGTGACCTTGACAACTGTGAAGTGATCAGTTAGTGATATTTCTTAATATATTTGTTTGAAGTTTAGCTATAACCTTTGCTATTAGTAATTAATTAACCGGCGGCCTGCTTGAATATCTGGGCTACCTGTCCCTCCGATCTAGATATTCCATCAAGTTATCTGTTTTGTTGTTTGTTTTAGCACATCACTATGTCTATTGTGTGCACAATCTATTCAGGCGCGTTTATGAAAAGTTTACAACCTTTCGCTATACGGGATACAAAAAGGTACAATCAGCCACATCATGGTGGCTGGCAATATGCATTGAAACGAATGAACAGTAATCAAATGTGGATTACCGAACTCCTAACATCTAACTGGTCATCATTCAAAATTTATCGTCACAATCGATCAAGGTATAAGAAAAGGAAACTTGTTGAAATACTTTATGCTGAGAATTCTATGTTGTACCAAAAACATAATGTTGAATAAAGCTAATAATAATGATAATAATAATAATAATAATAATAATAATAATAGCTATTACATTTCTTGTCAACATAATTAATACAATAATGAAATTGGTTTTGAAATTTCACAGATTGAAATCATGAGTAAGTTGGAGCTAGACCACCATTGAAGACATGAAAGCACTGGACGGCCGTTTCGTCCTAGTATGGGACTCCTCAGCAGTGCGCATCCACGATCACGCACCACGCGGGGCTCGAACCCAGGACCCACTGGTTTCGCGCGCGAGCACTTAACCACTAGACCACTGAGCCGGCATACAACGGTGTTAATGTCTAACTTCAATTAATCCACGAAATTGCGCCACCGTACACCATTGTCTCCAGTGAGTTGTTATCTCACAACAGACCTGGTTGAACTCCACTGGTAACGGCTTCTCACTAGAACTTCAGGAGTTTTTCCTGAAGTCAGTCACTAGTGAGCAGTTGATTATTATCAGATGCAAACTGCTGAGGAGTTCCATACTAGGACGAAACAGCCATCCAGTGCTTCCAGGTTTTCAATGGTCGTCTAGCTTCAACTGACTCATGATTCCAATCTGCGAAAACTTCTAAAATCTCCACAAACCCCTTCTGATTATAGATATTTGTAAATCATTTAATTCTATTGAATGTAAGAAAGTTTTAATCCACTTTATTATGTGCAAGTAGTTTTTGCCTATTAACTCCGCCTGGAGCCCCTTTAGAGCTACTGTCGGTCCCAAACCAGGATAAGGAAGGAGGGTTGGGCATAATGTTAGAGACCGCATCCCGTAGAAAACTAACTTGCTAAAAGATTGCTAACCAGAAAAAATTAATTCAAATAATTTAAATCCCGTCTTGGAAGTTAGAAGATCTTCATTTAGAAGAGCTATAACACCTCAGAAGTCACAAGACTGATGCGTTTTCTGACATGGAATGCTCATACACTATAGGATACCGGGAAAGTCATTCAATTTACTGTATATACTACATAAAACAAATCAAAATGACAAAAGACTATTACTTCATAGCATAATGAATATATTCGATTACGTTTTCAAATAATGATTCATTTCATTCAAGTGAACAATCTAATAACCAACCATAACATTTCAATAGATTATTTTTAAAAATAAAGTTAACCGATTAGTGAATAACTTACTTAACTATATCTATATATTAACTATTATTCATCTATACACTTAATTATGATATTGTCTGTCTACCCATCTATATTTACCCATGGATACATTGAACATATCCAATCAAATAACTATCATAAAATAACATAAAACCAGTAATCAGTATAGATAGATGTATTACTATACTCCTTTTATTGTATGACTTTATATTCCCTTTTTTGTTTTCAAAAAAAACATTCTCACATTCGTTTATTAGTACACACACACACACAGGAAAACAATTTCGTTTGTTTGTTTTGTTTTAATAAATTAGCCGATTTCAAAAGATTCTCCATTTAGAGCATGTGAAAGTTCATGAATTAATTAATTAATTAATTAATCAAGTATCGATTTATTGATTTATTGATTTATTGATTGATTAAAAAAGAGAAAAAAAATATTTATTTCTAATGGAATATTAAATAATTAATTAATTATTAATCAATTAAATCATTATTCATATTCTATATATACATACAAATTAATACATAATGAGAGTAAGTATTTAATGTATAATTTAATTAATTATTTTTATTAAAAGCTTATGAAATATGTTTTTTTTATGTTACTTATAAGTAGTGAATTAGATAATTAATTTATTATTTATTTATTTAATTACGCCTGTTAACCGTCGTCGAGATGCATAAACCGCCCATCAGTATTCTTTATACAACTCTGTCCTGGATAATTCTTACCAATTGTTATCCATCCTTTTCATATATGTTTTTTTAAAATATTTTTTTGATGTAATATGTTCTTTGACTTTTATCTTTATCGTTTCCCTTCAAGATTTCAAGTTAGGACTTGTCTCATGATATAGTTTGATGATTTCTGTAATGTAAATATCTTATCCACTTCCAATGTCTTTTCCTAATTTCCTTTTCATATGGAAGCTGATTTATTCTTTCCTACAGAAAAATGATGCTGATAGTATCCGGACAATGAATGTTGAGTATCCGCATGTAGTTCTTCTAGAGTTACTATTAGTCCAAAGCACGGATATAAGAGAAGGGTTAGGTATGAGGTGTACAACCCCATCCCGTAGAAAAAATCTTACTAAAAAAAACGCTAACCACATTAAACAAATAACTAAACCTATGAACACTCAAAATTAGTCATTCACTGAAATATAAGTTAATGTTAAAATAGATTCATATTGAAAATATATACTAGTTGAAGAATGACAGAAAATAATTAAATACTAAATGATTATACTGTTGTAATTTAAGATTTATCCATATCAATTACACTCAAGTTTAAACAGAATAAAACTCGAAGTGTTGTGGCCATAGTCAAACAATGCTAAACCCTTAGTTTGTAAATACTCACTAGTTGATAAGTATCTATAAAATATAAATAAATCACATATCAATGTATTTTAACAAAGGTTTATATAAGTCTTTCAACATTCTTTCACGTTTTAGTGTTAACAGTGTAGTGTCGGTTGCTATGTTAAGCCTATATAACTTATTCTAGCTTCTGGATAGGTCAATTTATCCATTGTTCTTGAGTTACGTTTTGACTTTGTTAATTATTCACTTGTCAACCTTGACTGTTTTTATATGAGCGTATATATGTGTACACTTCTTATCCTATTCATCACATGTCTGTAACCTACTTTTATCTGGCTATAAATAATGATTTACTCTTGGATAGATGGAGTTGATTCACATGCCTTCTCCGCGACACGTCGTTTCACTCTCTTCTATTCGCTTCATCGCTCTCATTTCCTGTTCAGATCAGTGAGTGTACAAAATATATGTATTCACAAATCCATTCTCGTATTTGGCTTATTTAATTTCGTTATTCATCAATGTGATTAAGTCGATATAATATACGATAATAGCCGACATGTGTATTTTGACAGCAGTCATTCAATAACGATCATTTGTCCAATCTCACTGAAGTCAAATATAGAGCCACTAAAGATTTATCTAAATTTTTTTCTTTGACAAAACTTTAAAGTTTAACGCCATATATATAAACATTTATTTCAGTTTATTATTTTGTAATATTGATGCATAATGAATTACGTATATGAAAGATTCAGGCATTACTTGAAAAACAGTTGATGAATGAACTAGTGAACTTTTTTGGAATACAATGGTTGAGATTTAGATAGACAATAACTTATGTAAATTTTTAATGTATATATTGTGGTGGCGCGTGCTACTTATATTGACATAAGTAGTATATGACGCGAGTCAGAAATGTAATGTCTGGCAGCAGAAGATTGGGAAGATCAAGAAAGGAAGATCGGGACTAGAAAGCAATTAGTATGGAAATCCAAGAACAACGAAGTTCGAGACAGTCATCGAACATTTTGCAAATTAGGTATTATATTATGGTTTTTCTATTTTACCAAATAACTCTGTAATGTCGTGCTAAATATAATTCGGTTGTCCTCCCCTGTGTTCTCCTTCACTACATTGTATCTACCTTATATCTTGTCTTCATTGTGTAGTGCACTATTAAGCTAGGAAGACGGTTTATCCTTTATTATTTAAGATCCTTGGAATTTCACCCAATTTTTGTTTTCTCAAGTTCATAATAATCAGCTGATAGAACTGAAGATGACATGCAACAGCTCATTTTTTGTTAACAATAGTACAGTAATTCAGGAACATGCTTTGTAAATTGCAACCAAATTTACTTAAGAAAATATAACTTTGATTTCATCTTCACTCTTTGAATAATTATCCTTATACACTTTCATCTTGGACAATAAGGTGCACTCAATATTCTACAACTGGTCACTTTAATTACTTAAAAATAGCTCCATTGAAATTTCTCAATTAAACATTTGTACAACTTTATCTTCCAAAGAATTTACTGTTGTTCAACATATAATTCATCTATCTACTTTCCATATATTTTGTTTAAATATATTTCAATTTGAAGGGGTTTCATGGTGATTGTAGTAATTTCATTAGTTGAGATTATAAGTCAATTGAAGCTAGACCAATATCAATCGAACTAATTTCATAAATCTATATGTATCTGAGGGAAAACAATAATGAATTCATCTTATCTGGGGGGAAAAAACTATTGTCATGATATTCTATAAATTCATAAGAAAGAACCGATCTTGGTAGTGATTTCAAGAATTATCATGATGAATAATTTTTTCTATTATTAAGATGTGATAACAACTATTTTGTCTTTTTTGAAAGTTCAGTTCCCTTTGATAAGTTTGGATAATGTAACAGGAAGACAAAGAGTAACAGAACTATGCTATATATATTAGTGCAATATATTTCGAACAATCTGATCATACATTATATACTTATTAAGCACATTTATATATAAAAATAGAAGGTTAACTAGACTAGAAATCGAGGGTAAGAAGACATTAGGATAATTAAAAAAAAAACAATGTGGAGATAATTTGAAACTGCATCATTCTGGATAATATGCTCATATTACCAGTGTAGGTTTAAGGTGAAAACAAACTGTTCTTGAATACACAGAGGTGGTTTGAATTTTCGTATGGCTAAAGCTTCAATAAACCTTAGTATGTATATGCCCTTTAACACTTTTGTAAAACACTACAAAAGCCGAGTTAAAATCAATCTTATGACTTGTTTCAATTGTGTGTTTAGCAGTAGAGGTTTAATTAATTCACCAATTGAATGCTGTTTTGTGATGAAACTAATTATAATGTGAAAATAAAGAATATTTAATAATTTTAACGAAATACCAATAATCAATTCACTGTAGTTAGGGATTCATTGAAAACCAAGAAGCATGAGAAATAATAGCTGTGATCAGCTGAAACTTCACAAGCTATTGAACTTAGAAATTTCAGGATTTATAATGTTCACGCACTACATTTTGAACAACCTACCCTAGTAATACTGATTTATTATCCATAGTGGTTATCAATATTGTTTATGTGTACTTGATTTTTCTTTGCTATGACTTACCTTTAATCTGTCTAGTTGACCTTATAATTTTCATATAAAAATGTCTTAACAAGTATATATGTGCTCAGGTTATTCAATGTATTATTGCACAAATATTATCACATAGTTCTGATTATCTTCGTCTTCTCATTGTATATCAAAATTGATCAAAGCAACTAATTGTTTCATAGTGTGTTACTTTTATTAAACACTTAATTTCAGTCTCCCTTGATCATTATCCATTAACTTAAAGGAAACATATCCAACACCCGAGATGGAATAACTTCACCGGTTATAATATCTTACTAGCTGATGGGACATTTTCAAACTAAGTGGCTTATGCATTAAGGTGTCCAGTATTGGGATTCAATATGCATGATATTCAGAAAAATACCTTGCTAATAGTCATTGTTTCATAACGCATAATAAGATAAAGTAATAAATTACACAAAATATAAGATATTTACACATGCATATCCTACATACATTCATCTTACTGAATATCAAGTATTTCCATGTTTCAATGAATTAAAAACTAACTTAGTTATATATATTCAAGAATGAAATATTTAACCTCATTCCATTCAAATGTAAAACGAAACTAGGACATTTTCTGCTGTACTCAATTGACTACAACTAATGTATCTTGTTCTATTAGAATAAAAGAGAGTTAAAACAAGGAAATTGGCAGATTAATCGGTGAGACTATAAATTATGGACGACTTTTGAGTGACGTTAGACTGACCTTGAAAGTGTCCACCTAATAACTAGGACCAAATGAAGGTTAGATACCGGTGTGACAAATTAGAATTATGATTTACAGTTGATGTTTAAGGTTAGAAATTAGATGTATGGTTTTCATCACGAACTGACATCAGATATAATAACAAAACTCTATTCAGCCAAATGGATGAGTGAATTTCAAGGCCAAAATCCAAGACCTGCTATCTTATACCTGATTGGTTCGTTCATAAATTATAATTTCACCGATTAATCTTTCATTGTCTTACAGTTTTTGATAAATAATTCATCAAAAAAATCTAGCGATCATCTTGTAGATGTATAACAAATTGATCAATAAGATCAACAGAATCTGAGCAATTATTTTTAGAATTTGATGACATGAACCCAAAACGAAAGGTATGATTCTGATGTTCTTGAATAAAAGGTGAAGATCCTAACTCTGAATTTCAACATACAACCTTTAAACACTCATTACAGAATTATTCTACCTTATTCTATTAGGATAAAGAAGATTTGAAAACAAGGTAATTGTCGTACAATTTTTGATAAATAATTAGTATCAGATGGGTTTTGTGGATATTAAAGTAAGTTCAATGGTTAAGATCATGAGTCGGTTGAAGCTAGACCACCATGGAAAACATGGAAGCACTGGACAGTCGTTTCGTCCTCTTATGGGACTCCTTAGCAGTGCGCATCCACGACCTCGCCCCCTGCGAGATTCGAACACAGGACCTACTGGTTTCGCGCGCGAGCACTTAACCACTAGACCACTGAGCAGGCACCCAACGGTGTTAATGTCTAACTTCAACTAATCCAAGAAATTGGGTTAAACATTCATCATTGTCTTCACTGAGGTGATATCTCACAACGGACCTGGTTGAACTCCACTGGTGACTACTTCTCACTAGAACTCCTGGGTTCGAATCTCGCAGTGGGCGAGGTCGTGGATGCGCACTGCTAAGGAGTCCCATAATAGGACGAAACGGCTGTCCAGTGCTTCCAAGTTTTCCATGGTGGTCTAGCTTCAACTGACTAATGATCTTAACCATTGAAATAATTAGTTTTTAAAAATAGAAGTAAATTTTGCATTTATTTTTATTTTTTTTAATTTTAAAATTATTTTAATAGAATAAACGAATCATTCCAATCCATCGTTTTTGTTCAATTAATCTTTTTTTGTTTTCTTATTTTTATTTTTGTTTTTGTTGTTGTTTTCATTGTAAATCATAATGATTTCCTAAAGAATATTTTATTTTGACAATTTCTATATCGATATTAAATGTATTTGTTTAGTTAAATGTGACATATATAATGGACTGAATGAGTAAATGGATATATATATAGGCTTACATACAGCTGAATTTGTTCATTATGGATACAATTGATATACATGATTATCAAGATGATGGTGTTTCTCAAAAAATTAATGTCAAACTAAATTGATTGAAGTGAATGTGCTTTTTTTGATAGGTTGTTTAACTTTAAGTTGTAGATTGACATTAATCAAGGAACTAATAACAATTAAGATGAACTGAATTGTTATTTTGGTTTAAGTCGACATTTTTGATAGGGAGTGAAGTAGTTGAACATGTTTATCGATTCACATATCTTTAGAGTCTCATCATCTGTTGTGGTTTTGTGTGTGACGAAATCTCAGCACGGATACAGAAGGCTCGACTAGCTTTTACCAACTTGCGTCATTTGCGGCTTAGGCGAGATATCCGTCTATCAACCAAAGGACAGGTTTAATGTACAGCAGTTCGTTCCGTTCTACTTTATGGCTGTGAAACATGGCCGGTAAGAGTAGAGGATATTCGTAGGTTACTAGTATTTGATCATAGGTTTCATCGAAACATTGTTCGTATATCCTGAGACCATCGAGTAAGTAATGCAGTTGTTAGGAAACGGGTACTAGGTAAGGATGGCAAATCAATTGATGAAGCAGTGAAATTTCATCAGTTGAGATGGCTGGGACACGTGTTACGTATGCTTAACGACCGACTGCCCCGACGAGCAATATTTTATGGGGTAGGAGTAGGTTGGGAGAAAGCTAAGGGTGGCCAGATCGAAACGTGGCACAAATCCATGAAGTCACTGACAAGTGAACTGAGCCATGTTGGTAAATGTAGACTACCTGGTTGGGATCTGCTAAAACGATAGCAACTGATGGTTAGAGACTATGAATGATATGGTTTAAAATCGATTGCAATGGTGTAGGTGAATCAACTCTTTGTGTTCTCCCAAGTTCTAATCTGAATTATTCATGTCCCTTTTTTCCTCCCTCCAAATTTATTTCACTAAATTATACTCTTTGAATAACATCTTTAAACCTTAATATTTCCGATTACTGCTTTACTTTTACTACCTCTACTACTATGGGATTTGAATCGACAATTTTATCTTTGTGTTAATGTGGTATGGTAACTTGAACTGATGTATATACGTACGAACTTCTACACTGTTACTGATTGAATGAGGTTGAAAATCCTCAGCAGCATTTGCTCACAATTTTAAATGAAGTAGGCATCTATAATTAATTTTGCAGGAATATCGAGATACATCACTAAGGACTAATAAACGTCAATCAATCTACGATATTGTGCGAATATCTTCCATTGTCTTCGGTGGGTGATTGTTTCACACTCGATACGGTTGGACTTCAATTGTCGCAGCTTTTTATTAGAACTTCGAGAGTTACATCTCGAAGTTAGTCACCAGTGAGTACATGATAATTATCAGTGTATGATTGTGTGGATTATTGAGTTTTAATTGAAATCATGAACCGATCAATGTTAGACCAACATTGAAAATCTGGAAGTACTAGACGGTTGTTTTTTTCTAGTATGAGACTCCTCATTAATGTACACCTACGATCGTACATGCGGAATTCGAACCTAAGACCTCTATTCTCTCGTGCGATTGCTTAAATTTTAAACTATTGAAGTGGAATCAAACGGTTCCGATGTCTAGCTTCAACCAATTCACCATATTGCGCGACCAGCTCAACACAACAATCTATACAATCACACACTGATAAACTATCATGTGCTCACTAGTGACTTTGAGATGTAATTCTAATGAAAAGTCGTGACCATTAGAGCTTAATTGTTTCGGATATGAGGTAGTTGTCCACCGAAGACAATCATGGACTGTCGCCTAATACTGTGGACTAGTTTAAGTTTGTTAATCTTTTGCAATATATCCCTAATTGTGTTGTATCTTTCAAGTTTAGTCAATTTTTGTCCATTTCTTTAATCATTGCATTACATATTAAAGTGTAATTTTTATTGGTAAATTTATTGTAAACCGTAAATTTTTAAAAAAAATCTTTATATCTTACAATTTAACACATTGAACTAAGCTACATTGAACATGTTTATAACAGACAAGAAATGGATTAGTTCAATTGCTTAAGAATGTAATCTTGTATAGAAATTTCACATTACTATTTCTAATTCACCCACTAAATAAATAGAAAGAAAAAAATGACTGAAAGTACACCATACAACATACCTAGTAGACATGATGAATCTTTCAAATCACTTCAATATCTTCATTTTAAAAAAAAACTTCTTTAATTAAAAAAATCACACATATCTTGTATTCAATGTCTAAATTTTCAATGATTTACACGGATCCAGTTAAAGTAATAGAAAAATTGTAAGATTGTAAGTAATAATTTTGATCATTTTCAATGTTCAACCCCTTTTTTTTAATATTTAGTATCCATATGAAAAGTTAAGATATAAGTTACAAACTTCTTTTTTTTTATTGTTGTTGTTGTTGTTTGAATCTATCTTGATTACTTTGCGCCAAAACTGGTTATTCTTTTGTTAACTATCATAATATACATGGTATGTATTACCATCAATTGGTTACGTCAATATTCATCTTTAATGTCTGAATTTACTTTCTATATACTGATAGATTTATCATTATTATCTAAATGTTTATCGATTAATAGTTGAAATCATGTTTTACCTTGTACATTTTCTTAAACTTTCTTAGTCTAGTTTCTTTGCAATTCTTTTTGACGAATATATATCAAAGAAATTTTATACTAAATTCTTTAACTTACATTCTAATTGATGTTAGTTGATATCAATATCAGAAATGTAATACGGAACAGTGTTTTAAAAAAAAAGACATACTAACCTACTATCCTGCTATTTAGTATGTTATGTGCCCTCAAATGCCCGGGTACAGCTGGGGGTGAATAGAGTCAGCTCTCCCTTTCCAAATGCTCTCACATGGCCACGTTTACACAGCCACTGCCAGGGAAGTCCTACTCACTGCCTTCTCGTGACCCGGATGTTGTTTAAGAAGTTGAGAGGACAAAAATCGAATGTCCGGATTTTTAGGCAGGCCGATGGGCATGGTGAGTCCACCTAGAGGAGTTGGGAAACCCTGATTCCAAACCAATGGTGCACATGGGCTCCAGGATCAAATGGCGTATGAACCAGTCGTTGATCACCGGCTTCCGTGAGACTGCATCTCCTTACGATGCTTCAGTGTCTTGTGGATCAGACCTTCAGGTCGAAGGCTCGAAGTGTGGCCCTCTAAGAAAACCACCTGCTTTGGTTTGGGCACCCGGGCAGTATTACAGCTCTTACACATATCAAATGAGATTTGTGTGGCGCATATGTATTTGGTGCCTCCTTATACCAATATCTATGTGTTAAAATAAAATAAATAAATAGTTAGTTATGTTGAAATGAAATGATTTGTACCATAAGCTTTAACTGTATCGACTGCAAAGTTATTTACTTATGCTTGTTACACGTTATCGAGGAGTATAGGCCGCTCAACAACACTCTTCATTCAACACTGTCCTGGGCAATCCTTTCCAGTTGTCATTCATCCTTTACATATCTCCTTACAATTCTCAATGTAGTGCGTTCTTTGGCCCTCAACATTTTGTATCCTTTCACGATTCCGTGTAAGCGCTTTCCTCGTAATACAATTTGATGATTTCCTCAGTATGTCCTATCCACTTACAAAAGTGTTTTCCTAATTTCCTATTAAACTGGAAGTTGATTTGTTCTCTCCTACAGTAGCTTCTTGCTGATAGTAATCGGCCAACCGACTTTGCTTATCTTGTGTAGACAACTGTTTATAAATTCTTGTGCACTTTTGACGATGGTCGTAGTAGCTCTCCAGGTTTTACATCCATACAGTAGAACTGTCCTGACGTTCGTATTGAAGATTCTCACTTTGATGTTAGTTGACAGTTTTTTTGAGTTCCATATGTTTTTCAATTGTAAGAATGTTGTCATTTGCATCAGATCTTATTTCTTCATCAATGATGACTGAATAGTTGCTTTCTTGGAATTCCATTGAACATCGATATTCTTAGTTAAAGCAATTTAAAAGTATTTGAATATAAAACATTTCATCATTATCAACTATAGATATTTGATTCAGATATTAAATTGCTTCATATCTATTTTCTGGATTTTCAATGACACTATTGAAACAAAAAGTATATTTTAAATTTGGTATGTCATCAAGCTTCATATTAATAGGCATGTTGAACTAAGTTTTTCCCATTAATTTTATAAAATCCATTCAGCCAACAAATCTGAACTTCCTTTATAGAGAATTCTTAGTGAATAAGGCGGTGAGAGAAACGGGGAAATACAAGCAGCGTACTGACAAAAGTTATCAATATACTTGATACAATTAGGTATTCTCAATAGTTGAGATCATGAGTCAATCGAAGCTAGAGCACCATGGAACACCTGGGAGCACTGGATGGTATTTTTTTAAGAATTCTTTAGATTTGCATCACATTTATAACAACATTCGGTCAAATCTAAGCCATTCAATGTCTTTAGAAAAAGTGATAAGATTTAAATAGAAAAAAAGTCATCAATACTTCGTTGACAAATATGTGCACAGTGAACATCAAATGGACAATAACTCTTGTTTTTTTTCTGCGTAAATTCAAATTACTTATACCGAACAAAAAAATTCTCATTCAAACATTTAGTAAGAACAAAAAATATTCGGAGGAAATATTTTCATTTTTCAAATACTTCCTATTTATGGATTGCAAGTCTTACTTACTTACTTACGCCTGTTACTCCTCGTGAAAGAGCATAGACCGCTCACCAGCATTCTCCATCCAACCCTATCCTGGTCAATCCTTTCCAGCACCTTCCAGTTGTTATTCATCCTTTTTATATCTGCTTCTATTTCTGACGTAATGTGTTCTTTGGCCTTCTTTTTTCCGCTTCTCTTCAGGGTTCCAAGTTAGCGACTGACTCGTGATGCAGATTGATGATTTACGTAATGTATGTCCTACACATTTCCATCGTCTTTTCCTAGTTTCCTCTTCAACCGGAAGCTGGTTTTTTCTTTCCCACAGAAGAATGTTGCTGATGGTATCAGGCCAATGGATGTTGAGTATCCTGCGTAGAGAGATATTCATAAATATTTGTACTTTCTCGATGGTGGTTTTCGTAGTTCTCCAAGTTTCGGCTCCGTACAGTAGAGCTGTCTTGACGTTCGTATTGAAGATTCTCACTTTGATGTTAGTTGACAGTTATTTTGAGTTCTATATGTTCTTCAATTGAAGGAATGCGACCCTTGTTTTACCGATCCTCACCTTTACGTCTGCATCTGAACCTCCTTGTTCATCGATTATGCTTCTCAGATATGTAAAAGATTCTACATCCTCCAGAGTTTTCCTATCAAGAATGATTGGATTGCTGTTTTTCGTTTTGAATTTGGGGACCTTGATTTTCCCTTTGTGTATGTTGAAGCCTACTGATGCAGAAACTGCCACTACACTGGCTGTCTTTATCTGCATTTGTTCGTGTGTATGCGATAGGAATGGTCTTAGTCATGGTTATATTGTCCATATAACAATAAGTCTACTTAAATGTTTAAATTTCATTCACTTATGTTTTCTTACACAATACTAATATTTACCCTTTTATGTTTACACAACTTTATTATATTCAGTTCTCTGACTACATATCCAATGGTTTATAGGTTAGGCGAAACCGATGGGTCCTGGGTTCGAATCCCGCCGGCGGGATCGTGGATGCGCACTTCGGAGGGGTCCCACCATAGGATGAATTAGCCGTCCAGTGCTTCCAGGTTTTCAATGGTGGCCTAACATCAATCGGTTCATGGTCTCAATCAAAAACTTAAAAATCTCTACAACCCCATACTGATATTCCAATTTACTCATTTATAAGTTTAGATCTTTGAATATTTATTACTTTCTCTACTCCATATTCTAAATTTTTTGCTAAACATTCACAATACTTTGCATTTGTAAAATTATTAACTAACATATCACTATTCAACTGTTACATCTCATTATTTATTGTTAAACACACTAATTCTGAAGGATTTGTGGAGATTTTAGTGATTTTTTAATAGTTGAATTCATGAATCAATCTAAGCTACATAACCATTGAAAATCTGGAAGCGCTGGAAGACTGTTTTCATTCTAATATGGGACTCCTCAACAGTGCGCATCCATTATCCCTAACGCGAGTTTCGAATCTTTGATGCGCTCTACTAAGGAGTTTCATACTAAACGAAACGCCATTCTAGTGCTTACAGATTTTTAATGGTAGTCTAGCTAAGATCAACTAATGAATTCAAAAATATTTCTTCGTTTTATTGTTCTTTTTATTGAAATACAGTCGAAACAAAGGATATATGAAATGGAAATTTGCGAACTGACTAAGAGTTACAGTAAACTTACTTGTAAATAGACACAATGATAGATAGATATACGGATAATTATATTTCAAACAGATTAAGGTTATACCAGACAACAGATGGTCTATTTACCAGCGTAAATTCTATGACTTAAACTTATATATGTGATATATTATACTAAATAAGTTACACAATCACTTTATTTCATTCTATACTGTTTATGTATATAAACTGAACGGTTTTACAATGTATTCCGGTGTATTCAATAACTTGAGGGTAAAGTAATTCATCATTAAATAATTACACATAATTGATATAATCAAATATATTTAGCATTTATATCCATTATTAATTAACTAAATAAGATTTATGTTATTGAGCCACTTTATTTTAAAGATCAAATAAATTCAGTAGACTAAATAAAATCTCCACAAAACCCCTTCTGATAATAATCATTTGGTCACTAGTGACTGAATTCAAGAGACATTCCTGGAGTTCTAATGAGAAGCTGTGACCAATGGAATTCAATCAGGTCTGTTGTGAGATATCAGCTCACTGAAGACAATGGTGACGGTGACGAGATTTCGTGGATTGTTTGAAGTTAGGCATTAACACCGTTGGATATCGGCCGGCTCAGTGGTATAGTGGTTAAGCGCTAGCGTGCGAGACTGATATGTTCTAGGTTCGGATCTCGTGGGGGCAATGTCGTCGATGGGCACTCTTGAGAAGTCCCACAGTGGGACGAAACGGCTGTCCAGTGTTTCCAGGTTTTCTATGTTAGTCTAGCTTAAATTTCTTCATGGTTTCAACCATTAAGTAAAATCGGTTGAAAAATTTAGTCTATACAGATTATTACATAAGCATTATGTCTATTCAAAAAGAGGAGTTGTTTATTTTAGAATAAAATTCTATTCATCGGTGACATTCCTTTTCTTCTTCTATTAATTAATATTATTGCCATTTTAATGAATGGGAACATATACAGGGTTAAGCAAGATATTTCAAAATAAATTATATATGCTCGCTAGTGACTGGCTTCAAGAAGTATTTCATGGCGTTCTAGTGAGAGGCAATGATTAGTGGAGTTCAACCAGGTCTATTGTGAGATAATAACTTCCTGATGACAATAGTGGATTTGTCGCTCAATTTTGTGGATTAGTTAAAGTTAGACACTAACACTGTTGGACGCAGGTTCAGTGGTTTAATTGTTAAGCACCCGCGCGGCGAACTCGAGGAAGCTCTAAGAAGCTCAGAAAGAGCCGAAGATCCTCTATCCAACCATCTTTTGGAAGAATATTCCAGAATCTCTACGTGTAGTTCTTTACCGGGCGAAATAACTGTCCAGCGTTTTCATTAATAGTCTAACTAAGATTAGTTTGCGATTTAGATTACGTAGTTGACACCTTATCTCAAAATTACTTAAAAATTATGATCATGTGTCCTTCATATAATTCTTCCAATTAAAAATCTCAGTAAAATTAGAACTACATAAGTATAGCTAATTAGTCTATAACCTGTTTTCTTCAAATTACTGATCCCATTTCTGCCATAGGTTTCGAAACGATATCACCTATTGTAAATCCTATAGTAGTCTATACTTATTTTAGGGTTGTTATTCAGTTGTATATGCTTAAAAACTTCCCGTCCCATTTGATCATTGTATTACTGACTCGAAATCTGTCGGAGCACGATTTTAAATTAAGTCAATTATTAATATAATTAATATAATTGAAAGCAAATGATTATAAATTCTATCCAATATATATATTATAAGCTTCATTTTGACCTAGAGATTATTATTGTACGACTTACTGTTCTTAAGTTAGGTTCAGTTTTTTATTCATTACAGTTTCCCACGTTCACAGCCACTTTTGGCTTTATTTTGCATAAATTTTATTTCCTATTTTATGGTGCGATGCGGTTTGTTTGGCTGGTATATAGACCAAGTATGTCTTAAATAAATGTTTCGCATAACGGAAGCTGTTATTGGTGGTCTGGACTCAACTGGACGAGTGAGGGGAACAACGAACCAATAAAGACGCTAGCCTGATCAGATCGGTCGAACGTCATTGATTTAGTACAGTACGAGAGTGAATATGTCGTATTTCGATTGGCGAATAAATTAAGTGATAACAAGTTGAACTTAAAGTCACAACAAATGGGCGACGGAGATGGGATTCGAACCCACGCTGGCAAAACCCCAATGGATTAGATTCAATTCATGCAAATATAATTTCTGAGAGAGAGTCCATTTGTATTCTGAATTTATCATAGTTACCATTTAAAATTGATTAAATCAATATATATACTAACTTGACTACGTCTGTAACTCCCAATTGAGCATAGGCCGTCCACCAGCATTCTGCAACACAATTTGTCTCACTCTGCATTCCTTTGCAGCTTTGTTAAATTTTTCTACATTCTTCTCATGTCTATCTCCATTTCTCAAAGCAGTGTGTTCTTCGGTCTTCCTCTCCTCCTTCTCCATCTTTGACCTTGAGGATTCCATATGAAGGCTTGTCTTGTGACGCAGTTCGGTGCTTTCCTCAATGTGTGTCCTATCCACTTCTTTCTGATTTCTTCTTCCTCTGGAATCTGGTTTGTTCTCTCCCATAGCAAGTTGTTGCTGATAGTGTTTGGTCAACGGATCCGAAGTATTTTGCACCGACAACTGTTAATAAACACTTGTATCTTGTAAATGATGGCTTTCGTAGTTCTTCAAGTTTCCGCCTCATATAGTAGTACTGTTTTGACATTTGTATTGAGAATTCTGAACTTGGTGTTGGCTTGTTGACAATTGTTTTGAGTTCCAGATGTTATCTATTGTGGATACTCTGCTCTTGATTTGCCGATCTGCGACTTCACATGTGCATCAGATCCATCGTGTTCATCAATGATGTTTTTTTACATCTTCTAAATCTTCTCCATCAAGTGTGATTCGATTGTTGCATCCTATATTTTATCTAAGAATCTTGCTTTTCCCTTTGTGTATATTGAGATCTACTGCTGCTGAGGCTGCTGCTACACTGGTTGTCTTCTCTTTTTTATTTGTTGTTGTGTGTGTATGATAGAAGGGCCAGATCATCTGCGAAGTCTAAATCGAAATCAATATATATATATATATATATATATATATATATATATATATATATATATATAGGAAGCGATAGAGAACTTAGTGGATTTGTTTATTTTAATCCTAAACTAATCCACATGGTAATAACTTTACATGAATCATTTATATAAACATAAATAGTTAGAATAAATAAATCATTAAAGATTGTTTAAATATTCCTTTAATTACATTTATTAGATAAACGGGTTGTTTGATTTAAATTAGAGTGCAAATAATAGAATTTTATATAAATCTATTTAGTAATTTATTCTATACAGTTATGTAATCATTAAGATAAAGTTAAACTATTTAATAAGTAACCATTTTCAATAAACTCATTTACTTCAGCTATATATTGGTATATATAGTTATATATGGAGAATATAGGTCTGTAGGAGGATAGAAACCCTTGCATCACAAAAATGGATTCGAGACTAAATTACCAAAGAGGTTACATACTAATCAAGGGGTAAGGAAGGAACTTTGACAAACTTTCATCAGAATTGGTTATCCACCTAGATTTTATCGATAGCAACTTAACACCTAGAATTTATCATGAAAAACTATAGACAGTACAAAAGAAAACCTTGTTTATGAATTTATGGAATTTAAAGGAGATATGGCTGCTGAAATCTTAAATAAATGGATTTCAAAATCGTTGAATAAAATGTGGTATATAGCTAAGCTCCAAATTGTTTACTCAAGCCGGCCTACCATTCTAGGATGTGTTAAAGGTAAACTTCCGTTTTAGGCCACATCAATATTTATCAATAAATTTACTTGCTCATGTGGGGCAAGTTACATAGGCCACACAAAGCGATCTATCCGGCTTGGCTTTTAAAAAGAGAATGTAAAACAACTACTAGTTCTATACAAGAGCATTTAATTAATTGTAGACATATCGCACCAAAAGATTCTTCTTTTAAAATAATCTACAGAGTCAAAGGAATTGGATCAAAGGGGTGTTGAATTGATATTTTATGCACTGCTAAGGCATTGACAATCCACGAACTCAAGCCTGAACATTGCGTGCAGAAACGATTCATCCAACCTCTCATCCTTCCATAGCCTTAATTCTCTTAATGGTATGTTTATGGGTTTTTCTTGCACTTTCATTTGATTATTATTGAATTTTTATATTAGTGTTTTGCAATTTTAAACTCTGTTTATTATTATGACCTTTGTGCTTGTCGTTTTATCTTCATATCTGTCAACTGAACTATTATCTGACCCATACATTATTTTCTTCCTTACCCCTTTATTAATACGTAACCTCATTTGTTATTTAGTCTCGAATCCATTTTTGTGATGTCATAGTATCTATCCTCCAACAGACCTATATTTTCCATATATAACTCTATATACGAATATACAGCTTAAGTAAATGATTTCATCGAAAAGGAAATTTTCTTCTCTGAATTCTCTTTTTTCTTATTCAATGACACTATGGTTTATTTTAATTATCTAAAACAAAATTGATATACACAAAGATGGATAGTGGCTAACAGTGGAATCCAGGACGCGCGTTTCGTCCTGTTTGGGACTCGTCAGCTAGATGTACCTGCATCTCAGGGTTGATGTTCACTCAGGGACTCAAACTCAGTACCGTTCGCTTCAAACGCCATCGCGTTATCCACTGAGCTACTGAGTCCTGATAGCCACTTGCTTGTGAAATAGGGTGAAGTTTAATCCACTTGGTATTGTTTTACTTGAATCTTCCCATTGATGTTTTAGGACTGAAATTAATCAGTCTCTTATTATCGAGGTATACTCAAAGTATGCACATATGCCAATAAGTGACTGATCGAATTCAGTCCTAAAACATCAATGGGAAGATTTAAGTAAAACAATACAAAGTGAATTAAAATTGATATACATTTGAAAAAAAAATTGTACTGTATTAATATTATATATATTTGCTGTTTCTTTTTCAAAGCCCATATGAATCATAAGTTGATAGGTATTAGATTTGAGTTCGAGTATAATCATTCGTAATGAAATGTAGTTAGATTTACTTGATAGGTCATTGCATAGAATAAAATGTACTAAATGAAGTTAAAGAAGGTGATAAAATGTTTAGTGAGACAGATGTGTATTGTTTAACATTCAAAATTATTTGTATTCACATATCATATTTTTTTATTTTGTTTCTTTATTTATTTGAACACATAAATATTGATACAAAAGGGCACCAAATGCATATGAGCCTCCCAAACCATTCGATTTATGTAAGGGTTGGGATACTGTTCAGTTGCCCACACCGAAGTAGGTGATTTTCATAGGGGGCCATACCCGGAGCCTTCGACCTAAAGGTCTGATCCACAAAGCATTGGAACAACGTCAGAAGATCCTGTCCCATAGTAGTCAGTGACCAACGATTGGTTCATACGCCATTTTTTCCTCCAGAATCCGGGAGCCCATGTACACCATTGGTTTGTAATCAGGGCTTTCCAACTCCCCTAGGTGGATCATCCATATTCATCAACCCGGTTAATACGTCGGACATTCGATTTTTATCCTCTCAATTCCGTAAACAACACTCCCGCCGCGAGAAGATAGTGAGTAGGACTTCTCTGGCAGAGGCCTTATACACGTGGCCATGTGAGAGTATTTGGAGAGGGAGAGCTGACTCTCTCCACCCTCAGCCTTACCCGGGCATTTGGGGGGCATATCTTATCAATCTTGTATGTTGTGTTAATCAACTAAATAGTACTGGAGAATTGATTTATCCTTAAAACTAGCTGTCAAAATTCATAATTTCACTATCGGTCGACTTCGGACTATTTACATATTGAGATAAATTACATAGTTTAAGTATCAGCTATATGGTTTCTCGTGTAATCTGTGTTTTACTGCTTCTAATAGGATTGATCATGCTCAGTGTAAGCTCAGAATATGGAAGACAATTTTAGTTTACTTTATTTATTGTCTGATCAAATGATTTGAAGGCGTTCAGCATTATGAAGTGACATCATTTTAAGAATCATTTAAAGAGATTGAAAAATGTTTAACTTTGAAAACATTTGATTATTTGCAGAAGAAAGTACAGTACCTTTATTTATTATCATTAGTAGTAGTAGTAGTTCTCTAGGTGATTACAATATATATAAAGTGTTAACCAAGAACTTAGAAATCTACCGTCTTAACTTCAGACAATATATAGTACAGCACAATGATTAGTTAGTTATATCAAGAATCAGGTCAAAGAGTAGGATGCAAACAATGGAAAGTTTAATTTCAATAGTTATCAGTCCAAATCAAGACTGACAAGACAAGCTGTTAGTCACACATGGCTAAATTCGAACAATTTACTTCTATCTGAAGTTTGTTCTATTTTATTCAGAAGAACAATCTAAGCTCCACGAATAAAACAATCAGCTCAGAGAATGAAGCTATCCGAAAATCATCCAGCTGAGCTACAAATCTTCACTGTTTCAATACTGAGATAAAGGTATATTCAGTCAATCAAACGCTTTGATAAAAAAATTTGCATAATAAGTCCCTTTGTTAGCTATTAGAATAAATAAACACTATCCTGTAGTTGGTTTTGTTTTTCGAGATATACCATGTGATATACAGTCAAATAGTCTTTTAAAATGTTCATCCAATTTTTCCCAATTCTTCCCCATTTTGTTAATTTTTGTATGAAGAGTATTCACTAACATAAATACTGAATAATCAGGGATGAATATGTTTACTTTCAGAATGGTAGAGAGAGAAAAATAAAAATGGTGTATCTTTGTTATTCTAATGTAAAATGATTATTTTTTTTATGTTTATCATTTCAACCAGTAAAAAAAAGAACCAACTATGGTTTATATTAGCAATTTACACTCACCCCAATTTTATAAACAATTTTTTCGTATCTTCCTACTCTACTTTATCTAAATTTGTTGCCTAATAATGTGAAGCATTTTCAACAGTTGAAACCATGAGTTCATTGAAGCTAAACCAACATGAAAAACCTGGAACAACTGAACGGCCGTTTTGTTTTAGTATGGGACTCCTCAGCAGTGTGCATCGACGATCCCGCCCCTCCCCTCACAAGATTCTAACTCAAGACATATCAGTTTCACACGCGAGCGCTTAATCACTAGACCATTGGGCAGGTATCAAGTGCTTCCAGGTTTTCCATGGTGATCTAGCTTCAATGGACTCACGATTTCAACTATTGAAATTACTACAATCTTCACGAAACCCCTTCTAATGTTAATCATTTTAAAAATGAATTCATCAATTATATTTGCTTTAAGATAGAAAAAAAGCTAACATTTTATTCAGTGATTACCTTCTTGATAACTATGAGCTGAGTAGATCATAAGACTGGAGAAACATTTCACTAAGTCAACTGACAAAGAGCAATATATATCAATGACATAACTTCTGTTAACAAATTACGGAGTGTGTGTGTGGGTGTTTTACGGTAATAAAATTGTTCTTTTATCATGAGGTTAGAAAAATATTTCAAAAAGAAACAAAGCTGAACATTTCTATATCCTATTTTACTTATACTTCATCTATGTTAATTTGTATCATGGAAGTACATTTTCCTTGTAACACGCCATAGATCTCTTTGTTTCATGTTACAGAAACATCTAAACTAATTTATTAATCAATAACAATGAGTAAAATCAAAAATTGGTGTTAATTATACTGAATAGAGAACATTTTATTGGTACAATATAATTGTCAAAACTGATTTCAAAGAAGAAAATTATTTTAGATAGAATATCAACAGAAGACCATAAAGTGCTTGAAGTCACTAGCTTCTAGTCTGAGCCATGTTGGAAGATGCAGACTACTTGGTTGGGGTCCGCGTGACTATCGTAACCAATGGTTGGAGACTCTTCGTGACATGGCTCAGAATCGATCACAATGGCGTCGGTGTATACACACTTCCTGTACTATGTTCCTATATGCAATCTTTCTTTTATATATTACCACGAGTGAATCAACTACTTTTATGAATCCGGTGTCCATCTTGTTGTGTTAATGAGGTATGGCAACTTGGACCGATGCATATATGTGCCTGGTCCTACGTTGCAACTGACTGACTGATTTTTCAACACTGTTCTATTCCAATCATTATACTACTAATTTTGTTAAGTTGATAGAGAATAAACCATATGTGACACTGATTCTAGTATCATTCAATAGTAGTATACTTTGACTTATTATACAATTGAAGCAGCCTATGTGTTTGAGATGCGAACTTATTTCATATTTTGTTGACAAATTATTCGATTTTTTCAATGCTCTTTTTTGACCTAATGTAACAAGTTTCAGTTAACTCCATTACATAGTCCATGCAATACAGTCAATTAAAAACCCTGACGAATTACCCAGAATACATTTGTCTTTTTTTTAATTATAAATAAAGCATGGCACTTTCTCATGTTAAATGATGATAATTATCTTTTTTTATAGTCTCATAAATCTGTTTAAAAATCTCGTGGGTCGCGAGGTCGTGGATGCGCACTGCTGAGGAGTCCCATACTAGGACGAAACGGCCGTCCAGTGCTTCCAGGTTTTCCATGGTGGTCTAGCTTCAAATGACTCATGATTTCAATCTGCAAAATCCTGAAATCTCCACAAAACCTCTTCTGATAAAAGTAAAATGTTTTATTGAAACTACCAGTCAAGTGTATGATGTGGCCTTGTTAATTATACACTTAATAATCCTGACTGCTTTTATATGAGCGTATATGTGTGTACATTTCTTATCCTATTCATCACATGTCTGTAACCTACTTTTATTTGGCTATAAATAATGATTTACTCTTGGTTAGATGGAGTTGACTCACATGCCTTCTCTGCCACACGTCGTTTCACTTCGCTCTCTTCTATTCGCTTCATCACTCTCATTTCCTGTCTACATCAATGAGTGTACATAATATATGAATTCAAAAATCCATTCTCGTATTCGACTTATTTAATTCCGTCATTCACCCCAGCGATTTAAGTCGATGAATTATATGAGGATAGCCAACATGTATATTTCGATGACAATCAGTATACGATCTAAATGGAGTCAGATATAGAGCTACTAAACTCTTTATCATGTTAAATGATGATAATGATCTTCTTTTTCTAATGTGATAAATTTGTTTAAAAATAAAATTTTATTGAAACTACTAGTTAAGTGTATGATGTAACAAAAAAATTAAACATATATAAGCAAACAATATTTTTTTCGATTAGATCCTCATCAGGCTTTACTCTAATATACTTACTTAGTTAGGCCTGTTACTCCTCATGAAGGAGCATAGGCCGCTCACCAGCATTGTCCATTCAACCCTGTTCTGGCCAATCCACTCTAATATACAGTAATATTTATATAAATATATGAAATTATTAAACTAATCAAGACAGTTTATGAGACAATGGTAACAGTAGAATAGATTACATAATTAAATGAAAAGTACAAACTGGTAGTGTGATGACAGATGTGCTAGTTGTGATAAGAATAATAAAAACTTGAATCAATGTGAAGCGTATATTTGAGAAAAGAAAAGGGTGTGAGGATGTGAAGAAAAATAAACGAAGAAACAATAAGGAAAATAATAACGATAAATAAAATCATTTATTAAGACCAAGGAGGAGATACGGGAGTTAAAAATTTCTTGAGAACACAAAGACTTGGATTGTTAGCTCATATTCTTATAGCTTCTGCTATGTGTAAAAGACGAGAGTGAACACCATAAGGAAAACTAGTTGGAATATAATAAGTAACTTTAAATGACTTATTTCTGTCTACTACATGATCGCTATCGATCAATTGTGATAGAACCGAGCTGGGTATTGACTTGACTGAATCTTTTTCTAACCACGAAGGGAGATGTTCAATAAATAAAAAATAAAAAAAAACTTTTGTTTTAGGAATGAACTTTAAGGGCATTTCATGTTGTGATTTGAATGCCAATGTCGTTAGACTGTTTTTTTCTTCTTTTCAGTCATTTAATTTATATGCTTTCAATTTTCAATACATTATTGTTACACCTATTATGATTATGGGTACCACTGACATATATATATATATATATATATATATATATATATATATATATATATATATATATATATATATATATATATATATATATATATATATATACGACAGGATAATGAATTATTGAAGTTGATTTATATATAAGATCACTTGTTTACAGATTATGTTCACATTTTATACAGTAAACATTACAAAATAAACATCTCATCAAAGAAAAAAATTTAATAACCAGAAATAAATGTATCAATATAAGTAATGATGGATGGTGACTAGCACTGTAATCTAGGGCACGCGTTTTGTCCTACTTGGGACTCATCAACCGGATATAATTATGTCTCAGAGTTGATGTTCACTCGGGGATTCAAACCCAGTAACTTTCACTTATAACGCCATTGCATTATCAACTTCGCTACTGATTCCTGACAGTCACTTGTTTATGCAATAAGGTGAAGGTTTAAATTTACTTGGTATTGTTTTATTTGAATCTTCCCATTAATTTTCCATCTTTATTTATAATGCTTGTGAATTAAGGCAATATCGAGATAATGCGCACAATATGCACATATGCCAATAAGATACTGACCGATTACAGTGCTAAACATCAATGAGAAGATTCAAGTAAACAATATCAAGTGAATTAAAAATCAATTATTTCACATTGAATAGTTAATTTTATACATTGAACTAGACAAAAATGTCAAATGGAAAATAGACTTTTAGTTATTACTTCAGTTTCATAAGGTTGCTTTAAAGAAGTCATCCGGTTATTATCATTATTATTATTATCATTAGAAATTGAATATCTGTAGCGTCTTATCTTCTACACTAAAGTTATGATACTTTGATATCATAACCATATTTTATAATCCCACAATTCAATGAACGAACCAATCAGGTATAAGATAAAGATTCTTGGAATTTGATGCGAAATTCACTCATCCATTTGGATAAATAGAGTTTTGGCATTATAACTGTTGTCAGTTCGCGATGAAAACCATAAATTTAATTCCTAACCTTAATCATCAACTGTAAATTAAAATTAAAATTCCTCACACAGGTTTATGACCGTCGTTTGGTCCTAGTTATTAAGTAAGTCAACACTCTTAAGGTCATTATAGTGTTATTCAAAAGTTGTCCATTGGGTTGGAATCAGAGTTTGCTACTCCTCTAGGTGGGTCTTTCATATTCACCAATCCGGTTAAAGCGTCCTCTCAATTTCACAAACAACATCCCCACTGCGAGAAGGCAGTGAAAATATAAAATATTAATGGCTAATTAGAAAAATTCTTGTAAAACTATCTATTTGTTAATGCATAAACAATTCAAAAGATTAGTAAATATAAATTAAAATGGAACAAAGTTGAACTCTTTCAAATTATACAAGTATTCGGGATCTTAGAAGTGGTATATTAGTGATTTTGTGGTATATGGTTAATCTGAGAATGCAGGTAGTCCCTTTTAAAAAATGTAATTTTAAACGTTATCTAACTAAACTAATTTTACATTCTGATTATTTGTAGAAATAGAAGAGTTCATTAAGTTATGATTGACTTTTTAACTCTAATAAAGCATTGAATGAATGGTAACTTTTGAGATCCATTTATGGACTAATACGAAGCGTATATTTTTTGTCGTATAATTGGTAATTAACTAAACTATTCATTTTCATGTCCCTCTTATTATAAGCTTTATTTTGACCTATGAGCTATTATTATACGATTTACCATTCTTGAATTATGCCGTCTATTGATTACTACCTCCCATATTCACAGCCACATATGGCTAATTCTTGTACAAATGTTATTTTCTATTTTATTGGTACGATATAGTCTGTCTGGTTGGTATATAAACCGAGTATGTTTGAAATATAATGATTTATATTGCAGATGCTGAGATTGGTGTTCTGGGGTCAACTGTCTGGGCTAGGCGGAAAGCAAGACCAGTCAGGACTCTAGGTTGCTCGCACGTGTTTTATGCGTCGCTGGTTCAATCGATAATTCGCTGTTCTCTGATTGGCGGTATCTTTGCGTCATACAATAAACAGGGCACACCGGTTCACAAGTTGTAACACATTTATCTAGAGAGATACACTTTTAACGTCGTCAAATATGTCATCGAATAATTTAGTGCTGTTCAGGTAATGAGCACTACAAATAAAATTATTCTAATGTAAGTATGCAGAAAATTGTTTTAACAATTCAAACAAAACGTTCTAAGTGTTACTTAAGTCATAAAAAACTCCAGATCAGTTGCTAACGTAGTATGAATAACTGAAAACATTTTACGGAATATCTACATCAACTGAATAAATTTAACTATTTCACTGGTTGAAATCATGAGCCAATTGAAGCTACACCATCATGGAAAACATGAAAGTACTCGACGGCCGTTTCGTCCTAGTATGTGACTCCTCAGTAGTGCTCATCCACGATCCTGCACCCCGCGGGATTCAGACCTAGGGCCTACTGGTTTCGCGCGCGAGCACTTAACCATTAGACCACTGAGCTGGCATCCGACGGTGCCCCATACCAGGACGAAACGGCCGTCCAGTGCTTCCAGGTTTTCCATGGTGGTCTAGCTTCAATTGACTCATGATTTCAACTAGTGAAATTTCTAAAAAATCCCCACAAAATCCATTCTGACAAAATTTAACTATCACATGAATATCAATATCAATATAAATGCTTCTAACATTGAAAGTAAATATTACTGAAAAAGTACTATATAGGATCTATGTAAATTAGAATTGATCAGTAAAGGTGCCTAGATATACTTTCATCATATTTAGGTTTTAGAAGAAAAAAAATGTTTGTTTTTTTCCTTTTTGCCCACTGAAAGTTTCTTATTTTAACTAACGAAAATGAATTTCTCTTGCCGATACATGAATAAAAATTAAAGAAATGATGTATTCATATTGTATTTAGTTTAAAAGTGTTTATTAGATTGATGGACTTTTCTAGTATTGATAAATTTATGAAAAGTAATATCAGTAAAGGGTTTTGTGGAGATTTTAATAATTTAATAGTAGAGATCATGAATCATAGAAGACCATAGAAAACCTGAAAACGCTGAATGACCATTTTGTCGTAGTACAGGACTTCTCAATAATGTACATCCACCATCCCATTTACGAGATTCAAACCCAGGACCTATCGGTCTTATGCGTGAACGCTTAACCTATAGACCACTGAACCAGTATTCAACGATGGTAATGTCTAACTTCAATCGATTTTTATTGGGGATGAAACATAAGCACTTTTCATTATAGAACATATCCAATTATAATCTATTGTAATCTTGAAAATGTCTGGCTTAGTTAATTGTTGTAACGGGTGACTGCAGGTTTTGATACGCAGCGTTTAGATCGATCGGTTACAGTGACACGTAAATACGTACGAACGACCTAGTGTCCTGATTGGCCCTGCTTCCCTGTCTATCCCAGCCAGTTGAGTCCAGAACGAAAGTCACAGCCTCTGAGATATGAATCATTGTATTTCAGACATACTCTATTTATATACTAACCAAGCAGACCAAATCGTACCATAAAAATAGAAAACAACATTTACACAATATTAAACAAGTGAAGTAAATATCGACCAATAAGGAATGTACATTTAGCGTCCAAGGACAACATTATACTTAACATGATAACTATTGGTATATTTTTCTGCACATCCTAACATTAATGACAAATTTAAATCCTAATCAATTATGTGATGTTTTGAGTTTATTTACTGAAATTTACAATTTTTAGGCATCTGCTTGATCTTTACGAACTTCCATAACCTGTCGAACGATTTCCCTTCCCTCCTATCAACCAATTTAGATATACCTACGTTAATATTGTGGATAAAAACGATCCATAAACGATGGAAGAGTTTGTCACTTAAAATAGTTCAGTGTCAAGCACAATGAGAAATAAGAGATCAGTTCATGAGAAAAAGATAATTCAAATGCTTTTTCTATCTAACGAACGAGCCATATTTCAAATAAATTCACTTTTATCTTTATGACCTTCAACCTAATAGTGTTGTCTATCAAGATAAGAAAAGCAACATGAATATAGCACTACGAAGAGATTAGTCATATAAATATGTAGAATGAGTTTTTGTGGAGAATTTTAGGAAATTTCACAGGTTGAAATCATGAGTCAATTGAAGCTAGACCACCATTGGAAACCTGGAAGCACTGGACGGCCGTTTCGTCCTAGTATGGGACTCCTCAGCAGTGCGCATCCACGATCCCGCACCACGCGGGGATCGAACCCAGGACCTACTGTTTTCGCGCGCGAGCACTTAACCATTAGACCACTGAGCCGGCCGGCATCCAACGGTGTTAATGTCTAACTTCAACCAATCCACGAAGTTGCGCCATCGAACACCATTGTCTTCAGTGAGCTGATATCTCACAACAGACCTGGTTGAACTCCACTGGTGACGGCTTCTCACTAGAACTCCAGGAGGTTCTCCTGAAGTCAGTCACTAGTGAGCAATTGATTATTAGAATGAGTTTTTGTGGAGAATTTTAGGAAATTTCAACTGACTCATGATTTCAACCTGTGAAATATAAATATGTGTTAAAAAGAGCAGAGGAACCAAATTAAAGAAATGCATATTGATTATAAAACTTATATTTTCAATTTGAGTGCTCTGTAGGCTAACAACAAAAGTTTCTGTTAATTCATATTTTATATATTCTTAGTTGTAAATTAGAAGCAAAATGACAGTATCTGAGACTCATGTTATCAAAGACTAAATGACCTATTTTAAACATTGAACATAAAAACTAATGTGACTCATTAACACAGAGGCTTACGAGGATTATTGAACATTATAGATGATATTAAGGACTAGTCGTAGTTAGACAACTACGAAAAATTAGGAAGATATTTCGTTATGTTACATATACTGTAGTTTTGGCTTTTAGGCAATAATAATGCTTGCTTTACGTAATGTCAGCTATTTGATTAGAATAAAGAATTCCCAGCGAAGATTATGTAATACTACAACAAATTTCCCTATTTTGTAGATGATGGAATTGTAAATATCGACAAAAAATATGTATAAAAAGTTTTTAAACAGTAATAACCGCCATTTATATTAACTGTTTATAGTCGGTCTAACACCCATAAAATCTCTTTTCATCATGTGATATATTTGGTATATGAATTATACAATAATCACCTCTTGTCTAAAGGATAAAAAAGGCGAAAAATAGACAAAACCAGATGATGACAATTTTTGAGTTTCCCAGTAATTAGATTGAATTTAGGTTGCTAATACTGTTAAATCATAGACGTACATGCATCTGACAAATATAACTAGTTCATTAAAACATATTATGAAACGAAACTTCTTTGAAACTGTTAAAAACTTTTTAATTTACTTTCATTACCACCGTTCGATGCCAGCTCAGCGTTCTAGAGCCAAAGCGTTCATGCGTGAAACTAATAGGTCCTGGGTTAGAATCCCGCGTGTGCGATTGTGGATGTGTACTATTGAGGAGTTCAATAATAGAACGAAACAGCTGTCCAGTTCATTTAGGTTTTCAATGTTGGTCTAACATTTATCTCAATTAACATATGTTCACTAGTGACTAGCTTCGTGAGGGAATTCTCGGAGTTCTAGTGAGAAGTCGTGACCAGTGGAGCTAATCCGTGTCGAGTAGAGACAGGTATCTACCTCGGTACAATAGAAGATAATGGAGTAATTTCGAGCATTGGCTGAGGTGAGACATTAACACCATTGGATGTTGGCTCAATGTTCCAGTAGGTTAAGCGTTCGCGCACGAAACTGAAGGCCCTGGGTTTGGATCCCGAGATCGGGACGGTGGATGCGCACTACTGAGGAGTCCCACAATAGGACGAAATGGCCGTTCAGTACTTCCAGGTTTCCAACGGTGGTCTAATATCAATCGGTTTATGATCTTAATCAAAAGCTTGATAATCTCCGCAATCTCTACACTGACAATGCTCAGCAATCTCTACAACCCTATACTGATAAACTAAATTCATGAAGAAATCTTTGAAATAAACTTTTATATTGTCACCATTAGATACTTTTATTATACGAATACGAATAAAGTGTGGTAGTAATAGTAATGAATTGTAATTTCATAATTTTCTAATAAAACCACTTGGTTAAAACAATAACATACCTAACTATAAATTATTACAATTAGAAAATCTTATCTTGTATAGGTTATTATTATTATTATAATTAATGGCTTTATTCAATATTATATTTTGGTACAACATAGAATTCTCAGCACAAGGTATTTCAACAAGTTACTTACGCAAAAAAACAGTAACAAAGACAATAAAAAAGAAAAAAAAAGGTTTAATAAACCCGAAAAACTGTACAACTTTTCAAATTATAGCCATGTTAAGAATGCAGGTCATTGACTAGGTTAACTCTAACAACCTGTTCGTCACAGAGTATATTTGCTAGGTAAGATATTATAGAACCTTTATACTTTTGCTTGAGTGCATGGATTTTAATATAATTACGTCTCGTTCTATCAGAAGATATACAAGAAGAAAGATAAGAGTAAAGTGGATGGTTAGTATCTGATAAAATAACACCTGCCAGGAGTTTGCATGACCTTAGATGTCTATACACAACCACATTAATTATGACCTCGAAAGATTCACCACACATCTTGCTAACTGCCTTCACTTATCATGTATAAGTTATACATTTGTTACCTTTGAAATAACTAACAATATAATTATAATTAGTGAGTAGAAATAGACACAAGCGAACTTACTATTTAGACTTCATAGTAAAAATCTAAGAAACAGTTGTTCACTATGTTCTTTTAAATTATATTAAACTAATTAATGGAATAATAAGACTTATCCATAGTGATACAGTTGGTTAATATTCTATTTCAAATTCATTGTACTTTATTCTCTATAAAAAAAACAAACTACTTTTTACACCATGTTTTATTTTTGCCACAAAGTTACAACCGATTTCATAAATTACATCAATTTCATGAGATTTTTTTCATTGAATAAATCTCAATTTAACGAAGTAAGTCAATGGAAACAGAACTACTAGCTAACTGATTGAATGTATTGCAATAGGAGTGAAATTATTACATATATAAAGAATATTTAATTAAATAGTATTAGATAACACATAATGAATAATGGATAGTAAGTAATAAGTAGTCACAAACTGCTTACTCTTACCCTTTCTCTTTCTCCTGGTGATCGATCGGATCATGAAGACGTCAACATCTGAGAGGAAGCATAGGATACAGTGAACAGCTAGAATGCAGTTGGACGATCTGGACTTCGCACATAATTTGGCTCTTCTATTGTACACGCAACAACAAATAAAGGAGAAGACAACCAGTTCAGTAGCAGTCTCTACAACGGTAAGTCTCAACATACACAAAGGGAAAAGTAAGATTCTCTGATACAGCATAGCATGCACCAATCCAATCACACTTGACGGAGAAGATTTGGAGGATGTAAGAACCTTTACATATTTGGGCAGCATCACTGATGAACACGGTGGACCTGATGCAGATGTGAAGGCACGGATCGACAAATCAAGAGCAGCATATCTACAATTGAAGAACATCTGGAACTCAAAACAATTGTCCACAAGTCAACACCAAGGTCACAATTCTCAATACAAATGTGAAGACAGTTCTACTGTATAGGACGAAAACTGGAAGAACTACGAAAGCCATCATCCAGAAAATACAAGTATTTATTAACAGTTGTCTAAGCAAAATACTTTGGATCCGTTGACCAGACACTATCAGCAGCAACTTAAGATGGGATGGAACAAACCAGATCTCATCGGAGGAAGAAATTGGGAAGAAGCGCTGGAAGTGGATAGGACACGCATTGAGGAAGGCACCGAACTGCGTCACAAGACAAGCCATCACATGGAATCCTCAAGGCCAAAGGAAGAGTAGAGGAAGACGGAAGAACACATTACTTTGAGAAATGTAGATAGACATGAGAAGAATGAACAAGAATTTTATAGAACTGGAAAGGAATGCAGAGTGGGACAGAGTGTGTTGGATAATGCTGGTGGACGGCCTATGCTCCATTGGGAGTAACATTCGTAAGTAAGTAAGAAGTAAGCTACAAACTAGACAGTTAGGCTTCACTAATTCAACAACAGATTTTGTAATTAAAGATAAAAGTTATTGTGAAGAAACTGGTGTTATAACAAACCTGAGTTGAATGAGTTCAAATATTCCACATATTATTATATAAAGGCAAAGATGATGTCAGAAGAACAAACGTGAAATACACACATGAGTATGATATTATAAGTTACTAAGTTATTCATTTATTCAAGGTCGTGAAATGGATGTTTAGGTCAGCCAAGACCTAACCAGCATTGTGAGAGGAGAGGAATAAGAATATATATATATGCTGGTTAGTTTATACGTTCAGGAGTGTATAATGTAACTGAATTAAACAGAAAACTATAACTTTGAGATAACACAAGGTTCATTATAAATGTGGTTATTTGTACAGCATAATGGTGTACGTGCATGAAAATTGTGTTTAATATTGATTCTGCATGACCGCATCTAAGTGTAAGCTATCTTCTTTGAAATCCTGAATGCCACAGTCTATAAGTACTTTAAGTTCTGTTCTTCGAAATAGGAACCCCAATGAAAAGATGATCGGATACGTGAATGACATAAATTTATATAAAATGGATATTTATCAGTTGACAATCTATAGATACAAAGTATGTAAGCGATCTAACTATTCAAAAGATCAAAATTACTTACCACTACACATAAATAATATCAATAATCAGATTTTACATAGACAAAATAGTTATCCAATTACTTTATAATTTGCATATGCTACTGAAGTGCACCTGCTATGCATATTGTAAGTAATATTTTGATGTAAGGAAATTCAATCTAACTCAAGTGATTCCTACTGATAGGCCTATGGCCTTTGTTATTTCATTTCAAGTATGCTTCCATGAGTGTCTAGTTTCTTCTTGAATGAGTCAATTGAAGGTGCGGACACCACTGCTTTGGGTAACAGGTTCCAAGTAATAATGAATTGGTATGAAAGCCTGTATGCCACGAGTATTTTGTTCGTTCTTGACTTTTCTACTCGCCTACTATGTTCTCTGAAATGTACAGATCAAGTGGGAAGAAAAAGAGAGAACACGTTAAGTCCAAAATAATTTCTTAATATTCTATAAGTCAAAATCAGATCACCTCTTAATCTGAGGTAGAACAGAGTAAAGAGGTCTAGCTTTTCATCCGCTCTTTGTATGGTAAACCCCAGAGTTCTAGAATTGTACGGGCAGCTGCCATCCATACTTGTTTCAGAATGTTCGAGTCACCTTTTAAATAGGAGTTTGCAGCACGAACGCAGTTCTCAAGCTTATTTCTTACTAAGGTTGTGTATACTGTAGTGAATATGGTAGTATCTAACATGGTGAATGTCCTTCTTAAAGTCCAAAGTGTTCTAAACCCTTTAGCTGAAATCCCTACGTAGTGGGCTGTGATCTCCAGATCGTGACTCACTGTCACCCCAAGATCCTTGTGAAACCGGAACACGGGTATAGGCACTTCCTTCATGTTGTAACTACTAATCTTTGTATCCCCAAAGTACATGTAGAAACACTTTGCCGCGTTGATAGGCATCAGCCACTTTTCAGACCAACCAACCACAATATTCAAGTCCACCTGAAGTGCTCATGCATCTGCGTCTTCTGTTATTTCTCGCCAGATTTTTACACTATCAGCGTGTAATAACATTGGGGACTCAACTATACTTGAGAGTTCATTTACATACTGTACACAAAGTAAAAGAACTAGGACGAAACCTTGCAGTACACCACTGAGTACCGTTCTCCAGTTGGAGCACTTGGAATTCACCCTTACTTTCTGTCTGTGACCTACCAGAAAATCCTTAAGCTGTTTTAGGACAGGTCTAGCAATGCCAAGATTTTCCAGCTTTAAGAACAGTCTATTTGTTGGCACTTTATCAAATACTTTGCTGAAGTCTATGTAGACAACACTCACTGATTTTCCACTGCTCCACTGATATAAGAAGGATTTTTGTGTAAGATAAACCTTTTCTAAAACCATGTTGTTCGCTTTCTAACATATTGTTAGTCTCCACACAAGTCATTATGGTCCTTTTGACTATTCTTTCCAGTCTTTTAACTACGACACTGGTGAGGCTGACAGGTCTGTAGTTTGATGGAAGATGTCTTGATTCTGCTATTTCTATTGGCGTGACTGTTGCATCCTTCCAGTCCGTAGGTAATTCAACTTGACCAAGTGACCTATTTAATGTCATGGTCAATGGGGCAGCAATATATTGTGCAATTTATCTCAAGATTTCAAAGTGTAGTTCATCCGGTCCTGTTGACTTTTTCGTGTCTAAAGTGCTAAGAGCCTTAAGTACATCGTCTAGATCAAAGTCCACGGTGAGCAGACGGTTTGTTAACTTTTTATTTGGGTCTATTCTTTTATCTAGAAGAAACTCCCGAGTGAAAACTGCCCCAGAATATTTAACTGTAGCCTCTGCTTTTTCCTGCTCTTTCTATATCATTTCAGATTCACTTCCTTCTTTAAATAGGTTGGAAATCTAATGATGCGTCCTTGTTTTGTAATTTATGTACGGGAATATTTTCTTAGACCACCTGAGTTCAGATTGCGCCAATCACATTTCATATTTTATCTGAGCTTCCCGAATTTTAATTATACACTTATTTCATACCGACCTGTAGCGTTCCATAGTAGTTGCTGTGCCAAAACTGATATTAACCCTCCAAAATTTCTTCTTTTGTTTTAGTAAACGTTGAATATCCCGGCCTATCCAGGGATGGCCATGTTTCTTCATTTTTGGGATTGTCCAGCCTATATAAGGTTGAGTTACCTGATTGTAAAACTGCTTGAAATGAGTCCATGCCTCTTTTACTGATGATCTTGAGTCAATTACTCAGTTTTCAGCCGAAGTTGCAGAGTTTATCGCTTCGATGTTTGCCTTCCATATGTTAGGACGGGCCGGCCATCTCACCCATGAATTTGATTAAGTTGACTGCATGATCACTTCTCCCTGGAGGTGGGAGAAAAGTCATTTGACCGGCATGATAACTGTGTGTGAAGATTAAGTCCAAGAGAGATGAGGAGCTTCCTTAGTCATATCTGGTGGGATCTCTAATGTTCTGGAATAAAGCTAGTGCAATTGTGATTTCTAACAATTTGCAATCAAATGACGTTGTCGATGACCCTACTTTAAGTTTCTCCGGTTTATATACGGTTCATCAATTCGTCTACTGTAAGGCTTTTACCCCTATTACACCAGTACATATTTTGCTAGGAGGAAGTCATGTACTACACATTTTGGACTGCGATATACCACGACTAATTCAACATCTTGCCGTCTACATTTCGGTCTGCAATGAACCAGTAAACATGTCCCTGAATCATATGCCACTGTCTCAACAGCTCGTATGGTTAAGGTACATTTTGTGTACAGGATAACTTCACTTCCCCTACGGTTTAGTCTATCAGCCCTACTAGATAAAAGCCAATCAACTGAATTTCATTATCAAGCACTCCTGATGTTAACCATATTTCTGAGACAGCAATAACATCCGGGTTTCTATATCCACCATTGTTTTGAGCTCCACCACTTTATTTTGTAAGCTATGAGCATCTATGTAGCACACCTTTAATTCCGTGGAGAACTTTCCATTACCACCCAAAATGGCTTAGGGATTGTTTTGTTCCGAACTTTTCCAATTTGAAAACCCTTAAATACAAGACTTTTCATCGTTTTGGCTGCGCTCATTTATTTCAGAGATAAACGAAAACTTTTAATCACTAAAATTACGTAATACCATCAATTCTAAATGTAAATAATTTCAGACAATCTATTTCCATCATCAATAGATCAAATCTAATCACATTAGTATAAAGTGAAATGTTTGAATTTAAATACATAATTTAGTATGTTGCGCAATTCTAAAACATAAACAAATTAATAAATTATATTCTAGAAAAAATTACAGTATACATACTAATTAACAGGCATGATTTGAGTAGATACAAAAAGCAATATTCTATGTAAAGGATAAAGATAAGAGATAATTTTTATTAGTTTCAGAAGGGGTTTTGTGGGGATCGCAGTAATTTCAGCAGTTGAGATCACGAGTCAATTGAAGCTAGACCAACATGGTAAACCTAGGAGCACTGGACGGCAGTTTCGTCCTATTGTGGGACTCCTCAACAGTGCGCATCCACGACCCCATCTCACGGGATTCGAACCCAGGACCCATCAGTCTTGCACCAGGTGCTTAACCAACTATAGACCACTCAGCTGGCGTCCAACGGTGTTAATGTCTAACTTCAACTAATCCACGAAATTGGGCGACACATCCATCATTGTCATCGGTGAGTCACTACCTCACAACTGACCTGGTTGAACTCCACTGGTTAAGCGCCTAGCGCGAGACTGATAGGTTCTGGGTTCGAATCTCGCGAGGTAGGATCGTGGATTCGCACTGCCGAGGAGTCCCACGATAAAACGAAACGGCCGTTCAGTGCTTCCAGGTTTTCCATGGTGGTCTAACTTCAATTGACTCAGGATCTCAACTGTTGAAATAATTTTAATTGTCTAACTAGACAAGGGAAAATTGAAATAGAGAGAACAGAAAGATAAGGGAAAAAATGACTTTGATAGTTCTGCCACAAACATGTTCAAAGTTTTTTTATAACTTACCGATTTCAATAAATATAATAACTGAAATTCATCAAATTAGCTAGGAATGATATTGATGTAAAACATCTTTCATTCATTTATTATAAAGAGGATAAAGAAAAATGCATATCATGTTTGAAACGAATAGGTAGCTTGACACGGGATTGAATCCGTCAGAGAAAATCAGTTCTATCAGGATTACAGGTACACCTTGTTGACGAGTGACAAGATAGAACGGAACTTAAGTTCATGGTTTCCTGTTGACTACCTCCAGCCACTATCTCAACTTGACACTTCATTGAATTACAAACTGTATAAATCAATAGTTGGCTTAAACATTCTAATAAAAATGTTGTCATAATTCAGTGTATGTGTTTTTTTCTCATAATTTTTCAAAACATTTGAAAGGTATAATCCCCCTTTCGACTGAGTAATTTGTTTTTACATCTAACAAGAAATCCTGATAGATGATACTGTAGTGAACGAGAATACAAGTATGGACAATCGAATGTATTTGAATACATCAATTACAAAACATCTTAGTAAAATCTGAGAACCATACAGTGAATACTTAATTTGCAAAATGTCAATCAGTCGTCTCAGACTTGACTAATTCCTGTTTTTCATTTCAATCACTCTCCGTTCTCCTTCTTTTTTCTTTGATCTTCCTAACCTTCTGTCTCCAGGTATCTCACTTTCAAATGATGATAAATACTATTTATATCTGTTGAAATTAGTAGCACACGCCACAATACCTTTAGATAACTGACAGATTTTCAATGACTGTTCTTAACATCTTTTGATTGTTTTGTTTTAAAGTGAAATATTCCTTATAGGACTGGCTAAAATGTATTTATGTTGTAATACGTTACATAATGAAGAATTTAGTAAAGTATGCCATTAAATTCTATTTATGGAACATTAAGTAATAGCCTGTTATTTTAAGAATAAACAAAGTAGAAAACTGAATGCTGCACAGTTGTTGCTCAGTTACTAAACTCACTGTACTGTCATATCTTGAAAGTATTCTCTACTGTTAGAATTAAAATAGCTCTGCATTTACAACTAAAATCAATGTGTGTAATGTTACATAGTCCGCGATTTGTAGTTTTTTTTCGTGTACACCATGGACGTATCTTAACTATATAATTATTAAAGACCAGAAGGTACTGGATAATAGTTATGTTTTAGTACAAGACTCCTCATAAATCTACATTCGCAACCTAACCAATGTTCAAACCCGGAATTTTTAAATCCCGCAGCGCGTTCCTAACCTTTAAACCATTGAAGTGGTATCCAGTGGTGCATATTTCCAACGTCAGTCAAGTCATGAATTAAATTTCGTTTTAAACAGAATTAAAATAATCAGTTGAATCATTTCTCATCTTATCTAATATATTGACACAATGAGTAAAACCTGCTGAAGAGTCCCATACTAGGACGAAACGACCGTCCAGTGCTTCCAAGTTTTCCATGGTGGTATAGCTTCGATTGACTCATGATTTCAGCCTGTGAAATTTTTAAAAATATCCACAAAACGCCTTGTGATAATTATTCTGGTGACACATAACAAAAGTGTCTTAATATCAAGTATGGCGCACTACATACGTTTTAGAAAAAGGTTATAAAGCTTTGATTAAACATTACTGCAGCCTATAAAGATTCTAGTCATTTAAGTATACCTTGTCATCATTTGTATAAAAAAATAATATTATTATTAGTTTTGTATATTTATTAATAGTTTCTGTTTTACATAAGGATACACGATCGTGTAGAGATGTGTAGTAGTAACATTATTTAGTGAAATAAAAACACTGGAAGAAAACAGTGGTAGTGACCAGCAACGGAATCCAGGAAGTGCATCCTGTACTATTTCTGACTCCTTAGCTGCATGAGCCCGCACCCCAGAGTTATTTAATGCGGTACTAGAATACAGTACCGTTCGCTTCAAACGCCATCGCATTATCCACTTAGCTAATGAGGCCAGAAAGATAGTGGACTGTGCAATTAGGTGGAGCTTAATTTATTAGTATTGATTATTTGAATCTTTCCATTGATGTCTAGAACTGCGATTGATCAGTCTCTTATTTGCACTAAATTCATACTAGAAGAGAATTTATGGTCAGTTGTCTGAGTAGCTCGAGTTTGTAAAGACATCAAGTACATTTTGATCTACTGGCAGGAAAGTACCATGAGCCATGACTTCCTAACAGATAATTGCGGTCTTTCCAGATTATGTTTGCTTTAAGTATAGTTTCACTGGTCACTATACTTTTTAGACCACCTTTGGAAATTATAGCTCACAGAACAATGAATCCAGCGCTTACACGTTTTCCATGATAGTCTGGCTTCAATAAACTCATGAATTCAACTACTAAATTACCATAATATATCCAACAAACCCACTTCTGATAAGAATCTACAAATGTAAAAATCAGTGTAAAAAGATAATCATAGTTTTGTTTTAAAAATGAAACCCTCTCCAAGAAGATAACCAAAGTAAATAAGTTATAACTCATTTTCAGTATAGGGGTTGTGAAGATTATTAAGTTTTGGATTGAGATCACAAAATGATTGATGTTAGGCCACCGTTGGAAACCTGGAAGTACTGGACGGCCGTTTCGTTCTATTGTGGGACCCCTCAGTGGTGCACATCCGCGATGCCGTTCTCGGGACTCGAACCCAGGGCTTAACCTACTGGACCACTGAGCTGGCATCCAATGGCGTTAGTGTCTAAAAATTCTTGGAGTTCTAGTGAGAAGTCGTGAGTAGTGGAGCTAATCTGTGTCGGCTAGAGACAGATATCTACCTCGGTACAAAAGAGGATGGTTTCGTAATTTCGTGGATTGGTTGATGTTACACATTAACACCATTGGTCGCTGGCTCAATGTTCCAGTAGGTTAAGCGTTCGCGCACGAAACTGAAGGCCCTGGGTTTGGATCCCGAGATCGGGACCGTGGATGCGCACTACTGAGGAGTCCTAAAATTGGACGAAACAGCCGTCCAGTGCATCCAGGTTTGCAAACACTCGGTTAATGATCTCAATCTATAACTCATTTAACGCATTTTTTGTATTCCACCTTCAATATTTATAGTCTATGATCTATTAAATTAAAAGAGTTTGCCACGAACACATGCGCTTGAAAGTAGTCAAAGCAATACAGAAAGTATGATAAATTGTATAGTTTATTTCACAAGCGAAAATTGTTTACGTATTTAGGCTGTAAAAGTGAAAGAAAAACCCATGCGTTTGTTACGTCAGAAACTTTATCACTATAGTCTTAGTATTTTTTACAAATTAAATTGATAACACCCGATCACCTGTCTATCATATCATTGCTGATATTCTGTATAAGTATGGTCAAATGAAAACCATTTCACCGATATTCTTGCAAACATAGTCATGAAAATTGTTATAACAAGTAGATTTATGTTCCTAATAATGCATAACTTAATGATACCGCTAATTAGAAACAGTAATTTATCGACCGAACCAATGACGCATGAAACCTGTACGAGCAGTCTAGAGTCCTTATCGATCCTTCTCCCTACCTAGCCTCGCTTGTTAAGTTCAAAACACCAATCTCAGCCTCCGTGATATGAATCATATATTTTAAATATACTGGGTTTATACATCAACTAAACATACCACATCATACCAATAATGTGTGATACTTTCATAATGTTTGTTCCATTTTGTGCACTAATTACTGATTTTTTCAGACATCTTATGATCTAAAAAGCATATATGCTTTTGTTTGAAACTTATATTGTTAATAGACTCCATTGGAGACTCAATGATTAGTATTATACAATTTGTTAAGCTTCATAACGCTGTTTACAAGATCCGATCAATAAAATGATGTCAGATATGACAATAGAAAGTATAGATTTACTTTAGGTAGATTACTAGAAGCCACTGACAATGCATAGATACTTGGTATATGTGTAAGACTTATCGGCAAGACACACTTAAAACATATAAGAATTTCAGATATGGTAATCAGTGCCTATTCTTCACACTGAATCGACGTCTAACGGTTCACGTTTCTAACTTCCCTTGATTCATAGTATTGTGCGACTATTCTCGATATTCCATAGTTATAAATCTCTCATACCATCAGATAAAGCTTCCAAATAAATAGCAATTACCCATCATCTCACATTAAATGAATTTGAAAATATGAACCATCAGATGACAACCTAGTGCTTTAAAGCTAACGCGATCTCTGTGACGTCTCTAAGTTGTACCTTATGTGTTTACTACAGCGAAGTTCCATAATAGTGCAAACAACAATTGTTTTAAAAGTTGTCTAACTAAAGTCACTACGTTAGTTTCCCAACCGGTGATGTTAAAATGAAAATATTTTCACTTTTTAAAAGAATACTTTATAAACATCAGTTAAATATCAATATGTATAATGGGAAATATTTAACGATTCAGTTGATGTGCACAATTAAAAGCGTAGATCAAAAATCTTTACAGATGAATTTGCTTAACGTTGTTTTTCAATAAGTGGTCGATGCATATGATTCAGTGAAAGTATGGAATAAATAATGATAAAGTCAGTATATTTCATCCGTGCAAACTTTATATGCTTAGATACCTATGATATATATATTGACTGATCACGGGGTAGTAACCAATGTCTTGTTTATCACGTCCTTCTTATTGCTGATTGAATTCTAACGATTAAGTTTCAATGTGGCCGCTAGTCTAGGTTATCGAGATGGTGAAGACTTGTAGCTCAGGTGGATGATTTTGATGGAGTTTTGTTCTCTGAGCTGGATGGTTCGATCGTGGAGATTCTATCGTTCTTCTGACCGACATCATCAACACAACCTTCAAATAGAAGTAAAGTGTTCAAATTTCTCCACATATTATGTCGTTCAGAAGAACAAAACTCCATCAAAGTCTAAGTTATTCGACAGAGCATACACTGTTTGGACGCGACACATATGACACTGGTCACAACCTAGTGACTAATCAATAATAAATATAACTCAATCCAACAACAAGTCATTCGCTGCCCGGATAGCCCAGTGGTAAAGTTATCGATTATTAATCTGGATGACAGAGAGTCGGATTCATAATGGAGCATGAGTTTCCTGAAGATTACAGGTACATCATGCTGATGAGTGCCATATAGCATGGAACTCTTATTCAATATCGGTTAAAATATCTTTTCTTTAGATAACTGTTTATCGTGAACTGTTGGAGATTAAAAGTGATAAACAAAACCTTCGTTTTTACAAAACATCGAAATCAATTTTTATGTAATGTAAATTTGTAACAACATTCTTCTCACTTTGAACCTTAAAGTTATTGAATACTTTCTATAAAAATTTATCTAGGGTCTATGACCTTTTAGAAAACCTGGCGACTAACAAAATATTATCAAAGTGATAATTTATTATAAAAATGGAACATTTAAGCTTGTTAATACTTCTTTGGGGGAAAAAATGAATTCCAAGATGATCTTATAAATAGTGAGTGATGCTAGTGTTTTCTTTTTTTATTATTCAATCATACCTTTATTTAATATATCTGAATAGTACTGGGAAACTTAAGTATATTATTACTTTCTGTTATGTCAGGCTTTTTATCACGTGATTTATCCACCAATCAAAATACGACTTACACAATCTTAGCACTGTGTCAAACCAATGACGTTCGACCGGTATGAGCAGCCTAGCGTCCCTATTGGTCCTATGTTCGCCTAGCCTGTCCGGTTGAGTCCAGAATACCAATACCATCCTCCACTATGTGAATCGAATCGAATTATTTATTCGAGACATACTGGGTTTATATATTAACCAAACAGACCGCAACGCACCATAAAATAGGAAATAATAATAAGGCCAAAAAGTGACTGTGAACGTAGGAGGCAGTAGTCAATAAACTGAACAAAGCTTAAGAACATTAAATCTTATAATAATAAATTATAAATCAAAATAAAGTTTATAACAAGGGGAATATAGGTATACATAATATAGTTACTGAATATTTATACCATAAGAATATATAAATAATACTAGTCCATTAATAGGTCTCAGACGTTGCTCGTAATGTAATCTTCACTAGGATATAACACTTTTAACTTGGTTTTTTATCGCTGTCATAGTCTGAATTTCGAATAGAAAACAATTGTATTCTTATCTTAAATAATGCCACTTATTAACTACTTACTATTCTAAATTATTTAGAGGTGATTTAAACAAGGAATATCACTGTACCACATAACTATGTTTCAATAATCCTTGATAATACTAATACTATATCAGTTTATAATTTTCATTTAATCCACTTATTAATCACTCAGTTTTATATTCCATTTGAATAGGACATTTTGCCGAGAACAGCGAAGTGTTTGTGTTAGAATTCTCTCTTATTACAACCCAGCTATTCTTATTGCTTAGTAGTCTTGAACACCAATTCACTCTACAAGTTCCCAAATCAGAACATGGTTGAACAAGAAAGAAATTATATTCCAAATAACAATGGAAATAAGAATGGAAATAAGAATGGAAATAAGAAGCACAATAAGCGATACGTTAGTATATTTATAGTTCTTGCATAAAAAGATTCTAGAGTCTTCTCCAAGTATCGAGTAACGCTGATTGGATAAGAAATAGTCAATCAGCATGCACCAACTCAATCGTTCATGGAACATGCTTTAATTTAATCTATGTCCCGCTAACAGTTTAAATGTCAAAATCAAAATCACCTAGAACATTCATATCTCTCAGTAAGAACAACAGATTGAAACATTCAAGTCAGAATTTCTTGGTTGACATTTCGCAACTCAAAGTGATAATCATTCGATTCCATTCATGATGTCTAAAACACATTAATTCACATTGATTTAAATATTTTTCCTTAAAAATATTTTTACAATGTTTGTGTTAATATGTGGGGTATATTATGAAGTTTTTAATAGACTTATCCTGAAAAATAAAACATGATCTCATACAGTGATATTTTAGTCGCCTATAATCTGACTCCAGTTAGGTCATATGAATGATTGTTGTCAAAATATACATCCTCTCTATTCTCGTATATAATCATCAACTTAATCCACGTTACTAAATAACCGAATTAAATAAGTCAAATACGAGAATGGATTTCGAATACATATATTTCGTACAATCGAATCAATGATCCAGACAGAAGATCGGAGAAACGAAGAGAAGAAAGTGAAGTGAAGAGAACGAACCGAAATGACTCACGGTGGAGGAAGCGTGTTAGCCAACTCAATTTAATCAAATGTGAATCGATATTTATAGCCGAACAAAATTAAGTTACAGATATGTGATGAGTAAGATATCAAATGCACACACATACATACGTTTACATAAACGCAGTCAAGTTTTACATGTGAATAATCAAGCAGGTTAAAATCTGACTTAAGAAGAATAAATAAACTGATGTATTTCAAATCTAGAATATGCTGTATGGACTTAACATAGCAACCGACACTACAATATAACCAAAATATTACATGTCTCATTATTTTGTATAAAAAGTACTTGTTTCAATGAAAACGTCAGTGAAAACTATTTAAGAAAAAAGAAAAGAGAACAACGAAGTAATTAATTACTGTAACCGTTTGATCACTTTCTTTGATGTACAACTTTTGTATGAAAAATATATAGAGAGATTTTCAATAAGCCTGCAAAAATAGTATTAAGTTAAGCTTGTCTATTCAGTACATTCATTTTTAGATTTATGGAGGGAATATAAAAATAAAAGGGAGACTTTATTGATCACATCATGTTTCATCTGAACCTTTTTGATGGGCTTTAAAAGTTTACTATCAATATATACATCATCATCGCCATCTTCGTCTTCTAATATCATTATCGAAATTTATCAAAGGGACTAATTGTTTTATATGTCATCAATCATCATTGTATTCAGCTATTGGACTGGACTATAATTTATGGAGGAACCAATCAGGTATAACATAATAGGGCTTGGATTTCGGCGATAATGAAAACCCTAAATCTAATTTCTAACCTTAACCCTCAACTGTAAATCATAATTCTAATTCTTTACACTGGTTTATAACACTCATTTGGTCCTAGTTATTAGGTGGACACATTCAAGATCACCCTAGTGTTACTCAAAGGTCATACATAAGTTGTAGTCTCACCAAATGGTTTATTCATTTGTTATGATATTGCACTGAACATTATTTTGTTAGTCAGTTCATCTATTTCTTCATGTTATATCAACTATAATGTTAGAAGGGTTTAAGACTACGTTTAAAAGCAGATCTTTGTATACAAAAAGAAACAGTAATAAATCTTTCTTTGCCCTGGTAACATTAACTCACCCCCTTTATTTATTACGTCATTCCAATTCTTTCTGAATTTTATAATTACATCAATTAATCTATTTCATTGCATAATAATCTATTGTGTTTTTAATTCCACGATTTCTAATTACTATGTCAATGTTCTAGAACCTTCCCTTCCAAACTTTATTTATTCAAAACAAAACTTCATGACGTCATTAACTCGATCGGAATCTTCACTACATCATGATACACATATATTCATCCTTCATCACCCTCTGATGTATAAGTATGTCAATATCCATAATAACATTGAATTTCAAATATTTTAGACTGTAAGCAGCTGATGAGAACCTAACGAAATGAAATGAATTCATATTATTCTACATCAATCTTTGTTCTTGCTCTCTTTAGAACAGATCAAGTTTAATTTTGATCTTAGTTCATTATGCTTTAATTGATGTAACTATGTCAATAATCTAATTATAATATCAATAACAAATCAACTATTAACATAGTATAGTATGCCAATAATGAGTACCCTTTTAAAGTATATTACGATATGTTAAAGCAATTCAAAGGAAACCATTTGTTTACTAACTTGGTCAGTGGTTAACTTTTCTATTTTATCATCAAGTGATTTCATGTACCTTTGATACTTTTATTTATCCTTGCTTTCCTACTATTGTACTTAACAATAAACGTAGAATAGCTTATGGTAGATATGCATTTTTCTCTTTTAAATGCTCAAATCAAATTGTAAAGGTTATATTAGACAACTTATGAATACTGTCTTATGTAAACAAAAGTACATCAATGCCGACTTCTTTCTTAGTTAATAATGTTCTGACAGCAATAATAATTAATGTATTCGACGTCATAGTTCTTTTAAAGTTTTAGTTAATTTGACATCTAACTATGTTTATTTATACACGTTGAATAACTTACGTCAGTTGACATGATTACATGAAACATCTATACGGATATAAATGGTAGAACTACATGTGTAACGTTTCTTTTTTCTGAATTTGACCTATTTGACACATTGGGTTTTGTTTGTATTAAGTTTAGGTTAATACCTAATCTTGATATTTGTCCAACAATCAGTTAAAATCAGAAAGGATTTTTGTGGATATTATGGTCATTTTAATAGTTGAGATTATGAGTCAATTGAAGATAAACCACAATGGAAAACCTGAAGCATTCAACGACCGTTTCATCCTACTGTGGGACTCCTCAGTATTGTGCACCCAAGATCCCGCCTCGTGAGATTCGAACTCAGGACGTATCAGACTCGCGTGCGCTCGCTTAACCATTACACCAGTGAGCCAGCATCTAACGGTTATATTTCCTTGGTTTTGCTTACACGTATCTTCCCACTGTTATTTAGGACTGCAATTGATCAGTCTCTTGTTGGTATATGTGCATCCTGTGCGGACTGCATCGATATGGCCTGAAATCACCTCATTGCACAAGCAAGTGGCTATCATAACTCAGTAGCTAAGTTGTTATCGCAATGGCGTTTGAAGCGAACGATACTGGGTTCAAGTCCCAGAGTGATCATCAAATCTGAGATGCAGGTACATCCAACTCACGAGTCCCAAATAGGACGAAACACGTGTCCTGGATTCCATTGCTAACCACCGTCCATCTTTGCTTAAAAATCTTGTGACTTCAAGCAATATCAAGGCAGTCTGTACAGTATGCACATATGCCAACATGAGACTGATCAATTGCTGTCCTAAATAACAATGATAAGATACAAGTAATATAACACCAAATGAATTATACATCAGAGTTTAAAACAGAAACAACAAATACTGTTTCACCATTGATACATTATGCCGCCATTATAAATCTTTTTCATTGAATTTAAGTATGAAACAATTCTAAAGTAAATTCTATTCTGTGTATATGATAATAAACAATATCAGTAATTCTTTTTTTTTATATCTGACTGTGAATATCATTTGGGTTAAATCAGTGTGGTGAAATTTATCTACTCCGTTTTTTGGTGGGAAAATATCTACTCGAAACAAAAACAAAAAATCAAAATGTTAATATGAAATGTTGCCAACTGAATTAGTATGCGATACAAGTTATGTATATATGTGTGTTTAGCTAATTACAAAATCAATTCCCTATCCAGACGTTGTAAATTTTCCTTAATACTGTAGAAAACACTAATAATAATAATAATAATAATAATAATAATAATAATAATAATAATAATGGTACTTACTTACTTACGCCTGTTAATCCTCGTGAAGGAGCATAGGCCGCTCACCAGCATTCTCCATCCAACCCTGTCCTGGGCAATCCTTTCTAGCTCCGTCCAGTTGTAATTCATCGTTTTCATATCTGCTTCTCTTATCCGACGCAATGTATTCTTTGGCCTTCCTCTTTTTCGCTTCCCTTCAGTATTCCAAGTTAGGGCTTGCCTCGTGATGCAGTTTGACGATTTGCGTAATGTATGTCCTATCCATTTCCGTCATCTTTTCCTAATTTCTTCAGCTGGAAGTTGGTTTGTTCTCTCCCACAGAAGGCTATTGCTGATGGTATCCGGCCAATGGATGTTGAGTATCTTGCGTAGACAGCTATTTATAAATACTTGTACTTTCTTGATTGTGGTTGTTGTAGTTCTCCAAGTTTCAGTTCCATACAGTAGAACTGCCTTGACGTTCGTATTAAATATTCTCACTTTGATATTGGTTGAAAGTTGTTTTAAGTTCCATATGTTCTTTAACTGTAGGAATGCTGTCCTTACTTTGCCAATCCTCGCCCTTACGTCTGCACCTGAACCTCCTTGTTCATCGATGATGCTTCCCAGGTATGTGAAGAGTTCTACATCTTCTAGAGTTTCGCCATCAAGAGTGACTGGATTGCTGTTCTCCGTGTTGTATTTGAGGACTTTGGTTTTCCCTTTGTGTATGCTGAGGCCTACTGATGCAGAGACTGCTGCCACACTGGCTCTCTTCATCTGCATCTGTTCGTGTGTACATGATAGGAGGGCTAGGTCATCTGCGAAGTCTACATCGTCTAATTGATTTCGAGCTGTCCATTGAATTCCGTATTTTCCTTCAAATGTCGAGGTCTTCATAATCCAGTCGACCACCAGAAGAAAGAGGAAGGAAGAGAGTAAACAGCCTTGTCTGACTCCGGTCCTTACTTGGAATGCATCTGTCAGCTGTCCTCCATGCACGACTTTGCACTGTAGTCCGTCGTATGAGTTCCGGATAATGTTGACAATCTTCTCAGGAACTCCATAGTGTCGAAGAAGTTTCCATAATGTCCTCCTATCTACACTGTCGAATGCTTTTTCATAATCAATGAAGTTGATGTATAGTGATGAGTTCCACTCAACTGATTGTTCGACGATGATCCGTAGTGTTGCAATTTGGTCTGTGCATGATCGATCCTTACGGAATCCAGCTTGTTGATCTCGAAGTTGGGCGTCTACTGCATCTTTCATTCGGTTCAGCAACACTCTGTTGAAGACCTTCCCTGGTATTGACAGCAGTGTAATGCCTCTATAGTTTTCACATTTGCTCAGATCTCCTTTCTTTGGAATCTTGACGAGGTGCCCTTCTTTCCAGTCCATCGGCACTTGTTCCTCTTCCCAAATCTTTTTGAATAGAAGATAAAGCATGTTTGTAGTTGCTTCGATGTCTGACTTCAGTGCTTCAGCTGGTATGTTGTCCGGACCCGCTGCTTTCCCGTTCTTGATTTGTCTGACGGCCATTCTGATTTCTTCCTTCGTTGGTGGGTTGACGTCTATGGGAAGATCTGTGTGTGCGGCTTCGATGTCCGGTGGATTCATTGGAGCCGGCCTATTCAGGAGTTCCTCGAAGTATTCTACCCATCTGTTCCGCTGTTGTTGAATTTCGGTGATTGGCTTGCCTTCTTTGTCTTTGACCAGTCTTTCTGGTTTACTGTATTTCCCTGCTAGTTTCTTCGTTGTATCGTGAAGCTGTTTCATATTTCCTTCTCTTGCAGCTTTTTCTGCCGTGGTTGCTAGTTCTTCCACGTATTTCTTCTTGTCGGCTCTAATGCTTTTCTTCACTTGTTTGTTTGCTTCTATATATTCAGCTTGTGCTTAGACTTTCTCTGCTCGTGTTCGGCTGTTGTTTATTGCTGCTTTCTTGTTCTTCCTTTCTTTGATCTTGTTCAGTGTTTCTGTAGAGATCCATTCCTTATGATGGTATTTCTTTAGACCCAGAACCTCTTGACAAATTGAAGTTAATGCTTCCTTGATGCCTTTCCAGTTGTCCTCCATACTAGTCTCTTCTTCTTTCAGTAGATCTTGTATGGCTTGTAACCTGTTTTTGAGAGCTATCTTGAATTCATTGAGTTTGTCAGTATCTCGAAGGAAGGCTGTATTGAACCTTTGTAGTGCTGTTTGTCCACTTGTCCAGTTCTTTTTTAGCTTCAGTTTTAATTTGGCCACAACTAGGTGGTGATCTGAAGCTACGTCAGCGCTTCTCCTGGTTCTCACATCTTCCATTGTCCTTCGGAATTTTTGTTGATGCAAATATGATCTATTTGGTTCTCTGTAGTGTGGTCCTGTGAGATCCATATAGCCTTGTGTATACGCTTGTGTGGAAATATTGTGCCAATAATAATGGTACATGTATTAAATTTGTGAATAAGTAGACTGTATGACATATATTGTGTCCAATGTGTTTTATACGTATAGTTCCGTTTATTATTTTAAAGAGAGTAAGAACAAAGATTGGTGCAGAATAATATGAATTCATGTTCTTTTGTTAGGTTCTCATCAGCCCCTTTACAACGTAAATGATTTGAAAATCAACATTATTATAGATATTGACATACTTATACATAAGAGGATGATTAAGGATGAATAAATGTGTATCCTGATGTAGCAAAAATTCCGATCGAGTTAATGAGGTCATAAAAATTTTGTTTTGAATAAATAAAGTTTGGGAGGGAATGTTCTAGAATATTGAATTAGTGATTAAAATTCATGCATTTAACAAACGTTAGATGATTATGTAATGAAGCAACTGATAGTAGAATAATGGTAATAAAGAAATATATGAATTGAAATCAGTCAGTTATGAATGGTATAATTTTTAAAGAGTTGGAATAGTGAATGACGTAATAAATAAATAGATAAAAGGGGAGGGTGTAATGTTATTGATTTTCAAACGATTTTTAGGTTGTAAGCAGCTGATGAGAACCTAACGAAATAAAATGAATTCATATTATTCTGTACCAATCTATGTTCTTGCTCTCTAATGTGTTTCACTGATCTAAAGCACCACCAGGTTGTATCTTTTCATTTGTGCAGCAATTTGTATGACTCTCCCGATCTCCCACAACGTAAGAGCATTCCATATTTCAAAATAATGGTTGCTCTGGTTATCAGAAGGAGAATCAACCTCGTGACTTCCGAAAGGACTCAGCTTTCACCATGAGGCGTTATAACTCTTTTAACTTCCAGGGTAGAGTTTAAATGATTTGAATTCTTTTTTTGGTTAGTGTTTTTTTAACGAGTTAGTTTGTAACGGAATAGAGTCGCTAACTTCATGCCCAACCCTCCTCCTTTACCCGAGCTTGAGACTGGCAGTAAACGTAGAAGCGCCACAGGTGGAGTAAAAAAGAGACGATGGAAATGGATAGGGCATGCATTCCGGAAATCAGCAGATTGCATCAAAAGGTAAACCCCAACATGGAATCCTGAAGGGAAGAGGAAAAGAGGAAGGCCGAAGAACACAATATTTCGGGAAATAGAAGCAGCTGCTATTCATCCTTTTCGTGTCTGCTTCAAATTCTCAACGAAGTGTGTTCTTCGATCCTCGACGTTTTGTATCCCTTCACGATTCCATGTAAGCGCTTTCCTCGTGATGCAACTTGATGATTTCTTCAATATGTGTCCTATCCACTTACAAACGTCTGTTCCTAATTTTTCATTCAACTGGAAACTGATTTGTTCTCTTCCACAGTACCTTGTTGCTAATGGTAATCAGCCAACGGGCATTGCTTATCTTGTGTAGACAATTGCTTATAAATTCTTGTACATTTTTGATGATGTTTGTGGTAGTTCTCCAGATTTTAGCTCCATTCAGTGGAGCCCTCTTGATGTTCGTATTGAAGATTCTCACTTTGATGTTAGTTGACAATTATTTTGAGTTCCATATGTTCTTCAATTGTAAGAATGTTATCCTTACTTTGTCAATCCATACCTTTACATCTGCAGCAGATCCTCTCTCTGTGTATCGAAGATAGTATGTACCATCATAAAAGTTTCCAAGCGTGATTGTGTTGGTGTTCTCTATGTTGTATTTGAGAATCTTGCTTTTTTTCTCTTTTAAATGTTGAGGTCTACTGATGCACAGATTATTGCTACTACACTAGTTGTTTTCATCTACATTTGTTCGTGTGTATGTAATAGATTATTTTCATGCTAAATTATTACATATTACAGAGGTATGTATTCAGTATTTTTACTAAAGGATACAATGATGACTAATAATTCATATATCACTATCATCTTCCATTCAACATGAATAAAACTGAATGTAGTAAGGTATATAGTTTGTGTAAAAAATTTATCTTCTTTTTTGTAAATATTCTTATATACTTTTCAAAAGTGAATATGTAGGATGTTCAATAGTGTCATATCCCACTATAGTATAACAAATTTAATGTACAATTTAAAAGTGGCTGACATTCATTTAAATAGTTAACTACAATTTGTGGTGAATCCAACGTGCACTATTGATTACAACATTTTAAACATTTTTTTTATCTTGACAACAGTTAAACAGAATAGATGTTCACATGTTGTTTTTTTCCGAAGTTTATTTCCTTTAGTTTTATCTTATAGAATGTTAAATAGTAATTTGTTTTATTATGACTTTGACTTTATTACTAATCAGTCTATGAATAGACTTCGATGAACAATCATGAAACTAAAGAGGTATATTTAGCTTTTGATCATGATGCATAGATCTTTATCAGTTTATTAATACTCTTTTTAAGAAAATACAGTTGATTCTGAATTTTTTAAGCAAAGATGGATAGTAGTTACCAGTGGAATCCAGGACGCGCTTTTCATCTCATTTGGGATTTGTCAGCTGGATTTATCTGCATCACAGAGTAAAACAATACTAAGTGAATTTAAATTTCACCCCATTGCACAAGCAGATGGCTATCATGACTCAGTAGCTAAGTAGATAATGCGATGACGTTTGAAGCGAACGATACTGGGTTCGAGTACCAGAGTGAACATTAAATCTGAGATGCAGGTACATCCAACTCACGAGTCCCAAATAGGACGAAACACGTGTCCTGGATTCCCCTGCTATGTACTATCTATCTTTGTTTAAAAAGCTTGTTACGTAAAGCAATATCGAGGCAGTATGCACATATACCAACAAGAGACTGATCATTTGCAGTCGTAAATAACAATGGTAAGATACAAGTAAAATAACACCAAATAATTTGGACTTCATTGTGGTTGTATAAGAGAGCTGCAAAGAATGATCAATGCTTTAGTTTACATCAATCAACTGACATTAGTTAAACAAAAAACCATTGAAATAAATAAACAACTGGACGGCTATTTTGTCCTAGTTATTAATCAAGTCTTAATTTGAAATGGAACTAGGCACTTTCAGACTTAGCATCTGACGCTTAACCTTTATACGAATAAACTGTCAGATAATGACTCACATTTCTAACTCCAGTCAGTTTGACCACTATCATTGATTATCATTGATGATGTTCATCTTAATTGTAACATTGTTACTATCCAGTGCTATACGGTTGTTCAATCAATGTTAATTGATATATACCTACATCAAAAGTAAATACAGATTGGTTTCTTCATACTAAATAGATACCCTATTTATAAATTGTTCATTACATGTCATAATGTATTAGTTTCACTATTTTGATGAATAAATCAAAAGTATCTATTTAACAACTAATTGGACTTACTATACTATTGACTATTGTATTTTATATTCTAGTTTTTCCCCATTGATAATGTCATAATGTACTTCGATTTCGACAAATGAATGTCTAGGTTTCATAGTAATATTCTTTAATAACTATTGAGAAAGTGTGACCTGAATGATCGTACTGTAAGCTCTTCGATTGGATTGTTTGATAATATAACTATGAAACATAATAAGGAAATACATTGTTGATAAGGCATAAATAATTAACACTAATAGCAAGTAACCAATAGGAAAACAAGGATATAATGTTCATTTAGAATGTTTGAAAAGTAACTAATTATATATGAATATATGAAGAAGTTATATGTTATCAGAATGTAAACAACAACTTTTGAACACATAAATATTGGTACAAGAGGGCACCAAATACATATGCACCACAAAAGTCACTTGATTTGTGTGTGGACTGTGATACTGCTCGGGTGCCCACACAGAAGCAGGTGATTTTCTTAGTGGGTCACACCCGGAGCCTTTGACCTGATAGTATGATCCACAAGACAGTGGAACAACGTCAGAAGATGCAGTTCCATGGTAGCCGGTGACCGACAATTGGTTGATAAGCCATTTATTCCCTCATGATCCTGGAGCCCATGTACACCATTGGTTTGGAATCAGGGTTTTCCAACCACCCTAGGTGGACCCTTAATGTCCACCGACCCGGTTAATGCGCCGGATATTCACTTTTCGTTCTCTAAATTCCGTAAACAACACCTCTGCCGCAAGAAGGTAATGCGTACGATTTCCCTTGTAGTTGATCTATACGGGTAGCAATGTGAGTGTATTCGAAGGGGGGAGATAACTCTGTCCACCCTCGGCCGTAGCAGATCATTTGGGGGCACACATTAAATCTAACCTTATAGAAAACATTATCAAAGCACAGAATGAAATATGGAAAACTATCTTGTGAATAAATATTCTAGGATATGTAATCCATAGTTAAAACAAAAATTCTGAGATGAAAATAAGAAATTTCTAGAAACGATAAATAATGTATTGGAATATCAATCTTTCAAATATAATTTTGTGTTTGTACTACATTCCAATGCTATGATAACTTTTACGCTATGACTGCTATTCATACAGTTTTTTTTGAAAATATTAGCCACAATTTTCAATTACTGACTTGTAGTCATCGACAAAATATATTGATCATGTCCATAACACGTAAATTACTAACATTTTATCCTAAAAAGAAAAGAATGAAATGGTAAATGACAGTAAAGATTATATTGTTCTCGGGTATAGTGACAGAGATTAATTTTGATATTTTAACTACGAAATTTCAGTGTAGTAAAGTGAATTGCAAAAGTATCAGATATATATTGTCAATTTATTTTTAAATTATGTAACAAAAATATGTTAAATTTACTATAATGGATTAGTTGAAGTTAGACAATGATATCGTTGAATGTCGACTCAGTAGTCTAGTAGTGAAGCATTCATGCATGAGACCGAAGTTCCTGGATTCGAATCTCTCTTGTGGGATCATAGATGCAGATTGCTGAGGAGTCCATGCTCAGACAAATCAGCTGTTCATTTCCCTAAATCTCAATTATCCTTTGATCTTCTTTTTATTAAATGATTAAACAAAACATATTTTAATAATTGAAATCCTGAATCAATCGAAACTAAACCGTCATGAAAAATCTAGAAGCATTGGACGGTCTTTTCATCCTATTGTGGGACTCTTCAACAGTGCGCATCCGCGACCCCACCTCACGAGATTCTAACCCAGGACCTACAGTGTCGCGAATGAACTTTTAACCTCTAGACCACTGGACTGACATTCAACCATGTTAACGTCCAACTTTCATAAATTTGTCATAAATGAATTTAATTCATAATTTTGGTAACAGATAATGAATGGATCATGTTTGTTTTGTTAAGATTACGTTCCTATTTCCTGATTACTGGTTCATATCGATCTATATATCAACAAGCACACACACACATACATGTATATAATGTCCATCATAAAAGAAAGAAAAAAGAGAGGACACAAATTTTTTCTGTCTTTTAAACGTGTTATGTTCTCTTGTATAGTTTATTTTAATATTGAAGCACTATATATATAACAGTTATAGATTATTATAAGAAAAAAAAAGAAAAAAATGGAACTATGCCAAAAGAAAACCCCCGATTACTTATAAAAACAGATAGAATATAATGCAGAAATGGTTACTGGTTTATTGGTTTGTTTTCTTTTATACAATAGTTACTTTAAGGAGATTTCTAATTCATTCATTTGATGTTATCATTGTATAGTAGGAGATTTGAATAATGATGAATAAGAACTTCTATATATGAAACAGGTTTCCATGTTTAAAACTGTCAATTTATTTAATGGTTCATAAATAAATATCATATAGTTTATCATTATAAATATAGTCACTTTTCAAAAATTGTATTTTAAGTGTTACAGTGTCCAATGCACACATATATATAAATTGGTTTGTGTACTGGGAAAAAACACTCCATATATATACATGTATCATAAGTTTTTGTTTTGTATGCTTATACTACTTATTGGCATAATTTATCAATCTATATTATCAGAAGCGGTTTGTGGAGATTTCAGAAATTTCACAGATTGAAATCATGAGTCAGTTGAAGCTAGACCACCAAGGAAAACCTGGAATCGCTGGACGGCCGTTTCGTCCTAATATGGGACTACTCAGCAGTGTGCATCCACGATCCCGCACCCTGCTGGATTCGAACCCAGGACCTACTGGTTTCGCGCTGAGGAGTCCCATACTAGGACGAAACGGCCGTTCAATGCCTCCATGTTTTACATGGTGGGCTAGCTTCAATTGACTCATGATTTCAATCTGTGAAATCTATATTAACTTAAAAAACGCTGGTGTTTTTTATTTTTGGACAATAGAAAGTTTTAGTAATCTTTGATAATCAATGAAAGATCTCGATCATATTAAAAGACTAATATATTGAATAATGAATATTCTTTTTGATCAATTTTCTTCAGGTTCAAATTAATCATCCAAAAAATGGACAGGTAAGGGGTAAAGTACATCGTTTAAGATTGTCAACAAAATAGAATACAACTATTCATGTTGATATGACACACATAAGATGTTAGCTTGAATCAGCTTATATGTTGAATGAAAATGTTAAGATCCACGATCAGAATAAATATGGATCAGATAGGGTGGGGAAAATAATAGTGAGATTACTATTCGATCAAAATTTTAGTGAAAGACTATATTATGTGGAAAATTTGGAAGATAATAATGAGGGATGAATACAAAGTGAATGAATCATGTATTGGGGAGATTAATAATGAGGTTTAACCAATAGTAATAATAATCTGTGATAAGCCATTCTAAAGAAAACAGTTCAGGGAAATTCGGTAAACAATAGGTTCTGGGTTCGAATCCCACGAAGCGGTTTCGTGGATGCGCACTGCTGAGGAGTCCCACAATAGGACGAAACGGCCGTCCAATGCTTCCAGTTTTTCCATGATGATCTAGCTTTAATTGACTCATGACCTCAACTATTCAAATTACCACAATCTCCACAAAAACCCATCTGATACTAAACAATTTCACTGTTAATTTGGCCAGTTGAGTGACAAATTTGTTCTGGACTAGTCCAGAAAGATAACAAATAATCATCTAGTATACTGTTAATGTCACAACTTAGTATAATAATAAGCGATATTCAAGCACCATTAGACTAAACTCAGTACAAAGTGGGAAACGTTTGAAAACAATTTCTTTATTTAGTTATTATTGTTATCATCATCATCTCATCAATGTTCAATAACACACTAGCAAGATGGTAAATTCGTTGACTTGTGAATAAAATATGACTTTAAAAATGTCGTAATAAGTTACAATCAATTTCCTTCGTTTCAATAATAAAGTGGCAGTATACATCTGCATGATGTAAGGAAGCTACAAAGCATGTGGTAATTCAGACTGTTGGATCAGTATGATAGGGAAATTGATTGAAGAAGAGAATTATGGTAGAATAGCCTTTTTGAACGTTCTCTTTACTAAAAGATCTGATGGATCATCATAAATGAATTTTTAGCATCGGTTACTAAGTTGAGCCTATATACCTTATTCCAGATTCTGGACAAACTAATTCATTCATTCTTCTTATGTTTTGACCTTGTTAATTATTCACTTACCAACCTTGACTGTTTTTATATCAGCGTATGACTGCATACACTTCTTATCTTATCACCCGTCTGTAATCTATTTTATCTGACTGTAAATATTGATTAACACTTGATTAAATCGAGTTGGCTCACACACCTTTTCCACCACGCGTCATTTCGCTTTGCTCTCTTCTATTCGCTTCATCTCTCTCATTTCCTGTTCAGATCCGTGAGTGTACAAAATATATGTATTCAAAAATCCATTCTCGTAATTGACTTATTTAATTTCGTTATTCACCAACGCGATTTACGTCGATAGTTTTATACGAAGATAGACGATATGTATATTTCAGTAGTGATTAACATACGATCTAATTTGTAATAGATATCAAGCCATTATAGTGGTGAGTTCGTCGACAACATCGTACGACCTAATTGACGTCAAAATGAAGGGCCACTAAAACATTTGATGAATATTTGTAAACTCGTGGCTATTGAATCTTAATGAAATCCAACATATCACTCAGCAATCTGTTCCAAGCTTTTTTTAAGGAGATATAATCTCTCGTTAACTGTATACTATACAGGTCATCCAATCATATCAATAATGTTAAATAAGAAATTACTACAGTGTGTATGGGATATCTGGTATGTAAAGAAAAGTGTGTTAAGATTACAGATTGTATACATATGTAACTGGATCTGAGATGACAAAAAAGAATTTCATTGAATATTTATTACCTTTGTTCGGTGCATTTTTGATGAAAACAGATGATTTTTTAGATGCTATTAAACAAACATATCACAACATGCATACAATAGTGATAAATAGACAAATAAGACTTAAATAAAGGACAGGTAAAAGTGATTAAAAGTTCTATTCTCTGTCACTTGGTTGACACAGGTCATCAAGTCGAATTGAATAAACCTTTTAAGGTTATCTACAACATCCCATCAAATTTGCCAGATGGTTTACGAGTGCGCCTCTTGCACATTGCGGAAGCCATCGCAATCCATTTTCATAAACCTGACCTTTGCATTCAAACGAGATTCATACAACCACTTTCTCTGCCCTGGCGATCAGTTTAAGATTTCCTTCAAAAGAACTATTTTTCATACTTCTTCCACTTTTTTTTTAACTTTTGTAATTTTGTTTCTGTTGCTTTTGAACTTAATAAATTCTCAACATTCATCTTTTGATTCTTATGTAACTACCATCCTATTGACCATCCGTTAAAATTCTGTTCCTTCTTTGTTTCTTACATTACGCAACTTAGCAACTTCTTGATCACTTTGAATATTAATAACCGTCTTTCTTCCAATCAATCAATGTTAATTTAAATGTCATTATGTAATTATTACGTAACATATCTACTCGATGAGTACTATATTATTATTGTAAAACGTATATATATTAATGTATAGCCAAAAATAAGACTTTGTGTTATGATATTGATCAAGTTCATTGTTCATCACAGATTCGGTTAAAGAAACTGATTAGAACAGCCGAAAGTGATCGTTATTGTTTAGTTAATAAGTGATAGATTGATTGGAACTAAAGATTTCAAGTTTATTATTAGTTGCCTTAAGACAACTAATTGTATCTCATCTTACCTATTATTACTGTTTGGATTAACCCATATGTGTTGGGCTTCAGCTGTTAGTCTCTCATTGTAAGAACTAAAATTGTATTTTGACAATTCATGTGCTATTAGAATCAATTGTATGGTCAAACTCTATTGAGTATGATGTAATTGCTTCATCTAAAAAATTACGAATGTGATTCATATAAAGTTTGTGTTCTTTCACCCTCACATTCAATTATCATAATGTCTTACCTACATTTATAACAAAACAATCACTTCATCTAATCACATATACAACACAACCCAAACAACTGTGTACTTATTTATATTCAATTATTTTGATGTTTGATTATATTTCACAAGTTGAAATCATGAGTCAGTTGAAGCTAGACCACCATTGAAAACCTGGAAGCACTGGACGGCCGTTTCGTCCTGGTATGGGACTCCTCACTGAAGACAATGGTGTACGGTGGCGCAACTTCGTGGATTGTTTGAAGTTAGACATTAACACCGTTGGATGCCGGCTCAGTGGTCTAGTGGTTAAGTGCTCGCGCGCGAAGTCAGTAGGTCCTGGGTTCGAGCTCCGCGTGGTGCGGAATCGTGGATGCGCACTGCTGAGGAATCCCATACCAGGACGAAACGGCCGTCCAGTGCTTCCAGGTTTTCCATAGTGGTCTATCTTCAATTGACTCATGATTTCAACTTGTGAAATTTCTTAAACTCTCCACAAAAAAACTCATTCTCATTATATTTCATTGAAAAAGTTTGAACTAGATCCTTAAGCAAAATATTGGATTTACTTAAAATTCAATCGTCAAGATTTTACAAATATAATTTTCATCCTTAATATCTTACATTCATTCTCCATTTAACTACTGTTGAATTATTCGTTTAAAATTTAAATGAAAGTTCTGATATGTTTCCATTAGCCTAGAAAGATCCATAAACATGTCAGCTCATATTATCAGTTAACAAATCTAAAATTATATTTATTACCAATAATTTCAATATTGTTTTATGTTATAAAGAAGTCATTTGACATTTCAATATAAAATAAGAGAAGACAATTAAAAAGAAAAAAGAAGTTTCCAGTTTTTATGGATAAATCATTGTTCAAAATGTCATATAATAACTTTGTATATAGACTGATATAATGGTAGAATAAAAACATTTTCTATGATACGATAATGGTACCATGGAACACTGAAGTGAATTATCAGTTTAGGGGTTTTGGAGATTGTTAAGTTTTTGATTGAAATCATGAGTCCAGTACATTCAGGTTTTCGAAGTTGGTCTAACATTTATTTCATTTAACATTTGCTCATTAGTGACTAGCTTCGTGAGAAAATTCTCGGAGTTCTGGTAAGAAGTCATGACCAGTGCAACTAATCCATGTCGGGTAGAAACAGGTGTCTACCTCAGTAAAATGAAAGATGGTCGCGCAATTTCGTCGATAGGTTGTGGTTAGACATTAACACTATTAGATGTCGGCTCAGTAACCTAGTTGGTTAAGCGCCTGGCGCAAGACTGATAGGTCCTGGGTTCGAATCTCGGGATCGTGGATGCGCACTGCTGAGGAGTCCCATACTAGGACGAAAAGGCCGTCCAGTATTTCCAGGTTTTCCATAGTGGTCTTACTTCAATTGACTCATGATTTTAATCAAAAACTAAAGTGAATACATGATCTATATACTATAGAGAGATTGGGTCACGTTATTATCAGATACTCGGATAGATGAGAAGACTTTTTTCAATACGGTTATAAGCGGTCTGTATTCAATAAGTCCAGAATAGAAACCAATGATAGAATTGAAATAATAAATTAAATAGTCATTCAACTATATCCGTCAGTGCATGCTCTGGAGTCAGTCATATTCATTTTCACTTACCACACATCAAATATATACATATATTAGAGCGCGAAACCGATAGATCCTGTGTTCAAATTCTACTGAATGGATCTTGGATGCGCACTGCTGAGAAGTCCTACAACAGAACTAGACAGCCATCTATTGCTTCCAGGTTTTCTATGCTAGTCTACCTTTAATCGACTCATGAATTCAAATATCATATTACTAAAATCTCCTAAGTCCCACTTTAAAATGAAAGTTATATATTTGATAAATAATGAATTTTATGGTTAACGGTATCTCGTAAATTTTTTTATGAAACTTTTATATAAACAGATATCAAATGGTTCATAGTCGCGTTATTTCACTGTTAAACCCCTTCGTTATTATTATTATTATTATTACTATTATTATTATTATTACTATCATTATTATTAATCCTTGAGAAACTTACCATGATACCTGAAATCTAGTTAAACAAATAAACAATCAAATAATCACTGACAAATTATTAGCTATGAATAATTATATACTTAAAGTTTGACCGTAACATCAACTATATTTAAGTGATATCTAATCCTATATTCATATCCCTATGATTATCTAAGCAAATGATTGACATATATTTTGTCAAATATATTAAATATTTAGTAGTATAAAGTACCTGACATAAACTATATAAACTCACTTGAAAAATGTTTATTGTTAATGGTGAACATCTATAAACCTATGGTGTAGTAAACGAGGACAGAAATGAGGACAATCAAATGTAGTTGAACACAAAATTATAGAACATCTTACTGAAATCTGAGAATCATATAGTGAATAGTTAATTTGTGAAATGTCAGTTCATCGTCCCAGACTTTATTGTTCTTGCATTTTCGTACCAATCACTTTTGGTTAGCGTTCTTATCTTCTCGATCTTCTACTAAAATACATTCTATTCCTGACTAGCGTTATATACTACTTATGTGGATATAAGTAGCACACACCACAATGGAACCTAAATAAACAATAATCAATATCTTTCAATCATCAATTGAACAGATTTAAAACAAAACTTTATTTTAAACAGAATACTCTTTTATCGATTTATACTACATTTTCTTAAGTGAATGACCTAATAAACACGGTTATTATGTTCTGTATATTGTACTTGTAAAATCCAAATAGATTTTCCATTAAGTCACTAACATGTACCATTTGTTCATGGACCTCCCAATGGATGTTGGCTCACCAACAATCGAAGAAATCAGCATAGCCATCAGACAAATCAAAAGTGGCAAAGCAGCAGGACCAGACAACATTACAGCAGAGGCACTAAAAGCAGACGTAGCGGTAACATTCTCTTCAATAAGATTTGGGATGATGAACAAGTACCAAAAGACTGGAAAGAAAGACTTCTGATCAAAATACCAAAAAAAGCGGTCTCAGCAACTGTGATAACTACAGGGGCATCACTCTTCTCTCAACACCGGGAAGTCTTCAACAGGGTTTTGTTGAACAGAATGAAGGACTGCGTAGACGATCGACTTCGAGACCAACAAGCAGGATTCCATAAGGATAGACCGTGTACGGACCAAAGCGCAACTCCATAGATCATTGTGGAGCAATCAACTGAATAGAATTCATCACTCTACATCAACTTCATTGACTACGAAAAAGCATTTGACAGCGTGGACAGAACAACACTACGTAAGCTTCTTCGACACAACGGCGTGCCTCAGAAGATAGTCAATACCATACAGAATTCATATGATGGATTACACTGCAAAATCGTGCATGGAGGACAATTAACAGACTCGTTTGAGGTAAAGACCGGTGTCAGGCAAGGTTGATTACTCTCACACTTTCTCCTTCTCCTGGTGATCGACTGTATATCGAAGACATCAGCATCTGAAGTGAAACACGGGATACAATCGACATCTAGGATGCAGTTGGACGATCTATATTTCGCAGATGATCTGGCCCTTCTATCGCAATCGCAAGAACAAATGCAGGAGAAAATGACCAGTGTGGCAGCAGCCTCAGCAGCAGTAGGTCTCAATATACACAAAGCGAAAAGCAAGATTCTCCGATTTAACACAGCATGCGCCGATCCAGTCACAATTTTCGGAGAAGATTTGGAAGATGTAAAATCCTTTACATATTTGGACAGCATGATTGATGACCATGGTCGGTCTGATGCACATGTAAAGACGCTGATCGGAAAAGCAAGAGCAGAATATTTACAATTGAAGAACATCTGGAACTCAAAACAGTTGTCCACAAGCCAACACCAAGGTCACGATTCTCAATACAAATGTCAACACAGTTCTACTGTATGAGTCGGAAACTTGGAGAACTACGAAAGCCATCATTTACAAGATACAAGTGTTTATTAACAGTTGTCGGTGCAAAATACTTCGGATCCGTTGACCAGACACTATCAGCAGCAACTTAAGATGGGATGGAACAAACCAGATCTCATCGGAGGAAGAAATAAGAAAGAAGAGCTGGAAGTGGATAGGACACACATTGAGGAAAGCACCGCGATGCGTCACAAGACAAGCCCTCATATGGAATCCTCAAGGTCAAAGGAGGAGAAGGAGGATAGGAAGACCGAAGAACACACTGCTTTGAGAAATGGAGACAGACATGAGAGGAATGAACAAGAATTGTATAGAAGTGGAAAGGAAGGTAGAGTGGGACAGAGTGTGTTGGAGAATGCTGTTCGACGGCCTATGCTCCATTAGAAATAACAGGAGTACGTAAGTAAGTATGTATCATTTGTTACTAAGAGTGAAATTTACCAACACAATGATCGAAGTTACCAATTTTAATTAATGAATGTATTTAGTATAAATATGCATAGATTTTCATCGTTGTACTGTATTGGATGAAGAATGCTGGTGGGCTCCTTCATGAGAGGTAATAGGCATAAGTAAGGAATTGCTGTAACCAGACATCACTTTACATATGTAATAAAAACTTTGAATCTCTATCTGTTAGTTAATATGTGAATTTGTAATTACTGCTCAGTTATAATACCATTTTTTTACAAGTATGAACCGGCTTTGAGAGTTGAACAAGTTACGTGTTGATGTTTTAGACCGAGAAAACTACCCATCATGTTGCTTAAACAGCAAATGGGATTCAGTAAATAACAGGATTTTGAGAAAAGTACTTTCAAATTGTCTAACTTACTGAGCATTTTGCGCAAACTAATAAATGAATATCAATTATACATTTTGTACTACTGAAATATATATTTAAGTACCACGAAATATAACCGGAAAATTATGTCGGTTATAAAGAAATAAATTTAGTAAACTTCACTTTTTTAGTGGATAAATAATAATAAAAGGTATGATTTTCATGAATATCCGGTTGTTAAACAGTTATAATATTTGTGCAGCATCAACTATACTGTAAATTTTATTCGCCCATTATGTTTCAATTTAATAAAGCTTTAGAAATTATTTTAGACCAATCTTTGAATATTTCAATATGTAATTTTTAATAGTTGAACTCATCAGTCAATTGAAACTAGAGCACCATGGAAAACCTGGAAACACTGAGCAGCCGTGTTAATGTTTAACTTCGCCTAATCCATGAAATTGAGCGACAAATCCACCGTTTTCGTCAGTGAGCTGCTTTCTAACAACAGACCCGGTTGAACTCCACTGGTCACTGCTTCACACTAGAATTTCAGAATAAATACCTCATAGAGACCGTAACTAATGGTCTAGGGGCTAAGCGCTCGTGCGCTAGACCGGTAGGTTCTGGTTTCGAATCTCGCGAAGCGAGCTCGTGGATGTGCACTGATGTGGAGTCCCATACTTGGAAGGAACGGCCGTCCAGTGATTCCAGGTTTTCCATGTTTGTTTAGCTTCAATTTACTGATGAGTTCAACCATTAAAAATTACTATAATATCCACAAAACCTCTATCTGGTCTAAATATATGTTTAGCTCTTCTACCATCGGTAGTTTTATTTCATTTAGTGACTTTCATGTTAGCCATTTATCATTCATTATCTCCGGTTGACCTTATTGAGTAATAGAAAATTCATAAAAACGAATATGTGTTATTTTTTTAGCTTTGATATCTAAATGAACCGAAAATATTTTAATGAATATAAAGGTTTAGTGAATAGTGTAGTTGTAAAATTAATTGAAAACGATTGCAGTACATCACTATAAACATCAAGAGCTACAACTCAATACAAAAATCTCACATAAATACACATACGTAACAAGAATTCTAGTATTATGTACGATTAAGAGTGGGATCATGAGCAGTAATAATAATAATAATAATAATAATAATAATAATAATAATAATAACCGTTGAATGAACGAATGAATCTAATCCAGAAATACGAATTTGTGATTATTAGCGCTGAAGGTTTAGCAACGGTATTTTTCTGTGTACTTGACTCCAGTCGATAGTAATCACAAGCATCAGCTAAGTGAATTTACTATTCACTTGATCATGATTACTCTAAAAAAATATAAACTGATGAGTAAACATTGTACATTGAGCGGCTGATGAATAACTGGACTCAGAAAACAAACCATCCAGATCTTACTGATTTCCATCTGTTCGGAATAGTTGAAAGAATCAAATCAAATCCATACACTTATCGATTTGAATTTCACAGCAAGATAACATTTTGACAATTATAAGTTAGGACTTTTAGCATAATCATTAAATATTCAAGTAAAGGTGAATTGCAATAGTACCGAATAATCTATTTAAATATCACTAAAAGTAGTCAATTTACCTACTGAATGTTTTAAAGTACTCAACTCATTCCAACGTTTTCGTTTATTGTCAGAGATTTTCTACATCATCAAGTACATCAACAAGTCAAAGACAAATGTTTCCACCTTCATTACCTGCACCACCTAATCCAGTTCCAGATCTTAGTCCAGTAAAAAACCAATCACGAAGAACATCTGCACCAGCTGTATCTCATCGAAGTAATGTAACTATTGACAATTGTAACAACAATAGATCTAACCAGAATAATAATATTGAGACTACAAATTTGATAAGATATCCTGTTAAAACAAATGAAAAAATTACAAATGAATTATCTCCAAAATATTGGCTTTATAGTCCACCACAATCATTAATAGCAGAAAGTATTTCTCATTCTGAATTCGATAGGTTACTTATAGCTAATGAAAATGTTTCTACAGAAAATAGTTTCATAAATAAAATCAAAAATAATTCAATATCAAAATCAAATCTATCACAATACAGTGAAGAAAGTTTATTAACAACACTTGTTCAATGTCAACATTTAAAAGAAAACAATCTGAAACCAAAATTAACAAAGAAAATCAATCTGAATGATCAAGAAACTTGTTTTAAATCATTAAAGCCAACTTTATCTGATGATAGTAGTAATCCTTTAAATTTATCAGATCAATCATGTCTTAGTGAAAGATTGATAAATGATTATAACAATTCGAATAAAGTCAATCTATTGAATAATAATAGTAGTAGTACTACTACTACTACATTCAATAATACTTTAGATAGGAAAACAAAAAAGACTAATCGTCAATCTGTTATGTCAAATGAACGAAAAGTTGAATCTATTAATCATTCTCTATTAGATCAAATGAATATTAATCATACAAATCTAAATAAAGTTGAATTAGCTAAACGTTGTTGGGAGAATTATTTTAGACCTAAACCACCAAGAATTAAAAGAAATAAAACTATACATGATCATTCAATGACACAATCTGTTACTATAGATATGTCTAATAAAGTAAACAATCTATGTATAAGATCTAATAGTGTTGATTGTACATATCGAAATTCTGAAAATAAAAATCAAAGACAATATTATGAACATGTACAAACTTCATCATTCAAAGCATCATCTATATGTATAAGCCCAATTTCATCAAATCATAATAATAATAATTCACCAATTATTGATTCTAATATAAATCAATTACAATCATTTCCTAAAAAAAATAATCAATTAGATAATAATAATAATAATGGAAAAATAAAATATATAGGTAAAGGATATTCACCTTCATTTATTCGTTTAATGACTGATCATGAATTAGATAATAATAATAATAATAATAATAATAATAATAATAATAATAATAATAATAATAATGAACAAAATTCTGATCAAATATCTGATCCAGATCAATTAAATTATCAATATTCTAATTCAACCTTAACTCTTACTGAAAATACACAAACAACTAAAGATCATCATGATCATGATCATGATCATCATGATGATCATAAAATCAATACAAATAATTCAATGAAACAAATAATATTTAATGAAAAACGTTTATGTCGAAGTAATATAGAATTTTCTAATTATAATAAAGAAAAATATTTAAATTATTATCATGAATATTTACGTCCTCAATCATTGACATTAAAACGTCATTGTATTCAATTACAAAATCATAATCATAAAATTAATTTAACTTCTTCTATATCATCAGATCATCTTCAAAGAATGAATCCATATACTGATAATGATTATATAATCAAAAATACAAAAAATAATCACCCCTATCCATTTATTGATTATATAACACAGACAAATGATGATGATAATAATAATAATAATAATAATAATCATCATCATTTAAACAAACATTCTGATTGGTCAAAATTAAATATTCAAAAAAATAATCAATTTCTAAAAAATTTAAATCAATCATTTAAACAATCAAATACACCATTGATTCATCATTTTATTATACCATTATATCATCATCATCATGATTCAAAATCTTATTTCACAGATCCTAATCGATTAAATGTTGATCGAAAAAATGATTCATTATTAATTGGAATTGATAGATCTGAATCATTTTCTAAAAAAATTCAACATATTTCATCAAATCAAAAATTAAAACAAATTTCTAATTTTCTTAAATATTCTAATCATCATTTGAAACATACTACTAATAATTCAATTACAACATCTCATTTAATAGATACAAAACAAATTAAGAATGATCATTATTCATCTATTGAATTATTGAATCATAAACAAATAAAAGATAAAATTCCAGAGAAATTAAGAAGTTATTTAGTACCATTTACTGAAGTAAATAATCCATCATTATCTGAAGAGATTATTTATGATTCTCATATAAAGGATGATGATGATGATGATGATGATGATGATAAAGAAGAAAACTACATCAATGATCATAATGATAATTATGAAAATGAACAAGTGAATTCTAAATTAAAAATGTCACTATCACCAGCAGCTCAACGATATGAAGAACATGTATTAGCTACTGTATCTGGAAGATTATCATATTCTAAAACGAATAATCCATTATATTTTAATGATTATAAAAATGATATAAAACATCAAAATTCTATTAAAAAAGTTCAATTATTATCTGATAACAATCCTATAGAGATTAATAAAGATCATAATTATGATGCTGATGATGATGATGTTGATGATGATGATGATAAAGAAATAGAAGAAAATGATTCAAATAATCATTTAAATGATCATTTAATTCATAAAGAATTATGGCGTGAAAAATTTGGAGCTATTACTAAATGGCGACATGAAGTTGATAATGCAATGTTAGCTGGTGAAACAGAAATAATTCATACACCAGAAACTATATTACATCATAAATGTATAGAAGAAAAATTCAATATCCCTTTTATATCTAATCAACAGGATACAATGAATTATTTACAACCAACCATTGTACAAGTAAATACTTTTCAATCTAATGAATTATATTCATCAATAAATAATGTAGAAATAAATTATTCAACTACTTGTAATTATCCAACAGTACAATCTTATATATATAGTAAACCATTGATTAGTAGTAATGAAACAGTTGGAACAAAACAGAACATACTATATTCACCTAACAATATGAAACCAAACACATATCAAATATCAATGACGAAAGATATGAATTTGTATGACAATATAGTACCAAAGGTAAACAAAAAAGTAACATCTATTTTTATCAGAATGGGTTTAGTGGAGATTTTTTTTAGAAATTTCACTTGTTGAAATCATGAGTCAATTGAAGATAGATCACCATGGAAAACCTGAAAGCTTCCAGGTTTTCAATTGACTCATGATTTCAACTCATCTATTTACTTATTTAGATTTCATAATGTAAATTATGATACTACAATTTGCATGAATTTGACATTTGTATTCATATAATGAAAATTGAATTAAGTTATTTTCCATTTTGGTTGAGGATAACGATTAGAAAGTGTTAGTTTAGATGGTTACAGATTATATTTGTTATGATGATAGATAAAGAAGAACATGGACAGTCTATATAGTTCATCTATTAGATTTTGTGTAACCAACGATTGACATTGTTTACTTTTGTATACAATTGTTTCCCTGAAGCATATTAAATTAGTGAGTATCTTCTAGGGTGAATAATCAAAGATTTATCTTTAACCGCAAACTAGTCACCAGTGACCATATGATTATTAAGACTAAACTTGTGTTGATAGTCGGCTACATTTAAGAAACCGATTTCTAGAATTTTGATGGCAAGTCATAACCTGTAAATTAACCAATTCATCTATTCCAAACAAAGACTGAAGAGAGTAATATTTCGCTATCAAACATGATTACTACGTATCGGCTCCCATCGAATTTATATATTTAAATCATTCACATCATCATTTAAATAGACAAAGAAAAAATAAGTTAGAAGTAATTGCATTTAAATAATATGTTTTCATGACTTAAGGCAATATTGATGCAGTTTGCATAGGATACACATATACCAACAAGAGATTGATCAATCATAATCCCAAAGCAACAATGGGATGATACAAGTAAACAATACCAAGTGAGTTTAGAAATATTATTTAGATCAATTTAATTATGTCTAGACAGATAAGAATTTATTATATTCACTTGACATTGTTTACTTGAATCTTCCCATTGATGATTAGAACTGTAACTGATCAGTCTCTTTTTGGAATATGTGTATACCGTACGTATTACCTCGATATTGCCTTAATTCACGAACATTATAAGCAAAGATAGATGGTGGCTATCAATGGAATTCAGGACGCGAATTTCGTCCTATTTATTATACAATTGAGACAGTTAGGTAAACTTTAGTAATACTATGTAATTTAATCTAAAACTGTTTGATATCAGATTAAAGACTGCAGTAGTAAACTTCGTCAGTTCATGTTTAATAAATAAAGGTATTCACTTATATGCAAAGTAAAATAGATTCATCGTTGAAAAAGATGGAGTGAACTTATTTGACTGGTATTATAAAATAATATCATTACTTCAGAAAAAATCATTATGTTGGACAGAATTGCAATCATTTCACGTTTTCACTTTAAAAGATTGTTATTTCTAAATATAATGCAATGGATAATTGTATTGTTTTTAGTCTGAGACACTTCATTAGTCCATAATTATAATCTTACAAGGAATTCATCCTATAGTATACAATCCCTATAATCTATATATATAATCGATACCGCTTTAGTAGAAAGTTCTTGATTGAGACTATGAACCGATTGACATTAGACCACCATTGAAAACCTGGAAGCAGTGGATGGCCGTTTCGTCCTATTGTGGGACTCATCAATAGTACACATCCACGTTCCCGCTAACATCAATCAGTACATGATCTCAATCAAAAACCTAATAATCTCCATAACCCTATACTTGGTCTGACCCAGTATACTTTATATTGCTTAAGTTTCAAAACAGAATTAAAACAATTGTTTAATGTTTTTGATAATTTATTAGTGATAAAACATAAAAGAAATCAATTTCCGATTGCATACTAGTTGATGAAAGATGCTGAAATTTACTTAAAAAGTGTTAAACTTACAAGTAGTTATAGTTCATAGTATTACCATAAACTAATACTGAAGATTAGTTGGTATTAAACTATTCAATCACCAATATTAACAGTCACTAAATTTTTTTAAAGTAAGATGTGTGATATCATGAAGTGTAATCTACTTCATATTGTTTGAGATACTTAAAAGGAAACCTATCATGACATACTTGTCTTTCTCATTACAAATCGTCTTTCAGATTTAGTATCAAGTTTCTTATAAGTGGTTGATTCTTAAAGATCTAAATAAGCATTAATATTAGGTACCCTATGAAATATATTGGTATGCCATATTACATCCTATAAAATAACACCGTCAGATGACGGCTCAGTGGTCTAGAGGTTAAGCGTTTGCGCGTGAGATCCATAGGTCCTGAGTTCGGTCCTCGCGAGGCGGGATCGTGAATGAGCACTGATGAGGAGCCCATTACTAGAACGGAATGGCCTACCAGTGCTCACAATTTTTCCATGGTGTTCTACCTTTAATCGACTCACGAACTCAACTATTAAATTACTATAATATCCACAAAAATCCCTTTTAATGTTACTCGAAAAGTCTAAACCAAGTTCGTTGTTAATTGATGGAGATTTACACCTTGAAAATAAAAATGAATCTCTTAATTGATACATATATGTATGTGTATTTTAAGGAGGATTCTAATTAACCATGAATAATAAGATCATTACCAACGAACCTAACATAATTTCAATAGTTGAAATCATGAGTCAATTAAAACTAGACCACCATGGAAAACCTGAAGGCACTGGACGGCCGTTTCGTCCCAGTATGAAACTCCTCAGCAGTGTGCATCCACGATCCCGCCCCCCACGAGATTCGAGCCAAGGACGTATCAGTCTCGTGCGCGAGCGCTTAACCATCAGACCAATAAGCCGGTATCCAACGGTTTAATGTCTAACTTTAACCAATCCTGGATGTGCACTTCTGAGGAGTCCCACAATAGGACGAAACGACCGTCCAGTGCTTTCAGGTTTTCCATGATGATCTAGCTTCAATTAACTTATGATTTCAACTATTGAAATTACTAAAATCTCCATAAAACCCCTTCTTAACCTAACATAAGTTAATTATGTTTTAATTATATCCCAATTGGCGAAAAATAATAACTTAATGTAAGCCAATTCTTCAAATAACAAATAAAAGACGAATTCTGAAATTTCACAGGTTGAAATCACGAGTCAATTGAAGCTAAACAACCATGAAAAACCTGGAAGCACTGGACGGCCGTTTCGTCCTAGAATGGGTCTTAGTATGGTGGTCTAGCTTCAATTGACTCATGATTTCAACCTGTGAAATTTCCTAAAAATCTCCACAAAACTCATTCTAATTCTGGAATCACGTCACAGTTTCTATGGAAATAACTTGGAAAATCAACTTTTATTAACTGAAGTAATTAATTTTTACTTGATATACCAGTGGACAGTTTTTAGTTACTTAACCATAACGATAAACATGACATAAAATCAATCAATCAAAATAATAAAAAAAATAAACATTTTTACTAACTTGTAATTTTATTATTCGTTTATATTGTAACGATGTATCATTTTAAGTAAATACAGTTCTATGTAAACCTATTAAAATAGACTGAATAAACTTGATTTTATAATAGTTGCTTAATAATTTGTATCTTGTAAACAATGTTAATCATAATGCTATTTCAGATGGTGGAGAAGATTTGTAGCTCAGGTGGATGATTTTCGTGGAGTTTTGTTCTCTGAGCTGGATGGTTTGGTCGTGAAGCTTTCATCGTTCTTCTGAACGACATCATCAGCACAAACTTCAAATAGAAGTGAAGTGTTTGAATTTCTCCATAGCTTTGAAACACATATGGAGAAATTCAAACACTTCACTTCTATTTGAAGTTTGTGCTGATGATGTCGTTCAGAAGAACGATGAAAGCTCCACGAACTAACCATCCAGCTCAGAGAACAAAACTCCACCAAAATAATGTTATTTTAATAATTCAGATCATAAGTTAGAACATCATGGAAAACCTTGGAAGTACTGGACGGTCGTTTTGTCCTAGTTGTTAAGACATTTGAGCTTCAGTAACAATACATAATAATCTAACATTTTATACACATAGTTCCCTTTTATCATTTTGAAAAGAACAAGAACAAAGATTCTAGTTGAATAGCATGATTTGATTTGATTTCGTTTGGTTCTCGTCAGCTGTTTACAACCTAATATATTCAAAACATAATTATGAAATCTGTCTAAAGTACTTAGATGAAAGTGTTTAGTCGGAAGTTATATTGAAGACATATTCGTATAGTATAACAAGGATGTAAATAAATTGAATACATTCAATATTGTAAATATGTACCTTATGTGAAAGAACATTCTACAACATTAATTGTGACAGTAGTTCAAACGGCCAGAAACAAATGATTCCATTATGGGTAAACATTGATAGGAATAAAGTGAATAGAGCTCAGTTGATATAATATAAGGTTATTAATCTGAAAGATAGTTAAAATAAAACTCAAAAATGTAATAAATGCAAGGAAGAGAGCATCAGGCCGATAACTTTCAATCTTTCAAGGAGTCAAACTCCACGCTTCTGAAGTTTGCTGAAACTGTTGCTATCAAGTGTCAAAAACCTAACTTATATATTCAAAAAGAGATGATTATTTTGATGAAGTTTTGTTCTCTAAATTGGATGATTTAGTTGTGGAACTTTAATCGTTCTTCTGAATGACATTTCAATGAAATCGATCTAATTTATCAACCAATCAGAAAAATTATGCACAAACATAGAAACTAAAATCAAATCAAACAAAAACAAAAAAGTAAACAATAAGAGATTTAAGATCAACAAGAACCAATCAACATTGAGGTGTACAGAGCAAGCTGTTAACCACATGTGGAGCAATTCGAACACTTCACTTCTATTTGAAGATTGTGCTGATAATGTCTTGCAGAAGGACGATGAAAGGTTCATGACCAAACCATCCAGCTCAGAGAACAAAACCCCATTAAAATCATCAATCTTAGTTACAAATCTTCTTCACCATCTCAAGAGATGGTTATTAATCCTTCCTTACCTTACCTTACAAATGTTCCATCGTTGTATCCTAAACATTTTTTTCTCTAACAGATATGATAGTGATCATAATAGTACATAAAAAACAAACAAAAAATAGACGAATTGTTACTATCCTAATAACATTGTCTGTTAAATAAGTTATTCATAAAATCGTTTAACCATAGTTTAACCATAATCAAGTTGTTAATAATATGGTTGATAATCATATTTAACATGATCATTTCAAAGACAAGACTAACGTTGTTGTTGTTGTTTTTGGTTTCGCAATAAAATCTTCTTAACATATGTTCAACATTACTAACTTATTATTTCTAAACCATTTGTCATTTAACTATTTTATATAATGTTCTTTTTTTTCTTTTTCCTTTTCTTTTTTTCTTTTATTTTCTTTACAAAGTAACCATCTATCTGATCTATATATGTATAAAGTTTCCCTAATACAAAAAAGAGAGAACAGGACATGATTGAATATCATTCATCGTCGGATAGATTTATGCTTTGTTTTTTTTATGTCGTTTTCTTTTGTTTTGTTTTTTTCGTTGTTGTTGTTGTTGCCAATAAACATCTATCCAAGTTTTCTTTTTTAGGGAACAATGTAATGATGATATGGTATTTTCAAGTTTAGTATTTGAATTGCGTAAAGTTTCAATTCACTACCAATCGAAATTTATGTAGTTTATATTAGTGATTGAATTTAAAAATAACAGATATGTGTTCGAATTATGTATGTAAACTTTACTTGAAAAACTATTGAGGATATATGGAGTTAGGTTATGGAAAGAAATGAATTTAATGAAATAATTGATAATCTCAAGTGGAACTTGTCAAAAGATACATGGATTAGAAATAAAGAAATGTGTTTATCAGAGAGAGTGTGTGTGTTTGTGTTCTCTCAAAGTCTAATTTCTTGAATCTTCCTTGTCTCTTTTTTTCTCTTTCCAAATTTATTTCAATGTATTATACTCTTTGAATAACATCTTCAAACCCTCATGTTTCCGATTACTGCTTATACTCTTACCGCCTCTACCACTACGGGACTCGAATAGACAATTGCATCTCTGTGCTAATGTGGTGTGGCAACTCGAACTGATGTACGTATGTACGAAGTTCTATGTTGTTACTAACTGACTGACTGTTTAACAGAGAGGAGTATTGTGGATATTATAGTAATTTAATAGTTAAATACATGAGTCAATTAAACCATCATAGAGAAACTGGAAGCACTGGACGTCCGATTGGTTCTAGTATGGGATTCGTGATAGGTGCGCATCAGCGATCCTGCCGCCTGGGATTCGAACGCAGGAACTTCGGCCCCACGCAAGAACTCTTAACCTCTAGACCACTGAGCCGGCATTCAGTGGTGTTAATGTCTAATTTCAATCAACTCAGGAAATTGCATGCTATCGACCATGTTGCGATGTGGCCACCAGTCTAGGTGACTCGACACTGCGTGCACTATAGCATTTGATCTGCATTAAATAATGACTTGACATACATGACATTGATCACCACCCAGTGATCAATCAATTGTGATATATATACGATTTACAATAATGAAATAATACTCATCCAGTAAACAACATAAAGTAATAATACACTCATTTCTATAGCGTAGTACCAATCAGATATAAAAGAAACTTAATAAAGATCCTGACTCATCATGCTAAAATGATTTGCTCGGATGACATTATTGTAGATGAATTGGTTAATATTCATAGCTTGCTTATTAGGAATAGATACCCAATGAAATTCATCGACAAACACATGAAGGAGATGAAAAGAAGGACAAGAGTACCTATTGTTCCAAAGAAATTATTGTTCTTAAAATTACAATTCCTAAATGATACCACTGAAGAGATTGTAACTCAGAAGTTAAGAAATACGGTACAGAAAACATTTAATGCAGCCAGATTGAGTGCCGTCTTCTACAACCGCCTCAAAATAAGAACAGTTAATAAAGACAGATTGTCTGAATTCGCTACATCCATGTGTATTTATCGTTTCAACTGCTCCTGTGGAGCCAGTTATATAGGCCGTACAATTTGGCATGTTCGTTGTCGTATAACAGAACACCATCCGTCAAGGTTGAGCGAAGGGCAGGTAAAAATGATTAAAAGTTCTATTGTCGCTCACTTGGTGGACACAAGTCATCAAGTTGAACTCAATAAAGCTTTAAAGGTTATCCACTATATTCCATCAAATTTGCCAAAAGGCTTACGAGTGCATCTTTTGCGCATTGCTGAAGCCATTGCAATCCATGTTCACAAACCTAACCTTTGCGTCCAAAAGACGTTTGTACAACCGCTCTCAGTACACATGTCAATAAGAGACTGATCAACTGTTTTCCTAAACAACAATGGAGAGATACAAGCAAATAATACCAAGTGAATATATACATATATCGTTTTAAAAGTTTGTTTAGTGGAATGCAAACACATTAGATATTTGAAGAGAAATTATAAGAATCCCAGAACTTGCATTTTGTGTTTTTCCTCATTTATAAGTAAGCCTTATCTCTAATGCTGAGGGAAAGGGTTTCCTGTTTCACCTATTACAACAATTAAGAAAGTTTACTTGGTTGAAACCACGAAGTGATCTTAGGCCGACATTAAAAATTCGAAAGTATTGGATGGGTGTTACGTTCTAGTATAGGACTAGTCAGTAGTGTATATAGATGACCTCGCACGCGGAAATCGAACCAAAGATGCCGGCTCAGTGGTCTGAAGGTTAACCATTCGTACGCGAGACCGAAGGTTTTGGGTTTAATTCCCGAGTGCGATGTCATAGATCTGGGCTGCTGCTGAGTCTTATGCTAGGAAGTAACAGCCGTCGATGGTCTGAATATGTCAGTTAGTGATTTCAATTGTGAAAATACTACAATCTCCTAAAACTCCCGATACTCATCTAAAAAGTCATCACTGATCTATACTGATAGTGTCTTACTCTTCCTAGTACTGAAACGTTAAAAATAGTTAACTACTAAATAGTAACTAGAAGTGGTAATTTTATTGATTTAAGACTAAATTTTGAATCGGAAGCAAACATGCCGGACTTACTGACTTCACAACTAAATGGTTACCAGGAATCATTTTGAATATTATGATACAGCAAGGAAAATGCGTGAGTGATTACTAAGTCTAACAAAGAAGATCCTTGGTTTGAGTCATAAGATATGGGTTCCGATACACTTTATACTAAGGCGTGCTCCAGTACCTTTATCAGGAACCTACTGTCAAAGGACTGTAACCAATCCAGCTAATATCGGATGCATTAAAATCTCCTAATATCAGGCATCTGTTATTTTCACTCCATAGCTGAATGTGATCCAAAATAAAGCTATCAGCTAAGTAGTTCGGGCTACGATAGATAACACCAAGTATAAATGTACAACATTTGATAATGAATGACTTCGCAAGTTACACTATCGAATGCAGAAAGCTCATAGCCTCCAAGATCAGCAAAGTCTTACTGGAACAACAAAACATATGAAGTCAAGGGGAGTAAGGCTTCGAGCAGCTTTTGCATGCGGTGTGAATAAAACGGGTACACATCTTATGGAATCACGTTTTACACTAATCGCATTTGATTCCTTCCCCCACGGAGAAAGAACAGTTTGGCTGTCTATATTTTTAAGTACAGCCGACCACTGCAGAGGGATCAAAACGAAAAAAAACATGATCACTAGTGTCGAAATCGACCAAAAAAGAGTACCACATGATGAATTTGGTGAAAATTCCAAGCTTTAACCGAAATCCAAGATAAAATAGACTATGTATGATTTTGATGAAATAATTCACAGAACCGAAGTCAAATCACGATAAGTATTAAAGCAGTGCTTTTTTGAAAAGCGTTCATAAATGAGTATTGAACTAAACGTTGTTAACTGAACAACCTTTTCCAACCACTAGGGGAGATGTTTACTAACTCGTTTGCTCTGTTGTCTGGTTGTGCGCCCAATACAGCTTTCCACACAGGAGCAGCTGAATTCATAGATGCACATAGATGTAACAGAACCAGTTAACCTATCCTTTAGTTGAATAATTATCATAGATCGGGTTGTAAACCATAGAACTGAATAAGAATGAAATCATAAAATAGATAACTTGTTTTAGATAAAGGCTTTTTGTAGAAATTGGTTCAATTTGTTGTTGAATTCGTTATAGATTAATTTCAGTTAAGACATCACTGAAAACTAGGTAAAACTGAAAAGCTACTTTATTTTAATATGGTACTAAGAAGCTGTGTGCTTCCATACCATGTCAGGTACAGAACTTAGGACCTCCATGTCTCTCAGTGAACAGGTCTCAAAAGAATCTAATACGAATTCTGATCGTAAAAGGAATTTGCGAATCTTTTTATTATATTTCCTGATTTTAAAAAAATATTAAGATGTCGTTTAGTGAATTGTGAAATCAATGGATAATCTTAGTATTCAGCGTTTACTTGTTAAGTTCTACCTGTTCATTCATAGATAATCTCATATAGTTAATTTTATGATTCTGTATAATTTAATCCCAGACACCATAGAATTAATTCACTTTATTTGAGTTCAATCATCCCAAATAATACCTTGGGCGGGATCGTGGATGCGTACTGCTGAAGATTCCCATATCAGGACGTAACAACCGTCCAGTGCTTCTAGATTTTCAATGGTGATCTAGCATCAATTTGTTCATAATCTCAATCAAAAACTTAATAATTTCCACAACCCTATACTGATAATACATTATGTCGTTATTATTAAACGTTATATGATTCGAACTATCTTTAAATTTTTTTCATTGATCTTTGTTTCACATTATTCTATTCCAGAAAGCTGAAGCAATGTAAAGCTATTCTTTTCATTTGTATTCAATAATTCGCATCAATAATTTACGGACAAACAAATAAACATGTATTCTACTTGAAAATCATAACATGTAAGGTAGCATAGTTTCTCAATGCGGTAAACTAAAGGTCTCTGGGTATCGAAAATTTACGTATACTTTTAAATAAGGAGATATCTATTGAGAAATTACATAGATATACTCATTAATATTTCAAACATCCATAACAAAAGCACATAGACATAATACATTAAGTCTTAATTTAAACAATAGTGAGGATTTCAATGAAATTTGATTTTCAATGGTTAAGATCATGAGTCAATTGAAGCTAGACCACCATGGAAAACATGGAAGCACTGGACGGCCGTTTCGTCCTATTATGGGACTCCTCAGCAGTGCGCATCCATGACCTTGCCCCCTGCGAGATTCGAACCCAGGACATACTGGTTTCGTGCACGAGCACTTAACCACTAGACCACTGAGCAGGTATCCAACGGTGTTAATGTCCAGCTTCAACTAATCCATTAAATTGAGCGACACATTCACCATTGTCTTCAGTGAGTTACTATCTCACAACAGACCTGGTTGAACTCCACTGGTCACTACATCTCACTAGAACTCTAGGATATACCTCGTTGATTAATATGAGATGGGTGTTTTGGATATTATAGTAATTTGATTTGTTAACATTTTTCAGTTAAATAGTTTTACAATAAAGAGAATTGTTTATTTCACTTAAATTTTCACAGTACTATCAGCCAACAAGTCATTCTGTACCATCTAAAGTTGTAATCAATCCTAGTGGGGTAACAAATGATCAAACTTATCAATATGATAATAATAATATTCGATTAGAGAATTCACAACAGATCAATTCAAAATATCAACCAATGTGGATTAAAGCACCTTTACCTCAATTAAGACTTTCACGACAACGATCGAATTCAGGGTAAGTATTAAAGTGTAATATGACGTAAATTTGGTCTGTTTCAACATAAGTTAATATCATGAAATCATTAACGTTTCAATATAAAGTTCTTTTTACTAGTGCTACCTAGTGAAATTACATTCTGATAGGTAAACATATGAAACTTCAAATCTCGCATTGAATGTATTATTTTGTTTATTTTCCAAACAAAAATGATTAACATTAAAAAAAGTAAACAACTTATCTTGAAGAGATATTCTCTTTTAAGTGAATGAATGTTATTTAGAAAATACGAATTCAATGGTCAGAAGGAGTTTTGTGGATATAATAGTAATTTCGATAGTTGAGAACATCTGTTGTAAGATAGTAACTCACTGAAGACAATGATCGATGTGTTGCTTAATTTCATGGATTAGTGGAAGTTAGACATTAACACTACTGGATATCGGCTCAGTGGTCTAATGGTTAAGCGTTCATGTGTGAGACTAATACGTTCTGTATTTGAATCTCGGGAGGTGTGACCGTGGATGCACACTGCTGAGGAGTCCCACAGTGTGAAGAAACGGCTGTTCAGTGCTTCCAAGTTTTTCCATAGTGGTCTAGCTTCAATTGACTCATGATCTCAACTATTTAAAATGCAACAATCATTTATTCATAGGACATAAAATACTACTTAAATGGTAAAAATCACATTCTTGTATTCTCTGATCAATCTTTTCATTGTTTTTATTGTGTGAGATCTTAATAGTATTGAGAATCTTTGATTTATTGAAATAGATATCGGCTTCATGGTTGATTAAATTTAGAAGAATTACTTAAACTTATTACTTTTAACTTTTATATTGGAGTGGTTTTTTATAACGTTTAAAATAATGTTACTATAGATTACTTATTCTTCCTCATAAGTCAATTGAAGCTAGACCAACATAGAAAAACTGAAACTAATAGACAGCCGCCTCATCCTAGTTTGGGACTCCTCAGCAGTGCATATACACCGTCCCGACCCAAGGGATTCAAACATCTAGACTATTGGGCGGCATCCAACGATGTCAATGTCTAACTTCAACCAATCCACGAAATCGAGCCACCGCCCATCATTGTCTTCAGTGAATTACTATCTCGCAACAGATACAGTTAAACTTTCTGGTTACTGCTTTCTAATAGAACTCCAGGAAATATCTTTTGAAGCTAGCCACTAATGAATGAGCACATGATTATTATTATCAGAAAGGGGTTTTGTGGAGATTGTAGTAATTTAATAGTTAAACTCATGAGTCGATTAATGCTAGACCATCATGGAAAACCTAGAACCACTGGAAGACGTTTTTGTCCTAGTATAAGACTCCTCTCACCCCGAGGGATTCGAACACATGATCTATCGGTCTCGCACTCGAATGCTTAACCTTTAGACTACTGAGCTGGCATCCAATGGCGTTACTGTCTAACTTCAACTAATCCACGAACTTGCGCCACCGACTCATGAATCCAACTATTAAATTACTACGATCTTCACAAAACCCCTTTCTGAAAACAATAAGTTATTTTTATTTATATAAATAAGATCAATAATCTTCAATCTGATGTAGATTTTTTTTATTATGAATCACAGTTAACCTTTTGTTTTCTTCACTAGTAACGCTGTTGTTTTACAACCTATTCAACAAATAGAAAATTTTACAAATATACCAAATTATTATTCATCTAATAGCCCGGTTAATTTAACATCGAATATACAAGGATCAATTCATCATCCATATGAACCAAATATTCCACTTCCTAATATGAATTCACCTATCAATCGATATAAAACTTCAACAGTGAAATCATTTCGAAATTTTCTCACTCCAAAATTAAGACGTAAAACATATGAATTGGATAAAACAGAATCTATCAAATTGAAACAAGATGATTACAAGCCAATAAATATATTACAAACTAACTCAGGTATTGTTTTTTCTAATGAGATGCTTACTGGTTTTTTTGTTTGAGTAGTGTAATATATATGTATTCAGACAGGGGTTTTGTGGATATTATAGTAATTTAATAATTGAATTCATGAGTCAGTTTTATTTTATTTTATTTGAACACACAAATATTGATACAAAAGAGCGCCAATATATATGCACCACACAAAACAATGAGAATTTGAAGAGAGATAGAAAAAAAAATCTAAGGAGCGCAAAAGAAAAAGAGAACAATAACGAAGAGATTGGTGTAAGGTAGTGTGGTAGTAACGAGAGAACGGAAAGGTACAATCAGAATAAATCTTTCAGATAAGGGAGACAACCACTTTTTATGAAGAAAGTAAAAGAAGGTTACAGCAGGATCGCCACTGGCTTCTATTCTGAGCCATATCTGATAACGTCTCTAGCCACTATGTAGCACCATCTCTCAGACCCCAACCAGGGAGTCGTGAAGGACCGATAGAAGCCAGTTTTTTGCAGCTTTCTTTCATACCACGACACCATGTCATGCACTGACCACCTCTCCGCTTTTTCCAACCAGTCCCAGAGTCGGCAAATAATGCACGACGTGGAATTCTCTGGGACGACATTCGTAGAACATGTCCAAGCCACCGAAGTCGGTGTTTCAAGATGGTGACACCAATTGAATTATCATCTCTGTGCCCGAACACACGATTACGAACCTCTGCATTACTGACATGGTGTTGCCACTGAATGTCAGCAATCCTTCGGAGACAGCGATGATCGAACACAGAGAGTCGTCTAACGTCCTCAACTCGGAGAGACCAGTTTTCACAAGCATAGAGCAAAACTGCTCTCACCGAGTCAGTTGAAGCTAGGCCAATACGGAAAACCTGCAAGCACTGAACGACTGTTTAGTTCTAGCACTGGACTCCTCAGCAGTGTGCATCTGCGACTCCGCTTCGCGAGATTCGAACCTAGGACCAATCAATTTTTCAAGCAAGCGCTAACCCATTAAACCATTGAGCTGGAATCCAACAATGTTAATGTCTAACTTTTTCATCTGAAGAGTCTGGAGTTATCCATAGCTGTCCATTATGAAAAAGTTAGTGTACAGCAACTCATGATGTAGGACAAAATCATAAAAATATTAAACGTTTTGAATTGAAATGAAATCTTCAATAAAACATACACACTAATACATTAGATTCATCTACTAACAAAACAAAAGTTCAAGATGGACTTATTTAAGCTTACTACATTTTCGAAGAGTTTTAATCTAATTATTCTTTTCAAATTATATGTAGTCACATACAGTTGAAGCGTCTTGAATTCCACAGCTAGCCACAATTCACCTAGTCTAAACAATGAACGGTCTATGAATAAATGATGAATTTGTGTGTATACCTCGTTATACTTGAAGATATTTTCATATTCAGAAAATTAATGTTTACATTAAGGTAGCTCATTAACTTGATATTATAATCATGATTTATTTCATGTATTTACTCACCCAATTACTCAATCAAAATATCGTTGTTAAACTATGATATACAATGAAAAGAGAACTAGTCATATACTAGGTTGAACTGAGCTTATTTTCCCTTTAAATTCTTTTATACAGATGAAACAGTTTACAAATATCGTGATATATGAGTATTAAGTTAAATATCAATTGTTAGCTTTTAACTATTCTGTTTATTTGTTTACTTACTTACTTACTTACCTACCTACCTACCTACTTACTTACTTACTTACTTACTTACTTACTTACTTACTTACTTACTTACTTACTTACTTACTTACTTACTTACTTACTTACTTACTTACGCCTGGTACTCCCGCCGACCATCATTTTCCCACCCATTCTTTTCTAAGCCTTCCTTTCTGACTACTGAGAGATATTTGTTAGAATTAAGATAAACATTATTACTTAAAATAAACGACTAGAAAATTCATTTTTCTGTTGTTTGGTTGAATATTCCCATTAATATGTATGACTCAATTTGATCAGTTAGTTATTGACCTATATCTATCTTATGCAGATTGCCTCAATATTGCTGTTATAACTTGTGACTGCCGATTAGAGGGCAGTGAATTATCGATCAAAACAAGGACGCGTAAAATACGTGCGAGCAGCCTAGAGTTCTGATTGATCCTGCTTTCCGCCTAGCCCAGCCAGTTAATTGCAGAACACTAATCCGAGCCTCTGTAATATGAATCGTTATATTTCAAACATACTGAGTTTATATACCAATCAAACAGAATACAACGTGCCAATAAAATATGAAACAACATTTCAGCAGTTTAAAAATCCCCATAGACTATTCAAAAATGAAGAATATTTGAGCGAACAATTGTTTTCATTAAATTCATCATCAGGCTCTATAGTTATAAGTCCATAATTATCATATTTTACTGAGTCCTGATAGCCGCTTACTTGTGCAATGGGATGGAGTTTAAGTTCACTTAATATTGTTTACTAGACTCTTCCCATTGATGTTTAGGATTACAATTGATCAGTCTCTTATTGGCATATGTGAATCCTCGATATTGCATTAATTCATAAGCATTATAAGCAAAGATGGATAATGGTTAGCAACGGAATCCAGGACGCACGTTTCGTCCTATTTGACATTCGTCAGTTAGATGTAACTGCATCTCAGAGTTAATATTCACTCTGAGATAACAATAATAATAATAAAGTCTTTTGTAAACTAAATCTTAATTATTTATTTTAAATTAAGATTTTTCAATCGAAACTTATGCTTGAATAAGTGATAATTTATATTATCGAATTCAACCATAGTACTTCTTAGTAATTTTTTACTCTATGTATACAAATTTGATTGAATGTTCATTGTTTAAATTATCACATTTTGCTAAACTGATAGGCATAATAACCAACTATAATTATGTGTACATTTTATCCCGTTTTATATATACATATAGATAGATAGATAGTTAGATAGATAGATAGATAGATAGATAGATAGATAGATAGATAGATAGATATAAATGTATATAAGGAAGAAGACAGTAATATTGATGTGAAAATGATTTAATCGCTTTACATACACTTAACATAAAGTAATGTTTACATAATTTACCAATAGGATATAATCGAATATTAGCTAATGACCCTATTAGTAAACATAATATAACAGTGTAACTAACCCTAAATAAATAATACAATCTTCTATACTTATTTCAATGAATTTTTGTTATAATAGTTAACATGTAAGTATGTATGTATTAGTGCATTCAACTAAACTAATCATAGTACATTTTTATTTTATCTCGAATCAATATTCAATACAGTAAGATTGAAACGAAATTATACAGAAAAGAAGTAGAAGAAAAAAGAGAAAGAAGTGAAGCACAAAATATATTAATCTTTAAATTCACTTGGTATTATTTGGCTTGTATCTTCCCATTGAGTTTTTTAAGACTGCAATTGATCAGTCTGTTATTGGCATATGTGCATACTGTGCGTATACCTCGATATTGCCTTAATTCACAAGCTTTTTGTAAGCAATGATGTATAGTGGCTAGCAGTGGAATCCTGGAGGCGCATTTCGTGAACGTCAACTCTGAGATACAGGCACATCCAGCTGACGAGTCGCAAATAGGACGAAACGCGCGTCCTGCATTTACCGTCAGCCACTATCCATCATTATATTAATCTTTGTTTAACTGTTAAGAAACTTGTCATTGACTATGGAAGTAGAAATGTTATGTGCATCTTTTTTTTTCTTCTTTACTATATTCGATTAATCGTTGCTATAAAATATCTCTATGTATATAAGCTTATACAAATATAAGAATGAGAATACTTGAAACGAGATTTATTCCCTCTCTAAACTACATCCTTATTATCACAATAACTTCACTTAGTTTGAAAAACATAACATGAATATTTTATTAGTAGATATCAATAATTGGATGACGGCTTAGTGGTCTAGGGATTAAGCGTTCAAGTTCGAAACTGATAGGTCCTGCGTTCGAATATCGCGAGGCGGGATCGTGGATCCACACTGTTGAGGAATCCTATGCCAAGACGAAACAACCGTCCAGTGCTTCAAGGTTTTTTCATAGTGGTCTAGCTTCAATTGACTTATAAATTCAACTATTAAATTACTATAATTTCCACAAAACCCCTTTATGATTATAATATTGATTACTTTAAAATACTTCTCGAAAATCAGCACTTTTTTCTCCTAATGATCAGTTGTTAATTCATTCATTTCATTATATATAACCATTTAGGGAGAAAAATGTTAAAAAGGTTTTTGAAAAGTAGACTTAGTTACAAAAATAACTAATAAATATTATCATCTCACAGTGGGAAATCTTTACAGGTAGACTAAATTAAATTGCTTTGATTTATACTGTCTACAATTAACTCACCTACTGTGCGAATTAAAATATATACTAATACTACTATTACTACTATTAGTAATAATAATAATATATTCAATATGTTTAATAGTTAAATGGGGATTAATATGAACCTGGAAATAAAAGAGAAATAGGATCAACAAAAATAGCCATGAATATTCAAAATCTGTAGAATTCGTCTAGTTACAAGTCATGGAATACTATACTTTATAACAATTAGCTATAAATATAGCTATTCAGATGAAATAATACATCTTCAAGATGCACAGTGAAACTAACTATATCATGTTATTTGAGTAGTGACAGATTAGTTAAGTTCATATGTTTTATTATAGGTAGTTAAATTCGACTAATGATAACAGTAATACGAATATTCATTTATTATCAGAAAGGTTTTTTGGCGGATATTATAATAATTTATTCGTTGAGTTAATGAGTCAATTGAAACTAGACCAGCATGGAAAACCTGGAAGCACTAGACAGCTGTTTCTTCCTAGCAGGGGACTCCTCAGCAGTGCAGTCTTATCCTCTAGACCATTGAGCCCGCATCCAGTGTTTTTAACGTCTAACTTCAATCAATCCATGAAAGTGAGCCACCGTTCACCAATGTGTTCAATGAGTTACTGTCTCATAAAAGACACGGTTAAACTCCCTGATCACCGTTTCTCACCAGAACTTCAGGAAATATCTCCTGAAGCCAGTCACTGGTGAACATATCATGATTATTATCAGAAAGGGATTGTTCGTGAATATTATAGTAATTTAATGGTTGAGAGTAATGTTGTCAGTCTAAGTAAACTGAGTAGAATATTTCGTTTGTATCAATGAGTAGAATAATTTATTGCAGATAATGTAATATGAGAATGAAATTCATAAGTATTTAAATTTATCAATTAAGTTAATTGTTTTAATTTGAAAAGTTATTGTACTTCATAGAAACAACGGGCATATACCAAAAATGGTATTCTGATTGTAACTGTTTCGAGTTCTTTTTGTCATTCAAATTGTCTTTTCTAATGCATACTATAAAGTTACAAGTATTATGTGCAAAGATGGATAGTGGCTAGTAGTGGAATCTAAAACGCACTTTCCGTCATATTTGATAATCGTCAGCTGGATGTAACTGCATCTCAAAGTTGATGTTTACTTTGGGACTGGAACTCAGTACCGTTCTCTTCAAATGTTATTGTCTTATCCACTTAGCTACTAAGTCCTGGTATTGTTCACTTGAATCTTCCCATTGATGTATGCACATATACCAATAAGAGACTGATCAATTGCAGTCCTAAACATTAATAAGAAGATTCAAATAAACAATATCAAGTTTTCAATTATGTAACCAAATGATTTTAATGATTCAAATTAGATTTCTTATAGACTATTGATCCATACATGACGAATTATTTTTCTTTCTTTGACATTTAAACAATTTTCACAATAATTCCTTTTGAAGAAATCTAAACCTATACATATAAGGATTGTTTATTATTATTATCATAAATTAGGATCCAGTAATACAATTGAAAACAATAATACAATTGAATGGTTAACATTCAATCTTAGTCTAACTTTAGACTTTATAACATAAACTAACTTATAAATTAGAAAGTATTATGAAACAATATTAAATGACTAATTTCGATATGACATTTATCAGTTTAACTATATATTAGTTAACAACTATTGCCTACGCTAGAATTTCATGTATTCCTTTAAATTCTTTCAATTTTAAGCATAAATGAAATTATAGATAGTAAAGAACTGTATATTTGTTATACAATCGATGAATAGTAATTCACTTGGTGTTGTTCTACTTGTATCGTCCTATCTTTGCTTGAAAAAAATGCTTGTAACGTTAGGCTATATCGAGGTAATTTGCACAGGATGCATATATGCCAATAAGAGACTGATCAATTGCAGTCTTAAATAACAATGGGAAGATACAAGTAAAACAACAACAAGTAAATTTAAACTTCACCTCATTGTACAAACTCATGTTTATCAGGACTTAGTAGCTAACTGGATAAGACAATAACGTTTGAAGAGAATGGTACTGGATTCAAGTCCCGGAGTGAATGTTAACTCTGAGATGCAGGTATATTCATCTGACGAGTATCAAATAGGACGAAACGTGCGTCCTCGATTCCACTACTAGCTACTATCCATTTTTGATTAATAGTAATGTTTTGTCCCATTAGTCGCTCATCAGATACATATCTTTGTACATTCTAGTATAGATGTTTACATTGAAATTAAAATCTACTATTCGCTATGACATATATAAATTTGGTAATAACTAAGTAGCTGGATTACCATAGTTATCGATTTGTCGAATGGATGTAGTAGGTGTTACGATTTTTAAGGATGTATCTGTAACGTTGGGGAATTCAGTTAAAAAAGATTGGTTAAATTCAAATTTTATCATCAAGATCGAGTAAATATAAACTTTTACAAATAATATAGTGACCTAGGACCAAGCTCCTTCTTCAAAGGGAAATATAAACGCATTCATAAATTTTGTATGTTTATTAACTTTGACCATTAACAACTTATGTATTACAATGCACGTTTAAATAAACCAAGGAATGATTTCCCATTCTTGTTTTAATGCTTCACATAATTTTATATACTAAATGTGAATCGTTATAGTATTTATGAATTAATCCCTAAATTCGAAGTTAATTTATTTTTTATCACATGCACATAAGCAAACGTAGGCCGAGACAACCAATATAACAGAAGACTCTACATCACCAGGCCTCAGCATACACGAAGAAAAGACCAAGATCTTCAAATACAATGCGGCGAACATCAACCCTGTCACACATGATGGAAAAAGTCTAGAAGAGGTAGAAAGATTTACGTATCCGGGTAGCATCATCGATGAACGTCGAGGTTCTAATGCAAATGAAAGAGTAAGTGCTGGCAAAACAGTGGTTTATTCCTACAGTTGAAAAACATCTCGTACTCAAAACAACTATCAACCAATATCAAAATCAGAATTTCCGAAACGAACGTCGAGATAGTTCTACTGTACGGAGCTGAAACGTGAAGAACTACTACAACCATCATCAAGAAGGTACAAGTATTTATAAATAGTTGTCTATGCACGATACTCAACACGCATTGACTGGAAACCATCAGCAACAGCCTTTTGTGGGAGTGAACAAACCAGCTTCCAGCTGAAGAGGAAATGAGGAGAAGACGATTGAAATGGACATACACTACGCAAATCGTCAAACTGCATCCCGAAGCAAGCGCTAACTTGGAGCCCTGAAAGGAAATGGAAAGCTGGAAGGCCTAAGAACATAGTACGTCGGAAATTTGAGGAACATATCAAAAGGATGAATAGCGACTGAAAAGGGTTGTCCAGGACAGAGTTGGATGGAAAATGCTGATAGGCGACCTATGCTCCTCCACAACAGGTAACAGGCGCAAATAAGTAACTGAAATTAACTCCAGCATTTGACAACTATTCTATCGTTGTTTGAAGCTATTCGGTGTGTCTCATATATCTTAAAACAAATCAAACCTTTCTAAGTACATACTGTTCTTCGAAAACAGTTGTTACCTTTTCATATTTGTCAATTAACAGTTTCACTAATTGAGGTGATATTCATTAATGGATTTTTATCAATTTCAATAATTTTCATTTAAATAAAACCATTATTTTTCACTAATATTCATTTTTAAAAAGGTTCAAGTAAATAATACCATATAACTAGTTGACAATAAATCAACTGAAATGATGACTGAAACTATTTATAACGAGAAGAAGCTGAACAATATTATTGTGATGTAAACAGAGAAACAAGAAGGCTTGATAAACTACGGCAGCTATTTTTCGGGACGTTATTTCATTTTGTCCCTAGTCCGTTCTACAAATCATAAGCTTTCGTTTGATGGTATGATTCACTGCCATAACCTTTTCTGTTCCAAAGCTATTGTAATTTGAACGTAATCTTTTGTACTCTATTTTCTACGCTAATCTCCAGTTTTCGACATAACTGTATTTTCCTAATTATTGTGCGTTGTGGTCATGTTAGTCATTTATTTACTCCTGTATGTTTTTACACCAATCGGAAATCGGGAATCAGACTGGAATCGGGAATAAATCGTGTGATGTTCCAGTTTATTTGTCTTCTCTCATAACATACTGATTCATGATAAGAAACGAGTACCTGTTTTCTGTTTTAAAACATATAGAAATATCGAATTTCTAATTGAACAAACTATCACTATATACTACTTTAAACGTTTATTTCAATAGTATCTCTATTTTTAATTATTTTCATTTAATTCCATTTCCCTATCATATAGTTGAACAACATTTAGGAAATAATAATTCAAGATCAATAAATGAAAGAAATAATCAATTTAAAAAAGTCGTCCCATCAACATCTTATACTGATGCGCTTAATTTGGCTGTTGCTGCTAATACCGCATTATATGAAGCATTTAATCAGTCTATAAGTAAATTTTATTTATTTTAATTTATTGATATTAATTAAAATTTAAGTAATTTGTCATAATATTCAATCTCACTGGCTAATCACATCTTACTTTTACTGAGCAACTATTAAAAAGACTTTTGATTGAGATCATGAACTGATTGATGTTAGACCACCATTGGGAACCTAGAAGCACTGGATGGCCGTTTCGTACTAGTGTAAGACTACTCAGCAGTACGCATGCATGATCCAGCTAGCTCACGGGATTCCAACCCAGGGCCTTCAGGCTTGCGCGCGAACACTTAACTTCCAGACCACTGAGTCGGCATCCAACGGTGTTAATGTCTAACCTCAACCAATCCGCGAAATTGAGCTACCATCTTTCATTGTACTGAGGTAGATACCTGGAGTAGCTTTATTTTTTAGTGCTTAAAATGTTTTGTTGATTAATTAAATGAATGTCTTCAGGGTATTACGCTTACGTGATTTTAAAATGATAGAGATTTTCAGCTCAAATGGTTGTCTTTGATGTTGTTGAATATTCTAATCTAAATGGTTTAATTGCAAGACTTTCATTGTCTTTCTGGACAGTATTACTTATTCGTAAAAAGGTCAATCAGCAAGCTGCTCAAAGCTCAATCAGATAAGATAGTCAACTTGATTACAGAACAACTGAAGATATTAAAACACATGAGAATAATCAACTATATACAAAAGCAATAGGACAAACTTATTTAAAGCTTGTAAAGAAAAATAGGAATATCACTTCCACATGAAGTAAACTCTGATCATGTAGTTCAAAACGACAATGAAAAGCCCATGTTTAAACCATCTAGTTCAGCGAGCTCAGCAAAACTAGAAGCTTTCAAGATTGCAACAAAAAGTACTTATAATAACTATTCAGTGGACTAATTTCGGATTTAAGTTTTAAAGTTAATTAATAGAATTTCATTGTTTTGACCTTAATTTAAACCCTAGAACATGACTTTTGAATTTTGTCATTTAATTATATTTTAAAACTGACAAATTTAAGGCTGTTTTATATCACTGCACTTCAATTGAACACATTCAGGCTGTTAGTCAATACTATTTTTTTTGAAGTACTAGAATCAGTTATAAAATCAAATATAAGAAGTGAACAAAAATTTTTGTAATTAGGTCTCCATTAAGTTCGATTTTTGCAGTAATATTTATATGCATATACATGGAAATTATTAAACCAGTCAAGGTATACAATGAGCGTTTATCTAGTTGGGACCTTTTTAGCAAGATTTTCTTTCTACGGGACGGGGTTGATGACCACATGCTCAACCCTCCTCCTTTATCCAGACCTGAGACTGGCAGTAACTCTAGAAGAGCTACATAAGGTGTTATAAAATGAGTGTGTTACACAACTTTATTTAAACATTTGCTTAGGATCAAGTAAACATTATATCAAATAATAATAATTGTTATGATAATAAAGTTCTAAATAAACATTTTGATGATTTTCTTCAGCTTCAACAGATTCATGTCAGAAAACTAATTCAACTAATCAAAATACCCCGGTATCTTTGTAAGTTCGTTACATACATACGTAAACCAATGTGTTGTATATGTATATTTGCAAATACTTTTCATTTGTGTTTTTATAAATATTTCTTGGGGAAATGACCTTGAAAATGTCCACCTACTCTACTAGGACTAAATGAGAGTTATAAACTAGTGTGAAGAATTAGAATTATGGGTTAAGAATTGGTGTTATAACTTGTGACCTTGTGCCCTATTAATATGTAACGTACTGATACCGCTAATTAGAAACAGTGATTTATCGACCGAACCGATGACGCATGAAACCTGTACGAGCAGTCTAGAGTCCTTATCGATCCTTCTCCCTACCTAGAAATTTTAGCTATATTGTTTCCTTCACAACCGAGTAAAAAACATTAGTATTTCAGTGGGTAGTCATAAAAATGAATAGGCCCTATCGTTATAAAAGCTCTTTAATGTTACAAGGGAGATAGTCAATTTTAAAAGAAGTATATCTTCCAAAATTACATGAAGTTTAGGATTAATAATAGGACAGAATAAACGTGTAAATTTGGAAGTGATTGATTTCTAATATTAACCAGAATCAAATTATAAGGTAGTTTAAATTATGAAATCAATAAGTAGAATATACTTTGATGACATAGTGTGAGGTAAACTATGCAACCGAAACGGTTCACATCTATCTAGAAGGTACTTTGTGAACTAGGGGAGCACTCAGAGTAACACGAGTAACAAAGAGATTAGAAAAAAATGTAAGCTAATAACTCAGTAAGTTCACACAATGCACTAACATTTACTACGGGAAGCAATAGACAACAATCAGTAACAACGCAAACCTCAAATTAAGACGATCTTGTATTCGAAACTAAAAAAGACAGTTCAACTCTCAACATAACTACAAATTAAATCATTTTTTTGGTCAAAGTTTACGTAATATACATAAGACGAAGGATGAGATGAGCGTTAATTAGATTCGCAATAGTAACAATATTAGCGATAATAAAATAAACAATTATTTGTAGATCATAACAATGATGAAATTCGAATAGATAAATTTAAGTTATGGAAATACTAAAGGGGAGGATATTTTGTATAGCAGTTAAATCACGTTAAAGTTACTCTGACTATTGATTTATTGAACCTGAATTCATCCACGGGAATAGAAGCTGTTGGACATATTTCTTTTGTACGCTTTATTCAAGAAGAGTACTTGGCTCATTATATGCTCACTAGCAATGAAATTCTTTTTTTATAAACATTTAACTTGTAAATGTTGTAACGGGTGACTGAAGGTTTAGATGTACAGCGTTTTATATCGATCGATTCAGTGACACGTAAATACGTACGAACGACCTAGAGTCCCGATTGGCCCTGCTTCCCTGTCTATCCCAGCCAGTTGAGTCCAGAACGCAAGTCACAGCCTCTGAAATATGAATCATTATATTTCAAACACACTTTGTTTATATACTAACCAAGCAGACCACATCGTACCATAACAACATTTACACAATATTAAACAAGTGAAGTAAGTATCGACCAATAGGAAATATACATTTAGCGTCCAAGGACAACATTAGACTTAACATGATAACTATTGGTATATTTTCCTGCACATCCTAACTGTAAATATTCAGAAAAAATATGTATAAAACGTGTTTGAAGCAGTGCTTGGCTATCATTCATATTATTTCTAATGTTTCGAATGATTTTTGTTTTTAATAGCATCTTTTTCTAGCTACGAATAGTTCTGATGTATGAGTTGGGTAGTTCTTTAAATGACAATAAAATATAGAAACATAAACCTCCTGTTAACGAGAACACAAGTGGAAACTACCAATGGGCTTTAAAAAATTAAGGAATGTCTTGGTAAAATAATGAGAACCCGACAACTGAACACTTCGTTTTCAAAATTACATCATTTTTCCTTCACATTCTTTATGTTTCTTCCATTTCGTAATTCCCTTCTATTCACTTCAGCTCACTCTTTTTAGCCTTCTGCTGCCAGGTTTTTCACTTCCGATTGGTTTCACGTATCGCTTATGTCGACAGACATAAATAGAATAAATCACAGTGTTACTTCTTGAGTTTTCAGCAAAATAGATTCGTGATATTTCACATACATCATTAGTTAATTGAAGCAAATCCAGTTAAACGAAAATTATCAGTAGGGGGTTGTGGAGATTGTTAGGTTTTTGATTGAGATCATGAATCGATCCATGTTAGGTTTTCAATATTGGTCTAACATCGATCGATTCATGATCTCCACTATAAACAAAAATTATTGACGATAAATACATATTTGTACAAGATGATAACTCTAAGAATTTAGGCCAGGCCACAATGTTGAGCTCTTACATAGATTACATAAACATACTGCTTCTTGAGTATTTATTGTTCAATTAGCTTATTATCAGAAGGGGTTTTGTGGATATTATAGTAGTTTTAATATAAATATAAATAATATATTTGTAAAGTAGTTTTAATAGTTAAGATCATGAATCAGTTGAAGCTAGACCACTATGGAAAACCTGCTCCCGAATGCCCTGGTACGGCTGAGCGAGAGTCCGCTCTCACATGGCCACGCGTATATAGCCCCTGCCAGGGAAGTCCTGCTCACTGCCTTCACGCAGTCCGGATGTTGTTTACGAAATTGAGAGGACGAAAAGCGAATGTCCAGAGATTTAAACAGGCCGGTGGACACGGTGAGTTCACCGAGGGGAGTTGGGAAACCATGATTCCAAACCAATGGTGCCCATGGGCCCCAGTATTCTGAGGGAGCAGATGGCGTATGAACCAACTGTTGGTCACCGGCTACCATGGAACTGAATCGCCTTACGATGCTCCACTGCTTTGTGGATCAGACCTTCAGGTAGGAGGCTGCAGGTGTGGTCCCCTATGAACACCACCTGCTTCGGTTTGGGCAGCCGGGCAGTATCACAGCCTTCACACATATCAAATGAGATTTGTGTGGCGCATATGTATATGTATTTGGTGCCTCCTTGTACTAATATCTATGTGTTAAAATAAATAATAAATAAATAAAATGGAAAATCTAGAAGAACTGGACGGCCGTTTCATTCTAGTGTGTGACCCCCCAGCAGTGTACATCTACAACCCCCCCCCTCAATGGATTCGAAACCATGACCTATCAGTCTCTCATGTGAATGCTTAACCACTAGACCACTGAGCCGGCATCCAAAGATGTTAATGTCTACCTTCAACTAATCCACGAAATTGAGTGACACATTAGCTTATGTTAATGTATCAAAGCAATTACAATTCAAAAATTTTGTAGATCAAATTAGGAAAAAAGTCACCAAAATAAACGTACTATAATGAAACAAAATGGATCAATATTAACATTCCCATGAAGAAAACTAAAATCAATCATTCTCTCTCTCTCTCTCTCTCTCTCTCTCTCTCTATATATATATATATATATATATATATATATATATATATATATATATATATATATATATATACAAGCGCAAATAAACATACTGACAGATGGGAGTGAAAAAGATCCTTCCATCTTTCTATCTAAATGTCATTTTCTCAATGACAACAGTCTCTCTGATTTTATTATATTATCTACATTTTTTGTTTATATCAAATGGTTTATCTTTTTCTATCTTCTCTTCCTACTTTTCAAATTTTTTTCAGTTCAATCGTTCATCTTTCCTATTTTCCCTCTTCGGGACTAACATGATTCAACTTCTTTCTTTTTCTTCTTGTGATTATTCTTTAAAATATCACTTTTTTATTTTTTGTTGTTGAATATTTTTTTGTATATGAAATCTAGTAATAGGACAATAGTTTGTTCATTTAATTACCATGGTGATATTCAACTATTCATTTCATTTTGAACAAGTTATATATTTCAAATAAATAATCATTTAGTTGACAACAAACTAATTAACAGTAGGGTATTTTGTTTTCTAATAATAAAAATTATGATTCTTATTTTCAAGAAATTACCTTGTAGCTGAAAGTAATTGCCTATTGAAAAAAAATAGTCAAATATTGAATACAAATGAAAAATGTTGTTTGACCATCTGTTTATGTCTTTTAGAATTGGAACGCTTTATTATTTTTTTTATTGAGATCATGAACCGATTGATGTTAGACCACCTTTGGAAACCTGGAAGCACTGGACAGCTGTTTCGTTCTGTTTTGGGACTCCTCAGCAGTGCTCATCCACGATCCCGGTCGCGGGATTCGAACCCAGGGCCTTCAGTCTCGCCCTCGAACGCTTAACCTACTGGACCACTGAGCCGGTATCCAATGGTGATAGTGTCTAACATCAACCAATCCACGAAATTGCTTTATTATTATTATGTTTTACAGAGTGAAAATATAGTGTAGTAATAGAATCTATTCAGGATTTGTCAGCTGGATGTACCTGTATCTGAGAATTGATGTTCACTCTAAGACTCGAACACAGTACTGTTCTCTTCAAACGTCATTCTGTTATCCATTTAGCTGTTGAGTCCTGATAACCGCTTGCTTGTTCAATGTAGTGAAGTTTTAAATTCACTTGTTTTACATGAATCTTCCCATTGATGTTTAAGACTACAATTGATCAGTCTCATGTTGGCAGAAAGATATAAATAAACAACACCAAGTGAATTTAACAGTGTGGTATGTTTTCTAATCACTATTCAGGGAAGGTTGTTGAAAACCCACTAAAGATTGTTTTTACTTGATTAATCTAATCTATGGATAGATTGTTTATAAATTTCTCAAGGAAACTTACACTTATGTATTTCAACTTTTAATTCATGGGACAGAACAAATTTCAAAAAAACCTTATTTAGGTCAGGTAATATAAAACACTTCTGAGTTCTACGTCTGCGTTTTTTCTTATCTATTATACTTTAGCATTTTTCTAGATCAAATGAAATTCTCTGAAACGTACAGTTACTAAGTCTAAAGTTCACAAAGTATGTATAATTAACTCATTTGTACAAAGTAGTAACGTCAAGAAAAATTTGGCGAAGGTATAATTTATGAACGAACCAATCAAATTTACAATCACAGGTCTTGAATTTTGGCGCGAAATTAATCCATTCATTTGACTAAATACAGTTTTGACATGATAACTGATGTCAGTTCGTGATGAGAACTCTATATGTGATTCCTAACCCTAACTATCAACTGTAAATATTAATCCTAATTCCTCAAATTGATTTATAATCCTCATTTAGCCATAATGCTATGGTGAACACTCTCAAGATCACTTTAGAGTCTCTCAAAGGTCATCAAAAAATAAAAGTCTCACCGAAGATTTCCTCAACAACTTTCAACTATTTAGGAATTCAACTTCGAAAAACAACTAAATAATAAATTATATGAAAACTGGATAGAATAAGTCTATTTAAAAAATATTTTTGGTTTTGGATCTAAAGTTATACTGGGATTAACAGTGAGCTAATGAACATGTATTAACTTTCAAACCTTTACATCGTTAGATTCATATCAAGTCTTTTTATTCATCCATTCTGTTACTTCGATAATAACTAGAAATATTTCACAGGTCATGATTTTTGCCCTGTTAATTATCACGTGATAAGATCACCAATTACAATATCAACTTATATGACTTTGGCACTGTGCCAAACCAATGACGCGTTAATCAGCACGAACAGCCTGGAATCAACTCTGAGTCTCGATCGTTACTTCTCACCTATCCCTGCCGGTTTAAGTCCAGAACACAATCTCAGCTTTCATCGTATGAATCATATAATTCAGATATAAGCAGTTTATATACAAACAAATCAGACGCATCATACGATAAAAAAGAAAATAATAATTGTACAAGATCAAACCAAAAAGTGGCTGTGAGTGTAAGAGACTGTAACAATTAAATTGGGAATAACTTAAAAATAGTAATTCGTGTAATAATAGTCAAAGGATTAAATTAAAGCTTATGATAAATATATATAATCTAGTCACTTAATAGTTATACAATAACAATCCGTAGACAGTTCCTGGCAGTTACCATTCATTTATTCTTCGCTAGGATTTGACATATCCACAGCCAGTTTTCATTTGTGTTTAGATGTTTCTGTATTGAACAACAACACGGGTGGGGACAAACGGATGTATTAATCATAACAATTACAGTCTATTTCAACAATATCTGAATACCATATATTAAATTGTCAATTTGCAAAATATCCACGCATCAAACCAAACTGGATTGTTTCTGTTGCAAACACCAATCCATTGTCTCCCATTCCATTGTTCATAGGTTTTTTTTACAAATTCCATTATGTTCTCGCTCCATCTTGCTTGATCTTTGCCATATTTTGCTGCCAAACATTAAGTTCTTTTAACGCACGTTATACACTACTTATATCAATATAAGTAGTTCACACCACATTTCTAAATGCCTATAGAAATAAATTAAAATGAATTAGATAATTGGAGATGACTTCTTGGTTATCTACAAAAATACAGTTTTAAAATATTACATGATTATTATTAGTAAACAGAAGTTTATTCGGTATATATGAAAATATGCTATTCTATTAAAATTTCATTTTTCATATTCTCATAAGCAAACAACCGAAATTTAAAACTGCCTCTTCACCGGTCAATCCAACCTCTTTAACAATAACAAATGAAAGATCTTCAGCTGAAATCAGTTTAACACCAAGTGAATCAGTAAAAACAGAACATAAAAATAATACATGTCAATGGACCAAAATTAGTAAACCATATAAAAATATTTCTCTTTCTCCAATTTCATCAATTACACAATATAATGGAGATAAAAATTCACCAGTAGAAAAACAAATGGATAAGAACAAATTTAAAACTGGTACAACTGAACAAACATCATATTCAGATAATAAATCCAGAAGTCCTAAATTATTAATAAGTGAAAAATCAGATGATTTAACAGAAACAAACACAGACACTAAGCGGATACCTGGACGTCTTAGATCAAGTCTTCGTCATGCTGTTACATTAAGTCCATGCCGTCGTAAACCAGATGTAACTTTAGAACAATGTAATAGTCCATATCTTCAACCAAGTCCATTAGCTTTAAGTTCAGGATTTGTATCAGCTGGATCAATTGTGAATGCAGTTGAAGAGTGTACTGAAAAAATGAATAAAGATGGATTTGCAGAAACTTCACCAAAAGTAAAAACAGTTCCTCCACCAGTTTGTGTTCATGTGAGTTACTTTTGAAATGTATAAAAAATAAAATTTTAAAATTCAAAAACTCAAGTACCTCTCAGTATATTTTGAAGTCATTAAGCAGTTCATGGTTTTTCATAGTAAACATTTTTTTAGTATCATCTATTGAGTTACAATTAAACCATAATAATTTTCTTTATTAGTGTCGAAATGATACACAAAAGATTGAGTTTATCTTTTACTAGTATCTAGCTCGCAATAATCATTTTTGTTAGCGATTTAGTCATATTTACATTGAATATATGGGTTCGAGTCCTCAACTTTGAACTTACTTACTTACGCCTGTTACTCGTAATGAAGGATAGGTCATCGACCAGCATTCTCCAACCCACTCTGTCCCACTCTACCTCCCTTTCCAGTTCTATCTAATTTTTGTTCATTCTTCTCATGTCTGTCTCCATTTCTCAAAGTAATGTGTTATTTGATCTTCCTCTCCTCCTCCTTTGGCCTTGTGGATTCCATATGAGTACTTGCCCTGTAATGCAGTTCGGTGCTTTCCTCAATGCGTGTCCTATCCACTTCTAGTGCATCTTCCTAATTTCTCCCTCCACTGGGATCTGGTTTGTTCTCTCCCATATTAAGTTGTTGCTGATAGTGTCTGGTCAACGGATCCGAAGTATTTTCCGTAGACAACTGTTAATAAACAGTTGTAACTTCTGGATGATGATGGCTTTCGTAGTTCTCCAGATTTCCATCCCATATAGTAGAACTGTTTTTACATTTGTATTGAAAATTCTGACCTCGGTGTTGGTTGACAGTTGTTTTAAGTTCCAGATGTTCTTCAATTGTAAATATGCTGCTCTTGCTTTACCGATCCGTGTCTTCATATGTCCATCAGACCCACTGTGTTCATCAATGATGCTGCCCAGATATGTAAAGGATTTTACATCTTCCAAATCTTCTCCGTCATTTGTGACTGGATTGATGCATGCTATGTTTTATCGAAGAATCTTGCTTTTCCCTTTGTGCATGTTGAGACCTACTGTTGCTGAGGCTGCTACTACACTTGTCGTCTTCTCCTTTATTTGTTGCGTGTGCGATAGAAGAGCCAAATCATCTGAGAAGTCTCCATCGTCCCACAAATCACAGGATAACCTTTTTCTTATTAGTTTGGAACTTATCGGCAATTATCACTAAATACGTTCAGGTCTCAAGACAAAGGTATTATCTTTACACAAAATTTAGTCAGACTTGATCAAAAACACCATCAAACTTGGTTGTTTCATGATGACATTGGTGATATTTGCCTTAGTTCCAAGTGTTCACTGTTGAAGAGGCCTAACATGCAAAAACCAGGCAGTATCAGCCGTAATCGTAAATTTATATTCAAGTGGATAGTTTTCACAAATTATAATGAAATGTTTATTTAAATTATAATTAAGTGAACATTATTTACAAAACAAGCATAGAAATGAGGTAAAACATGAAACAAAAGGCAAACATTTGTAATCTAATTAACAACGATAGTTTAAAACTCTATTAATTAGACTATTTTTAGTAGTTTAAACAGAAGTAAATTAGTCACTTAGAATGATGTTCACTACTCAGCTTAATCCATAGAAGTCGGTCAACACTAAAAGATTAGACAAACATGACATTGGTTACGATTCAGTGATAAATCAATCGTCATTATTTCAGTCATGCATAAAGTCATTCGTGGATCGAAAGCTAAGTAATAACATCTCACACTAAAAAGCTAGATAACATGAGTCGGGATCTTACAGAAGAACATAAATTCACTTAAGATTATGGGTACATCTTGTTAAATGTCAATTAGCATGAAACCTAGGTCTAGCGTTTCTCGAGGACTTCCTCTGATCACCTAATATTTCAGTATAATAAATGCAATGTCGAGTAACTTAGAATAATGACTAAATTGCAACTTGATGTATAGAATTTGGTCAGTACTAATTGGACTAACCAAACATGACATGAATCAATGATAAATCAACTGTAAGTATTCTATAATTTTACATTTACAGCCTAAACCAGTTTACGTTTTGTAACTATCGTAGGATATTTGTTCATTAAAATAAAATGATCATGTTAAATAATCCGGAAACAACTACACACAACAATTTAACTTTAATAGTTGATATCACGAGTCAGTTAAAGCTAAACCAACATGGAAAACCTGGAAGCACTGGACGGCTGTCTCGTCCTAGTGTGCAAATGCTCAGCAGTGCACATCCACAATCCCGCCCCGCGAGACTCGAACCTAAAACCTTCCAGTCTCGCACGCGAATGCTTAACCACTAGACCACTGAGCCGGCATCCAAATGTGCTAATATCTACCTTCAACTCATCCATGAAATTGAGTGACACATTCACCATTGTGTTCAGTCAGTTACTATTTCACAACAAACTCAGTTGAATTTTAATTTTATAAATTCTCTCTTTCAGGATTATCCAATTGTTACCAATTTAGAAAAAGATTTAAACACAATTGACAGTTTAATTAATGATACTTTAAATATTCATATCAATGATATTAATTCACAAACAAAATTAAATCAATCTGAATTATCTAATAATTCTACACAAAAATCAAATGAACAACAACAACAACAACAATCTAAAGTTGATAAATTATTACCATTACAAACATTACCACCATGTAAATTATTACTTGGTCGTGTAGCATCCAATGAAGATATTTGTATTGAAACTGAAACACCATTTTCATTTAATATAGCTGCAACTGATAAAGAAATTTGTATAACACGAGTAGCTTCAGTTGAAGATTTAAAATGTCAACAACAACAACAACAATATGATCAATTAAAAGGTAACACTAATAATAAATCAATAAAGAAAAATCATAAACGTATACCAATTAGTTTAAGATTAACATTTGGTTCTGAATCAAAACTTAATAAATCTATATTAAATTCTAATGAGAATGATCATTTATTGATTAAAAATTATCGTTCAATGTATTATGTTGATATACCACAAGGTAATATTAGAACAAATGAATTCAAACATAAAACAAATCAATTAAAAAATATAAATAATAATCATAATCATAATAGTAATAAACAAAATATAATACGTTATAGTTTACCATGTATTACATATTGTGAAGAATTACCAAAACCAATTTCATTATTACCACCATTAGCTATAGATAAGAATAGATAATTCTTTCAATGTAATATCATTTTTCTATATCATTCTAATTATAAACTTATTAATAAATGATCTTTATTCATCGATGAATGATAACAACAACAACAACAACAACAAAATGTAATACTAAACATGAAATATCTTTCTTTTTTTCATTGAATTCTATTGATTATGTAATCATGGTTGATTAGATGATAGTAACTATAGTAATAAGTATGAAATATTGATTTCCGAATGTAATTATTATTGCAATCAAAAAAACCAAATAAAAAAAAGAAGAAAAGATAACCTACTACTGCTTATTGATATACAGTGAAATAAGTCATACTTGTTGTATAAAGTATTTGGACGTATACTACTTTCTTTCTATAAAAAAAAAGAAAAGAAAATCAATAACCAATCGTTGATTTGTTTGAAACGATTCAATAGTTAGCATGAATGAATATACTACTATTTAAAAACCTTGTCACCCGTTTCCTTTTTTTTTTTGTTTTTTTTTAAAAAAATCTTTGCTACTTCAGATTTTACTTAAATTCAGATGAACTAAAATGAATTAAATTTTAATTCCTAAATAAATAAATAAAATACCATATAATTTCCTTTTATTATTATAAATATATATGTTGCTAAGTAAATGAATGATCTTTTCTAATCTGATGTATGGAACTTGATTCTTGATTTGTGTTGTTCATTGGATAATTTCATAAATAAGGGGGGGGTGTTTTTTTCTTTCTGTCTACATATATTTCAGAAATGAACTTCGTAATGGATAATAGATTGTTATAAATATTGATACTGTGTGTTATAACTGTGACCGCTGATTAGAGAGCAGTGACTTATCGATCGGATCAATGACACGTAAAACCGTATAATCGGTATAGAGTTCTGATTGGCCCTGCTTCCAGTTTAACCCAGCCAGTTGAGTCCAGAACATAAGTCTCAGCCTCTGAGATATGAATCATTATATTTCAAATATACTCTGTTTATATACCAATCAAGCAGACTACATCTTACCATAAAATAGAAAATGGCAAGTGAAATAAATATTGACCAGTAGGAAAATGATACCATCTCAAGTCCAAGGATAGCATTAAACTTAACAGAATAATTTTTGGGATATTTTTCTGAACATCCCAACACTGTATTTAATGATTACTAGAATGTTCAAGCGTTTAAACGCTAGAAATTACAATGAAACTTACTACATTAGAGTTATAATAAATAATTAATTGTTGATAACACATAAAGGAATATGTTGTTGAAAACTTCAAATGATACTAACAATGGCTAAGTAATTAAAAGGGAAGTGCTTCTGAAAGTTAAGTTGGTTGTTAAAAATTGAGATTATCTGTGCTTCATATGATGGGAAACAATTTGATGAGGTATCTGAGTATAGGATAACAATTTATTCATATTGGTACCAAATCCCTAGCCTTCTGTGTTAACTTTAGTTTACGTAAGTCAGTTTTTATGCATAATCCGACCAGTTCGTATGCAGCGAGAAAAGGATTATATAACTGTCAGATGTTTAGTGAATTTGTATCAGAGCAACTTTTCGTGAATGAAATATTCAGTGCACTTTTTAGGTTGGGTTTGTGGATATCTACATTTTTCTCCGATAATAAGGATTGTTAAGTGGAATGCACAAAGAAGACTAGATATTAACTATAAATCATCTGAATATCGATTCTTTATCTCCCCGACACACTCTGGCATTTCAGTTGTAAATGGTTAGTGAGGTGTTGTGATTTTTTCTGAATGAGACAAATAAACTAATAGAATGCTACTGGATCTCTCTTCATCGTTCAACTCCCTAGAATGTTTAGAACTTTATTTTTTCGCACTAGATTAGTATTTCAGGAAACATGTCGGATGTAGCTTCATTATATATTGATAGCTTATCAAATGTATCTTCGAACCTCCTCACTTCTGACTTCTGACTTCACTGGGTGGGCACGATTCAATTACAGAAGGTGTTACCGATTAAAGTGTTGTCAAACTACAAATACATGTGGCATCTTCAATGAGTAATCACACTATGATGAACCGATTCGATAATGTGTTAGCCGTTCGTCAGATGGTATGTATGCATTGTTGGAGTTATTCCATGCAGGTGTATTCGTTAAAAATCTCGAAAATAAGTAGCTTTTTAAGTCTTTAGTTGATGATACTGACTTTACTAGTTTCAATGGATATATCTACAAATGAAGGTGCTCAGCTAAGCAAAGACAGTAAATCACGTTTGGATTCGCAGTGCTGAATATCTCCTACGAAGATTAACTAGCTCAAATTCCAAACACTACGATACCTCAACCAATGATTCAATTACATCCTGGCGTCTCACCATCCATGACGTCTGATTTGGCTGGATTTGCAATCAGCGCCTTAAAAGAGGTTAATGACAGTAGCGTTTTTAATTCCTGTGTCTGCGAGCCCTCTTCACATTTACAAATACCTAATTTACGGAAACCGACTAGATCTCAGTAGCCGATTGATATGCAGGTATCCTAAAATTTATTTGAAAATGGGTGTGAAGTAACGATATATCTTTATAGTTTGTATGATTTTGCTAATAGAGAAGTAAACGTACAATGGTAGACATACAAAGGTTAGGAGCGATATGCAATCAAAAAATTGAACCTTAGTTATGTACAATCATGAGCTACTACTTATTTAAAAGTGATTGAAGGATTCCGATTTCCTAAAGAATTAAATTACAAGTGGCCTGGAAGGGAAGATGAACCACTTTAATGACCAGGATTTCGCATTCAGTGAACCCTTTATCCATTGTTACACCATTTACCCTGAGTCGCTTTATAACAGCAAACACATGTTTGCGCTCAAAAAGAGAAATGTGAGCAGTGTTTAAACTTCAACTGAGCACTTGACACCTCATATTTACAAAACTTTCATTACTGACTGAGCTATTCATCTTGAAAAAGTTTGTTGTCAAGGTAAGTAATGATTGAGAATGCCACAGAAAATCAAGCTTATAATGAAAACGGTGACTTATCTTCTAAAAAGTGTTACAAAATACGTGCCACTTTATGGTTGTGAGCAGGTTGATACAAATTGATAAGCATTCACAATAAAATGCACATTGAAACTTTATTTAAGTAAAGAAAATTGAACTCTCAAGCCTTTACTTTAGACGGAGTCGATGTTGTAAGTGCTAACAATAGGTGTAATAAAGACCATAAAAGGTCAAGTGAAGTGATTTTATTGATAGTTACTCACACTTCGATAAAAGACAGATTTAGCAAGCATAAAACTGTCTCTGGTAGACAACAAACAGAAATACTAAGGATGTAACATGAATAAACTGATAAATATCATTCGGTGTGGAAAATAAAACATACTTAACATAAACGTTGTGTAAACAGTCCGGAAATTAAAACAAACAATCTGCTTATTAGCGTCATGTCACTGATCCTCAGATGTCTTTTTGACCGGAACAAAGTTGATAGATACTAGTGTATAAGGTTTATTGGGGTGAAAGCGATAGGAGAACCTGGCAGTAGTAACAATAGAGTATAATTAAGATACTGACTCAGAGTTAGGTAACTTCTAGTGGCATCGGGCCATAACCACACAATCCTCAAAGCTTAACACGAGACAACTGGGAAAATAGATATTCAATATTTAACGTGGAGAAAAACCTAACGATGGAGAAGGCTAGAAGAATGTATTAAATGAATTGAAGTTGATAGGATGGCATGGTTCGGCCATGCAGGCGTGGTCCCTACTGAATTTTACCTTATATCTTCTATTCATATTGAATATATTGTTCTTTCTCTAGCCTAACCCTGTTCTCCATCATATATTGGTAATTGTTGTGATACAGTGAGTTGGTGTAGACGATAATGTAACTTCGACGCAAGATCTGATAGATTAGGCAGTTATATCATGACAAATCTACAATTTTAGGATTAATTCTATTATCAGAGCAGTACTAATATCATTGTAGGCCATAATTCTACACCTTAATGTCTTTGGTATAAACCTGCTATAATACATTATTTACTTGCCAACCCAAGCATATTAAGGTTAATAGATATGACGTTATCTGCTTGTGGAACTTCACATTACGATTGTAGAATATATCCTGTCACGGTTCGGCATTTTGCTCACTTACTTACACCTGTTATCCCTCATGAAGAGGCTTAGGCCGCACACAAGAATTCAGCGACCGTATCTGTCCTGGAAAATACTTTCCAATAGTTTCTAGTTCTAATTATTCAATTCCCATATCTTCTTCCGACTCCCAATGCAATGTGTTTCTTAGTCTTCTTGTTCTCCTTTTGCCCTGAGAACTTTAAGCTAGGGTTTGCATTGTGATGCAGTTTGGTTATTTTAGCATTTTATTTCCTATCCACCTCAAACGTCTTCTGAAAATTTCGTCTTTAATTAGAAGCTGGTTTGTTCTTTCCAACATTTGGTTGTTGCTGATGACATTCGGTCGACGGATAATGAGTATCTTGAGCAGATAATTGCTGATAAATCCGCTAACATTTTGGTGATTGTAGTAGTTGTCCAAGTTTGAGCTCCGTGCAATAGAACTTTGAGTGGGCGAAAACTTTGAAGGCTGTAACTTTTTACGTGGCTCTTAGTTTTATCTGTCTATAGTTTTTCATTTGGAGTTCACAGTATTCATTAGTGGAGGATACTATATCCTGATTGTGTTTTCACTTATTTTACAAGTTGCACATCAATAATCTTACTGTATTTTTGGATGTATTTGTTTTACTTAACCTTTGAATGTGTTTGTTTATATTATTATTTTTGGACATTTTGGTTTTTCTTTGTCATTGTTTTGATATTTGGGAGTTTTTGCTCTGGGAACCTACAAAATTGAAGGTTTGTTTTGTAAATGTTATAATTATTGTTGTTAGAACGACATTTGGGTCGACTATTTGTAACTTGCGAATAAACTTTGATATCTAAATTAGAGTTTGGTTCTATTGTTAATTTGGGTTCGTAAATTGCAAATAAATCAACATATCGTAATTTGATAACGGGAACGAGCAAAAACTTGGACGTTACATAAAGTTCTTCAATTATTGGTTCTGTGTTCATACCCTGGATTTGTCTAGATATTTTGGGTTCAGTTTCCTGGTTCTATTGGTCAATTTCGTTTGGATTAACTCAGATTTGTTTTGGTAATCTCTTCTTTGGAACAAGAAATACGATGGAAACGCGGAGCAAAAGTTCGAAGGAAAATGAAATGGATGGTAATTTTTCCAAAGTTGTTTGTGGCATGTCTGATATTATTGATGATAAATGTGATGATGTTAGTATTAATAGTATGTCCTCTGGTCAGCTTAGTGCTTCTAGATTAAGGTTAGGTAAGGCATTACTAAGCAAGGAGAATTTAGAAAAGAGACTTGAATTAGAACAGCAGCTTAAGACATTAGATCTCCAAGACGAGGTTGGTATGGCTGAATTAGAATGTAAGTTCATGTAGTACGACAACCAACTTCCCGTAGACAAATGTGGGATAAATGCTAAGGTGGAAAGGTATTTGGATTGTGACACTGGGTGTAATAATCATTCAAGGGAGGAATTTGACATCTCAAAGAGTGATTGGGTTGATGAGTTGAAGGATACATTACATACTATGGTTATTAATATGGTTTCACCGAAGATTGATATGATATATTTTGCTAGACAACCAAGTCAGCACCACCGTTTTATTAGTCAGTTTACTAGCATTATCCAGAGTAAATTGTCAGATAAGGGTCAATCGTTGTCGTATTGTTATAATATTGTAAGGTAAATGCCAGTATGGCTATTGAAGCTTGCATTCTATCGTTCATTCATTTGGGTTATGATAGAGCTAAACAAATTTTGTATAATCTGTTTGATAAGGAACACCTTGTTGCTCACGATCTGACTACTGATTTACCTAACTACAAATCTGTTGAAGGATCAGCCGATGGCTTAACTGACTTTGCAATTAAGATACGTAATGCATGCATAACATTTAAGGAAATGGGGTATATGTCAGATATGAATTTTCCGGCCAATTTGGGTAGAACTGTGTCATGTTTACCCCTAGAATTACAGAATAAGTATGTGGAAGTTGCCGATAAGATCATGATGACCGGGAGGGAGCTGATCTTTGAAGAATTTGTGATCTTTGTGGAAGAAAGAGCCAGGATTGTTCGAACACGTTTTGGTGGATTGGTACATTGTAACTCAAAGTTCGGTAAAAGTAATCATGAAGGCAAAGTTGATAAGAGATCGCATTTTAATGTAATTAAGCTGGAACCAAACAACTCATTCATGGCTCTCAGTTGCAAAATTCGCTTTGTTGATCACAAAGAGACAGACTGTACGAAGTTATTGAAAATGAATGTTACAGAAAGGAGACAGGAAGTGAGAAGACGTGGTCTATATTATCTGTGTTTAAGGAATGGTTACATAGCCAAGTCATGCAACTCGGATATCAAGTGTGACGTTGGTAATCGCAAGGTTCTGCATAATTCATTGCTACATATTGGTGGTATTAATTACCGTGTAGTGAACTTAGTTAAGGATTGAAACTCGTCGAAGGTTTGTTTGGGTTTCATTCCTGTTAGGCTGTATGGTTCGAACAGAACTTTAGAAACTTACGCCTTTCTTGATAGTGGTTTAGATACTTCTCTTGTATGTGAAGAGATAATTAATCAAATGGGTCTCAAAGGTAAGGAGACCTCAATAAAAGTGATGACTGTGAATGGAACTACTACTTGTGAATATCTGTAAGTAAATTTAAAGATATTTTCATTAGATGGACAGGGTTACGTGAAGATCAACAAGGCTGACACGATTAAGAAGTTTCCGATAGATTATGTTGAACCTTTAACCGAAAAACACCTGGGATCGTAGGAGCATTTGAAAGACATAACCCTTCCAACGTTTCAAAGTAATCTGGTAGGAGTGTTGATTGTGTGTGACACTCCAGACACGCATTGGGTCCTGGAACAACGTCTGGGAGACCGGGAACACCCGTTTGGTGTGCATACGCCTCTCGGTTGGATGGTTTTAAGTCCCAAGGAGACTTATAGGTCCGTAACTACAGTACAGCGTTGTCTTTCCCATGATGTTTCATCAGACCTAGAAACATTATATAGTTATGAGTTCGAGGAGGGAGACATTATTGGTAAACGTGTTTCACTTGAATCAAAGGTTTATGTAACAGTGGAACTAAACGAAGAAATGTGTTTGGAAGATTCGCTTAATAAACGGCAATACAATGTTAGTGTTGATGGTTCTCGTAATAAATCTCACAGAAAGGTGGTGGACAATTCATCTGTATTCATCTGTTTATATTAAATTTACGTGACAACACTAATAGGCAGTGGTTCATACGACCTAACTTGTGGCAAATGATCATGGGAAAAAAGGCTTTATGTCCCGCGGACTCAAATAGGCGTTTTTGTGTGAGTATGCTGTAGCGATAAATAAATCCCCAAAATAATTAGCTTTGTAAGTTTTCGACATTGGATGCTGACCATATGTTTTAGTCGACTCATCTAGTTGAAGGCGCTCGGTCATGCATCCGCACCAGATCACGTGTGGGAACGCCGTGCTCAGCATCTATTGCAATCGCTAGCCAGATTATATCAGACAATTTCGATGTATTGGTTATCGCCAAATACACTCTTCCAATCTCGATTCTGTCCTTCGATTTCTCTTGGTGGGTACGAGTTATATCAGTTGTTACTGGTAAAAGCGCTGTCAAACACTGAATACCTGTGCCATCTTCAATGCAACTGCACCCGGAACCATGTGTTATGGTAATACACTTTCTAAAAAGACTAGAAGAGTCTAACAATGTTATGATTTGGAATCAGAATAAGCAGTTCGCTGTCAATAAAGGAATTAATGGCTTGATACTTTATATGAGTTTACATATTCATGTTTACGTTACCTTATATGGACTTCTATGAAGGATGGAGCATTTCGTTAAATGGTTGGTACCATGGTTGTTTATGCTGGCACAAATATTTGTCTGAGGAATATGTTTTCCTGTGGCAACGTAGACACAAATGGACTCGGCCAGAGGGGAACACAGGAGAGATTAACATGGTGACGGCATGTACTGGTTTCTTAGAGAAAGACAAACGGTTATTTGGTCAGGTAAGGAAAGTGATACCTGATAATGATAGATTGAGACCGATGGAGTTGAGGACAAACCAAGGAATCTTAGTAAGAGATATTAGAAAACTGCGCCTAGAAGTTGTAGATGTTAGGTAGCTACTCGGATCCCTAGGCGTACTGGTGTAAGTCCTAGGGATCACGAGATTGTTGATGTATTGAATGTTTACTAGAGCTTGGTGTTTAAACAAGTCTATGTCGCTGAAGCATGTAAATGCTATTAAAGCTTGTTAACGAACCATCAAAGCTAATTAGTTAATATAATAATAATAATAATAATAATAATAATAATTTACTCTCAAATAACAGTTTGTTACATGAGGCATGCCAGTTTACAGGCAAGATCAAATTGATACAAATGATAAAATATACAGTGTAATAAGTTACATAGCTGGGTTGATAATTTATAAGATATGAATGTAGATGGTTTTAATCAGTACCACAGTTGGCGCGCTTCATGAAAGTTGCGTTGCGAATGTGCGACTGATGGTCAAGGATAGGTCCACTGAAGGTATGAGCTTTTAGAAATCGCAACCTTATGTCCCTTTGGGATATCCAAGGCTTTAAGGATAGTGCAGGATGAAGTCACCAGTTCCATATCTCAAGGGGGCTGAATGAGGGAGCAAGTAAAAGAAAACACCAGAGGCAGAGTAGCCAATATTCATGAAGGAATGTTTAAGGTATGATTACTCAGTCTAATTTTCCTTTATTAAGGTATATGTCAAGAAAGAGCATTTTAATAGGTTAAATAAAATAAGTGTTGACAAGGTGTGAGTGGACATACAACTGACAAATGGGAGCGATTCGGAAAAGAGCTGAGAGTATAACATTATGTGTGATTATAAAATAAAATATAGTGCTAGAAACAGTACTGTGATATACAATTGGCTGTCTTCCCTTTATTATCGAAGCTATTAGAGCCTCTTTCGTTTTTTTTAAATATTTTCCCCCAGTTATTATAGGGTCTTGAGCAAGCTTCGTATATTAGCGAATCGTCTAGTTTGCTTGTAATAGGATTTCTGGGTAGGAAGTGAAACCAATTCAACGTTCGAAACACGACTTAAAGAGGTATTTTGCGTGAATAAAGCAGCTTCAATACCATAAGTTCGTGACATCCCACTAAACCATAAGGAGCCGTAATTAAACAAAATGTAGACGACCAGTTTTTACTATCGGCTGAGCTAATATGTAATGAAAACTAATCAATATAAAATTACGATAATACATCTGAGCATTGGTCAGAGGACTATTAGAATACTGGGTTAACATTTATATAAAATCGATCGAGAAAGTTAAAGTGGAAATCAGGATTATTAGTAATAGTTTGCGTTTCTTAATCGGGCTTACGAATGTAGAAATATGGTCTACTATGATATTAGTACTGCTCTGATAATAGAATTAATCCTAAAATTGTAGATTTGTCATGATATAACTGCCTAATCTATCAGATCTTGCGTCGAAGTTACATTATCGTCTACACCAACTCACTGTATCACAACAATTACCAATATATGATGGAGAACAGGGTTAGGCTAGAGAAAGAACAATATATTCAATATGAATAGAAGATATAAGGTAAAATTCAGTAGGGACCACGCCTGCATGGCCGAACCATGCCATCCTATCAACTTCAATTCATTTAATACATTCTTCTAGCCTTCTCCATCGTTAGGTTTTTCTCCACGTTAAATATTGAATATCTATTTTCCCAGTTGTCTCGTGTTAAGCTTTGAGGATTGTGTGGTTATGGTTCAATGCCACTACACTCCTGCTTCTCCTCTTCTGCCAAACAAATACTCACCTAACCCAACATTATTAATCAGCGCTCGATCTGTACGGGGCAGAGATTCACCCACTTTGAAATAACCTCTCACTTACTTTGATAAGGGGAGGTTGGCTGTCCTCTGATGTCACAGACTCAAATGGACAAATAGATATCTATGATCTCTTCCATTACGATCGAGTCACTAATAAGGATGGTGGTTGCGCTATATATGCATCTAAAGATATAACGATAGAAATCTATGGAGAATTGTCTCCGGAACATTACTTGATTCAGTATGGCTTACTACCAGTCAGTCAATAAGCTATAACGTAGGACCAGGTGCATATATGCATTAGTACAGAAAGAAAGAATTTGTACGTAGAAAGAAAGATATGAAGCGATTTTAATCTCATAGTTTAAATGGAAGACAGTGAGTGGATATAGCCTCATACCTCTAACAGAACTCAAGACCACTGTATAGCCTACTGTATACTCTCATGAATGTAAAATACCAGCTGGATACATACATCGAACTCCTAACAATCCAAGTAAAATTTACACTACCATAAGTGAGTCATTTACCAGGGCTACCTCCCTCGATTTTACCTACAAAATTATTTGTGGTGATTTAAACCTTCCCGAATCAACCGGAAGACACACTTTGGCCCGTTGTGATTTGATAGCATACTTAGTTCCCTAGATATACATGGTTGGCAGCAAAATGTACACCTGCCTATGCGAAAGCACGACATACTGAACTCGATATTCTGTCACAATGTCACACTGACATCTGTGGTGGTTGATGTAAAGTTTCATAACAGCGATAAAAAAATGGTTTCCTGCACGTTACTGTTTCTTGCCGAATGCAACAAATCCAAGACAACAACTAGTTTTTTGCAATATAGAGCACTGACTGAGAAAACATTCAATTTCAAATAAAATCCTCTGACTGGAGCCCTGTCTTTACTAGAGAACCTAGATCACAACATTCACTCCATAGTGTACGACGGTGTGACGTATAATGACCAAATTGTTATATGTGAAATTGTAAAATCATGGTCTAGTTCGCTATTTGTACTGCTATAATAAACCTAATCCTAAAATTGTAAATTTGTTATGATGTGGAAGTCACATCACTGTCTATTCTGACTCATCTTATAATAATAGTATCAATCATCAATATAAAGTTCAGGGTTTCTATAGAACACACTTAGGCTGGAGATAGAACAGTATGTTTATTATGAATAAGAGATAGGCTACATAGGAATAACCATGTTTGCAAAGATGAGCCATACAAACCGGGTTGTTTAATTAGTGTTCCCGCTTTCTAAATCGTCGGCCTTCTCTTCGAGTTACACGATGAAAGCGAATCTGTAATGGTATTGATCCTAACCACACAATCCTCAAAGCTGATCATGAGGTAACCGGGAAAATAGATATTCAACAGATAACACAGAAAGAAGGCGAACAATGGTGAACGAGGGGATATTCATTCAATTCAGTCAAATGGCATGGCTCAGTCTCTCAGACGTGGTCGTTCTGTATAATCTGTCTTCATTCGCCTTAAATACATTATTCTATCTGCAGCCTAAATGTGTTCTTTCGAAGCAATAAGTATCATATTGCCGACTGCCACGACGACTAAGTTTGGCAATGATGTGACTTCCATGTAAGATCTTATGGATTAGGTTTTCACATCATGACAAATCTAAAATTCTAGCATTAGGTTTATTAAAGCAGTACAAATAGCGAGCTGGACCATGATTAGTAGAACAGTACGAACTTAGACCTCAGTTCTACAAATCTCCATAATTATATGTTCGGCTTCAAAGATCGTGTGGTTAGGAACCAGTACCACTGTAACAGCTTAGGTTGATTGGTTAAGAGTTCACCCCAAACAACTAAGCGTATGTCAAAACAGTATAGTTCAAGTATTATTATTATTATCATTCACAAACATCTTATGGGTACATAAGTGTTGTGAAGAAACCATTTCGGGTTTCTTCAGAAAATACAATAATACACAATTTTCAATAATGTTAGCATTATACTTGCCATATTTAAAAAAATATTTAGAATAATAATAGTAGAATATTAATAATAATAAATCGGGTCTGTGTAATTGAGAGGAATGTTGAATTGAGTTTAAAGAAGGAAATGGAGAAAATAAGGGAATAGAAATAAAGGAGACGTGAAATACGCCGACAGTGTAATAGGCGTGTTCACTTCCTTATTTTATATAGGCATTATATTTCCTATTATCGTATATTGAATGTTGAAAGGCTTTGTTTGTCTGAACAGATAATCCCACTCTCCAATGTGACTGCGCGAAGATCTAAATAAAGACCTATTCACTACTTGTCTAGTTTCTTCTGTCAATATCACGAGGGTTACGTGGAGAAACGAAACTGGTGAGCCCGACGTGATATTGATAGAAGAAACCAGTACGGATGTATTGTCTTCTATTTCTAACTATTTCATTTATACGAGAATCCCACTGTAGCGGTTAATAAATCCCTAAAATAAATAGCTCTGCAAGTTTACGACGTTGGATGCTGACCATATGTTTTAGTTGACTCATCTAGCTGAAGGAGCTCGGTCATGCATCCGCACCAGATCACGTGTGGTAACGCTGTGCTCAACATTTATTGCAATCGCTAGCCAGATTAGATTAGAGAATTCCGATATATCGGTTATCATCAAGTACAATCTTCCGATCTCCTCGACTCTGTCTCTCGATTTCTCTCGGTGGGAACAAATTATATTAAGTGTTACTGGTAGAGGCGTTGTCAAACACTGAATACCTGTATCATCTTCACCACTTTCAAAGCATACTATAAGCGAACCAATATTGTAAATTGTAGATCATGTTTGTAAAAATGGTGTATCTGTCCTGAAAGAAATATATACATACATCATATTAAAAGTTCCGATATTTATGTTCCATCCGTCCCCATCCACTGTTTTAGGTGTCTCTGGTTAGTATTACCGTTGGCTGACTCGACTATGTAATCGGAGGTCTTAAAGAAATGGGTGGACAATGCCTGCCAACCTCGGCGTTCACTCCGTTTGTTGACAATGAACCTCTCTTTTTTCTCTAAAATTGTCTTCTGACAAGCACTCCTGTAAATAGTCTCTGTAATTGGAATTCGTCTCGCAGTTTACTGCAGATAAACGACACATTTCAAGCGAAAAGGAATGTAATTGAAAAGTATGGATTTTTTTTAATTTACCCAGTTTAAAAAAGAAGACACTTAGCTTCAACATGAGTTGTCTTTGACATCATGCAGATCAAACAGCTAGAAATAGGAGAGGGAACTTTATTCTGTGACACACATACAGACAGAGATCGTTCAATCGATTACATTTATTGAAACATACAAACCGACTCACATAGCATTCTGAACGTCCAACAAATGCTGGCTTTTTGTCATACAAGATAGTAGAAGGAGTTGACTCTTAACTGACTATCTAGAGGGAGAGAAGCATGTTATATTAAGTCGTGTTGCGATCAGATCATGATTTTCGAGTGAAAGCCTTCACTCTGGCGTACACATGAAAAGTGATAATATCAGCATAAATTTCGAATGCTACAGTCCACCTCAGTGATAATAATCGTAGTTCGGTTGGCCTGTGGTAATTCTTTCAGTATGTTTTCAGGTGAATACTCAGTCTCATGAGACTATTTATTTGTATGAAGTTTCGTGACCTGATTCCTATACTTTAGTGATTCAACAGTCATTGTGTAGTAAAGCGAATGTCCAGAGGGTGAATATTAACCTATTTTTAATTTGCAGTTTGTCAACGGAGTTAAAATTCTTGCAGTCTTTTGAGTAAAAAAGACGAATAAAGCGCGTTTATGCAATTAAAAATAATGAAAAGTTACTTTATTTGCATAACCTTCAGGTTAGTCAAGGTATTCCTGTATGGCGGTCTCTGTTGGCTACTGTCCAAAACGTAAGATGCTTGATGCTGATTCTTTGTTTGAGAGGCTGGTATGAATTATTCATCTGATATTAACACATACTCTTGTTAGCTCCGTGAGGCTGCCAATTTAGTTCCAAAGATGAGTACTCCAAAACTAACTTACGCTCTAAAAGTGACGTCCTCACTTCAACAAAAAATAACAGATACAGTTGCATCAAGGTAACTAGTTTGAGTTTTTACATGCTTGTATAAAGGTTACCGCAAGAAAAGTCCATGGAACAGCCTGGAGATTCCAATCGACAACAGATTCATTTGGATTCGATGTTATCTCAAGGAGGATTTCAGGAAGCCACACTTATGACCTCTGACTCTGACCAGGTTAGTGGAAGGTTGTGTTTATTCTAATGCTCTAAACGGCAATAAGTACGCATATATTTTACTAAATCACTTCACCACCCACAAATTTATCTATGGTCACTATGAGTAGTGGTTTTCTACTTAAACCTAAGGCTAACACTTAATACTCATGAACTAAACTCATATTTGACATCTTAGCCTAAGTGGTTAGTACAAACACCTGACTTACGTGACTACGCATTCCTTTCTCTTTAGATATTGAGGACAGTTTCCTCATTAGCATGTAGTTAGTTAATTTATAATATAACATACCAGTGTTTGAGTAACGTTTTTGTGCTATGTAGATCGTTAATAATTACTCGATAGTATTCCCGTAGCATTCTATTGCAACTAAACAGTTATTCTTAATAATTTTCTAGGTTCATAACATTGTAACCTGTCTATTAATCCAGTTTGAGTTAAAGTAGGAGATAACATAAAGATTCATTCCAATTTGTTGGTCATTGCTATCGTTAAAATAGTCTTGTGTAGATTCCACAAATTGGATGGAGTAGCATGTTTCTACATGATTTAAAGCAATCAGTCACTTACAAGCAAGCTAAAACTTGACACGTGAGAGTTTAGAACCAAGGGAATGTTACCTTGAGTCATTTCACTTTGTGTACCTTCACACTGTAAATATCCCACTCAGCGACGGTTTGGGGATTCGAGCTGAGCATTCATTTCATTTAGCCTGATGTTAACCTCAAACTGCCAAAACCTTGCTTAAATTGAAACCGAGTGTAATATCATCCCTAGCAAGTTGGATGCATTAACTGGAATTATTGCTTCACCTTTTTTCAGGATGTGAAATGTTTCACGAAATGCGTCAATTTATGTGGTTTCATTTCCAAACTTAAGAAAAAATAAATTAAATGTAGTAAGATGATTCAACAACGTCGTAAGTCAATAGGGGATAAAAAATAGAGTTAATGAACTATTAAAGCTCTTTCTGGTCAAGGCTTGACGAAGGTTCACGCAATAGAACTTTGCGTTAATACAAACTTAGTCTAAATTACTGTGTACGAGAAGCGGAAATAACATACCAGATATTGTTCAGAATTAAGGCCGTTTAAATACTAAATGATGTTCATACAGTCATCTTTAACCGCTATTTGAGAGGCAGTAATTTTATCCGACTGCTCAAATGAAAGTGGGTGCAGAAAGACTCGAACTCTCTAAACCCAGAATATCATGCAACATATCAACTTGGCTTCACCGCAGTGTTATCCATATAGCGTTATTTTCACTTTCAATATTTCGGTTGGTACTCTGTACATCAGTTTCACTAATTAGTCAGCTGCTTCAATGACTTAATTGACAACATTCTCTTGACTGCAAATGCCGAAACTAGGACATAGATAAAAACTATGGGCTTGAATTTCACTCTTAGTTCCATCCACAACCTCTTTGATGCCCAAATTCTTCAAACCCTTACATTTGTTACCAGTGTCAATTCTTTTACCACCACAATATCTATATCCCTGATGTTTTGGAGTAAATTTTACGTAGAGTTAAATCTATCTAGATTGAGTTGCATGAGTCTGGAATTGCAGTACTAATAAAGTGTGATACGATCTCACTATGCGTTTGTAATATAGCAATACTACATTATCGGCTTATAGTCAATTTTACTTGTCGGCAGATAGACAACGTAGATCTTGGCGTAAATATCTATATATTAGAGTCATATTTCGCATAAACATTTGAAAATAATTTCAATCGTTTAAATCATGAGTCAATTAAAGCTTGACCACCATGGAAAACCTGGAAGCACTGGGTGGTCGTTTCGTTCTAGTATGGGACTCCTCAGCAGTGCGCCCCGACGATCCCGCCCCGCAAGGTTCGAGCCTAGGACCTATGCCTCGCGCGCGAGCGCTTAACCATTAAACCACTGAGCCGGCATCCAACGGTGAAAATAAGCCATCAAAGGGGAAAATATCAGAGTAATGGCGCCACCAGTAGGAAAAAATAATAAAAGTAAAGAATCAACCTAAGAAACAGTAATTTGGTTATTTTCGTACTTAAGACTAGGTGGTATCGTATTGTGCATTTTTATTTGATCAAGTCATAGACAGACACAAGTTTGACCAAACGATCTAAATGGAACAAAAGTAAATCTTGGTTACAAGAATAAACTATTTTTCCTCTCACTACCAGCTTATTTCTTAAACCCTACCTTCGTTTTAAATTTAACCATTCTCTGACTTTCCTACTTTTTGTTTTCGTTTTCCACCTCTTCTCGCAATCACTATCTAGAAAAAAATCGATTTACAATTGAGTTGTTTTTTCTTTGTGCTCATCATATTCTAAGTTCGTTGGTATATCATCGACCATCTTTTGGTTCGGCAAAGCTACTAAGATCCACCAGTCATTCCTAACTATTATCCATGGTTCCCAACAGCCTTTATTGTTATTCTTATTACAGGCTGAAAATCAAGTCCCGCAGTAAACATTTTCATTCCACTATACCATATTAATTGTGCCTTTGTTAAAGTCTCGACATTTACATCGTTCTGTTGTAATTTCTCCACGTTCAATAAGGGACAAACATTTACCTTCCCTCATATGAACATGGTCATAGCCCAGACTTGTACTCTAGGTTTTGTACAACAGTGCTAATAATGAGTGCCTCTAAAGTAAATATTGGATTATGATGTCTGCCCAATAAATCACTTCCACTCTGTATTAGTGGCAGTCATAGTATATTTATTGTAGTTCTTCAGAGCAGCAGAACCTAGTGACCTGGTCCCATAAGTACTAAGGGATGGCACTAAATAAAGTACAGAAATCAGCATTAGTCTCCAGAACTTGATCTAAATAGTTGGTTGTTTTATTTTGTAAGAAACAATCACTATTTTATTGTGATATAGTTCATGTGTTCCATATGATCCTCAAGTCTTATTTATTTATTTATTTCAACACATAGATAATGGTACAAAGAGGCACCAAATACATATGCGCCACACAAATCTCATCCGATATGTGTGAGGGCTGTGATACTGCCCGGGTGCCCAAACCGAAGCAGGTGGTTTTCTTAGGGGGCTACACCCCGAGCCTTCGACCCAAAGGTCTGATCCGCAAGGCAGTGGAGCATCGTAAGGAGATGCAGTCCCATGGAAGCCGGTGACCAACAATTGGTTCATTCGCCATTTGTTCCCGCAGGATACTGGAGCCCATGTGCACCATTGGTTTGGAATCCGGTTAAAGCGCCGGACATTCGCTTTTCGTCCTCTCATTTTCGTAAACAACACCCCCGCCACGAGAAGGCAGTGAGTAGGACTTCCCTGGCAGAGGCTATATACGCGTGGCCGTGTGAGAGTATTTCGAGAGGGAGAGCGGACTCACCCCACTCTCGGCCGTACCAGGGCATTTGGGGGCTATGGTTATTCAATATCAAATTGAAACTTGAAAAGAACCCGAATCTATGTGTTTCAGTTGACTTTCAACCCTGAGCTAGTATTAACGACTAAATTTGTATTAGTTCTTGTTTCTGATCGTCCTAAGGGCTTGATAAAGATACAAATAACTTAGTATTCATGCCACATACAGAGCATCATCGTTTGGGATGAATCACAGGTATTCAACTACGTGTATTCAATCTGTTGGTTGTGTTTTCACCAAAAGGTGCCAGTCTACCAGTTGATTAATAGTGACGTCAAGAGCAGATTTCTAGACAATTAGGACAAGCTATTCTATATGATTATGAACTTCACCTACTGAATTGCTTATGTTTGAAACATGACTTCAAGATTCAGTTATCCTGGAATGTTCAAACCTGCCGAGTGGGACCCTCAAGATAATGGAAACCATTAATTAGAACCTCTTTCTAATAGAACACAAAATTTGTCACAAAATTACATGCGTCATCAGTTTACTACATTTATTTATTTGAACAAATAAATGTTGATACAAAGGGGCATTGAATACATATGCGCCACACAAGTAAATTGATTTGTGTGTGGGCTGCGGTACTTCTCGGGTGTCCAGACCAAAGCAGGTAATTTTCTTAGGGAGCCACATCTGGAGCCTTCGGCCTAAAGGTCTGATCTACAAGGCAGTGGAACAGTCAGTCAGTCAGTCAGTAACAACGTAGAACTTAGTACGTACGTACATCAGTTCGAGTTGCCATACCACATTAGCACAGAGATGCAGTGTTCGATTCAAATCCCGTAGTGGTAGAGGTAGCAAGAGTATAAGCAGTAATCGGGAAGATTAGGGTTTGGAGATGTTATTTAACGAGTATAATCCAGTGAAATAAATTTGGAAAGAGGAAAAAAAAGGGGCATGAAGAATTCAGATAACTAGAATTTGGGAGAACATAGAGAGTGGATGCACCTGCGCCATTGCAAACGATTTTGAGCCATGTCATTCAGGGTCTCTAACCATCGGTTGCTATCATCTCGCGGTCCCCAACCAGGTAGTCTACACCTACCAACATGACTCAGTCCACTTGTCAGTGACTTCATGGATTTGTGCCATGTTTTGGTCTGGCCGCCCCTACCTTTCTTCCAACCTACTCCTATACCACTGAATATAGCACGTCGAGGTAGTCGGTGGTTGGGCATACGTAACACGTGTCCCAGCCATCTCAACTGATGAAGTTTCACTACTTCAATTGATTTGCCATCCTTACCTAGTACCCGTTTCCTAACAACTGTGTTACTTACTCGATGGTCCCATGATATACGAGCAATGTTTCGAAGACACCTACGATCGAATATTAGTAACTTACGAATATCCTCTACTCTTACCGGCCATGTTTCACTGCCATAAAGCAGGACGGGACGTACTGCTGCACAGTAAACCCGTCCTTTGGTTGATAGACGGATATCTCGCCTACGCCATAAATGACGCAAGTTCGCAAAAGCTAGTCGAGCCTTCTGTATCCGTGCTGAGATTTCGTCACACACCAGACCACAAGGGCTGATGAGACTTCCAAGATAAGTGAAGCGGTCGACACACTCAACTACTTCACTCCCTATCACTAGTTCGGGTGTCGATGTAACCCAATCCTGAAGCAACATTTTGCATTTCGAGGGAGAGAATCGCATCCCGAACATGCTTGCATTGTTGCTTAGAGTGGTCAGAAGACTCTGCACTTTTTCAGCGTCTTCACCGAATAGAACTGTGTCATCGGCATATTCTAAGTCAACAAGTGAACCTCCCGGTAGAAGTTCAACCCCCGGAAATTTAGATGAGGAGAGTGTTATCTCTAAAAGTACGTCAATGACAAAGTTAAACAAGAATGGGGAGAGTGGACAGCCCTGACGAACACCACTTGAGGTAATCAATTCTGATGACAGTTCGCCATAAGCTCTCACTCTACCAGTTGTGTTCGAGTAGAGAGCCTTTATAAGGTTAATGTATTTCTTTGGTACTCCTTTCAGTGACAAACACTGCCATAGAACCTCACGGTCAACAGAGTCGAATGCCGCCTTAAGATCGAGAAATACTACCATTGTGGGGCGTCTGAATGTGTGTCTGTGTTCTAGAACCTGACGTAGTGTGAATATCTGATCTATACAACCACGTCCAGGTCGAAAACCGGCCTGGTTTTCTCTAGTTTGCTCTTCACGAGCTTTGATTAGGCGTCGAAGTATTATTGAAGCTAATATTTTAGACACTATATTAGTCAAACTGATTCCTCTGTGATTGTCACAAGAGGACTTTTGTCCTTTCTTATAAACTGGCACAATCAGTGATTGAGACCAGTCAGATGGGATTACGTCCAGTTCCCAAATTCCACCTAAGACCTCGGTTAATCTCATTACTAATACTGGACCACCATCCTTAAAAATCTCAGGAGTAAACCTGTCAGGGCCTGCTGCTCTCCCTCGTTTCAGATTTCCTATGGCTTTTTCAACTTCATAAAGAGACGGAGGACCTACATTAACTTGCCATTCAGGTTGACTGGAGATCGTGGGAAACCGAAGTGTGGCTGAAGGCCAGTTGAATTGATCCCTAAAGTATTCTGCCCATCGATCCAATCTCCTGGATTGAGAATGAATAATATGTCCATCTTTCTCTGAGATTGTTTCGCTAATAGTCGGGTTCCTAATTCCGGTTTCCTTAACGAGTCTAAACAATTGTCTGCTATTACCTATTGCCGTTGCCTTTTCCATCTCTCTTGCTTTCGCTACCCACCACTGTTCGCGATCATTGCGTAGACTTCTTGTTAGTTTGCGCTTAAGCTGACTCCGCTCTTCACTATGTTCAGAGCCAGGTGGAATGAGTTTCCGAGCTTCTATCAGTGCGATAGATGCTGCTGAGATCCAGTGTTGCTCCCTAACCTTGTGGTTTACCTTACTAACAGATATCACTGCTGTTTCCACAGCTTTTCGGATATCATTCCATGCTGCCTCGGGGTGGGCACCACATACATGACTTCCTAACTGTTTTCCTAGTTGCTCCTGAAATATACTCTTAGCTTGACTATCATTAAGTAGGCCCCTAAGAGGTTTCCTTGCAGCGTTTTTCCTACGTCCAGTAAGACGCAGGCAAATACGCGCTCGTACTAGAGCATGATCTGAATCTAGGCATGTGCTCCAGAATGAGCGACAGTCTTCTATCGAGCCCCTCCATCGGTGGCTGATAGCGATGTGATCTATTTGGGTCCAACGTTGGGACGAACTAGGGGGTCGCCATGTTAAAAGATGTTTTTCCTTATGCTTAAAGTTAGTATTTGCAAGGAACAGGCGGTTATCTGAGCATAGCTGCAACAGACGGTCGTCATTATCTGTTCTTTGAGCCACGATACTATAAGATCCACCCAGGTGTCTTTCCCTATCGCTTAGTTTACCTACTTGAGCATTAAAGTCACCGGCCACTATTACTACATCCGAGCGCTTAGCTTTTCGGAGAAGGTCCGAAAGCTTTCTGTAAAACTCATCTTTTACATCATCTGAGCTGCAGTCAGTGGGAGAATAGGCAGAGACGACGAAGAGGCAACGACGAGTGTCCCTATCTTTCCGGATTCTTACTGTTCCGTTCAGTCGGACAGCGCACAAACGACTGTCTACTGGGATCCACTCTAAGAGAGCTAGTTCTGCCCTAGGACTCAATGCTATACCTACGCCGGCGAGGCCACGGGAAGCAGAATCAGGGCTTCCAGATACACGAAGCGTAAATCGAGTCGGTTCTTTATTTTGGCATGGTGAGGTCAAATGAATGATGCTACTTGGATCCTGTATGCGCGTTTCGGAGACGCAGCACACATCGATGGCGCGAGATTCTAAAGTCCTAGCTAAGAAAGCCTGCTGTCCTATTTGGCACAGTGTTCGGACGTTAAAAGCTCCTACGTGTAGTTTAGAGCGTGGTTTCAGGAGACCAGGAATAGCGTTCCACGTACTCGAATCGTTTGCCCTACCGGTGCGAGGTGATAAAGAGACGTGAGGAGGGTTAGTCATGGAGATAAGAGAGGCATTAGGTGTAGGAAGGATTTGAATGTGACCAACTTGGTCTCGCGTGCTGTTACGGGTATGAGGGCTGATGTCACTTCCCGGCTGCCCACACCGTGGAAGGGTATTTCTTGAGGAACCTGAAAAGGAAATTGGATTAGTGTTGGTCTTAACGACCTGGGAGCGTGACCGCAGAGCCCAAGGGAAAACTGCTTGAGGCCGGTCGCGCACGGCCTTTTTGTAGAAGGTTTTTGACGTGTTAGCTCCGTTCTTCAGATGGCCTTACCGCCGGAGACGGAAATCCGTGAGGTAAGGTGAGGTGTGACATTTTTAGGGTCGACCTTTTCTAACCCCACCCCTCCTTGTGGGAAGGCAGCATCGCTGTCATGCTGATTGTCCGAAGGAAACACCTTACTGCTGTCACACCTCTGTACAGTCAGCAGTACGACTTCGCCCTCAGACTTTGAGTTGCTGCTTTTAGTCTTACCGTTCACCAATCGACCTGCCTGGCATGGTAGAACCTACAGGAACACATGTTCCAGCCAATATAGCTCGGATGGGTCATCACGATAGGAACAACGTAAGGATATGCAGTCCCATGGTTGCCGGTGACCAACGATTGGTTCATACGCCACTTTTTACTTCAGGATACTGGAGCCCATGTGCACTATTGGTTTGGAATCAGGATTTTCCAACTCTCCTAGGTGTCCACCAACCCAATTAATGTGCCGGTTTTATGATTTTCGTCCTCTCAATTTCGTAAGCAAACTCTCGCCACGAGAAGGCAATGAATAGAACTTTCCTGTCAGTGGCTGTATAAGCGTTGCCTAACGAAATCCATGTCCCAACCTGTTATATTTCTCGCTTACGGTTATAACCCAGTTACTCCTATTGCTTAGTATTCTCGGACACCGATTCACTCGATAAGTCCCCAAATCATTAACACGGTTGAACAGGAAAGAGATTATATTCCAAATAACAAGCAAGTAAGTACAATAGGGAAAACGTTAGTATATTTATAGTTTTTCACATGAGAGGATTTCTAGAGTGTTCACTAAGTATTGACTAACACTGACTAGATAAGAATCAGCCAATCAGCGTACACCAAAGCAATCGTATATTGAGCGTACTTTAATCCAGTCTATGTCCCGCTAACACCTCCCCTTTGAGCAGATTCGTAGGATCTGGTGCGTCGAGGACGCTTACGCTTCTTCTTGGGTCGAGACGTACGATTCGGTGGACGATGACCTTCTTTATGTCCACGTTTGTTGCACACCTGACATTTATGCTTCATAAATGGACAGAATCGTACATAATGCCAATCACCACATAACCAGCATGCAGTCGTTGGTTTGTTACGAGTTGTTATCGGCTTCTGAACTTCTAACCTAGTAATAGCATTGACACTACTGCAGATTAAATTAGGATTTGCCTGTTCAATCAACTCGTTATTGTTTCTGATGCTTTGTAGCCGCTTACACTTATCCGTCAATGTTCTGAGTGTGACGTTTGGGTCTTGATCCAGTCGAGCCAAAATTCTAGTCCTGATCTCAGCATCTCGTGGTGACTGAAGAGCTTTGATGAATATTAAGCATTTAAGTTGGTCATCTGTCAACGAGCGTAACTTGAACCGTTCACATTCTCTGTTGACGATGTCTGCTAGAACACCATATTCATCGGCTTTGCGTTTCACCAAATTTAGACACCGATATCGAATACTAAACAACGAAGATGACTCACCGAATATCTCTGACAATTGAATTACCGTCTCTTCGAAACTGAGCTCTTGAGGTAACTTTGGCAATATATGGTCAGTATAACGTGCATGTTCGTTGCTTCCCAACTTACGTACTAACAGTCGAGTTTTCCTTGCATCGTCTTGGTTACAGAATTCTGTTCTAAATATATCTTCCCAACGTTTGAACCACGTGAGAGAAGTATTTCCACGTTCTGGACCATAGATGAATTCTGGGATGCTGCTAGTAAGTGCATTACAAGACGTACTTGAAATAGCATGTGAACTCGGGCAGTGGATGTTAAGCTGTTGATTCAGAGTCTCCAACAACCGCATTTGTGCGTCAAGTTGTGCTTGCTGTTGTTGTAGTATTCGGTTAAGCTGGTCATCTGATATGGGCATCTTGAATTTGTTTTCCTTTTTCCCCGTCGCCACTGTTATGATCTCTTTTCTTACGGTTATGACCCAGCTATTCCTATTGCTTAGTATTCTCGGACACCGATTCACTCGATAAGTCCCCAAATCATTAACACGGTTGAACAGGAAAGAGATTATATTCCAAATAACAAGGTTAGATGGAAGTAACAAGCAAGTAAGTAAGTAAGTACAATAGGGAAAACGTTAGTATATTTATAGTTTTTCACATGAGAGGATTTCTAGAGTATTCACTAAGTATTGCCTAACGCTGATTGGACAAGAACTAGCCAATCAGCGTGCACCAAAGCAATCGTGTATTGAGCGTACTTTAATCCAGTCTATGTCCCGCTAACAGAACCCATTCCATTTTAAACTGGGTGGCCAGACAGTATCTCTAGTTGTCACAGGAACAAGTATAATTCAAAACCGATCGTACAAACCTACACTGAATAAAGTTATCAAAATGGGAAATAGCCTATTGTAAGTATACTTAATCTGTTATCAGCGTCTGTTTACATGTTATTTACGGTTACTTACAGAAGTCTGAGACACGAGATGTTGAAGAAACGTATGTAGTTCATAATGAGGATGTTCCTGTTGTAGTCTCGAAGCTAAATACTACAACACAAGTTTAACAAATCTTAGCGAAATCTGAGTTATCTTGCCTTCTCTCTCATTGGTGTAATTTATTTATTTATTTGAACATAAATATTGGTACGAGAGGGCACCAAATCATTGGTGTAAACGTAATTTCGAGGTTTCTAGGTGTTAATAGAAGTTTTGCAAATGAAATTAGCTATTGCTTATCAAAAGTCAAGTAGACATATTTCTCTTTCTGATCCATTACATAATCATATCTTCCAATCAATTACAGTACTTTATTCGAGGTTTTGATGCATGTGACATTTTGTGTATTCTCGTAAAATCTAGCCAACTTGAGGAGAAATTGCGCCGTAGCTCTGTCTTCAATCTTTTATCTCCACGACTTTTTTTATTAACACGTATATATTTTCTATCTTCTATCTACAAAATGAAGATTGCTATTTAATTCATAAAACCATTTTAAAACAAGGGCTTTTGTCGTTTGAAGACCTTCCAAGTGTGGCGTTTGAATGAGTTTTATGATTAACATTCAGTACCATTTCCGGTCGTTTAGTAGTATATGATGATAAAGATATCCCTCACATTTGTAGGCATATTTTCACGCACCTCAATGTATATAAATAACTTCAATGGTATACCTTGCTATCATTCTTATTTCTGCTATGCTAGATTCGTCGTGCTGCTCTAAATCAATTGGATGGGAATTATGGAGGATTCACTATTTTTCCTCAACTTAATCATATAGGTTGGTTTATTGAACTTTTTTGTTTTCAAATAGGAATTTTGAACCAGCAGCGTTTAACATTATAGTTTTTATTATCTTGTAAATGGTAATACAGATTATGTATTTCCCTGTTGCTTTTTTGCAGATAGGTAAGTAGCAATAAACAATTTGAATTATTTCGTAACGACCCTGGTAGAATAACTAATGCTTAAATTTACTGTTATTTTCAGTCAGTCAGTAACAACGTGGAACTTCGTACGTACGTACATCAGTTCGAGTTACCATACCAAATTAGCACAGAGATGCAGTTGCCGATTCAAATCCCGTAGTGGTAGAGGTAGTAAGAGTATGAGCAGTAATCGGGAAGATTAGGGTTTGCAGATGTTATTCAAAGAGTATAATACAGTGAAATAAATTTGGAAAGAGGAAAAAAGGGACATGAATAATTCAGAAGATTATAATTTGGGAAAACAAAGAGTGGATGCACCTGTTATTTTACACACAAGTTAAAACTCATTGTGACGGGATAATAGTGTTAGCAGTTAACAGGACTTATTTCAATCAGTGGGTTCTAGGTTCGACCTTTCGCCATCTATTTTTGTTTGCCCAGTCGGGTAGCATCACTAACCGTCGAAAAAAGCAATGTAACTCACAAAAGCTAGTTCAGAAAACAAAACCAAATAGGGAAATTAGGACTGCAACCAAATTAGGACCATATTTGCTGGAGCGGTAGTTTAGTGGTTAAAACGTTTAATCTTCAGCCGTTCACCCTCCTCTACCTACTTCGATTTAGGTGACCGGGCAGGATCTTTAGCTTTCACGCTTATAATGTGGTTCATGCTCATGTATCTAGTGTATAAGTCAATTAAAAAACTATGTTCGTTTTTTTAGTGGTAGTTTGAAAGAAACCTAGAGACGACCGAATCAAGGTATGACTACCTGCTTAGAGTTCGCGTGATAACCTCAATCATTGGTCGGGGACTTTGGATGACATCGCGATTGTGCATTCACTTTTTGTCTCCCTTTCAATCTTGAATTCCAAGATCCCTTTGTAATTAAATACTCTTCTGTCTTTTCAAACTATCTACTCGATATTCAGTCGTTCTCATTATCTTCACCACTACATTATTTTGTTCTCCTTTATATTCATTCTGATTTAGTAAGGCAACTCGAGCCAAGCCACATTTGCTCCAGGCTCTACTTTATTGATGACTGAATAACCGATATAAAGGTGTTTTGTAAATAATATTTTGGGCATTACTTTTGACCTAACAAGCTAGTATCAAAATCAGTGAATGTTTAGTCAAGTGATTTATTTACCCTAGTGAATTCACTATTACAGCAATCATCTATGAACTAAAATCTTCGAAATACACTGACTAAATATTCATAACAATTAATTTGGTTTTTAGATAGTGAAATTAATGGTCGTATATTTATTTCTGCTCTCAGGCATAATGCTTCCAAGAAAGTTGCCACTCATAATGAAATTAACTTTCTAGCCTCATCATCGCATCTATCACGATAAAATACAAATTGAGTTGAAATACATATCAGTCTATAATCATTGCAAAGATATCCAATAGTTATTATTTTGATAACTGCAAAGTCATTCGTAATTTCTTGTATTTAACTAATAACATTTGTTCAACACGAGTAATTCTATTTAGGCAAACAAAATATAGTTTTTAATCATGTTTAAGAGTGCATTGATCACATCTTCTTACTTGGATACCAGTGAAGTTTCTAGATTGAAATCGATAAGCAAGGTTACCAGATAGCGGTAATCAGTAAGTTTCCACCTAAACTAGGTAATTATATAATTTTTAGACTCACCAACTTATTTGATATACTAAATGTAGATTTATATTAAATTCACTTGGTATTGTTTGCTTATATCTTCCCATTGTTGTTTAGGACTGCAATTGTTCAGTCTCTTGTTGGCATATGTGCATCCTATGCGGAATGCCTCGATATTGCCTTAAGTCACAAGCTTTATAAGCAAAGATGGCTATCAGGACTCAGTAGCTAAGTGGTTAACGCGACGGCGCTTGAAGCGAACAGTACTGGGAGTGAACATGAACTCTGAGATGCAGGTACATCCAGCTGTATTCCACTGCTAGTCACCATCCATCTTTGCTTATAGCCTATTGTTTGGTGTAGAGCAGTTGTATTTATTATGTCTCATCCTGCATTTTATCAGCGTCTTCAGCAAACAGGACTATTTCATCTACTTATTCTAAGTTCATAAGTGAACCTCCTGGTAGTAAATCAATACCCGAAAGTTCAGTCGACGAGAGCGTTATTTCTATCAGCGTGTCTATGATGAAGTTGAACAAAGCTCGAGAAAGTAGACAGCCTTCACGAACACCACTTGAGGTTGAGAAATCATATGACAGTTCACCATATGCTCTGACTCGACTTGTAGTGTTCGAGTAAAGAGCCTTCACAAGGTTTATGCACTTCCGAGGTACACCTTTCAATAACAGACATTGCCACAGAACTTCTCGGTTTACAGAGTCATATGTTGCTTTGGAGTCAAAAAAGATCACCATCGTCGGACGCCGATAGTTAGTTAGGCGTCCGATAATTATTGAAGCTAGTATTTTAGATGTTAGGGTTAGTAAAACTAATCCCTCCATGGTTATCACAGTCTCACTTACACTTGACTTTTTAGTTCCAGTTTCTTTTATTAGTCTGAAGAGCTGGATTGTATTACCTACAACCGCCGCCCTTTCCATCGCTTTAATTTTCGTTGCCCACCACTGCTCACGGTCGTCCCGTAGACTTTTGGTTAACCTAGATCTGATTTGTTTTCGTCCTTGATTGTGTTCAGAGCCTAATTGGATGAGTTTACGCGTATTTATCAGTATTAGATTTAGTAGAAATCCACTGGTTTTTATGACCCTTTGGTTTAAATCACTAATAGGTGTCGCCACTGTTTCCACGAATAGGTAACAACGAGTGTCCCTATCTTTCCGAGTACTTACTGTTCCGTTTAGTCGGACAGTGCACAAACGACTGTCTACTGGGATCCGGTCTAGGAGAGCTGGTTCTACCCTAGGACTCTGCTATACCTACACCAGCAAAGTCACGGGAAAGCAGCATCAGGGCTTCCAACTACACGAAGTGTGGATCGAGTTGGTTCTTTATTTTGATTTGGTAAGCTCAAATGAATGACGCTACTCGGATCCTGTATGCGCGTTTCAGAGACGCAGCACACATCGATGGCGCGAGATTCTAAAGTCCTAGCTAAGGAGGCCTGTTGTACTATTTGGCACAGTGTTCGGACGTTAAAAGCTCCTACATTTAGTTTAGAGGGTCGTTTCAGGAGACCAGGAATAACGTTCCGCGTACTCGAATCGTTTGCCCTAGCGGTGCGAGGTGATAAATAGACGTGAAAACTGTTAGTCATGGAGATAAGAAAGTTATTAAGAGGTGTAGGAAGGATTTAAATGTGACAAACTTGGTCTCTGTGCTGTTACGAGTATGAGGGCTGATGTCACTTCCCAGCTGCTCACACGGTGCAAGTGTGTATCTTGAGGAAGCTGAAAATGAAGTTGGATTAGTGTTGATCTTAACGACCTGGGAGCGTGACCGCAGAGCCCAAGGGACAACTGCCTGAGGTTGGTCACACACGACCGTTTCGTGAGTAGTTTTTGTGTTAGCTCATGCTTGTTGAGACCTTACCACCGAAGATGGATATTCATGAGATAAGGCGAGGTGTGGATTGTTAGGGTCGACTTTCCCTAACCCTACCCGTCCTTGTGGGAAGGCAGCATCGCTGTTATGCTGGTTGTTTGAAGGAAACACTTTACTGCCGCCACACACAGTTAGCAGTACGACTTCGTCTTCGGAACTTGGGTTTGCTGCTTTCAGTCTTGCCGCTCTTCAACCGACCTGTTTGGCACGGTAGGACCTTGAGGAACGATAGGCAAGCCCGACCACTACGTCAAGGTAGCAACAAAGGTCGGGAAACTCATACTTCTTGCTTGCAGTTCACGACTCCCGACATATCAAAATTCATGCAGTTAGCAGGTCACATGTTCAAACCCTGGCCAACCTACTTTGGTTTATATATCCAAGTAGCATTGTTAGCTTTCACACAGTGTTACTGTAACCTAACTACATAAACCTATTCTTTGTGAATTATTCGAACACTTATGTTGACTGAAAACTTGTTTTTGAACCCATTTATTGTTGAATATTTGTGTGGAGAAAAGAGGGATGCAGATTGGTGTTGCGTTTATTCAATCGTTTATTGAACATTTTTAGTGAGGACTTGTGAAGATTATTGAGTTTCATAAGATCCATGAACCGATCAATATTAGACCACTATTGAAAACCTGGAAGTACTCGACGGCCGTTTTGTTCTAGCATAAAACTCTTCCGCAGTGCACATCCACGACTCTATACGCGGGGCTCGAATCCAGGATCTTCGTTCTCGTGCGAGCGCCTATCGAAGATCGGCATTTTGTAATCAGATTACCTTTACTTGTTTCTCGAACCTTGGTGAACATAATCTGCCGTCTTATTATCCGTTTAAGAACATATCCCTCGAATCCACCACGCGCTAAATTTCAATCCGCAGTGAAATACATGACACTTGATGTTCGGAATAGGTCCGTATTCGCGGTTGTTTTCTGCGAACTGATGACATTTATTTTGCTATTAATCCATTCCCTAGTCAAGTGGACGTCGAGGTACCGTCCTACCCCCCTACGTGAGAAACTGTTGGCGGCTACAACTTTCCACTATCCTTCTAGACATAACGGATATGACAGGTTCTACTTTCTAGGTTTACTTCATTGTGTATTGAAATCGTTTATTTTAAATAGACACGCGACTTTTTAAACACAATACAACCATTGGACTGGTAGTTAAATTAGAGGCGTGCCAAGTCAGTTATTATTATTGATGTCTGTCTGCCTTTCATTTTCTGATTGGTTAATTTTTGGTCCGTAGGCTGTCTATTATTGATTGTCTGTTGCCTACGTGTCCTTGGCGTAGGTTTATATGAGGTCAAGTAAACCAATCTGATGTTTTAAAATTCAGCTTTATGTTAGTTTAAAAGAAAGTGTATGAAATGCGAAGTTGCTTATCTTATTGGTTTGGTTAAAAATTTTCTCACCGTTCCAATGTTCTCACGATTCTAGTTTGTTTTGCATTGGAAATTTTTTTTATTATTTTTATGAATTAGGTATCGATATAAGAATCTACTCTCGTTTCTCATACTAAACAGAAAAATCCTAATTATTAGCATAAAGACTGTGATTTGTAGTATCTAAAATTTTTACATACTTATCATTGGTTAATTGCTTGAAATATTTACAACAAAATACAAAATACTTAGCTGCTGTCTCTTAGGAAATTGGCATTATCTTATTCGAACCATATAGTTCAAAATTAATATCAAATAATTCCATGCCTGTTGTAATATTTACAAATATAGGTTTACTTACTTACTCCTGTTACTCTTCATGAAGGAGCATAGACCATTCACCAGCATTCTCCATTCAACCCTGTCCTGGGCAATCCTTTCCAGTTTCTTCCAGTTGTTATTCTTCTTTAACTTATCTGCTATTTCCCGACGTAATATGTTTTTTTGGCCTTCCTCTTTTTCGCTTCCCTTCAGGATTCCAAGTTAGGGCTTGTCTCGTGATGCAGTTTGATGATTTGCGTAATGTATGTCCTATCCATTTCCATCATCTTTTCCTAATTTTTTATTCAGCTGGAAGCTGGTTTGTTCTCTCCCACAGAAGAATGTTGCTGATGGTATCCAGAAAATGGATGTTGAGTACCTTGCGTAGACAGCTATTCATAAATACTAGCACCTTCTTGATGGTGGTTGTAGTAATTCTCCAAGTTTCAGCTTCGTACAGTAAAACTACCTTGATATTCGTATTGAAGATTATCACTTTGATATTGGTTAAAAGTTGTTTTGTCAGTCAGTCAGTCAGTAACAACGTAGAACTTCGTAGTGGTAGAGGTAATAAGAGTATAAGCAGTAATCGGAAAGATTAGTATCTGGAGATGTTACTTAAAGAGTATAATGCAGTGAAATAAACTTGGGAAGAGAAAAAAGAGACAAGGGAGAATCAGGAGATCAAAATTTGGGAGAACACAAAGAGTGGATGCACCTGCGCCATTGCAAACGATTTTGAGCCATGTCATTCAAGGTCTCTAACCATCGGTTGCTATCATCTCGCGGACCCCGCCGACCAGGTAGTCTACACCTACCGACATGACTCAGTCCACTTGTCAGTAACTTCATGGATTTGTGCCATGTTTTGGTCTGGCCACCCCTAGTTTTCTAACAACCTACTCCTATACCACTGAACATCGCTCGTCGAGGCAGTCGGTCGTTGAGCTTACGTAACACGTGTCCCAGCCATCTCAACTGATGAAGTCTCGCTACTTCATCAATTGATTTACCATCCTTACCTAGTACCCGTTTCCTAACAACTGCATTACTTAGTCGATGGTCTCAGGATATACGAACCATGTTTCGAAGACATCTATAGTCGAATACTAGTAACTTACGAATATCCTCTACTCTTATCGGCCATGTTTCACTGCCATAAAGCAGGACGGAACGAACTGCTGCGCAGTAAACCCGTCCTTTGGTTGATAGACGGATATCTCGCCTATGCCATAAATGACGCAAGTTAGCAAAAGCTAGTCGAACCTTCTGTATCCGTGCTGAGATTTCGTCACACACCAGACCACAAGGGCTGATGAGACTTCCAAGATAAGTGAAGCGGTCGACACACTCAATTACTTCTCCCTATCATTATTTCGGGTGTCGATGCAACCCAATCCTGAAGCAACATTTTGCATTTCGAGGGAGAGAATCGCATCCCGAGCATCCTTGCATTGTTGCTTAGAGTGGTCAGAAGACTGCACTTTTTCAGCGTCTTCACCGAATAGAACTGTGTCATCGGCATATTCTAAGTCAACAAGTGAATCGCCTGGTAGAAGTTCAACCCCTGGAAATTTAGATGAGGAGAGTGTCATCTCTAAAAGTACGTCGACCACAAAGTTGAACAAGAATGGGGAGAGTGGACAGCCCTGACGAACATCACTTGAGGTAATCAATTCTGATGACAGTTCGCCATAAGCCCTCACTCGGCCTGTTATGTTCGAGTAGATTTCTTGTTGTTTTTCTCAACTACTGTTTTAACGTTTCTTGCTCAATCATCCATCTAGCTACTCTCATAATTAGCTCTAAAATTCGGATTTTGGAATCCTTCTTCATCAATGTCCTCATATGTCCATGCATTTAGTTGTGAACTGTAATACAGGTCCCACAGACCATGCGACTTTTAAGTCGATTTAGGTGTACTGAGATTCTAAGCAGTTAAAGAATGTCGAGTTCGTACATCCATTCTTTTTTCGAAAATTATTATCTGCATGTAAGCTTTTCACTGTTATTTCTTTTACCCTACTCGATTTGTCTTGCTTTTGTCTCGCTGTACCTATTGGTGTGATAAGATTCTCTGTCGTTGCTTACGACTAAGTTCGTACTTCATTAAATAAAGCCTCATAATTTCTCTCGTTTTCACATAACAACATCCTCTTTCTGATACAACCGCATGTCATTATAGTCTTATAACTCAAAGGTTATTTTAATAGTTGTAGATGAATTTCTTTACTTTTTGTCCAAACTGTCGTAACCCACACCTAGCTCCTTTAGTTCTTTTCACTTTCTACTTATTTTGTTCTGTCACCTTTTAACTATATGTATATGTATACAATATTTACTAGTTTTTACATCACTTTATTCTTAGCGAATAATTCCAAGGATGTAAATGACAGTGCGACAGCATCTGAAATATCATCTATTACTTATCCAGCCGGCACTTTATTTTCACCTATGAATACAATGACCGCTGTAATGTCAACTGGAACTGGAATGGGTGGCTGTAGTGCGTTATTGGTTCCTCTTGTAGCTGGTAGTCATGGGACAACTTTATTACCATCTAATATGACTCCTGTTTCATCTCATCTCTCTGTTGTTGCTGATCATTCTGTTTTGATGAATACAAATACTACACCATTAACAAGCAGTTCAATGAACTTTGTCCCTTCCAGTGGTTCTAATCCCATCACAAACTCTACCATGGTTCATAACACTCCCGGTTCAAAATCAAATACTAAAATTCCAACGTCCAATTCCGAATTGAATGGGCGATTAAGGGTGAGTAATTTGTCTTCTGTTTGAAATGATGGACATTTTATTAAGTTTTATTAGTGATAAGTTTTCTGACTGAACGCTTGAATCGGTCTCCTAACCGTAGACTAACTCTACAAGACGACTGGAACACGAGAAAAAAGGCGTGTAATATGGAAGGAACGCTTTACTACAAAGTTGGTTTGTGTACAGAAAACTGAGGGTGTGCACAGCATTTCAGACAGCCTTGGGCTTCTGGCAAGTTCTGGGACCCTACTGAACATAGTAACAGGATAGGTAATCATCCAATCGGAAATATGACACGTAACATTTCGCTTTCTAGATATTTCTGACAAACTTCTATTCAATACTGATTGGATAAAATATTTCTCAGCGTTTTTAAAGTCCTCTTTGGTTTTTTTAGAGGTGTTTTCAAGGTCTCTCCAACAATTAGTTTGTCACAAACTGATCTCATTTGAGATACTATTAAAAATAGCTGTTTCATCTTAGGATGGGAAAAATTAATGGCTGATGATTTACTCCTAGATATTCTTGAAGATATAGTGAAAGCTCCTAATTTCTGGATTTCAGATGTCTCACAAGCATAAAGGTTTTTACCAATGACATTAAATGGTTGTTGCACTTACTCCACTGCAAATTAATTGAAGATAGAATAGTAGTGCTGAAACCCGATCTGGTAGATCTAGTGTTTAAACACTCACCATGAGATCTGAATGTTCTATCTTTCGATTTCTCGTAAGATCGTGGGTGAACATTGCTGTAGCCGTCTAGTGCTTCTTGGTTTTTCAGTAGTACTCTGATTGAAATCAGTCTGACAAGCGCAATCTGTAGATGAAACCAGTCTCTACAAAACCCGTTCAACCGATAGATATTTGTTCACTAATTTACTACATATACCTTTATAACATTTATTTTCTATCTAGAATTCTAAAGATTCAGTTGAAATGAAACCAGAACCACTTGATTGTTTTGGACGAGTTACCACAGGTGCAGCAGAAGATCTTTTAACTTCTGGATCTCAAAATGAAATAAATGCTGTAGGTTTTCCGCAATTAACTTCAATTGCACCTTTCGCAATACCTTCCACTTCCATGGCAATGAGTACTTCAGTGTCTACTTCACCAGTTCAAGTTACACGAGTTAGTGGAGGAATCATAACATCTAATTCAACTGATGGTAACAACACAGTACCTACTGAAACCATTATAAATTCAAATTCTAAGGCATCTACGGGTTCTGGACCCTATCGTTGTCGGGAGTGTGATAAAGAATTTCGAATATTACGTTATTTAGAGAAGCATAGACGTATTCATACGGGTGAAAAACCGTATCAGTGTTGCTACTGTGGTCGTCAATTCAACGACTGGCCAAATATGAATAGGCATAAACGGATTCACACGGGTTAGTTATAATTTACCTTATTTTAATTATTACTGAACCATTTTTGTGGAGTGGTGTTTTAGATACCTGAACATGTATAATATATATAATCAAAGGCTCACAATGGCCTTGATCAGTATCAACTAACCTCTTTTGAAAACATCTGACATCAGGTTACCCTAAATCATTTTAAAAAGTTGGTATGTCAAATAATGATTGAAATTAGTTACCATTTATTTATAAACAGAGTTATTTTATATATATATATATATATATATATATATATATATATATTAAATGGATGTAATTTTTTATTTGAAATTCAGGGGAAAGGCCTTACCGGTGCACGGTGTGCACCAAGACGTTTTCACAACCAGCTGTTTACAATGAACATGTGAAACGACATACTGGTGAACGTCCTTATATTTGTACAGTTTGCGCCAAAGGATTCCCTCGAGCAGCTCGTCTGGCCGTTCATATGCGCGTTCATACAGGTGAACGTCCTTATCCATGTACGTCTTGTGATAGGAGATTTAGTCAACCACATCATCTTGCTGCCCACCTGTGAGTTATTTTCATAATTTATTTCTTGACTCCCTAAAACTTTTACACTTCAATAGGCTCATTTATTAGGATTTTACAACTTGGCATATCAGGATGGTGGTACGTGGATTAAGATAAAGTTGCTTTCCCAGTGCCTAATCTTTTTATACCGTTCGTCACATACCCTAACATATATTATGGTTTTTATTTAGTATCTATACAAGTTAAACCTCGTAAAGAAATCCTGCAATTAGTAAAAATGTTTTGTGTAGCCTCAATTTACAATTCTCTGAGTTGTAGAATAAAAAACTTTAATGTATAATCAGTGCACAGTTGTAAGAGATCTTGTTTTCATATTTCATACTCTTACTCTGGAAAATAAAAGTTTTTACGATATTTGTATTGGTAATTTAGATTTCGCACACAAGTGTAGTTTCTTTTACACTAGAATTATATACTGTAATTTCTGTGATTAATTTTTAGTCGTGTTCATAGTGGTGATCGGCCATACTCTTGTCCAAAATGTGATGTCAGTTTTGCATGTATTTCTAATCTGAGACGCCATCGGAAGCAAGTTCATCCAACAAGTCCTGTTCCAAATGATAATGCAGACGGCAGTGACGTCAAGAGTGGAAATGAAGAGAAAAAGCCATCACTCCAAATTATTACATCTACTGTTTCAGATAACAATAATAATAGCTCTTCCGTTATGACTATGGAAACACCATCCTATATTGCTTCGTCATCGAATTTAACTTCTGATGCTCCTGTTGCGATCGCTGCCGCAATGTCAGGGACCGTGTTAACAGCAACTGGTGCTCTAGTTCCTGCTAATTTCTTGCCTGCATCGTCAGTACCTGGACTAATTCTTACATCAGGTGCTCCTGGTGCTTTAATAGCTGCGCCAGCTCATTTAACTGAACCACATTCTCATCTTCATCCTACCATTATTGCACATAATTCAGGTAATTTGTCTTATAATCTAAAACTGATGTTGTTTATTGTGAATTAAGTCTTTAAGAGAACTCATGCAGTCTGCAAAGTAACTGACATGTTTCTTACTTAGTGATCACAACCCACTGGGCCCAGATTTATTTTACCTGCTTATCGTTGAAAGAAAACTAGGAATAAGCAAATCAAGACGTTAAACTAGTCTATGAACCTATAGAATGAATGTCGAGTTGGTATGTAGTCAAATAGGCTCGGACTTCTAGATTGGGGTGGAGGTCCACATGGTTGAAGATATCGAGTAAGAGGGGTCAGAATGGGCCCCAATAGCACAGATGAAGTCATTCTTTATTTTCCCTTAAATATTGAGCTTCAATATTATTTCATACTTTCTATCTCTCAAGCCCATCCCTCCTTTTTGAAGTATATCCTCCAATGCTTATTCTTACTATTTTTGATACTACTGTTATTTCATCGTCTTTGATGTGTTATCTTATTGTTCTGATGTGTTGCATTAACTTGGGATTATTATCATGACAAATGTCAAAACAGATTGAAGTAGCAACAACTGCAATTATGATAAAAAAATAACAGGCATGGACGTAATTCCATAAGGAAGAATTGATGCAAACAATAGAAAAACACAAAAGACGCAGAGTGAATCAATCCGTGCTTTTGCTACTGAATAAATACAAGTATAGAAATGAAGTACAGAAATTAATTGATTAACCGGTTGATTATAAGAAAATGTCTGATTAAGTGGATATGGATGGATTTCTTTCTTTCAAGAAACAGCTATTACCTTAAAACGACCCAATTAAACTAGCTAAACAGGTAAGAAAAATTATTCTGCTTAGTTTATTCAAAAAAGCAGAGTCGATCACATACCGGCATGATCTTTTCTGCATAATCTGCCATCTTCCACAGAAAACACTTTTGTGAAATATGCAGATGATCTCACTGTATTTATGCCTATCTCTTCCTCTTTACATCCCATAGAAATGAATGAGTTTTTGTCTCGTATTGATTGTTGGTCTGTTGGTAATGGTCTCATACTTAATCCGTCTAAATGTCAAGCTGTTAACTTTAACATGAGACATGAACCACATCTAAACACCATTTTGAGATCCCATAATACTTGTGCCATTGCAGACTCTTTGATAAACACAGTATCGAAGGTCAATTATCTTGGTGTTACCTTTTCTTCTGATCTCTCTTGGTCATCTCACGTTTTATTGTTATCAAAGAAGGTTTTCCGTCTGACTTACTACATAAAGAGATTGCATGCTCCTGTTTTTACTCGTCATTTACTCTTACAATTTGTCAAGTCTTGCATATTACCTATTGTTCTTTACTCTTCTCCATTATTCTTTCCCGGTGTGTGGTGAATCTTTCGACGTCATAATTAATATGGTTGTGGATAGACATCTAAAGTCATGCAAACTCCTGGCAGGTGTTATTTTAGATACTAACCATCCCCTTCATTCATATGTTTCTCCTTGTATATCTTCTGGTAGAACGAAACGTTATTACATTAAAATCCATGCATGCATGCAAAAGTATAAAAGTTCTGTAATACTTTAACTAGTAAATATACTCTGTGACGAACAGGTTGTTAGAGTTAACCTAGTCAATACCCTGCATTCTTAATGTCTCTAATTTGAAAATTTGTACAGTTTTTCGTTTTTTTAAACCTTTTTTTCTTGTCTTTGTTGCTGTTTTTTTGCGTAAGTAACTTGTTGAAATACCCTGGGCTGAGAATTCTATATTGTACCAAAACTATAATATTGAATAAAGCCATTAATTAATTAATAAAATAATAATTCAGTAACTATTAATATATTTACGAATTTCTGCACTTCATTTTCACCTCCGTCGTTGATGTTGTTGTTACTTCTATCTACTTTGACATTTGTCATGATAATAATCTCACTGTATTAATGTGCGATAAGTTGAACTGATGCATATATGATAAATCTTCTGACTGAACACTTTAATCGGTCTCCTAAGCTCTTGTAATAACCGTAGACTAACTCTACAAGACGACTGGAACACGAGAAAAAAGGCGTGTAATATAGAAGGAACGCTTTACTACAAGGTTGGTTTGTGTACAGAAAACTGAGGGTGTGCACAGCATTTCAGACAGCCTTGGGCTTCTGGCAAGTTCTGGGACCCTACTGAACATAGTAACAGGATAGGTAATCATCCAATCGGAAATATGACACGTAACATTTCGCTTTCTAGATATTTCTGACAAACTTCTATTCAATACTGATTGGATAAAATGTTTCTCAGCGTTTTTAAAGTCCTCTTTGGTTTTTTTAGAGGAATTTTCAGGGTCTCTCCGACAATGTGTTTCAAGCTCCATGTTGGATATGACAAACTGATTGGTTGCAGTCGTACAAATCAGTGGAAAGATCTAATCAACCAATATATGTGAATCAAAATTCACCTAATTACACAAGACAATGGCTGTCTTGATTCAGTATCTAAAAGGACCACGCGGCAGCATTTGAATGTATAGGTACTAGGCTCGAGTCCCTGAGTGAACATCAACTATGTGATACAAGTACATTCAGTTGACAAATCCCAAGGGAGACGAAATGTACATCATTGATTCGACTGCTAGCCACCATCTATCTCCGTTTAAAATGCCAGTGACTCTGCTTTTAATATCGAGTCGATCTTCATAGAATGCACATATGCTGATAACAGACTGATCAATTGCACTGCTAACCATTAATGGAAAGTTTCAAAGAACCATTATATATGAATCAAAATCAACTGACTGATCATGTAATATAATTAGTTATGTTACTTGTTATTGGCATAATAGTATTCCAACGGTTATACTTGCTTTTGCTCTCCAAAATTATTGATTTTATTGACCGAAATTAACTTCATACTTTATATTTATTTTCCTTTTCTTTCGCTTATATAGGTGAAGGAAATACATCTCTATTAACAACATCTATTTCTGGTGGTCTTTGTTCCGTTACTCATCCTTCTGCATCTCTTGCAAATTCATCAACTGCCTTAAGTGTTCAATCAGAAGCACTTTTAAAAGCTAGTTCTTCTCCTACAATGTCTTTTATGTTTCCAACTGTTCTCACTTCAACTCCTCATCATGGTGATGCACTCAGACAAACTTCAGTTGCTTTCCTTACACCAACAGGTGAATTAGATCGATCATGTACCGCTACTTTAGCTACTGCTGGACCTGATGGTGGATTTATATTGAATTCTGTTGGTGGAGATACTGTCTATTTAGAACCGGTGAGTATTTTTATTTTTTTAGTTTGTGGATTATCTTTTTATATTGGTTTTAAAGTTGCTACCGCATAACATTTAAAACTGCGTTTTGACTCTACCAATATTCAAGAAATTTGAGTGTTACTTGATTTCGGTTAACCGTAATCAGAATCCATTCAGCATGAATTTTAATTCCACTCCTGGTTGTTCATTAATGTATTTTATTTACTAATACTATTGGTTTCTTCGCCAGTGAATTTAGTGATAGATATCTGATATCAAGTTTCGTTGCTGCGATAGGTATCATTAGAAAGTAGTATTAACTCGTTTAGGGGAAAGCACTTTTGACTAACATCTGGTAAATTACTATTTGTAAACATGTCTATATTCTTTTCTCTACCTGTAAACTAATAGAAATGGGATAATAAAAAAATTATCCTTGATATTTGCTTCCAATGATTAAGTGAAATTCTACATTTACTATAGTCGTTGACTTAAGTTAGAGGATACTGGTTCACTCTGGGATGATGATCTTCAATGGGTACATGAAAATGCGGATTAACATCATTCTGAAAGTTATTTCTGAAGTTTATTGTAAACCTGTTTTCTAGTGATTCTTTCAACTATCATACTTCGCTTTAAATTTAGGCCTATCAATAACGATATACCTGCATATGTCATTGAAGTGGCACATTATATATATATATATATATATATATATATATATATATATATATATATATATATATATATATATGCTAAACTTGTTGTTAATCATCGTTTCCTTTCTTTTCAGTTGGATCCTCGACTCACTCTAGAACCCGGGCAACAGTTTACTTTAACTTCTATTCCCACTTCTCATCCGCAGGGAACAATTATTAATCCACATCACTCAGCTGCACATTTAGTGGGTCATCAGGTTCATTTACAGTCGGGACAGGCAACACATATTGCTTTTGCAACTAATATACCAACTCATGGCCATCAGGCTTCACAACTGTTAACTTCTGGTTCAACTATATTTCCTAATACAGCACCCAATCAGGCAGCAATTCACGGTGGTCATTCTTCTGCAACAGTTATTTTTCCTCCTCCTGTTTCTGTCCCTCACTCCAGTTTATCTAGTCAACAACAATCGGTACTTCAATCGTCTACGGAGGTTACAGCTCCTTCTCAGTTGTTACATTATCATAGACCAATTAACACTACAGGTGTTTTACCAGGTCGTCCTTCATCTACACCTACTCAACAGCAAACAGCAATGCTTGTACCTATAGTGCATACACCACCGGTTAATGTAACATCCAGTCTACCAAATTCAACATCCAATACAAATGAGTCAGTTAACTCAACTCCTCTAACAACAACATGGCCTGTTAGTGGTACGTTTTTAACATTCGCTTCCTCACATCTCTGTCCTGTTGCTTCGTCCACTGTTATGGAAGATCATACAGATTCATGTGCTCTTACCAATTCTCGTCCTTCTTCTGTTCTGTCAAACTCCTCTTCTCTGGGTGCTATCACTGCTGTCTCAGTACCAGAAACAAGTTTATAGTTATTATTTTTTTGTTTCTCATTCCGTTTAATGACATTGTTTACGTGTTCTTAATCCAGTTCTTTGTGTTATGTATGTTTATTCACATTAAAATTAAATTGTGTTATCCGACTTTAATACTTTTATACCATTCTTATTAAGTAAATAACATCAGTAGAGGTACTTTCTATTGAACAGTATTTCTACTGGTGACCTTCCTTCTTGTACTTACTATCATTTATTATTTCATACTCGTCTTTTTTTTCAACAATAACTTGATCTTTGATTTCGGTATTTTCATCATCATGGTATGTGTGAGTGTACAAATTAGTTTTGTTACGTCGTGTATGTGTGTGTTCAGTGTTTAGTCATTGTTATTTGCTTTTACATTTTCCTAATTAGCTAGTTTGATGTAATATCAAATTCTTCTTCTTCTTACTATATCTATTTGAATAAAAGAGCAAACATTTTATAGTTACTAGCTGTGTTGACTTTATTTTACACCTTCTACTTTGTTGTCATGACCATTTTTTTTCGTAAATAGGAAACAAAACAAAACTCAATGAAACATTTACTAATGTGACCGTCAAATTCATCTTTGTTACATCAACACTACATGCGTTCTTATCACTCAATGATTAGTATTGTCGTTCTGATTAGTATGATTTTAATTACTAATTGTTTCTTTTCTGGTTGTTGTTGCTGGTGATGATGGTGTGTGCGTATGTGCTCACATAAACCTTTCTCTGTTTACGTATTTGTGTATACATCATATAAACTAAATTCAACCATGATGAATGTAGATAAAAGGAAACATTTTGCTTCCCCCCCCTACATTATTTCATCGTTAATCTATATTGTGTATTGTATAAAATATAAACTAATATACTTTTATTTTTCTCATTTTATTTCATTAATTTAGAAAAAAAATTTCGTTTGTTTGTTGTTGTTTTTTTTACTTTATTTTTCATGTGCTTATTTTGGTTTGGTTTTTCTTTCACAATTTTTCTTTTTTTTTGTTTCGCCGTACAATTGACATTTCAATAAGTGTTATTTTCTTTTCCCATTCCCTTCTTTCTTTACATCTCTTACACTTTATCACTATTTTTTCTCTCTCGCTTTCTCTCTCGAATAACTTTTATAATCTGCATTAATCATAAATATAGACAAATTTGCACATACATGTGTGTACACACAATGGCTTTGTTGTTATGCGCTTTGAACACACATGTTTATGTACAGATTGTTTTTTTTCTCTTTGGTTTTGTTAATTTATTTTTCATTTAAATAATTTAATTCATTTTATTAATATTAAAGAAATACAACTTTGACCTCTGCTTCTAAAATATTATTATTACTGATATTATAATTATTATCATAACTAATAACATGACTATCATCATCATCATCATCATTGTTAGTAACAACCAATTCGACCATCTTCATTGAGTACATTTATACAATAACAGTAATAATGATAACAATATTAATCTAAACAAATGAAGAATTTAACGAATGTTATTTTATATATCTTTTTTTTTCTAGTGTTGATATATGTCTGTCCTTTAAGTGTATATGTGTAGGTTTACCTACCTACTAATATTACCAGTAATTACTCTGTGTATTAATTAATTAATTATTTGTATCTAATTTCCTTAATATATCGTAATGAGAAATGTGAATTATGTTGAAACATACATTAATGTTCTGTGTACTGACAATCATCATGACTTGAAATCAAAGTAAAAGTAGTATTGAAAAAACCTACTTTAGCTGATCTAATGCAATACATGTTCAAGGTTATAGCCAACTTTCATCTGAATTGATAACTTCAAGTAGTGTTCGTCATGGTTTTCAACCTTCTCTAGTTTTATTTAACTTTTAGATATAACACTCAACGTTTGATATTTCAAACATTGTTCAATCAGGAGATTAACATGTTGACTTGGAATACATAGACGATATAGTTCTGTTTAGTGAAAACTCTGACATAATCCAGTCTTCAAATCACAATAAGAAATAATGCAAGCATGTTTGGAATGTGATTCTCTCCCTTAAAAATTCGGAATTTCGCTTCATGATTGGCCCGCATAATCGCCTGGATTAATGATATGGAGTAAAGTCGTTGAACGTATCGACTGCTTTACATATCCTAGGAGTCTCATCATTACTGATGGTCTAGTACATGACGAAATTCGGGCACGGATTTTAGAGGGCTTGATTGACTTTTAACAACTTGCGTCATTAATGGCATATGCTAGAGGACCAGTTCAGTACACAGTAGTTCTCTCCATCCTACTTTATGGATGTGAGACGTGGCCATTAAGAATAGAGGATATTCGTAGGTTACTAATACTCGATCATGTGTATTCGAAACACTACTCGCGTATACTGGAACCTCCAAGTAAGCAATGACTGGGTTAGGAATATGGTACTAGGTAAAGATGGCAAATCAATTGATGAGGTAGTAGATCTTCGTCAACTGAGGTGGTTGGGGTATGTGTTGTGTACACAATCACCACATACCTCGATGGGCGATGCTTTTATGTGTGGATTTAGATCGTAAGAAAGCTAGGAGCAGCCTAAATAAAACATGGCGTCAGTCCACAAAATTATTGACAATTGAACTGAGCTATGTTAATGGGTACAGATTACCTGGTTGGGTCCACGTGATTACCGTGACCGGTGACTGGATGACAACTGAAAACCGTTTTCAATGGTGCAGGTGCATCCATTTTTTGTCTTCTTCCAAATCCTAAGTTCCCCATAACTTTTTTCGTCTACATTTCAGAAGTTTATATTTACGTTTCGAGTCTAATCTTCGGTGCCTGATCTTTCCTTTTCTTGCAAAGTGGGACGGTCAGCGATCGAGACCATTCAGTTGGGAATACGTCCAGTTGCTAGATTTTAGCTAAGATTTCAGTTAGTCTAACTTTTAAAACTGGATCATCATCCTTATAAACCTCAGGAGTTTGTCCATCAGGCTCCGTTGCTTCCTCTCTCTTTAGATTATTTATATCGTTTTTAACCGCACTAAGATTTGGAGAACTTACATCAATTCGCCATTCAGGTTGCTTGTAGACAGTAGATAAAGTGTGACTGAAGTTCAGTCCCCCTAAAGTGTTCTGCTTATCGATTCTATCTCCTAGATTGAAAATGAATAATAGTCCCATCTTTTCCAGAGGTAGATTCACTAGCAGCCAGATTTTTAATACCTGTTTGCTTGATAAGTTTGAACAGTTGTCTACTATCACCTATAGCTGCTACCTTTCCCACCTCTTCTGCTTTCGCTACCCATTACGGAAATCAATCGGTTAAGGTGGGTTGTGACATTCGTAGTCTCAACCTTTCCCGACCCCCCGTTCTGTTTTGAGAAGGCGTAATCGCTGCAGATGCTGGTTGTACAAGGGAAACACTGCTTCTGTCACACCACTGTATAGTCAGTAGTACAGTAGTGAACAAGAACACCAGTGGGGACAATCGAATGTATTTAACGCAAAATTACAGGACTTGTTAATAAAATCTAATTATCATAAAAATAAGTGCTTAATTTGCAAAATGTCCACCAATTGCCTCAAAATGGCTCAGACTTCATTGTTCTTGCATTTTCATACAAATTGCATCCTATTTCCATTCTTTACTGTTCGATCCTCTTGTCTCTCTGCTGCCAGACCTGTTCACGACTAACACATCTACTACTTATGTCAATTTAAGTAGCACACACCACAGTACGACTTCCTCGGACCTAAAGTTGCTGCTTTTAGTCTTACCGTTCTTCAGCCGACCTACTTGGCGTGGTAGAATTTAAAGGAACATGTGTCCCAGCCAATTTAGCTCAATTTTGTCATAATGACAATCGTGCCTGATCACCACATCAAGGTAGCAGCTACAGCCAGCGTTGGTGGTCTAACTAAGACTAATCTCTAGAAACTACCTGTGTTAAGAATAATCATTCCATACAAATAAAGACCAGTTTTCGTCACTTGTTCTAATCTGCTCAGTGAAATATAAGGTGGTTGAGAAAACTATATTTCATTTGGTCCACTTTATTCCTAACTAATAGGTAGTATGTTCAAACCTACCTACTTTTATTCACTCAACTGTATAATTTCACTACTCAGCACGCAACGCGTATGGATATAGCCCAGCTATTATATAAATAGGCTTTTGGTTAATAATTGCTATTAGCAATACCTCTTAAACTGTTTTAGGCGATATTTTCTACCAGATAAGAGGAAATAGTTTCAACGAAGTTGTTATTTGCACTGCACAAATTGTTATCCAAAGTAAATGAGAATGACAATTTGTGTTTATCGTAAACTATTGATCTCAGAAAGATTCAAATCATGTAATTATAACTAATATCTTCTCCAAATCTGCAGTTTTACAGATCTTTTTATGTTTTCATTCGATTGTTTTTTAGTGGGGAGTTTTCATTCTGATTTTATTAAGTTATCATGATTGTTTATTGAGATTCGGGACCTGGTCTTGTATGTATAATACATATACATATATTAATTATAAGAGTAAATATTTTATTTGACCAATCCAAAATATCACCAACTTTCCTACATTTTAATATAAATATACCTTTGCAGGTGAAAATGTTTTCTATCAGTATAGGGGTTGTGGAGATTTTTAAGTTTTTTGATTGAGATCATGAATCAATTGATGATAGACCGCCGTTGGAAACCTGGAAGCACTGGATGGCCGTTTAGTAGTAGTATGGGACTCCTCAGCAGTGCGCACCCACGATTCCTTTGAATGTCATTCGGTGAAAGACTTTTATGCATATACTTTCTATATTAGGTAAATAGTAATCCAAAATAAGTCTAATTATCTTTAATGCTTATTGCCTTGCACTCACTATTTTTATCAATGTCTTCATATAGGAAGATTTGCTTTTATATTTTAAATATTTTGTACCCTTGTTTTTAACTTCAACAAGAGTATTTTCGTGTATATTTATCTGTTCTATTCCTTCGTCTACTTGTAAGTAAGCAAACTAATTGCTTCAAATTTATTTAAGCTTTTCATTGAATACTTCTTAGACAATTTTTTGGATTTATCTATCGTTAAATTCATGTATTATGATTAAAATCTTTCTAATTAGTTATTCATTTTGCAACTAATTAGATAGTTTTATTAATTATGTATGATGACATCTGGATCATATCAGTAATAATTGGATCTGCGAACTCCAGATCGTTTTGCTAGCATACAACTTGGGGATACATCAAAAATTCCATTCTAGCTTTTCTTTACCCATGAAATGTTTTGTTCTGTCTGTCGTTCGAACAAGTTGTTTCGTATTTATTCATAGTAAATATTCATTTATATGTAAGTCACAACTAAATCAAAAGAAACAACTAGACCGTAAGTAAACTAATCAACAATAGCTTAGATTTGCACACCATTATAGTTGCTAATGTACAGACAAGATTATCCACAACATCCGAAATAAGTGTGTCGTACGCCGCACTTTCAAGTCACTAAATAAAAGGGTGCCGTCTCTTTCTGTGACAGCGAACAGACCAACTTTCTGCTTAAGAGGAAATTAGGAAAAGTCTCCATGTCACATCTTACGGAAGTCATCAAAGTGCATCACAAAGCACGCCCCAACTTGGAATCCTCAAGGCAAAAAAAAGACAGGTCAAAGTATACATTAAGCAGGAGATTAGAGACAGACATCAAAAGAACGAACAGAGCTTAGGAACAAGTGGAAAGGATAATGCAGGACAGAGTTCGTTGGAGATCTTTGATCGATGGCCTATGCCCCTACGTGGAGCAACAGGCGTCAGTAAGTAAGTAGGGTTATTAGAGTGTAGCTCTCAACAAATGTTCCATCTAAAGACAACTCTTAGTGTGTTTGTGTTATAATCTGGCACGTTGGCTACCCTACACTGACGTGGTCAAAGAAGATATTTACAGATAGCTCCAACGGCTTAAGATTAACCATTTATTAAAAACTACATTCTTTTATGCATCATTCACACACTCAATGAAGGGAAAAACATGTACTAGTGCTAGAAATGACAGACTTATTGAACACTGATGATGCTGTGTAAATCATCAGCCCAAATGTATAACTATGTCTATGATTGGTTTCAAGCAAATAGCCTTTATGTTACCTGATAAATAAAGCTTTAACAAATAACCTAATCACAAACCAAGTGATTGCTCCTATCGGATTTTCTTATTTATAAAAAAAATAAAATTGTCACTTATGTAACAACATATGTTATAAGTTATAGAGTAGCACACAAAATTACTCAGAAAGATGCCAATAGTCTAGATCAAAAAGGCTATATAACTGTAGGAGAATTTTGGGAAGCATGGAGTTTAGGTTAATGTGGAGTCAGCAGATATTACTGATTAAGATACAATTACATGGTTAGAGGTCAACCATCACGCCACTGCTTCACAACAAATGAAAATGAACACACTATTTTATCGTATATATTCATTGTTCCAGAGAAACGCGTTCAGAACTTTGATTGGTTAACAGATTCACACACAATAAGATGATACAAATAGAATGATATTTCTAATCTTTGATAACTGATAATGGAAGGAGTCAAGTATATGAAGCAGTAAATCAATTATTTTTATTGGTTGTAACATTTTCATTGTAAAACATTTGTTAGTTAGTTTCGCATAATAAGTTATTGAATTATCTGTCAGTTGTAAGTAATGGAGAACATTTGTAGCTCAGGTGGATGATTTTGAAGTTTGTTCTGATGATGTCGTTCAGAAGAACGATGAAAGCTACACGACCAAACCATCTAGCTCGGAGAACGAAACTCTATCAAAAGTTGTAAGTAGTATTTTATTCAAAATTTGATTATTTGTCAATGCAAATACAATTAATATGTTGAAATATAGTTTTAGTCTATTTGCTTTTTGTTATGAAATTAATTAACTTATGCCTATCTTGTTTTTCTTTTCACTTACGTCGATTTATATCAATCTCAAAATTGTTGCTATATAGAATAAATTCGCTGACTGAAATCATGGGTCAATTGAAGCTAGAACACCATGAAAAACGTGGAATCACTGTACGGCCGTTTCGTCCTAGTATGGGACTCCTCAGCAGTGAAATTTCTAAAGTCTGCACAAAACCCCTTTAGATAATAATCATCTGCTCACTAGTGACTGACTTGAAGAGATACTCCTGGAGTTCTAGTGAGAAGCCGTTACTAGTGGAGTTCAACCAGGTCTGTTGTGAGATATCAGCTCACTGAAGACAATGGTGTATGGTGGCACAACTTCGTGGATTGGTTGAAGTTAGACATTAACACTACTGGATGCCAGATCAGTGGTCTGGTCGGTTAAGCGACTGGTGAGAGAGTGATAGGTCCTGGGTCCTGGGTGCGGGATCGTGGATGCGCACCGCTGAGGAGTCCCATACTAGGACGAAAAAGCCGTCCAGTGATTCCAGGTTTTCCATGGTGGTCTAGCTTCAATTGACTCATGATTTCAACCAGTGAAATTTCTAAAAAATCCCCACAAAACCCATTCTGATATAGAATAACTGTATAGTAGCTAGTCATGGCAAGTTAAACAAGTATACAATTCAACGCTTATATAGCTGTTTTTAAATATTACATAGTTAATTCAATTGACTCACGTTCAACTCAATATTGAAGAAACTTCTGTTATTTTGTCTTGTCAGCAACAATTTTAAGCATTCTGAACAATATACAGGAGTAATTATGTTGTGCATTTTATGTAATGAATGATTTAAGTTACTTATTCTAATTCGCTCGATTGACTAAAATTAATGTAGGTTATTTTAGGAATACAATTTTGTATTTGAACAAGAAAAAGCGAATTCAGGGAGAAAAATGTTCTTTGAATTCGATGATTCTCATTTTTACTTGCAGTTCAATGATTCAGAAACAATTTTTCAACCTTCAACTTGCACTTTTATTTTTTCATTCATATTCACAGCTAATCTCAATCATTAATAACTCAATCTTCCACATGCATACACAATTGATTCAGTCATTTAACTCCACATCGTGAACTTTTCACATGATTCGCATTTAGTTAACTCATGCTATGCCATTTACTAATGTCAAAATCTAAATATGAATGGATTAGCATAGTATAGATTTGATTTAATTGTTAAAACGCTAAATATTTCTTTGATGATTAAATTGAAAAGATTAGTTTTAGACTATATAAATTACAATCTTCTATGAAGTTTCTTAAGTACACTAGTATTAGACTCACGTTTCATTTGAGCCAACTTGTTAAATTGTGTAGATTACTTTAAATAAGATTTCGGTGAAATTTTATTACCGCAACATCGTTGAACGGTTTATCAGAAAATCAGAAGTGTTTAGTTAAGGATTAATTTACGATCGAAATTTAGTAAAATTATGATAGATTAGTCGTCCCAGCACAGTAAGTAAATGAAGAAAGGTTATAATTAAGGATTGAGTGTCCGGTAAGAGTTATGATTTAGGGTTAAGAGCCAGAGTTTAGGAGTTCTGAGGTTAAGAGTTAGGTCTAAGAGTTTCAGAGATAGAATATGAGATATTATTATTTGGTAAAACACATAAACATTGGTACAACAGGGCACCAAATAGATATGCGTCACAGAAATCACTCAATCTTTGTAAGGGTGCCCAAACCGAAGCTGGTGGTTTTCTTTGGGAGCCACATCTGGGGCCTTTGACATGAAAGTCTAATCCACAAGACAGTGCAGCAACGTGAGGAGATGTAGTCCCATGGTAGCGGGTGACCAACAATTGGTCCATACGCCATTTGTTCCCTCAGGATACTGGGGCTCATGTGAATCATTGGTTTGGAATCGTGGTTTTCCAACTCCCCTAGGTGGACTCACCGTGTCCAATGGCCTGGTTAAAGCTCCGGACATTCGCTTTTCGTCTTCTCGATTTCGTAAACAACATCCGGGCCACGAGAAGGCAGTGGGTATGACTTCCCTGGTAGTGGTTGTAAGCACGTGGCCATGTGAGAGCAGTTCGAGAGGGAGAGCTGACTCTCCCCACTTTCAGCCGTACCAGGGCATTCGGGGGCAGAATATGTGATAAGCGTTTGAAAATACCCTACAATCACAACAGCAGCCTTGAATATACCCTGAATTATGCGACGCACGCTCAGATAACAACTGGGTATAGATTATGGATTTCTAATAAGTTAGCTTACTTAAAATGTCAAATTCACTGAATGGTCGCATAGAAGTTATTCTTAACAAGTTTAAGCACTTTAAAAACTAATTATAGGCAAATTTTACGTATGTGGGATCTGTCATTAGTAACTTATCAGGTGTTGACTGGATAGATAAATTTGGTTTGTGGGATCTACCGTTGAATACACTGAAAGTAGAATCCCAGCCATGGCTAGAGACGAATAAGCCCTAGGTGCGAGTACACATCGATTATGATGGACCAATAAACGGACATTATTTTCTCGTGGTGATAGATTCATGCTCTAAATGGCCTGAAATCTTTGCTGTACGAAGACCGTCCACATCTGGAACACTGTTACATCTCAGACAGCTATTTGATAAGTTTGGAACACCTAATGTTTTGGTTTCAGATAACGGGGAGAAATTTACGTCGTCAGTGTTTTCGGAGTTCTGTAAACAAAATGGAATTGAACATATTAGAACCCCACCGTATCATCCGCAGGCAAATGGGCAAGAAGAAAATTGTGTTGATACTCATAAGCGAGTTCTCTTAAAGATGGGGGAGAAGATAATGTAGAAGAGGCCCTGCAACAGTTTCTAATCTCATATAAAATTACACCTAGTCCGACCTGTCAAGATAGAAAATCACTAGTCGAAATAATATTTGGCCGACCAATTAGGACACTTTTTTGATGTTTTGAACCCAAAAGACAGAACGAGTGGACTATAAAATAATAAGAAAGGGAATTGCCTGAAGATTCGAGAAGTTAAAGCATGTGATTTCTGGCCAGGAAAGACAAAATGGGTACTTGGGCGCTTAAAAAAAGACGTGGGAATGTATTGTATGAAGTAATGGTTGAAAATACAATATATATTAAACATGTAAATTAATTGCGAAATAGAAAAAAATGTTAGTGAGTCATCCAAATCCAAATTTTTGCCAATGGAAATATTATGTGATATATTTAATATTCCACCACCATCACAAGTTGAAATGAGAAGAAATCTGAAGCCAACCGAAAGTCAGTAAGCTAACGGAAACAAACTAATTTTTTTAAATAGACCCAAAAGTGACGTATTACGATCATACTTCTCGAGGGTGGTGATGTGTGGGTGAGAATAATAATGATTGGTTGTTTGCTTAGTCAAACTAGTAAATAGTCTGACAGGGGTTAGATGAGTTATATATTCTCCTATCTTTATTATTATTGTGGTTATGTTGAACTGTATCAGCTTGTTGTCCGTTTTTGGTACATTCTAGTCAGATTGATCACGTGTTCTTGATCTGAGTTCAGTTGGTCCTGTAGAATAGACACTGAGAGGGAATCTAATATAGATATTCATCTAAGGCAAATTAACGTCCTATTCGTAAAGACGAAAAAAATCCGAGCACTATAACATCAAGCGTCATTTTAAAAGGTATAAGGTTTAATTTTATGAAGTTTTAAAAGCGTTCGTTTTATGGAACCAATTTAACCTGCTTTCTCGAGCGCATGCAAACTTATGGTTGAGCAGTGTTGTGTATGTAATATCGTCAGACAGAAAATATTCTCTGAATAGTCTGTAATTGTTTTGAAATTTTATTTGCTAAAATAGTAGTCTATAGTAAAACAGAATGTTGTTGAATATTAAAAAAATCTTGAAGTGGTATCTTACCATGAATTGTTTACGAAAATCAGATATTGAAAAGATGTCATGTGATAATCGGTTAGTGAAAAATGGTAAAGTGAAGATAACAGTCCATTTAATAACTAGGACGAACAAAATAATTAGAAGTTATAATAATAGCTAACTAGTAGTTGTGAAAATAATTGGAAATGATTAAAAATAGTAATTAAAAAGATGATAGATTATGGAAGATAAAAAGGAATGTTAAGACCATGGAAGTGTAAGGGACTGAATATGTTGTTTTTGTACACAAATTATTAAGTTTAAACTGATGGATATGTGGTGTTTGAATTAACTAATGATTCTTTTGTACTTGTTGAATGCTCGATTTTGAATTCCAAATACAATACATTCGTTTGTGCTTGTGTCTTACTTCTAAATTCAATTGTGTTATTTCTGGGACTCTTAGTTCATACGATAATTCAAATAATTCGAAACATTATACTGGCGTTGCGATGGAGCCTGAGATGGAAAAGTTAGATATTCATTCAACTTCTGAAGCTTTTGAAAGTTTTGAAATCTGGGCTATGGTCAAGGAAGATGATGAGGATGTTAATACTGCGGCACATTTCCTCACATTCATCGGGAAAGAAGCATACAGTTTATTAAGAACTCTGGCTATGCCGGAAAAGCCTATCTCGCTTCTTTATACAACTCTCAAGGAACTGCTGCTAGACTATGTTAATTATACAAATTTCGAATCAGGTAAAAGAGGAAGATCTCGTATAGGGATTCATCAGGGTAAAAAAATCTACTACATTACTACGTCATCCCGACCCAGTGCATACACAAGGCTATGAAGATAATTCATTGAGGAGTTGCAATGCATTTCACGAAGATGGGCACAAGTTTGGTCGGTGTTTGTCCTGTGACATCTTCCACTATTTTAATTCATATAAATTTCGTAATTCTAAATGCTTTAAATGTGTTGATATTGAACACATTCAGTCAGTATGTAATACTAATGTTCATCTTACTGCAACTAATATTAAGTATTGTAATTCTGATTCTACTGAGTCGAGTATTCATGATGATCATTTATCTTTATCAACTATTGAAATAGACAGTGTAGAGTCACAAAGCAGTTCAGAGTTAAATCAAATTCAGAATTCTTGCGAGACAACAGTTTCTAATCAACCAACTTATCAGATTTCTCATGTTATTGTACCAAATATGGCTTTTCCTAATGATTCACATATTCCTGATGAAATTTCTTACAAATCTGAAGAAAATATGTTGAGTGAACATAATTATGATCGAAAACCTGATGTAGTCTTGATAGATGTTGATTTTTCTAATGATCCATTACTGTGCAATGACATTCGTAATACATTTCATGAAAATATTTCAGAAGAATCAAATCCTGATGTTATATCATATATTACCTATCCTCATAATGCATTTGCTCCTTGTGGGAAACTTGTTCAATGCGAAGCACAAGTATTAAATGAGCTCGAGTTTGATTACAATTCGGATGATTTAATATCAACTGATGTTTACCCTTATCACAAAAACACTTCTAATGTTTACTCTAAACAATGTGAGCAATATATTTTAAATGAAGACACATAATTCATAACTTGGGGATATAAAAATCCAACATTATTTCGTGGGGGAGGATAGTGTTGAAAAATCTATGGTTCCAATTCCAGATATTAGTGACTTCATTACAAAACCGACATGCTGATTGTATGCAATTCCACGTGAGTCTGTTCCGATTTCGTTTGTTAATTCCAATACTAATGAGCACATTCTAAATACTACAAAGTTTTTATCCAATACAATGTCGGACAGACTCAGGATCAACTTAAGAAGACGTACAACCGATTACAAACACTTATACTTCTATTTAAGCTGTGACGGATGTGGTGTTTGAATTAACTAATGATTCTTTTGTACTTGTTGAATGCTCGATTTCGAATTCCAAATACAATACATTTGTTTGTGCTTGTGTCTTACTTCTTAATTCAATTGTGTTATTTGTTGGACTCTTAGTTCGTACTATAATTCAAATAATTCGAAACATTATAGGATAACATAAGCCTCTGGTTTACATCATTTTTTATTCGCATTCCACTTGAGCCGATTTTTCTGACTTCATGTATAATTTTGATTGAGGCTTCTGGTGAAATGGACCGACCCGAATTCAGTAGATGCTACAATACTGAGGTTTTGACTGACTCCTGTAATTCTTTGGGAAGCTACTGCGTTCAGTTAGATCAATGTGTCCATATGTACCAGATTATATTGGCCATAAAAAGGGAGGCTTTTCGAAAGGCACCTCCGACTATTACTGTGCTTACGTAACTATAAATACGATTGTACAGCTTAAGTGAAATCGTCAAAAATAAAATTACATTCGCTGAGTTTACTTCTTTTTCAATGACACAGTGGTTCAACATCGTTATTTTGGGATTAGTTTATTTAATAACTACAGTAGTAATGTATCTGCCACAAAACAAAAGGGTTGGCAAATTTATTCTTGTTTGTTGTCGTGATTCTGAACTCTCGAGTTATTTCAAATTAGTAGGAAACAATTTAACCATTTTCAGTTCTTTTTTCAGTGGTTCCCTTGTTACTTCACCAATTCATGACAGTCTATATATTGAATCTTCGAATTTTTTCCAAAAAAATTCCCTATAGCATCAATTTAAGTATCAATCGTCGTTCCAGTTTCAGTGTTATAAATGTATTAATCGTAATCAGATTGATCAGAAAGAGTAGACTTCGTCTAATTTCATCAGCTTATTGTCATCTAACTGATCTTAGATTTAAGATCTGGATGGACATACGTAAAATTCTTGTTTTACGACCATATTACTCATCAGTAATCAGTGTTCATCCCTTTTTTCTTGTACTTCATTGGTTAAATTGGTAATCGATAAACTGCCTGTGCCCTTACTGGTTGAAATTCACTTTATTTATGTATGTGTTTATACAAATATAATTGAGGAATCCTGACAATGTTCCGACTCAGATCTAGGGTGCTTCATCCAGTTTTTCTAGCGAATCTGATGACATATGTGCATGGATTAATTGAATATGGACGATTAATTGAATGTTTTGTATTAAGCTCACTTCCAACCAGTAGACTGTGTGTGATCAATCTTTTGAGGTCATTATGAAAATGGTTGGAGATAGACATTTGACAGCTTGGAAACTCCTGCCAAATGTTATAGCATCAGATATTAACCATCCAATCCATTCACATCTTTCCCTTTGTATTTCTTCCACTAGGACGAGATACCGATAAATCAGAGTCCATGTAAACAAACAAAGGTATAAAAGCTGTACAACAGCTTATCTAACAAATATTTTATGCGATGAACAGGTTATAAGTGCTGGCCTGATCAATAACTTGCATTCCTTAACATGTCTCTAACTGAATGCTATACAGATTCTTGTCCTATTAAGAAACACTTCATTTAATTTCAGTTAAGATTGGAAGAAACTTTTTAAAACATGTGCTGAGAATTCCATATTATACCAAACATACAATATCGAACCAAGTTATTATTAAGAATAGTAATAGTAATACAGCGATCCTATTCATATCTCTTAATGTGTTGGTCAAGTACATGTGTCTATATACATATGCTTACTATCTGCCCTATCTTTTATTTATCAAAGTTCGGGGCTAATAATCCGATTATCGACATAATAAAATGAGAAAAGGGAAAGAAGATCTGGAAGTCTATTTCATTATTTCTTTATTTTGTCATAACGCAACCTTCAGAAGACAAAACTGAAATTACCAACATCTAAATGACGTAAATTTTTTGATAAAATAGAAATATATATACACTTTTATAATATGAGAAATTAGATCCGTATTATGAATACATTCAATTGACTTCCCTTTGTTTCAATACAGAAGTAATAAGATTTATAGTAGAATAATATGAATTCATTTATTTAGTGAATTCTTTCCAGTTGATTACAATCTTCAAACAGGGTTATTAATTGTCAAGGCAACAACACAGATACACATACTCTATGTCAGAATGATGTTGAATATAGTTGGATTTGATATTTAGTTTAATAAATAATCAATGATTGTTGTAGAACCATTCAAACATTAATTTATTTGTAAGCTAAATATGTAAATATTCTAAAAGGAAAAACTATGAATAGCATAAAAGTTCTAAAGGGGAAACGGTAATGTTATCACTTTTTATCCACAATATTAAATATATCCCTCCAAAAGAAGTTTTACATTGGTTTTCAAGAGAACTGGACACTATTCAGGTATATTACAACTACATAAGTACTGGATACCCTTGATTTTATGTAATATTTACATGTTTAACTTACAAATAAATTAATGTTTGAATGGTTCTTCAACGATCATTGATTATTTACTAAATTAAATATCAAATCCAACTATATTCAAAACCATTCAGACAGAGTATGTGTATCTGTGTTGTTTCCTTGACGATTAATAACCTTGTTTGTAGATTGTAATCAACTGGAAAGAATTCACGAAATAAATGAATTCACATTATCCTACTACAAATGTTGTTGCTTCTATAGTATTGTGAAAAACCGTATGAACTAGTTGCCTTGAGTTAGTTTGTAGGCGACTTTAATCATAAGCCATATAACATTGGAATTGTCGTTGTATTTTTTTGTTGTTGACTGGAAGTGACAAAATTCTAGGGAGAAAAATACGGAATGAAATAGAATCAGTAATCGAATGGCAATAAATATCGCTTTTTTTCTATGAATATGGTGATTACACAGGTCTTTTGATATATATATATATATATATTACTATCACAGGGTTTCAATTAATTGTGTACAAAAAATAGACTTTTGTTCGTTTTTATCTACTAATACATTCGATGTTGATCCCGATGATGTGATAAACCAGTTTTTATCATTTGCAATGAAATTTTTTCCATCATTATCACTTGTTGATATGTCAATTAGTAATGCATCATTGTCGGGTATGGATACAGTTGAGTTTTTTCTAATAGTATTAGTGGGTGAATTATTTGGTGATATTGGTAATTGAACTGTTACTTCATTTGTATTTAGTTTATTTGTCACAATTTCTATCATTCTATTATCATTTATTTTGGGATTGTCGTCTGTAGTATTATTGTTGTTTTCATTTTCATTATCAACAGGATGCATAGAAGTACATGACTTTTGTTCAAATTCTTTAAGTAAAGGACTTTTTATTTCGAAATAAGAACTGGAATTGTTACTCTGTAATCGATTATTATTATTATCCATTTGAGTATATTCTGGTATATGATGTCTGAAATGAATAAGACTGGATTCTGTCAATGATATACTGATAGGTTTAATAAAATCATTATTATTTAATTCATCATTATGTGAATCCAATGAAGTTAACTGAATTGAATTATTGTTTTGTAGTACACTATTCAGTCGAATCCCATCATTTATATTATTACTATCATTATTAGAGTCAATGTTATTATTAAGTGTAGATGTATTAGCGATGTTATTAGTAGTAGTTATTATTGTTGTTGTATTTGTTGTACTACTTGTAGTAGTAGTAGTAGTTTCATCTTTAAATGAGACAGTCCTTTTACTTTCCATGATTAAGTTAGGAAGAATAGTTTCTGAGGTCTTTTGAATTTTTATATTATTCATAGTTGATTCATTATCGTTGTTATTACTACAGTTAATATCATTTGTAATTTCAGTCTTATTACTATAAGTAACAGGTTTTGTGATAGAATTAAGCATGTTATCTTTTTCAATTATTATTGTATTATCAGTTTCAATATTTTTCAGTGTATTCTCCCAGTCTTCTAATTGTTGTTTAGATATATTCATTTCATTATCCTCTTTAACTTCAGAAGGAATATTCAATTTAATATTCTTATCTTTCATTTTTCCTAACTTATCTGATGTTGTTGTTGTTGGTGATGATGATGATTTATAACAAGTGGATAATGATAATGGTGAAGATGATATAATTTTATTATAATTACAAGGTTCCTGTTTACGAATGGACGTTTTCTTTGATGAATTAGAACGGCAATGACAATGAATATGTTGATTTTGAACATGTTCATGAGGCAAATGATGATGATGATGATGGTGATGCTGATGATGTGAATGTGAATGTGGATATGGATGATGATGATGTTGATAGTAATGATGATGGTGATGATGATGATGATGATCATGAGAATGTGAATAATGACAGATATGAGGTAATTTATTAGAGTTTAATAAATTATTTTCTTCTTCATCATCATCATCATTATCATCATTATCACCATGAATATTACCGACTTTTTTATGTCCAATTAATAATAATTCACCTTTTTGATTAAAATACATTTTTCTTTCAGATTGTTTAAGTTTATAGGCACGTGATTTCAAAATAGAAAATATCATAATTGATAGAAGTAATGCTATAACAATCCCTATTAAACTACATAAAATTGCTGTCCAATGTAAAAATCGTGTAAATGTTATTTGACATTTCATTTCAGCAACATATTCATTATTGAATTTTGAATTAATCAATGATGATTGTTGTCGATAAGATCGATTTAAAAATGAGATATTTTTATAAGATATTATTGGATTATTGATTTTTTGTTGATATTTTAAATTATCAGATATATTATTTACGTTATTTGTTTTGTTCTGATGATGAATAGATGATTTAAATGTTGGTGTTAATGTTGCTATTGTTCCATTACTTTGAATATACAATGATGGTGATGATGATAATGAAGAACTAACAAATCTTTTACGAGTAACACGAAAACATATTAGATACTTTGTATCAGGATGAAGATTAGTTAAATCAAATTCTTTAATTTGATAGTCTTGTATTATTTCTTGACCGAGTAGATCAACATCCAGATCATTATAATATAGGATCTAATGAATAAAGAAAAAGAAAGGTGAGGGAAATGAAGCTTCTTTCATATATTTAAAGCAAATTATTTCTATTTGTAAAGATTTGAATTCTTTCGTTATTTACATTAATATTGAAAACGACAAAGTTTATATTTTTATAAATTTATCTCCGTGTTGCACAAGCTAGTAGTTAGCTAAACTCAGTGATTTGGGGTGCATAATGAGTGGGATGCTTGAAGTGATACACACAGTTGTCAAATCCCAAATCGAACAAAATGCACGTCGTGGATTCAACTTTACTTAAATCAAAATGGTTTACAAAATTACAAGAACTACATATGACTGACAATCAATATAATTTTACTTTCTATGTAACATTAACTTTTGTTACCATTTAACATTGATTGGAGAAACACTGAAAAACAGAAGTCATCTGATAGATGTTTCGTCGCAGTAATGTGGTTGTAGAGATAGCGTAATCACCTTAATAACTGTATTCAGTTCCAAACCTAATTAGTCCACATAAATTTGTAGAATAAATCTACTAGAGCACCTTAGCTACGTTTACTGCCCACTATGTTCCATAGAAACCGCAGTAATATTTTTTTGGGAATATAATATTGTGAGAACGTTAATCGACAGACCAAACTAGGGGCAAAGGAAGTAAATAATATATGGTGTGGTGTGAATTACACTATGGTTGGAACTATAATCTGTAGACCAACCGATTTTATGTGATGGAGGATTTTTGTGTTTAATTCACTTATTCATATGGTCAAATAGCATTCTGGCATTATAGCTGATGTCAGTTCGTGATGAGAAACCAAACAGTACTTCCTAACGTTAAAACGTTTTGAGGAATTTAGCAACTTACGATCTAACGGAAGAAAAAGTTTGATTGCACTTATACACAATTGCATGGAAAGTTCCTAATTTATAATATTTTGGTTTTATTGGTGAACTAAATTACTAACATGACACAATTGTGGGCGTTGACCTTTGGACTAATAACTAGGCTACATCGAACTATTTCCTTATGCTCTTATGTTGAGTTCGACCTGGAGGTGATGCATAATTCAAACAGATTTCTTAGATGAGGATATTTATCTATTTTCAATGTCCTGTAAATGAAAAATCTAGCGTTTTCGAGAGTTATTATGTGTGGTTATGTCATCTATCTCATTGCGATCACTGTCTTAGAGATTAGCTTAATTAATTTAATATTTTCATATACTCACATAAATGTTAACATATATTCGAGTAAAGCCAGATAACGATTTAAACGGAAATAGTATTGTTCATTTAAATGTGTTGTCTTAATTTACAGTGTGATAACTTTTAACACTTTAGATCACATGGAGGCACTATGTTAATAAAATAAATTATTCGATAGATTTTCTATATAGTAAGCTATAGATCTAAAATTAAATTGTTCTCCAATGTGAACAGATTGTTTCCAGGGAAAAATGAACTCCTGTCCCTGGTTGACTATGCTAATGCTTTGTCAAATAGACTACGAAGGCCCTATGATAGTATCTAAATTATGTCATTAGATAGTCATTTTCTAGTCTAGATTGTAGGTTAAAACCACCAACTTTCGATTATTTATATCATATTTTTTTATCCAAGTTGTGGAGATGATTAACGTGGACTTATTTTGTAAATACGTTTTTTCCATTATTCATATGCTGCATACAAGTTGGGTCGTGGAAGTTCACTCTTGTAGAGTCACATACGAGAAAGAAACAGCCGTAGAGTGTTCAGTAATTTTCATCGTTTATCTTACTACTGTATATTTTAATGTGAACTGCAAGAAACAAAGCTGAGAGATTATTGTTTAAATTATTGTAGTAAACGTAGTTCAAGTACACTTTTACGGTTACAACATTAAACACGGTTTCATACTATTTACTTTCAGATAATAGATAGTATCGTTGGTCGTAACATTAATAATATGTGGTCAACTACATGAACGTTTGATAGGATTCTGTTTTTCAAAAAACACCAATACACGTAAAAACTACACACACAAAAAATACTTACTTTGGCCTGCTGAAGTAGATTTTGTGCAACTTCCATAGAACTCCAATCCCATGTTGCTTTTAATCGTCGATTGTCTGAATATCCAGGCAAAACTTTGAAATAAGACAATAAACTATATCCATCATCTGCTTTTTCACTCAGATTTTTTGATTTGATTGGCATTTGTATGACTGAATAATAATTATTGAGTTTACCGTTTTGCTGATGATGGAAATTCAATTATAATTCATGATATGGTTTCTGTTTCTTTTTTCATCCTACAATCGGCAATAACTCTGTTCAATGTAAAGTAAAAATAAGTTATTACTGTTAGAGGTTTGTGGAAACTATTGAGCTTACTAGTTTACACTATACACTAGTCTTCATTAAACAACCACTGAATACGAGAAAGTACTAGATAGCTGTCTCTTTCGGATATGAAACTTCTTAGAGGAATGGATCAAGTGGTCAAAAGATTAGGCACTCGCAGGGGAACTTAAATGTCTTGGGTTTGATCTTGCGTTATAGATCCCAAACACTGAAGAGTCCCATACTATAAAGGAATACTTGTCCAGTGTCTCCACGTTTTTGCGATGGTCATTTAACTAAGAGCAGTCCATGATGTAAACTTTAGAAATAAATAAGCTGAATATTAAGAACTTTTCCAATTTATGAAAGCAAACATTTCCCAATCTTCATACTATTTTATGGGTCAGATTGTTATCGATCTTGAATTCACCGAGGAATATGATAAAATATATTCTAGTTTTGATGTATAGATTCTGTTTTGTAGAATATTTGACTAGACTTAATACTGAATATTGTTTATTCTCATTACCACTAATTAAGAAACTAAAATAGTTTTACACTTAAGTAATTGGGTATATATTATATAATCTACCATATATTTATGTAGAATAAATGGAATGAAGTTAATTATGGGATCCAGGATGCGTATCCCGACTCTAAACGACTAGAAATATTTCCATCTCAGTTAGACGTTCACTATATGACCCAAACCCAATACCTATCGCTTCAAACGTCATCGCATTACACACTTAACTACTGATTCGAGATAGTCACTTGTTTTTGCGACGGATGTCAATTTCAATTTAATTTTGATGCTAGCCATATTCCATCTATACTAAATCAACCTGTGTTATATCGGGTTTTTCGAGGTAATCCGCACGCGATGCATATGTCCCAGTCAAAATGTCAATAGGATAATCGAAACTGCTAAAATTAAACTAAGCCAAGTGTTTATGTAATAGAATTCAGTGTATTCAGTTTTAATTACTGATTTATTTGTATTAAGATAAACTTATCGACATGTAACTGACTATTTAATCTCTGAAAGTCAATGTCACTTATAAAACAATTGGAATGATATCCTTACCTTTTTTGTGACAACAAATAATAAAAACGCAAATTCGAATCTCAAAAGTTACAAAAATACTTAATCTAACGTATATCAAAATAAAATACAATGATTTCTTCATAAATTTGAGTTTGTTATTTTGCTGTCTGATAGTATACGTATTTTGAACATACCATAAAAAGAAAAGCAGAGATGAATCTGCGTTCGAATCCCGCGAGCGGGATTGTGGATGCGCACTGCTGAGTCCCACAATAGGACGAAACAGTCGTCCAGTGCTTTCAGGTTTTCAATGGTGGTCTAATATCAATCGGTTTATGATCTCAATCAGAAACGAATCTGTTTGATAACCTTCTATTAACTAATCAACAGTTTATATTGCTTGATCACTGAGCAATGAATAATACCATATTTATCTAGCTTTTTTGATTCTGACTGAATTTTGTCAATCAAGTTGGAATCTGATCATTACTCTAAGTGATTCAAAATCATACCCGCCATATTTTGATATAACGTGGTTGAAGGTAGTCTTTAAGAAACTCGGGAACTTGGTTCCGTGCTGGTTGTCATTCATCAACAAACAAGATTTGCAAATATGCTTGATGCATGTTTGAATTCCACAGAGTACACCCGTTCCCTCAAGAGTGCAGACACGCTATACTGATGACTGTCAACGAACACGGAGTTTAATTCCTGAATTTTCTTCTGATTACCCCCGACCACTTAACATTAATTTACTCAGCTAACTGAACTGTATCAAACACGTTTACAATGTTCCCACAAACTTCAGTGAAATGACATTGCAATATACTGTAGATAAATTTAAACCATTGAAAGTATTGCGCAAGAAGTGATGAACTTTGATACACGAGGTAATTATCACAGTGGCAGACTATCTATGGTCTAAGATCACATACGCTCAAATTCCTATGGGAGCACTACATTCTGGTGCAAGTAATCTTGGAGAATGGAACACTAATTTTATTGTGGTTACAGATACACTTTACAGTTGAATAAAACATACATGCTTACAAGTAATGGAAGAAGTTAGTAAATGTCTAACCTAAAAATAGCACACCTCACCTTGTTCCACAGCTATCCATTCCGCGTACTAAGGCTTTCAAAGTACGAAGCCAACACATCATTATGTACTTAGAAAACGATTATCTTTAACTGGTCTACAATAATTGTTCTTTAGGCTTTTTTATCAAGCTCACATGTTGTCAAGACCACTAATGAAGTTTCCTTTTAATAATATAGGCAATCGTGTATCAGCAACCGCTCTCATACTTCTAATATAATTACAGGGAAACCTAGTTACAGATCAGTTTGATTAGAAAAACGCATTATCCACTTATGTTAGTTAAAATAATTTGAACACACTTCAAAAAGGAAATAGAAATTAGGCTAGTGAAATTTGATGAATCTTTGACAATTTCCCTACCTCCTCTATATAAAATTAGATTATTTTTTTGAAAATATTTTAATTTATATTTTTATTACTTAAAATCTTTTTTCTCATTTATAATAAGTTTTATCCACTTTTGACCATTTCCTTGCTGATTCACTTTCCAAAATGAAAACAGTATTTTGATCAACTAAAGAAAATGAGAATTAACATTTCTTTCTCTAAGATTATTCTCGGTTAGTTTTGTTTTTGGGTATAAAAATAAGGTTGTAATCGATATTTCAATATAATTGAGTTAGGGTTATTGATAAATTAGACTTGGACGGTATGTAGAACAAAAAAACAACAATGACAGACAACAATCCAGGTTATTTCATTGGTTATTCAGTTAAAGTATCTACCCTTGTATCTTAATCAACCATATAAATAATTTCACGTCAATCATTTTTATGAAACGGATTATTATTATTATATGCCTGAATAATTTTAGGATTATAGAAATGTTGGATAATTGAGGAAATATAGATATATATAAGTACAATTTATTCAGGAATAAAGTTTAATAAATAGATAGTCGTTGTGTGTATGTTTGTGGAACTTAATCTTTTAAGTATGCGCTGCATAATATAAGAGTAAATAATCCATTTTGTCTTTTAAAGTTAAAAAATAAACATTAGAATATTAGGGGATCAGAGACAGTCAGGATTCAGCCTGGAAATTAGCTGGATATCGACATAGTTAGCACTTTCTAGCAAGTATATAATGCCATCTGGTTGGTAAGCTCCGAGCAAAACTTAATGATTAGACAAATTCCACATTGAATACTACTCAGTGATCAATCAATATGAGCAGCACAGTCCTACAAGAGATCATTAATTCCCACAGTAGTGTAGAGGTGACATTTCTGTGATATGTGACTTGGGTTCGAGCCTTGTGTGGATCATAAGTCCCCACAAGACCACAAATCGACGTTGCAGTGGAACCACCTGCTTCTTACACCCCTAGTTGGAGGTCATGGGTTGGATGCAAAATATGCGTTGTTGAAGAGATCTAAACTAAAACGAAATGACAGTCTAGTGCTTCTTAGCTTACGCCATAAAGTTAGTCAATGTCAATTCAAGACGAATATTACTTCCGTTCAATAATAAGTAGTATGGGTGAACAGAGTATCACCTTTTGATTAGTTACCATATGAATTCTATGGTAAACTGGGATTGATTAATTAAAGTTAATATTTCCAATCAACATAACTACATATTGTTTATGGATGTTTTTGGATTACATTCAGAAGGTAAGAAACAAGTGTAATACAAAAAATTCATATTATATTTCATGTATTGTTATAATTTATAAGTTGATTTGAGTATTTCATATTATTGAACTCAGTAATTTAATTCTGCTCAAACTAATAGCTTTAATACGTCCTTACCAGGTTGAATAACTAACTGATATTAGTTAGATAACCTTTGGGAACGAGGAAGCACTGGACATCTATTTCATTCTAGTATATGACTCCTATGAAGTATATTCACGACTTCACAGAAAACCCAACTCAGTGTTCGGGCCTCGCGGCGGACGCTGAATCGTCAGATTACATAATTTTAATCAGTATTTAGGGACGATTTTCTAATGTTTTTAGTGGGTAAATGCTTTACACTACAGACTTGAAATCCACTCATTACGGCTTTTTACTGAAGGAAGACATATAAACGATCGGAAGCCAACTTAATGGTCTAGAGGTTAACCGCTCTCTGTAAGACCTGAATATTATGTGTTCCATCATCGATGGGATGGTGAATGAGAACTTCTAAAAATTCTCATCCAAGGACGAAAGAGCTGCCCAGCACTTTCTGATTTTCAATGGTTGTTTAATTAAAGTTCGTTAGTAATACAAACTATAAACTTCATCACTGAACAAACCACCATACAGAAATATATGTAGTGAATAAATAAACTCAATTAACCCTAAATAAGATTGGATTTTGATCATAATAATCTAAAATACTTCAATATATTTTTTTATGAAGTAAATGTCAGTCTAACATGGCCAGGATAAGCATTGAAGTTGTTTTAAAGTTATTTCGAAGAATTAAAGAGATAAACGAAATTATAATCGGAGTTTTATTGAGACTTTTAACTTGAAAAAAGTCTACATTACGGACCAAACTTAGCTAGAAAACCATTTAGGACCAAGCGGCCAGAAACGTCTCTTACGTCCTAGCACGGGATTCCTCAACAATACTAAACCATGACTCCACGTGAGACCAAATGTAAACAACCCAAACCTATCAGTAAGTACATTGCATTTGAACCCCATGAGTTGTCATCCGATCACCTGGCCCATCAATCTACTCCCGATACTGAGTAATCATTAACCACTGGCATCGGTGAAACCCATTTCACTCCCATCTTCGAACTTCGTTGCCTGTGAATTCCCATTAGAATATCAAAAATTCTAAAAGTTAATTGCTAGTTAGGACACAAGTTGTATTGTTAGTTGGGTCACAGGTATACAGTACTAAGAAATCACAGACCAGATAGAACAATATATCCGTTTTTATGGTTGTTTAAATCTATGCTGAGATTTGAAGATCATTAGTAATTAATTGTATTATTGAAAGTAACAGAATATTTAACAAGAGTTAATGCGTTTAAGTCACTGAATATGCAAAAACAAGAGATGGAATCGTCAAGTAACCGAAAATGTGATAACATAGTTCAAATAATCTGTTTATATCTAACGTAAGACTATCTTACCGAAAACTTTGATAAACACAAAGAAAAAAAGCTATATATCAACACTGATAATAATTTATTTACATAAAACCTAAATTTATGTTTGAGTAAAATGAGTACAAATACAAGATTTGTCCTCTTGTTAGTTATATTTTAGAAATAAGGTATAAGTCTGGTTTCGTCCTACCAATCTTCGTTCTTGCTATCTTTAAGATAATAAAGGGAACTATGTGTATGAAACTTATCAGCTTGATGCATCACAATCCCAGCATTGATGAGTTGTCATCCGATCACCTGGCCCATCAATCTACTCCCGATACTGAGTAATCATTAACCACTGGCATCGGTGAAACCCATTTCACTCCCATCTTCGAACTTCGTTGCCTGTGAATTCCCATTAGAATATCAAAAATTCTAAAAGTTAATTGCTAGTTAGGACACAAGTTGTATTGTTAGTTGGGTCACAGGTATACAGTACTAAGAAATCACAGACCAGATAGAACAATATATCCGTTTTTATGGTTGTTTAAATCTATGCTGAGATTTGAAGATCATTAGTAATTAATTGTATTATTGAAAGTAACAGAATATTTAACAAGAGTTAATGCGTTTAAGTCACTGAATATGCAAAAACAAGAGATGGAATCGTCAAGTAACCGAAAATGTGATAACATAGTTCAAATAATCTGTTTATATCTAACGTAAGACTATCTTACCGAAAACTTTGATAAACACAAAGAAAAAAAGCTATATATCAACACTGATAATAATTTATTTACATAAAACCTAAATTTATGTTTGAGTAAAATGAGTACAAATACAAGATTTGTCCTCTTGTTAGTTATATTTTAGAAATAAGGTATAAGTCTGGTTTCGTCCTACCAATCTTCGTTCTTGCTATCTTTAAGATAATAAAGGGAACTATGTGTATGAAACTTATCAGCTTGATGCATCACAATCCCAGCATTGATGTTAAAATTGATTCGTTTACTGTTTTTAATGAAACTAAGATATTACACAAAAGCATAGAATAAAATCAATGTCAGTGATCGAATTCTATCAAACAGGACATTAATATTGTGATGACATTTATTTGATGCTACATAGTAAGATTATACATGGGTGAAGAATCAATCAGGTATAAAATGGTAGATGTTGAAATTCAAGACTCACAAACTGATACCTTACATCGAATTGGGAGGTAAGCAGGACAACGCGAAGAAGAGCTCAATTTATTTAGTTCTATATTATTTTATGATAATTCTTTTTTGAGTAAACATTCTGATGGTATTTTCCTAGCTAATATTTGCACAATGACATTTGCTGTCATCTGATTGACTGTCGTCATTTTTAGTGTGCTAACTTTGTTGCGTGGTTCAAGATCATCAGGTGTTCCTATATAGACAGAGTTGTTACATTTCAATTTTTAATTATTTTTGAAATATAAAGCTGTTCCTGAAAATTCCATCTTCTCTGTCTTATAATAGCGTGTGAATTATTAACGTTAAAGTGTTGTTGAGCTCCAGTTATCGTTCTTCCAAGATCATCATAGGACTCGTTCCTATAAAATGAGCTATCTTGTTTCACAGTCAGTTATTACTAGAGCCTCGTACCGAAACCAATGTTGAGTTATAACAGACTTCATTCTCTGAAGACCATTTCATAAGACGTTGCATAATGTCAGTAAACTATACTTGGACCACTATATAGCTGGAGGTAATGGCGAAGAATTCTCGAACTTGGATATTGATAAAATGCAAAAATATTGTATGGATATATATTCTTATTTTGAATTCGTAATTCAAATGCATTTAACTATCGGAAATATCAAAGAATTTTCATAAAAAATTATCATAGATCAAAAAATCAAAACATCGAAATCCACTGAATTCAAAATTCATCACATCTGCATATCTACTAGAGTTATCCGGCGGTAATTTCTGCAGCAAATGACGTGCGTTGTATCCAGCACCTTCTATTCATTTATTTGGTAGATGACATGTAATAAAATATTGAAATCACGAGCCGATCAATATTAGATCATCATTTTATACCTGGAAGCACTGGACAGCCGTCTCATTTTAGTATGAAACTCCTAGGTGGTGTCTAATATTGCTCGATTCATAATTTTAGTGAAATCTAATAATCCCTTCAACCCTATACTGTTAATTATTATGTTCTCAGTAATAACTGACTTCACGAAGGAATTCTCGGGGTTCTAATGGGAAGCCATGATCAATGAAGTACAGCCATGCCGGGTGTGATGCAGCTACTCACCGAAGACAGTAAAAGGTCGCGTAATATCGTGGATTGGTCGAAGCTAGATATTAACACCGTTAGATGCTGGCTCAATGGTCTGGAGGTTAAGGGTTCGCGTACGGGAACAAATATGCTGGGTTCCATTCCCGCATGCGAGATTGTGGATGTGCATGGTTAGAAGTCCCACAACAGGACGAAACGGCCGTCCAATGCTCCCACTTTTCCAATAGTGGTCTAACATTGATCGATTCATGATTGCAATGAAATCCATTCAGAACCCAATACTAATCATTTTCAAATATTGTTTTCACTCTAGGTCGTCATCTTTATGATAAATCTGTTGTTTAAGTAACATTAGAAAGCTTGGCGACATTATGTATGCCGGTAACAGGGTTGTATTTTATAGAGACAGTTGTAAGCCGGAAATCTTGCAAGTTATGAGAAATTTGAGGTTTTCTGAATGAAATAACAGTTCACTGTAGATTTCATTTAAAAATGTTTTATTTACTTGCGATATAGATCTGTCTGTTCATTGCTTGTTGGTTTTCAGTTGCATAAACGGATAAACGTTTTTCATGATTAACTATATACATTAAAACATTATCCAATTCTCTTTGATTTTCCCTAAATACTAATTACTGATACCAGTAAGAACGTAGAAAATCTATTTCTAGGTTATTCATATTGATTTTCAATTCATAAATTCACACTGATCATTTGCCTTGTACTAACATTTTGAACAACTAACTAAAAAAAACGAAATTCTCCTATTTAAAATGACTCAGTGTATATTATACTAAAATCAATATCACTATGACAACACTAAGACTTATTACATTGGTTCAATAAAAAGTATTTATGGTTTTACAGAGAGACAAAAAATTATGTAAATTAATGAAACTATTAGCGGGACATAGACTAGATTAAAGCATACTCAATGCACGATTGCTTTGGTGCACGCTGATTGACTGATTCTTGTCCAATCAGCGTTAGTCAATACTTAGTGAACACTCTAGAAATCTTCTCATATGAAAAACTATAAATTTACTAACGTTTTCCGTATTGTGCTTCTTACTTCCATCTAACTTTGCTATTTGGAATATAATCTCTCTTTCCTGTTCAACCGTGTTCTGATTTGGGGACTTGTCGAGTGATTTGGTGTCCGAGACTATTAACCATTAGGAATAGCTGGGTTGTAATAGAAGAGAGAATTATAACAGAGATCCAGAAAAATAAATTGACGTTTACATGTTTGTCTATTTTTCAATGATTATTCAATAATAATTTGAGAATATTTCTGAACAGGAGTTAGAACAAACTGTTCAATTACAAAGTTAATTATGTAAATATTAAGAGAGAATGATGTGTACATGTGAAGAGAACATTATCATGATCTATACAAAATGGCATTTAATTTGGAAACGAATGACCGAATTTTGTACTGGTTAGATTGCGTGAAACTTATATCTTACCAAATGGTGTACTCTCGAAAAGAGTTCGTCAGGGATGTAAAATTTGAAAGTTAATTGAATGACACAGGTCTTGGATATTTGTTGGATACTTATATCAAGTAAGTTACAGACTACATATACACTTTAACTTCTCTCAACGTAATTTGCTAGATTCTGAGGTTTTTCATATTATGTTATGAAAAATCCTGAAATATTTACGATATTACTTTGGTGTACATGCAAGAACTCACTAGAATTTTTGAATCCTTTTGACAACTTAATTTGTGAATGATCAACTTGGCATTATTCTATGTTGTTCATAAGATTTATAAGATTACCTGGATTGTTTCACATAGTATAAACGATATAAGCCATAGCATTTCGTAATAAATGATTGAAGTTAGTCAACAGGAAACCCTGAGCCTTAGTTTCATTCTACTTAGCACTAGTTAGCATTGAGTATTACAGTAATGACAGAACTGATAATCTTGATAGGATACGAACCTTCATTAACCATGTGTTGTCTGGAACATTAACAACGAGCCACTTAAAGTGCAACCGACCACCTGCAAAACAGAAATACATACACTGGTTGATCTATGAGTAGTGAAAACATCTCAGAATGTGAAACTAGCACAACAATTTGATCCAGGGTCGAATACCGACTAACTTAAACCGACCAACATCAACCATCTAACGTCAATATATAGTCCAGGTGATGTCAGCCATCTAAACCAGTCACTCTGATTCAACTTGGTCGATAGAATTTGATCAGCATTAAGAACTAGGAAACAATAATACACTTGTCACTACTTAGTGATCAATCAGTATAAACGACTTTACAATTACATGTACATTATTTTTGTGAAATTATAATGTATTCAACTACCGAATAGATTATCATTCTATCAGTAACATAGCCAAATCAATTGACTTTTTGCTGGATATCCGGTTATTGTTGTCTGCAAATCAAGTGTGCACATTGATTACGATAATCTTCACTTATACACATATGTACACTTTGAATATATAACAAATGAATACAGATCATCCAGAAATTACATGAAACTAAGCAGCTCGTCATTCTTACTCTTAAACGAAAAAGATGATAATATTAGTGATAGTTTTCATGTGAATTGTATGCATATTTAGTATTGAGAAAGCTAATTCTGTCTGTACTTAAGGGTATATATATAAGGATGTAAATATAAAGTATACAGACAACGGATGCACTCGTCCGACGACTCATCAAACTAGGGGTGCATAGCTATCCAGTGTTCCCATATTTTCAAAGGTACGTCCGCTGAATTTTATCTGTGATTAATACGACCCACAAACATTATTATTGTTTACAATAATTAATTTACGACTATCTCATTATATCAGGTTAAATTCAATGCCTACAATACCTTGAAGCGAACTACTTGTACATTTCAACGTATGTCGCCATTTAGGACTAAAAGCAGAAAATCCAACGTCTGAGGGTGAAGTCGTATTGCTAACCGTACAGAGGTGTGACAGCTGTTAGGTGTTTTATTCAGACAACCAGCATCACAGAGATGCTGCCTTCCCACAAGAAAGTGTGGAGTTAGAAAAGGTCAACCCTAAAAATGAACACCTCATCTTATCCCACGGATTTCCGTCTCCGGTGGTAAGGTCTGAACAAGAACGAAGATAACGCGAAAATTACTCACAAAAAGGTTATGTGTGACTGGCCTCAAGCAGTTGTCCCATGAGTGTTACAGTCACGCTTTCGAGTTATTAAAACCAACTCTAACCCAATTTCCTTTTCAGATACGTCTAGAAGAACCCTTCCACGGTGTGAACAACTGTGAAGTGAAAAGTGCTCTCATCACTCAAACAACACTCAAGACCACTGGTTGTTTCCTAAGTTTATATTGGGGAATTTAAGCAGTCGGAAAGTATGAAGGAGAGAGGACTTCATTGAAATAACTAACCGAATTTGTGCATAAAACATACAAGCAAGGATGATATTATTTCATAAAGATAATAATACAAATGATTCATCTTCTAGAACAAAACTCAATGAAATACATTATTTGACTGCTGCTTAGACAGTTTATGTTCAGAACATAACATCACTAACATCGAGTGAAATTTATATGAAAAAACAGTCAAGATAAATTCAGTACGCCATCTGTAAATAATCTATATGTTTCACATCACGAATTATTTGTAAAAATACTCTAAGAATTCTAAGCACAGTGCAGGAAACATGTCTTCCAGAAGCAAATTCAAGTGATAACTTTGTGTCGCTCTATAGACAGTCTGATTTCAACAAACATTGCTGATTACCACACAGATATGCAGCATAATGCACACTTGGAATTCCATGTGATCAGATATTGTGTTACACGACAACGGTATGTGAACCAATAAGGTATTTTTACTTCGTATAAATAGCATCAACCAAATAACTGGATTTCAGTTTAATAAACCAACGTATGATCATAAAAAGGTCAAGAATCATAAGTGTGCACTATTGCTGAGTTTCAAACCAGGCTAGAAAAATTGTCCAGTGCTCTCCAATTTTCGTTCGTTCTACAAGTAATGTCAATCCGTGACAGAGACGACCTTCAAATTTCATCATTCTCATAGTATACGTCACGAAGTGATTTTCGTTGGGCAGTCATCGAAAGCCAGGAAATACTGAATAAATGTTTATCTTAGTATGATACTCAATATTTTAAAGGCTAGGCAATCACCACAGAAATTAACGATGTTAGGTTCAGCCCCCATAGCGCTGTGGATGAGTAATTACTCAGTCCCATACAACAATGGAACAGCTGTGAAGCTATTCATGGATTTCATTAATCCTCTAACTAACATCAGTCCACCATACAAACTATGAGACTCAACAATCTGCTAACAACCCCCCTCCACATTTCTACGATTTTCAGTAAACACCTTACATAATTATGGTAAGTATTTCAAAGAAGAGATTTTCGACTAAACGTTCATTTAAAGATAGTTTACTCTAGTTTTCATAAAACGGTCAAGTCAGTCAGTTAGTAACAACGTAGAACTTCGTACGTACGTACATCAGTTCGAGTTGCCATACCACATTAGCACAGAGACGCAGTTGTCGATTCACATTCCGTAGTGGTAGAGGTAGTAAGAGTATAAGCAGTAATCGGAAAGATTAGGGTTGGAAGATGTTATTTAAAGAGTATAATCCAGTGAATTAAATTTGGAAAGAGGGAAAAGGGACATGGCAAATTCAGAAGGTTAGAATTTGGGAGAACACAAAGAGTGGATGCACCTGCGCCATTGCAAATAATTTTGAGCCATGTCATTCAGGGTCTCTAACCATCGGTTGCTATCATCTCGCGGACTCCAACAAGGTAGTTTACACCTAACAACATGGCTCAGTCCACTTGTCAGTGACTTCATGAGCTTGATTTGGTCTGGCCACCCCTAGCTTCTTCCAACCTACTCCTATACCATTGAACATCGCACGTCGAGGCAGTCGGTGGTTGGGCATACGTAACACGTGTCCCAGCCATCTCAACTGATGAAGTTTCACTACTTCATCCATTGATTCACCATCCTTACCTAGTAACCGTTTCCTAACAACTGCATTACTTACTCGACGGTCCCAGCATATACGAGCAATGTTTCGAAGATACCTATGACAGAATAATAGTAACTTACGAATATCCTCTACTCTCACCGGCCATGCTTCACTGCCATAAATTAGGACGGAACGAACTGCTGCACAATAAACACGTCCTTTGGTTGATAGAAGGATATCTCGCCTATGCCATAAATGACGCAAATTGGAAAAAGCATAAAGCAGTCAAAGTCATTCAGCGTTCTTAAACGATGAAATTATTCACCTACAGTACCTATTAACAAGACGCATCATTTCAGTTTTCAACTACCCAATTCATCTATTGCTTGCTCTTTAAGTTTATAAGCTAGAGAGTATCGTCAGTTACAGCAGAGGAGAAAAATCATTCTGCTTTATTCAACAAAACACGGTATTAATATATATATATATATATATATATATATATATATATATATATATATATATATATATATATATATATATATATATATATATATATATATATATATATATATATATGTCAGAAGGGGTTTCGTGGAGATTTTAGAAATTTCATCGGTTGAAATCATAAGTCAATTGAAGCTAGACCACCATGGAAAACCTGGAAGCACTGGATGGCCGTTTCGTCCTGTTGTGGGACACCTCAGTAGTGCGTATCCACGGTCCTGACTCACGAGATTCGAACCCAGGATCTATCAGTCTCGTGCCAGGCGCTTAACCAACTAGACGACTGAGCCGGCATCCAACCGTGTTAATGTCTAACTTCAACTAATCCACGAAATCGAGCGACACATCCACCATTATCATCAGTGAGTTACTACCTCACAACTGACCCAATTGAACTCTTGGTTTTTCATGGTGGTCTAGCTTCAATTGACTCATGATCTCAACTGTTTAATATATACAATGAGAAATCATTCTTCAACTTACCATAATGGAAGTGTTCCTGTTTGAGTTGTCAACACCATTATATCAATATATTGAAAAATAATAATAGTATAGAATTTCTATTATGTTGGGCAATTTACTAAGTGTATATGAATAATAATGACATCATTGTGAATTTTTTTTAGGTTGATTTATCTAGGTGATGTTACATTCAAGTACATAAACAGTGTGATTCAAGATATTCCTTCATACTGATTCAACAAAGTACTCGATAAAAATATATAGGCTAAGTGAATAGAATATTATCGAATTGAATGATGTATGACAGACATATAAGGAGATTTTGTTGTAACTAAGTTTAAAATAAATGAATTCTATTGGTTTATTAAATCATGTGATCACCTCCTTTTCATCCTGTTATCAAGACTTTTAATCATCAGTAATCTAACATATCGATGAAAACATAAAAATGTCGATATTGTACACATTCCATTTGGTTATAGTTTGATTATTAATTAAAGGAGGAGGAGGGGGGATAAAATGAGAACAGTATTCATCATCTGAAATAAATGTACTCTAATAAGTGATTGTTCACGGGATATAAATTTGGCAAATATAGTGAATAAACCATACAAAGATAAAAGGCTAGCTAGTTGCTGTGGTCATCAAGATGTTTTTAACCTTAGGACAGTTTTTGAACGTTAAGTATGTGATAAAATGTACAGTATTCTACATAAAATAGATATTACTCTGGTATTTAACAAAATGATCACTTCGTACACATTTGTCATTATGTGAGACATAATGCTTATAAGGACATTGAATTTTTGTGAAAATTACATTTTTAAAGATCTTAATTATTGAACTTAATCATTCATATCTCAACAAAGTTCATTTAACATGCTATTACCAACTACATAGATTTATAATAGCACAACCAATCGATATCACACAGACAACAAGTGAAGTGATAGAAGATAATGGGGAAGATTTGTTACTCAGGTGGATAATTCTGGTGGAGTTTTGTTCACTAAGCTGGATGGTTTGGTCATGGAGCTTCCATCATCCTCCTGAACAACATCATCAGCACAAACTTGGCCAATCAAGATCGAGGTTTACAGGGCAAGTTGTGTGTCATGTGTGGAGAAATTCAAACACTTCACTTCTACCTGAGTTTTGTGCTGATGATATTGTTCAGAAGAACGACGAAAGCTCCATGACCAAACCATCCAGCTCAGATAACAAAACTCCACCAGAAGTGATAGAATTGATGATCTCGTCATTCAGTCAACAGTTTACTGTTAACTGAGCAGATTTCAATAGACGAAACCTCTGACATATTTGGTGAATTAAAACTGCCACTGGTAAATAAAAAAATACAATCAGGATATCATAATCAAAACGAAATTTCACACAGCAATGTATATGCAGTGACTTCCAAATCTCACATGATTAACTTCTATTTACGATTTTCAGATTATCTGAACCTTACGCTAGTGTTATTGCTAATGCCTACTGATTTCTTGCATTGTTAAATGTAAGTGGATTCTATGTATCTGCTAGGTTGTTCGGCCATCTTTTCTCTTACATACTCTGCTCTCCATACTCCCCTAGGCACATAATATATCTTCAGGCTTGATGTTATCCTGCCATTGTGTAAACACTGCATACAATCGTCATATTCTGCAGCCCTGTCAGAATTCTGTATTCATATACATTTTTTACATATACGTTACTAAGTAGTAATAATTTTAACACAATTGTAATGTATTTTGCAAGGAACCTCATCCAATTTCGAACGAATGATTTCATGTTTGATGGATGTCGAGTGATATATATTTACTGTGCCGGAATAATCGTTAACCAATTATTTTCACTGTTGAAATCACAAAGCGATCTTAGATAGGTCACCTAGAAGCACTCTACCACATTTTTGTCTTACTATGGGACTCTCAGTAGAGAGCATCCATGGCCATTAGCGTCGTTATTTCTCTGGAATTATATCATGTGTTGCTACATTAACATAGTGTCATTGTTTTGTTGGTCAAATTACATATTTTAAATAATGATTGCGAAATATTGTTCTAGATTCATACGTCAAAGTTCATGATATTTGTACGTCCTATTCCTTCAATTAGGCTTGTGGTGTCAGTTATTGTGCTAAGCCCATATACCTTATTTTAGCTTTCGGACATCCCATTTTATTCATTCTACTTGAGCCATACTCTGACCTTGTTATTTATTCGCTTATCAATCTAGACTGTTTTTATATGAGCGTATATGTGTGTGCCCTTCTTATCCCATTAATCACATGTCTGTAGCTTTATTTTGTCTGACTATGAATACTGAGTAAAGCTAGACTAAAATGGAGTTGGCTTCCCAGCCATTTTCCCTGCGTGTCATTTTGCTTTGCTCTGTTTCATCCACTTCATGTACAAAATATATGTATACACAAATCAATTCTCGTTATTCGACTTATTTAATTCCGTTATTGGCTAACACGATTAAGTCGACAATTATGTACGAGAATAGGCGATAACAACCATTCGTACGATCTAAATAGGAGTCAGATCCACGGGCTACTAAAGGCTGCACCACATCACTTGTTTTAAGCTAGTTTGTCCTTGTATTGGATTAATGGTAGTCTGAAAATCTCTCATAGAGTAATTTGTAGGTAACTTTCATGCATTTTGAAAACTGGTTACGAATTCTAGGGTATGAATGTATGTTTCATCAAATTATCTATCAATGTGATATGATTTCAGTCCACTAACTACGTGAATTTAGACAATCAATTATACATTTACGCAACAAATAGCGATGGTGGTTAAAAACAACAATTCATTGTTGTGCTTGATAAAGTTATTATTTTGTCAATTATAAATGATAATTGCTTCAACAAAAAAAAACAGAGAATATTTTGACGAACAGTTGTTTACAACAATTTCGTCATCAGACACCACAGTTAAAAGTTCATAATTATTGTGTTCTTTTTTTTACAAAAGCTAACATTAGGCATGCTAGTGACTAGAACTGTGTTATATGTTGAATATGGTGAACTTTTGCGTATAATACAGCCTAAATATTTCAAAACTGTAGTGTTTGTAAATTAGGTGATTTACAAAAGGGTAGAATGACCCGTTATAAGGTGTCAAGTCGTGATCAATATAATATTGTTAAAATAAATTGTTTCAATGGAGTACATAGTAGGAGAATGTCGTCGGAAATAATGGAGATTGTAGTTACAAAAACAATAACGTCATGTGAGTATAATATGTAATAAGTAAGGTGTTGATAAAAAATTCATGTGAACTGAAAAAGGTGAATGTGTAGATGAAGAAAGGGAAGGTGTGAGTGGTTTATAATATCCACTTTATGTATATGTTGATCCAGTAGTGGACCAATTTAAACACTGGGACTGAACATACTTCTTTTACATACATCCGTTGGGTTTTCTAGTGTCGATCCTCGTGGTTTCATCTACGTATAGGAGTCGTAATCTTACACCTTCAGGTAAATTGTTTGGAACTTAATACTAAACAGAAAAAGCTTTATCTGTTTCAATATGATGTTCACCATCTACTAAGTGAGGAATAGCGGGACTGTTACTAGATTTCATGACACCTTTTCCCAACCATTCCGGTACACGTTTACGGGTAAGCGAGCATAGATCACTTCAAGTATAGCCTACATAACTGACTTAACTAGTACAGTTAAATTGATAGATGCACAAAGAGAATGGGATCTTCGGTATCTTATCCTTGCTATGTTCTACAGGTATTGGTTTAGTTGAGGTCACTGGTAACTTGGTGACGTGAAATCTCTTTTTAGTAAAAGCCAACATGTTAAAATGCCACCTTAAAAATTGAGTTTTAGTTAAAGGGATTTCCTGCTGACTGTGTTCGAGTTTGTCCTATTCTTCTATTTAGATAGATATTTTTTGACGAAGTAATCTAACATAATAGTTTGATCCTGTGGCAGAAAAATTAAACTAGATTTGCTTTGTTACGTATCGTATTAACTAATTTAAAAACCATCTACACAGTCCAACTATTAATCGCGAATCGGGTACAAATCAATAACACGTTTGCTACAGACATGCTTACAATTTAGATGCTTAAATATGGTGGTGTGAAAAAGCAGCACTGCACACGCTCCCATATTATTATGGTTAAAAATCTCTCAACTCCCCATTTCTGGTAGACTATCTGTTAATATTCCCTTGTAATGTTTGTTAAATACCTAAACACCAACTTCTTAACTTTTCCTATTCCGTGGAAAGTTTGTGACGAACACCGATTGGTCGGATTATTTTTAGCAATGACATGACTTCTTATAACTTTACCGTTGAGTTATCTAGGGATATCAGCATACTCTTCCTAACTTCTGAACCTGGTGCTTAGATGAACATTGATTTAGGCTCTTTCCGGTATATGTTTATATTGTGAAAAGATTGAGTGTTTCATGCATATAATGTCAGAAAAACGTGTTCAAAACTCCACCTAAGCTCTTCCAGAGTTACTGCTGGTCCCAAGCCCTGGTAAAGGATGAGGTCTAGGAGTAGGGTCAGCATATTCATTCCGTAGAAAATAACCTTGCGAAAATATGCTAACCAGTAAGAACAACTTAAACCATTTATACCCTGTTCTCCAACTTGAAGATTCTTTGTGAAGTAGAATTATGATGCCTCACATTGAAGTCACGACGCCGATATCTCCCTAACAACCACAGCAACAATTATTATAGATACATACAATGTCCAGACAATATGGAATAACGGGAGAATCAAACAAATAGTCACGGAAGTGAAGAGATACAACTTGGTGGTGCTCGAAACAAGTGAAACCAATCGGACTCAAGCTGGATAGAAAAGGTTAGATTCGACAGAGTTGCTGATGTACTCTGTTCATGAAGAAGAAAACGCTCCGCACACCCAGGGAGTTGCTCTGATGCTGTCTAAAGAAGCACTTATAGGATGGGAATCTCATGAATTCAGAATCATCAAAGCATCGTTCAAAACAAACATGAAGGGGGGTTACAATGAATGATATCCAGTGTTACACGCCAACCAATGTTAGCAGTGGAGACGATATGCTTTCGATTCGATGGATTGTCTTATTCCAAATGATATACGGTACTTAGTGGGACGTCACCTAGCTGCAGCTGGTCGAAACAATTTAAACCTAGTAAATTTAGATCAGGTAGTAGTATGTAACATACCCCGATGAACGTCTATTCTTCGAAGGACACTCTACACTCTAACTGTTCAAGTTTATTTTCTATGTATTTGTCTCTGTAAAGAACCTTTTTTTCGAACCACACATCAAGAAAATGGTGTTTATCGTTCATCTCTGCTTCGAATGTGAATTGAATCGAATGATGACATTTTTGAATTGTTCCGAAATTTTATTGAGGTTCATATCTTCACCAATAATGAAAGTATCGTCCATATATCTCTGATATGAATCAAATCTTTCAATTATTGATCGAAGTACAATATATTCCAGATTGATGATGCAAGAGAGGAACTAGTGTGGAATCCTTTGCAACTCAATAGGTTTATCTATAGAAATCATTATTGAATTGCACATTAGAAGTATATAAAATGTCTTGTTAGTCGTAATTACTCTTTCAGTACACTGTATAGATGGTATTCTACAGTTTGAATGATGTAAAGTAGAAGAATATTGTGAATTCACAAACGGTAGGTAGATTTGAAAAAGTCAACTAAGTTGAAGCACTAAAACACTAATTTATGGAATCGACGTTAGTCGATGGAACAAAGCGATTCTCATAGCTAGGTGTGAATAAATGTATTCAAGCAAACAATATCAAGTGAATTTAAACATCACTCCATTGCACAAGCAGGTAGCTACCAGGACTCAGTAGCTAAGTGGATAACGCAATCGTGTTTGAAGCAAATGTACAGCATCCGAGTCCCAGAGTGAACCCCGACCGTTGTTGCTACCTTGACGTTGTGGTCGGGCTTGCCTATCGTGATGAAGCAACCGAGCTGTACTGGCTGGAACAACCGTTCTTCAAGGTCCTACCATGCCAGACAGGTCGGTTGAAGAGCGGTAAGATTAAAAGCAACAAACATAAGGTCCGAAGGCGAAGTCATACTGCTGACTGTACAGAGGTGTGGCAGCAGTAAAGTGTTTTCTTCAGACAACAAGCATGACAGAGATGTTGCCTTCCCACAAGGAGGGGTGGGGTTAGAAAAGGTCGACCCTAAAAATGCACACCTCACATTATCCCATGGATATCCGTCTCCGGCTGTAAAATCTCAACAAGTACGGAGTTAACACAAAAATTACCCATATAAAGGTCGTGTGTGACCGACCTCAAGCATTTTTCCTTTGGGTACTGCGGTCACGCTCTCAGGTCACTAAGACCACCTCTAATCTAATTTCCTTTTTAGGTACCTCCAGAAGAACCCTTCCACAGTGTGGGCAACCGGGAAGTGATAAACGCCCTCATACCTCTAACAGCACTCGAGACCACTGTATTCATAATCAACTCAGAGTGAACATCAACTCTAAGATACAGGTACATCCAGCTGACGAGTCCCAAATAGGACAAAACGCACATCTTGGATTCCACTGCTAGCCACTATCCATTTTTGCATATTTAGAAAACAGTTATATTCATTGATTATAATATCATCAAAAAGAGATTTTACTAGTTAAGATTACATCATTGCATTTTTTCAAAAATGTGCTCATATGAAATTCAGAATAACTATTTTTTGTTGTTGAAAACTTCTACACATTGAGAAAATTATGAAAATACAGAGACTATTTTGTTTAAAGTGTAAAAAAAGAAAAGAACAAAACATGAAATAGAAGGATATAAGGAAGAAAACAAACAAGGGGAACACAATTGAACTAATGTTTATAATTGTTCTATATTATATTATTAATTGTTGCTATTTATTCATTCTCTTGTACAGCTTTCACACATTTTGCCATAGTTTGAGAAGCTCGACTAATACAATCTGTAATATAATAATCTTTTAGTGTTAATAAACTAAGTTTAATTGATTCATTTGTATTCATCGTTTGAATTGAACTCTGTTTAATATGTAAAATGTAATATTAAAAA